>OX453010.1:24590120-25909107 GCA_949699075.1 Asteroscopus sphinx | reverse complement strand
CCTCAAAATACTAAAAGTGAAAATTACTGATACCCGTCCAAAACGATTAGTTATAAAGAAAAATCACTTAATTCTCCTTTGAATACACTAGGTTTGGTTGTGTCATAACGACTTTTGAAGGGTAGACTAAGCGCCATACATTATTGGGCATTGTCCTTTAAGACGCTGACAACAGCCAAATACCCCAAATAGGATTCTCTTAAAAACATTTTTAACTGTATCTATTCAGTTTGCGGCAGTGTAATAAATATAAGTTGAATCTTGATCGTATTTTTCAAAACACTTGTGCCCAATACACATTTTCTTGAAGTTTTCTCTACAGAAAAAAATTGTAAACTAACCTCTTAAAACATGCTTTAGACCAAACAATGTATATTATTTACAAAATGTTATTAAGAAGACATGACTGTAAGAAAGACGATAATGTAAAACATAGGTGTTTTTGTTTTTTAACCGACGAAAAAAAGGAAGAGGTTCTCAATTCGACGCGTATTCTTTTTTTGATGTATGACCACGCATAACTTTTTACAGAGTGGTCCGATTTTAATGTTTTTTTTTTTTAATGGATAGGGTATATCTCGAAATTGGTTCCATTTGAATTTGAAAATCAAAAACTACCCCTGAGGGTAGGAAAACAGGGGATGACTGTTTGTTCAGCCGCTGAATTCTTACCTGTTAACCGATTCTGTTGAAACTTGGCACGCATAAATGTAGTTCTAGACACTACAACATAACGAAGACCTGGAGTTAGATTTGAGCCACAAAAAAATTAAAAATAAAACTTTAAAAAAAAAATTCAACCGACGAAAATAGAAATTGAAATGCGAAAAAAAATATAGATTTTTAGTCCTAATAACTATTCTTCTAACTAAACTAATGTAAATAACTAATTATGAGTCGGCGTTAAACAAACAAATTCCTACCCTTGGGGGTACGGGTATTTGGCTCTTCCAATTTAAATAAGACCAATTTCGAGGTATAGTCTATCCAATAAAAAAAGAATTATCATAATCGGACTACTTTGTAAAAAGTTATGCGTGGTCATACATAAAACAAAAAAAAAATATAAGTTACAACTTGAGAAGCCTCTCCTTTTCTTTTCTTCGGTTAAAAATAAAACATTGTAAAAAAACACTATGCTGAAGTCTGAAGCTTTTTTCTTTGTGTTTCTGTACACTAATTTTGCTCGGAAATAGGATTTTCATGAATGTTTTATCGTATTTATAAGTTCTTTTGGAAAAGCCAATTTTTTTTTCCAGAATTTGTTCAAACGTTGAGTGGTCCCTCTTTTTATTATTTTCTTTTTCATTAATGTTTTATTGTATAATTTCTTTTGTACAAGCAAAAAAAATTACGTTTCCAGAAATTGTTCACACGTTGAGTGGTTATAAAAACCGTTACATAACATAACCAGCCCATTACTGTCCCACTGCTGGGCACGGGCCTCTTCTCAGTATGAGAAGGCTAAGGCCTTAAAAACCGTTGATTAGTAAAAAACGGAAGTGGTTCTGAGAGATTGATTTTCTATTGTTTTTAAAGTTTTGATAAACGATTCTGTATAATATAATTTTTATCATCATCATCATCATTTCAGCCGAAAGACGTCCACTGCTGGACATAGGCTTCCCCCAAGCATCGCCACAACGAATAATAAGTATAATTTTTATACTTATTATTAAAAGTAAATATAATATAATTACGTTGTTATCCGATGGAAAATAGAAATTATGTTAACAAACACACAAACCCAGTGCCTCATTAACTATCACTTTATGTATACATATAACATAACTAGAGGTGTGTAACTCAGCTCAGAACCGGTTCAAATATGCAGATCAATATGCTTGAGCTGTTGAGCTGCAGCTCAATGACAAAATATGCAGCTCACGGCTCAAAGAATAGTATCTATCTCTGCGACAAAATTCGTTGCACGAAAGATAAAAGCTGTCCATATCAATAAAAACCTGTTTGAACCGGTGAGTGGCGGTGAGCGGGAGCGGCGACAGATCGGCGGTGAGTCGCAGATTGAGCGAGCGAGTGCAGCTCAAACAGATCGAACGATCTGTAAGCTCAGCGACTCGCATTACAGAACTCGAAGTAGATCTCGAGGCAGATACACAAATTGAGCTGATCTGTGAGCCGGTTCACGGCTCCGATTGAGCGAGCGAGTGCAGCTCAAACAGATCGAACGATCTGTAAGCTCAGCGACTCGCATCACAGATCATAACTCGAAGTAGATCTCGAGGCAGATACACAAATTAAGCTGATCTGTGAGCCGGTTCACGGCTCCGGCTCCTGAACCGTGAGCTGAGCTGCAGCTCACGCATTTTTGTTGAGTTACCCATATCTAAACATAACAGTTTATTTCATGTCATGTTCTCTTTTCCGTTATCCTCAATTGTATTCAATTAAACCTAGTTATTTCGTAAAAAAAAAACATTTTGCAGTTGACGTTAGAAGTTAATTTGAGTATCAATTTTTGTCTCATCTAAACTCTATACCTATATAGACAAACTACCTTATTTTTTATATTTATAAAAAATACGTCAGTGCGGAAAATTATCAAAGCAGAAAGAAATTACACGTGCTTCTTTCCGTTGCAAATTAAACCCTCTAACCCCCTTTTTTCAATGTTTCAAGTCATAAAATCGTATCATTATTAAATTCATCAATAGTCAATACATAGACAATATTGGCACGGTGGATTGTTGCTTGGACGATCGATGGCTGATTTTTGATTAAATATATACAAAATGTACCGGTATTTGTTTAAATGTTATACAAAATGTACCTACCACAGAGTAGGTCCTGTAAGTTCAACATATTACTTTTTAAACTCAAAAGGTGGAGTCACAGAATTGACATTTACCGCGTGGGTGGGGTTGCCTAGAAAAAAAAACTTACTCGAATGTTTAATAACCCTTAAAAGCCCTCAAATAACGGAGGAATATTAGCTGCTGCTAACCCTTTTTTTATTGCCGTGGGGAAATCCTCATGGACGCACTCCGCCCGGGGTAGGCGGAGCCAGTGTCGGACTCTTACCGACTAAAACCACCACGGTGTTCCTTCAACTACCTTAGCCGGGGGCGTGGGAACCCGTGAGTATTCACACAACCACCCCCGACAGGTCCTGGCCCGCCACAAGCAGGCGAGCCCCTTCTCCCCGTGCGGCCTAACGTCGGCCGCACCCTCCTAGGTGGCGCACACGGAACACTGCACGCCACCTCACCTCATGGGCCTTTACCAGCTGCGCCAACTACGCCGGCTGTGCCAGCTACGCCGGCTGTGCCAGCTACGCCAGCTGCTGGTCGGGCAGCAGACTACCCCGAGTCTGCTGCTCGCAGGCCCTACCTCCCGTAATTTTTTATAGAGGTGTTCTTCCTCGCGGTTCGGGCGGTGAAGCCAAGACCCTCGGTCCCAAGAGGTGCGAGAACACTACTCAGCGGGCACTCCTGGGGTTACGAGATCGACGGGGGCAGGGAAAGACAGTCCCCCCGCTGCCTGCCCAGTGGCAGGGTGAGTGCACACCGGGCCCGCCCCTGCTCCTCCACTGTGCCCTCTGCTGATATCAGAGGGACACGTGGAGCAACTCCCTACTGGCCCAGAACCGGCCCCTCCCGCGCCAGAATATTCGCCACAGGCAATAAAATCCCCCGAAGGTTAATCCCTCGACAGAATTTTATTGCCCGTGCCCAGGATGCACCGGCCAAACAACTGCCGATCCCTCCAGACGTGTCCAGAAGGACAAGCAGCCGTCAGGCACACGCGGAGGTTTTCTGGCCAGCACCCCAGCTGCTGCTAACCCTAGTTATAATAATTACAAAGCATACAACCTTTACTAGATATTCCTATTGTTTCAGTTACGTAAATGAGAGGTTATTGAAAAAGATAATACAGTGGTAATTTTAATTAGTCAGAAGTTCGTTTAATTAGATTTTTTTCTAGAAAAGTTACAAGTCGTGGTTTATTTTAGAGCTAGTAACTTTCATAATTTAAAGGAACTTGTAACATAAATAAACCGTAATATTCAAACTTTTTAATTAATTTGATTTCATTTGGTATCATCATCATCATCATCATCATTTCAGCCGAAAGACGTCCACTGCTGGACATAGGCCTCTCCCAAGCATCGCCACAACGACCGGTCCTGTGCCTTCCGCATCCAGCGGATTCCCGCGACCTTCACCAGGTCGTCGGTCCACCTTGTGGGGGGCCTACCCACGCTGCGCCTTCCAGTACGCGGTCGCCACTCCAGAACTTTACATTTGGTATAAATAGATATAAATATGATTTATTTGGATGTCTTTTTTTCAGTCCAAATTGCCTCCTCGGTAGTGGCCGCCAATCTACTAAATTGAAGCTACTGAGAGAAGGTTCTGAGTTGGATTACCAGGACAGGCAAAGTTTGATTAAGTTTTTCCATTTTTACTTTTGCATTCGATGCCCAAAATTTAGAGTTGTGAATTGTCAGTCCCTCATTTTTGAAAAAAAAGCAACGATTGATAGTACAGTCTAACAAAGCAATTAGTATATATCTCTCTACCCTGTATACCAATTGCTTTGTTAGACTGTACAAGCGCGGGAGCTCATAGTTACAATACAACTTGTTATTGAAATAACTGAAAACCTCTTAAGGGGTCATTGTACTCATCAGTATGAACAACTTTTACTATGGGACCAACCCTGAAATCATGAAAAAAAATCAGCTGATCCTTACATTTTGTAACATAACATAACATCACGCCTGTATTTCCCCGAAGGGGTAGGCAGAGGTGTAATAGTACACCCACATTTAATTTTCGCCAGTTATGTTATAGTCCCATGTAATAGGGGGCGAGCCTATTGCCATTGACCGGGCACAAATCCAGACTCCGGGCTGCTACTGAGAATTTCCTAATGAAAAAACCCAATAACACTACATTACATTACATTTTGTAGATTTATGTGAACTGAAATGTAAGAATCAGCTGTTTTTTTACTTGACTTTAAATACATACACTGTATGATCAATTGACCATGACCATAATATCATCACAAAGTTAAGAAGTATTAAGAAGTACACACTGATATTAGAAAAGTATCTGTATAAACGTATGTATGGATATTATCCGTTTTTGTATCCTACAAACTTTCTCCAAGGCTGTTTAGGGTATAATTCTCTTGAGGTCAGAAGGAAGTACGACCAAATGATAACAATGTGCAATATCCTACATAGCAAAATTTATGCCCCTGATCTGCATGACGAATTGTCCAGATTATACGCCCCAGTCAATTATAGCCGTAGCAGGAGGCATCAATTATTTGCCGTTCCTACGTGCAACACCGTCTCGCGAGCCTTCTCTCCCATCCCACGCACACTCACTGCACTGAACGCCCTCTTGGACGCCAAGCCTTACTGTGATGTGTTCGCCGACAAATGGAAGACGATTTTGTCAGTATGTCTGGAGTACTGCGAGATGAGTGTATGAAAGTATGTATTATTAATACTTCATATAATTATTTCATTTTCATTACTGTTAATTAATTTAATTTTTGTCTTAAATTTTTGTAATTGGCATCCAGCCGTTTTAATTTAAGTAAATAAATAAATAAAGTTATTTTGAAACTAGTTGAAGCCGGGCAGGCAAGTGAAAAAAATAAATAAATTAGTAACTCGCATGTGAGCTACTGTCCAACTCGCAACTGCGAGTAATTCGTATGAAAGCGTCCACACAGCGCCAGTTGCTGCACTATAGCTACTCGCTAGGCCGACTCACACGCTAGCTCGCGCCGTGTAAACTGGGCATTAGTTTTAAATAAACCAGCTGCCAGTCACAAAGTAAATAATAAAAAAAGCTTTTATTGAACGAAAAAAAGGAAAACAAAATTATGATAATCTATTCAATGTTCACTTCTGTTCGCCAAATCAGCATAAAAAGCAACAGAAAATGTCACAACAGAAGAGACACAAAAGAAGAAAAACAGAAAAAGTAGGTTAAAAATGCCAACTTTCTCCTTGATTAGATAACCTTTGACTTGCAAATCTTAAATTGCAAAAGATAAAAAAAAAAAAAAAAAAAAAAAAAAAAAAAAAAAAAAAAAAAACCTTTGACTTGCAAATCTTAAATTGCAAAAGATAACATAAACAAATATAAATATGTGATTTTACTTAGTCTGATACTTTTTTAGGGTTCCGTACCCGAAGGGTTCCAAACGGGACCCTATTACTCTCGCTACGCTGTCCGTCCGTCCGTCTGTCTGTCACAGGGCTGTATCTTTTGAACGGTAATAGGTAACCGATTGAAATTTACTAAGAATATGTGTTGCTATGAGGTGTATCACGACAAATACTAAAAACAAAAAAAAGTCTAAAACCAAACCAACCAAAGGGGGACCCCCTTTGGTTTTACCCCCTTACAAGAAACCTCAAAAACATGCATTTTTTTCAACGTTACTGTTCCTGCTCTATCTTCAAAACGGTAATATATACCAGCGTCAAACTTGGTCAGATTATAGTGCATATTATGTAGTTTGGCAACAAATACTAAAAATAAGACAAACATAGACATATTGAGAGGTACGGTACCCTTACTGCGAGAGTCCGACTCGCACTTGGCCGGTTTTTTTATTGTTGTTGTTGTATGTTGAGTGAAGAGTCATTTTATTGTAAAGGAATCTAATAGGTACTTTCTAACTCGAAACAAAAATACTGTGACATTGGGTCTCGATTTTTCTTTGTAAGCAATTATCTTTGTCAGGGTTTGATTAACTTTTATTACTCATCATTTCACCGACTTATCCGAGGCACTCTAAATATCAATTTTAGAGCTGAAAGAACGCGCATGATTAAGTCTACTCTCCGACCTTCGCCGCTCCAAACCAGTTTGGGCTCCGAAAGGTTCCAAGCGGAACTTCAAAATCGATTCGACTCGCTGGAAACCACTGGCAATATTGAGGAGAAAACCAACACCATAGTCAAAACATTGCAGGAACTGTCTCGAAAATTCTTTCCGCCGCAGCGTGGAAGCAAGATGCCCAAGCTTTCGACTGAGACTCTCGATCTGATGAGGAAAAGACGGGAAATGTCAGCCGCGCATTCGTTTTCATCAGATAATAGGTCCTTAAACCTACAGATTAGGAAGCTGATGCGACGTGACCTCCGCCGCTCCAACACCCGCGCCGTTGAGGCTGCGATTGAGCAAAATAGGGGGTCGAAAGTTTTCGCTCAGCAGCTAGGGAGGACCCATCTGATGAAACTGAAAGCCGCGGATGGCAAAATAGTCACCTCTAAGATCGAGATGCTTGATGAGGTCGAAAACTTCTATGGGCATTTGTATTCCACGAAAACGGCGAGACCAGCGGTTCCTAGCAATGACGACAAAAGAGCCCAGCTCACGCGCCATTACACCGAGGATCTTCCGGACGTTGACCAGGGCGAGATTAGGGCGGCCCTCGAGCAGCTTAAGAACAACAAAGCTCCGGGCGATGACGGCATTACTACTGAACTCCTAAAAGCAGGCGGGGCTCCAGTCCTGAAGGAGCTACAGAGTCTGTTTAATTCCGTCATCCAACAAGGCTCTACACCGGAGGCATGGAGCGGGAGTGCGGTGGTACTGTTCTTCAAAAAAGGGGATAAAACCCTTCTGAAGAACTACAGACCCATCTCACTCCTGAGTCATGTGTACAAGCTGTTCTCGAGGGTCATCACGAATCGTCTCGCCGGAAGACTCGACGAATTCCAGCCACCAGAGCAAGCTGGGTTTCGAAAAGGCTACAGCACCGTAGACCACATCCATACTGTTCGGCAGATCATACAGAAGACTGAAGAGTACAATCAGCCGCTGTGTATGGCATTCGTGGACTACGAGAAGGCCTTCGACTCTATCGAAACCTGGGCAGTTCTGGATGCTCTTCAGCGATGTCACATTGATGAGCGGTATATAGAGATGCTGAGATGCCTATACAACGCTGCTACCATGACTGTTCAGCTCCAGGACCAAAAGACGAAGCCAATCCAACTGCGCAGAGGGGTGAGACAAGGGGATGTAATATCCCCGAAATTGTTCACTAACGCGTTGGAGGACGTCTTCAAGACGCTGGACTGGACTGGACAGGGTATCAACGTTAACGGCGAGAACATCTCACATCTCCGTTTTGCCGATGACATCGTTGTAATGGCTGAGTCGCTGGAACAACTGGGTGAAATGCTGCACAGCTTAAACGGAGCCTCTCGACGTGTCGGTCTCGGCATGAATCTGGACAAGACTAAAGTCATGTTCAATATGCATGTCATGCCGAGGCCAATATTCGTCGAAGGGTCGGCACTCGAAGTTGTAACGAAATACGTCTACCTAGGGCAGGTAATTCAGCTTGGTAGACACAACTTCGAGAAAGAAGCCAACAGAAGGATCCGTCTGGGCTGGGCAGCATTTGGCAAACTTCGCCGAGTCTTCTCGTCGCCTATACCGCAAAGTTTGAAGACAAAGGTCTTCAACCAGTGCGTCCTGCCAGTCATGACTTACGGTGCCGAGACGTGGACACTGACAGTTGGGCTAGTCCACAAATTCAAAGTCGCTCAGCGAGCTATGGAGCGAGCTATGCTTGGAGTTTCTTTGAAGGATAAAATCCGTAACGAGATTATCCGGAGAAGAACCGGAGTGACTGACATAGCTTGTAGGATCAGTAAGCTGAAGTGGCAGTGGGCTGGCCATGTCTGTCGAAGGACCGATGGCCGTTGGAGCAGACGAGTCCTTGAGTGGAGACCGCGAATCGGCAAACGCAGCGTAGGGCGCCCCCCTGCCAGGTGGACCGACGACCTGAAGAACGTGGCTGGGGGGGACTGGATGCGGAAGGCAGAGGACCGAGCGTTGTGGCGCAACTTGGGAGAGGCCTATGTCCAGCAGTGGACTGCGATAGGCTGAGTTGATTGACTCATCATTTCAGCCGAAAAACGCCCACAATTGGCAGGCGGGTTGACGATCGCAGTTGGTTGAATAAATACTCAGAGAACGCTGCCGCCCATCCTCTGGTGAACCCTTTAGTCGCAGCCACTCACGAGAAGAGATGGGGTGGTGCTATTCTTGTGTCCGGCACCAAACGAAACGGGACGGTGGATATGCTGAGGATAATCGGACAAATCGAATCTTTGCGAAAATCCTAGGTTGATTGCAAAAGACCGGATAATTGGAATCTCAGAAAGATACGCTATCATACGAGCTATTATCTGGATCATTGCAAAAATCCTAGTTTGTTTGGGACGATAGGAAACTTGAACGCTAATTGGCTAATCTAAGAGTCGAACACACACCTTCACACACAACCTTTATCATCTTCATTCTGGTATTCTGGTTGATCAGAACATGACTCGAAAGACGAAGGAATGTAGCCGTAAGCCAATCAGCGCATCAGCGCGTCCGTGCATAATGTACATACATATCAGCCAATCAGCGCTCGTTACGTGAGCGGTAACCTAAGATAAGCCGGATTTTTGGAATGATCCTTAAAATAGCTCGGATGATAACGAAAAACTTTCATTGATTCCTATTATCCGGTCTTATGCAATCGTCCTAGAATTTTCACAAACCATCCGATTTTTTTGATAATCCTATGACAGATACACCCTACCTGCTAAGCGTCTCCTCTCCTCTCCGCTTCGCACATCTCCGCTTTGGTGGAGTCCGGACCTAACAGTCTTGGTTTTGCATTGCGGTCTTGCATTTTCGCAAGGACAAAAACACAGACACACTAGTACCGGCCCAATAACCTAGTTCACCGATAATAATATCAGTAAATGCTTTCAAATTGTTACAAGTTCTTCTTCTTCTGTCGTGTCGACATAAGCTACATAATGATACCGTGGAAAAAAGACTAGACAGCCAGGAGGTAGCTTTGTAGGTTTGGTAGCGGGGCTGACTGCCCAGAGTGCGCCGGATGATCAATTAAATATCGCCACTCTATATATCTAGCGTTCGGGAAGCTACGCAATCTTCTCATCCAAAATACCGCAGTGTCTCTAGACGAAAGTCTTTGACCAGAGTGTGTTGCCAGTAATTGCTTACGGCACTGAAACGTGGTCGCTTACAATGGGCCTGATAAGAAGGCTCAGTCACTCAAAGGGCAATGGAGAGGGCTATGCTCGGATTGTCCCTGTGTGATAGAATCAGAAATGAGGAGATTCGCAGGAAAACGAAAGTAACCGACATAGCTCGAAGAATTGCCTAACTAGTGGCAGTGGGTGGGGCACATTGCTTGCAGAACGGATAAATAAATAAATAAATATCTTCGGGACATTTTTTACACAGCACCATCTAGTCCCAAACTAAGCAGAGCTTGTGATATGGGTATTAGACAATGGATATAATACTTATATACTTTTTTTTTGTAAATACATACTTATAATACATAAGAAACACCCAGACCAACACAAACACTTATGTTCATCACACAAATATTTGTGTCCTGTGGGAATCGAACCCACGACCTCGTGATCAGCAGTCCGATTCTCGAACCACTAGACCACAGACGCCGTCAATGGCCGATGGGGCAGTAAAATTCTGGAGTGGCGACCGCATACTGGAAGGCGCAGCGTGGGTAGGCCCTGCACAAGGTGGACCGACGACCTGGTGAAGGTCGCGGGAATCCGCTGGATGCGGGAACCACAGAACCGGTCGTTGTGGCGATACTTGGGGGAGGCCTATGTCCAGCAGTGGACGTCTTTCGGCTGAAATGATGAATGATGATGATGACTCTATCTATCTATCTATCTATAGACCTCTGTGGTCTAGTGTTTCGAGTGTCGGACTGCTGATAACGAGGTCGTGGGTTTGATTCCCACAGGACACAAATATTTGTGTGATGAACATAAGTGTTTGTGTTGGTCTGAGTGTTGCTTATGTATTATAAGTATGTATTTACAAAAAAAGTATATAAGTATTATATTCATTGTCTAGTACCTATGGGTACTAGACAATGAACTATACTATGGTACTATTGTGCTATGGCACAAGCTCTGCTTAGTTTGGTGCTGTGTAAAAATGTCCCAAAGATATTATTTATTTATTTATTATTGATTTATTTAGTTAATTAAGTTTAAAGTCCAGTCGGTATATAATCAGATTTTGCAGTAGTAGTAGCAGTAGTAGTAGTAGTTTATTTTGTTTTATTATCTTCTTGTTCAATTCATAAAACTGCGTCGTATCTACTAAATAAAATTTCATCTGTTCTGATTTCTGTCTCGAAACGTGAATATCATAAAAAAAATTACTAAAAACTTCCGCCAATGAATTGAATGGAATCGTTGAGAGTTAATAACATTTTTTATTTTTTTTCGAATTTCGTTTTCCGGGTGGCACTTTGCGTTTTATTATATTAAATACTGTAATAAAAACTTTTTAACAAAAAATTGAACCGACGAAAACACAAACTGAAAAGCGAAAAATAAAATGAAGCTTTTTAGTCTTTATAACTATTCTCCTAACTAAACTAATGTAAATAACTAATTTAGTCGAGGCCAAACAAACATATAATAGCAGTCAGTAACTACTTTGTTTTTATTTACACTTAAACTACTCCGTCTCCATCATCAGACCCTCGATGACAGTCATAACTCAGCTAGGTCTAAAGTTCTCATCAAGATGAATTAAATAAGCCCAAACACCAGCTACCACGACTGCTGTAAACTATTGAGAAGTTCCCTCGACTGTCTCCCATCTCTATCATCAGATTAACTTAAACCATCGCTTAACATCAGGTGAGGTGGCGGTCAAACGCAAGCCCATTTGACATAAAAAACAAAACAAAAAAAACTTCAGGCCTCCATTATGTTGTAGTGTCTAGAATTATATTTACGTGTGCCAAATTTCAACAGAATCGGTTAACAGGTAAGAATTCAGTGGGTGAACAAGCACTCATCCCCTGTTTTCCTACACTTACGGCCAAAATTCATATCCAATCTATCCACAATTTACTGTACTAGAGATAGAAATTTGACATATTTTGTATGGAGCTTATGTCAAATTCCTATCTCTAGTAGGGCAAATCGTGGGTAGATTGGATATTGATTTTGGCCGTTAGGGGTGGACTTTCACTTTCAAATTTAAATGGATGGATGGATGGAAATTCAACTTTGAGATATACCCTATTCATTAAGGATGACTTACTTATGTCGATTATTACAACATTATATGTGTGTTGTTAAAAAAAAGAATCATCAAAATCGGACTACTCTGTAAAAAGTTATGCGTGGTCATACAAAAAAATTATATACGCGTCGAATTGAGAACGTCCTCCTTTTTTTCGTCGTTTAATAAAATGAAGATTGATTTAGATAGGAAAGACAAACGCAGGATTACTACCTACTTATTAATTATATTTTTGTAGCAAGAATGCAAAAAAAATATGTTCATAATTATTTTATTATTTTAACGCATTTTACGCATGCGAAGCGAATTCTAAAGATATAAATTCAATGTTCACGGTAGCTTAGTGGCTAAAGCACTGGCGTACTGAGCCAGGAGTCGCAGGTTCGAATCCTGCTCGTGAGCGATTTTTTCTTTCTACAATTTATATCTTTAAATATGTTCATTATAAAAGATAGATAGATAGATAGAATATTCTTTATTGTACACCATTAACAGTAAAACTGGCGCAACTCCATTTTATAAATTGTGTATTTTAAATAAATAGTTTCTTTCATCCACATCATTTTACAAAAAGACTGAAGCATTTCAAAAATGCAGTTATTTATACAGAGAAAACTCGCTTTTAAAATGAACAGCACATAATTATAGCTGATTTGCGAGAACACCGACCCAACTCTAAATTATTTCAAAATTTATATAAGTACCTACAAGTTGTTTTATCTCACGAAAGCGGGTGAGCCATACTTTTAATTGTAATGCGTATAGACTATAGACACGCGCTCTTTCGTGCGTAACTACAAAACTCGACCAAAACTGAGCGCTCCCGAGCTTACGCACACAAAGACAATGTGCATGTACATTTACATACACAAGTATGGCTCACCCGCTTTCGTGAGATAAAACGTCTGTACCTACACTTATCGAACGAAACTCGTTGAATACATAACCTCCTCCTTTTTTTGAAGTTGGTCAAAAATGTAGTTATAAAAAAAAACAAGTTATTGTTCGTTTTGTATTGTTTTTGTTTTGGAGACAACATATAGATAAGAACATGTCAATCAATCAACTCAGCCTATCGCAGTCCACTGCTGGACATAGGCCTCTCCCAAGTTGCGCCACAACGCTCGGTCCTCTGCCTTCCGCATCCAGTCCCCCCCAGCCACGTTCTTTAGGTCGTCGGTCCACCTGGCAGGGGGGCGCCCTACGCTGCGTTTGCCGATACGCGGTCTCCACTCAAGGACTCGTCTGCTCCAACGGCCATCGGTCCTTCGACAGACATGGCCAGCCCACTGCCACTTCAGCTTACTGATCCTACAAGCTATGTCGGTCACTCCGGTTCTTCTCCGGATAATCTCGTTACGGATTTTATCCTTCAAAGAAACTCCAAGCATAGCTCGCTCCATAGCTCGCTGCGCTGAGCGACTTTAAATTTGTGGACTAGCCCAACTGTCAGTGTCCACGTCTCGGCACCGTACGTCATGACTGGCAGGACGCACTGGTTGAAGACATGGAAATGAATCATAATAAAACTGAAGTTACAACTTTACAAGCCTCTTTTTATAGCACAAGACATAATGTACAACACACCTAAGACAGCTTTTATCAAACATATAAAGATTCCTTTCCAATAAAGTATTGAATCAGAGCTACAATTTTATTGATAGCCTACTGGCATAGATTAGGTCAAAGCCCTAGCTTTATTAAATAGGTCACATCTAGGCAGGTCATACACATATCTTGGCGTCTGTTGTCGGCTTGTAACAAATTAATGCACTATTATGCTGCGGCTGAGCATATGGGGAAATAGTTGTATACGATGATATTTTAAACAATACAATGTTTTTGCGCGTGCAATCTGAAGACTCAAAAACGACTTACGGCCAAAATTAATATCCAATCTAACCACGATTTGCCCTACTAGAGATAGAAATTTGACGTATTTTGTATGGAGCTTATGTCAAATTCCTATCTCTAGTAAGGCAAATCGTGGATAGATTAGTTATAAATTTTGGATTTTTGGCCGTTAATTGGGATCTTGTTGTGCAATAAAGAGGATTTGTATTGTATTGTTTTGCTACTAGTCTGCGTCAAGCAAGGCGCCGAGCGTGGCGTGTGACAAAAAAAAAAACAAAAATGCCGTCATGTATGTACGGAAAGTGTATAATTATTATGACGCGAAACTAACTTAAAGTAACTAACTTACTTACTTAGCACTAGTTTATGTATATTGTGCTGCCGCTGCGTACGAAACATATTTTTCGTTGGTTTTGTTAGGGTATGACATATCTATACTTTTAAATATCATTGGCTGTATAGTTTAGAATTTGTGTGTAACTGAGTGCGCAGTGTGCAAATCATGGTACAAATGAAGTACATGGTCATATTTAGAAGAGGTGAGTGTGTGAACGTGAAAATATTGTTTTGTTGTTGGTTCAGGCTTTTTGGATTTTAGAGGGCTATTGAGTGATTATTCGATGCTTGTGACATTTTATCATAGGTGTTTACTCAGACCAAAATATTACGATAGACGGACCGTGTAAAACTAGTGACTGAAGCCAGGAAAAGGAATACTAAAAATAGCAAAGGAGTTAGTTCCCGGCACGAGACGTGAGTACAAATTGTACCTGCTTGGTAGTCTCTGTCGTCACCGTATTCTAGTATTCCGTTTTCTACGTATATTCAATTATGTATTATCATATTATTAAGCCAATGCAAGTGCCCGTTTCTGGTCTGTTGTACTGTGAACATAAATTTGACCACTTAAGCAGTGGAATCTGTGCTCACGACTCGTGCCGGCAACTATACCTATTATTCCGCCCACAGTATTCGTGAGCCGCGATTGGAAACGTCAATCTTATTTTTGGTCTGAAGACGGAATAGTAGGTACACCTTTACTATTTAGCATTCCTTTTTTTGACTTACGGTGCCGAGACGTGGACACTGACAGTTGGGCTAGTCCACAAATTCAAAGTCGCTCAGCGAGCTATGGAGCGAGCTATGCTTGGAGTTTCTTTGAAGGATAAAATCCGTAACGAGATTATCCGGAGAAGAACCGGAGTGACCGACATAGCTTGTAGGATCAGTAAGCTGAAGTGGCAGTGGGCTGGCCATGTCTGTCGAAGGACCGATGGCCGTTGGAGCAGACGAGTCCTTGAGTGGAGACCGCGAATCGGCAAATGCAGCGTAGGGCGCCCCCCTGCCAGGTGGACCGACGACCTAAAGAACGTGGCTGGGGGGACTGGATGCGGAAGGCAGAGGACCGAGCGTTGTGGCGCAACTTGGGAGAGGCCTATGTCCAGCAGTGGACTGCGATAGGCTGAGTTGATGATACCTTTTTCTGGCTTCAGTTACTAATTCTACGCTCTCCGTCTATCTTATCCTTTTAGTCTGAGGTATTATAATTATTACGTAAGTACCCAAAATAATCCATTTTGATTGTTATGACACCCACCATAGTCCTTTAGTGTCCAGGGATTTTGTCTTTTATGCACTTACACAAATGGAAAAAGTTTAAGGACTAACTATCATGACTTTTTATACAAAACTAGCCTATGCTCGCGACTTCGCCCGCGTGAATGTCGTTTATCGCGCATTCCTCGGGAATTATTCATCTTCCCCGGACAAAAATCTATCTGTATCTGTTCTATCTGTATGCCAAATTTAATTAAAATCGGTTCAACTGTTCTTGAGTTAGAAATGATGAAACTAACCCAACTTTGTTTTATATATTAAGATTATTATACTATACGGCAGTTGTTATGACACCGAAAGACAAAGATCGACGAGGCGTTCCTGGCGTATTATACTTGATACTGTGCAACCATGTGGCCTTAATTATATAGAAGAAATACGGCGCACAGCTTACATAACACGTATGTAACACGGGTACGTCTCATTTCATACGTTTTGATAAAGCTTCCGTACTAACGAGCGAGAAATATTTCATGCTGTGGAAAGTACAGTAGACCGCGCGTCAGTAGTAACACTTAACTACTAAAACCACCTTTACAGCTTAAGAAATGAAGACGCTGTCAATGTCAAACTTTTTCCACTAACGTGCGGTCTACGACGAAAGAACCTACTTATTACAAAAGTAGGTTCTTTTATCGTAGCGTTATCAATTGTGAGTGTAGCCGTGGGGGACACAATTTATTTTTTGTGTCCCTAGTTTGTGGCAAATAAATCATTTATTTCTTTCCATCGAAGTCAGCCGTCACCCAAATTTTAACAAAGAAGAGGTTAAAAACTGCCCCCTGCTTGGAAAACTGGTCAGGTACAAGCAACTATGTACAGTTGAACCTATTGTAGAGTGTGACACAAGCAGCAGTGACTGCAGTGATTGGGAATAATCCATCTGAAGACTCGGACACGACGAGCGACTAAGATGCATGACCGATGCTCAAGCCAGACGCTCCTCCGTCGCAAGCGCAGCGCTACACGGTGCGCTGTGTCATCCAAAGTTCGGTCCACAACACCGCCGCGAAACCAGCTTATGATTAAAGCGCTTGGGTACACTAATGATTTTGAGCAAACTAAAAAGTGATGGTGCTTTTCGTCCTATATAGTTTCATCTCTTTCTTGCTTCGTCGACCACGCTTCGCGCTCTTACGATATTATAGGAAAAAATATTTTTTTAAATCAAGATATCGAATGATTTTAAATTGGGACGTTGCGTTTCAAGATTACCCAGCAACTATTAATAATAACACATCACTCAATAAGTTCGTAGGATGAGTAATATAACAACAGCTTTTAGGCAAAATTTTACTTTATTCATCAACATAGTCTCCTTCAAGAGTGATATATTCTTTCCAACGCTTCTCTAATATTTCTATGCCTTTTTATAGAACGATTTGTCCAACCCTTCAAAATACGCTCCAGTTTTGGCGATGACCTAATAATTGGAGCCATATCTCTTTCCGGCGAGCATATTTTAGAGATTTGCGAACAGGTAATCGTCGCTGGGGGCTAAATCTGGAGAATACGGTGGGTGCAGAATCAATTCGAAGTGCAATTTGTGAAACTTTGCCATCATTG
Source organism: Asteroscopus sphinx (assembly GCA_949699075.1). Lineage (NCBI taxonomy): Eukaryota > Metazoa > Arthropoda > Insecta > Lepidoptera > Noctuidae > Asteroscopus > Asteroscopus sphinx. The sequence goes on along the minus strand of OX453010.1, from coordinate 25,891,951 downwards.
CGATGGACTTATGACACGATGCATTGTGTTGGTGAAAGAGCACTTTTTTCTTCTTGATTTGCGGCAATTTTTCGCGATTTCTTTCTTCAAAGACACTAATAATGCTATTTTATATTCACTATTGATCCTTTTTTCTTTTTCAAGATAGTCGATGAATATTGTACCATGCGCATCCCAAATCACGGACGCCATAACGGTCCCAGCCAACTTGGGTTTTTGGTCGCTTTCGACGACTTTTGTTGGTTGCTGTCCACTCAGCTGACTGCCGATTTGACTCGGGAGTGTAGTAATGGATCCATGTTTTATTCATTGTCATATATTGCATGAAAAAAACTTTTTTATTTTGCCTGAACAGCTCCAAACAGCGCACTGAATCATCACCACGTTGTTGTTCTTGGTCAACAGTGTGCAAACGCGGTACCCACTTCGAATTGAGCTTCCTCATGGACAAATGTTCATGCAAAATAGTAAATACACTACCTCTTAATATAGTTATGGTGTCAGCTTTCTTACAAAACTACACTTTACGGTCATCCAAAACAATTTTGTGCACTTTTTTCATGTTTTCTGGAACAACTGCCGAATTTGGGCGACCAGAGCGTTCAGCATCGTCGGTGTCTGTACGGCCATGTTTAAAATAAGCAAACCACTTCTCTACCATGAGTCTCGATAGAGCAGAACCCGAGTAACACTTTGTAGGCCATTGCTTTGCTTGAAAAGTATTTTTTCTCATAAAAAATAATGTTTTATTAACCCACGAAATTCATATTTTTCGATTGTTTTGAAAATTACAAAAGTAGGGTCACTAAAACTACTGTAATTTGTAAAATAATGGCGGGAATGTCATGAAATACTGACACGTATCGTCTGAAAGTTGGAACCATTTAAAAATCATAAGGATTTGTCAATAGTGGCGCTATCTATATGTCATCCTACGAACTTATTGAGTGATGTAATAATTTCTTAGGTATTCGCGATTTAATCCGGTTAAACTTTGTTTTATTATAATAATTATTAATAAAAATAAAATAAAACTAACGGTGCATTCATTTAGAAGAAATATCAAATTTAGCAGCATAAGAGCTTTTTTTTCAATTATTTATCTTATATATACGATTTCATAGACAAATGTGTTATATTTCTATGTACGATTTGATTTAATGAAAATAATTAAACGTTACGATTGTAGTTGAAGACATGGCAATTAAATGAACGAAAAGCCTCTCAAAATACCCGTAAATTTGCGACCTTGCTGACCAAGCGCCTTAAGGGCTCCGATCGAGTCTGAAACTGGTAATAGAATCACTTGTAAAGTGCAAGTTTCATTGAGTTCTGTCTACAACGTTTTATTGGAATAACTCAAAACCTCAGACACCCCAACTAGTTTTTATTATAATAAATTGATATGGAAAGTAATTTATAATTTTCATTTGTTTTTGTAGAAGATATTTGTAATTTTTGGCATCATGCTTACTCTAATCGATTCATAGTGCTAGATACATTCACGAACGTGCGATGCTCTCGACGCTACGGTGTCGGGAAATAAATAACCTCTTAAAATTAAGTTAAGTTTTAATAGTTTTAGGAAACAAATGTTACCGAAAAGTTTCCATCACACTTTTTTACTGGGTCTCGCTCGCCTTTGCGTTCAGCGCCGCGTCGTCGTATTAAATTTTTAAACTCTGCATGGTATAAAAATATTTTTTCGGTAAAAATTAAAAGTAGTGCAATGGATTCTACTCTCGATTCTGAACAAACTAGTTTCAGGTTTTGTGTTAATTCAATAGTACTTAGTAGAGCTCCTTTGTGAAAGAGCTCGTCCGGGGAAGTACTACCACCGTATCTACTTCTCCGCCAAACAGTGATGCTGGCGTTGCTGTGTTTCGGTCTGAAGGGTACGGGTGCCGGTGAAATCATAATCACATGAGACTTTCCATCTTCATGTCTCAGTTTGGCGACCCGACTTGCGGTACCATTTAGGCAACAGCCTAGGTGGTATTGCAGTTGTTATGGGCAAAGGTAACCGCTTAACATCAGGTGGGCCTTTAGCTCGTTTCGCCATAGTAAAGATTATAAAATAAAAAAAACCGGCCAAGAGCATGTCGGGCCATGCTCAGTATTATAGGGTTCCTTAAGTAGGTGTAATTACAAACGAATCAAATCGAATATTAATCATGGCGATTTTAGTTTTTGCAATAATCGGCAGCATTCGCGACTCAGAGCGTGTTGTTAGTAGCGCCATCTAGCGATAAATTCAAGAAGCCAAATTTAAGACGTTTGTCATTTCAAAGTTACTTTTCGTGATTTTTTCAAATAGAAAGTAGCTAAAGGAGCATTATTTGTTATGATAATTTTTCTCTAAGGTCAATGACCTTTGAACTAGGACGTTTTAAGTATTTTTCAGTTTTCTCTCTATAACTCAAAAAATTATAATCACATTATACTCGAAATAATTTTAAAAGAGAGTTTTCACAAAGGTCTATCAATGTGGAAGATTATAAGTTTCTACATTGCATAGTTTAGAAATGGCAGGGGGGGGGGGACACATTGCAAGCCACTTTGGCGGGCTATATTTCGCAGATGGTACACCTGATAAAAAAGTGGTGTATCAAACATTACCTTCATTTTAGTAGACCTATTCAATAATATCCCACACGAGGGGTGCTGCGAAAAAAATTTTTTTTTCTCCATTTCTCATGTATGGACGCCACCCCTAAAATACGGAAAAACTATTTTTTTATTCTTTTAAAATTGAGATCTATATGTAGACTATTTTTTAACAAAATTTCATTTACTTATGTTTATAACTGTAGAAATTATTAAGCTGTAAAGGATTAGGACAGACGGACAGACGGACAGACGGACGGACATGACGAAACTATAAGGGTTCCTTGTAGGACTTCGGAACCCTAAAAAAACACGTTGTATACTAACATTAGTTACTAATTAGTAGTTAGTAATATGTTTATGTTATTTAACCGTGAGCTAATTACGAAACTAGGTGAAACATGTATTGAAGTTAACTCTCAATGCCTTGTTAACGCTGTTGTAAGCTGACGCATCAGAGCTGCGAAGGTAACACACAAGGCTGAACTACGTTGGTTTTGCTTTCAGCATAATGGATTAACTAACTTGATATTAATTAACGATACTGAGTTTTTTTTTTTCACAGTCCTTAATTTCTGATGTTAGTCATCATCATCTCGGCCAAAAGACGTCCACTACTGGACATTGGCCTCCCCCAAGCATCGCCACTATGACCGGTCCTGTGCCTTAATTCCGCATCCAGCGGATTCCCACGACCTTCACCAGGTAGTCGGTCCACTTTGTGGGGGGCCTACCCACGCTGCTCCTTCCAGTACGCGGTCGCCATTCCAGAACTTTACTGCCCCATCGGCCACCCGTTCTGCGAGCAATGTGCCCAGCCCACCACCTAAGTTTGGCAATTCTTGGACATAAGCCTCCCCCAAGCGCTGCGCTTTCCGCATCCAGCGGATTCCCGCGACCGTGGTTCACTATAAGGCAACCCATTTTACAACTACGCTAGTAATTACGTTAAAGTTTTTGTTCTAAGTTTAATACTTACCGATGTATCCTGAAAGATCTTATGGTAGTTAGGCACGCAGAACGGAGGAGCCGCCGACATCTCTCTTATCAATTGACACAGCCTCCTGTGGAAAAGATATATTTTAGTGATAATGATATTTTAATAATAGTGATATTTTAACGACGGTGATATTTTAACGATAGTGATATTTTAACGATAGTGATATTTTTGTGTAGTAATATTTCGTAATAGTGATATAATTATTTTATATTTTTTTACGCATTTACGCATGCGAAGCGAAATCTAACGATTTAAATTGTGGAAAGAAAAATTGCTCATGAGCAGTATTCGAACCTGTGACTCCTGGCTCAGTACGTTAATAGTGATATTTTGGTGATAGTGCTATTTTAATAATAGTGATATTTTTGTGACAGTGATATTTAATAATAGTAATATTTTAGTGATAGTGATATTCTCGTGTACTGAATTATTTATATATTTAAAAATATTATTATAGTAGCCTACTGGCCTCGGGAACAGGGTCCATGCGAGTGGTAAAGGCCTCAGAGAGAGGAATTTCCTGACGGTAGGTGCCGTGTCAAAAAGTACCGCTTACCCAGCCGCTTAATGAGAGCCTCTGTAGGTGTTGGTCTAGGCTCTTGGCTATTAAGTCTTTGGCCGTAATTACATCGATACAATGACTGCTGAGTCAACATCTCACATATCGAAAATCTCGTTTCAAGTCAAGATATCTGTGTTAAGATATTATTAAAAAGACATACAGCGCACTACGTGTGCAGTATAATAATGCATTCAGGATGCTGATGGGCTCGCCACGTTTTTGTAGCGCTTCTGGCATGTTTTCTGAGGCGAGGAACGACGGCTTTCATGCCATCATCCGGAAACGATGTACTTCGACTCTTTGCAGAATGCGTGCTAGCTCCCATGGCATCCTGAGTGCATTATGCCATAAGCGGGATTGTCCAATGTTGCAGCACTGGATAGGGCTTCACTTGTCTAGTGCGAAGTATAGCCAGTGCTAAGCTCGACAACATTTTAGGTATTTTAAGTTACCTACTGACATTAGGATTAGGTTTTTACTTTGTGTTTTACTAACAATATTATGGATTTATATACATGTGACTCCCGAATTCCTCTTAAACTGAAGGGGAAAATCTATAAGACCATGATAAGACCTGCTGTCCTGTATGGATCGGAATGTTGGGCTACGAAAGGAATTAATGAAAGGCAAGTACGTGCAGCTGAGATGAGAATGTTAAGAGGAATGTGTGGTATAACGAGAATGGATAGGATAATGAATGAATATGTAAGAGGGAGTCTGAAAGTAGCGCCAGTGACAGAGAAGTTAAGTAGCAATAGACTATCATGGTATGGACATGTGATGAGGAGAAATGGGGAGCATGTTACGAGGAAAGTTTTAAGTATGAATGTTGATGGCTATAAGAAAAGAGGGAGACCGAAGAAAATATGGATGGATTGTGTGAAAGATGATATGAATAGAAAGAAAGTAAACACAGAGATGACGGCTGATAGAGATGTATGGAAGAAAAAAACATGCTGCGCCGACCCCAAATAAATTGGGATAAGGGCAGGAGGATGATGATTATGGATTTATATAGGTAATTACTATTGTAACATAACATAACATAAAATCACGCCTAAATTTCCCGGAAGGGGTAGGCAGAGGTGTATAGTACAGCCACATTTCGCCAGTTATTACTATTGTGATCTGAAATAAAATTCATTTTATTATTATTTATTTTTTGATATTTTAGTGATGGTGAGGGGCTCGTAGCTAAGCAACGACTGCGCGGATTGTACGATCTGCAAGATTAAGCTGCACTTGCCGCGGTCAGTCTGTGGATGGGTGACCGTTTCGTTACACCTCGGAGAGCACGTTAAGCTGTCGGTCCCGGTTGTCATATGAATATCTATGGCAGTCGTTACGGGTAGTCAGAAGTCTGAAAGTCTGACAACTGGTCTAACCTCCGGATGTAAGTATTACCCAGTAACTGGGTTGCGGGGGTCTGATGGCAGTCGCTCCGTGTAAAATACTGATGTTCAGCCGCATCTGGCTAGACTGGAAGCCGACCCCAATATAATTGGGAAAAGGCTCGGAGGATAATTTTAGTGATGGTGACATTTGGTTGACGGATAGTTAGTCTTGTGGCACGAGCATAGCAGGGAAATTTTGAGATTCAGGCTATGAGATTTTTATAATATAACATAATCAGCCTATTATTGGCCCGCTGCTGGGCACGGGCCTTTTCTTAGAATGAGAAGGGTTCAAGCCTTAGGCCTTCACGATGGACTACTGCGGTTTGTTGGATTACAAACACAGGTTTTAGGTAAGAAAAAGGTTTTTTTTTAATAAGTCCAATGAAGCAGTATTTGTTTAAACATTGGCATTCAAAAGCCTAAAGCGAAAAATTGTTTCTACAAAGTGAACTAAATTCAACACTTCCTAGATCAGATCCTGACTCCTTAAATCTACTTCACATCATGATCAAAAGTTTTAATCGGAAATAAATTCTAGAACCGAATCCGCCGTAGTTGTTCAAACAAGCTGTTATCCACAACAAAACTAGGTCATTGAGTTCATTCACCCGTTTTATAAATAAACTAAATTGTGTGGAAATAGTATCAAAGAGTTCAATTTCCACGGGTGTCATAAAATACTTTTCTCCCACTTGCTCGGAAATTGGTTCATTATTCAAAAAAAAAAGAATACAACAATCGGCTCTTTTCCGTACGCAACGAAATAACAGGCCGGTAATATCGAACACGACAATAATATAAATTGCTGGACAGTTTTTATTTTTTAAATTAAGCTTCCGAGGTTTTTAAGTACACACTTACATAAAATAGGTGTTTTTAGGTGCAAAATATTTATTATAAAGGCTGAATACGCATTTTTTTTCTAAACTTTGAAAATAGAACAAAAACCGCGCGCGGTCGAATTGGCGTGAATGAAAATTAGATACTGTTGAATTAATTTGTGTATTGTTTCCTCGCAAATTAGAGAAAAGTACTAGACAAGTCTCGGCCGAAATAGCAATTAACGGCCTCGTTTAGTTAAAAAGGACTCGGATAGCGCCTCGTCCTTTTAAAATCACTTGGGAAGTACTCGGCTTCGCCTCGTACTTCCAATATTACTCGGCCGTAAATTGCTTCATTTCAGGCCTCTACAATAATGTATGTATTATAGAGTTTTTTCTTAAAAAAAATCATTATATTACTACTATACTATTAATATATTATTACTACTATCCCACGACACAGGGTATCGTAGTGTGAGGTTTAAGGTGGTAAGGAAGGTGCTCGGTCGGTCAAAAAAAATGTTTTATAGTTTGGAATGTAATATACAAAGTGGATATGTTAATAAGACATAAAATAAAACCACGTACAGAGTATCACGTTCTCTGACTGTACACAAAAAATCAATCAAATCCAGTTGATAGTGTAGCCACAGGAAATAATTTAAATTTTATTAATTTTGAATGTAGCCATTTTTTTGGCATAGATCGTAATGTCAAAGACCTGTGCAGTGCAAGTACATGTTTTTAAACTCTCTTTTTCAATTATTAAGGTGGGCACTGAAGATGCATTTATTCGGACGCCGTTTAAATGACTACATCCAAAAAAGCTTGACTTGTTCTAAAAATAACATAAGTTTTCAATATTCACGGACAGATTTTGGAATGCAACCACGCCATTTGGACTATTGGATGCATCGCCAGTGGAACTCTTTACAGATGATTACAAATGGTGTTACTTATTTTGCCAAAATAAATATTTTGTTTAAAAAGTTTTTTAATTTTCGATAAACAACTTATTTATGTGTTTAAAATGACATGAATTTCTATAGACTAGTAGGTAATAACCGGTTTTGTCATTTATTGTCGTATTGTCATATCCACGTTGTATATTATATTACATCCCGTAGTGCAAAGCCGGCTTTATAGTTAAAAGGTTTCATAAACGGTTTCTTAAAAGGTTTCATAAAAGGTAGCGTGAAAGGTTTCATAAATGGTTTCTTAAAAGTTTTTATACAGGGGGCTCGTGGCTAAGTAATAACGCGTGGATTGCAATATCTGCAAGGTAAAGCAACGCTAGCTGCAGTCAGTCCTTGGATGGGTGACCGTTTCGTTGCACATTGAAACCCCCTTGTACTTCGGAGAGCACGTTGGCAGTCGTTACGAGTCGAGCCTGAAAGTCTGACAACTATTAGTCTAACCTTACGATATCAGTATTGTCCAGTTACTATGTTTGGGGAACAGATAGGTTTGGGGAAAGGAGACGGCAAGACGGTGAAATTCTATCGCAAAACATAGCTGCTACACGTTTGCTACGTAGCACCTACGAACGCTACGAATTTCTAGTAAATCACGTAGCAAAAGTATTGCTACGACACGTGACGTAGCTAGCGAAGCATCTACGCCTGCCTCGATTTCGTAGCAAATAACGTAGAAGTGACTTGCGAGTTGCTTCTGACGTTTTGTAGACAAAAATAATAATTTTCAACGTGAGAAAGGAAATTTTTTGAAGGCTAACAGTTGTGCTACCCAGAATTATTCAGGAATCGTGATTAATTAAAATAAAATATACACTAGGAGACTTTTTAAATTTCTTTAAAATTCCCAAGCAACACTCTCGTTTTATCCGAAACTCTACAAAGTTTACTTCAAATTAAAAAAAAAAAACGATTTTTTAAGATCAGCTTGAAACACAAAAAATCACTGCCTCTTATTCATTAAAAAAAAAATAAGGATACCATGGTGTTCCAATTCTGTTGTTTACAAACTTAACTTATTTTAAACATGGTTAGTTCGCTCTCTTTTACTAATAGTACTGATACAAGAAAGGGATGATGACAATTTTAGTGCTGTCAAATTAGTCTGAATTAAAATTTCCATACAAGTTTAGTCGTGACCTCGGAACGAGCCCACTTAATCTTCGAAGAAATGGAACACCTAAACAAATTTAACAGCACTAAAATTGTTGCCATCCCTTTTTAGGGTTCCGTACCCGTAGGGTGCCAAACAGGACCCTATTACTCTCACTACGCTGTCCGTCCGTCCGTCCGTCCCGCGTCCGTCCGTCTGTCTGTCACAGGGCTATATCTTTGTAACGGTAACAAATAACTATATTGAACTATGTTTACGGGACTTGTCGCGCACAATTAAATCGATATATCATAAACATTTTGATTAAAATATACATACATACATACAATAATATGTAATAATAAAATATGTAATATACATTTTAATATTTTGATTAAATTGTGCGCGATAGTTCAATACAAGTGAAATTCGCGATAGTTTAAAAACTTCTAATAGATAACCAATTGAAATTTTCACAGAATATGTGTTGCTATAAGGGGTATCCCGACAAATACTAAAAACAAAAAAAAAGTCTTAAATCAAAGGGGGTCCCCATACAAGAAACCTCAAAAAACATTCATTTTCATTCAACGTTTTTGTTCCTGCTCTATCTTCAAAACAGTAATACATACCAGCGTCAAACTTGGTGAGATTATAGTGCATATTATGTAGTTTAGCTACAAATACTTAAAATAAGACAAACATAGATATATGTGGTGGTACCTGCGTAAGAAATAGATGCAAAAATTCATATTTCGCGCAATGTGCGTTGATGTCTTTTGATTAACTCTCGTAAATTTAATCAGTTTCTATGGGGTATCAGGTTTATGGGTAGTACGGAACCCTTACTGCGCGACTCCGACTCGCACTTGGCCGGTTTTTTATTTGTATCTGCTATTAGTAAAAGAGAGGGATAATTTCAATAACTTTAGTCTGTGAACAAGAATATCAACTCCATTATCTAATCCAACGCATATATTTAGCATTATGTGCACGAAACGACACGTGTGTGTGAAACGGTCACCCATTCAAGGATATAAACATAACATAACATCACACCTGTATTTCCCCGAAGGGGTAGGCAGAGGTGTAATAGTACACCCACATTTCGCCAGTTATGTTATAGTCCCATGTAATAGGGGGCGAGCCTATTGCCATTAACCGGGCACAAATCCATACTCCGGAGTATGCGTGAGTAGCTGCTACTGAGAATTTCCTAATGAAAAAACCCAATAACACTTTGCCCGACCCGGGAATCGAACCCAGGACCCCACGCTCAGCAGTCGCGCTTGCGACCACTAGACCAACGAGGCAGTCAAGGATATAACAGCAACTTAATCATCATTTCCGCCAAAAGACGTCCACTGCTGGACATAGGCCTGAATATGCCATAATCGCGACGCTTGGCGCTTGGCGCTTGGATTGGCAATCGCAGTTAGTTGGGTAAATACTTGGAGAAACCTGCTGCTCATCCTTTGGTGAATCCCTTAATCACCTATTACGACACTCATGAGAAGACATAAATAGATTTTATATTCAAGCCCTAATGATCGCTCATGGCTATGACCTTTGGTTTTAGACTTTTTTTATTTTTAGTATTTGTCGTGATAGGCACTATAGTAACACATTATATTCGGTGAAAATTTAAACTGGTTATCTATGGTTATAACCAACGTTTGTAACGGTAGTTACAAAGATACAGCGCTGTGGCAGTCAGACGGACGGATGGACGGACAGCGTAGCGAGAGTAATAGGGTCCAGTTTGGCATCCATTGGGTATGGAACCCTAAAAATAACACTCATTTTTAATTCACCCATACGTGAAAAACCGAAAATAGAAGCATGACATACATGTTGAACCAGAAACACGACATGATTTAAATTGAATCTCAACACGTGTGAATCAATCACCTTTGAATGTCAGACCTGCCATTTTTTGTGAGCATACAAACCTGTGTTTCGGGTTAGTTTTTCATTTTCTATTTAGCCACAGGTATAAATAAATCCCAATTTCGTGAATGCAAGGGGAATTAATAACAAACTCAATTTATATTTCTATTCTGTAAGATTGCGAGATATCTTTCAATCAAGGGGGATTTTGAGATATTTGTCAGATAGGTAATTTGATATAATTTACTTTATGTATTGTATTGCTTTTGTTCTATTAAAATTGTTGTTAATTTTACTCGAAGAAAATTTTACTTCTTCGAATTAAATGGTACCTAATAATAGTTTTAAAAAACAACAATAAATTTAAATATAAAACCATCAGAATTATTACAATTAAACCCACAAAAGTAAAGATAATAGTACAGTCGACTGCATGACAGTGGTAACACTTCAATTATGGCTTACGAAATAAAGATGCTGCTAATGTCAAAGTGTTACCACCGACGTGCGGTCAATCAACTCAGCCTATCGCAGTCCACTGCTGGACATAGGCCTCTCCCAAGTTGCGCCACAACGCTCGGTCCTCTGCCTTCCGCATCCAGTCCCCCCCAGCCACGTTCTTTAGGTCGTCGGTCCACCTGGCAGGGGGGCGCCCTACGCTGCGTTTGCCGATACGCGATCTCCATTCAAGGACTCGTCTGCTCCAACGGCCATCGGTCCTTCGACAGACATGGCCAGCCCACTGCCACTTCAGCTTACTGATCCTACAAGCTATGTCGGTCACTCCGGTTCTTCTCCGGATAATCTCGTTACGGATTTTATCCTCGGTGGACGTGCGGTCGACCGTACATTACTGTCGAGGCCTGAAATAAAGTAATTGACGGCCGAGTAATATTAAAAGGACGAAGCGAAGCCGAGTAATACCGAAGCGCTTTTAAAAGGACGAGGCGCGAGCCGAGTCCTTTTTAACTAAACGAGGCCGTTAATTGCTATTTCTGCCGAGACTTGTATAGTACTTTTCTCTCATTTGCGAGGAAATGATACACAAATTAATTCAACAGTATCTAATTTTCATTCGCACCAATTTTGCCGCGCGTGGTTCTTTTTCTATAATCCGGTTTAAAAAAAAAAAAAAAATCGTGTACCTACTTAAAATCAGGTACCTACTTAATAATCTGTCTACTTAAAAACTCGTTAGAATAATAATAAAAAAACTGTCCAGTTATCTATATTACTGTCGTGTTGGAAATTGCTGGCGTGTTATTTAGTTGCGTACGGAAAAAAGCCAATTGTTTTTTGTTTTTAATAATGAAGCTATTTCCGAGCAAGTGGGAGAAAATAGAAATAGTACTGTTGTTGTCTACCAATCGATTCTATTATTATAATAGAATTGACATGGAGTCTATCTATGTTTTTTTTTATAGTCTATGATGGCGAAACGAGCTAAAGGCCCACCTGATGTTAAGCGGTTACCTTTGCCCATAACAGTTTCAATACCGCCTAGGCTTTTGCCTAAATGATACCGCAAGTCGGTTTGCCAAACTGAGACATGAAGATGGAACGTCTCATGTGTCATTTGGCGGAGAAGCAGGTACGGTGGTAGTACTTCCCCGGACGAGCTCTTTCACAAAGGAGCTCTACTACTACAATTTTTTTTTAAGAACTATTAAAAATACAATTTTATTTTAATACTTACTCGTAATGTGGATTGGTGGGGAAAGAAGGCGTCAACTTGAGGACAGCTCGGAATGCCAACACGTCGCTGCTACTGTTCTGTCCCAGGTGTTCTGTTGACAACAGTTTAATTAGTTTAGTGAATGTTGTAGGCGGAAACTTAATAAGCTAAGTATGCCAGTATTGATTGCTTTTTATGGCGCGTTTACATAGGTCTGTTGCCACCTTCGGCTAACGACTTCGGCTTACCGAAGACGGCTCTGTCGGGTTGTGAAAAAAAAAAGTTTTGTTATGAGTAGCACAAATTTTAGCTGCTAGTAAGATAATACAACGATCGACCTAATACCCCATAGAAACTGATTTAATTTAGTGATTTTATCAAAATATAAAATATATCACATCACAGATCGTACGAGAAATGTGAATTTTTGCATCTCTTTCTTACGTAGGTACCACCACATATGTCTATGTTTGCCCTATTTTTTTTTAGTATTTGTTGCTAAACTACATGGTATGCACTATAATCAGACCAAGTTTGACGTTGGTATGTACCAGGCCCCTCAGAAAGTATTGCGAAAAAAAGTTTTTATATATGGGAGACTGGCCAGTTATAATGTTTTTCGAAAATATGATTATTTATAAGTAAAAATAAGTAAGTTCCAATTTCAAAATTTCCCTCCACATTTTTTGCGAGTTAATTCAAAGTATTGTGTCTCACTGAAATATGGATCTGCGCCGGGAACATTTTAGAGCTATGATTTTATACGATTTCAAGTGTCGCCTGAAACCGGATGAATCGTACGATAGACTTCAAATGGCATTCATGGATGAAGGCCCTTCCAAGGCAACCGTGTATCGTTGGTATAACGAATTCAAGCGCGGTCGACCAACTTTGGGGGATGACGAAAGAAGCGGTCGCCCTTTGACGGCTGTTACCGAAGAAAACGTGCTAGCAGTGAAAAATTTAATCCAAGACAATAGGCGAATTACATATCAGGAGATTCAACACATATTGAAGATTGGATCGGGAAGCGTTCACGAGATTCTACACAGCCATCTTCGCGTGAGGAGGATAGTATCACGCTGGGTGCCGCACAACCTCACCGATGCTCAGAAGCAGGCCCGGGTGGAATGGTGCCGTGATATGCTTAACAAATTTGAAGCAGGCTCGTCTCGGCGTGTTTACGACATCGTTACAGGTGATGAGTCCTGGATTTATCAATACGACCCAGAAACCAAGCGCCAGTCGACTGTTTGGGTGTTTCAAAATGAGCCAACGCCTACCAAAGTGAAGCGATCTAGAAGCGGGGGTAAGATTTTGATCGCTAGCTTTTTTAATTTGACTGGCCACTTGGTATCAATTCCCTTACGGGATCAAAGAAGCATTAATGCCGAATGGTATACTACCAAATGTTTGCCAGAAGTTTTCTCTGTTATAAGCAACAAGCGACCAAACACAGGGCTCCGCGGGCTACTGCTCCACCACGACAATGCACCTGCGCACACCGCACTCAAAACGAGGGACTTCCTGGACAGCACGCCAGTCAAACTCCTGGGTCACCCTCCTTACAGCCCTGATCTAGCACCGTGTGACTTCTTTTTATTCCCAAAAATAAAAAATCAGCTCAAAGGGATACAATTTTCGTCGCCGGAAGATGCGCTGGCTGCGTTCGAGCAGGCTGTAAACGAGGTGTCTGCGGCGGACTGGAAAAAGTGTTTTGAAAACTGGTTTAGGCGCATGAATCTTTGTATAGAGGCTGGTGGAAAGTACTTTGAAAAGATTTGATAAAAATATATGTACGTATAGAACAATTTTTTTTAGTTTCGCAAAACTTTCTGAGTGTCCCACGTATTACCGTTTTGAAGATAGAGCAGGAACAAAAACGATGAAAAAAATGCATGTTTTTCGAGGTTTCATGTAAGGGGTCTACACTATTATTCTGTTGTACACTTGTTTTTATCCTCTATTAATATATCAACATCTCTCTATCGCTCTAAGGTTTGCTGTAAGAAAACTCATTTTTGAGTTAAGCTCGCCGATGTACATAAGCTTTCCTATTGTAATATTAATAATAATAATGTCCTCCCGGCCAAATTTCGGTCACGGCGGCCAATCTCAATGGAGACTAGCCTTCTGTGCGGGACATATTATAGTGCACAAGTGTATGCGCAAACACAGGTGCACTCTCTATTCCCTCACTTTCATAATCCGATGGGACGGCAATTCGACACGACCGGAGAGAGATCAGGCGCAGGACCGACGGCTTTACGTGCTCTCCGAGGCACGAAGGGGTCTCGATGTGTAACGAAACGGTCACCCATCCACAGACTGACCGCGGCTAGTGCTGCTTAACCTTGCAGATCGTACAATTCACACGGTCGCTACTAAGCCACGAGCCCCTTTATTGTAATATTAATGTGTATTTGTGTGTACAATAAAGTATAACTATGGGGTCCCCCCTTTGGTTTTATACTTTTTTTTTGTTTTTAGTATTTGTCGTGATACTCCTCATAGTAACACAAATTCTCTGAAAATTTCAACTGGTTATCTATTACCGTTACAAAGATACAGCCCTGTGACAGACAGACGGACGGACAACGTAGCGAGAGTAATAGAGTCCCGTTAGCACCCTTTGGGTACGGAACCCTGAAAAGGCGACTAATAAACTGACGCGTAACGCTACTAGTAGCTACCAGTTTAGCTATTTTAACAAAAAATTGGTTTCTATTAATTCAAATTTGTCAATTTTTGAAGTAGCTAATCTAGTTCATCAATTTTTTTTGAGTGCAATTTTCCGATTCATAACATTTTCGATATAAGCTGTTTTCAACCGATTTGATTTGTTATCTCGTTTTCTCTCGTTACGTGAATCGTAAAAGAAATGAGAAAACAAACCGATTCAGTCGACAACTGCTTATGAAAGATGTTTTGAATCGGAAAGCTGATACGACCAACCGTTTACACTAGTAGGTAGTCTTAGGTAGCACACAAAAATGTGAGAATTGTGCGAGGAGCACTTTTGATAACTGTGCCACCACACTGTGCTGGCACGATTGAGGCGAGGCTGCATCATGTACTGTATGATATATGGGCTAAGGTGCACTATGCACAGAAACACACTCACATGCCATAGATAACTTATGCGTCCATTACACGCACGTGACTCGCGAGGCTTCGAAATCGTGGTAGCACAATGTTATAAAATGAGTGCGTGACTCTTTTTGAACTAGTGAGTAGCTACAATCGTGCTAGCACACCTGTTGAGCTGAGTCATCCAACACCACTAATCAACATCATCCTCCTGCCCTTATCCTAATTTATTTGGGGTCGGCGCAGCATGTATTTTTCTGCCATACATCTCTATCAGCCGTCATCTCCGTGTTCACTTTCTTTCTATTCATATCATCTTTCAAACAATCCTTCTATATTTTCTTCAGTGTCCCTCTTTTCTTATAGCCATCAACATTCATACTTAAAACTTTCCTCGTAACATGCTCCTCATTCCTCCTCATCACATGTCCATACCATCCAACACTACTTATTAGTAGTGTTGGATGACTCAAGATGATGAAAATGATGATGATTGAAGCCTATTTGACCGCAAATAGGCTTCAATCGTATACGGCATACCGAATAATGTAAATGCGCCTTAAGGCTCTTGAGGCCTTAAACCACCTTGGAAGTTACTAATACTATCGGCAGTAGGCGTTTCGTAAATGGGTCAGTTCGCGTCAGGGAATAAGCAAAATTCTCCTCTATTTTAAAAGTGCTTAAAGGGAGAAATAAATAATCTTGAAAAGTTTTAAAGCTGCAGTATTTATACAACGTATAACAGAATAAATGCAAGACCCAGTGGTCAGTGGTTCAGTACACTCCAGAATATTATGAATTTTTTTTTTTTTTTATTTTTTTTTTTCAAAGTGACAATATTGTTATACAGCGTATGTGCGCCCGCGCTGCTCAGCGTGACAACGGCTAGGACTAACCTCCTCAAGTTTGCACCCTTGTCAAGCGCCGCACATTTAATTAATAAAATTATAGTCGATAAAAACATCGGAGAATCTACACTCGAAGTTGTTGACGATTATGTATACCTAGGACAAACTGTCCAGCTAGGTAAGTCCAACTTCGAGAAAGAGGTCAATCGTCGAATCCGACTCGGTTGGGCAGCGTTCGGGAAGCTACGCAATATCTTCTCGTCCAAAATACCGCAGTGTCTCAAGACGAAAGTCTTTGACCAGTGTGTGTTGCCAGTAATTACTTACGGTACTGAAACGTGGTCGCTCACAATGGGCCTCATTAGAAGGCTCAAAGTCACTCAAAGGGCAATGGAGAGGGCTATGCTCGGAATGTCCCTGCGTGATCGAATCAGAAATGAGGAGATTCGCAGGAGAACGAAAGTAACCGACATAGCCCGAAGAATTGCCAAACTTAAGTGGCAGTGGGCGGGGCACATTGCTCGCAGAACAGATGGCCGATGGGGCAGTAAAGTTCTGGAGTGGCGACCGCGTACTGGAAGGCGCAGCGTGGGTAGGCCCCTCACAAGGTGGACCGACGACCTGGTGAAGGTCGCGGGAATCCGCTGGATGCGGAAGGCACAGGACCGGTCGTTGTGGCGATGCTTGGGGGAGGCCTATGTCCAGCAGTGGACGTCATTCGGCTGAAATGATGATGATAGTTGATGAAGACGTTGACATATTTTTTGATAATTTGCCCAAGTTCATTTGAGTAGTACAGAGGTGTATAGAAAAAGGAATAGTTCTGTAAACTGATATGTATTTTAATTATAATTTTATTGTAAGTTGTATGTCATGTCTTGTAACATCCCCTTGGAATAAGTTCTGTTATGGTGTTACAAAAATTGCGAATAAATAAATAAAAAATTTATGGTTTGAGTAAGTGCAGCGTTCTCTGATCGCCAACCCGCCTGCCAAGCGTGGCGATTATGGCATATACCCTCAAACAGCTTGGAGGAGGCCTATGTCCAGCTGTGGACGTCTTTCGGCTGAAATGATGATGATGATGAAGTTCTCGAGTTACTGGTTAGCTGCCGGGTGCCGTTTAGAGGTTATCTGTCACACGGAAACCCATTTCTCTGGTATTCCAGGACCTTAATGGCCTACTCGGAATCCGCTAATGTACTTATTTATCTTTAGTGAACAAAATTTAATGAATATTGAAAAAAAATGGGTGAAATGTAAACACGTCAAAAAAACAACAAATTGACGACTTACCAGCATGTGTAATAGCAGCAGTACTGGGGTCATATATCTCGTCATCCACTGCAACCACTGCATATTCCCCTTCAGTGAGAAGGCCTCGACGCTGGAGGACCTTCACGAAGTCCACCAGGGCTATGTGCTCACCCAGGAACACGTAGACTGTGAACAAAGGTATGAAAGGTTTGAACCAGTGAGCGTGTGGATCGGCACATCAGTGGTGCTAACCAAAACAGCTAAACTACCAGAACATATAACAGATACCGCTGCTGTCGCCATTAACGGCCAAAATTAATATCCAATCTATTCATGGATTTACCCTATTAGAGATCGAAATTTGACATATTTTATATGGAGCTCATGTCAAATTTCTATCTCTAGTAGGGCAAATCGTGGATAGATTGGATATTAATTTTGGCCGTAAGATGACAAGCGTCTTTACAGATATTTCTAAAAAAATATTTTAATCTACCGTATAATTTTTTTATTAATTAAAATCGTTTCGCGCGTTTCGACGCATTAATCACTCACAATGACATCCAAATCCTACAAAAAACAAAAACAAAAAAACATCCTAATTTTAATAGAGAAGATGGTTGGCAGCTACCACCTGTTTGGAACCCAGTTCTAAAAATAATCAAGTCCCAAACAGCAAGCAACACTGTAAAATACAATGACATTGTGAGTGATTACTGCGTGCCTCGAAACGATTTTAATTAATAAAAAATTGTACGGTAGATTAAAATAATTTTTTAGTTAGCATTTTGTTTAACTGAATTCGTTAATCGTATTGACCCGTTTTTATTAGGTTGGTAACTGAATGCATCGACCGCATTTGGTATAACACTATACCAGTCTGTCACCGCAAACATGCTGTAACCGAATATGGCCAAAGGAATAACAATTTTCACTAATCGGTGACCCAAAACGGGCTAAAATCGAATACAGTTAAACCGCATGATTTAAATGAGAGTGGAAATGTGTGTGTGTCTGTGTGGAACATAATACCTCGTACCTCCACAAAAGTAAACAACAGAGAGAGAACAAATTCATATACAAATAATGATTTTATATTCATCATACAAATACAGAGATACAATACAGAGACTCAGAACAAATAGATATAATTCTCATTATTGGAAGTCCAATCAATGAGTATATTCATTCTATAAATATGGCACAAACGACTATCGTGCCCTTGCATTTGAATTCAATGGTAATCAGAACAATTAATTATATTTGAACATTTGTACTGTCGCGCAATGTCACAAGATAGATAATATCTAAGAAGGTTCATTACAAAAGTACGATGTGAACTACTCACACACAAGACGCACGTAGGCGCTGAACCAAAATAATTTTAACGGTTAGATCCTGCAATTGATTAATCAGAGCCCATAGCTGTGCCCATCGCGCGAGTTTTTTTCCTCAAGGAAACGTAACTATACCACGTATAAAGTAACAAATCGTCGCCTCAGTGCTTGAATGTCCAACCGACCATTGACCAAACTTTACCGGAGACGTACTTTTTAGTTTATTATTCATTTAAGAGAAATATTTTAAAAACTTTCATGATTTAAGAATAACGTATAGTATATATTACATTATTCTTAAATCTTCAAAGTTTAAAAAAAAAAATCTTAAAGCAATAATAAACTAAAAAAACGTCTCCGGTAAAATTTGGTCAATGGTCGGTTGGACATTCAAGCACTGAGACGACGAAATGTATGAAAACATAAACTTTGCGATTCTTTCCGCCAGGGGCGCTTTTTATGTTTTTATATAATTGTTACTCGATACACAAACGTGGTAGTTACGTTTCCTTGAGCAAAAATCTTGCACTTGGAGCACTGAAATTATTTTGTTTACGTCATTTTATATGTACAGGGTATATATTTTTAATACACCAAATACGCTGTTCATACTGAGTGCATGACTAACTCGATAAAAATGTATTGAAAAGCGGATTTTGTTTCTTTTATTACTCTCATCATGTGTTTATGTGTCAGTTCTTTGGCACACGTTGTCAATAGTTGGCCTTTTGCATTTTTCATTTTTGTGGCGTGTTGGGAATTTTTGCCTTTTATACGACCCACAAGTTCAATAAGTTATTTCAATCTATAAATCAAACAACATTTATTATTCGTTCGACAGTTTCGTTCAATTTAAACTCTCTGACATTTGCACACTTTAATTCTCAGATTTTTCCATCTGAAGTCTGAACTATTCCAATTTTGATTTCCAAAGGCATCTTGTCAAAGAACTTTAAAATCTTTTGTTTTTCTATGAACGTATAATCAACCTCTAAGAAGTTTGTTTATTATTATAAAAGTTACTTTAAAAACTACCTGGCTTATTTGAATTTCATATTTTTTTAGTTTTTTAAGATAAACGTTGTTTTTTTTTCTGCTTTACAGTGTAGGATGGCGAAACGAGCTAAAGGCCCACCTGGTGTTAAGCGGTTACCTTTGCCCATGACAACTTCAATACCACCTAGGCTGTTACCTAAATGGTACCGCAAGTCGGTTCGCCAAACTGAGACATGAAGATGGAAAGTCTCATGTGATTGTAATTTAAAAACCGGCCAAGTACGAGTCGGACTCGTATTGCACAAGTTCCGTACCACGTACCAGCCATTGAGCTGATACCCAGTAAAAACTAATTTAATTGAGAGTTCACCAATGGTCCATCACTGTACGTTAAAGTTTTTCATATTTGCATCTTTTTCATACGCAGATATACCACCACACATGTCGGTGTTTGCCACAGCTATCTACATCGAGGCCATAGTAACACATATCCTGTCTACCTCTTACGGTCATAAAGATACACCCCTGTAAGTCCTGTGACACACAGACAGACGGACTAACAGACGCCGTAAGCAAAGAAATAGTAACAGGATCCCTGCACTCTTTGGGTTCGGAACCCTAAAAAGAATGATTAAAGAAAGAACCGTCCGTCCGTCTGTCCTAATTTAAAGCTTAATAACTTCTACAGTTATAAACCATGTCCATATAATTTTATTAAAAGATAGTCTAGATATAGATCTCAATTTTAAAAGAATTAAAAATTGTTTTCGTATTTTAGGGGTGGCGCCCATTAATGTGAAATGGGGATGAAAATACTTTTTTTGCTGCACCCCCTGGTGTGGGGTATCATTAAATAGGTCTAGTAAAATAAAGGTAATTTTTTATACATAACTTATTTATCAGGTGTACCATCTGCGAAATATAGCCCCCCAAAGTGGCTTGGAATGAATCCCCCCCCCGCCATTTCTAAACTATGTAACGTAGAAACTTATAATCTTCCACGTTGATAGACTTTTGTAAAATCTCTCTATTAAAATTATTTCGAGTATAATGAGATTATATTTTTTTGAGTTATAGAGAGAAAACTGCAAAATACTTAAGACTAGTTCTAGTTCAAGGTCATTGACCTTAGAGAAAAAATATCTGTTATGTTGACATGACACACTTCTTAAATTTAGCCCGCTAGATGGTGCTGTATAAAACACGCTCTGAGTCGCCAATGCTACCGTCTATTGCAAAAATTAAAATAGTCATGATTAATATTCGATTTGATTCGTTTGTAATTACACCTACTTAAGGAACCCTATAATAAATACTGAGCATGGCCCGATATGCTCTTGGCCGGTTTTAATGGTTCTCTTAGTAATAAAAAATAATTTGCTTCACTAATCTCACAATATTTATAGGTAAATCGTGACTCCAAAGCAGCGCAAAGTAAACAAGACAAAAAATCGAGAGCAATGGACTCGACCTCATTAACATATTTCTACTAAATAAAGCCTATTTACAGTGTCTTACAATAGAAGTTGTTTTACTTAAATACAACATGAAAAGCCATTATCATTTAAGTACACACCTCTGAAATGTAATAAAATAAAATGTTTTAACCTAACATAGTTTATGTATGTAACAAAGGATCTGCTGATGATAATCGACTTAAGGGGAACGTAGCTGCCAAGTGGCGGCCCCTTCAGTAAACAAATGATTACTCGCTGAATACATCATTTATCGAAAATTACTACTGCGAGACGCGTGCGGTCGAACGTCACAGAAAGCGCTGCGGCCTCAAAAACAAACGATGCCGCCACAGACGGTATTCGTAAAGCCGTTGGTTCTCCGCCTGATCTATCTCGGTGTCGGATTGCCGACCCGTCGGATTATGAGAGTGAAGGAATAGAGAGTGCACCTGTGTTTGCGCCCACACTTGTGCGCTATAATATTTATTTATTTTATTTATTTATTTAAACTTCATGTAACATGTGTACATAGGTGGACTTACGGCCAAAATTAATATCCAATCTATCCACGATTTGCCCTACTAGAGATAGGAATTTGACATAAGCTCCATACAAAATATGTCAAATTTCTATCTCTTGTAGGGTAAATCGTGGATAGATTGGATTTAATTTTGGCCGTTAATGCCTTAGGCATATATCCCGCGCAGATGGCTAGTCTCCGAAATTCCGCCGCGAGGGCATTTTTATTACTCGTACAGTATAGTCGATCTCACGTCAGTAACACTTGAATTACGAAAACCAAGCTTACTGCTTACGAAATAAAGACGCTGTCAATGTCAAACTGTTACCACGACGACGTGATATCAACTGTATAACGCAAGAAATATTGTCATTTCATTATAATTTTATTGTAATCACGGATGACGATTCCGTGGACATTTCTAGTGATGAAGAATAGCGTTTAAACTTATGTAGTTAGCCATTAAATTTAAAAGGATCAATAATAAAAAATTGCCATAACTATTTTTCTGCCATTTTTTTAAACATTAAGAAGAAAGAAAAGAAAGAAAAATGGTTTATTTACTACAGCCACACATCACACACAATAACAATAATATACAGTTTTAATCAATAATAGACTCCTAAAAGTATAATTGTGTGCCCCGCGGCTGCACCAAATAGGCTCAGTTCAGCAAAAATGCCAGAAAACTAGTGTCTGGCGCTACATTACATTAAATTCTTGCATGCCGTTTGGGTGTACCGCCAGTAGTTAAGCGAATGAGGTGAATTTTAATCTCGGTATCACTTCACAAATATACCGACATCAAACGGCAACCGATGGATAATCCAATAAGGATTTCATTTCCATAATATTGGCGCAAAACTCGAACCTGCTGCAGTGCGATTCAGAACATTTCGATAACTTGCCGAATCCGTTCGATTGGATATCTTACTCGTACCGTATGTTACCTTCCGGGGCTATTCAGAACAACCGATTTGAGCGATCGATTCGGTTTCGGGTACGGTATCGATATTGGTTACATTACATGAGATTACATGATGCGTTTATGAAGTTTTCTTTTGTATCATAAATAGAAAGATTTTTAAACCCATATCTAGGCGATGTAAAAATATATCCGAAAGAATTTATGGTTTTGTTGTTCTAATCTTACTACGAAATAATTAATTACGGCTGAATAACGGCTGTTTGTAAAAATAAAATTATGAAAGTACTTACTACAAAAAGCTAGCTTTGTAAACACCCATCTGTCAAAATCATTGTCAATGTGACGTTTGACGTTAAAATACTTGGTTGGTAGATTGGGGGTTTTACTCGCAATTTTGGGGAAAAAAAGTCGTTCTTGGGGAAATTTCGGGGAATGAAATCCTTGGGGAAATATTTGGAGAAACGAAAATACAGATGTAATACTGAAATTGTACTAGTTTGTGTAATGTCATTGGGAAAATAATTGAGGGTTTGAATGAAGACGATATATCAAAAGTTTTAAATATCATCCACAATACACTATAACATATTTTTATAGTTTTTGAATAAACAGTCTTATATTTTTAAATTTCCTGTTCGAAAAAAAATGGGGAAAAAAGTTGAAAATCATCATTTTGGGGAAAAAATATATGAATATGGGGAAAATTCAGAAACTCGTTCTAGTAACCCTGTAAAACATCTTTGACTATGTGATTATATTATCTTTGGTCTATTAGTTTTATTGTTGTTTATCAATTAAATAATAACATACGCACTCAAAATTGAAAGAAGTAACATTCTTCTTGGAGTAAAGTTCATCATGAATCTTTGTGAGAATAGTAGAATGGCGATTATCGCTGTAAACGAGCCTTAGACGATGAAATTACACAGTCTGTCAGTGATTCTACAATAACGTTCACCAAAACTTGTAAGTACCTACTCACCTCTTATTTATTAGCTCATCAGCGTCTACAACGCTGGCCTATAGCACAACACACACACCACACTAGCAGCAGTGTAGCAGGCCACACGATGTTTTCCTTCACCGTGGGTATACAAACGTTTACAAGGCACATGGATTTTTTATAGGTACATTTAAATAAATAAGTACCTAAACTCCTAAGGCCACACTGACCAAACCGACAGCATAGGTATTCATGTGTCGAGAGAGAAAAATGACACAAAACTGTAATCATGATTTGTTAACATTAAATACATTTTATATCTTTCAGGTAAACAGCATGACCATGACCAAGCTTACTAGGACTTGTTTCAAAGACCATCTGTTGATGAACAAAGACAGTTTGTCTCTGCTGTGGATGTTCTCTTGCATCAAGTGTCAGTCACCTACTTGACACTGGCTCAACTCGTGAAATAACAATTTGTAATATTATACAAGAGTGAATTATGCCTTAAACTGTAAGTTGAATCAGTCTTTAAAATATTTTTCACAACTTTACTGCTAGTCAAATTGATTTTTAATTACTTTAATGATTATGTATGTTTGTATTATGTAGACAAAATACACGCTTAGACGTGGAGTTGCGGAAACAGCCCGTTATATTATACTATGTATGTTTGTTGCAGGTAGAAGCAGTAAGTTGCATAATATGCCATACTTGTTGTGTGCTTGCAGACCGAGCTGCTTTTCATATGGTTTCCAGCTCAGTGTATACTTCAATGATAATACAGGCACACAGTTCTTCCCACTGAGCATCTAAATGAAGAAGTGAGGATGAACCAGCCCATACCTACAATTGTATTATTAGACTATAGTACAGACAGCCAGATTATAGAAAGAATATGCTTTATGGTTTCTTAGAGGTTGCATTCAATCAAGATTTATAGTCAACACTTCTCGCAGAGATATTGTAGCTTCCTCCGGGGTTGCCTACAGTTGGTAACCACACTGCCATACACTTTAAAATATTGTTACTGCATCATAGGCAGACAGACTGTAAGCTGCTGCACCCATATAATATCTATAATCTTAATTGAGCTAGGTACCAAGACAATAGTAAGACATTATAATTGAAAAGAAATAAAAATAAAATATAAAATGTGTTTTTATTTTTAAATAAGTATCTCTTTTACCTGTTTTTTTTATATCTATGATTTGTGAGTTTCTCAACACTCCACTCTACAAACATAACCATAACATCACGCCTGTATTTCCCCGAAGGGGTAGGCAGAGGTGTATAGTACACCCACATTTCGCCAGTTATGTTATAGTCGCACTCCACTCCACTCCACAAAATATAATAATTAAGGTAGCTACTATACACATATTTTTTTTTTGCTCTTCTCTTATTTAGTAAACAGTCTTGGCATGTCTCTACTCAAATAACTACCGATAATAAATAAATATAAGTAGTAGTAGTATAATTACTTATTAGTTCTGCACATGTAATAAGGTTAAAAAATGTTAGGTACTTACTGTGTAAAATTGTTAACATAATTCTTATAATAATTATTATTGACGAATTGCATTAAAAAGACATGCCAAGATTGTTTACTAAACAAGACAAGAGAGAAAAATAGAGTGTAGGTACATATAAATATATCAATTGCACTTCACAAATCAACTGCTAAATAATATTATGTTCTTAGATATGTTGTTACATAGGTACCTAACCTCACTTTTAAATATTAAGAGCTTAGAGTCTGCTCTCAGATTGGCAAAATCCGTAGAATTTTCAGTGATAGTTTGATATGTTTGCCAGTAATCATTGGTACAGGTCAATGCCAGTAATACACAAGTTACACAACACCACCTCATCTTTTTACACTTAGGTCCAAGATTTTATGAAAGCGTATCCGTCTCCCTTGATTTCTTCTTTGTTTCTTCTACTAGGATACTAGGGCCAGTGTAAGGTCATGCAGTAACCCATATTATTCAGTGAATTATCCGGCTGTGCATGAAAATGCATCTCGCAATGAGCGCAAAATGCAACTGCGTGTCTGGGTGAGTTGAGTTCTTCTCGGAGTCTTCAGCGTCTTTTCTCAACAATTACACTGCATTGTTTTTGTTTTTTATGTCTAATATTAATTTTACGGCTCAAACTAACAAAAATAAAATTTATCGGGTGCCCAGTAGCTCTCGTTAAGTTGTCGGGGAAAATAATCGGACGTTCGGTAATTCTCCTTCGATAGCAGCGTTGTGAATAGCGTTGATAGCGTTACATGTCGTGTAATGTTAAGGGAAATCGTACGGTATGACGTCATCTTCGATTCGGTATCCAGTTCGTCAAATTGATCTGGGATACGGTTATTCTGAATTGAAAATTTTATTTATCGTACGATATCAATCCGTATCGACCGACAACTGAGATATCGTGTGGTTCTGAATCGCTATACTGGACCGATAATGAAACTATTTCTATAGCGGATATTAAACGTTTTCATTCATGTTTGTGGTGTGCCAATAAAACGGTAATAATGGAATGACCATAGTAAATGTAGTCTTCGCCTACACATGTATTTCGACTATGTAAACGTTACTGGAAATGTTACAGGTTAACTTCCTATTATCCTATACAATACAATGTCCCTTACACATGTCACTTGAGATGATTTGTATAGTTTATTTATAAATAAATATAATATTGTTAGTTTCGTGAACATCAATACTCCCAGTATCCATGTATTTTTCTGTACGACTATACTACGATCCACCAATTTGACACACCAGTGATTCAAAATATTAATTGGAATGCCTCGTGGTCCCACTGGTCGGTCGTTGACCCCGTGGCCAGCTGGCCACGGGGTCAACGGCCGCGCGATGTCCTAAAAGTATTATTACGTATTTAAAACAATTGTAGTGTTAATGGTATCTGATATTCCTTAAAAATATATTTAAATAAATATAGTCACCGTTGATCCCGTGATCAGCTGGTTTGAATGAAATAATGAGTTTAGACCAGCGGTTCTCAAACTTTTTTGGTCACGGAACCCTTTTGACAAGCAAAATACTTGACGGAACCCTACAATAAAACAATAGTTTTTAAAAGTGTATTCTTTATTATATAAGCATAATAAAAGTACAATGTAACAGTTACTAATTATTACTTACTTTAACCACATGCCAAGTACAATAATAGAAGATATTAAAAATAAAAAAATCTTAACTAATGGGAGGTATGAAACTGTTTTTTATTTTTCATCAATTGGTTGATATCAGGTTTGATAGAAGACATTTGAAGTCTCATATCAGGTTCGGCGTCCAGTCTATTGCGATATTTTGTTTTCGTGGCTGCATAGGTTGAGAATCCTGTTTCGCACAAATACCAGGCCCCTCAGAAAGTATTGCGAAAAAAAGTTTTTATATATGGGAGACTGGCCAGTTATAATGTTTTTCGAAAATATGATTATTTATAAGTAAAAATAAGTAAGTTCCAATTTCAAAATTTCCCTCCACATTTTTTGCGAGTTAATTCACAGTATTGTGTCTCACTGAAATATGGATCTGCGCCGGGAACATTTTAGAGCTATGATTTTATACGATTTCAAGTGTCGCCTGAAACCGGATGAATCGTACGATAGACTTCAAATGGCATTCATGGATGAAGGCCCTTCCAAGGCAACCGTGTATCGTTGGTATAACGAATTCAAGCGCGGTCGACCAACTTTGGGGGATGACGAAAGAAGCGGTCGCCCTTTGACGGCTGTTACCGAAGAAAACGTGCTAGCAGTGAAAAATTTAATCCAAGACAATAGGCGAATTACATATCAGGAGATTCAACACATATTGAAGATTGGATCGGGAAGCGTTCACGAGATTCTACACAGCCATCTTCGCGTGAGGAGGATAGTATCACGCTGGGTGCCGCACAACCTCACCGATGCTCAGAAGCAGGCCCGGGTGGAATGGTGCCGTGATATGCTTAACAAATTTGAAGCAGGCTCGTCTCGGCGTGTTTACGACATCGTTACAGGTGATGAGTCCTGGATTTATCAATACGACCCAGAAACCAAGCACCAGTCGACTGTTTGGGTGTTTCAAAATGAGCCAATGCCTACCAAAGTGAAGCGATCTAGAAGCGGGGGTAAGATTTTGATCGCTAGCTTTTTTAATTTGACTGGCCACTTGGTATCAATTCCCTTACGGGATCAAAGAAGCATTAATGCCGAATGGTATACTACCAAATGTTTGCCAGAAGTTTTCTCTGTTATAAGCAACAAGCGACCAAACACAGGGCTCCGCGGGCTACTGCTCCACCACGACAATGCACCTGCGCACACCGCACTCAAAACGAGGGACTTCCTGGACAGCACGCCAGTCAAACTCCTGGGTCACCCTCCTTACAGCCCTGATCTAGCACCGTGTGACTTCTTTTTATTCCCAAAAATAAAAAATCAGCTCAAAGGGATACAATTTTCGTCGCCGGAAGATGCGCTGGCTGCGTTCGAGCAGGCTGTAAACGAGGTGTCTGCGGCGGACTGGAAAAAGTGTTTTGAAAACTGGTTTAGGCGCATGAATCTTTGTATAGAGGCTGGTGGAAAGTACTTTGAAAAGATTTGATAAAAATATATGTACGTATAGAACAATTTTTTTTAGTTTCGCAAAACTTTCTGAGTGTCCCACGTATGTTGTTGGGAACGGGAGAAGAATATTCAGAGCCATTCTGCCAAGCATTGGATATTCATCACGGATTCTGCACCAAAAATCGTTGAGAGGCGTCGTTTTGAACAGTGACTCCATACTTGTGTCTGATGACATTTCTAAAAGAGATTCATATATCTCGTTTGACATACTTTCGGGCTTTTGCAAGTTGGGTAAAAAAGGATTATGAATCCATGAATTCAGCTTCATTTTTGTATTATGTTCTTCGGGAAAATACTTTACAAAAGATGCGCGCATCGAAGTGAGATATTGGACCAATTCTTCAAACACATCATCTTGAAACATTTCCGAGTCGTTATCGCTAACAAACTCACTGAGTGACGTAAAGCTTTCTATTTCTCTCTTACCAACGCAAATAATCCAAAAATCTAATTTTCTTTTGAAGGCAGTTATTTTGTTATAGGCCTGGAACACTGTTGTCTTATTGTTTACCTTGCAATGATAAATTCAATTCGTTCAGTTTTTGAAAGATATCCGCCATAAAAGACAATCGGAACAACCAAGTTTTATCATACAAACGGTCTTTCAAATTAAAAGAAACTGTATCTGCTGAAAGAAACATTTGTAACTCGGCTCTAAGTTCAAATAGCCTTGTTAAAGTTTTACCCCGAGACAGCCATCGCACTTCTGTATGGAGCAGCAGTGTTTTATGTTTGCTGCCATAATCTTCACACAATAATGAGAACAATCGGGATTGTAGTGGTCGTGATTTGATAAAATTAATTATTTTTACCGCTTCATCCATAACTAATTTTAGATTTGACGGCATTTGCTTCATCGCAAGTGCTTGTCTATGCAGAATACAATGGCTGGAACTACAATTAGGCGCTTTACTTTTTATTCGTGATACTGCTCCTGCTGTTTTACCTGTCATCGCCTTGGCCCCATCTGTACAAATGTCAATGCAATCGTTCCAACTAAGATTATTTTCTTTAAAAAATATGTTTATTTTATTAAAAATTTCTTCCCCGGTAGTGTTTGTGGGCAGCGGTGAACACATAAGCATGTCTTCTTCAAAAGAAAGTTCATATGGATATCTCACGATAACCAGCAAGATAGCCAGACCAGTGACCTCAGTTGACTCATCCATTTGCAAGGCGAATCGTGTTTTGTGTAGACGTGCAACTAGTTCTTGTTTGACGTAGCTTGCCAGATCATGGATTCGCCGTGAAACAGTATCGTTTGATAGCGGTACAGTAGAAAGATGCTTTGCAGATTTTTCATCGAGCATACATTTTGTTATGTCTAACACACATGGCTTTATTAAATTCTCAGCGATAGTGTGCGCTTCATCTGCTTGTGCAATGCGATAGCTAACTAAATATGATGCCTCCGTGGCCTTTTCATTGATAGTTTGTGTTACATGCATCATATTTTTTTGACTTTCCAATAACTGTTCTTTTTTACGAACAAAAAATTCTTTATTCTTGTCTTTAGACTCGGGGTGTACAGTTTCTAAATGTCTGCGTAATTTGGCAGGTGCCATGGAACTATTAGGAAGCAGTTTACTACATAACATGCAGAGAGGTGAGCCGTTGGAATCAACAAATCCGAAACTGATATATGATTCATCATACTTCCTTTTTTTCGTCTTTGAAACCGTGGAGCTTGACGTCGTGGCATCATCGTCTGGATCGGTAATTGCTGTATTCTCCGCGCGTACTGCTTTTGAACATTCAGCGTCATTAGAAGATGTCGTTGCAACACGTTTAACACCTTTAAGCCAACGTTCCATTCTTCTTTATTAATAATGTTACACGTCAGGATGGTAGGGTCAAAATAATGCACAATCGTTACTGCGTTTATGAGACAAAGTTTAGTCCAAAGAAGAAATGTACAAAACTGATACAATCAGAATACAGCGGGCAGTAGAACTTACAAGAAGGCAGCAGGCTAGCCAGCTTGTAAGTAGGTAGGTACGAACTTATCGCTCCGAACGCTAATCGTCAACTGACTGACGAGGCGCGACTTTTTTTATATAATAGCGCTTTTATACTTAGTCCTAGACTCGAACTCGAACATTCTCAAAAATACTCGAGTCGGCGCCTTTGATAAACAAAAAGCGGAAATAAAAATATAAATACAAAAAAATGCGTTGTAAACAATCTCGACTTTATGCTTTTGAAGATAGAGCCGAAAGTCGCTTGTTCACAACTATAGCGTCTAATTCAGAGGCGGCTTTTATCAAAGGGACTGCGCGCTCACAAGTATACGCGCGGCGGGCGGATTCAAAACGTTCGACCAGTGACCAGAGAGAGGTGTTTTGTTTTTTTTTTCTAAATTCTTGCGGAACCCCTACAGGGGTATCGCGGAACCCTAGGGTTCCGCGGAACACACTTAGAGTACCGCTGGTTTAGACAATCATATTTTTTCTTGTTTTTTATCATTATGATAGAAGATGAAGATGTTTGGATGTTTGTTACACAATCACGCTGAAACGGCCTGACGGATTTGGATGAAATTTGGCACACAAATAGACCATAACCCGGATTAATATGTGGGCTACTTTTTATCCCGGGAAAATAAACAGTTTACGAGTGATGAGCGATAGTTTTCGTTCGGCGTATAATTCGAATTATACGCGAGTGAAGCTGTGGGCAAAGTCTAGGTATTAATAAAAAATAATCTACCTATATATTTTTGACTTCATTCTAATAAAATAATCAAAGAAAATTGTATCAGGGGCTTATAAGTAAAACTTACGGGAAAGTCTATCACACGACTCTGCTGCGAGGTGCGCACGAGGAGGCACGAATTGAAAAGGTAGATAAATTTCACGGTCACATTTTATTCCGCAAAAGTAGTCTCTAAATACCTGTCTCGTGAAGAGTTGCCATTTTTTTGTACAAGAAATATAAAGTATATTGAGGTCGAAGAAGGAAAATAAACAGTTTAACCGGATTACATCGCGTATCGCGTAATCCGGTTAAACTTGTTTTATTATAATGTGTAGCAATCGCGGAAAGCTAAGAAATTATTAAAATAAACAGTATTTTGCAGCAATTTTCTATAACGTTGATGAAGCGCTGGAAGAATTGTACAGTAGTATCCAACAATGCTGTTTAAATTCAAATGTTTTTCTTAAAAAAAATTATACAAAATGTAAATACGAATACCCTTCTTGGTATACGTCGGAAATAATTTTTAACATTAAACTCAAATATTTTCATTTAAAAAAATATAAGTCGTCTAAGACCGAGTTCGACCAACAAATGTTTAAATATTACAGGCAGCACACCAAAGAACTTATTAAACTAGCTTATAATAACTTTATCAAGCAGGCAGAGGCGGATATAAAAAGGGACCCAAAAAAGTTTTGGTCATTTATTAAAAATCAGCGTTCCTCTAGATCAGCGGTTCTCAAACTTTTTTGGTCACGGAACCCTTTTGACAAGCAAAATACTTGACGGAACCCTACAATAAAACAATAGTTTTTAAAAGTGTATTCTTTATTATATAAGCATAATAAAAGTACAATGTAACAGTTACTAATTATTACTTACTTTAACCACATGCCAAGTACAATAATAGAAGATATTAAAAATAAAAAAATCTTAACTAATGGGAGGTATGAAACTGTTTTTTATTTTTCATCAATTGGTTGATATCAGGTTTGATAGAAGACATTTGAAGTCTCATATCAGGTTCGGCGTCCAGTCTATTGCGATATTTTGTTTTCGTGGCTGCATAGGTTGAGAATCCTGTTTCGCACAAATATGTTGTTGGGAACGGGAGAAGAATATTCAGAGCCATTCTGCCAAGCATTGGATATTCATCACGGATTCTGCACCAAAAATCGTTGAGAGGCGTCGTTTTGAACAGTGACTCCATACTTGTGTCTGATGACATTTCTAAAAGAGATTCATATATCTCGTTTGACATACTTTCGGGCTTTTGCAAGTTGGGTAAAAAAGGATTATGAATCCATGAATTCAGCTTCATTTTTGTATTATGTTCTTCGGGAAAATACTTTACAAAAGATGCGCGCATCGAAGTGAGATATTGGACCAATTCTTCAAACACATCATCTTGAAACATTTCCGAGTCGTTATCGCTAACAAACTCACTGAGTGACGTAAAGCTTTCTATTTCTCTCTTACCAACGCAAATAATCCAAAAATCTAATTTTCTTTTGAAGGCAGTTATTTTGTTATAGGCCTGGAACACTGTTGTCTTATTGTTTACCTTGCAATGATAAATTCAATTCGTTCAGTTTTTGAAAGATATCCGCCATAAAAGACAATCGGAACAACCAAGTTTTATCATACAAACGGTCTTTCAAATTAAAAGAAACTGTATCTGCTGAAAGAAACATTTGTAACTCGGCTCTAAGTTCAAATAGCCTTGTTAAAGTTTTACCCCGAGACAGCCATCGCACTTCTGTATGGAGCAGCAGTGTTTTATGTTTGCTGCCATAATCTTCACACAATAATGAGAACAATCGGGATTGTAGTGGTCGTGATTTGATAAAATTAATTATTTTTACCGCTTCATCCATAACTAATTTTAGATTTGACGGCATTTGCTTCATCGCAAGTGCTTGTCTATGCAGAATACAATGGCTGGAACTACAATTAGGCGCTTTACTTTTTATTCGTGATACTGCTCCTGCTGTTTTACCTGTCATCGCCTTGGCCCCATCTGTACAAATGTCAATGCAATCGTTCCAACTAAGATTATTTTCTTTAAAAAATATGTTTAATTTATTAAAAATTTCTTCCCCGGTAGTGTTTGTGGGCAGCGGTGAACACATAAGCATGTCTTCTTCAAAAGAAAGTTCATATGGATATCTCACGATAACCAGCAAGATAGCCAGACCAGTGACCTCAGTTGACTCATCCATTTGCAAGGCGAATCGTGTTTTGTGTAGACGTGCAACTAGTTCTTGTTTGACGTAGCTTGCCAGATCATGGATTCGCCGTGAAACAGTATCGTTTGATAGCGGTACAGTAGAAAGATGCTTTGCAGATTTTTCATCGAGCATACATTTTGTTATGTCTAACACACATGGCTTTATTAAATTCTCAGCGATAGTGTGCGCTTCATCTGCTTGTGCAATGCGATAGCTAACTAAATATGATGCCTCCGTGGCCTTTTCATTGATAGTTTGTGTTACATGCATCATATTTTTTTGACTTTCCAATAACTGTTCTTTTTTACGAACAAAAAATTCTTTATTCTTGTCTTTAGACTCGGGGTGTACAGTTTCTAAATGTCTGCGTAATTTGGCAGGTGCCATGGAACTATTAGGAAGCAGTTTACTACATAACATGCAGAGAGGTGAGCCGTTGGAATCAACAAATCCGAAACTGATATATGATTCATCATACTTCCTTTTTTTCGTCTTTGAAACCGTGGAGCTTGACGTCGTGGCATCATCGTCTGGATCGGTAATTGCTGTATTCTCCGCGCGTACTGCTTTTGAACATTCAGCGTCATTAGAAGATGTCGTTGCAACACGTTTAACACCTTTAAGCCAACGTTCCATTCTTCTTTATTAATAATGTTACACGTCAGGATGGTAGGGTCAAAATAATGCACAATCGTTACTGCGTTTATGAGACAAAGTTTAGTCCAAAGAAGAAATGTACAAAACTGATACAATCAGAATACAGCGGGCAGTAGAACTTACAAGAAGGCAGCAGGCTAGCCAGCTTGTAAGTAGGTAGGTACGAACTTATCGCTCCGAACGCTAATCGTCAACTGACTGACGAGGCGCGACTTTTTTTATATAATAGCGCTTTTATACTTAGTCCTAGACTCGAACTCGAACATTCTCAAAAATACTCGAGTCGGCGCCTTTGATAAACAAAAAGCGGAAATAAAAATATAAATACAAAAAAATGCGTTGTAAACAATCTCGACTTTATGCTTTTGAAGATAGAGCCGAAAGTCGCTTGTTCACAACTATAGCGTCTAATTCAGAGGCGGCTTTTATCAAAGGGACTGCGCGCTCACAAGTATACGCGCGGCGGGCGGATTCAAAACGTTCGACCAGTGACCAGAGAGAGGTGTTTTGTTTTTTTTTTCTAAATTCTTGCGGAACCCCTACAGGGGTATCGCGGAACCCTAGGGTTCCGCGGAACACACTTAGAGTACCGCTGCTCTAGATGCTCACGTACTGAATTTGAGTATGAAGGAGAAGTTGTGACCGAGTTGAATGCAGCAAACGCTTTTGCGAAGTACTTCAAATCGGTATTTTTACCTGATCAACCTAGCCTGTCTACTGAAGTCGCTGAGGCAGAAGCGTCTAGTCCATTCTGCTCGTCTAGGATTGCGGTAGATCACATAAGTTCTGCTGATTTATGGCTGGCCGTTAAGCGATTGAAGGCTAACTCGTCTTGCGGACCTGATGGCATACCGCCTTTTATAATAAAAGACTGCGCGACTGTATTTAAAAAGCCACTTTTACATATCTTCAATTTAAGCTTGAAAACCGCAACTTTTCCAGCCTTATGGAAAATATCTCGCGTCACGCCTATACCCAAGGATGGCTCTAAGTCGCAAATTGTAAATTATAGACCTATAGCCGTGCTGTCGGCATTCGGCAAGTTGTTTGAATTTGTTTTGAATCAGCATATTACCAGACAGGTCAAACTACTGCTGACTGATTGTCAGCACGGTTTTAGGGCTGGCAAGTCGACCACTACAAATTTAATGAATTTCGTCGATTATGCAGTCGCTGAAATGGATAATAAGAAGCAAGTGGACGCGGCGTACTTTGACTTTAAAAAAGCTTTTGACCGCGTCCATAACGATGTGCTTTTAAAAAAGTTTTCTAGCATAGGATTTACGCCCAACCTTTTAAAATTATTTGCTAATTACTTTTCCAATCGTGAACAATATGTCCAGCTGTCCCATTACCGCTCGGATCCGTATAAAACCTGCTCCGGTGTAAGTCAAGGAAGCACGTTAGGACCAACACAGTTCCTCATAATGGTCAACGACTTGCCGAACGTGGTCAGGGCGGCTCAGTGTCTTTTGTTTGCAGACGATTTGAAGCTGTTCTTGGGTGTCGGGTCTACTGAAGACTGTGACGCGCTCCAGCGGGATATTGATAGTGTTGTGGAGTGGGGTACACGTAACCGTTTGGAGTTTAACACTTCTAAGTGTAAAACAATAACGTTTACGCGATCTCGTGCCCCCAGAGCTTACACATACAATATTTCTGGTGTTCCGCTTGAGCGTGTCACAGAAATTCGAGACTTGGGCGTCTTTCTCGACAGTAAATTGACGCTGAATACCCACATACTGAAAATCTGTGCTGGAGCATTCAAGTCTCTGGGATTCGTCATGAGGCAAGCAGCTCTATTTCAGGACAGGGGTACAGTCATTGTCCTGTACTTTGCTTTTGTGCGCAGTATCTTGGAGTTCAACTCCATTATCTGGGATCCACATGAAGTGAAGTACAGGATAATGATTGAACGTGTGCAGCGCAAGTTTGCACGTTATCTGTACAAGAAACTATTTGGCTATTATCCTTTTTTATATCCATCTCTGTTTGTATCTGGTATGGTTGGCTTAAATACGTTAGAGTTAAGGCGAAAATGTGCGTTAATGGTAAATTATTACTTAACCATAAACGGCAAGATCGACAATCCAACAAGCCTCGCTCGCTGTTCCCTATCCGCGCCCGACAAGTACACACGGCTGCGCGCGCGCCATCTTCTGGCGGCGCCATTGTCACGCACATGCACTTCCCGGTATGCTCCAAGTAATAATGCTGTTTCATTGCTCAACGCTCTGATTGCTGAACAACCAGAAGTCGATATTTTTTATACCAAGATGAACCAGTTTGTCAGCTTTTGTCATAAATTTTTGACTGATTATAATTAGACTTGTAAGAATTATATATGTACCTAAATTATAACTTAGCCTACTGTACGTGTTGGGCAACTGTAAGTACAGTAGGCAGCTGCTAAATAAATAAATAAATAAATAAATAACGGTAGTGTCATTCCAATCAGCTCTAGCGTCAAAAACCTTGGTTTACATTTTGATTCTTCACTTAACTGGCACATACAAGTCACCAAGGTAAGCCAAAAAGTCAACGGTACGTTGCGTTCCCTCTACCGCCTGAGGAACTTTTTACCCGCCAAGACCAAAATAATGCTTGTGCAGACTCTAGTCCTTCCTATAATCGACTATGGTGACATGTGCTACTACGATTTGATTTCAGTCTTACTCAGTAAGCTCGACCGGCTGCTTAACAATTGTATCAGGTTCATTTACAACCTGAGAAAGTATGATCATGTTTCTTCATACAGGTCTGAACTTAAATGGTTGCCCATTCGTCAGCGGAGACAAGTACGTGCTTTGACTACGCTTTTTTCTTTACTTAATTCTCCTTTCCCCCCTCTTTACTTAACTCCCCACTTTCAATATTTATGCTCTACACACACAAGAAACCTACGGTCTTCTAATAATCGTCTTCTACATTGCCCTTATCATAGCTCTAATTTTGTTCACTCATCCTTTCATATTCAATCAATTCTTCTTTGGAATGAGCTACCTCTCGAGCTTAGGATGGCCACCAGTCTCTTTTAAAAGGAAAGTTCGGAAGTTCTTTCTAGATAAAATGTTGGCAGAATCATCTCATTAGTATTTTATCTATGACTATAATAGTATTTTATTATATATATTTAGTACTTATTGTATATTATATACGTGGGACACTCAGAAAGTTTTGCGAAACTAAAAAAAATTGTTCTATACGTACATATATTTTTATCAAATCTTTTCAAAGTACTTTCCACCAGCCTCTATACAAAGATTCATGCGCCTAAACCAGTTTTCAAAACACTTTTTCCAGTCCGCCGCAGACACCTCGTTTACAGCCTGCTCGAACGCAGCCAGCGCATCTTCCGGCGACGAAAATTGTATCCCTTTGAGCTGATTTTTTATTTTTGGGAATAAAAAGAAGTCACACGGTGCTAGACCAGGGCTGTAAGGAGGGTGACCCAGGAGTTTGACTGGCGTGCTGTCCAGGAAGTCCCTCGTTTTGAGTGCGGTGTGCGCAGGTGCATTGTCGTGGTGGAGCAGTAGCCCGCGGAGCCCTGTGTTTGGTCGCTTGTTGCTTATAACAGAGAAAACTTCTGGCAAACATTTGGTAGTATACCATTCGGCATTAATGCTTCTTTGATCCCGTAAGAGAATTGATACCAAGTGGCCAGTCAAATTAAAAAAGCTAGCGATCAAAATCTTACCCCCGCTTCTAGATCGCTTCACTTTGGTAGGCGTTGGCTCATTTTGAAACACCCAAACAGTCGACTGGCGCTTGGTTTCTGGGTCGTATTGATAAATCCAGGACTCATCACCTGTAACGATGTCGTAAACACGCCGAGACGAGCCTGCTTCAAATTTGTTAAGCATATCACGGCACCATTCCACCCGGGCCTGCTTCTGAGCATCGGTGAGGTTGTGCGGCACCCAGCGTGATACTATCCTCCTCACGCGAAGATGGCTGTGTAGAATCTCGTGAACGCTTCCCGATCCAATCTTCAATATGTGTTGAATCTCCTGATATGTAATTCGCCTATTGTCTTGGATTAAATTTTTCACTGCTAGCACGTTTTCTTCGGTAACAGCCGTCAAAGGGCGACCGCTTCTTTCGTCATCCCCCAAAGTTGGTCGACCGCGCTTGAATTCGTTATACCAACGATACACGGTTGCCTTGGAAGGGCCTTCATCCATGAATGCCATTTGAAGTCTATCGTACGATTCATCCGGTTTCAGGCGACACTTGAAATCGTATAAAATCATAGCTCTAAAATGTTCCCGGCGCAGATCCATATTTCAGTGAGACACAATACTTTGAATTAACTCGCAAAAAATGTGGAGGGAAATTTTGAAATTGGAACTTACTTATTTTTACTTATAAATAATCATATTTTCGAAAAACATTATAACTGGCCAGTCTCCCATACATAAAAACTTTTTTTCGCAATACTTTCTGAGGGGCCTGGTATATATACCTATGTATGTTTATCTCATAAAGGTATTATACTGACTAGAAATGTCTTTGGTTTATCTGTTGTTTTAGTGGTAATTTATTTCTCATCTTGTTTTGTGTCGTGAATCAATATTGCACCTGCCTTGTCATCTCTGTATCACCCTAAGGTTGACTGGGAGAGAATGCCTAAGGCATTAAGTCCGCCTATGTACACATGTTGCATGAAGTTTAAATAAATAAATATTTTATTTTTACTAGACTTTGCCCGCGGCTACGCCCGCGTACTAAAATAAAATCCCATATTAATTCTAGATAAAGTACCTTTCTAATGGTGCTAGAATTATTAAATCGGTTCCGTAGTTTCAGAGTTTATCGATCGGCATGCTATGAAATATTTTTTTGGTAAAAATTTACCTACGTTAAAAAGTAGTGTAATGGATTCTACTTGCGATTCTGAACAAACTAGTTTCAGGTTTTGAGTTAATTCAATAACACGTTGTATATAAATACACTTAATTAATCCCTCCTAATAATTTATTTATTTTGAGCAAAAAAGAGGTAGGGGTCTTGAACTCCCCTTAGCCACGGCGACCTGATAAGATCTAATGTTGCAGTATTACAGCAAACCTTACCAAATGAGTACTCACCTCTAGTTTTGTAGTAAGTCTGATCGACGATCCTCTCCATGTCAGAAATGTGGCGAGGAATGTAGTCTGCGAAGCGGTGCTCAGCTGTGATCACCATACCGTTGGACTGGGCTAGTTCCTGGGAGTAAAAATGTGAAATTAGTCCAGTTTATATGATTGTTGATGGAGCGATGATCTGAATAAAACAGCATTGGATGCGGAAGGCTAAAGGTTTAATCCTGAATCCGCACCTGATTCAAGCACAGGCCAAGGTGGCTCAAATAGCAAATATTTGAAGAGGCAAAGCCTAACTTTCTTAATAATGTATAGTTTATAGCAAACCCCAAAAAAGTTTCATATCACTGAAACAAAGTTTAACCGGATTAAATCGCGTATATTATTTAAATTGGTTTTCCTGATGTTTCGAAAGCTTTGCAGCATTTCGTGGTCGCAGATAGACATACGGCCAAAAATAATATCCGATCTATCCACGATTTACCCTACTGGAGATAGAAATTTGACATATTGTGTATGGAGCTTATGTCAAATTTTTATCTCTAGTAGGGCAAATCGTGGATAGATTGGATATTAAAAGATGACAAGCGTCTTTACAGATATTTCTAAAAAAATAATTAATTAAAATCGTTTTGATGCACGCAGTAATCACTCACAATATCATTATCTTTTACATGCTGCGTTGCGTGCTGTTTGGGACTTGATTATTTTTAGGACTGAACCAATTAAAATAATATACGCGATTTAATCCGGTTAAACTTTGTTTCTTTGTTTTATTATAATGTGTAGTGATCGCGAAAACCTAAGAAATTATTTTCATATCACTGTTTTTTTATTTGAAAACAGTGCATTATTTCAACCACAGGTAATATAATACTATGATTTCAACGGTTTTTTTTGTCACTTTAAGTATTTGCCATTGGAGCCACCTTGAACCGTGCTTGAATAAGGCGCGAATCCAGGATTTTACTTAGTAGTAGTCTCAGACCAACAGAAAGCTGCTGGTCTGTGGTGGTGGTAAAGTGGTCAGTAGCAAACAAGATTAAAGCGGCCTCTAATGCGGGCGTGGCATCCTAATTGATTTTGTAAGGAATACCAATGAAAACTCATTATGAAAGTCACCATGAATACGACCGTGGGCCAGGTCAAGATAAAAACGTTGGGTTGAAAACCAATAACAAAATACTAGTTTGCTTCTTTCTGGAGAATACTATCTTATAACATGACAAATGGCGCTGATAAATATCTCGCCCGGGGCGCTAAGGCCGGGGCTACGTAGATGTTCACGTTTGAAGTTAATTTTTTGTGATATTATGGACATTGAGAATAAATCGGAACTATATTTAGAAAATTTTAAATCACGGAAATTGGCCCTCTGACCAGTATCATCAATCAATGAACTGCCCCCCTAGCCAAGTTGACAATCTACAATCGTCAACGCTATAGAAAACAATCAAAATGTGTGGGAATGACATATCTCAACGCATGACTTTTTCGTTGAGATATGTCATTCCCATACATTTTGATTGTTTTCTATTAGCGTTGACGATTGTAGACTTGTTGTCAACTTGGCTAGGGGGGCTGATCTTCGCTAGACCTAGTTGATATTTTCATGAGGACCAATCTAATCTATAGTTCAGAAAACAGAAAATGTTGTGTGAAATAGCACAAAAGAGAAACGTCATGTGCGTCCTGCCTGTCATGACTTACGGAGCCGAGACGTAGAACCAAAGTTGTCGTAGCCTACAGGATTAGCAAGCTGAAGTGGCAGTGGGCAGTGGGGTAGAGTGGAGACTGCGAATCGGTAAACGTAGGGTAGGACGCCCTCAGGCTCGGTGGAACGATGGTATTGGCAAGGTGGCTGGTAGCAACTGGATGCGAGTGGCCGAGGATCGATTTCAGTGGCGTGCCATTGGAGAGGTTTATGTCCAGCAGTGGAATAATATGGACTAATGATAATATATGTCGCAGGATTTTGATGAAAGCATTTTAATCCTAGGATTTTGATCAAAATGAAAGCAGAAAAATTTAAGTAAAATCACACAGTAATATGCTATTAAAAATAAAAACGAAACCTCTTATCGCTGTAAATTGCTTATTCACACTTTGCGACTTGAAAGGCTAGAAATAAACGCGAAATTATTATAATTTTAGGGAAATGTTAAAGATCAGATGTTTGTTCCTCCACGTGGGAGCCGTGATTTGATTTAGATCTTTTGTATGTGCGAAAAATGTTTTTTGGATTAACACAAAACTTTGCTTTACTTTGGGGAAATTCCTTAAAACATATTTTTTTCTTATTTGAAGTCTGCTTGGAATCTAAGTACCTAGATAATAGAATATCAGAATATTTTAATAAATTATTAATCCTAGTAAATAAATGCAAAAGTATAAAAGTATGGATGTTTGTTCGTACTTCAAAACCACTTAAACGGCTAAACATAATTGAATGAAAGGAGATGATTCAAAATGCATGGAGT
The DNA here is from genome assembly GCA_949699075.1 of Asteroscopus sphinx. Classification (NCBI taxonomy): domain Eukaryota; kingdom Metazoa; phylum Arthropoda; class Insecta; order Lepidoptera; family Noctuidae; genus Asteroscopus; species Asteroscopus sphinx. Next base: position 25,850,765 of record OX453010.1, on the reverse strand, counting down.
CTCGGCCTGGTCTATGTACACTATATTTTAAAATAGGTGAACAGACATAAAACAGTTATCAAGTACTTATTTTCTTTAAAATGGCTTTGTTTGGCTGAACACAAAATCTCGATTTAATTAAAAACACTATGTTTATTGGACATATTTGATCTTATTATTGACCCTTATCAAAATAAGCTATAAAATACATCAGTGAATGCAGTTATTTCTATTTTTTTAAACAAAAGAATGTTTCCTTTGAGTAAAGCTATCTTCAATATTCAATGTACTTAGGTACTTTTTAGGGTTTTGTAGTCCTACAAGGAACCCTTATAGTTTCGTCATGTCCGTTCGTCTGTCCGTCTGTCCATCTGTCCGTCTGTCCTAATCCTTTACCGCTTAATAACTTCTACAGTTATAAACATAAGTAAATGAAATTTTGACAAAAAATGGAATAGATATAGATCTCAATTTTAAAAGAATAAAAAAATCTTGATTACGTATTTTAGGGGTGGCGATAAAAAAATATTTTCATCCCCATTTCACATGTATGGGACATGTGAAATGGGGATGAAAATATTTTTTTCACTGCACTCCCTCGTGTGGGGTATCGTTGAATAGGTCTACTAAAATTAAGGTAATGTTTCATACACAACTTTTTTATCAGGTATACCATCTGCGAAATACAGTTCGCCAAAGTGGCTTGCATGTGTCCCCCCCTCTGCCATTTCTAAACTATGCAACGTAGAAACTTATAGTCTTTAACATTGATAGACCTTTATAAAAACTCTCTTTTAAAATTATTTCGAGTATAACGTGATTATAAATTTTTAAGTTATAGTGAGAAAACTGAAAAATACTTAAGACGTCCTAGTTCATAGGTCATTGACCTTAGAGAAAAATGATCCTAGCAAATAATGCTCCTTTAGTTACTTTCTATATAAAAAAATCACAAAAAGAAACACACTTCTTAAATTTAGCTTCATAAATTTTGCGCTAGGTGGCGCTGTTTGCAAAAACTAAAATAGCAATGATTAATATTCGATTTGATTCGTTTGTAATTACTTAGAACTACTTAAGGAACCCTATAATACTGAGCATGGCCCGACATGCTCTTGGCCGGTTTTTTTTCGTCCATGTCCCGTTCATTTTTTTCAGCCTGTATACATATAGACATTGATATACTCACATTGATTGGGTACCATGAAGCACTCATAAAAGTTGATCAAATCCTAGACATATTGGACGATTGGCATACCAGCTTTAGGAACGGATGCGTCTTTGTCTCAGTTTTTGACACATGACCACCAAGATTAATAAAAAAAAACACCTTATTATTATGACATAAATGAATTTTTTGACGATAATTTGACATAAAATACAATAACTAGTTACCTACTTGATAATAAAGTATATAAAAGTGACTGCTCCTCCCGCCTACTTGTTGCCGTGCCCGACAGGGCTCACATATGATAGTAAGGGTCGATCTTTCAATAGCCAGTTAACTTTTAACTGAGGAATAAGTTTGACATATTGAAAGTTGTAGTATAGAAATTCTGTCAAGACGTCACATTTATTCCTCAGTTAAAAGTTATCAGACTATTGAAAGACCGGCCCTTAAACTATAATGTAACACCTATAAATACTTGTGGAGTGCAATAAATGAATCGAGTATTGAGTACCTTAGGTACCTATTAGAGGTCTATGTCCACCAGTGGACTATGATCAACTCTCATACATACATACATATTATTATCACGCCTTTTTCCCATCGGGGTAGGCAGAGACTGTGAATTTCCATCTACTACGATCTTGATACACCTCCTTAGTTTCCTCTATACGTTCATTAAACTCGTCATGCATGCTCGTCGGTTTAGAGTGCTCTTTCCTCTGGCCTTTTTTGAAAACGTTCGCGATTTGGTCGCGGTACGTTCATCAAAACGTTCCGTGTGGTGCCGGAAATAAAGAATAGCACCACCCTTATCTCTTCTCAGGGGTGTCGTAAAAGGCGACTAAAGGATTCACCAGAGGATGGGCAGCAACGTTCTCAGAGTATTTAACAAACCAAATGCGATCGCAAACCTGCCTGCAAAGCGTGGCGATTATGGCATATCCCCCCCCTTAATGGGGGAGGCCTGTGTCCAGCAGTGGACGTCTTTCAGCTGAAATGATGATGATGATTTTGTCGTTCGTCAAGTATGAGATAACTCAAATGATAAGATGAACTCAGTTAACTCACCTTTATAGCATCCATTTGCTGTGCAGCTGCTGTTCTCTCATCACCAGCTACTATAGCAAACTTGGTCCAGCCGAATGCTTTGAGCAGTGCCACAACAGACTTACTGGCCTTGTAAGCTGGTGGGAGGGTCCTGGCAAAGGTGGCTCCTAGACCTGAACCCTTTTCAAGGGAGCCGTGAGTGCCTGCACATTTCTGTTGACAATGAATTAAGTTTTTATTTATCTTCATTTGTTAGAATTTTAGAGCACGTGGTTGCCACTCCAGAACTTTACGGCCCCATCGGCCATCAGACGACGCGGGCATACTAGATGGTGCAGCGTGGGTAGGCCCCCTACAAGGTGGACCGACGACCTGGTGAAAGTCGCAGGAAACCGCTGGATGCGGAAAGCGCAGGACCGGTCGTTGTGGCAATGCTTTGGGGAGGTTTTGCTTTTGCACCAATCCTTATATCGCGAAAAAAATTACAGCTGTTCCCTACATTTGTGTTAACATAAATCGACAAAATGTAAAATGCAGATTTTTTTTCGCAATTTCATTGTTGGTCCCATCTTAAAAGTTGTTCATACTGAGAGGTACAATGACCCTCTTAAGAAGTTTTCAGTTATTTCAATAAAACGTCGAAGAGTTTTGAATTGTTTCCTTACATGTGATATAAGAGGTAGGTTCCATGCAGCAGCCAGCTTGGCTTCTGTATGACATGTGCCGTCAGGTCCGAAGAACGCCACTACACCCAGGTCACGCATTTGTGTCATCACCCTGCACGAAAAAAATTTTTGATTAAAGTTTCCCTTCCATACAGGAGTTCGATCCCAGCAAAAGTATTTTATTTCCACTTGCGTTAATGGCGAAGGAAAACATTGTGACATTGTGTAGGATTTCCCCACGGCAAAAAGACAAAAAAAGTGCAAAGTAAGTAAGTTAGTTACTTTAATTTATTTTATTTTCGATAAAATTATAAAAATACAGTTTACATACTCTAGATCAGCGGTACTCTAAGTGTGTTCCGCGGAACCCTAGGGTTCCGCGATACCCCTGTAGGGGTTCCGCAAGAATTTAGAAAAAAAAAACAAAACACCTCTCTCTGGTCACTGGTCGAACGTTTTGAATCCGCCCGCCGCGCGTATACTTGTGAGCGCGCAGTCCCTTTGATAAAAGCCGCCTCTGAATTAGACGCTATAGTTGTGAACAAGCGACTTTCGGCTCTATCTTCAAAAGCATAAAGTCGAGATTGTTTACAACGCATTTTTTTGTATTTATATTTTTATTTCCGCTTTTTGTTTATCAAAGGCGCCGACTCGAGTATTTTTGAGAATGTTCGAGTTCGAGTCTAGGACTAAGTATAAAAGCGCTATTATATAAAAAAAAGTCGCGCCTCGTCAGTCAGTTGACGATTAGCGTTCGGAGCGATAAGTTCGTACCTACCTACTTACAAGCTGGCTAGCCTGCTGCCTTCTTGTAAGTTCTACTGCCCGCTGTATTCTGATTGTATCAGTTTTGTACATTTATTCTTTGGACTAAACTTTGTCTCATAAACGCAGTAACGATTGTGCATTATTTTGACCCTACCATCCTGACGTGTAACATTATTAATAAAGAAGAATGGAACGTTGGCTTAAAGGTGTTAAACGTGTTGCAACGACATCTTCTAATGACGCTGAATGTTCAAAAGCAGTACGCGCGGAGAATACAGCAATTACCGATCCAGACGATGATGCCACGACGTCAAGCTCCACGGTTTCAAAGACGAAAAAAAGGAAGTATGATGAATCATATATCAGTTTCGGATTTGTTGATTCCAACGGCTCACCTCTCTGCATGTTATGTAGTAAACTGCTTCCTAATAGTTCCATGGCACCTGCCAAATTACGCAGACATTTAGAAACTGTACACCCCGAGTCTAAGACAAGAATAAAGAATTTTTTGTTCGTAAAAAAGAACAGTTATTGGAAAGTCAAAAAAATATGATGCATGTAACACAAACTATCAATGAAAAGGCCACGGAGGCATCATATTTAGTTAGCTATCGCATTGCACAAGCAGGTGAAGCGCACACTATCGCTGAGAATTTAATAAAGCCATGTGTGTTAGACATAACAAAATGTATGCTCGATGAAAAATCTGCAAAGCATCTTTCTACTGTACCGCTATCAAACGATACTGTTTCACGGCGAATCCATGATCTGGCAAGCTACGTCAAACAAGAACTAGTTGCACGTCTACAAAAAACACGATTCGCCTTGCAAATGGATGAGTCAACTGATGTCACTGGTCTGGCTATCTTGCTGGTTATCGTGAGATATCCATATGAACGTTCTTTTGAAGAAGACATGCTTATGTGTTCACCGCTGCCCACAAACACTACCGGGGAAGAAATTTTTAATAAAATAAACATATTCTTTAAAGAAAATAATCTTAGTTGGAACGATTGCATTGACATTTGTACAGATGGGGCCAAGGCGATGACAGGTAAAACAGCAGGAGCAGTATCACGAATAAAAAGTAAAGCGCCTAATTGTAGTTCCAGCCATTGTATTCTGCATAGACAAGCACTTGCGATTAATCAAATGCCGTCAAATCTAAAATTAGTTATGGATGAAGCGGTAAAAATAATTAATTTTATCAAATCACGACCACTACAATCCCGATTGTTCTCATTATTGTGTGAAGATTATGGCAGCAAACATAAAACACTGCTGCTCCATACAGAAGTGCGATGGCTGTCTCGGGGTAAAACTTTAACAAGGCTATTTGAACTTAGAGCCGAGTTACAAATGTTTCTTTCAGCAGATACAGTTTCTTTTAATTTGAAAGACCGTTTGTATGATAAAACTTGGTTGTTCCGATTGTCTTTTATGGCGGATATCTTTCAAAAACTGAACGAATTGAATTTATCATTGCAAGGTAAACAGACAACAGTGTTCCAGGCCTATAACAAAATAACTGCCTTCAAAAGAAAATTAGATTTTTGGATTATTTGCGTTGGTAAGAGAGAAATAGAAAGCTTTACGTCACTCAGTGAGTTTGTTAGCGATAACGACTCGGAAATGTTTCAAGATGATGTGTTTGAAGAATTGGTCCAATATCTCACTTCGATGCGCGCTTCTTTTGTAAAGTATTTTCCCGAAGAACATAATACAAAAATGAAGCTGAATTCATGGATTCATAATCCTTTTTTACCCAACTTGCAAAAGCCCGAAAGTATGTCAAACGAGATATATGAATCTCTTTTAGAAATGTCATCAGACACAAGTATGGAGTCACTGTTCAAAACGACGCCTCTCAACGATTTTTGGTGCAGAATCCGTGATAAATATCCAATGCTTGGCAGAATGGCTCTGAATATTCTTCTCCCGTTCCCAACAACATATTTGTGCGAAACAGGATTCTCAACCTATGCAGCCACGAAAACAAAATATCGCAATAGACTGGACGCCGAACCTGATATGAGACTTCAAATGTCTTCTATCAAACCTGATATCAACCAATTGATGAAAAATAAAAAACAGTTTCATACCTCCCATTAGTTAAGATTTTTTCATTTTTAATATCTTCTATTATTGTACTTGGCATGTGGTTAAAGTAAGTAATAATTAGTAACTGTTACATTGTACTTTTATTATGCTTATATAATAAAGAATACACTTTTAAAAACTATTGTTTTATTGTAGGGTTCCGTCAAGTATTTTGCTTGTCAAAAGGGTTCCGTGACCAAAAAAGTTTGAGAACCGCTGCTCTAGATATACCCAAACCACGATTCGACAAACTGAGCCTTCGGTCAAAGGTATGTCGGTAAAAGAAGCCATCGCCAAATAGTGTTTCGACGAAAAAAAAATCGGGGAAACGTGCGTCGGCTAACGGCCAAAATTAATATCCAATCTATCCACGATTCACCCTACTAGAGATAGAAATTTGACATATTTTGTATGGAGCTTATGTCAAATTTCTATCTCTAGTAGGGCAAATCGTGGATAGATTTGATATTAATTTTGGCCGTAAATGTACTTCCGACCAAGTGTTGCATCGGGGAATGATACGTTCGACGAATAGTTGTCGGTAAAACGTGTTTCGGCGGATCGTATTTCGGTGAAACTTAGTGCTCCCGTACACCTAAGATGGCTTCAAAACGTTTTCTATAAGAATAAGAATAATTTATTGTCTCAAAATGGTTACAAATATTTGATTTGAGGTCCTAGACCTCACACAAGGATTTCCTGTATCGTGAGATCTAGGCTCTTTTGTTCCGTTTACAAATTATTAGTTATAGAAACGTGTTAATGAAGACAATCCTGTGCAATCATTTAATTATAATGTTATTATTATTATAGATACATTCTATTTCTTAATCTTAGATGTAATATAAAATGAAGTAAGGTATGAATATATGAATGATATGTGTAATGGGTGTGTGTTTGTGTGAGTGTTGTGAGATGGTGTACATTTGCGTGTTGAGAGTTTGTGTGTGTAGGGTTCCACCTATTTTCCATTTATTTATTATTACTATTTTAATATATATCACTATATTTATATTTATTATATTATTATTGCGACACACTTTTTTGTTATTTTTATTTACGTTTATTTTACTCACTGTAATAATAGATTGTATCATAAGGGAGCCAAATAATATTTTTACGGCGAAGGCGCTTTTTTGAATCCTGAACGTAGCGAGGGATTCAAAGTACGTCGGCCGAGCCAAATAGTTATTTGTTATACAAGAGTGCAAAGTTGCTTTTTAACCGCGTGCTCAATTTTGATGACCGAGCAAGCGAAGGATTCTAAAATTGAATCACGAGCGCAGCGACTGATTCAAAAATTAGAATGCTGGGCATCAGCGAAGGAATCAAAAGAGCACAAAGTGAAAAATCTTTGCACTCGAGTGCAACACGTAACTTTTCATCCCACCTCAGCAAGGAAATGACTAAATGCAAAAAAAAACATTTACAATCACAAGATATTTTTTTTTTAAGTTTAGTTATTAACTACTACATTATGATAGGTAAGTATTAAAAAATAATCTTTAAATTATAACAAATAATACTCAGGTATAATTAAGAAAAATTCAAAGTAACTTTGCTACAGTTACTTAAGTTGAGTGTAATATTTTTGTTAGGTTAGGTTAGTTATGTAAGTGTAATGTTGGTGTTAGTGACTTGTGTACTGTTTTTCGTTAAACTATCTGTCATACTTAATAGTTGTACCAATTCATCGGATTCCCTTGGCGTAAATGAGCAAAACGTTTTCTGAGAAAGTTTTGGCTTCTTTAGCTAGTCGCTAGACATAGGTATCGTACTGTTTCAAATACTTCTCGCGTGATTGTTGAGGGAGAAAGCTCATTTGCGCATTATTAACAGTTTCAGTCAATTCTGTTAGCGTCAAATAAACTTCCTCGTCGCTAGAACCACTCATTTTAGATTTTTCAATTTTTTCAAGTTTCTTGTTTTTAACCTAGGTAAGGTTTTAAGTAGTTTTAACCTCGGATTAAACTGTGGTTTTAACAATATGACGTGAAAATAAAATGGCGCGCGCAAAGCAAATTAAAAAAAGTACACCAAGAAGGTTCCGAGTCTGAGTTTTTAACAAATTAAAAAAGGTTGTATGATAAATTCGGCACCATGGAAGTAAATAGGTTTAATCATGGTATAATAAGATGTTTCACCAGGTATTCTTATTATCTCTTCCCGCAATGACAGCGCGATGCCTCCAAGCTACGTCACGATCAGTGCTGCCATTGATTGATATCTTCAATATACTAAAGGATATTTTTGTTCATAATGAATATAAAATAAATTCCTAACTAGCCTAACTATTTGTTATCTCGTGTTATTCATCTAATTAGTTAATAAAGGAAACTATATTAAATAACTAGTTAAAAAGTGATTCTTTATTGAAGAAAGTAAATGAAAAAATGCATTTTGCTCGGGTAATTTATTTTCACAAAGTGGCAGCACATCAAACTGACAAGTGTCACGCTAACAGCCCGCTATTGGCTCCACGGCCGATGACGTAGTACGGAGGCAATCACGTGACTTAGCTGTCACGGGAAGAGACTACCTGGTGTTATTATACCATGGGTTTAATGATGTTTTGAATTCACAAACTTAGTGCACACGATGTTCTAAATTCATTTTACTTTATCCTCTAGCGGATAAAAACGGCTTTTGCACTCAGATATCGAAGAGCAAAAATACTCTTTCCGAGATGGGGGGATGAAAAATATATTTTGCGCCCGAGTGATACACTCTACTTTTCATTACCCTCTATGAGAAAATAAAAGGCGCCTCATATTTTATTGTAATATTATTATTTAATAAAACATAGAGTTACAATTAAATTGAAATTGAATAGTAGGTATCTAATAGAAAAACAACCAAAAACTTACATTTAAATTTGCAACATTTTCGCAATTATGAAAATTCTTGACGCCTCTTGCATTTCTCCATTCAATAAAATTACTATAGGCTTTCAAATATTTCTCCCGCGATTTTGCAGGTAATAGATTATCCATCACATTTCTTGCGTCAGTTCTAATACTTTCAGGAGTTAATTCTATACTTTCACTGCCACTTGAATAATTCATTTTTCAAAACAAAACTATGAATTTCTTACAATCCGTGAAAATTCACGAAAGCGCGGACTGTAGTACGCGCCAAAGAGAATATAACCACGCGCGTTTTTAATTTCATTTCTTTTTTTGGTTTATTCGTCCGGCGGCGCGACTATGGTGGGCCGTCGTACCAGCCAGTTTTTATTCAAATAATATTTGCGTTCGATTTCTTTGGCGCTGAACACTAAGATGTTCCAAATTCATAAAGTGCGCGGCAAAGATAATTGCGGCGCACTTTTAAAGAGGATTAAAAACTCATTACTGCCCGCTAAAAGTTTCTTATCGAAAACACCACCTTTGGGTGCACTTAAAGGTGAACCAAGTCGTCCTTTTCGAATAGATGAAATGAAAAAGTGATTTTCGTCCGTGACACTTCAAATAAGGTCCAGTTGAAAACCAGCGCCAGACAGGCATATTAAGGCATTTTCTCTGGCTTTTTCTGGTGTGAGGTCTAGGACCTCAACCCAATTTGTTTGTAACAAATAAAAAAAAAATACAATACAATAAAAAATATTCTTATTCTTCTTATTTTTTCTGAACTGAGCCTATTTAGTGCAGCCGTGGAGCACATAATTATACTTTTAGGAGTTGATTTATAGATGATAAAATTGTATATTAGTGTTATTGTGTGCCTCAGACTGTAGTAAATAAACCATTTTTCTTTCTTTCTTTTCTTTAGGGTGGGTGTGTGATAGTGAGTATGTACCTATTTGTGACACTGAGCATGATGTGTGTATTCTAGTAGACTGCCAATCTATAGTAGAACAGCGTGGTGGACTAGGTAAGGCTTTTCTCCGAAAAGAAGTTCATGCCCTGCAGTGGGACAGTAATAATTTAATTGTGTCTATGGAACCTTCATCGAAGTATGGAACATTATAAAAAAATACATAGTCTAAGCGCCAAATTCATCAAGAATATAACAGAAGTTTAATTCGTAAACATTAGTTTAACTGCACAGTACAGTAAATGTTTGAGTTGCTGTTTTGTTATTAACACACAAACATAACATAACATAACATAACGCCCATATTTCCCTGGGATAGGCAGAGGTGTAGATTTTGTACAAACACATTTTGCAAGTTATGTTATAAGTCTCATGTCATGGCGAGCATATTGCCATTAACCGGGAACAAATCTAGACTCCGGACAGCTACGGAGAATTTTCTAATAAAAAAATAGAACAACACTTTGCCCGACCAGGAATCGAACGCGGGACCCCACGCCTTACAGTCGCGCTTGCGACCATTAGACAAACGAGGATGTTTGATCTAAAATATTTATTATTTCGTTTATGAGTTAACAACATAACATAACATAACATCACGCCTGTATTTCCCCGAAGGGGTAGGCAGAGGTGTATAGTACACAAATCCATACTCCGGACTGCTACTGAGAATTTCCTAATGAAAAAACCCAATAACACTTTGCCCGACCCGGGAATCGAACCCAGGACCCCACGCTCAGCAGTCGCGCTTGCGACCACTAGACCAACGAGGGCGAGGCAGTCAACACTTCTTTTTTTATGAGTTAACACTTCGTAAAAAATCAGTACAAAAAAAATGCCACCGTATTTAGCCATTACAATGAATGAAAGACTGACGATAAACAAAGACATAGGAGTTGTAAACTACCAATAAAGGAAATGGACTTTCGTAATAACTGTAGGCGTTGTTGGTCCATCAGTAAACATATCTATTGCGTAGGTGTGATTTAAGCAAACACCTCACTTTAAGTAGTATACTCAACTCGAATTTATTTATGTTACTCAATTCCTACCACGAAATCTTTTTACAGAACTTTCATATTGATCTTGAGAGTGTGAAGGTGAAGAATTAAGGATGTCGCACACATATCAGCTTCACTTCGCCTCGTCATCTCGCCATCAACCAGCCGTCAACGCATCATAAGCACATTATGGAGCGGCCCAACACCTTCGCGGTATCGGCTGGGTGACAGATCGTTGATGACTTAATCATAACCATAATCATAAATCTTTATTTCACCAAATGGAACAACTTAAATTTTTTTTTTTAATTACAGTACTTTTTTGTGTAGGTACTAGTGAATGTTTATAACAGAAGATAGAATAAATTAGTACCATAAAACATAAATATCACTTACGAGCGTAGCAAGTTGTATCAAGTCCGATTAGCACTATCCCCCGTACTAGTTAAAACTGTATTACGGAAAGAATAGGTCTTCTCCTTCTCGAACACAAACATCGTCATAAATAAATAGTAAGTCTCATAATAATATGGTTGGAGGAGCGCGCACTCACAGTGAAAGTTTTTTTTTTTTTTCAATTTTGAGTTTTGTATAAAAGTACAATGTGACTTGATTAGAATGCGGTATGTGTATTTGTGTAATGTCAAAATGAGATCTTAATGTATTTTGTTTGATTTTAGCGGATATATAAATTTAGATACATGTTTTTTTTTTTATAAATTATGATTGTGAGTACGTGAATTGGTATGATTGAATAGGTACATGTGATAGGGTGTGTATGAGTGGATGAGTGCGTGTACGAATGTGGTATTAAGGTGTTCAAGCTTCCTAAGTATGTGTTTGCATATATTTCTGTTTCAAATTTATATTTATTAAGTATTAGACCAAAGGTATCAATAGACTTTCTGTATCAGCGTAGGTTAATGTTTTTAAGTAGTTAGTATACATTTTTTTACAATTATATTTAGTCATAGTCCTTAGATTTTTGTTTTTGTTGCAAAGTTTATTATATAGGCTTTGACCAAGATAACAGATAAATTTTTGCGCAAAGTTAGTAGAACATCTCGGAACAGAATAAACAATGCTGTCAGTTCTACGTCTGCCCGTGAAATCCGGACTTTTTTTATGTTGATACAGAATTGCTTGTTATATAAACATTTTTCTTACTGACAGTAATTAAGTGTCTTTATATAAAAGGTGTGTAGGATAGGTGAATTTTTTTAAAGTCATTACTTTAATAATTGAACGCTGTGCTGCTATTTAAACTTTTAACAAATGAGTTTTTGTGATACCACCCCATACATCCAAACAATAACTCAATACAGACTGGCATATTGCAGAGTACACATTTAACAGAATTTCACGTGAGTAAACATATCTTAGTGATTTAAATATATATATAAGTTTTCTAATCCGACTAGCTAGTTGCAGAGAATACTCCTTCCATTTAAGGTTTCGATCAATTGTTACCCCTAGGTACTTAATAGAGTTTGTGCTATTGATGCAATAGCAGTTACAGTTATTAGTATCATCACAGGAATGTGCTTTAAGATTTAGTGCGTTTGGCATTGGTTGTGTCTTATTGGTTATGGAGAAAGTTATATAATTAGTTTTCTTTAAATTCAATGTGAGTAATTATTGTCTAGCCATGTAGTAACCAGTGCCATACCTGCATTTGCTGAATTAATGACATCTTCCCAGGTACTAGAACTAAATAGTAATACTGTGTCGTCGGCAAAAGTTATGATTTTTCCCATATCTATGTTAAGTTTACATAAGCCATTTATATAAATCAGAAATAGCGTCGGCACTAGCACGCTTCCTTGTGGCACACCAAAAGTTATATCTCTCTCGTCACTAATGTGCCCGTTAATTTTAATGCTTTGTTTTCTGTTACATAAATAGTTACTAAGGAGTTGCAAAGGTAACCCGCGAATCCCAATGCTTTCAAGCTTGTCTATAAGAATGGGAACAGAAACCGTGTCAAAGGCCTCAAAAACCAGACGTGTCAAACGTGTGTCGTCGTGTGACACGGCTGGTTGTATGTGGCGAGACGTAAGCGCGGCTACAGAAAGGCGTAAACGCGGCGATGGCAAGACGTAAGCGTTGTGACAGCGACTTGAAAACTCACCACTATCCGTTCACTAATAGCTTGTGCAGGCGAAAAGATGCCGTTACGATGCTTATAAGCCTGTGTTGCAATGCAATGTTTAAATTCTGACCCATTTGAGTTGAGGCGATGCTGATTTGTTGCGTGGACGATAAGTGTGTGACAACCCTTAGACCCTTTACACACACAGATAAGTTTTTACGACCCAAATAAAAACCTCTAACACACAAGTGGGTACAAGGTTTCTACCTGACGCTTACATGGTTAGAACGCTACGTTTTGAAGACACGACTGGCGCAGATGCTGAGCGATCGGCTTCTGTCAGATCACGGGTTTGCTTCTTGTACGGAACTAAATAAATATGTGTATAGCCTATATACAACGTTTCACTGGCACTGAAACGTGGTCGCTCACAATGGGCCATATAAGAAGGCTCAATGTCACTCAAAGGAGAGGGCTATGCTCGGAGTGTACCTGCGTGATCGAATCAGAAAGGAGGAGATTCACAGGAGAACGAAAGTAACCGACATAGCCCGAAGAATTACTAAACTTAAGTGTCAGTGGGCGGGGCAAATTGCTCGCAGAACGGATGGCCGATGGGGCAGTAAAGTTCTGGAGTGGCGACCGCGTACTCCGGAAGGCGCAGCGTGTGTAGGCCTCCCACAATGTGGACCTGGTGAAAGTCGCGAGAATTCGCTGGATGCAGAACGCGCAGCGCGATGTAGCGATGCTTGGGGGAGGCCTAAGTAAGTAAGTAAACTTTATTGTTTCTGATTGAGTGGTCACAGTTGTTATACATCTTGATAGTGTTAGATACATCAATCAGCTCATTTTGGGCGTACAATAATTTTTAGGATAGGTAATATTATTTATGTCAAGTTATGTCAAATCTATGAATTAATTATAATTACAATCAAATTAAATTATTTTTACATTCAAAAACTCCAGTCCAGCAGTGGACGTCTATCGGCTAAAATGATGATGATGATAGCCTACAGATTGCTGTTCAAGGTCTAGGGCAAATGCACAAACGTGCTTATGAGTTTTTTTGTTTGTAAGCTCTCCCACAACACTGAGGAAATCCTAGTGTGTAGCAACGTTTTCTCTTCCAAAAAAACGTCACAGAATCGGTAGCATAAATTTGACAACTGTGAAAAGGCTTTCAGCCACTTCGCGTCCCGTAAAATATGTTTACGGTATCAAATTTAGGTAGGTAAAGAAACGATGATACTCGCATTTATTTGTTCTTTTGAACACCGGTACATAGTGTGTGAACCTCCTTTTGATATTTACGCCACGTATTTATGACGTAAAAGCGGGCTCTCAGCGCCAAGCTACGAATACAACATACAACATTTGTCTTCTAATAAAGTAGTGATATGTAGAGCATGAAATCGTTTATCTTCTATAGAAGTCGATGGCGTTCAAAAGGTTTACAAACTCACATTAATCACAGAAACAATTACGAAAACGTTTTTAAACATTATAAAATAAGTGCAATGTTAGTAGGTCTAATGGAGAAGAGAAAAAACTACATGGATATAATAGCTATTTACCCAAATTATATTTATCCATATCCGAATATAGCAATCTAGGAAAGGAATAAGGAAATACTAATAACAAAACTTTATAACAAGTAAATCGTAAGTTAATGTATTATGAGCCGAACCACTTACAAAGTTCTCCAAATCGCTATTCGCTCATTCATCAAAGTTTTGAAGAAGTGCTGTACTATTTTCCGACATTATTAGTTTATTTTTACTAATTCTCCCGTAGCTATTATTACCCAGTACAAAATGTACCTACATTTTGTTACAACAAAATTAAATTTGTATTTTACTTTAAATCCTATTCAGGAAGATTTATCTAAAAATACAATTTGCGAAACTGTGTAACGTTAACAAATTGAATGAGAAAATTACGATCCTAATTAAATAAATAAAAAAGAGAAAATCCGTCCATCGCTCAGTGATTGAACAGCTATTTATAAGAGTTCGCCCACTGAGGTAATATGTACTATGTACTTGAGTAGACATTACGAACAAAAAACATCGCACAACTTGCTGGCCGCGGAGCACGCGCGCGGCGAGCGTGGCTAAGCGAGTGAGAGTGCAGGAGCTCTAAAACGTGCTACAAACATTTTGTTCGAGGTGTCTTCTCTAGTACGTAGTACATATTACCTCAGTGAGTTCACCCGTGGCTGCTTCGCCCACTTGTATGTAGTCCACGTATAAGTAGTAGTATTAGAAGTTTTTAAACTTTCGCGAATTTCAGTCATATTGAACTAAGTTTACGGGACTTGTCGCGCACAATTAAATCAAAATATAACAAACATTTTGACTAACCTCGACGTTTCGGTCAAGTTGCATTGACCGTGGTCACGAGCAGACTGAAGTATGTGGGTGTCATCGTCTTGAGCGGCGGGTGTTTTCTCGAACTACCCGCGGTTGGTTTTTCGTAACGTCGCTGTCCGTAACAAGATATGCTGAATCACGACACACAATGCTGACAGTTTCGGCGGACATACATGTAGACATACCACGACGCGAACACTTCTCGATTACCGGATTCCACGAGGAGGACAACCTATATCCATCTTCCCGATTGAAATTTTTATATTTCTTTATCTCAATCGCTTCTCGTACAAAAAAAAAAAAAAATAATATTAAGTATATAAGTAAGTAGTAATATAAGTAAGAAAAATTGTATTTTTATATTCTATGATTATTCAATTTTAAATTCTTTGATAATTGATAAATTATAGTAATACCTATAATTAATTAAAATATTTGTGCGTCTTATATTGATATGACAAAATATTATGTATTCTTTTTTTTGTACCAACTGTATTGTACCATAAATATTCTGACAACTAAACGATCCATCTATCTAAATTCCTGCTTGCCGATTGGGTATACCGCCACTATTTTAGCAGACGAACTATAAGCGAATAACATCTCAAGATTCAGGCCTCTTTCCTGACATAAGCTAATAGTAAATATAAACATGTTTGGTGTATCAACAAACTGTTAATAAATTGGGTTAGGTGAAACGTGCCTACAACTTTGTGATAGCGGATTAAATAATAAAGCTCAAAGCTAAGCTAACACGGAAAACAAAAGAAAATAATACTTACGAGTGCTAAAGAAACAGTTTATTTAGTACAGTCATAGTAGTGGTCATAGCAAACGCAGTGAAGGGCGCCCCCCAGCCAGGTGGACCGACAACCTGATGAAAGTAGCTGGGGGGGACTGGATGCGGAAAGCAGAGTACCGAGTGTTGTGGCGTAATTTGTGAGAGGCCTATGTCCAGCAGTGGACTGCGATAGGCTGAGTTGATTGATGGATATTAGTAGTTGTACGATCTGCTAAGTTAAGCTGCGCTTGCTGCGGTCAGTCCGTGGATGGGTGACCGTTTGTTACACATCGAGATCCCTCCGTGCCTTGAAGAGCACATTAAGCTGTCGATCTGTTGTGGATAATGTAGTGGGCTGCAATATTGTTAATATTTATTTAAACCTATATTTTTAACTTGTACAAATATTGTAGCTGTTTATTATCCCATAATAAATAAAATTAAATCCCGTTTGCCATACGAACATTCGCAGTCGTTACGGGTAATCGCCTGAAAGTCTGACAACTGGTCTATCCTCCGAATGTCAGTATTACCCAGTAACTGGGTTGCGGGGGTCTGATGGCAGTCGCTCCGTGTAAAATACTGATGCTTAGCCGCATCTGGTAAGACTGGAAGCTGACCCCAATATAATTGGTAAAAGGCTCGGAGAATGATGATAGTAGGAGTATATTATTGAGCTCCTTGTGAAGGAGCTCGTCCGGGGAAGGTAGATAGATTGATAGAATATACTTTATTGTACACCATGATAATATTCGTAAACAGGAACAACGTATAAATTATGGGTACATGGGCGGTCTTACTACCATCGTACCTACTTCTACTGCTAAACAGGGATGCTTGCATTGCTGTGTTCCGATGCAAAAGATATAACATAACATAACATCACGCCTGTATTTCCCCGAAGGGGTAGGCAGAGGTGTAATAGTACACCCACATTTCGCCAGTTATGTTATAGTCCCATATAATAGGGAGCGAGCCTATTGCCATTGACCGGGCACATTCTAGACTCCGGGCTGCTACTGAGGATTTCCTAATGAAAAACCTAATAACACTTTGCCCGACCCGGGAATCGAACCCAGGACCCCACGCTCAGCAGTCGCGCTTGCAACCACTAGACCAACGAGGTAGTCAAAAGATCGTCGAGGCAAAATATATGGGTGCCTTTAAAATTACAATCACATGGGGCTTTCCTTCTTTAGTTCGCAGTTTGGCGAAAACGATTTGCAGTACTGTTTAGGCAACAACCTAGGTGGTATTGCAGTTATTATGGGCAAACCGCTCTTTAGCTTGTTCTGCCATCCTATGCCATAAAAAAGTCGACATCAATAAAAAGTAATAACCGACTTCAAAAAGAATTGTGGGGGAACGAGGTATCATGTTCCTCCAACACAAAGGGAGGATGATGCTCCGACCAGTGAAGTTCCACAGTGAGTCGGAACCGGATGCCGCGTAGTACTTGGTGAGTCGGTACCGTGTGCGGTGATACTGCATATGCCTCAGTGAGTCGAGGTGGTGCAGTGAAGCGCACACAGTACCAACTCAATCATTCTAATATAACTCCGAATAATTTGTGTGAAACAGTATAGCAAGTAGGAGCCTGTGATTCAGATTGATTTAAGAAGGTAAATGGTTATATTATAGGCGAGAATTTAAATGGTTGTGTGGTGTAACGAGAATGGATAAGATAAGAAATAAGTAGGTACGAGGGAGTCTAAAAGTAGCGCCAGTGATAGAAAAGTAGCTACAGACTATCATGGTATGGACATTGAGGAGGAATGAGGAGCATGTTACAAGGAAAGTGTTAGGTATGAATGTGGATGGCTATAAGAAAAGAGGCAGACCGAAGAAAACATGGATAGATTGTGTGAAAGATGATATGAATAGAAAGAAAGTGAACATAACATGGAGATGACGGCTGATAGAGATGTATGGAAGAAAAATATACGCTGCACCGCCCCCATATAAATTGGGATAAGGGCAGGAGGATGATGAATGGACATGGTTGCTCTCGGGCAAAATCCTCTCGCCCTAGACTTTTCGAGCGTGCTCTGTGCTGGCAAGAGCACTCGATCGAATGAGAACAAAACAGCTACACCGCACGCAATACGAAAATCGAAACAAAAGAATAAAACACAATAAAAACTCCTAGCATCCGGGAACAAGGATTTTTATTGTATGATCGGAATTTATTAAATAATTTGTCCTCTTGTGATATTATAGGTACTTTATTACGAGAAAAAAGCGTGTTTTCTATTAATTAAAAGAACGCTCCAACAGAAGTGTAGCAATAAATTGTATTTTTTCGTATTATTAACTTTTAATTTTTATTGGCAATTATTTTTCTTACGTAACAAATATTTATACCTTTTTCTTTTTAGGGTTCCGTACCCGAAGGTTGCCAACGGGACCCTATCACTCTGCCTTATGCCGCGCCGCCGCCTGCTGCGAAACTGCAGCAGCCCGGAGTCTGGATTCGTTCCCGGATGAACGCAATAGGCTCGCCCCCTATTACATGGGACTTATAACATTACTGGCGAAATGTCGGTGTACTACATATACGCCTCTGCTTACCTGTCCGGGGAAATAGAAGCGTGATGTTATGTTGTAAGTAGTAAAACGGACAAAAGATATCATTCATATAATACTGTTATAACATAATTGTTATTACGTAAAGCCGTCGGTCCTGCGCTTGATCTGTCTCCGGTCGTGTTGGATTGCCGTCCCATCGGATTATGAGAGTTAGGCAAAGCCCGCACAGAGATTTTTATTCGCGCTGTTTTTATTCGCACACTGAGATGTTTTTCCCACCGCGATTATTAATCGCCAGTGCCTGCATATGATTCCAGTGTTATAGATTTTGCGATAAAAAATCGCCGTGGGTAACAGAGAGCTCCTGTCTTTGCGCACACACTACTGCAGCTCGGACGAATAAAAAAGGCGGACGGAATCTCGCTAAACAAAGACTGCACACTGAAGCACTTAATTTTTTCCCAAGCCCACTATAACTTCGAAAGCATTTTAACACACCAGATTTATACTATTATTTTATAATAGTATAAAATAGTTGTAGGTGATATCTTTAATATTTCACAATATATGATAATATTAATATATTTTTTAAGAAATAACTAATACATAATTGATT
The DNA here is from genome assembly GCA_949699075.1 of Asteroscopus sphinx. NCBI lineage: Eukaryota > Metazoa > Arthropoda > Insecta > Lepidoptera > Noctuidae > Asteroscopus > Asteroscopus sphinx. Next base: position 25,831,828 of record OX453010.1, on the reverse strand, counting down.
TAAGATTTAAATATAATAAATAATAATAATAACATAACATAATAACATGACATAATTGATTGATTTGTAAAAAATTTGCATGGCGAAAGCTATAATGTGGCGATGATTTACATTATTATAAAATTTATAACACCATTTTGTACCCATATTAGCAAATAAATAAAATTGAATTGAATTGAATTTATTTGTGACACTACAACCATGACTACCGTCACACTAGATTTTTTAGACACAGGCTTTTTGGCATACTATGGATGTGAATGTGCACGTACTTTTAAGCGAGCATACTATGGATGCTTCACTTATTGTTTAGCGAGATGCCGTCCGCCTTTTTTATTCATCCGAGCTTGTGCATGTGCGCAGTATATGTATATGTCCCGCGCAGATGGCTAGTTTCCGTTGAGATTGACCGCCAGTGCTGTGACCGAAATCCGGCCATTATTATTTCCATTTATGAGACTATTGTCATATCGTCACAATGTCATTATTACCAACTTAGCCTTCATAAGAACACAGAGGCTTAGTGATTCCGATGAGACAATATTCAACGTTAATTAAATTAATTTCAATGTGCAAATAATATCTACGTGCCTTGGTTACATTTCATAGTTAAAGGCAATTTATTTGGCGGGATTATTAAATTAATCCCCTTTAGAAAATAGTAACACAATAGTTGTGTACCTTAATTTTCCAGGTACAATTAATGTACGTACCTGGGAAATTGTACAAGAATACGATTATTACAAGGATTAATTTGACAAGGGTTACACCTGGGCCACAGAATATCTAATAGTACTACTACTAACGTACAGAACGGCCACTCACCGCCCCCCGCCAATTTAAGATTCCTCGCCCGCGTCCCACACGCACCCGCAGTCTGACAGCATTTGGACTGCAATATTGCAATGGATGTCAATCGCCGTTCGCTATACAAACACGCCATGTCTGAGAACTATTGAGAAGCGCTTGGAACTAAAGTTGGGAAAAACGGCTTAAAATCGTAAGCGTATTTAAACGTTGTGCTTTTTTCTGCCAACGAATTTTTTTACGCTTTTGACGCTTTTCGTTTTTCACTTCTAATAAAATTTACTTTTATTTGTCTCAATTACACTATTCTATTTACAATTTCACTAAAACTGTACAAACAAACTACAATCGTCGCGTAATTACCGAGGAGAACATTCAAAAACGCATTAACTCGTTGACAGCAAAAAAAAAATTAAGCGCCAAAGCAAAAGCAAATCAATCAAGATCAAAAACGTTTAAACCTCAGATTAAAAACCTCGTTTAAACGATACGCAAATAATCAACAAAATAAAAAAGTGCTTTCTCTAAACAAATTTTACGTAAACGAATACAATTTAATTCGGCCGCTTATCAAACCACCCGTCAACTTTGAAATTGGGTCTTATGATCATAGAAATAAGGTTACATTTCAATCGTACTATTGAAAGCATAAGTTTGGTTTACGAAAAAGTCTAAACGAAATCTGCTTAAATCACTAAGCGTGCATATACGCTTTATATTTTATTAGACTTTTTAAGCGCTTTTCGTTTAAACGCCCACTTCTACTTGGAACCCAGTCGGCATTACGAGCGGCGAGCATCCTAACCTACACGTATGCGAGCGTTCGTATACAGACGGAATCTTGTGTAGGTGGTGCTAGCATTTATATTGTATTGTGTGTCCTGGGTGTGCCTGGGGCAAGTCTTTCGTGATATTTACATAAATCATTTTCTTTGTTATTCAAAGTTATCTTGTTTACCGGTATTCAAATTCAAATTTATTTATTTTGTCAAACATATTTATGAAATAACAAGACATGATGTTAATTCACAAATAATCCAGTATGTATAACTATGCTTTGCCTTGATAGGCGTACAAATCTGATAACGTAGAAACGTAGTTTACTGCATTATTACAGATTTCTGCTGTTGTGTTATATAAATAAATAGCACTCCACTTGTGGCTCTGCCCGCGTAAAAAGTCCGTCGTAGTTTTGGGAAAAGAAAAATAGGTACGTATTTCTTTGTTATTATTTAATTTGAAGAGTATTTGTGTCAAGTGTGACCCAGGAAGATTTTTCATAGAAACCTTGAAACCCCTGTTTCATTATTTACTTCAAAGATTATTTTTCCGAAGTTTTGAGTGGATGGATCCAGGAGAAAAGATTTTCTCTCTCCGAGAACTCCTACACCCTATTTCACCGCTTTAGGATTAAAATTCCGAATTCTACTACTGATAAATTGTCAATATCTCGTGACATATAATAACATTGTTTAATAGTTTGTTTAAATTGCCTTCCATGCAAAAGGGGCTGAATTCAGTCAAGTGTGTAGGTTTCCTCACGATGATATGACTATAAAGCGGGCGATTACAGAAACTTTCAATTTGTGCTACAGATCGCCAAAAGCCAAGAGATTGCTTCGGCTCATCGAAGATAGGCATTAGAATTTAAATGAAATGTCAATTTGATGCGGTGATCTCGCTCCTGTCACGTTTTTGTCGTGCTGTTGTCTGACTCTCAAATTACCAGGACCAATTCACATTGCCGCGAAAGAGAAGGGAAGGGAAGCGTGAATTTGGCGATGCGCGAGAACGCGCGGGCACCTACCGTTGTCTACCTAGGGCAGGTAATTCAGCTTGGTACTTCTTGTAACTTCAAAAAAGAAGCCAACAGAAGGATCGAGTTGGGCTGGGCAGCATTTGGCAAACTTGGCTGAGTCTTTTCGTCACCTAGACTGAAAATGTTCAAGACGAAGGTCTTCAAACAGTGCGTCCTGCCTATCATGATTTACGGTGCCGGGACGTGGACACTGACAGTTGGGCTAGTCCATAAATTCAAAGTCACTCAGCGAGCTATGCTTGGAGTTTCTTTTGTCCGGAGAAGAACTAGAGTAACCTAGATAGCTTGTAGGATCAGTAAGCTGAAGTAGCAGTGAGCTGGCCATGTCTGAAGGACTGATGGCCACTCGAGACGAGATCTTGAGTGGAGACCGCGAAACGGCAAATGCAGAATAAGACAACCCCCGCCAGGTGGACCGATTGCTTGAAGAAGGTGGCTGGGGGGACTGGATGCGGAAGGCAGAGGACCGAGTGTTGTGGTGCAAATTGGGAGAGGCCTATGTCCTATGTGCCTATGACAGGCTGAGTTGATGTGAATGCTCGAGAATTCTCGGTAATTTTCAATTATCATGGACCCCTAACGACCTTAATTGTAACTTTTTTTTCTAACTAGTACTTACCGTAGCGAAAGGCTATCCTTATCCATAGGTAGGTGCGGTCGGGCGCGGCCGATGTCAGCGGCTACATACCGCAGCTTCAATCCTGGTAGCAGACTCGGTTCCCGGTTGATTGCCGCCACGGCCAATGGCATGGCGCCTAGCACCGTCTGTAAAAATGTAGACAATTTAGTCATAATAATTGTTGAGGGTCTGGACTTCGAATAAAAAAACCACGTCTTTAGCACTATAAAAAACTGTTTATTTAAAGATTTACAATAGAGAAACAGACAGATCGCGTAAGTATAAAAACGTGCCGATCGCTGCGGCGGCCATCGGACGACTAATTAATAACAAAAAAGGGTATAAAAGACTTAGGTAGTTCTAAGCGGTCCGTTTATGTTCGCGTCGCTTACATTCCCCACCCTAGTGCTGCTGACGCAGCAGTCAGCACTCGCTAACTCAAGGGAACTTTAGCGACGCGAGCAACAGACCGCTTAAAACTACCCAACTGCGTTTTAACTTGCACCACTCGCACTCTGCCGTCTTTTCCTGGGAAAACCTCATCTATAACTCCTCTCGGCCACACGTTACGCGGAGCATTAGGGTCGGCTATAAACACTAAGTCCCCGACTTGAAGGGGTACCTGCTTGTCGTTGGCCCACTTTTTACGAGGTATCATTTCGGGCAGCACTTCGGTGACCCATCTTCTCCAAAACATATCTGTCAACCTCTGTGCTATTCGCCATTGTCGACGCCGAAATAGATCAGAATCGTCAAAGCTGCCCATCTGTGGTGAAGTGGATGACGAGCCGAGTAAAAAGTGATTTGGTGTTAACGACTCCTTGCTGTTGACATCGACTGACACGTGACTCAGTGGACGTCCATTCACTATGGCTTCTACTTCAGCCAGCAGCGTGTTGAACACCTCTTCTCTGGGTGCTCTTTCCTTCAGAACGACCTTCAGTGCAACCTTGACACTACGAATTAAGCGCTCCCATGCCCCACCCCAGTGAGGGCTAGCCGGTGGTATGAAGGTCCAGTGGGTGCCGTGGATGCTGGCTGTTGTCTGCAGGAGTTGCTCGTCAAGTTCTGCAGCGGATTTCTTAAGCTCTGCATCTGCTCCTCTTAAATTCGTCCCATTGTCGGAGTATAGATTTGCAGGCCACCCACGACGTGAAGCCATCCTGCGAAGGGCCATGATCAGCGAATCGGTACTGAGCGACGACACTGTCTCCAAATGAATTGCCCTAACGGTGAGACAGGTAAAAAGAACTCCGTACCGTTTCTCCCTTCTTCTTCCTACAGTGACCTCCATGGGTCCAAACAGGTCCACACCGCAATGAGAAAAAGGCCGTTGATGATGAGCTACTCTGGCAGCAGGTAAGTCACCCATTTTTGGAATTTCGGGCTTCACCCTTCTTATTCTACATAGCATGCATTTTGTTGTTATTTCTTTAACAGTAGGTCTCATTCGTATTAACCAATATTTTTGTTTTAGGTTATTTACAACCATCTCTTGATTTCCATGGCCTGCCTTCACATGGTAATCTTTTACGATTAATTTGGCCACTTGACTCCTACCGTCTAAAATGACAGGATGCTTCAAGTCGGCAGGAACTTCAGCAGCGGCGTCTATACGCCCGCCCACACGGAGCACACCCTGATCATCTAGGAAAGGCGTTAACGTAAGTAATTTACTATTTTTATCTAAACATTTACCGTTTTTTATTTCAGATATATCAGAGTGAAATGATATTTTTTGAGCATACTGTATAAGCAGAACCTCAGCGCGTTTCATAGCAGTACAATCATCAATTTCTATCGTTCTACATTTATTTATAAATTTCAGGACTACAGACGTACTTCTAAGCAGTCGTATCCATGAAGAAAATCGCATCGGATCCGGTACAGCCGCGTGTTCAGGTAAGTATTTAGTATGTACAATATTTGTTACACATTCCAGATCACAGTCTTCCACACGAGGTATAAGTTTACTCGTGGGCCACAAAGATTCTGTTTCGTACAGAAATGATGGTCCATTAAACCATTCACCCTCGAGTTGAAGGCTATCAAAGTTCTCGCGAGTGGCTATATCTGCAACATTCATAGATGTAGGTAGGTACCTCCTTCCTTAATTTGTGTTAATTCGTCAATTTCACCTAAGCGGTGAGCTACATACGGTTTGTAATAACGTGTATTGTTATGTATCCATTGTAACACCGTCGTGGAATCGCACCAAAAGTATCGGTCAGCTGTTTTTATACGATGAGTGGACTGTAGTGTGTTCGCTAACCTGGCAGCTATTATCGCTGCCTGCAATTCCAGTCTAGGTACTGTTACAGGTTTTACAGGAGTAACTCGACATTTACTGGCTACAAAACAAACCCTTTTATACAGTTATTACTATCTAACCAACGCCAATAAGCGACCGCGCACATAGCTTGTATCGAGGCGTCACAAAATACGTGAAGTTGTAAACAATTATATTCTGTATCGCTAATGGGCCGGTCGGTCGGTATATGTGTGTGCGTAGACGCAGTTATATTATTGAATGAAGCGCACACCTGTTTGTCATCCTTGTTGCTAACTCCCGACGTAGTGTGACGTAACACCGATTCATTTACTCGCCGATAACATCGTGGTATTCGAATGCTACTAATTATTTTTAATAATTTGAACCATTTGAACCATTTCACACAAATATCTTCCGTTATGTTTTCATCCCAATTCACATTTGATTTCCAGGTTTCCTGAAGTAATATTTTACCGTTAATAGTGTTAGAATGGCTATGTTATTCAATTTGTTTTGAATTATTTTAGGATTTAATTTAACGTTTTTGTGCTGTATTAATTTAATTTATATTAATTTCCATTTCCAATAATATCCGAGTCAAATTAATTATTTACAAATGTTATAATGAATAATAATGATATTTATTTGTTTTTGATACCTACTTAATTTTTATAATACCTTTCCAACATTTTTATTTAAAAAGGAATATTCTTAAAAATGAATTAAGGAACGTGTATTGACTCGATTTTGCTGATCTATAAAAGATCTGTGGTTTTGATTAGTGGGGGCATTCAGATTGTTGCAACGGTCAGTATTGATGTAACCTTTGTAGTATTTTCTGTGAATTGTAGAAATCCTTGATTTCCAATAGTTGTGAATTGAGTTTAAATTGTTATATATTAATGCCATGTGTTAAAGTGACTGTCATGAAAAATACACGAGTTCTCTCGTGGTTGAAAGTGAATATGACTTTTATTTACCTTCTGTATAACTGTTTTGCCACCGATATGCAGACATTAGTTTATTGTAAAAAGTGTTGTCTAACAAATCAGAAGCAGGATCACTACGCGCCGTTCTCGGTCGAGTATTATGAATCAGAAGATCAAAGACGCGGCACAGGTCCGTTTTACGAATGGAATCGTTTTCTCGAGGAGAGCGAAGGAATTACAAGGAACCAGGTGAGTTTGGAATTAAAATTTACATAAAGAAATCTTAATACACGAGTGATCGGTATCAGTTATACATACATTTGTGGATGAAAAACTTATGATAAAACAATAATCAAAGTAGTTGTTCTCTCTTGTTGAAAGAGTATGCGAAGCGAGTAAATTCAGATTAAAGCAAAAAGTTCAAATACCTAGTGAGCTGAGTTAACGTTAATAATACCTACATTAATATTTTTATATATTTCATAAGAATGAAATTTCAATGTGTTTTACCATAACCAGGACAATATCAAAAACAGTTTTAATATTTAAATTATGGAATCCAGGAATTTTGTATGTTGATATATTTGCCAGGTCACTTCTCACAGAAGGGACATTTTTTTTTGATCATTCTCACCTGTATGTTCAATGCATAGAATTTAGAAGATCTGAGGTTCAATGGATAATATCAGTGGGTTCAGAGAATTGCTTGAACCTTTTTCACAATGGAGTCTAAATGTCTAAAAATGCATAACTATCTGTTTTGTTCAAATGAATCAAGTGGTTTAGAAATTATGATGCTGTAAGGTTTCTCCCGCACGCACGCGTTTGTCGTGGCTCGTGGCACGTCACTCCACAGCCACGACGCGCTCGCTGTCCTTTTAGTTTATTACAATGTGATTTACACATTATGAGAGTTTTAAAATGTAGCACTAGCCTGTAGAACGCAGGCATGCAACGGAATGAGCCTGGAGATGTGTAGTGGCGTCATAGCGGCCAGCGCTGGCCCCGCGACGCACATTTAACTGAGAGGAACAATGATTCGAAAACTAGTTGACGAATCGGAGTGATTTTAGCATAGTATATTTTTATTTTTTGGTAGGCTGCGCTGAATAGCTTAATTCGTTGATATGCTCCATTGGTTATTCGTCGGTTTTAAATTTTCTTTATATTTTAATATTATTACGGAAAGTTTGGTGGTTTGTAGCCAGCATTTGAACAATATGATGAGGTCAGATTGAATATTCAAACAATTTAGTAAAACTTGTGGATTATCAAAATACTTCTTATATACCTACTGTATTGTCTAGTAGGTAGCCATAGTACAGGCTCTACTTGGCTTGGGATAGAATGGTGATGCGTAAGATGTCCCAAAAATATTTATGTATTTTATTTTATATGTATTTTGGGTCAGTGACGTAGATGGGTTGTGCAGTGTGCACAGAATTTTCTATGGCTTATGAGTATGAGGTACGTAGTACGTCATCCATATTACTTGTTAACTTAGTTCACTATGATAATACTTGTTTAATGTTGTGTGGTGGTTATGTGCCAGGTTGGCGTATGAGGTTATGTTTGATGATGGGTGTGGATGGTGTGCGTTTGAACGCATAGGCATAGACAAAAGAATTGAGAGTGAAAGAAATGAAAAGGACAAACATTATTATAACAAGAACTTGTTACAAATGAGAAGCTAATGATAAGAAATATATTTAGAGAACTCTTGGAGTGTGCTCATGATTGGGTTCTATGGGAAAGGAAGCGAGGCTGTTTACATCTCATTCCAAAGATTGCTATGCCCTTTCATACTTTCCATATGTTACAAATGAGAAGCTAATGATAAGAAATATGTTTAGAGAACTCTTGGAGTGTGCTCATGATAGGGTTATATGGGAAAGGAAGCGAGGCTGTTTACATCTCATTCCAAAGATTGCTATGCCCTTTCATACTTTCCATATCGACCATTGGAGTCCGATTTTCACAACTAATGAAAGAACCCATATGATTATGTGTTATATGTTATGATTTGTTTTTGCTGTTGTCCGAGCAACTGAAGTCGAGCAATCATGGGCGCCTGTGATTGGGTCAGTTCGGAGTGGGAACAATTTAAATTTATGGATGCTCTCTCACTCAAAATTTATCGTTTTAAAAAGATATTTAAAATACAAAATCAAATATTTCTGTCGGAGTTCTGAAGGATTATTTTGGTACGGGTGTCCCGACACGTTACATGTGATCAGGGTATGTACAAAATCTTATACAGGTATAAAATTTAAATGACTGAAACTGATATATGACATTGGAATGGGTTAGAAGAATGGAAATTTGCCTTACCACGGGCGGGTGGCCGGGTAGAGGCGCGACGGGTTAGTTTTGTATTCGCTTGCTCCTCAAAATTGGGGTGATGACGAGCGTTTGTGTGATGACAGATTGGTTCAGATTCAATGCCATGTTGAGTATTATTAAGGAACAAGAGGGTCACCATCAGACCGTTTCGGATCTATTTGGCCGTAAACTCACTAGAAAGACCCCCCATCTTATACATGGGATGGATATTGAGGAAAGTACAGATTATTTAATTATTTATATATTTTTATTTCCATTAAAAAAAAAAAAATGCATTTGGCCGATACAATGTAGAACATAAACCAGTTCAGGTTTTTCTTGAGGTTTTTCTGTACACCGCTTGGTCCGTCGACATTTATTAGAACAGGATGTGAGCGGTCAATCGAATAATGTTACTAAAATAAGATAATGAGGTTGCAAAATATGTTGACGAACCGCAAGATAGACAAGAATTCTTAAGATATCGTATTATTGATTGTGTGTGTAATGGACTCATTATGAAAGGTACGTCTGTATACAAAGTGATGTATGTATGCAGTGGTCAAAATGTACATGTGGTTATATTTTGGCGGGAATGGGACTGCAGATTCATCAGAGAAAGAAATAAGTGAAAATTAAGTTACATGACTGAAGAATGAATGAATTAAGTTGACTGCCTCGTTGGTCTAGTAGTTGCAGGCGCGACTGCTGAGCGTGGGGTCCTGGGTTCGATTCCCGGGTCGGACAAAGTGTTATTTGGTTTTTATCATTTGGAAATTCTCAGTAGCGGCCCGGAGTCGGGATTTGTACCCGGTCAGTGGCAATAGACTCGCCCCCTATTGCATGGGACTATGACATAACTGGCGAAATGTGGGTGTACTATTACGCCTCTGCCTGCCCCTTCGGGGAGGTACAGGCGTGATGTTATGTGTGTGTTATGTTAAGTTACATGAAGTACTTAAACAAATCGTAACGAATAGTAAACATATGTTTGTGCTTTTCTTTTATTATGTTGCCAGTGTAAGATGCAGAAACATGGTATTCCGTATGATTATTATTGCTTACATTCACATGTATTATCAAATACTAATGCACAAGGTATGCTATGTATAATATAAATGATGCATAAGGTGTGCTATGTATAATGTATACGTTACACAAGGTATAATGTGTGAGATGCACAAGATATATCAGGTTGTAGGCAAAAGTGTGCTATATACAAATATGGAATACACAAAGTGTGTTATGCAGTATAAGACGCACAAGGTGTAGGTACGGGCCAGTTAGCTTCGTACGTTTGCAAAAGTACCTAAGTATATGTTGTTGATGTGTTATTTGGAGTTTTAAATCTTCTAGTAGTTAGTTGAGTACACAGAGTAGAAATATATTACCAAAGTTAGTAGTATGTTCATTTCACAGTGAGTTAATAGTTAAAAGGTACACACAATAAAAAGGGGTGACGATTCTTTCTCTAAGTGTCAGTTAGACGAGTATCGACGTATGATTGGTATCTAATTATTAAAATTATTGTATATAATTATGACTAAGGCAACGCAAGACCGAAAAAGGCTTGCTGCGTGCGTAAAAATATATATGGTGGTGAGACTGTACACAAGGTGTGCTATGTATAATATATACGACTCACAATGTGAGCAATGTATGATGTATTAGATTCACAAGATGTGGTGTGGATGAATGAACATAGTGTGCGACATAAAATGTGCAATGCGCAAGGCGTGCTATGCAAAAAGTATAAGATGCACAAAGTGTGCTATGTAAATTGTGTTGTGACACACAAGGTGTCCGATGTTGTATGTACAAAGTAATCGATAGAAAAATGTTCAATGCGTAAGGTTTGCTATGGAAAAAGTATTAGATGCACAAATTGTGATGTATAATTAATATGATGCAAAGGGTTTGCAATGTTGTATGCACAAAGTGTGCTATATAAAAATATGCTATGCACAAGGTGTGCTATGTATGAGTTACACTAGGTATGCTAGGTTGTAAAAGTGTGCGATACACAAATAAAAGCAAAGCGCAAGGTTTGCTTGTATATGTATGTATAAAGTATGAAATCCACAAGGTGTACGAGTCCTTATGCACAAGGTGTGCGAGTCCTAGTCCTAATGCACAAGGTGTGCGAGTCCTAGTCTTAACGCACAAGGTGTGCGAGTCCTAGTCTTAACGCACAAGGTGTGCGAGTCCTAGTCCTAACGCACAAGGTGTGCGAGTCCTAGTCCTAACGCACAAGGTGTGCGAGTCCTAGTCCTAACGCACAAGGTGTGCGAGTCCTAGTCCTAACGCACAAGGTGTGCGAGTCCTAGTCCTAATGCACAAGGTGTATGAGTCCTAGTCCTAATGCACAAGGTGTGCGAGTCCTAGTCCTAATGCACAAGGTGTGCGATTCCTAGTCCTAATGCACAAGGTGTGCGAGACCTAGTCCTAATGCACAAGGTGTGCGATTCCTAATGCACTAGGTGTGCAAGCCTTAATGCACAAGGTGTGTGAATCTTACTGTACAAGGTGAGCGTGTCTAAATGCACAATGTGTGGGAGTCCTAATGCACAAGGTGTGCGAGGTCTAATGCACAAGATGTGCGAGGTCTCATGCAAAGTGTGCGAAGATTTGTCAATGAAATGCGCAATGCGCGCAAAGTTTAAAGTGTGGTGAAATGTGTTCAAAAGTGTATTTTGTAAGATGTGATACATGGTGTGAAATTACGTAATTGATTGTTGTTTAGCGAGTGCGAGGTTAATGCACAAAGTGTGCAAAGTTTAATGCACAAAGTGTGTATAAAATGCGCAATGTGTAATTTGTCATAGTATCTGAAATCTATACTATAATAAAACTGTAAAGGTAGAAATCTGTTATAAATGTGGAATAGGTTGTAATAAGTTGTGATACATTACATGCTGTCATCATCATCATCAACTCAGCCTATCGCAGTTCTCTGCTGGACATAGGCCTCTCCCATTAGATGCTATAAAATTATGTAATTGATTTTTTATAATTTTATTATGCACATGGCAATGTGTTATTGAAAAGCTAATTGAGTAATTATTTACCAACGTTACAATAAAATTGTTAAGATAATATTCATATAGAAAATAAAAAGTAATTACTAAAATAAGTAGTTCATTCTTATAATAGGTATAGTAGCCGGCAAATAGCTTGAACAATGATGGTACCACTGGCGTGGCGTCACTGCGCATGTCAATGTGGGTTGTTTGCTGCGCACTGTACACGAGGACGTGTACTTATTATCAGGATGGACGAGCTGTTAGAATGGCTATGTTATTCAATTTGTTTTGAATTATTTTAGGATTTAATTTAACGTTTTTGTGCTGTATTAATTTAATTTATATTAATTTCCATTTCCAATAATATCCGAGTCAAATTAATTATTTACAAATGTTATAATGAATAATAATGATATTTATTTGTTTTTGATACCTACTTAATTTTTATAATACCTTTCCAACATTTTTATTTAAAAAGGAATATTCTTAAAAATGAATTAAGGAACGTGTATTGACTCGATTTTGCTGATCTATAAAAGATCTGTGGTTTTGATTAGTGGGGGCATTCAGATTGTTGCAACGGTCAGTATTGATGTAACCTTTGTAGTATTTTCTGTGAATTGTAGAAATCCTTGATTTCCAATAGTTGTGAATTGAGTTTAAATTGTTATATATTAATGCCATGTGTTAAAGTGACTGTCATGAAAAATACACGAGTTCTCTCGTGGTTGAAAGTGAATATGACTTTTATTTACCTTCTGTATAACTGTTTTGCCACCGATATGCAGACATTAGTTTATTGTAAAAAGTGTTGTCTAACAATAGTGAATGGCGAAAGAAATCCGTAAACATCGAATAATGACATAATAACCTTTAGTAATTCGCGTTTTGTAGGACATTTTGTTCCATTCATTATTTCTTCAGGTATACGTTTAAATGACGTCACAAACCCTAGAGTGTCATCGACAGGGTACCATATTATCCCCAGGGCGCGCTCACCCTCGTGTCGTGCTCCGATCCTCACGGTAGCTGCCGTAGTGGCGAGCGACTCCTCAGGTAAGCTATTTAAAACTATCGCGCTGTTACTTAGCCAGTTACGAATCTCGAAGCCCCCTTGTTTATGTATGTGTATAATATCGTGCGCTAATTCTGTGCATGTTTTCTCACTAGGTTGACTATCAATGTAATCATCCATGTAGTGCTGATTGTGAATAGCTTGAACTGCCGCGGGCTTCGATGATTCATAACGCTGAGCGTTCTTATTTTTAATAAACTGTGCAATAAACGGCGCACAGTTTGCACCAAATATTAACGATGTCATTTTATATGTCTTTATAGGCTCATTAGGGTTATCGCGCCACAGAAATCTAAAGGCATCCTGATCGGTAGGTAATATTTTTACCCTTAAAAACATATATTTGATATCGCCCACTATGGCGATCTCATGTTCGCGAAAGCGTAACATAATGCCTAACAATGACACTAATAAATCGGGACCCGTTAATAAATAGTCGTTAAGCGATAAACCACACATTTTAGCTGCCGCGTCAAAAACGAGACGTAATTTCTTTTTATTGGGATTATCTACTCCAAAATGAGGTAAGTGCCATATTTTATTTGAATTTGTTACATGTACAATTTCCTCAGCAAAATTATTGTCTAACAAATGCTGAATACGATCTCGGTACCTTTGTGCGTATTCTTTGTTACAGGACATTTTCCTCTCCAAGCTTTGCAGCCTAGACTGCGCCATACGTTCAGAATCGGGCATCTTACAGCCAGGATCCTTCCACGGTAGACCTACGTGCCATCGACCATCGATTAATTTTGCCGTTTGTTCCAGGTGTTCCAGAGCGCGCAGATCATCGGAGTTCTGACGTGGCTTCCCGGATATCCCCATAGATTCGATAGTAAATGACTTTCTTACCATTTCGTGCAGGTCCCCTAATGAAGTGTTTGCCAACCCTGACTGAACCTCGGTAACGTGCAGAGTGGAGTAACAAACGCGCGATGAGAGTGATGCAGGGACCAGCCCATGGACGCACCATCCCAGCGGAGTACGAGTAGCACAAGGTTCGTTACATTTGCCTACTTTAAGCTCTAACGGTAATAACAAATTGTAGTTATCCTGACCAATAAGAATTTCAGGTTCAATATTTGTACAACAAAATTCGTTTTTAATATCATGTAAATGAGCATAATTATTAAAGTTAACTAAACTAAAGTTTTGTACAGGTAAACAAGTAAGTAAGTAAGTTTTGTCCTTAAGACTGCGAACAAAAATTTTAAATTCCTCACCGTTGTTGTTCGTTATACAAACATTCATAACATCAGCGTCGCACACAAGCGCGCTGTTGTCCCATGCGCCGCACACACGCAGCGTCTCCGTGCGCCCGCGTAGGCCGGCTCGTGACGCAAGCTCCGCACTGATAAGCGACACAGTAGACCCATCGTCCAATAATGCACTCGTTTTGAAAATTCCGTTAGGTCCGTGTACACTAATGGGAACTATTTTTAGCAACACTTTACACTTACTGTTTTTAATATGTGTTACTGTTTCAGGTATCGGTGTCGCCGGCGACGGCGACGTTTCGGCTGCAGTGTTGTCAATAATACACTGATTGTTATCGTTCACTGTTTGACGCACCGTGTAATGCAGTAACTTGTGATGAGATTGTCCACAATTCTCGACATCACACGCTGCCGCCGGACAGGTTGCCCGGTCGTGATTCGAATCTATGCATTTGTAGCATAACCGGTTTCGCTTGACAAAACTCCATCGATCCTTGCGTAATGACTTGCGGAACTTCTTACAATCTTGTAATTTATGTTTTGTTAAGTGGCAGTACTGACATTTTTCTTTATCGTCGCCACTTTTATTTAATAACACTGTATGTGTACCTTCTGTGTATTTTTTCTTGTTGTGGTAACTATCAGCAGTGTTTTTAATGTTCAGTAAAGCCATAGAAGACACTTTAACAGCTTCTTCATTTAAAAATTCGGAAATGTCAAACCATGTCGGTCTTTTACCTTGCTTGATGAATGTATAACTATAATCCGCCCACTTTGAGAGCAATACTGGTGGTAATTTGGACAGTATGCATGAAGTAAAGCTTATTCCATTTAGGTATTCATCTTGACCGATCACTTTGACAGCGGCTACACAATTTCGCACTTTGATTGAAAAGGGCACAATATCCTTATGATATTCTTGTGAAATTGGATGTAATTTCTTGATATCTACCATAATGCGTGACAATATGACGTCAGGATTCCCAAACTGCAGCTCGAGTGTGGACATTACTGTTTCAGGCGAGGTAGCACTTATCAGCAGGGCCGAAACAGCTTCGCGAGCCAATCCTTTTAGACACTTTCTTAGGCGCCACAGATTTTCGTTATCTTTGAAATTACATACTTTAGACGATTCTACATACGCCTGTTTGAAGTGAAGCCACTCCATGGGATCACCAGAAAACAATGGTAAGTCTTTTGGTGTGCATATTCGACTTAACAGGTTGGAATTCAGTCCGTTGCTGATAGAAGCAGCTGCCAGATCTTTAATTGCGCTAGCCAGTAGGTTAAGTATCCCATCAGTGCCGACATCCTGTGCGGTCGGCGGGCACGGCACGTCCGTAGTTTGACCCCTGTCGTGGACGGGCTGTGCTTCCAGTTCTCGATGGCTGCGCTCCAGCCACTCTTCTACCCCCTTGTTAGTGCAATCTGACCGTACACTACACTCGTCGTCAATCTCCGCTAGGTCCGCCGCTAAACGTTTATTTATCAAGTCCATCTCGATCTTAGCTCTTGCTTCTGCAGCCTCCAGTTCTAGTTTTTTCTTACGTGCAAGCACTGAGGATGATGTTGACTTCTTAGACTTTGCTCTAGACACTTGGTGAGACGTTGAAGGCATGATTTGAACCGAGGTTGACGGCGGTTCCGATTTCACCAAACTACCTTCATGTTTCTTTTTGAGCAAAAAAGTTTTATCTCTTCGTAAATTGTCTTCTTTTACTAATTTATCCTCACTGGTTGGTAGTACTGGAGCCTCTTGAGCTGAAGACTTGTTCTCTTGTTGATCCTCATCCTTTTTGGCGGTTCTCCGTGTGTTCACCATACTTTTCGGTGTGTGAAACATTTACGGCAGATCCGGTTCGAAGTGACCAACTGTTGAGGGTCTGGACTTCGAATAAAAAAACCACGTCTTTAGCACTATAAAAAACTGTTTATTTAAAGATTTACAATAGAGAAACAGACAGATCGCGTAAGTATAAAAACGTGCCGATCGCTGCGGCGGCCATCGGACGACTAATTAATAACAAAAAAGGGTATAAAAGACTTAGGTAGTTCTAAGCGGTCCGTTTATGTTCGCGTCGCTTACAATAATATTAGTAAAAGTTTATCCCTAAAACCCACACTCAGCTCATGTGCTTAATGTAGTCACGGGTTTACCGTAGTCGGGTTTGAATTTGTGCCCGGTTAATGGAAATAGGCTCGTCCCCTAATAGGACATAACTAGAGCTAGAAAGTTGTTGGGGTACGATGAAAGACTTGATAGGGATTGAATGCTGTTGTGTATCGACTTTTCTAGCTATAGTTTTTTTTTGCTTAATTTAATATGTATAAATAAGATAAAATAGTAGATTGTATCATAAGGGAGCAAAGTAATATTTTTACGGCGAGGGTGCTTTTTTGAATCTAGAGCGAAGTGAGGGATTCTAGAGTAGAATCCGAGCGTAGCGATGGATTCTTTAGTAGAATCCTGAACGTTAGCGAGGGATTCAAAGTACGTCGGCCGAGCCAAAAATATATTTTGCGCCCGAGTGATACACTCTACTTTTCATTACCCTCTATGAGAAAATAAAAGGTGCCTCATATTTTATTGTAATATTATTATTTAATAAAACATAGGGTTTTGAAAGATGTTTCTAACAGATCTAACTCGAAGTAAAGAGGCGGTTTTGTTTAGTAAACATTTATTATGAACTTGCACAATACAACATGACGCCATAGACTGGCGGACACGGAACAGAGTAGACACAGAGTACAGTGTTACCATAACTAAATTAAATATATATATTTTATATTTTGAAATATATTCTAATAAAATTGCTGTTGTCTATTTAATTTCCACATAGGGTAACAACTAAATTGAAATTAAATAGTATCTAATAATAAAACAACTAAAAACTTATATTACCAGAGGCTTTCATATATTTCTCCCGCGATTTTGCAGGTAATAGATTATCCATCACATTTCTTGCGTCAGTTCTAATACTTTCAGGAGTTAATTCTATTCTTTCACTGTCACTTGAATAATTCATTTTTCAAAACAAAACCATGAATTTCTAACAATCCGTGAGAATTTACGAAAACGCGGTCTGTAGTTTGCAACTTTTTTTTTTTTAATTTGTTATCTTTTTTTTTCAGCGGGCGGCGCGACTATGGGCCGTCGTACCAGCCAGTCTTTATTCAAACAATATAAAATTTTCGTACGATTTCTTTGGCGCTGTAGCGAACGCAAATGTGTTCACACTAATATGTTCCAAATTCAAAAAGTGCGCGGCAAAGATAATTGCTTCGCACTTATAAAGAGGATTAAAAACTCATTACTGCCCGCTAAAAGTTTCTTATAGAAAACACCACCTTTGGGTGCACTTAAAGGCGAACCAAGTCGTCCTTTTCGAATAGATGGAATGAAAACTGATAAACGCAATTACATAGGACCCTTGCATATCGGTAAATGTAGGTTGCACATTAATGTATGGAAATAGCGTGAACAAACCCAAAAATTAAACCACAGTGAATGAAATCAAGTACAAGCTGATCTCGAGGGTCATCACGAATCGTCTCGCCGGAAGACTCGACGAATTCCAGCCACCAGAGCAAGCTGGGTTTCGAAAAGGCTACAGCACCGTAGACCACATCCATACTGTTCGGCAGATCATACAGAAGACTGAAGAGTACAATCAGCAGCTGTGTATGGCATTCGTGGACTACGAGAAGGCCTTCGACTCTATCGAAACTTGGGCAGTTCTGGATGCTCTTCAGCGATGTCACATTGATGAGCGGTATATAGAGATGCTGAGATGCCTATACAACGCTGCTACCATGACTGCTCAGCTCCAGGACCAAAAGACGAAGCCAATCCAACTGCGCAGAGGGGTGAGACAAGGGGATGTAATATCCCCGAAGTTGTTCACTAACGCGTTGGAGGACCTCTTCAAGACGCTGGACTGGACTGGACTGGATAGGGTATCAACGTTAACGGCGAGAACATCTCACATCTCCGTTTTGCCGATGACATCGTTGTAATGGCTGAGTCACTGGAACAACTGGGCGAAATGCTGCACAGCTTAAACGGAGCCTCTCGACGTGTCGGTCTCGGCATGAATCTGGACAAGACTAAAGTCATGTTCAATATGCATGTCATGCCGAGGCCAATATTCGTCGAAGGGTCGGCACTCGAAGTTGTAACGGAATACGTCTACCTAGGGCAGGCAATTCAGCTTGGTAGACACAACTTCGAGAAAGAAGCCAACAGAATGATCCGTCTGGGCTGGGCAGCATTTGGCAAACTTCGCCGAGTTTTCTCGTCACCTATACCGCAAAGTTTGAAGACAAAGGTCTTCAACCAGTGCGTCCTGCCAGTCATGACTTACGGTGCCGAGACGTGGACACTGACAGTTGGGCTAGTCCACAAATTCAAAGTCGCTCAGCGAGCTATGGAGCGAGCTATGCTTGGAGTTTCTTTGAAGGATAAAATCCGTAACGAGATTATCCGGAGAAGAACCGGAGTGACCGACATAGATTGTAGGATCAGTAAGCTGAAGTGGCAGTGGGCTGGCCATGTCTGTCGAAGGACCGATGGCCGTTGGAGCAGACGAGTCCTTGAGTGGAGACCGCGAATCGGCAAACGCAGCGTAGGGCGCCCCCCTGCCAGGTGGACCGACGACCTAAAGAACGTGGCTGGGGGGGACTGGATGCGGAAGGCAGAGGACCGAGCGTTGTGGCGCAACTTGGGAGAGGCCTATGTCCAGCAGTGGACTGCGATAGGCTGAGTTGATTGATTGAATGAATGAAATCTAAAATGAAGAACATTGTGATTGTATTTGAAACTTCTTTTTTAAATGTAAGAAATTTAACAGAACAGCTTTACAGACATAACAATTTATTTAGGTCATCATCACCATCATCATCATTTCAGCCGAAAGACGTCCACTGCTGGACATAGGCCTCCCCCAAGCATCGCCACAACGACCGGTCCTGCACTTTCCGCATCCAGCGGATTCCCGCGACCTTCACCACCCGTTGATCCACCTTGTGGGGGGCCTACCTAAGCTGCGCCTTACAGTACGCGGTCGCCACTTCCAAGCTGCGCCTTACAGTACGCGGTCGCCACTTCAGCACTTTACTGCCACTTAAGTTTGGTAATTCCTCGGGCTATGTCGGTTAGTTTCGTTCTCCTGCGAATCTCCTCATTTCTGATTTGATCACGCAGGGACACTCCGAGCATGGCCCTCTCGTTATTTAGGTAATTATGTTTTTTTTTAATTATCGATATGTATGCATTCATTGATAGTTCCATCTCTAGAAAAATGACAGTAAAATTGTGCCCCGACAACTTATATATAGCTCGCGAAATGTTGGAATATGTATCTTTGCCTACCCCTTCAGGAAAATACAGGCGTGGTGTTATGTTATGTGCCACGGGTTTGCAGATCTTGTGAGTTTTAACCAGCCAATGTTTAGGACTGGCTAACCAGCGTAGGGACATCGCGTCGCTTCGAGTCTCAGGTTAGCAAGTATGATAGTCCTAAGGGTCAATTCATACCGAAGTGGCAGCAGTCTGTCATAGCTTAGTTAGTATCGCTTGAAATACTCGGATTGGATGCGCGGCCGCTGGTGGTAGCTTTTGTCCTCCCCGCGACCCAAAGGTAATGTAGATAAAGCTTAAAATCGTTTGAAAGTGAAACTACCGGCCGCTGCGCTGCCGATCGCTGCCATTTCGGTGTGAATTGAACCCTATTGTGATTGAACCTAAGTTGCATCCTAAATAAAATGTAAGGTCTTAGGGTCTGACCTATCACATAAAATATGCGAATAGTTTTTACCGTCATTGCAAATGAGTTTATACCGCACATAATGTACCTATCCCTTCCAAAAGTAAAGTAAAAGTAAAGGCTTTTATAACAATATACCTACTTACATACAAACTAATAGGGAACGTGGCGTCTGGGTGTCAATTTATCGTGAGTAATTTGGCGGTCAAAAGGTGAATTTGGTCATTTGCGATATTATCCCTAGAGACATAATCATACGCTCCATTTGCCGAGTTAGTTATATTAATTCTGATAAAAGCACGGCCATGTGTTAGGTACAGTCAACAAATCGGAATCATGACCCACGATAAGCTTAACATCCTACAGACATTCTAATACAATTGGGTTGAATTTCGCTTAAACAGATATTTCCCTGGCAACTGACTTGTCATCAATTTTGTTAGCTATTGACAGTTACAGCTAGTTTACCAATAAAATTATTTTTCTAAAGTTTATTCTTGACGTTTAACTCCAAATATTGTTATTTATTTATTTATCATTTATTGCGTGAAATATGGTACAGAGGATATTATAAATTAAATGTATGTTCCACACTCGGACGAATAAAAAAGGCGGACGGAATCTCGCTAAACAAAGACTGAAGCACTTCATTTTTTCTTGAACCCACTATAATTTCGAAAGCATTTTAACACACCAGATTTATACTGTTATTTTATTTATGATGCTACAACAATGACTACCATAACACTAGATTTTTTGCGTAAACGCGGCTTTTTGGCATACTATGGATGTGAATGTGTGCGTGCCATACTTTTAAGCGAGCCGGCTTGCTATGGATGCTTCACTTATTAAATAGCGAGATTCCGTCTGCCTTTTTTATTCGTCCGAGGATCCACATATTTAGCCGTTAAGAGTATTGTTTGACACGTTTTCATACGTGACATTTTATTATTTGTAATTTTTATTTTTATTTTATTAATGGTCTGTGATCGAAAAAGTTAGTATAGGTTTCTTTAAAAATATAGTTGTTTGTAGGAAAACCACGTGAAACGACAGCTAATTCGAAATTCAAAACATAATTCCTGCTTTATCAAAAACATAATTTCCAATCCAATTATAAATCTATTGCATTGATAACAAAGCTCAAAATGGCACAGACCTCTGACCCGTTTTAATGCAGTTTCTGTAATATTCAAAATGTCCTAAGTGCAGCATGGAAGAAAACCTTACTGTTTTGACGATTTCAAACGAATTATCAGCTGAGTGGGTCATGATTCCGATTTGTTGACTGTACATACTTACATAGTAATTACATAACTACACATGCTCATATTATTTTATAAGCAAAAAATTTACTTTTTTACACGCTTGGTATACAAATCTCACAAACGCTATTCATCATGCTATTAATTAAAATAAATATTTGGGACATTTTACACAGCACCATCTGTTAGTTCCAAACTGCTGGCCTTTTTCGAGGAGTTAGGGTGGATCGAGTAAGTTCCCACCCGTACGCAAAATACACGCTTGAACGTGGAGTTGCGGAAACCAGCCCGTTATACTATACTATACTGTACATAGTTCCAAACTAAGCAGAGCTTGTACTATAATGTAATAAAATATGTGGAGAAAAGACCACCTGCTGCCTATACTACAAGCCTTGTACTATAGGCAGCAGGTGGTATTTTCTCCTTACACACTTTCTCGACTGTTTTCTTTCTGGTTATAACCCTAGAGCACAGATTATTTACAGTACAATAAATATCAACTTTTTCCATATCCCTATGTTTTCGTTCTTGTTGATAAATTATTTCTAGAAGCCCTAAAAACTCAAAATTGCCTATTTAGACCGGCGTATACAGGAGCCTAGTGTATAATGACGACTATTAATGAAAAAAGAAGAACATAACAACACAATATTCTTCTTAGAAATTTATTTTAAATTGGTCCAGTTTCGGAGGAGTAAACCGTCTAGCTAGAGCCAAACCTCGAATTATGACTTTTTTACTAAGGCTGTTCAGTCGGAGCTGCAGTTGTCCTTATCGCACTTATTTGAGGCCAAGCGCTCGCAAAGCGACAGCGATAGTTTCTTCAAATACCTAATTTTCAAAAGTCTCTCTCGGCGTTTACTCATAAGTACCTATTCTTCTTCTATCGTGTCGACATGAGCTACATAATAATAACAGCTCATGCCGTGGGGAAAAGATTAGCCAGTCAGCAGGTTGGTAGCGGGGCTGACTGCCCAGGGTGCGCCGGACGATCAATTAAATATCGTCACTCGTGGATTCTCTTTTAATGCATCCCATAAGTACCTATTAAAAATATTGAAATGAAAATTTCTTCGAGGAGAATGGTATCTATAAATTCTGATTTTAGAGGAAAAAATACTTTATTAAATTGACACTACCAATCGCTTCTATTATGTAATTTTTTTTTTTTCAGAACGACAATTTTTTTTGCAAATACAACGTGTTATTGAAATAAATAAAAACCTTACCTTATTGTACTCATAATAATGGACAACTTTTACTATGGGACCAACCCTGAAATCGCGAAAGTAAATCAGCAGATATTTTTTTCGTGATTTCTGGGTTGGTACCATAGTAAAAGTTGTTCATACTGATGAGTACAATGACCCCTTCAGAGGTTTTCAACTTTTACAACGTTATTCGACGCGTGATTAAGTAACAAACATCCAAATATCCAAAGCTATCAAGGAGAAAATTATCAGCTGTGTTGACTACGGTCCAACCTACTGGAAGGATAGATAGTCACAAATAAATCTAGGGAAAATCACACAATCACAGCAAACATAACGCTTTTCCAACATGGTTTCTTCCGCTCAGTTCTGGCAGCTACTGCATCTAATAGCGTTAGCTCCCGGCTTAAAAACGGAGTAAGAAGATCAATGGCACACATGTTCCTTCGTCACATTCGGCAGTGACCGTATCAAATAGCGGTCCTGCTGATAACAGAAACGAAGTGAAAGAAGCATCACCGGGTAGAAAAATCTTATTTCTTCGTTACGTCCTGGCAGTTACGTATCAAATAATGGAACCTGCTGTGGGACATACAACGAAGTGAGGGACAACACGTCCACACGCCCGTAAAGAATGTAGAACCAAGAGGAATGTGTTAAAAAATCTTGATTTTTGTGAAACAATAAATTAAAAAAAGAAACATCTTCACAAACTTTCACATTTATAATATTAGTGTGATACCTAGCAACTGTCTGTCCAGTCCCTGATAGCTGTATAAAAATAAATAAACAAACAACAATGAGCTAACCTCCAGGTACTAGTATACATCTAGTATAGTATTATATTATATTAGTATTATTAGTATTGTATTAGTTTGTGTTGGTCTGGTTGTTTCTTATGTATTATAAGTATGTATTTACAAAAAAAAGTATATAAGTATTATATCCATTGTCTAGTACCCATATCACAAGCTCTGCTTAGTTTGGGACTAGATGGTGCTGTGTAAAAATGTCCCGAAGATATTTATTAATTATTATTATCTGTGCTCCAGGCGTCTATTTATAAAACATATTGACACTTATCGAATACCTAATAACAATATTTGTATAGGATAAAGTAACATAGGCATTATTTTGTAGCCTCGGAGAAGGTTGTGTACATAATGGTCCAACAACCAAGTCCTCTATCAAATGATGAGCGATCTTGTGGAGATGACAGTTACTTAAAGGCACGCGTCGACCTATCGGAATCGTATGCATCGGACGAATCGCACTAAATAAATGGATCAGTATAGCGTAGTGCATTCACTCCATAGACTACGATTTTTTTTATTCCGAGGTCCAGTCTATATATCAGCACAAAAATCATATAGGGAGTCAAAAGTTGGCATAAAGGAAGGTCTTATAACACAAATAATAATATCCGCGATTCTGACTCGCACTTAGCTGGTTTTGACACGATTGTTGCGGTGACTGAGCGGTTGCGGGTTCGATTCCTGTACGGGACAAGTATTTGTATCATCTACAGATATGTTTTTTCGTGTCTATGGGGGCTTTGTTTAAAAAAAACCTTTCGCATGTATCGGCCATTTCCATTTGAAAGATAGTTTCAGGCATCCCTCGGGAACTATTTATCTTCCCAGGATAAAAAGTAGTCATTAATCTATCTGTATGCCAAATTTTATCCAAATCCATTCTGCCAAAAAAATAACATGCGTATTTTCGCGTTTATAATCATTGATGCGTATTTGAGTTTAAATGGTGTTTGGTTAAAGAAATAACACTATTAAAACCATTCAAAACATTGATACACATTTAATAATAATATAAGGTCGTGGGTAGGTAGAAGACCCGTCACTATGTTTTCACTTTGTAAGGAGGGTGGCGCATGTACTCTCCTGGCTCAGTTCCGCAGTGGTAGAGACCGCCAAGATGGTGAACCCAAGGTGGTGATGGGCCGGCTAGATCACGCCAGGAGGTGGTGACAGATGGTCGTCACTGAGCCGGCGAACGGCCGCGCGTAGGTAGGCCGCGTGGAGCGATGCTAATACGTAGCAGGGCAGCTACCACGCAGCATTATGAAGATGTAATCTACAGCGTAGCACCCTGTAAGAATGTCCAGTGTGAGTGGCGTGATCACAAGCGTCTCCTCTGATTGCGACCACCGGATGCATAAGCAAAGCGAGAGTACAATTGCGATAGTGATGGTGGTGTGTGATTGTCACAATCAGAACGGAGTTTACAATGGGATGTGAGAAGCACTGAATGAATTTAAATTAAAACAATATGCAAAACAAATGGGAAAGAAAAGTTGCAATATCAAAATATAGCAGAAGGCTTTTGAGCCTTCTACTATATTTTGATATTGCAGTATTAAAATATTATTATTATTGGTCAAGTTAAATTTAAACACAGAAAAATCGCTATTACTAAACTACCTGAAATACTCAAAATAAAAGTTTTACTTGTTCAGCACTTACCCAATATGGGGATTTAAAACATATACAACACATTATGTGCCTACTAAACAGGCGACAACTGATGCCAATGATGTGGAAGGCACACGATTAAAGTCACGGCACCTAATAACGAGGTGCCGTAAACGTGCACCCCTCACGGTGGCAAAAGTCGGTGTGCCGGTGCAGGACGAACGAACATGTAGAATTAACTCGAGACCGAGCTAGGCGATAAGAAATATCGCTGTGTGCATGTGCTCATGACTCGAGGCCGCGCGCGAATCTAATGGCCGCTAAGCATTTGGTTTTAAAATGAATTAAATAAGATAGTAAAAACTTTTTAACAAAAAAAAACCGACTTCAAAAACCTTAACTAAAAAGTAAAAAATAATCCTTGTATGTATTTCAAAATCTTTTCATAAACCAAAATTTTGAAGGCGGCGCGTGATTGACCCTTTGCGTGATAATGTACAGTCGAGCGCATTATCTATAGTAATAAACAGTATAAGTGAACGTACATGAAAATCACGCGCCGCCTTCAAAATTTTGGTTTATGAAAAGATTTTGAAATACATACAAGGATTATTTTTTACTTTTTAGTTAAGGTTTTTTAAGTCGGTTTTTTTTTTGTTAAAAAGTTTTTATTTCACACTTTTTAGTTGTTGTTGTTGTTGTGGTTGTTGTTGTTATTGTTGTTGTTGCAATCATTGTCGTAAAAAAAAACACGCAAATCGGCCAAGAATTCTCAGAAAAACGAACCAATGAGATCATCTAGATAGGCGAAGCTAAAATAAACTGATTTATTGAAGCTGGTTAAAAAACTACTCAACCTAAGTCGATAAAATTTATATGGGACCACCGCGCGGACTTTCTCTACCAAATAAAAAACAACCACGTAAATCGGCCCACAAATCTCACGAGTAATCGGTACATACATGAAAAAAAAAAAACAAAACAAAAAAAAACCCGCGGAATACATAACCTCCTCCTTTTTTGAAGTCGGGTTACAACTTTGCATGTTTTTGCTTCACATTTCGAGGGATACGTAAACAAACAATGTTTTTACTAACATCCCACGTTAATACGGAAAGTTCACCGAGAAAACTCTCTCTTATTCAATTTTATTGCGTAATATTTTATTAACTGCGTAGTCTGGGTAAATATGAAGTTTCAGACCACAAAACTAGCCCGCAAACGTCCAAACACGTCGTAACTCTAAAGTCAACCTTAGTCTTGAAGCTTTCAATCTATAATTTGAGAGGAGATTCGCAGGAGAACGAAAGTAACCGACATAGCGCGAAGAATTGCCAAACTTAAGTGGCAGTGGGCGGGACACATTGCTCGCAGAACGGATGGCCGATGGGGCAGTAAAGCTCTGGAGTGAAGACCGCGTACTGGAAGGCGCAGCGTGGATAGGCACCCCCACAAGGTGGACCGACGACCCGGTGAAGGTCGCGGGAATCCGCTGGATGCGGAAAGCGCAGGACCGGTCTTTGTGACAATGCTTGGGAGAGGTCTATGTCCAGCAGTGGACGTTTTTCGGCTGAAATGATGATGATGAATGTGAATACCGAGGAATTGGATAGTGAAGGACCGATGGCAGGTGGAGCAGACGAGTCCTTGAGTGGAGACAGTAAATCCCGAAACAAACCGTACGGTGTCCCAAAGCCTGGTGGACCGACGACCTGAAGGAGGACTGAGTGTTGTGGCGCAACTTAGGAGTAGCCTATCTCCTGTTAAGTTAGTAGACTGCTATTAAGCTGAGTTGATGAAGTAACTAGGTACATCTGTTCTGTTTTTCATGTTGTCTTCTGCGAGGAAATGATGCTCGTGAAAGAGTTCGAAGAAAGGGTTCTAAAAGCGACAACCTCTCACCCAACCCGCAGAAGACGGATCGGATGCCGCAAAAGGATGTACGCAGGACCTCCACACATCCAAGGTCCGGGACTGCAGGCAGCAGACTTGGGGTAGCCCGCCGCCCACCACTTAATACCTGCCGCTGGCTGCCGTCTTTCTACATAAATGTGGCCTAAAGGGCTAAAGACATAAGGGATAAAGAACAAGAAAAAAGTTTTTTTTTTTGTTTTCACGAGCTCTGCCGACAATAAAGATGCCACGATTGCGCAACCAGTAGCAACGCCATGGCGTCTCGGTGTAATAGGGGCCTTAAAAACGCATTAACTGAAATAGGTTATTTGCACGGTTATTTGATTTAATTCGTATTATAGCTCTCTAGATCTCAAACATAGTCTAGCTAGATTGATTTCTAACCGCTTCGCTTTGTGAGGGACTTAAAAAGTTTAATGTGCAAATAATGACCCACTTTGGCGGGTTGCCTAAGTTTCCTAGTAACGTTTGATCTACGCCAACCAGTAGTATTTAACTCTGATAATCAAAGTTTATTTTAACTTGTTTAATTGCATTTGGTGCGTCCTTTAAGTGTTTTCCTATAGGAAAGGAGAAGTTAATTAAAACTTAAGGTAAAGCTCTGACATGAATATACCAGGCCCCTCAGAAAGTATTGCGAAAAAAAGTTTTTATATATGGGAGACTGGCCAGTTATAATGTTTTTCGAAAATATGATTATTTATAAGTAAAAATAAGTAAGTTCCAATTTCAAAATTTCCCTCCACATTTTTTGCGAGTTAATTCAAAGTATTGTGTCTCACTGAAATATGGATCTGCGCCGGGAACATTTTAGAGCTATGATTTTATACGATTTCAAGTGTCGCCTGAAACCGGATGAATCGTACGATAGACTTCAAATGGCATTCATGGATGAAGGCCCTTCCAAGGCAACCGTGTATCGTTGGTATAACGAATTCAAGCGCGGTCGACCAACTTTGGGGGATGACGAAAGAAGCGGTCGCCCTTTGACGGCTGTTACCGAAGAAAACGTGCTAGCAGTGAAAAATTTAATCCAAGACAATAGGCGAATTACATATCAGGAGATTCAACACATATTGAAGATTGGATCGGGAAGCGTTCACGAGATTCTACACAGCCATCTTCGCGTGAGGAGGATAGTATCACGCTGGGTGCCGCACAACCTCACCGATGCTCAGAAGCAGGCCCGGGTGGAATGGTGCCGTGATATGCTTAACAAATTTGAAGCAGGCTCGTCTCGGCGTGTTTACGACATCGTTACAGGTGATGAGTCCTGGATTTATCAATACGACCCAGAAACCAAGCGCCAGTCGACTGTTTGGGTGTTTCAAAATGAGCCAACGCCTACCAAAGTGAAGCGATCTAGAAGCGGGGGTAAGATTTTGATCGCTAGCTTTTTTAATTTGACTGGCCACTTGGTATCAATTCCCTTACGGGATCAAAGAAGCATTAATGCCGAATGGTATACTACCAAATGTTTGCCAGAAGTTTTCTCTGTTATAAGCAACAAGCGACCAAACACAGGGCTCCGCGGGCTACTGCTCCACCACGACAATGCACCTGCGCACACCGCACTCAAAACGAGGGACTTCCTGGACAGCACGCCAGTCAAACTCCTGGGTCCCCCTCCTTACAGCCCTGATCTAGCACCGTGTGACTTCTTTTTATTCCCAAAAATAAAAAATCAGCTCAAAGGGATACAATTTTCGTCGCCGGAAGATGCGCTGGCTGCGTTCGAGCAGGCTGTAAACGAGGTGTCTGCGGCGGACTGGAAAAAGTGTTTTGAAAACTGGTTTAGGCGCATGAATCTTTGTATAGAGGCTGGTGGAAAGTACTTTGAAAAGATTTGATAAAAATATATGTACGTATAGAACAATTTTTTTTAGTTTCGCAAAACTTTCTGAGTGTCCCACGTATAACGTCTAGTTTATAGTTGACAGTTCGCGGCATGGTGTAGTTATGATAGATCGCGTAAAATACACCTTTGTGAAGTACACACGGCTACACATCAAGCTGTAAATTTCCAGTAAAAGTTGACCTCGCATTGTATATGCTTTCCGTTCAATTCGAGATCAGCTTATACTGGAAATGTACAGCTTGATGTGTAGCCGTGCGTACGTTGAGCAATCTTCATCACAAGTTTTTGAAGCAAAGCTTCTCACTGCCTCCTATGAAACAGGCTACGACGACGAAGTCTGTCTAGCCACTAGTCTGTGGTCTAGTGGTTTGAGAGTCGGACTGCTGAACACGAGGTCGTGGGTTCGATTCCCACAGGACACAAATATTTGTGTGATGAACATAAGTCTTTGTGTTGTTCTGGGTGTTTCTTATGTATTATAAGTATGTATTTACAAAAAAAGCATATAAGTATTATATCCATTGTCTAGTACCCATAGCACAAGCTCTGCTTAGTTTGGGACTAGATGGTGCTGTGTAAAAATGTCCGAAAAATATTTTAAATAAATGAAAAAATCGCAGGTTGCGGTTGGTGTGATTCGGCAGAAAACGGAACGTGACGTCAGATTTTATTTAACTATTAAATGAAACATACAAAAATACATGTTTTTCTGGGGATCGAACTTAGGCCCTGTGGTATATTAGTCTGATGTTCACTACCATCTATGCCTGTATTGTAGTTGCGAAATTAAGGATTATAATGAACCAGTCAATATTTATTGCATGCGCCTTTTAATCACGTCGCGAGGCGCTTGACAGAAGCGAAGCTTCTACGCATTTGCAAGCGCAGATAGAACGAGCGCGCAAGTTAACTGTGACGTTTTCTCTCGGTTTACTTTCCGGTGGTCGAGTGCGCAACGACACTACAGAAGCTTCGCTTCAAAAAATCTTTTTTTTTTTTTTTCTAAAAACTACGTACCTTATATTTATATTTGTTGATCTGAAACAAATCTTGGCAATCAATACATTTTGAGACACTCCGAAGTCCTAAGTCCAAACTTGCTGAAATTTTGCATACACTTGTAGTTCTGATGACAATAGGTACCAAGGGCGTCGCCAGCCAATGACCCAGGAGCAGGCAAGATGATAGATAGACGATATGAATTTTAGGAATTTGCAAAGTTTTAATAAAAAATAAAAATGTATTTATTTCAGGTACCTACCCATATGACATAAAATACAGAAACAAAACAGATATCCATATTTATAACAATAACATTCAGGTACTCCCAGCAACATGTCTGTTACAGCAGTGCTTGATGTAAAATATCTTATTAAAAACATAATCTTCTTGGGATTTTTGTGAATTTTTCGACTACTTCATTATTTAAAAAAAAATGGTTTGAGTTTCTAGGCTGCTCCCTCTGGAGAGTCCCATGATAGGTACAGTGGTACGATAGTAAATTATAAAAAAACGGGCCAAGTGCGAGTCGGACTCGCGCAGTAAGGGTTCCATATCACCCATCGACCTGATACCCCATAGAAACTGATTTAATTTACGAGAATTCATCGAGAGACATCAACGCACAGTGCGCGAAATATGATTTTTTTCATGTCTTTCTGACGCAACTACCACCACATATGTCAATGTTTGTCTTATTTTTAGTATTTGTTGCTAAACTACATAATATGCACTATAATCTGACCAAGTTTGACACTGATATATATTACCGTTTTGAAGATAGAGCAGGAACAAAAACGTTGAAAAAAATGCATGTTTTTTGAGGTTTCTTGTATGGGGAACCCCTTTGCTTTTAGACATTTTTTTGTTTTTAGTATTTGTCGTGATACAACTCATAGCAACACAATTTCTGAGAAAATTTCAACCGGTTACCTATTACCGTTCAAAAGATACAGCCCTGTGACAGACAGACGGACGGACGGACGGACAGACAGCGTAGCGAGAGTAATAGGGTCCCGTTTGGCACCCTTCGGGTACGGAACCCTAATGAACTTGAAAAAAAAAAAAACTAAAAGGATAAAATAATTTGTGTGAAACAGTTTAGAAAGTAGGTGTCTTTGATTCAGTTTGATTAAAGAAAAAAAATCCAAAGAATTTTCTTTGTATGAAGAATTGTCTAAGGTAACAAAAAAATACATTCGAATTGACAACCTCCTCCTTTTTTTTAACATAACATAACATCACGCCTGTATTTCCCCGAAGGGGTAGGCAGAGGTGTATAGAACACCCACATTTCGCCAGTTATGTTATAGTCCCATGTAATAGGGGGCGAGCTTTTTTTGAAGTCTGTTAAAAAACTGACCATCAAGATTTGTATCACTCGAAAGACAGATAAACAACGAAGTATGTTAAATAAAAGCTTTCAGAAAGTGGACCTTATCATAAGTCTCGAAGGGACAGGGCTCTTTATATAAATTGGAAAAAGGCCTACAGAATAAAGTGAACCTCAATAAAACTTAGATTGTAAGGAGTAAACGCGCAATATAGCGCTGTCGAAATCCTGACCTCTCAATTATTTTGGCGCGATTTCGGATAAAAATAAACCTCTTTAGGGAGGCGAAGAAAGGAAGAGATTAGGGTTACAGAAACATGGCTTACAACTTTTATTATTTATATAACACTCTTTTGAGATCCACAAATAAAAAGGGATATGTTTCCTCACTATCACTTACAAATTATTTGTACAAATTCAAATGTTTTTTTTTTTTTTTCAAATAAACCTAATTACAGGCACTCTTGAAACGTCAGGCTCTAGTTGCACGGTTCAAAATTATGGGATTCATGGAGAAGAACCGGCAAGAAACTCCATGAATATACTCTTTTTAACCGACTTCAAAAAAAGGAGGAGGTTATGTATTCTGCGGTTTTTTTTTTTCATGTATTTACTTCGATTACTCGCGAGATTTGTGCGCCGATTTACGTGGTTGTTTTTTATTTGGTAGAGAAAGTCCGCGCGGTGGTCCCATATAAATTTTATTGACTTAGGTTAAGTAGTTTTTTGACCAGCTTCAATAAATCAGTTTATTTTAGCTTCGCCTATCTAGATGATCTGCTCATTGGTTCGTTTTTCTGAGAATTCTTGGCCGATATGCGTGTTTTTTTTCACGATAGTGATTGGACGTTTGGAAGAACATGAGCGAGACCTTTGCCCAGCAGTGGGATAGCAAAGGTTAATAAAAAAAATATTCTCAAATTGGTTATATAAACATTTATGAATCAACCCTCGCAATTTTCAACTAAAAAGTATAAAAAAAGTTGAGAGGTGTCAAGAGATTCGGTATTGCAATTGTTATGGGCAAAGGTAGCCACTTAACATCAGGTGGGCCTTTAGCTCGTTTCGCCATCGTATAATATAAAAAATAAAAAATTGGTAATATCTAGCTTGCTTTATGTCATACTCCACGGCAGAACCACTTTAACTAAATTGAGTAAAAATTTCAGGATAAATTGTAGATAATGTCTATATTTTTGTAGCTTAATATGAAAAATTGTATACTTATAGTTTCTTGGAAAATATCAATTTAAAGTGGTCTTGCCACAGAGCATACTCTCCAGCAGAACCACCTTGAAATAACACTTATTTCACGCAGATTATGCACAAATCATTATGTAAACAAATGTATAATAATTGTATATTAAAATAGCTCTTACAATTTTAGGTTTATACCTATACTTATCGATTTTTAGTAACATGACGATATTTTATCTGAATGCACCTGACATAAATTTCTTAGCAAATATTTTACAAAGCTATTGCCTATTGTATTTGAGTAGGCGTTTTGTTGAAGATAACTTAAGTAGTAGTGAATCTGTGGTAGTGATAAATTCATACGTACAGTCTACTGCATGACAGTGGTAACACGTCAATTCGAAACCGCCCTTACTGCTTACGAAATAAAGATGCTGCTAATGTCAAAGTGTTACCACCGACATGCGGTCGACCGTACTTCGATGCTATGTAATTATTTATTTGAACTATTATTTTAATATAATGAGTAATTCATTGTCATAATAAATATATCTGATCCACATACCTAGTACGTTATTACTTGACTTGATTTAATTTTGATGATCTATAAAGGGTAGGTATATAGGATAAAGAAAGAACACACCTTCCTACATTTTTATCATATTGAACCAAAATAAAGAAATGACCGGTCAATTATTATTACCTATTCTATGCCAGTAGTTTACGAAAGAAGCGTTTTCGTTGAACAAGAATCGGATAAGAAACCTGACAAGAACCCTTACTGGGCACTGCAAGCTGAACAAACACCTTCACAGGATGGGCCTCAGTGATACCACAGTTTGCAGGTTTTGTCGCGAAAAGGATGAGACGCCCATCCATATCCTATGCGAATGTGATACAGTGCACCACATCAGAAGCCAGCATCTTGGAGGCCACGTCATCTCAATGCAGGAGATCAAATCCTCCTCCCCCAAGGTCATAGTCGACTTTATGATTGACTTTCAGCTTGGGGAAGTGCTGTAATGCTGCAAGAGGCGTCACAATGAATCTTATTAGGTCACAGTGGCTTAGGGGCGTTCAAGAACCCTACCTCTTTCCTCAAAATAATAAAAAAAAATGAAAAGAAAAAAAAAAGAATGAATGAATTAGTTTCAGAGAAACAACAAACAAACAATTTTATAATAATAGAAACAACAAACAAACAATTTTATAATAATAGTTAAGATAAGATATAAAAAGTAGCCTATATGTTAATCCGGGCTATTTTCTATCTGAATGCCAAATTTCATTAAAATCCATACAGTAGTTTTGGCGTGAGAGTAACAAACATCCATACATCCTGACAAACTTTCACGTTTATAATATTAATAGGATAGGATAGGATTTATTATAAAGACATCTATATCCTACCTATGTATGTATCAATCTAGACATTTGCTAAGAAATTTATGTCAGGCGCATTTAGATAAAATATCGTCATGTTACTAAAAATCGATAAGTATAGGTATAAACCTGAAATTGTAAGAGCTATTTTGATATACAATTATTATACATTTGTTTACATTATGACTTGTGCATAATCTGCGTGAAATAAGTGTTATTTCAAGGTGGTTCTGCTGGAGAGTATGCTCTGTGGCAAGACCACTTTAAATTGATATTTTCCAAGAAACTAACAGTATACAATTTTTCATATTAAGCTACAAAAATATAGACATTATCTACAATTTATCCTGAAATTTTTACTCAATTTAGTTAAAGTGGTTCTGCCGTGGAGTATGACATCTTGCTTTCTATAAGAGAGAGAGAGACAAACAGAGAAACATGCGCTTACAATAGCTTACTATGGCAAAAAGTGTCGTTGCAAATTTTCGTGAGATTTTTTTCCGTCTAGCCCCCTTTCACAACGCGCGATAAGGAACTACGTTCCAATAAAAACTTTTTAACAAAAAATAAAACCGACTTCAAAAACCTTAACTAAAAAGTAAAAAATAATCATTGGATGTATTTTAAAATCTTAATATAAACCAAAATTTTGAAGCCGGCGCGTCTGTCGGTCGGTGGAAGTCGGTTTTATTTTTTGTTAAAAAGTTTTAATTAAAATAGGTTATTGTTTATTATATCAAATTGATTCAAGCAATGAGAGTATAATGTAGGTTAATGGTTTTTTTACCATTGATATCTTAGATTATAAACCTCATTGATATGTAGTTGACTCTGTTGGCATCACTGGGAGCAACTCCCCACTGGCCCAGAACGGGCCCCTCCCGCGCCAGAATATTCGCCACAGGCTAGATACTCCGAAGGATAATTCCTCGAAATGATTCTATTGCCCGTACCCAGGATGCACAGGCCAAATAACTGCTGTTCTCTCCAGACGTGTCCAGAAGGACAAGCAGCCATCAGGCACACGTAGAGGTTTTCTGGCCAGCACCCCGGTTCCGTAAAACCGTAAGACCACACATGTCTGTAATTACCTTAATTATTTTTATTATTTAGGGTACGAAACCGTGCAATTGGCCGGTTGTCTTGAGAACTAACGAAGATATTTTATTTTATTATGTAATTTTAGGTGCGGTCGACCGTACGTCAGTGGTAACAGTTTGGCTCTGGCGGCGCCTTTATTTCGTAAGCAGTAAGGGCGGTTTTTCAGACTCGGGTGTTGCCACTGTCATACGGTCAAATATTCTTTTCTTATTTTTTGTATCGACTGTCCTTTCTTAATTTTTTACCTATGTGTTTTTTTGATTTTACTTTCTATGTAACCCCACCTATAAGTTGCCTGCTTGTGTTTATCACTGTGTTTTAAATGTTGCGCGTCGTTAACTGTGACAATAAACTATTTTTCTTTCTTTCTTTAAAAAAGAAAAGAAGACGGTTTCAATAAGTAAACAAACCCAATGGTTTGTGCTCAAACAGATTTTCTTCTGAAATTGTGTGTGAAATCTTGTGTGGCGAAATGAAGCGTCCTTCCCGCTATACGTCAGCAGTGATGAATGAGCTCCTTGACACGAATGACTTCCACGAAGATATGTTACGGTAGAGGAGCAACTAGAAAGAATATTTATTAGTGTGCCACACACATATTTATGTACATAATGAATATTCTGATTCATTCCATATTGATTTAGCTATAGTGTAGAATAGCTAGCGCAGCTTCATATAGGTAAATCTGTCTGTCTCATAAACTTATTATACTAGCGTGTTTAAAAGGTTTCTTGTGTTCTATGGTGTTTAGACATGGGCTAACTAGCTCCGGTAAAAGATTGGATTTGTAATATATCATTCCAAGTAAAGATATGTGACCGATTAGCCTATCCATATCCGCTTAATATATCCGGGACTGAAGTCACTTTACGTTGCATGCTATGTCCGAGATTGACAACTCCGACTTCTAACGGCCAAAATTTATATCCAATCTATCCACGATTTGCCCTACCAGAGATAGGAATTTGACATAAGCTCCATACAAAATATGTCAAATTTCTATCTCCAGTAGGGTAAATCGTAGATAGATTGGATATTAATTTTGGCCTTAAATAAATCCACCGGAGTGAGGCTAGATATATTTTAGCCGATTTAATAAGATAAGATAAGATAAGAAATGAGGAGATTCGCAGGAGAACGAAAGTAACCGACATAGCCCGAAGAATTGCCAAACTTAAGTGGCAGTGGGCGGGGCACATTGCTCGCAGAACGGATGGCCGATGGGGCAGTAAAGTTCTGGAGTGGCGACCGCGTACTGGAAGGCGCAGCGTGGGTAGGCCCCCCACAAGGTGGACCGACGACCTGGTGAAGGTCGCGGGAATCCGCTGGATGCGGAAGGCACAGGACCGGTCGTTGTGGCGATGCTTGGGGGAGGCCTATGTCCAGCAGTGGACGTCTTTCGGCTGAAATGATGATGATGATGATTAAGATAAGATAATCATTTATTTGCCAAAAATAACTGTATTTTTACATTTCCTTAAGAGGTACATAACAGGTATAAGTAGTAGGTATTACATAAGGAAACAATTAACTTGTGGATTCCACACTAGGACAAGCCTGTCTCGTGGAATCCTACGATACTATTCACAGTTTAACAAAGTGCATTCCCGGGGTCGGTACTGTATTTTATGATATCATTATGAACTGACCAAATAGCAAAACGTTATAATAAAAAGGATAATAAATAAAAATGCTGAAGTTGTGCGAATGTATCGAATTTGAATGTTTGGGTGCGTATGAAAGAGTGTACTGGGAGTGCGTGAAAGTGCTGAGAGTGTGAGTGTGAAAGTGTTTAGTGAGAGTGTGAAAGTGTTAGGGGTGTGT
This sequence comes from Asteroscopus sphinx, assembly GCA_949699075.1. Lineage (NCBI taxonomy): Eukaryota > Metazoa > Arthropoda > Insecta > Lepidoptera > Noctuidae > Asteroscopus > Asteroscopus sphinx. The sequence continues at coordinate 25,795,460 of OX453010.1, read as the reverse complement.
GTGAAAGTGTTGAATTAGAGCTTGTTAAGTGAGTATAGATATGATAAGATTATGAAATCATCCTAATAAAAAGCTCTGATTCAAGGTATGACTGAGTTAAAAGCCATTTTTGAACAACACTTTTAACTTCCTTTACTTTACAAATTTTGATGTCACATATTTTTACCACTTTATTATATAGAAAGCTAAGCATAAACTCTTGCATGTGTTGTGCAAACGTGGTTTTAACTACGGCGTGAGAACACTGGAATACTCGTCTTTTAAGTAGCTGTGGATATTCGGCTGACTGGATAACCTTTTTATGTTGTTTTAGAATTATTTTGAGTAGGTATAATTTTCGAACGGTAAGTATTGCAGTTTCCTTGTATAGGCGATCTGTAGAATATCTAAATGGTTTCCTGTACATGACCTTCAGGACAGACCGCTGAGCTATTTCGAGACGTATCATGGTGGAGATGCCGACTCCACCCCATACAGTGATACAGTAACAGAGGACCGACTCACATAATGCTACATACACGAGTTTTAAAATATAAATAATGTAATAAATCCGCGGAACGATTAAGTGACACAGTTACATAATAATTGATTACCTTTCATACTTTACAGGCTTAGGACTGTCTATCAAATAAAAAAATGAAAGGCGTATTTAAAAATCAGTATTACCTATGTCCAATGATTATCTAAAATTACATTTTCGTTCCATATCGTTGTCGTCAGTGTCGAATGTCGGGCGTTGGAGTTACTCGGATCGGATATAGGATATGTTTATTTTTTTGGAAGTGAAGGAGTGGTCCGCTTTGAGATATATATCCGAAAATATAGATGTGTCCGGAGTTACCCATGCCTAATGGTGTAACTTATAGGGTATGGGACTATGGGTATAGGATGATGATTCTGTTGTGGTTAATACAAGTATTATTACGTGTTTTTTCATTTATCCTGGGGTCAGGGAAAACAGCGTGAATTCATTTAAGGATAATAAAGCAACGGGTCTGACCTACAAACCTTAATATGTCTCGGAACATTTTATCCTTGAAAATGGGAAAAGATATCTCAATCTAGTGTCAACGCCATAATAAATCCCCGAGTTCATGGAAAAATGCTGCAGTAGTGTTTATTTAATGCCCGTTGACAGATTACAACAAACATGACGGAAAAGGATATTATTATGATGAAGAAAAGTCGAGGTCATATTTCAGCAGAGGAAAATTAATATGTGAGCAGAATACATGAATACCTTATATAAGAGCACACTTCATTCACAAAACTGTAACTGTACGGGAAATTAGATGGCAGGAAACATCATGCGTCGGACTGTGATACCACAGGACACAGGTTCGATCCCCACTATAACATGTATTTTTGTATGTTTTATTTAATAGTTAGCTGTAACTTTGACGTTACCCACCAGATGGCGCTTAAAGGTGAGGTCAGCTGACAACTCTATGTCCGTATATTCAATATACTCTATGGGTATAACGCGAATCTTAGCGTGACGTAACGCTACGTTTTCCCCCGAATCTCACCTACCACAAGCCCCCATAAGGAACTTCGTTCCAAAAACATAATAAATAAAATTGGTACTTTACTTTTTATCTGGGTAGTCCACAAGGTGGACTGGGTGAAGGTCGCGGGAATCCCCTGGATGCGGAAAGCGCAGGAATGGTCGTTATGGCGATACTTGAAGGAGGCCTATGTCCAATAGTGGACGTCTTTCAGCTGAAATTATGATTATGATAATGGTTTGTATTATTAAAGCTTATAACTGCAAAATATTGCCTCATAAGGAAAATAAAACGTGAAAATCTCTCACGATATGAGCCCAGCAAGTGTCAACAATGTAGATTTATTATACCGCATATCATGCATACTATATTTGGCATTTTGGGTTTTTTTCTGTAGGAAATTCTCAGTAGCAGCCCAGAGTCTGGATTTGTGCCCGGTCAATGGCAATAGGCTTGCCCCCTATTACATGGGACTATAACATAACTGGCGAAATGTAGGTGTACTATACACCTCTGCCTACCCCTTCGGGGAAATACAGGCGTGATGTTATGTTTGTTTGTTATTTATTTAATCGTATGGCATCTTTATAGGCTATCTATACATCTATATTATTTTATTCACAATGACAAATTGAGATTCTTTAACCATATGGTGGCGTCAGGTGTAAGGGTGAAAAGATCCTCTGGAGAGCCAGGGTACGATAATAAAGGACATCGTTGGATTATATGGTCCACAGTCTGGTCCTCTTCGCCGCACTCACAGAGGCTGGAGTTGCTCCATCCCCAGTTATATTTGAGGTAATTACATCTTCCGTGTCCCGTTCTCAGTCTGTTTAATCGGCACCACAAATGTCGGGGTAAGCCAAAGCCAGGCAACTTTGCAGTGGGGTTTATGGTTTGCACGCCCGAACCAAACGTTGCGTTAGCCCACTCAGTCTTCCAACTTTCCATGATGTCAAATTCTGACAGATTTCGTGCCGTTAGGTATGGTGGATGGCGAGATTTAAGTCGGTATGGTGGAGGGTGTGCAAGGTAGTGAAAAATAGGAAAATTAGGGTTGTCATAGATCTTAGCGGCTTCTCTTTGGAGCGCGTGGCTTCTACGTAGGTGTGGAGGAGCAATGTGACAAAGAACCGGGAGCCAGTGCGCAGTGTTTGTTTGTTATGTTATGTATACATTACTACTAGGACCATTATCTTGTGTTACTTGTAGACCGGAAAGCTTTCAGACTGTTGATATCTTAATGGCTAGGGACGGATTGAAATGTGATAGCCATGAGCGATGTTATGTTATATTTAGCATAGCGCTATAGAAAACCCGCGTATATAAAATGGACCTATTATTTCCTGTCTTGTGGGAACTGGGGGCAAAATAATATGGCCACGTATACATCGGGATTCGCGGATTTCGCTCACGTATATTGTTGCTAAAATTTTGGAAATTTAGGCGTGATTGACCGACGAACATCCAAACATATTATTAGGATTCCGAAAGACGTTTCATTGAATTTCAAAAGTTATAAAACAATTCCCCTTTTTAAAGCTGATCGAAGTAAGATTTAAGTCTTTGTATGAAAACGCCACTATGTCAGTCCGATTACAGGACCAAGCCTCGAAACCTATCCTTCTGCAGCGAGGTGTGAGACAGGGAGATGTGATCTCTCCGAAACTGTTCACTGCTGCATTGGAGGATGTCTTCAAGGTTCTGGACTGGAAGGGGCTAGGCATTAACATAAACGGCGAGTACATCACTCACCTTCGGTTTGCCGACGACATAGTAGTCATGGCTGAGACCATAGAGGACCTCGGTACAATGCTCGATGACCTCAGTAGAGCTTCTGATAGAGTGGGTCTTAAAATGAATATGGACAAGACAAAGGTTATGTCGAATTCCCATATAGTACCCATTCCCGTAAACATCGGAGAATCTACACTCGAAGTTGTTGACGATTATGTATACCTAGGACAAACTGTCCAGCTAGGTAAGTCCAACTTCGAGAAAGAGGTCAATCGTCGAATCCGACTCGGTTGGGCAGCGTTCGGGAAGCTACGCAATATCTTCTCGTCCAAAATACCGCAGTGTCTCAAGACGAAAGTCTTTGACCAGTGTGTGTTGCCAGTAATTACTTACGGTACTGAAACGTGGTCGCTCACAATGGGCCTGATAAGAAGGCTCAAAGTCACTCAAAGGGCAATGGAGAGGGCTATGCTCGGAGTGTCCCTGCGTGATCGAATCAGAAATGAGGAGATTCGCAGAAGAACGAAAGTAACCGACATAGCCCGAAGAATTGCCAAACTTAAGTGGCAGTGGGCGGGGCACATTGCTCGCAGAACGGATGGCCGATGGGGCAGTAAAGTTCTGGAGTGGCGACCGCGTACTGGAAGGCGCAGCGTGGGTAGGCCCCCCACAAGGTGGACCGACGACCTGGTGAAGGTCGCGGGAATCCGCTGGATGCGGAAGGCACAGGACCGGTCGTTGTGGCGATGTTTGGGGGAGGCCTATGTCCAGCAGTGGACGTCTTTCGGCTGAAATGATGATGATGATGATGTGAAGTAAGATTTTAACATTGTACAGCTGATGACTGCGATAGCCTGAGTTGATAGTATTGGAAATAGCTGTCAACAATACTATTATACGACAAAATCGAGTTGACATGATTTAAGCTTTTACATCGCCCCATTGTAGAGCAACATTTATTTGCCGGGTTTTACATTCGTCCATCATTCACCGTACTACTCGCGTACAGTTATTCCAAGCTATACTTCAAATGGCATGGAAAAACGTCACTCGAGTTAATTCGATATTAAATTTATGGAATAATACGAGTATATTTTGGTATAGTATTCGTCAATAAAGTAAACTTTGATCGAATCCAAAGAAGTTAATTATAAATTAAGAATAAGATTGTATATTTTTCAATTTAAAATTTTTTTTTTAATAATCACACTGTACCGTTTGAATAAGGCCCCGTTCATATTTTACGACGACGACAACTAAATTCAAAATGGAAAGATAAATGCGTTCTTTAACATTTTCTTTCATAAATATTTTGCATCTGCCTGACGTGCATAAATTTTTCATTTTTGTAGCAAAATAATGAAGAAACAAGAACCTTAACAAATAAAAAACGACACTGATATAAACTTTATAGAGAACGGATAAAAGAACAAATTTTAATGGAAACATGGTAAAAAGACTCATTATTGATTGAAGAACTATATTAAGTAATAGTGGCTATTATTTCTACAAAATAATATCAAAGTTGATTGACTTTTATTGAAAGCGCGAGATAAACTATTTTGGCCTATTCTTTTATCGATGTACTGCATGTCGGGATGGTATTCAATCGGTAATCAGTTAGTCGATCTAGTGTTTTGTCGGCCCCAATGAAAGTTGGGAAAGCGTTTAGTTGAGACAAACTGTTTCGGTTTAGTCTTCTGTCGGTCTACTGCAGGTCGAATAAATGAACTGTCGGTCTAGCATTCATCGAGATTTTGTCTGTCGGAATTAAGTGGTAGAATCGCTGATATTCCTTTCCATCAGTAGATACCACTTCGAATTCCATGCTGGTCTGTGTTTCGCGATAAGTACCTATAATCTGGTGGTCTTCGAGGCTCGAGTGATAGGTTTTTCATGGGCAAGCGTGTACTATCGTCGACGCCAATTTGAATAAAAAAATCGGCCAAGTGTGAGTCAGACTCGCGCAGTAAGGGTTTCGTACCTCTCAACGACCTGATACCCCATAAAAACTGATTTAATTTACGACAGTTTATCAAAAGACATCAACGTACATTGCACGAAATATGAATGTTTGCATGTCTTTCTTACGCAGGTACCACCACATATGTCTATGTTTGTCCTATTTCTAGTATTTGTTGATAAACTACATAATATGCACCATAATCTGACCAAGCTTGACGCTGATATATATTACTGTTTTGAAGATAGAGCAGGAACAAAAACTTTAAAAAAAATGCATGTTTTTTGAGGTTTCTTGTATGGGGGTCCCCCTTCGATTTGAGCCTTTTTTTTGTTTTTAGTATTTGTCGTGTTACACCTCATAGCAACACATATTCTGAGAAAATTTCAACCGGTTAACTATTACCGTTCAAAAGATACAGCCCTGTGACAGACAGACGGACGGACAGACGGACGGCGTAGCGAGAGTAATAGGGTCCCGTTAGCACCTTTCGGGTACGGAACCCTAATAAAAAATAACATACAGAGTGATATTGTAGTTTGTTATTATATTCTTGACGACATCTGTGGTTCGAGTGTCGGACTGCTGATCACGAAGTCATGGGTTCGATACTCAATATATTTATTGCATTCACAATGTATTACTTAGGTGGTAGACTTAAAACTATGAGATCATTGTGAACCCTGTCGGGCACGGCAAAATAAATATGTAGGAGAGGAAGCTGACTGTTCAATGAAATATTGTCTATGATTTATATTAATACAATTTTAACTAGTATATTTTTGTAATGATTTATCATCGAAATATTCATTAATATTGTAATAGCATTTTTTTAATAATAGTTGTTTTAGTTTTTTATTAAATATATTTATTTTGCTTTCATTTTTTATTGGCTCAGGTAATCTATTATATATTTTTATGGACATTACGTAAGGACCAGTTGAATGCATTTTTAAGCGGGAATGTGGTAAATTTAGCCTAGATTTGTGTCGGAGTTCATAATTTAACTGTATATCTCCACGTTTTGAGTAGAATTCCTGATGCTTCCGAACAAATTTACATGTCTCTAATATATAAATGCTAGGGAGGGTTAGAATGTTATGCTTTATAAAATGAGGTTTGCAGCTGTCAGTTTGTTCTATGTTTACTAGAATTCTTACTAATTTTTTTTGAAGTGTGAAGATTGTTGGTGCGTCTGTGCTATTTCCCCAAAGGGTAACTCCGTAACTTAGCCACGCATAAGCATAAGCATAATAGGTGGTTAAAGCGGTTTGTTGATTGGTGGTCTTTTTTATTTCGCGGAGGGCATAAGAAAACTTAATTTTTTTATGTGCGATTTCCATTTAATGTGCTTGTCTATTGTTAAACCTAGTAAGTTAAATTCGTTAACAGTTTCTAATTTTGATCCGTTAAAAGTGTAGTTTACGTTTATAGGTGCTCTTTGTTGGGGGTAGAAAGTAATTAATTTGGTTTTTGTGTAATTAATTTCAAGATTGTGTTCTTTCATCCAGTTTGTTGTTTTGGTTAGTATGGAGTTTAGTTTTTCATGTAAATTGAAATTTTTGTGACAAGAAACAAGAAGGGACATATCGTCCGCAAACAAAACACATGGACCCTCTACAGTTTTTGGCAGGTCGTTGATATATATTAGGAATAGAAGGCATCCTATTACGCTTCCTTGGGGAATAGAGGCGTTAATTCTTTTACTATTTGATCGGAATTTTTCTATTGCATTACTTTGGTGGTTAAAATATTCTATCTCAACTAGTTGTTCTCTGTTTTGTAAGTAAGATGAGAGCCATTCGTGAGCTTTTCCGCGAATTCCTATTCCGTATAATTTGTTTAATAATATTCTAAATTTTACTTTGTCGTAGGCTTTAGTCATATCTAGTAATATACCTATTGCATAGTTTTTGTTATCGATGATATTAAGTGCTTCTTGAATATATTTATAGACTGCCAAAGTTGTGGAACGGTTTTTACGGAAACCGTTCTGGCATTCATCAAATATTTTATATTTTTCACAGAAAGTGTAAATACGATCACACATAGCTTTTTCAAATATCTTAGAAGCTGAGGGCAAGAGAGCAATGGGGCGATAATTATTTGGATCTGTTTTTGCATTTTTTTTGTGGATCGGTTTTATCAAAGCTTTTTTTAATAGGTCAGGATTCCCACAGGACACAAATATTTATGTGACGAACTGTGTTTGTGTTGGTCTGGGTGTTTCATATGTATTATAAGCATGTATCTACAAAAAAAAGTATATAAGTGTTATATCCATTGTCTAGGACCCATAGTACAAGCTCTGTTTAGATTGGGACTAGATAGTGCTGTATAAAAAAAATCTCAATTTTTTATAACATAACATAATATAACATCACGCCTGTATTTCCCCGAAGGGGTAGGCAGAGGTGTAATAGTACACCCACATTTCACCAGTTATGTTATAGTCCCATGTAATAGGGGGCGAACCTATTGCCATTGACCGGGCACTAATCCAGACTCCAGGCTGCTACTGAGAATTTCCTAATGAAAAAAACCCGATAACACTATACAATTTTTTTTTTTTTTTTTTAATTAGTCCGATCTTAAAACAATCAACCACAACTAGCTTGCATATTGGACTTTACAATCAATCAATTACCTTCGTCTATTGCAGTCCATTGCTGGACTTACCCTATAATGCGGGCTAAACATCATGAGGTAAGGCCTGAAAGCGCAGCTGGATTTGGCCGGAGGTGTGAAGGCGCGTTGGCTGCATCTCTCAGTCCCCATGGTCTCAACAGGCCAGCCGGCCATCGAATGAAATTTCCTTCGATGACAGACCGCCTCCGGCCTCGCCTTTACATCAGGATTTCTTGGATTTGGCTGGATGGATTTGACCGTACAGTCCAGATTTGTCCAGCTGCCTCAACGTGTATAGCCCGCTTAATGAATGTTCATATTATACAGGGTAATTGAAATAATACTCGGACCTCAAAGTACAACTTTGCCCAAAACAAAAAAATGCAAGGAAAAATTTTATTTTGTTTTTTTGTTGTGTGTAAAATTTGCGTATACTATAGCATATTATGCTGAAAGCCCGAGCGCATTTGTACAAGCCGCGCAGCCCCGCCAGCGCGACCCCCGTTCGGCCACTCGTCGGCCGGAGTATTTTGGTATAGAATTTTTTAAACTTTCGCGAATTTCACTCATATTGAACTATGTTTACGGGACTTGTCGAGCACAAAAAAATCAAAACATAACAAACATTTTGACTAACCTCGACGTTTCGGCCAAGTTGCATTGGCCGTGGTCACGAGCAGACTGAAGTATGCGGGTGTCATCGTCTTGAGCGGCGGGTGTTTTCTCGAACTACCCGCGGTTGGTTTTTCGTAACGTCGCTGTCCGTAACAACATTTTCGAGGATCCAGGGATCAGACTGAATTAGCTACGGATCCCGGAGCGTTGTATCCACTGATACCGTGATCCGTTTCCATCAAAGAAATATAAATTAATATTTTACCCGCTGATCACGGTATCCGAGGCTACAAGAAAGCAAATACAATATTTGGTATGTTTTGATTTTATTGTGCGCGACAAGTCCCGTAAACATAGTTCAATTTTTTCTTATATATGAAATAATACCTATGTATGAAAAAAAAAACGAAATATGAAATGTCGTAGAACAAGCTTTGTTCAGGGTCATTATACAAAGTTACTGCTAAGAGGTTTCGGGTATATTTTCAATTGCCCTGTACGCTCGGCTACACATCAAGCTGTACGTACGTAAATACGGAAAGCTTATACAATGCGAGGTCAGCTTATACTGGATATGTACAGCTTGATGTTTAGCCGTGTGTACATAACATTCATTTTCGTTTGCAAATTCCCTGAGGATACAACCGGGAGTATGTAATCAACTGTGGAAATTGCTCCATTAGTCTCGAGAAAGGTCAGTGACACAGTCAATGTGACAGTTCCCTTAGGTTTCTCAGAATAAACAATACTTAGCTCAAAGTTAAAATCTCTTCACCCCTATGTAACAGAAGTTCTCGAATGCATGAATTATTTAATTTATTATTTAAGAGTAAATCGAGATACCACTTATGTTTTTAATATGCCGACAGCCCCGTATTCTCCGAAAAGGTTAGATTTAGGCAGAGTTAACCTCTGCCTAAATCTAACCTAGAGATGATTTTTTGTAATTAAAAACTGCTCACTCACAATGCAAATCATGTCATAAATGTCTTAATACGCCTATCAAGTATCCCAATAAATTGGCATAAAACTCGTTTATTACACGACGTAATCTAAGATGATTTTTGCATTACCTTTTATAGAATGTAGGTCAAAGGTATAATTTAAATTAACGTGTCTGCAATGTCACCTTCCATTCACTTGAGACAATAAACATGTCTATCTAACTTTATTACGCCTGTCTTCAAATATTTATTGGGTCTGGCATTGCAAACCTCAGCCTGTTATTTTCCACTAAATACCAAATTACATCTACAATGAGCGGTCTAAGGAAGCCATAATCATCACATTTGGCATAGGTGATAGCAAATCGTCTTTAAATCATTATTTATTATTTATTTATTTATATATTTATTCTTTTTTTTTTTTTTATAGTATAGGATGGCGGAACGAGCTAAAGGCCCACCTGATGTTAAGCGGTTACCTTTGCCCATGACAACTTCAATACCACCTTGGCTGTTGCCTAAATGGTACCGTAAGTCGGTTCGCCAAACTGAGACATGAAGATGGAAAGTCTCATGTTTCTTTCTTCTTTTTCTTTCTTATATGCAGAGAATTCGTCTTTTAGTAGGTAAGCACAGATCAGTAAGCCTCAAGACGCCGCATAAACAAAGTTTTGCATGCGAACACAGTCATAAAAATTAAATGTTGGCGGGGTCCGGGGGGCAGACGACGCGTTATGATTGGTCGGCTCAAAAGTTCGGTGGTATGATTGGTGCCGCTCGCTGACGGAATGGCGTTCCGATTGGCGGCGGGGCGTATGATATGCAGTGGTACTGCATATGCGTGGTGACCGGGGTTAACCGGCTAATCGGCGTCTAGAGGCTTACTGGTCTGTGTAGGTAGGAGTAGAACTCCTTGTGAAAGAGCTCGTCCGAAGAAGACTACCACCGCACCTATTCCTGCCGCCGAACAGTAATGTTTGCATTGCTGTGTTCCGGTGTGAAACTGGTGTAAGCTGTTAGCTTGTTATTGAACACAACTTGTACCGGTTATATTCTCTTTGCCTGTCTAATTGAACGAGAAGATCCAATGTACCTTCGCCGTAATTTGACATTTTATTACAGTTTCCATCGGTTGATTCAAGTGAGAAGAGATTAAAAAAAATTGGATGTGCTCCTTCCAATATACCTTTTAAATTATGCATTAATTAAAAAAAAAATTGAAAGTATAGCAGACATTGAATTCGAAACATTTGTCTATCGAGCAGAGCCCTTTCTATACATACTATTTACAAGTGTAAGTAGTATACCAAATTAAAGCATTTTCAGTGAACCTATTGGTATTGAAGCGTTTTCTAGGAAAGATACATAAACGAAACGAAACGAGCCAAAAGAAAAGGTGCCTCGCTAGACGTCAAGCAGGCGATCCCCATCTCCCAACGTTGGCCGCTCCCTCCCCGGCAGCGCACACTGAACGCTACGCACCACGGTACGGGCCTCGCCATGACGCAACTAGCCACGACAGCTACGGGAGTCATTCCAGCCACGCAAGCCACGCCAGCTATTCCAGGCAGCAGACTACCCTGAGTCCGCCACCCGAAGGCCATATCCCCCCGTATTTTTTTATATAGGTTTTTTCCTCATCCCTCATCCTCCACTGTGCCCTCTGCTAACTTTAGAGGAACACGTGGAGTCACACCGCATAAGCCCAGATAAGGGCACATCCTGGACAGAATATTCGCCACGGACAATAAGATCCCCCGAAGAACAGATATTGCCCATGCCCAGGGTGCACCAGCCTAACAAACTGCTGTTCCTTCCAGACGTATCGAGAAGAACTAGCAGCCATCAGACACTCGAGGAGGTTTTCTGTTACCACTGATGTGAGGTCGACTGTACAGTCCCGATCCTTCCCGGTGATACACTTTGTCGACAAAGTCCCTTGAACGAATCCTGCTACATTAGACGTACCTGCGGCTGCCGTCGAACACTGAGCACAAGCGATTCTAGCCTTAGTGGTGGTTCACCTAAAAGTTTGCTGATAGTACATGTTTATCTTGGTGTGAATAGCCTGCTAAAGGCATAATAGAGTACCTATCAAACCATTTTCGCAGGCATCCCCAAAGTATTAGGTAATTGGTTTATCCCGACTCTTGAGTGAGTACATAAAAGATTGGATTGTTTTTTATAATACACTGTCTTTCGTCCATCACGGTCTGTTTATATTATTATGATCAAAAATAGTTTAAAGTTAATCTGCCACGACAGCCCAAAATAAATAGAAAGTCACGTAAATTTTTTATTGGAGATCGCAGTGTGTTATTTAAGAAGATAAAAGAAAAAGATTTAATTTTGCGTTCTAATATGACATTGACAACGTGACATTTGTCTCGTCTTATATCGGTGGCTCAGGGCCTCAATTCTCGCGTTATAGAAATAATCGCGCGAGTTATGAGTTCGCGTTTTAGGGTATAGAGAAAAGTCGTTAAAGGAGCCATGAGCTCGATTTTGGAGAAAACTAAAATTGCATTTGGTTAGGAATCGAACCCAATCTTTTTTTACAAAAATATATCATCTATACAACGTGTTATCAAAATAATAGAAAACCTCTTAAGGGGTCATTGTACTCATCAGTATGAACAACTTTTACTATGGGACCAACCCTAAAATCGCGGAAAAAACAGCTGTTCCCTGCATATTGTCGATTTTTTTCTCACTATTTTAGTGTTGGTCCCATAGTAATAGTTGTTCATACTGATGAGTACAATGACCCCATATGAGATTTTCAGTTATTTCAATAACACGTTGTATTATTGCCTCAATTGATAGGTAAGGTTGCCGATAAAAAGACAAAGCCTGCAAAGAAATGTTATATAGCAAATCAAAGGAAATGTTATTTTTATTAAGATTTAGGTACATTTTCATACATTTTATTAATTAGCATACTACAAATCTTCGATATTTATATTCTGCGAAGCAATCCATGGTATTTCAACACATGATCTCTCGAAGAAACACAAGTTTTGTAAAATAATACATAATCCACAGCACAATCAAAATCATGCGAGACTTTCCATCTTCAAGTCTCAGTTAGGCGAACCGACTTGCGGTACCATTTGATTAGGCAACATCCTAGGTAGTATTGCAGTCGTTATGGGCAAAGGTAACTGTGGGCCTTTAGTTCGTTTGGCCATCCTATAACATAAAAAAACGCTCTTTCCGAATTTTTCCGCCAATGCCGACTTTTCTCGACCACAGCTTATACAAAAAAACTATCAACCCACGACGCAGTCAATCCAAGCCGTTGTGGGATTTACATGAAAGCTTCCGTATTATCTCAGCCGAAATAAAAGAGCTAAAGAAAAACATTGTTGCCAGGCCGGGTATGAAAACGAGACATTATGAATACAAGATCATTGTGTAGGATTTGTGCCGGGGTTTTTTACTCATACTTTATCGGTGTTAGGTCGAAAATGGAAGGGATTACCAGCTTCGTGCCCGATTTTATTTTTAGGTTTAATACATACCTATTTATGTTTTCATGAAAGTTAGCTACATTTAGGGTGAATATGCGAGGTTTCACGTTTTTCGGGACATCAGCATTCAAAATACGCAACTCTTGGTTATGGTTATTAATACATGTGTGACAGAAATCCAAGTTTTCTTTGTGTCACGCTAATACCTGACTTTTGCCCACTTAGCGACAGAGTTTACGTTGCAACAAAAAACAGTAGCTTTAAACGCAGGAATAGACTAAGGACTAGACTAGAATAAACGGGACCCTATTACTCTCGCTACGCTGTCCGTCCGTCCGTCCGTCCGTCTGTCACAGGGCTATATCTTTTGAACGGTAATAGGTAACCAGTTGAAATTTTGTCAGAATATGTGTTGCTATGAGGTGTATCACGACAAATACTAAAAACAAAAAAAAGTCTAAAACCAAAGGGGGTCCCCATACAAGAAACCTCAAAAAATATGCACTTTTTCCAACGTTTTTGTTCCTGCTCTATCTTCAAAACAGTAATATATACCAGCGCCAAACTTGGTCAGATTATAGTGCATATTATGTACTTTAGCAACAAATACTAAAAATAAGACAAACGTAGACATATGTGGTGGTACCTGCGTAAGAAAGACATGCAAAAATTCATATTTCGAAACGAGAACTCTCCACTTTCCTCGATCTAGCGCGATATCTCGCCAGTTGGTAGCTTGAAGCTCATGCAGATCAGTCTCCACAGTACCTCCCCAGCCATATCTGGGGCGACCCACTGGTCTACCTCCGGTTAGTTGGCCCAGATACGCTTTCTTGGTTCCTCGATCCTCCCCCATGCATTCGACATGGCCGAGCCATGGCAGGTGTTGTGTTTTGATCACACCAATGATATAAGCCTCTTCCACTAGCTCTTCATTAAAAAAATGAGGAGATTCGCAGGAGAACGAAAGTGACCGACATAGCCCGAAGAATTGCCAAGCTTAAGTGGCACTGGGCGGGGCACATTGCTCGCAGAAATGATGGCCGATGGGGCAGTAAAGTTCTGGAGTGGCGACCGCGTACTGGAAGGCGCAGCGTGTGTAGGCCCCGCACAAGGTGGACCGACGACCGGGTGAAGGTCGCGGGAATCCGCTGGATGCGGAAGGTGCAGGACCGGTCGTTGTGGCGATACTTGGGGGAGGCCTATGTCCAGCAGTGGACGTCTTTCGGCTGATATGATGATGATGACTAGCACTTCGATTTCGGCATTCACAAGATACCAATATTTTTAGCTGTTTTTTTGTTTTTGTTATTTATAACTCATTGACCATTTAATTTATTTTGAACCGTGTCAACTATGTCTTCTGGACTGAAAGAGACTAGACCCCACGACACAGGGAATCCTAGTGTGAGTTCTAGGGCTTCAACCAATGTTATATATATTTTTTGGCACAATAAAGATTTTTTTTTATTTTTATTCTTCCGGACTCTCAGCGTACCATGCTGTGTTTTTGTCGGCCCCAGAATTTACAGAATTTAACGGAGTACTTTCCTTTCTGTAACCAAAAGCTTGTCCTCCACCTTAAGTGTTAGTTTCCAAGCTTCAGACCGTACATTAATATTGGTCTTATAACGGTTTTTTTGCCTTGCGGAAATCTTCATGGACGCACACCGCCCGAGGACGGCGGAGCCAGTGTCGGACTCTTACTGACTAAAACCGCCATGGTGTTCCTTCAAATACCTTTGGCCGGGGACGTGGGAACCCTCTGTATTCCCACGACCATCCCCGACACTAAATAAGCATTTCATATCATTTCTTATCGCTGCGAAGTGCAGAGAAAGTGCTCGGCGGCAATGGGAACAGTCAGCGCTCAACCATAAATATATAAGTATCTCTTTTATTCACATGGTATCATAAATCAATTGAGTTTCTTGAGCGAGAAAGTAGTCGCCACTCCATACTTCGTAGGTGGATCAACACTTTTGGAACCGTGCAACTAAATTCATAACCTTTCAAAAGTGTGTGTAACTGCCTATTTGCAATAAAAACGTACTTTAAACGTGATGTAATATTTTTGGGCAGTTTTCGGTACCCTATTTCCCGTGGTAAAGTTTTACAGCTTTCACTAGATAACAAGAATTACGACATACCGTATTACGCGTTTTATGACGCGTTTCGTCCAAATAGAGTGGCTGAATAGAGTAAAGATGGGTATCGTTCAAACTTTTACAAGTTTGATAAATAGTTAACACATTTATTTGCTATCAAACATTGACATTGGCAATTTTTAGGGTTACGTTTTTCGTGGGGAAAATCCTCATGGACGCACTCCGCCCGGGGAAGGCGGAGCCAGTGTCGGACTCTTACGGTCTTACCGACTAAAAACCACCACGGTGTTCCTCTACCGAACCCTGGCCAGGGGCGTGGGAAATACTCCCGTATTCGCGCAACCATCCCCGACAGGTCCCGGCTCGCCACTGGCAGGCGAGCCCCTTCTCCCCGTGCGGCAACCACAATGGCCGCACCCTCCTCTTGACAGGCGCGCGCGGAACACTACGCGCCACCGTCACGGGCCTTGACTGGTCGGGCCACTCCGAGTCCGCCGCCCGCAGGCCCACACCTAGGGTGGCTGGAGGTCGGCATACGCCCTCCTACGACGCCCAGGTCGTCTCCTGCGGATGTGAAGAGAGGTCATCGCCTCTCTCCGCCGCTTCCCCTACCCTAGCCCCCAGCCCCTAGTGGTGTCCCTAGCGGGACTTCGTGTGTGTTTTTATAAATTAATGTTACTCACTTACAGGCTTTACCCTATATTATTAACTTAGACTTAGAGCAATTAATACAAAATACCTAAATACGTCTAAGGAAGGTACGGAACCCCCGGTGTGCGAGTCGGTCTCGCACTTGGGAGTTTTTTTTTTTCTTTCCGCCACTATTCTAAATACGTACTATTCCGATATGTACCTATGGTGTCCCCATCGTACATATATTTTTACGTTCGCAACGAACTTACGGTCGCGCATTGCCTAAGTTATGAATACCGTAATTTGAATAATTACCAATTAGGACGCCAATACTCGTCTAACTTGTGTACATACTATTGACTGTCGAATAAACATTGTAAGCGTTGGTGATATATTTCTTTGCGTACTCAATCAAGTTACTTACTATCTCTGCTAGAAGATCTACAACTGAAAACAGCAATCACTGTTTATTTATATACGTCGCGAACTGGCTCGTATAGATATATTTTTTAACGCATTTACCCTTGCGAAGCGTAAATCTAACGATTTAAATTGTGGAATAGAATATTATTTTTTTATCATGGAAAGGTATTATCCTATATTGGGCCTTGCAAAAACGAATATGTTGATAAAGAACTTACATAAGATGTTATCTCTGGGTATTTTAAAATTAACGATGCAGTAAAAACAACCGTCCGTAGCTGTATAAAGGGGCTGTTCCGAGAGATAAACCATTCGGCTATACAATATAATTTTTTGCGTGTATCGCTATATAAAATGGGCAGTTAACATAAAATGACGCTTAATGTATCCACAAAAACAAATATTTAAAGTCTTCAAAAATATAGTTTAGTGTCTCATGATCGGGTACGGATTACATGCTACATTGGAGCAATTATTGAGCATAATAACCATAAACCAAACACTGAAAACATTGTTATAGAAAAACCTGATTATACTTTGCCTGTAATGAGAATCGCACCCCAGACCTTAAAACCGCGGCCAAGGCTGTTACTGATGTACCAAAACGATGTGGTAGACAGAAGTAACATTATAATAAAAAAAACAAGTTTAACCGGATTACATCGCGTACATTATTTAAATTGGTTTTCCTGACATTTCGAAAGCTTTGCAGCGTTTGTGGTCGCATGAAGACTAAGATGACAAGCTTCTTTACATATTATTCTAAAAAAATATTTTTATCTACCATACAATTTGGACCTATTAGGAACCCAGTTCTAAAAATAATCAAGTCCCAAACAGCACGCTACACTGTAAAAGATAATGACATTGTGAGTGATTTCTGTGTACATAGTAATTATTTAAATTAATTAAAATTGTATGGTAGGTTAAAATATTTTTTTAGAAATATCTGTAAAGACGCTTGTCATCTTAGTCTTCCTACGACCACGAGCGCTGCAAAGCTTTCGAAACGTCAGGAAACCAATCCAAATAATATACGCGATGTAATCCGGTTAAACTTGTTTTATTATAATGTGTAGTGATAGCGAAAACCTAAGAAATTAGTAGAAGTGACATTATTAATTAAAATATTATATAAAAAACAAAAAACAACAAAAAAAACTCACCTGACTCCTCCAATAGGCACCAAGGAATCCAACAGTAATGATCTTATCGTTGGTCCAGTTCCCACTGACATTCGGACACACCTTAGCTCCCCCACAATCACTGTTCACAATATCAAACAAATTGACTCCTTCAATCTCCATCCTATCGACCGACAGTTTCTCTTCAATCAAGTTTGACGTCAAGCTGGAATGAATGTTGTTCAAGTAAATAGAATTCAAAGTATTCGTCTGAATGTTATCTGGATCTTCAGTATTCGTTGCATTGATCATTTCACATTTTTTATGATTCTCTACTGGAACTATAGGTTTGTCTGTTTTTGTATCTGTAGCATTATAAATGTCATATTCATTGTCAGTTGTATTGTATTCAATGTAGTCATCCAGATCTATATTGTTGTTCATTTCTGCGTCTTGTAGATTTTCCTTTTCGGTTGACAATCCGATTTTTGAGAGGATGAGGAATATGAAGAGTGTGAGGTACGCCATTTCGGTCGTTCAGTTCATCTTTGGTCCATCATTGATGTAGTTTCTGTAAAGAAGAAATTGGAAATTAATATTGAGGTAATAATCCGGTAGTTGACTACTGTTAAAAAAAACTAAAACTGTTTTATTATTTTAAAGTAGGAATAGAAACGACAACATTGTTAAAAAAAAGAATACAATCCATGAAAAAATGGGAGAGAAACACGCTTTTACAGATTTTGGAGGGGACATTTTCTGTCCTCGTCGTGCTAAACGGACATTGTACAGAGAGATAAGCAATGACGTCATACTTTGATAGAGCCATCTCTGTATAGTGAACAAATTCAAATCGCTTATAACTTGGACATTTTATTAAATATTTTATTGGGTTTTTCACTGTTGCTTATTTTTATTGAAAAAGTTTCGAGATTTCTAATAAAAACTAATAAATAAAATGGTCACCTTCCCTATTGACCAAAACATAGTGGTCAAATCGACCTTGGGAAAAGCAGGAATTGTCTTAGGCTCATTTTATTCCTCATCATCATCATCAGCCCATTACTGTCCCACTGTTGGGCTCAGGCCTCTTCTCAAAATGATAAGATTTTAGGCCTTAGTCCTACTGCGGGTTGGCGGACACACTCCATCAAGAAATGTATGGAACACTATCATAGGTGTACAATTTTTCTCACGATGTTTTCCTTCACCGTTGAAGAAAGTGATAATCAAATTCTGATCCGCACATGAATCCGAAACGTCAGAGGTGTGCGCCAGGTTTGAACTCAGACCCACTTGCATGGAGTAGTTTTCGAGCTGATGGGATCACGAGCACTGGTGGTACAAAGCCAGTGGGTCCACGAGTCATACATCGAAGGCAAGCGTTTAACTGCTAGGCTATCACTTCATCACACTCGTTTGATTAATTAAACAGAATACGGAAATCAAGTTTCATTGTTACAATCCTACAATCTAATTCTACTAAACACAATACTCATATCAATTCCAAAAACTAAAACTAATTTTAGTTTTATCCTTGGAATAAATCGAGTCTACAATGATATCGCATAACTCACATTTCCTGGTACTCGATAAATGAGGCGACCCAATAAACCCGATCAAGTATTTTAAATGAGATCCGACTGATCATTCTTAAAATTATCCACCTCCACAGAGACGCAGCCATAAAACTGTTTTAAAAATGCCTTACGCTTGGATTTCTACAATATAGGAAAAGAAAGAAATATTATTTATTTCCGTCTAGAGTGACGCACAAAATCACGAAAAATAAATATAATGCCCTGCGTGTCCAATAAAATAATGCTTTCATGAGGTGTATTTGCAGACGCACAAGCGGATGGCTTTTTAGCGATAATATCGCAAAATAATTAATATTGCGGGGCAGCCTCCAATACTTGACAAAACTGTATGGAATGCGTTTCTGAACCAGCTGCCGAATAGCGTAACTCACTCGCGATCGCCATCATCTGGATTTCAATGTTCATTGCGCCGTGTGTTTTGACAATCCTTGTTATCAGCAACTACGTACCACGCAATGAATGTTGTTTTAATTTCAAATTCAAAATTAAAGCTAATGTGAATGCATTACACAATTGCCCCACTGTTTCCATCATTGTATCATATTTTTATTATTTCTAAACTAATTTATGGAATGGATAATTTATAATTTCACTGCAATTTATCTGAAATCACCATCATTATCATTTCAGCAGAAACACGTCCACTGCTATACATGGGCCTCCCCCAAAATTATATTCCCCATATGGCATAACCGCCATACTTGGCAGGCGGGTTGACGATCGCAGTTGGTTGAATAAATACTCAGAGATCGCTGCTGCCCATCCTCTTGTAAACCTCAGTCTGTTTTCTGAAATAAATAAATTGAATTGAATTGAAAAACGGGAACAGAATTGAAAAGTTCGGTGAGATATGCGTCACATCTGTGCAAATCGGCCATCGTCGTAAGTTTCACGTATAATACACAGACATATTAATGTGCGTCAGCGCTGGTTTGTACGCGGAGAAGCACGGTTTTGTTAGCTTCACTATGATTGTTCGCAGCAATTCGTCTATATTTTTTACTACGTCCGTGGTATTATATCACACGTATACCAACACCCAAACCCGAACAACTGTCTATAAGGCCAAATAATATTTCGGTGCGGGAATCACGTCGTCATTTCGTTTATACTTAAACACAGAACAAAATGTCTTGATACTTGTTCAAAATTTCATTAAAGTCCCCATCGAGGACTCGTGCAGTGTTCAATTACTCGTACTTGACGACCTTCTTCTGAACGAATAAACACGAGGAACATCTGCACTTAGAAATACTTAGAACTAATTAAATGTCTGCTGAAACAAATAACGTCCACTGATGTATTATTATACAGTAGGTATTTTTAAGACACACGTGTGGACAAACAGAAAAATAAGTGGTACCTTTTTGTGGACCTGTCAAATGACGTCAAACAACAACAATAATTTAATAAGACCCGTTCCAGTAAGGTCCGCACTTAGGTATGTACAAGATATATAGGATTCACGTGTGTCCATATATAACAGAAGTGTACAACCTGTGGTACCTATTTCCAGACCTGTTAAGTGACGTCAAATAATAACAATAATTCGATAAGACTTGTTCCAGTAAGTTCCGCAGTTCTGCACTTTTATAGGTATATAGGATACACGATGGCCGTACAAAACGGAAGCTTAGTATACAACCTGTGGTACCAATTTCCGGACCTGTCAAATTACGTCAAACAACAACAATAATTCGATAAGACTTTTTCCAGTAAGATCCAAACATACTGTATTTCAAACACGTTATATCTAGTAGAATTCCTTCAGATCACTAATGAAATTACTAATTCCATTATGCTTCTACCGGTTAATCTTGAACCCTTGGTTTGAAATTACATTATCACACATAGCTAACTTATAATCCATTTATTCCGTCCTGGAGATAGATTCCCAGTTTCTTACGACGCGTCAACATCTATACACTAAGGCATTTGCTGTTTCAAAAATGTTAATTCTGAAACATTAGGCGCTATCCAGCAGCAGCAGCTATGTAGCAGTGATAGCCTAGTGGTTGAACGCTTGCCTTCCAAGCAGGAGGGTGTGAGTTCCATCCCGGCCTGCACCTCTGACTTTTCAAATTCATGTGCGGATTTATATTCGATTATCACTTGCTTTAACGGTGAAGGAAATCATCGTGAGGAAACCTGCACACCAGAGAGTGCTCCATACAGTTCTCGGTGGTGTGTGTAGACCACCAACCCGCACTAGGCCAGCGTGGTTGACTAAGGCCTTAGCCTTCTCGTACTGAGAAGAGGCCCGTGCCCAGAAGTGGGACAGTAATGGGCCGGTTATGTTATGTAGGTGCTATCCACACATGTCCGAGACGAGTGTTCGTGAGTGTTGCGTCAGGGCCGGGAAAAAATTGCTTGCATACATTTTTTATTTTTTTTACATAGTTCCGTGTCAGGCGCATCCGGGCCATCAGTGTCCCAAAGGCTGCTCTGACGTACACACGCAGTGCTATCCGATTTGTGCCTGGACGAAGACGTTTCCAAAATTAATTCAGAAACATTTTTATTTTTTTAGTACACAACCTTATTCTTATTTTATACTAAATCTCTTAATTGTACTCATCATTATGAGCAACTTTTACTATAGGACCACAGCTTTAACCGCAAAAAAAAACAGATAATACCTACATTTGTTTTCACATAAATCGACAAAATATGGGGAATATGGGGAACAGCTGATATTTATTTCGCAATTTCAGGTATGGCCTTATGTTGTGAAGTGTATAATGACCCCATAAGAGGTTTAGTATAAACTAAGAATAAGGTTGCATAATAGAGGGGGCAAACGAGCATGTGGGTCACATACTGGTAAGCAATCACCGCAGCCCATGGACATCCGCAACATGAGGAGTTGCCGATGCGTTGCCGACCTTATAAAAATACATCATTTCAGCCGAAAGACGTCCACTTCTGGACATAGGCCTCCCCCAAGTATCGCTACAACGACCGGTCCTGCGCTTTCCGCATCCAGTGGATTCTCGCGACCTTCACTAGGTCGTCGGTACACCTTGTAGGAGGCCTACCCACGCTGCGCCTTCCAGTACGCGGTCGCGACTCCAGAACTTTACTGCCCCATCGGCCATCCGTTCTGCGAGCAATGTACCCCGCCCTCAGCTACCTCCGTTCTCCTGCAAATCTTCTCATTTCTGATTTGATCACGCAAGGATACTCTGAGGATAGCCCTCTCCATTGCCCTTTGAGTGACTTTGAACCTTCTTATCACGCCCATTGTAAGCGACCACGTTTCAGTGCCGTAAGTAATTATTAAATTAAATTAAATTGCTTTATTGTACACCATAAAATACATTACATTATGCTCTATTTATAGAAGTTTTACTTCAGAACAAAATTCTTTACGATCTATCAGAACCACAGTATTTGGACAAGAACGATGTGTACTCAAACGCCGGAATAAACTATACCGATTTCCCTGACATGTGTAGATATGGGTAATGGGTACGGATGGCACGTCTCTGACGGGAAACTGAGCCCGGACAGCCCGGAAGCCATGACAGCCCTGACCCGGAGATGTGTGTATAGAGATTCAATTTTGAGTAATAACTAACTTCACCGTATAAAGAATGATGAATCAAAACTTCGTAGTCAGGCTACGAGATTTCCTCGTAGAACGTTAGTTAGTGCTACGACGTTTCGTAGGCGTGCTACGAAACGAACAATATCGTCTACGTTTCTTAGACGGGTTACGACATTACATAATTAGGAAAACTCTTTGAAAGCTAGTTTCGTAGACAGTAGCGATCCATGAAAGGTATCAATTTCCTTTGTCTGAGCTTCAGAATCAGTAACACAATTATCACGCTCAAAATCGGGCAAAATCTGAGACACATTTCTATGTAACATGACTTCTTTAGAACAGTCATATATAAAAATAAAATGTCACCTTTACGCAAGTCAAACAGGAAAGTCGAAAGGCTATATTGAAGGTTGGACAAGGGTTGGAAAGTTTCCATTTCAACCGACGAAAAAAAAGGAGGAGGTTCTCAATTCGACACGTATATTTTTTTTTATGTATGACACAACTTTTTACAGAGTAGTCCGATTCTGATGATTTTTTAATTTTAATGGGTATATCTTGATGTTGGTCCCATTTAAATTTGAAGATGAAAATCCAACCCTAAGGGTATGCATTCTTACCTGTTGAAACTTCGCACACAAAAATGTAGTTCTAGACACTACAACATAATGGAGACCTGGAGTTAGATCTTAGCCACAAAAAAATAAAAATAAAACTTTTTAACAAATGATTGAACCGACGAAAACAGAAACTGAAAAGTGGTAACGGTACCCCAGCAAAATGTATTTTTTTAAATCGTTTCAGTTCGGAATCAAATACATGAATAGGTGGCTTTTATCGCCTGGTAAATGTGCCCGAATAGCAAAAAAGAGATCGTCAAGAAATCTATCCAAAACAATTTCAGCTAGGCGAACCGGCTTGCAATAACATTTAGGCAACAAAGTAGGTGTCATTACAGTTGTTATGGGCAAAGGTAACTGCTTAACATCAGGTTGGCCTTGAGCTCGTTTTACCATCTTATAATATAAAAAACTTTTTAACAAAAAATAAAACCAACTTCAAAAACCTTAACTAATAATAACTTTTTAATAAAAAAAAACCGACTTCAAAAACCTTAACTAAAAAGTAGTTCTTATTTCATACTTTTTAGTTGATAGTTGCGAGGTTTAATCATAAATGTTTATAAAACTAATTTGAGAATATCTTTTTTATTAACCTATATTGTCCCACTGCTGGGCCAAACCCATGCTGTCTTGCCCATGTTCTTCCAAACGTCCAATCAAAACACGCAAATCGGCCAAGAATTCTCAGAAATACACAACTACATATTAGGAGATCGTCTAGAATAGCCATACTCAACCTTTTTTTATAGGGGCCACAAACACGTTTCAGTCATGGTGTCGAGGGCCGCAAGCAAAAATTATTTAGATATAAACGTAATTCCAAGATATCGATGTAGTTTATTAATGAAAAAATAAGTTTTAACAAAGATGAAAACAAAATATTAAAAAACGGCTCACATTCCCGTTCTGAAACACCCATTCACTGATGGGCGCGAAATTTAAAATGGTTTACGATAAATTTGTAACTTTAGATGGGCCAATAACAAAGGCCCGCGGGCCGCAGGTTGAGTGTAGCTGGTCTAGATAGACGAAGCTAAAATAAACTGATTAATTGAAGCTGGTGAAAAAAATACTCAACCTAAGCCAATAAAATTTATATGGGACCACCGCGCGGGCTTCCTCTACCAATTAAAAAAAGAACCACGTAAATCGGCCCAGAAATCTCGGAGTAATCGGAGGACAAACATGAAAAAAAACAATCCGTCGAATACATAACCTCCTCCTTTTTTGAAGTCGGTTAAAAACAAAACGTCATGAAATATTTTCAGTTGAAGGCGCTAAATATAGCACATGTAAACAAAGTTTAATTAAGTTAGAACCACAACGCTTTGGCGTTTTAACCGCTTAATTGAAACGTCAGTTTCGAGCTTCCTTATTTGATATCCGATTTGAGCGGATTTTAGAATTATTATGCCTATGATACTGGCTCATTTTGACAACAGCCTTTGGGATTAAGCCTTTGACACAACAAAAGTGTAGGCAGTCCCGCCATATTTCAATGTCGTTTCGTTTTTAGACTTTCTAACTCCGTTTTTACCAATTTTACATACGATATTCAATCAAAAACTAAGAATTAGTGCCTTAACAAGACTATTTTTAACGGTTTAAATTGTGGAAAGAAAAAATCGCTCACGAGCAGGATTCGAACCTGCAACTCCTGGCTCAGTACGCCAATGCTTTAGCCACTAAGCTACCGTGAACACTGCTCGTGACTATTTTTTCTTCCTCCTGCAAAATTGGTCACAAGGGGTTACAAAATCTGATAACCAAGTCATCGATTTGTAAACTGAACCATAAATGCATGTAATTATGGTTTCTAATTCTCACAAAATGATGGAAACTCATTGTGGCGATGCTTGGGGGAGGCCTATATCTAGCAGTGGGAGTATGAGAGCGCGAAGCATGTCATCAGCAACAAGAACTGCTCACGGCCCGCGTTTTTTGTGGCTAAAGCAACAAAATAAAACACAACAATGTAGGTTTAAATAACTAATTTAAGAAACTCTTTGTTGCTTAATGACTTTGAAAGTAGTTTTTTTTTCCCAAGCAACCAACGAAAGAGTTGCTGATAAAAGAACCACAAACTTAATTACAACCAGGATGAAAAACTGGATTTAAATTCATAAATTTTTAAACAAGTTTCATTCTGAAAAATATGTTGAAGAGTACCCTACTTTATCCGTCTTAATTTTTTGCCTCAAAGTTGAAAACGTATTACTATTATATATCTACATAAAACCATCTCCAAAGAGGAAGCAACTGAGAAATATTTTATACTGTACCTATTTGTGTGACATTTTTTTATTAACCTATACTGTCCCACTGCTGGGCAAAGGCCTAACCCACAGAAAGAGATATAATGGTTGTAATCACAATTTTACTTGCGATTCATGCGTGGCAACTTTTCGAACGAACGACGCCACCCATATTGACGTCACTTTTTTTTTAAACCGGCCAAGTGCGATTCGGTCTCGCGCAGTAAGGGTTCCGTACCTCTCAACGACCCTTGGGGTTTTTTTTACCCCATAAAAACTGATTTAATTTACGAGAGTTTATCAAAAGACATCAACGCAGAGTGCGCGAAATATGAATTTTTGCACGTCTTTCTTACGCAGGTACCATCACATATGTCTATGTTTGTCTTATTTTTAGTATTTGTTGCTAAACTACATAATATGCACTATAATTTGACCAAGTTTAACGCTAGTATATATTACCGTTTTGAAGATAGAACAGGAACTAAAACGTTGAAAAATGCATTGTTTTCGAGGTTACTTGTTTGGGACCCCATTTGGTTTTACACTTTATTTATTTATTTAGTATTTGTCGTGATATAGGTCAAAGCAACACATATTCTGAGAAAATTTCTAGTGGCTACCTATTACCGTTCAGAAGATAAAGCCCTGTGATAGACAGACGGACGGACAGACAGCGTAGTGAGAGAGTAATAGGGTCCCGTTTTAAAGACAAAGACATTTATTGCTCAAACTGTGTACATAAATGTAGGTATTTATCAAAGTTTGGTACCAACAGCCTACCCAATCGGTTGTAGCAATAGTAGGTACAAACTATGAAGTACGAAGAACTACACCACAAAAATATTTTTAAATATTTAACGTATTACTATCGGTTTATACCAAAACATTCATTTATACTATAAAATACTTTTTTCAAAACTCTTAAATGACTTACTTTCTAGTTTTTTATGTCAACAGGTAAATTGTACTTTTGTAATAAATTATGTTATTTATATTTGGCAAATTCAAATCATGTTTAAATTAACTACGTGCATTTGGTTTAGAGCATAGACCAAGTAAAAACTCGTTACACTTTTGATTACAGAAATGAATATTATTTTTGAAAAATAAACACAGCTCCAATATTTGGCACCCTTTCGGTACGGAAGCCTAAAAAACATCATTTAGCTCTTTTTTCTGTATATTCCTGGAAATAAGACACGAATACAATTCATTACACGGACTCCGCTCCCGACGAATAGTAGCGCTCGTGAAAATCTTATCAATTCAATTCAATTCATTTATTTTTCGTATTATTATCGCCAGCAATATTTTTTGTTTGAGTATAATTTTACGACGCTTTGCGAATTAGACGGCCCACTGAACATTCATCTGTTGTTTGTAATCCCGTGCAAATGACGACATTCACGCAAATAATGTATATTATGTAGTAGAAGGTTTTAAAAAAATCATAGCAGCAAACTGAACACAGGTTGACTGGTTGAACGAGGGACTTATTGAAGGAGGACGTTTAGTACTTGAGTCTGATCCCGGGATCCGTGGATACAAACCCTGATTCTCGATTCAAATATATATCGCAATAGGCACCTTAATTTTTTGGGCTCCGTAGTTACTACAAGGAACCCTTATAGTTTCGTCATGTCCGTCCGTCTGTCTGTCTGTCCTAATCCTTTACAGCTTAATAACTTCTACAGTTATTAACATATGTTACTACAAAATAACATGTACATATGCAATTTTGTATAAATAAATATTCTAAAAAAGAAAAAAGTATTCGATCGATAGTTAAAGATCTCAATTTTAAAAGAATTAAAAAATCATTATTCTGTATTTTAGAGGTGGCGCCCATAAATGTGTAATGGGGATGAAAATGTTTCTTTCGCTGTGCCTCCTCGTGTGGGGTATCTTTGAATCATTATCATCATCATCATCATTTCAGCCGAAAGACGTCCACTGCTGGACATAGGCCTCCCCCAAGCATTGCCACAACGACCGGTCTTTGAATAGGTCCACTGAAATGAAGGTAATGTTTCAAAACATCACTTTTTTATCAAGTTCCGCCACAACTCTCGGTCCTCTGCCTTCCGCATCCAGTCTCCCCCAGCCACGTTCTTCAGGTCGGTTGGTCCACCTGCAGGGGGGCGCCCTACGCTGCGTTTGCCGATTCGCGGTCTCCACTCAAGGACTCGTCTGCTCCAGCAGCCATCGATCTTTCGACAGACATGGCCAGCCCACTGCCACTTCAGCTTATTGATCATACAAGCTATGTCGGTCACTCCGGTTCGTCTCCGGATAATCTCGTTACGGATTTTATCCTTCAAAGAAACTCCAAGCATAGATCGCTCCATAGCTCGGTGAGCGACTTTGAATTTGTGGACGAGCCCAACTGCCAGTGTCCACGTCTCGGCGCCATAAGTCATGACAGGCAGGACGCACTGGTTGAAGACCTTTGCCTTCAAACTTTGCGGTATAATCATGCGTAGGTTTTAATCAATCCTAAAGATAATAATCAAAACTCTACAAAAATTTTTACTACTTTTTAGCAAATTATAACAACTCTCTTTAAGATGACTAAAATCATCATGCTTTTATTAAAAAAAATGGATTCCTGAAAGATATTTGGTTTTGTCGATGCTTACTGGACGATGCCGCGACATGTGTACTGAGAGCGGTGATGTGCATGTGTGTGCGTAAGCGCTGGTTTGTACATGGAGCAGCACGATTTTGTTGGCTTCACTATGATTGTTCGCAGCACTTCGTCTATATTTTTTACTTTGTCTGTGCCATAACAGTACACACGGCTACCCATCAAGCTATACAAATCCAGTAAGCTGACCAGTAAGCTGTATAAGCTGACCTCGCAATGTAGAGACTTTCCGTACAATAAGAGGTCAGCTTATACTGGAAATATATAGCTTGATGTGTATAGCCTTGCGTACAAAAAGTTAAGGGACTTTTAACGGCACAATATCAAAGGGACCTTCCCTGGAACAATATTAATCGGAAATAAACCGTAGCCTTTATCTGTCATATTCAGATTCTTCCTCATTACAGCAACGGAAACTGATGTCAAAATTACATTACATTACTAAGAAAAAACAAAGAAGCATCGAGAAAGTTCAAGATTACTTACCAAAAATAATCAAATGAATCGGAAATATAATAATTACCACTCTATGTATTATTTTACTCTAAAAACAAATTTAATGAAAAGAAGGTCAACACCACAGGTCAACACAGACGTGTGGTGTTGAGAAGGGTTCCGCCCTTAGAGCGGGAGCTGCACTCACACTTGGCCGATTTTTTAATAAGCCTATATTTAGCTCTAGACTTAAAACTCAACATATAAGTCAAACTATGAATACCTATTGGTCTAGAGTTGTCCCAAATACCATCTCCAAATCGATCGTAAATAACATAAACAAACAGAAGGGATGTCTAATACATCTTAATCAATTAGCTCACTCCATCAATTGCGCTAGTTCATTACAAACTTTTTCCTACAAATAAAAACACGTTTTTAATCCTTATCGCTAGGGTTGGCCCGACTTTTCACATCAAATCGATTTCGAAAGATCATTCAATCAGAAATGCTGTTATTTTCTCTTTCGCAGTTTCTGAGCTGTGTGACAACATTTTTTAGGTATGTATGTAAATGGCTGTAAGAAAAGACACGGAGCAAAGAAAAGGATATGTAGCGATTGTGTGAACACTGAGATGACGGCTGATAGAGCTAATGGGGGAAAATATACACAATGCACCAACGCCTAATAAATTGGGATAAGTAAGGCCAGAAGTACTGGAAGGCGCAGCGTAGGTAGGCCCCCCACAAGGTGGACCGGCGACTTGGTGAAGGTCGTGGGAATCCGCTGGATGCGGAACGCGCAGGAGCGGTTATTATGGCGATGCTTGGGGCAGGCCTGCGTCCAACAGTAGACGTCTTTCGGCTGAAATGATGATGATGATGATGAAGGCCAGAAGGATGTTGAAGTATCTTCCTTACTATCTAAAATAAATATTGGTGCATGTTGTTGTAATTTATTAGATAACAAATAGATCACAATTAAAAACATTTGATAGATTAGTTTTTTTCAAATATATTTTTCAATACAACACTCGGATTCGGTACTGTGCTAATAAGCCCAAACTCCGTCAATCTACTGGAGTTTCGTTGTCAATCTTTTGTCTCCATGATCAGCGGTGCTATTCTCAAACGGTCGAAAAGTTTCTGTGTCCGACACTGGTCCGAATCCGAAGTGAAAGTTGATCGGCAAGCGAAACAAAACTACCACTTCCAGCGACCACGAACATTCAAAGCAAAGCAAAGCATTCGATTTCGGAGCTTCAGGAAAACTAATTTTAATAAAAACACGCGATGTAACCCGGTAAAACTTTTTTTATTATGAAACAAAACTATTTGAGAACCGACGGTTTCGGAAACGCTATTCAAAGTTCTTTAATTTTCACTTTTACTGCCTCGTTGGTCTAGTGGTCGGAAGCGCGACTGCTGAGCATGGGGTCCTGGGTTCGATTCCTGGGTCGGGCAATGTGTTATTGGGTTTTTTCATTAGGAAATTCTCAGTAGCAGCCCGGAGTCTGGATTTGTGCCCGATTAATGGCAATAGGCTCGCCCCCTATTACATGGGACTTATAACACAACTGGTGAAATGGGGTGTACTATACACCCCTGCCTACCCCTTCGGGGAAATACAGGCGTGATGTTATGTTATGTTGTTGTTTAATTTTCACATCGAGTGCTTTCCGACAAAAAATGGCTCTCGGAAGAGTTTCCATAAATTGTCATCTTTGATCCGCCTAGAACTGTCGAAAGTTTTCTATTTCGTATTTGCGAATAGCATTTAAAGAACGCGTTCTTTTACTTTCCTATCGGATTCGAAATACTTTCCGACGGTTGTGAATAAGATTGTGCTGTATTGTCACTATAATATTGTATTGTCATTGGGTTTACATCTATGTATAATGTAAGTGTACCAAATTTCATTCAATTCGGATAATGGGAACTTGTTCAAAAGTTACTTGCAAGGTTTTTCATTTCATTTTCATAACATATAAATAAATATAAATATTTTTGGGACATTTTACACGTCACCATCTAGTCCCAAACTAAGCAGAGCTTGTACTATGGGTACTAGACAATGGATATAATACTTAGATACTTTTTTTTTTGTACATAGCACAAATAACATCACGCCTGTATTTCCCCGAAGGGGTAGGCAGAGGTATATTAGTACAACCCACATTTCGCCAACATTTTGTGGGTTAATTTTCATTTCATTTATTTATTCATGAACAATTCATATTGTGTTTGAGTGTCACATAATAATTACAAAAAAATTGAAGAATTCTGAGTAGGTAGGTTGTACATACATTAATAACATGTGGATTACTAAAATTTTAAATATTGATACCACAATAATAAAAAATAATAGAGAAATATAATGTCAAATGATTTAGAATTGACGACCTCTGTGGTTTAGTGGTTCTAGTGTCGGACTGCTGATAACGAGGTCGTGGGTTCGATTCCCACAGGACACAGATATTTGTGTGATGAACATAAGTGTTAGTGTTGGTCTGAGTGTTGCTTATCTTAACTATTATAAAATTGTAAACGTCTGTTTGTTTGTTTGTTTGTTTGTTTGTTTGTTCCAGCATCACGCTAAAACTACTGGACCGATTTTGATGATTTTTTTTTTGTTTGAAAGCTGATGATCTGACTTAAAAACTGGTATGGGTTTTGAGAAAGAAAGAAAGAAAGAAAAAAAGAAAAAAAATAATTCATGGGTTGCGTACTCACCCGACAGATCGAAGCTACTATGCATTTGCACGAGCGGATAGTAATGTACGATGGAGTGGAGTGGAGTGGACAGGGGATGGGACTGGGGATGGGACTGGGGATGGGACTGGGGACGGGACAGGGGACGGGACTGGGGACGGGAC
Organism: Asteroscopus sphinx; assembly: GCA_949699075.1. Lineage (NCBI taxonomy): Eukaryota > Metazoa > Arthropoda > Insecta > Lepidoptera > Noctuidae > Asteroscopus > Asteroscopus sphinx. Next base: position 25,764,314 of record OX453010.1, on the reverse strand, counting down.
AGTGGACGGGACAGGGGACGGAACATGGGACGGGAAATGAGACGGGACATGAGACGGGACATGGGACAGGACAGTGGGACGGCACATGGGACTGGACATAGGATGGGACATGGGACAGGACATGGGACATGGGACGGGACGATAGTGGTTAGTGATATAGTGAGATAGTGGGACAGTGGGACAGTGGGCCGTGGGACAGTGGGATAGTGGGACAGTGGGACAGTAGGACAGTGGCAGTGGGACGGTGGGACGGTGGGGCAGTGTGGCAGTGGGGTAGTGGGTCAGCGGGGCAGCGGGGCAGCGGGGAATTGGGCCAGTGGGGCAGTGGGATAGTGGGGCAATGGGGTAGCGGGGCAGTGGGGCATTGGGGTTGTGGGGTTGTGGGGCAGCGGGGCAGTGAGTCAGCGGGACACTGGGGCAGCGGGGCAGCGGGGCAGAGAGGCAGTGGGGCAGCGGGGCAGCGAGGCATTGGGGCAGCGGGGCAGCGTGCCAGCGAGGCAGCGGGGCAGTGGGGTACCGGGGCAGAGGGGCATGGGGCAGTGGGATAGTGGGGCAGCGGGGCAGTGGGGCAGCGGTGTAGCGGGGCAGCGGGGTAGTGGGTTACCGTGGCAGCGGGGCAATGGGATAGCGGGGCAGCGGGGCCGTAGGGCTGTGGGGCAGCGGGGCAGCGGGGCAGTGGGGCAGGGAGGCATCGGGACAGCGGGGCAGCGGGGCAGTGGGGAAGCGGGGCATTGGGGCAGTGGGGCAGAGGGGCAGTAGGGCAGTGGGTTAGCGAGGCAGCGGGGCAGTGGGATAGTGGGGCCGCGGGTCTGTGGGGCAGCGGGGCTGTGGGGCAGCGGGGCAGCGGGGCAGTGGGGTAGCGGGGCAGTGGGGCAGCGGGGCAGTGGGGCGTAGTGGGGCAGGCAGTGTGGCAGTGGGATAGTGGGGCAGTAGTGCAGTGGGGCAGTGGAGTTGCGGTGCACCGGGGCAGTGGGGCAGCGGGGCAGCTGGGCAGCGGGGCAGCTGGGTAGCGGGGCAGTGGGACAGTGGGGTAGCGGGGCAGCGGGGCTGTGGGGCAGTGGGGTAGTGGTGCAGCGGGGCTGTGGGGCAGTGGGGTAGCGGGGCAGTGGGGCAGCTGGGCATCTGGTCCGCGGGGCAGTGGGGCAGCGGGGCAGTGGGTCAGCGGGGCTGTGGGGAAGCGGGGCAGTGGGGCAGTGGAGAAGCGGGGCAGGCCGTGGGGCAGTGGGATAGTGGGGAAGCGGGGCAGTGGGGCAGCGGGGCAGTGGGGTAGCGGGGCAGTGGGGCAGCGGGGCAGTGGGGGGCAGCGGGCAGGTAGTGGGGCAGTTGGATAGTGGGGCATCAGGGCAGTGGGGCAGTGGAAATTCGGGGCAGCGTGGCAGTGGGGCAGCGGGGCAAATGGGCAGCGGGGCAGTAGGGCAGCGGGGTAGCGGGGCAGTGGGGCAGCGGGTTAGCGGGGCAGCGGGGCAGCGGGGCAGTGGGGTAGTGGGGCATCGGGGCTTTGGGGCTGTGGGGTAGCGGGGCAGTAGGTCAGCTGGGCAGCGTGTCAGCGGGGCAGTGGGGCAGCGGGGCAGTGGGGCAGCGGGGCAGCTGGGCAGCGAGGCAGTGGGGCAGTGGGGCAGTGGGGCAGCGGGGCAGTGGGGCAGAGGGGCAGCGGGTTAGCGGGGCAGTGGGGTAGTGGGTTAGCGGGGCAGCAGGGCAGTGGGGCAGTGGGGCATTGGGGCAGTGGGGCAGCGGGACAGCGGGACAGTGGGACAGTGGACTGGACTGGAATGGACTAGACTGGACTGGACTGACGTGGGTTAGCAGAATTTAACGCGAGCGGAGCCGCGGGTAAAAGCTAGTGTATTATAAGTATGTATTTACAAAAAAAAGCTCTGCTTAGTTTGGGGCTAGATGGTGCTGTGTAAAAGAAAAATTATTAATTCTTCTATTTGTCCCAAACGTACTAACAATAAAAGTTAAACAAAAGCTTGCAAAAAAAAATGCCGTTCACTACATCAGCTTAATACGATTCACTATTTTCGATCTTGGTCTTGCATCGATCAATTTCAGCACCAATATTACGGTCAGTTACGGTAATTTTCAATTCCTCATAACTATCGATTTTCATGTTCAAACGAGTGTAAATCGTCATCCCTTCTTACTAGTAACACGCGTGGGTGCTACGTGATTAATTATCGCCACTGCACATTATTGGAAAACTACAGCAGTGCGAAGTGTACACTGGTAATTTATTAGGTGGCTTTCCTAATGGCAAAAGGTAATCAAATCTACGTAACAAAGTACGTAAAGGTGAAGTAAATTGAAGCTATAAAAACATCTGTGTCACTTATTTACGAGTAGCCTGTGCCCGTGGCTTCACCCGCGTAGATGTCGTTTATCGCGCCTCCCTCGGGAACTGTTCATCTTCCCGGGATAAAAAGTAGCCTATATGTTAATCCGGGTTATGTTCTATCTGTATGCCAATTTCTTCCAAATCCGTTCAGCCCTTACAGTCTGATTAAGTAACAAACATCTTCACAAACTTTCACGTAATATTAGTAGGATAATGTTTTATTTTGCTGTGCACACATGCACATACTGAGCTGCATCATTTGCTACTCACATAGAGGAAATGAATATAATAGAGGGGAATTGTGGGCGGGATAGGCGCGCCGCGCTTTTGAGCAGACGCGCAAATGTAACCAAAATCCGCGACATTGCGTCCAGGCTGTGACAGAGTACGTTGCTGTGCGAAAAAATAATAATTATGCCGTCTTGCGCCATTATATCATGCCGAAAAAGAAGCGAGGTGTGTAGTTTAACTATAGGAGGGATTTCTTTTCATCGGTAAGTCTAAAAACCTTTAATTAGTTGTGATATTTGCAAATATTTTCTTAGTATTATGTGATTCATGACAAAAACGATGTTATCGCAAACTGATAAAAAAATATACATTGCTTATATAACATGGATATCGTACTTTTGACTTGTTGATGAATATACCAAAATCGCTATGTGTATGCCTATAATATTAGAGAAGTTACCTCAATTTCACATGGATCCCATCATCAAAACTGGATTTTGATGAAAATGGAACCAATCTGGAAGTTTATCCTTTCAAATAAATAAATAATTTTCGAAATCGGTTTCTAAATGACGGAGTTCTGAGGTAACAAACATACAAAAAAAAAACGTACAATTGAATTGAGAACCTCCTCCTTTTTTGAAGTCGGTTAAAAATCGGGTTTTAGGCTCGGTTTCCACCAAAACGCAGAGACGAGATGTGTCGCAAGCCACCAATAAGACTGCGTTAGATATATAATAGCTGGTTGACTGGGAGAGAAAGCCAAAGGCATTAAGTCCACCTATGTACATGAATTGTATGAAGTTTAAATAAATAAATAATGTTGAAGCTAGGCGGTGAAATATGAAAATAACGCAATCCTATTGGTTGTTCGACACATATCCTCTCCTCTTCGTTTTGGTAGTTAAATACCTTTGTTATGTATGGAGTTTGGATTACACCCGGTTTTAACAAGTGCTTAAGGGGAATGTACCAGCCAAGTGTTGCCTCCGTCAGTAAAAAAAAAATATCACTCGCTGAATACATAATTTATCGAAAATTCGTTTTTAAAAGTTGAAGTACAGTTCAATCAGAAACTATTAACTCTGTAAAATATATTTCGCTGTAGTTGTAGATAGAAAAAATGCCAAAAGTGGCCGTTTTTCGAATTTTTTCTATGTACAATTACAGCGAAGTATAATTTACAGAGTTAATAGTTTCTGATTAAACTACAGTACCTGTACCTACTTGTATTCAGCGAGTAATAATTTGTTTATTGATTGGGGCGCCGCTTGGCTGCTATATTCCCCTTAAACGTGGTCTAAACTTTCGTAATAAGGGACATATTATTTTATTTTTAGTTTTCAATACAATACAATACAAAAAAAACAAAAAACTAACAAATTTTGACGACTTTAGTATGTTGGGCAGTTATTATTTTATAAGTTACGATTTAAAAAGAAAACCAATCCGTAAATATGCAGAATTGTATATCTTATTTACGCAAAACACCAAACCAGGTCTTATAACAAATTTAAAGTTGGTTAAAAATCGAAAAACTACTTTTTATTTTCGCCATACCTCGCGCTGCTTGTTTTAAAACGTGTCAGACGTTATTTTCAATAAATAAGTATATCATGAAACAGTAAATTTCCAATTCCCTATGTAGGACAAATTATTTTTATTCCAAGACCATATGCGAAAATCGTTGAAAATATCGATAACATTCATAAAATTAGTTTTTTGTACATGGACATCACTAACGACCTGTTCGAATGTAGTGGTGCGTTCGCACATGGTCGACGTTTATGTGTGACAGACTTGACAGCTAATAGTAGGGCCGCGTTCAGTGTAGTATTTCTTGCACGCGTATGCGTTTAGATATCTAGATACAAGCTAGATACAGTGCTTATGTAGTAGTGAGACGGATAGTGGGAGAGTTAGGCAACACGGGTTTCCGAAGAAACTGTGTACTATACCAATTCCATTCTTATTCAAGTATTCCGTGGCTACTCATCATTATCACTCTTTAGGTCGTCGGTCCACCTGGCAGGGGAAGGATAAAATCCGTAACGAGATTATCCGGAGAAGAACCGGAGTGACCGACATAGCTTGTAGGATCAGTAAGCTGAAGTGGCAGTGGGCTGGCCATGTCTGTCGAAGGACCGATGGCCGTTGGAGCAGACGAGTCCTTGAGTGGAGACCGCGAATCGGCAAACGCAGCGTAGGGCGACACCATGCCAGGTGGACCGACGACCTAAAGAACGTGGCTGGGGGGGACTGGATGCGGAAGGCAGAGGACCGAGCGTTGTGCGTTGGCGAGGCCTATGTCCAGAAGTGGACTGCGATAGGCTGAGTTGATTGATTATCACTCCCCTGCCTTTATCCCAGTTTACTTGTTTGTATTTTATATACATCTCTATTAGCTTTCACCTCAGTGTTCACTGTCATTCCATTCGTATCATCTTCCACACAATTCGTCCATGGATTCTTTGTTCTGCCTCTTTTCTTATCCACATTCATATTTAAAACTTTCTTCGTAACATGATCTTCATTTGTCCTCATCACATATCCATAGCATGATAGTCTGTTGTTACTCAACTTTTCTGTCACTGGCGCTACTTTCAGACTCGCTCTTACATACTCATTCCTTATCCTATCCAGTTTCGTAACACCACACATCTCGTGACATTCTCATCATTCACTACACATAATTTTATTTGAACGAATTTCCTTATGGGGGCTTGCGGTAGGTGTGATTCGGGAGAAAAGGTAGCGTCATGTCACGCTAAGATTTGCGTTATACCCATAGAGTAGGTACATTGAATATACGGACAAAGACTTGTCAGCTAACCTCACCTTTAAAAGCCATCTGGTAGGTAACGTCAAAGTTACAGCTAACTATTAAATAAAACATACAAAAATACATGTTTTACTGGGGATGGAACCTGGGCCCTGTGGTATCTCAGTCCGACGCATAATATTTCCTGCCATCTATGCTTGTATTAGAGTTGCGAAATTTAGTTCTATTTAACAGTAAGAACATTCAAAATATGAATTTTAAGAATAACTACGTTCCAGACTTCACAAGTTTTTATGTAATACTAATAGCCTATGCCCGCTACTTCGCCCGCGTGAATGTCGTTTATGGCGCATCCCTCGGGAACTGTTTGTCGTCCCGGGATAAAAAGTAGCCTAAATGTTAATCTGGGTTATGTTCTATCTGTATGCCAAATCTCATTAAAATCTATACAGTAGTTTTTGCGTGAAAGAGTAACAAACATCTACACATCCATACATACATCCTCACATCCATACATACATCCTCACAAACTTTCAGGTTTATAATATTAGTAGGAAGTAGGATACATGTTGGTTATTTGTTATGTGTCCTGTTACTACTATTTATTATAGGTATAATATGAATATTTTTTGTGTGTGTGCCAAATAATTGGTTTATATCCGTTTTTATCCCGTATTTGTTTCTACAGCCCTCAGGCCAACTTCAGACCGGTGTTTGTTTGTACTGGGGCGACCCGGCTACATAAAACTATCTTTTTTCGTTGCTCCTTATAACACAAGCAAATAATATAGACAGGTCTATCTACTACCCATTTAAGAGAATAACCGTGAAAATAACAGCACAGCCATTCAATTATAATAAATAAAGTGATTTTAAAGGGAATAAAACCTGCATTTATTTGTCTTCTCGTCGCCTATACCGCAAAGTTTGAAGACAAAGGTCTTCAACCAGTGCGTCCTGCCAGTCATGACTTACGGTGCCGAGACGTGGACACTGACAGTTGGGCTAGTCCACAAATTTAAAGTCGCTCAGCGAGCTATGGAGCGAGCTATGCTTGGAGTTTCTTTGAAGGATAACCGTAACGAGATTATCCGGAGAAGAACTGGAGTGACCGACATAGCTTATAGGATCAGTAAGCTGAAGTGGCAGTGGGCTGGCCATGTCTGTCGAAGGACCGATGGCCGTTGGAGAAGACGAGTCCTTGAGTGGAGACCGCGTATCGGCAAACGCAGCGTAGGGCGCCCCCCCTGCCAGGTGGACCGACGACCTAAAGAACGTGGCTGGGGGGGACTGGATGCGGAAGGCAGAGGACCGAGCGTTGTTGCGCAACTTGGGAGAGGCCTATGTCCAGCAGTGGACTGCGATAGGCTGAGTTGATTATTTGTATGTTGCATCTGTTTTGTTGTTTTATGCACTCTACAACTTTACAACAGAATAGTTTACGGTGATAGCGCTTTTATAGGCACTATAGTATTATATTATCTGCTGTAATACCGATAATTTGGACTGGTATGTGTGATAAGTAGTTTAGATATCATCATAGAAATGACTGCAACGTGACTTTTGAAATTCATGTGGTGTTCAGAAAAAGATTTTTTTTTTGTGGGGAAAATCCTCATAACCTAATATAACTTGCTAAAAGTCAATCAGATTAACTTGTACCCCAAAGGGGAACGGTAAATCACACAGGAAAGTGAAACATGATTTAAAAAAAGAGTGGAGTTTCTGTACCTTTTTATTTTGTTGTATTATTTATTACACAAATGTTATGTGATATTTATTCTACAGACATAATAATTATCTGATTAGAAGCTTTCGGAAAATACTGTCCCAAAACGGATTATTTCCATGTTGTTCTATCTGGGTTTGTTTGTCAAACATATTTACTCAATATATTACTATCGGTTAGGTAAAAACATCCGCTTATTTGGGTTGTAGGTACAAGTTGCTAGAAAATTATATTATATGTTATAAAATATGTATCCTATTATTTTCCGTGATCTTTTCGAACCCTTGCATACATAAAATTGCGAAATGTGGGTGTATAGTACACCCACATTTTGCCACTTATGTCCCGTGTACCTAATAGAGGGTGAGCCTATTGCCTTAACCGAACACAAATCTAGACTCCGGGCTGTTACTTGAGCCTTCAGATGTTAGCACATTCTTCAACTTCAACTCAGCCTATCGCAGTCCACTGCTGGACATAGGCCTCTCCCATGTTGCGCCACAACACTCGGTCCTCTGCCTTCCGCCCCAGCCACGTTCTTTAGGTCGTCGGTCCACCTGACAGGGGGGGCGCCCTACGCTGCGTTTGCCGATTCGCGGTCTCCACTCAAGGACTCGTCTGCTCCAACGGCCTTCGGTCCTTCGACAGACATGGCCAGCCCACTGCCACTTCAGCTTACTGATCCTACAAGCTATGCCGGTCACTCCGGTTCTTCTCCGGATAATCTCGTTACGGATTTCATCCTTCAAAGAGACTCCAAGCATAGGTCGCTCCATAGCTCGCTAAGCGACTTTGAACTTGTGGACTAGCCCAACTGTCAGTGTCCACGTCTCGGCACCGTAAGTCATGACAGGCAGGACGCACTGGTTGAAGACATTTGTCTTCAAACTTTGCGGTATAGGCGACGAGAAAACTCGGCGAAGTTTGCCAAATGCTGCCCAGCCCAAACGGAGTCTTCTGTTGGCTTCTTTCTCGAAGTTGTGTCTACCAAGCTGAATTGCCTGCCCTAGGTAGACGTATTCCGTTACAACACATTCAACTATATTCTATTATAAATCTTTCAAAGTACAAGCTGCTCGTTTGTTGAATGCGTTACTTCTGCCTATAAGACATGCTCAGACATTACCTCTGTATAAATTGTTATTTTACCAAGATATTGGTACACTGGTATTTACTCTATTTTATTGTATTTATTATATATATTTGGTATGTATTTATGGATATATATTAGAATGTATTATTTGTATTTAATCACGTTATATTCTTTGTATGGTAGGTATTTATTTATTAATTATATTATATATTGGTAATTTATATGAAATTGCACCACATACTGCCCCCATCTATTTTGCATGTCTTCCTTGTCCACCCAAAGGTTATCTGGAAGATATCGCTATTAGCGATAAGTCCGCCAATAGATAGATAGATAGATAGATAGAATATTCTTTATTGTACACCATTAACATTATTAAACTTAGGACTAACACGTCAAATAAGGGCCAATGTACCCTTAATTTAGATGTTAGTCCTAATTTTTAATAATTTTAATGGTGTACAATAAAGAATATTCTATCTATCTATCTATCTACTGAGAATTACCTAAAGAAATAACCCAAATACACTATGCCCGATCCGGGAATCCATAGAAATATAAATAATATGGTAAGTTATTTAGATTTTTATGCGGGAATCGAACCCAGGACCCCGCGCTCAGCAGTCGCGCTGACCACTAGATCAACGAGGCCGTCGAACTCTTTATATTTCAATATACAATTTTAGCTTACTTTAATCGTGTGTACAGTCGAAAACAAAAGATGGTTAACAACGTCCAAAGTTTCAAAAGTAATTAAAATGTATGAATGAGAGAACTTATTAGGACATTTAATTTTTTGAAGCAAAAAATTATTGCCATTGGAGAGGCCTATGTCCGGCAATGGAATAACATAGGCTGATGATGATGATGATGATGACAATAGAGCATATTGTAGCCAAAAGTAATCTATAATACCTGTGACATGATAATAATAAATGAGATAATTTGCTACATTGTTAGTATTGTCTAATAATTTCAAAACAAATTGCGAAATTGTTTACAATAGCGCTCGTTTATAATAAGCTTACGGAATACTCATTATGATTGTTCGTACAAATTATCAGCATACCTACCATGTTTCTATTCACATAATATTCTGTTTTGGACGTAATTTTTGTTAAAAACTCAAAAAGCCATGCTGCTATTTTGGTCATAAAAACTATGTAAATACAAAAATTTCAAAAAAAAAATTGATTAAATATATTTTTTCATATAAATTGTTACAATTTGATTTAAAAAGTAAGTATTTCTCTATATTAGGTAAACAAATAATTGGCATGACACACTTCTTAAATTTGGCGCTATACAGCGCCATCTAGCGGCTACTAACAACACTCTCTGAGTCACCAATGCTGCCGTCTATTCAAAAACTAAAATTGCCATGATTAATATTCGATTTGGTTTGTTTGTAATGTAATTTCACCTACGTACGGAAGCCTATTACTGAGCATGGCCCGACATGCTCTTGGCCGGTTTTTCACTGTTAAATAGGCTTGCGTTTGACCGCTACCTACCTCACCTGATGTTAAGCGATCGTACAGTTGACGATGATGCACGCGTGCCCAGCAAAAACCTTTTTACCTTAAATTAAACAATAGATTTATTGAAACAATATGCTCTCGACTGTTTTCTTTCTGGTTTATAATCTCAGAGCAACGATTTTTTTTAAATAACATAAATATCAACTTTTTATATGCCCCTATGTTTCGTTTTAGTTGATAAATTATTTCTAGAAGTCCTTAAAAATTCTTTAAATTGCCTATTTAAACCGCTGTCTACAGAGACGCCTAGTGTATAAAGACAACGATTAGTGAAAATGGAAAAACATAACGGCACAGTACACATTCTTCTTATTCAATTTATGAAATATCTTTCAAATTGGTTCAGTTTCGGAGGAGAAAATAGTCGAGAGCCAGACCTCGAATTATGACTTTTTTTACTAACAGTAAGACTGCCACTGTACTGTAGTCGTCCTTATCGAACTTATTTGAGGCAAAGTGACAGCGACAGTTTCAAGCTAACAATCCGGTAGTTGACTACAGTCAAAAACTACCATAAATGTTATATTATTTAAAAGAAGGTACAGAAAGGACAACATTGTAGAAAGTATAAACAAAATCCATAAAAAAATGGGAGAGATACACGCTTTTAAAGTTTTTGGAAGGGGCATTTTCTGTCCTTGTCGTACGAAACGGACATTGTTCAGAGAGATGTCAAGTTACTATGAAGGTTTGAACAATGACGTAATTATTCAATAGTGCTTTCTCTGTCTATTAAACAAATTTAAATCGTTTATAACTTGGACATTTTATTAAATATTTTATTGGTTTTTTCACTGTTGCTTATTTTCTTGAAAAAGTTTCGAGATTTCTAATAAAAACGAATGAAAAAAAAATAGTCACCTTCCCTATTTATGAAACTGATAGAACAAATAATGTGAACATAAAACATGTACAAGAAAATTTCGTGACGTAATTGATGTTACCGAGCAGGAAATTGCAAAAATGTAGGTTACGACGCCACGGAAGATTAACCTTCAGACCAAATTAAGCTGAAACCTAACCTTTCGGAGATGGATGGAACATTTTCCATGCCATCAATACTGAAACCCTTAGATCCTATATTGCAGGGGTTCCCAAAGTGAGAGCGCACCCACGCAAACTGGGGCGTGATGACATGTAATCGGGGGCGCAGGTGACGCGTTAAAATACAGACACAAGATATTTACATTATTATCAGACTGTAGAGTCCCACTGCAGGGCAAAGGCCTCCCTTCCCTTTTTCCACTTGTCCCTGTCTTTTGCCTTCTGGGGCCAATCCTTCAGATCGGAGTCAAGTTCGTCCCGCCATCTCCTTCTGGCCCTGCCGCGTTGCCGTTTGCTGGTCTGGTCTGGAACCGACTGTGTGGTTGTTTTCGTCCATAGCTCCTCCGGCATGCGGCAGATGTGACCAGCCCAGTTCTACTTAAGCTTGGCAGCTGTTTGGCCTACATCAGCAATTTGTGTTTTGGAACGCAGTATAGACTTTCTTACACGATCAGTAAGTCTAACTCCTAGGATACTGCTTTCCATTGTTCGCTGACAAACTCCAAGTGCGGTCTTGTGACCCATTGTCAGTGACCATGTTTGCGCTCCATATGTGAGGGTGGGGAGGATGCACATGTCCATGAGCTTTCACTTTAGTGAGAGAGGGAGGGGTCCTTTCATTATAATTTCCTTTCATATTTATAAGAACTATAAAATTGCGGCGATGAGGAGGGGGGCGCAGCATTTTAAGTTTAAGTAGTAAGGATGCGTGGGGGACACTGCATTTAATGGAATAAACCTTGAGAACCCCTGCAGTGTTTATTCAATAACGGTACAAACAGACATCCAAAACTCCAAATGGTTAGTGGTCATTGATGCGACCTAAACTTTTCACTCTCGTGTTTCCGGAAATATACGTAAATAGCACGTCGTGGTCAAAAGTTCAAGAAGGATGGAGTACCGGACCTAAATAGGTACGGTCAGCAATATAAGTCGATCATTATTTCGAATTTCTTATTAATTCATATCGTAGAACCTAAATATCATCATTGTGAGTAAGTCATTGAAGTATTCTCTACTCTATAACAATGTAATTTGTAAAAAAAAAAATTCAATCATCTATACTCTTACTTATCACTTATCTATCTGTATTCTATACATATAATATTATAAAGAGGAAAGATTTGTTTTTTTGTTTGTAATCGATAATTTCTGAAACTATTGAACCAATTTTAATAATTCTTTCACCATTAGAAAGCCTCATTATCCAGAAGTAACATAGGTTACATTTTATTTCAGTACGCGAGCAAAGCCGCGGTCTAAGTCTAGTAAATCATAACATCACTTTTGTTTGCACAGTGTTAACCTTCTTTCATTGCCTACTGTACTTACACTGACCATCAGGAAGCATCGGACCAACGTACATATATTTATTTAATTCTTTATGCACAACAGGGTACAAAGGCGGTCTTAACGCCATAGGCGTTCTCTACCAGACAACCTTAGGGTAATGCAGAGACAAAGAATAAGGTAGATGCACCAGTAAAGTAGTAAAATATGTTTCGTACTACGGACTTAAAATTACATATAATAAAAATAGATAAATACCTATGTAAATTATACATATAATAAAATATACATATAATACATACCTACATATATAACTATAAATATATAACATCAAGATAATTCAAAGTCGAACTGAATCTGCTAAATTGTTTTCACGGAAATATTTCCTTAACTTAATTTTAAAGGCGAGCCGACTGTTAGCCATCCTGATTTCATGAGGAAGCGCATTCCATAATAGGATAGATTGCACGAAGAATGTAGAGTGAACGAAGTCAGAGCGGTGAGGACATTGGAGAAGACGATTATTAGTGGAGCGGAGATATTTAGTATGACTTGTACATAGATACTGAAAATGAGAAGTTAAGTAAGAAGGAGAATTGGGAGAGAAAAGTAAAGAGAATAGAGTAGTTAATGCCCTCATATGCCTACGTTGGCGGATAGGTAACCATTTTAGAAAAGCAAACGATACTCAGACACATGGACATATTTACGAAAATTAAAAACGAATCGAATGCAGTTGTTAAGACGGCGGTCAAGTTTGTTGAGAAGAACTGTATTCAGGTCAAAGTAGCATACATCACCATGGTCAACAATTGGGAAAATCAAGGCTTGTACAAGCTTTGTTTTTGCTTTTGTTTTACATATTCGTAGAGGTTCTTTTAATCCACCTCTCTGTCTGTCCGTCTGTCTGTCCGTCTGTCTGTCCGTCTGTCTGTCCGCCTGTCAGAACCTTATAACTTCTAAACCAAATAGGACAATTACTTTAAAGTCTTACGTAATACGTATAACATAAGCCCAAATGTGAATATTATATTTAAAATTATCATACCTAAAAACGAGATTAGATAGATTTTTTTAATATTATTTGGGGCGTCTGCATTCAGGAAAAGAGGCGGTTTTTTAGTGTCCTAATTAATGCATGACGTTGAAAATAAATTTATAAACAAATTATTAAATCTAAGTTTATAGAAAGAAAGAAAGAAAGAAAAATTATTTATTGCCACAACAAGACGACATGCGGTAGGTGCACATAAAAAATACTTAATTAGGTACATTTCTTGAATCATTTTATCAATATATGATACCTACTTTGCATGTCGAAGCTGCGGCAAAGAGGTCGACACTCAGCATGATGCTGTGTTGTAACGTGAGTCACAACACAGCGCTGATTTTCAGTGTCAACCCCAAGTGATGATGAGCGGGTGCCAAGCCAGCAAAAGCAGCCAATGATTATTATACCCAAAAACAAATAAAGCAATAATTATTATATAAGAGTGTGTGGGGTGTGTGTGGGGGGTGAGTGTGTGGGGGGTGTGTGTGTGCGTGTGAACTGTTACATATACTTTATATTATATACACATACTTACATAACCATATTATTAACATACATGATTATTATAAATGATAAAAAATTTAATAGAATCAACATTAATCAAGGGTTTGCTAATGAGACATACTGGACATAATAGATAAATTAAATATCTAGTATCCCTGTGTAGTCTGTGGATAGATCGACTGTTTCGCCGCATCGCCGCATAAATATTCTTTCATAAAATAACAATTTGGTGAGCCTTCAAAGTTGCTATTTTTAGACCTATTTTGTCCCGGCGGCTATCTGATAAACGGCTGTACGTCAAAAGGTGTTAGTTAATAATGGATGATTTCAGTAATACCTGTAGATACTTAAAAAACCGGCCAAGTGTGATTCGGACTCACGCAGCAAGGGTTCCGTACCACCTATCGACCTGATACCCCATAGAAACTGATTTAATAAAGACATCAACGAACGTTAACATAACTGGCGAAATGTGGATGTACTATTACACCTCTAAGGGGTAGGCCCTTCGGGGAAATACAGGCGTGATGTTATGTTATGTTATGTTATCAACGAGCGTAAACGAAATGTGAATTTTGGCATCTCTTTCTAACGTAGCTACCACCAAAAATGTTTATGTATGCCCAGTTTTTTAGTATTTTTTGCTAAATAACATAGTATGCACTATAATCAGGCAAAGTTTGATGCTGTTATGTATTACCGTTTTGAAGATAGAGCAGGAACAAAAACATTGAAAAAAATGCATGTTTTTCGAGGTTTCTTGCATTGGGACTCGCATAGTTTTGAGTTTTTTTTTTAATATTTAGATTTTGTCTTGATAGGCACCATAGTAACACATATTCTGTGTCAACTGGTTATCTATTACCGTTACAAAGATACAGCCCTGTGACAGCCAGACGGATGGACGGACAGCGTAGCGAGAGTAATAGGGTCCCGTTAGCACCCTTTGGGTACGGAACCCAAAAAACAACAAATATTCTAAAATATCAATATTATCAGTGAGAAAAAAAGTTATACTTAAGTGTAGTGTGTAGGTTAATCATATTACCTAAACGTAAGCTAATTATAAGTAAGTAAGAATTATGTACTTTCAAGTTGTTAGCGCGTTTAGTCTTAAGTTGGTTGTTAAGACATTATAACGTACTTTTACTCAACAATACGTCTTTCATTGGAAGCCTCTACCTACAACCTTTACATGGCGACCCTGCCACCAGGGACCATGGCCATCGGTTGCAGTGGGTCAGGTGGATAATTTTGATAAATTTTCGGTGTTTTCGTCATGGGAAAGTCTTACTCAAAAGAAGAGGTCATCGTCGCGCAGAATGCGGCCGGAGCGAGTTTCTGATGAGCTTCTAAAGGACATTGGCAATCACCTCAGCACTCAATTTTGATGGCGTTTTTTGGAATAGCTGCATTATATGGCGCTTATCATTTCTACAAAAACTGCCACAAGCAGTAAAAGCATAAGTAAAATTTTCTCACTAGCACTTTCTGGCAAGTCATTGAACTCTGCTGTAGTCATAAATATTTCCGGTGAACCACCACTAAGGCTAAAATCGCTTGCACTCAATGTTTGATGGCAGCGGCAGGTACGTATAATGTAGCAGGATTCGTTCAAGGGATTTTGTCGACAAAATGTACCACCGCGAAGTATCGTGACCGTACATTCAACAAAAATAAGATTTATGATTATTTTATTATTTTTAACGCATTTACGCATGCGAAGCGAAATCATCCTGCTCGTGAGCGATTTTTTCTTTCCACAATTTAAATCGTAAATTATAAGATTTATAATAACTTCTTAGGTTTTCGCGATCACTACACATTATAATAAAACAAAGTTTAACCGGATTAAATCGCGTATATTATTTAAATTGGTTTCCCTGACGTTTCGAAAGCTTTGCAGCATTTCGTGGTCGCAGGTAGACTAAGATGACAAGCGTCTTTACAAATATTTCTAAAAAATTATTTTAATCTACCGTACAATATTATTAATTAAAATCGTTTCGATGCACGCAGTAATCACTCACAATATCATTATCTTTTACAGTGTTGCGTGCTGTTTGGGACTTGATTATTTTTAATTAATCCGGTTAAACTTTGTTTTATTATAATATAAGATTTATGGTTGGAAAATATAAGCACAAGTGCACAACATCAATTTCAGAGTTTTCCAACTGTATTTTATATTAAAGTAAGGTATCGATTTACTATTATTATTAAGAGCCTATACCATAGGAAAAGAGAAGACTATTATTACCTATTCTATGCCTATACCACAGAATACCTAATAGTACGGTCGACCGCATGTCGGTGGTAACACTTTGACATTAGCAGCATAATTATTTCGTAAGCAGTGAGGGCGGTTTTCGAATTGTAGTGTTACCACTATCATGCAGTCGACTGTACTATCGTATAGAACAGCCACTCACCGCCCCCCGCCAATTTAAGATTCCTCACCCGCACCCACCCGTGGTTTTCCGGAAATTGGACTGCAAGATTGCAGTGGATGTCAATCGCCAGTCGGTATACAAGCACGCCATCTCTGAAAACTACTGCGAAACGCTTGGAACCCAGTCAGCATTACGAGCGGCGAGTATCTCTAGCCTACACATGTGTGCGCGTTAGTATACAGACGTAATCTTGTGTATGTAGGTGGTGCTAGCATTTATATTGTATTGAGTAGCCAAGGTGTGTTATACTGTCCCACTGCAGGGCAAAAACCCTTCTTCCACTTCTCTCTATCTGTGGCTGTTGTGAACCAGTCTTTTTGGAAGGAGTCCCAAGCCCAGACGCAAGACAAGCTCAGATATCCAAGCATCATTATAGATTTCTTGGTTACAAAATATAAATCACACCAGAAATTGTTCATGGGTATCCAAAATGGGTTAACCAATAGGCAACCAGCCAATAATTATGATATCATATTGAACTATGTTTACGCAACTTGTCTTGTTGATATCAGTACAATATAATACAATACAAATCCTCTTTATTGCACAACAAGATTACATTAATTTCTTAAATAACTACTTATGCGCTAGTGTACAACTGGCGGTCTTATCGCTCCACGGCGATATCTTCCAGACAACCATTGAATGGACTGGAATGTCATGGAAGAGACAAAGGGTAGTTACCGGTGCACTTAAATATCGGAAACTTAATTAATTAAAGTAAACTAACTTAGCTAGTAAAATAAAATAAATATACCAAAAAACCAACACAACCAATACCAATTAATATAAATCAGTAAGATGGGATGCATCGTACCATCCAACTAACTCTTAGGTCTGGGGGTCTATTCGCTAAATCGCCAACGATATTAATCGAAACGACACGATATGAGTCCAATATATCAGATCAGACTCACCGTACTCTAATTAAAGTTCAGATGATTTGTTGTTTATTGAATTCACAGACAAATAAAGTGTTTTTTTTTTGATGATGTAGATAATTTTCGCAGAGAATGAGTCAAAAACAACGTGTTTGACGTCTGAAAACATGGAAATACTGTCAATGAAAGTCACAACTAACAGTAGGTTTACGGCCTAAATTTAAATTTAAATTGATTAGTATCATTCTTTGCGTCGTATAGACGATAGTGAAATCGTCGTCACTTAGAGTAGGTTTCGACACGACAAATACCATGATATATCGATTATATTACCAATTTGTGTTATTGGGTTTTTTCATTAGGAAATTCTCAGTAGCAGCCCGGAGTTTGGATTTGTGCCCGGTCAATGGCAATAGGCTCGCCCCCTATTACATGGGACTATAACAGAACTGGCGAAATGTGGGTGTACTATTACACCTCTGCCTACCCCTTCGGGGAAATACAGGTGTGATGTTATGTTATGTTATGTTATTACCAATTTGCGAATAAGCCCCCAGAGTATACTCCTATCAACGAAGCGCTTGCCGAATATGGTGCCGGGCCTACGACAGTGTCTATCATAAACATTGGGACTAGTTATAGTATCAACGATACATGATGGTAGAACCGGAAAAACCATGTTTAAGGGCATGGTCTCACTGAAGGTATGTTCGAACCAACAGTCACAAAAAGTTTAATTACATATGTTTTACAGGCAATTTATTTATTCACCGCTTTGAAAGTCATGATTTCATAACTAATCACAGCTCTCAATCTACATAGAAAATAATAAAAGATATTGTCCTTTATTCTTTCCATTCGCCCAACAAATTCATAACACAATAATCTTGAAATAATGACAACCTTAAACAGCATTGTCAAGAATTTAATTAGTCAAAATAAAGTCCCTCCCACTTCGTAAACTAATACAATAAAGAACGCATCACATAACAAGAAACTAGAAGTACAAACCTAAGAGAAAATGAAAAGCTTTTCTCCCAACATAAACTCCTTGGAATAACTTCAACTCAAGCATAAAATAAACAAGCAAAAACGTTGAAGTCGAGACGAAACTAAGCCTTCGTTGTAAACATAACTCATTTAATTAGTCTTATATAACTGTCTGCGTATGTAATACGTACATATATAATGTTCTTGCTGTCTGCATTGTTGTGATTCAAATATTGAATTACAACGCCAACAGTTGTTTTTTCAAAAGTTTCATGAAGGTTCAGAATTCAAAGAAACAGTAGACTAAAAACGCGCGACTGCTTTTTAATTATTTTAACCGTTTTCTTTCTCTAACAACATCGTTAGTTTAAAATTTAAATGAAGTTTATTAGTTGTTCATTCTATTCAAAATATTTGTAAAAGTTCTTGAAGTTGCTTTTCTAAATAGTTAGCTGTTTACTTTCTCTACAACATCGTTATTTTAAAATTTTAATAAAGTTTACTAGTTGTTCATTATTTTCAAAACATTTGTAAATGTTCTTGAGGCTGCTTTTTAACCGACGAAAGAAAGAAGGAGGATTTTTATTAATTTTTATTTATGACCACGCATAACTTTTTACAGAATGGTCCGATTTTTATTATTCTTTCTTAAATGGATAGGGTATATCTCGAAGTTGGTCCCATTTAAATTTGAAATTCAAAATCTACCCCTAAGGGTAGGAAAACAGGGGATGAGTGCTTGTTCACACACTGAATTCTTACCTGTTAACCGATTCTGTTGAAACTTGGCACACATAAATGTAGTTCTAGACACTACAACATAATGGAGACCTGGAGTTCGATTTAAGGCTAGGCTCCCAAAATGAGGTGACTTTTTGAAAACATGTGAGTCGAACACATGCTTGATGAATGTCAAATTTGCATAGGTATATATTTTTTTGAACCTTTATCTATCGTTTGATTAGACAGTTACATAATTAGTTGATTTTTGTTCGATACATTAATTTTTTCAAAATCATACGTTTTTAGAGATGTTCCAAATATTTCTCCTTTATTAATTAAGTTAGCTGTATAAAATTTATGCATATAGGCAGATAATAAAGTTTACTAAAAACTGGCTAGAGGAAATTTGTACAGATTGTTTAGTATTCTTGTAATAAAACGAAAACTGTTTTGAGACTTACGTCATTTACTTCCGTGTGTAAAACGCGCGGGAATGAATTTTTCAAAAATGTGTTCTATTGCAACTCGCATAAAATTTACGAGAGCGACCCGCAGTTGCGGAGTGTAAGGGGAGTGCGAGGGTGGGAATTGCGTTTTGGGAGCGTCCTCTTAAGCCACAAAAAACTTTAAAATAAAACTTTATAACAAAAAATTGATCCGACCAAAACAGAAGATCATTAAATTACTTAAAAACAAAATAACATCAAATACAACGTGAAATTTTCAACAATAAACAATAATAACTTCTTAGGTTTTCGCGATCACTACACATTATAATAAAACAAAGTTTAACCGGATTAAATCGCGTATATTATTTAAATTGGTTTCCCTGACGTTTCGAAAGCTTTGCAGCATTTCGTGGTCGCAGGTAGACTAAGATGACAAGCGTCTTTACAAATATTTCTAAAAAAATATTTTAATCTACCGTACAATATTATTAATTAAAATCGTTTCGGTGCACGCAGTAATCACTCACAATATCATTATCTTTTACAGTGTTGCGTGCTGTTTGGGACTTGATTATTTTTAGGACTGGGTTCCAAACAGGTGGTAGCTGCCAACCATCTTCTCTATTAAAATTAGGATGTTTTTTAATTTCAATAGCCTCACGGAGCATTCTAGGTACATATCGGTTTTCCTTCGCCAGAACTTAACATCCTAATTTTAATAGAGAAGATGGTTGGCAGCTACCACCTGTTTGGAACCCAGTCCTAAAAATAATCAAGTCCCAAACAGCACGCAACACTGTAAAAGATAATGATATTGTGAGTGATTACTGCGTGCACCGAAACGATTTTAATTAATAATATTGTACGGTAGATTAAAATATTTTTTTAGAAATATTTGTAAAGACGCTTGTCATCTTAGTCTACCTGCGACCACGAAATGCTGCAAAGCTTTCGAAACGTCAGGGAAACCAATTTAAATAATATACGCGATTTAATCCGGTTAAACTTTGTTTTATTATAATAAACAATAACATAACATAACATCACGCCTGTATTTCCCCGACGGGGAAAATTAGTTATTTACATTAGTTTAGTTAGGAGAATAGTTGTTAAGATTAAAAAGCTTCATTTTATTTTTCGCTTTTCAGTTTCTGTTTTTCTAAAGCAAAATTTTGTAGGTATAATGATCGGAAAACATTTTTTAAAGATTATAAAACCCATTTTAAACCAAATGTGGGTGTACTAATACACCTCTGCCTACCCCTTCGGGGAAATACAGGCGTGATGTTATGTTATGTTATTTTAAACCAACAATAACAATCAACTAAAAATTTTTGTACTTAAGTAAAGAAAGTCACAAATTACAAATACATACTTACAAAATAGTTCGAAAAAACCACAAGAAAATTCTGTTCCAAGAATCCAATTCAATGTTCACTCAATTTAATCACTTCACCATCCAAAATTCACAATAACAACACCATAAAGTTCACAGTAACCATGAGATAAGTTTATTTACGAGATTCGTATTATATCGGAGTGAAGAACACTCGGGCAGAACAGGTCTGCTCGCGACGAAGGATCGCGGTAGACTGAAATCTGTAGGAAAATTATCTGCTGCGTGAAAAGTGTTGTGCGTTTCAGTAGGCTGTTTGCGGAGCGCAGTGCGTAGTTGTTGTTGTGCGTATCCTATATATTCCTGGGTGAAATTGAGAGTTGAGATGTATTCTGCGACAGTTAACATTTCATTAACCGTAGTGGAGGGCCAGAGGGGCTACTGTAATTGAAATATCACTAAAACCTTTCTGGTTTTGTTTTCTTAGTGTACCACAGCGGTAACATGGCTTCTGTACGGATTTTTTAATGTTGGTAAACATACTTAATTTTCTGTGCCATCACTCAATAAACAATTGTCAAGAAATCACGCTGTTTTTCTGCATCCTCTGGTCGCTAACAGGATGTTTATGCATGTAATTTGTATCTGCAATCGCACCCACAATAGTAAGTAGATATTTATTTGGCAAATTGTATGCCTGATTTTAAAAATCACATTTCATCATCATCATCAACTCAACCTATCGCAGTCCACTGCTGGACATAGGTCTATCCTAAGTTACGCTACAAGCCACAACACTCGGTCCTTTACATTCCGCATCCAGTCTCATTTACAAGTTGGTTATTTTAAAGATGACGTCGGAATTTCTTATGCGACTACCTCTAAGAAGAAATGCAGAAACAAACTTATGGATCAAAGTCACTTTTAAAGACCAGACATTTTGGACTGGCCTTTGAATGTGCCAGGTCAATTTGAGTAGACCTGTCTCAACTGATGGCACGCATGCATTAGCCATCGTGTAATATGGGGCAACGCTTTCTTCAAGACATTTAAAAAAACAATAAGTATAAAACTTTATCACTGGTAGTGTAATGATTTCATTCCTAAAAGCACTTACCTTGATGCACCTACAACATCGTAACACCGTATAATCTATGAGGTCTGAGGACACTTTCATTCAAAGTTTATCTACACGTGTTTCTACGGACTCAAGTCGGTCGCTGCAGAGAGAATATGTGCAAATGGGGAATGCGAGACTTCTATATTACTGAATGTGATTGCGGGGCCCCCATTCAGTGCATGGCCCATTTGCTCACTTGTCCCTTGTACTATCTGCACAAGAGACGATTTAAACAAAGCCACAAGCAACGCCATAGCGCTCACAAAAATCTTCTACCGTGCTATGCCGTAGGTACTATAGTATTATATTATCTGTGCTTAGGGTTAGGTTATTTTCTTACATTTTGTGACTCAAGTCTTAAGTTAATGATTCATTGTTAGTAGGTAAGTCAAATACAATTATAAATATAATTGCTCTATTTTTGAGGGTGTTGGGATTAGACCCCACAAGTGGGACGTTTGTACCGATAAAATTGAGTGTTTTTACCACCCTTAAAGTTTTATTACTACAAGACAGGGACATATTGTTTAAAAAAAATATTTCATCAAATTTTTCTGAAAACTCTGTTTAAATAACTGTAGTAATACAACACATATTATAATAACTCACAAACCTCAATTATTTTACATTGGCGATCACGCAGATTGCAGAAAAAATTGCATACCATATCAGCCCACACATGCGCTACAATTTTAATCTTAACGTAGGCGTAGGGTAGATTCATTTAATGAGATAGCTAGTTAGGGAGAGGAAAAGTGGAAGACCGAGAATACACGTAATATTGAACGAAAATAAAGGCCCCAACAGCGCGTGGCATTGCCTGAGCCAATAAGATCGCGTTATGACAATTCAAAACTGGGTGGAATTGGGCGGAATTGGTTTCAAACGAAGCAGGCTTGGCAGGATTGGCTTTATCCTCGATGCGTGTCAGCGGCTACGTCGACAGCAAGGTCCTTGCTAAGCAACCTGCAGGGCAATTGCGTAACTCATTTGACAGTTTTATTTTGATGTAAAATTGAAGACGATGTTGATAACATCGCAATTGAAAACATTGAAAACATTGAAATTGTGTAACGATATAGAGGGAGTTCATTATGAAGTAAATAAAGTCAGGAGGGAAATCCATTGCGATGTAAATGACGTCATGTATGTTAAATCACGTTTCTTTATGCAAGTAAGCTGTTGCAAGTATGCGTTTTAAGCTCTATCATTCATTCAATTTCATGAAGAACTTCGGGGAAAAAGTCGGGTCAATGTCCGCTATCGCCATGTTATCTACAAGAACTATATAGGTCGTTTTCAATAGTCAAATAAAACAATCATTTGTAAAAAACAAAACAATAACAATATTTATTAATTTATTACAACTTCAACATTCTGGCACCTTCGCTTGGTTGGCTCACGAAGAAAATGGGCGTGCCCTTGTATTGTGATAGTATTCGCATCTTTAAGATTGCTACTTCGCTTTTCTTTACCTGAAAAAAAAATACCGATTATTATCAAGATAGATTTACACTGTCGACGGATGAAAACTTTACTCACAAAATGTAAGTTCTTAATTTTTTCGTAGAAAGAATAACTCAACCAAAAGCAGAAATCGAACCTGCGACCCTCTGGTTCAGTACACCAATCAATCTTGCCAACTGAGCTACCTTCCTTCCGGTCTTAGGGTGTCTTTCCACCAGATCTATGCAAGGAAGGTAAGCGGTGAGCGAAGACAAAAACACCAATAGAATCGTTTGATTTTCATAGCTTCGCTACTGTTAGCTCTAATGGAAAAGGATTCCACGATGCGAAGTTTTTTACATACTCGCTTAAGCCAGGGATGCGAGCTAAGGATGAGCGCTATGGGATGCAAGCGAAGGATGCGAGTTAAACTCCTTTCCCCTCGCCGCACCGCGCTACCTGACCGCACTGTATCGCAGATCATTTATTTGTCAGAGTATGGCACAATACAGTTGTTATAAAAAAAAAATAGCTTGCTTGCATAGCTACATCACGCAAAGCGCATCTTCCTCGCACATCTCACCCGCTCCACTACCCCAGTTTGCTTTGGTGGAAATATACACATAGTTTCGTAGCTTAGCCTTGCCCTCGCTCACCTCTTAGCTACCTCGCACATCCTTAGTAGTAAGGCACCCTTATGGCACAGAATATCTTCTTTTTTTTTTTTTCCCCTGATTATAAAGAACACGTTTCTTAATAATACATTACAATCTAGCCTACAAGACTAATAAGTAATTTTAATCTAACTAATTTTTCTACGTTGTATATATTTGTTAACTAAGAATAATGTCCATTGCATTCACTTAGAGTCTGATAATCTTAACTATTATAAAATTGTAAACGTCTGTTTGTTTGTTTGTTCCAGCATCACGCTAAAACTACTGGACCGATTTTGATGATTTTTTTTTGTTTGAAAGCTGATGATCTGACTTAAAAACTGGTATGGGTTTTGAGAAAGAAAGAAAGAAAGAAAAAAAGAAAAAAAAAATTCGTGGGTTGCGTACTCACCCGACAGATCGAAGCTTCTATGCATTTGCACGAGCGGATAGTAATGTACGATGGAGTGGAGTGGACAGGGGATGGGACTGGGGATGGGACTGGGGACGGGACAGGGGACGGGACTGGGGACGGGACAGTGGACGGGACAGGGGACGGAACATGGGACGGGAACGTGGGGCAGTGGGGCAGCGGGGCAGTGGGGCAGTGGGGCAGTGGGGCAGCGGGGCAGCGGGACAGTGGACTGGACTGGAATGGACTGGACTGGACTGACGTGGGTTAGCAGAATTTAACGCGAGCGGAGCCGCGGGTAAAAGCTAGTATAATATAAAATCACTTTGTTCATGTGTTATATGTACAGTAGCACTATTTTGTTCAGAATACAGAATATCTAATAGTACTAACGTAGGTGATGGCTAAACACAGGTATATGGGATTATATTGATTTTTCGAACGACGTTTGTGGTCTAGTGGTTCGATTCCCACAGGACACAAATATTTGTGTGATGAACATAAGTGTTTGTGTTGGTCTGGGTGTTTCTCATGTATTATAAGTATGTATGTAAGTATTTACAAAAAAAAAAGTATATCAGTATTAGATCCATTGTCTAGTACCCTTAGCACAAGCTCTGCTTAGTTTGGGACTAGATGGTGCTGTGTAAAAATGTCTTAAAAATATTTATTTATTCTAGGTACAATCAGGTACATTGCAGGTAGATTTCTTCCATACTTACTTCATGTTAATTTGAAATATTACACCAGCCATCCTTGATATTCACATACCTATACAGTTACTCAACCGACATGACTAACTTTGCAGTTAATTGAGTAAGTCAGTCAATTATTTTAATATTGTTTGTCGCATTAACATGATTATCGCATGCGGAACCTTTCTTATTCAGACATGACTACCTATGATGTGGTTGGATGACGGTATGAATGACACAAGAATGTTTTCTATTGTTTATTGGTGACGTCTATTTGTAAATCATCAACTCATACATGAGCGAAGTTAAATCATCAGACTAGCAGGGGGGGGTAACATGAAAATAAATAGTGACACTGGAAATAGACGCTAAAATCGCTGATAGTAAAAACGCCTCGGCGGGACCGCGGCATCGGCACATCGAGCTCCAATATGTTGGAATAATAATTTGATGTTGTTTGTCTGCTTGTTACAGAAGCTGTCCAGTACGCCTACCATGAGTTGCTATCGTAAAATTACTCGCTAGCGTGCAACTCGCTAGCGTGTTAACATGGTTCAAATAGATTTCTTGAGTCTTACGGAGGCGCTAGAGTAAGCTCGATCGTCTTCGAAATGTTTTGTTGGTATAACGTAGTTAACTAGCTAACATCACTCATATTTTGTTTCTTTCTCTCTCAGTACAAAGAAGAGAGAACGACTCATATGTTAAAAATATAGTGGTATCG
The DNA here is from genome assembly GCA_949699075.1 of Asteroscopus sphinx. Taxonomy (NCBI): domain Eukaryota; kingdom Metazoa; phylum Arthropoda; class Insecta; order Lepidoptera; family Noctuidae; genus Asteroscopus; species Asteroscopus sphinx. Next base: position 25,738,829 of record OX453010.1, on the reverse strand, counting down.
CTATGCTAAATATGTTATAACAGTCAACACGTAATACTCCGACTGAAATTGAAGGGTCAGCGGTTTGTGTTTATGTTAGTGAAGTGCTTATGGTATTTAGTGATTGTTGAATTTTTATACCTTGAAATATTTCAATGTCGTGTCGTCTATTAAATTATTTGTAATTTTGTTGACGTTGTGTGATTGTATGGCTCGCGGCATTTTTGATAAGTTTATTTATTAAATAGAAAACAATGAGGACACAGTGAGTGTGTGAGTGGGTCACAATTTCAATAGTTGGCGGAGTTAATGGAAAGGTATGTTTCCAATAAATTATTTCAAACATTAAGTTACAAAATTTCCAAATAGAGAGAAACAACGCAGGTAGAATAGGTAGATAAACAAAGCCACTTGAAACTTTGAAAGTGTAAATTTAGCTAGGCTCAACTCATATACTCATTAAATAAGCTCTTTCAGTCATTATTTTGACTTTAATATGCACAAAAACCTATTTAATTATTATGTAAACATATGTTTCACACCTCAAAATGCTAGTGAGCTACGTAACTACTATCGCAAGCGTATTTTTCGATAGCGCCTGTCGAATTAGTGACTCATGGTGCCGTTTTGTATGGTAACAGCTGCAAAACGTTAGTTACTATCGAATAGATTACGTGAGGTTTCTTACCTATCGAAATCTATAGTACTCATGGTACGAATTTTAATTATTTCTGTGACCGCTAGGGGCGCTGTACAATCTTTCATATAAATTATTTACGGAGACGCTAGCGAGTTTTGGCAGTGTAAACTCATGGTAGGGCTACAGTAGCCCTACCATGAGTTTACACTGCCAAAACTCCATGAGTACTATAGATTTCGATAGGTAAGAAACCTCACGTAATCTATTCGATAGTCACTAACGTTTTGCAGCTGTTACCATACAAAACGGCACCATGAGTCACTAATTCGACAGGCGCTATCGTAAAATACGCTTGCTATAGTAGTTACGTAGCTCACTAGCATTTTGAGGTGTGAAACATATGTTTACATAATAATTAAATAGGTTTTTGTGCATATTAAAGTCAAAATAATGTCTGAAAGAGCTTATTTAATGAGTATATGAGTTGAGCCTAGCTAAATTTACACTTTCAAAGTTTAAAGTGGCTTTGTTTACCTACCTATTCTACCTGCGTTGTTTAGGGGGATCTATTTGGAAATTTTGTAACTTTATGTTTGAAATAATTTATTGGAAACATACCTTTCCATTAACCCCGCCAACAATTGAAATTGTGACCCACTCACACACTCACTGTGTCCTCACTGTTTTCTATTTAATAAATAAACTTATCAAAAATGCCGCTCGCCACATAATCACACAACGTCAACAAAATTACAAATAACTTAATAGACGACACGACATTGAAATATTTCAAGGTATAAAAATTCAACAATCACTAAATACCATAAGCACTTCACTAACATAAACACAAACCGCTGACCCTTCAATTTCAATCGGAATATTTCGTGTTGACTGATAAAATATTTAGCATAGCGTTCTCTCTTATTTCTACTGAGAGAGAAAGAAACGAAACATGAGTGATGTTAGCTAGTTAACTACGTTATACCAACATAACATTTCGAAGACGATCGAGCTTACTCTAGCGCCTCCGTAAGACTCCGTAAAACTCATGGTGCAAGCATTATCGTAATCTATTTGAACCACGTTAACACGCTAGCGAGTTGGACGCTAGCGAGTAATTTTACTATAACAACTCATGGTAGGCGTACAGAAACAACTCAAAGTTGAGAGTGGGGGTGAAACAATGTATATTTTTTGTGAGTCAGAATCAGCCCAGCACAGGATCAGCAAGCTAAAGTGACAATGAGACGAAGAACCGATAACCGTTGGGGTCGACGTGTTCTTGAATGGAGACCGCCTATCGACAAAGTTAGGACGCCCAGACTAGATGAAGTGATGATATTGGCAGCGTGGCTGGTAGAAGCTGGATGCCAGTAACTGAGGATCGATGTCAGTGACATGCTATTAGAGAGGTATATGTCATATAGATTCGACCACGCAGGGACACTCCGAGCATAGCCCTCTCCATTGACCTCTGAGGAGATTCGCAGGAGAACGAAAGTGACCGACATAGCCCGAAGAATTGCCAAGCTTAAGCTTAAGTGACAGTGGGCGGGGCACATTGCTGGCAGAAACGATGGCCTATGGGGCAGTAAAGTTCTGAAGTGGCGACCGCGTACTGGAAGGCGCAGCGTGGGTAGGCCCCCCACAAGGTGGACCGACGACCTGGTGAAGGTCGCGGGAATCCGCTGGATGCGGAAGGTGCAGGACCGGTCGTAGTGGCGATACTTGGGGGAGGCCTATGTCCAGCAGTGGACGTCTTTCGGCTGAAATGATGATGATGATGATGTCATATAGGCTGATGATGATGATCATGATAATTAATCAGCCCGTCACTGTCCCACTGATGGGGATAGATTTTCTTTCTGGATGATGCTCTCTTCAAAGACAATCCGAGGCGCCCTGGGCAGTCAGCCATGCTTATGAGTCTACTGACCTTTCTAACTGGTTAATAATAATTTTACTACAACACAAAGACTTTGTATTTATATATACTTACCTAACTCTATGCTACAACATGAGATAGTCTATCAGCCAAGTCTAGCTTAATACAATACAAAAACCGGCCAAATGCGAGTTGGTCTCACACAGTAAGGGTTCCGGGTTCACCCATCGACCTGATACCTCATAGAAACTGATTTAATTTACGAGAGTTCATGAAAAGACATCAACGCACCGTGCGCGAAATAAGATTTTTTGCATCTATTTCTTACGCAGGTACCACCACATATATATATATATGTTTGCCCCATGTTTAGTATTTGTTGTTAAACTACCTAGTATGCACTACAGTCAGTACAAGTTTGACGCTGGTGTGTATTACCGTTTTGAAGATAGAACAGGAACAAAAACGTTGATAAAAAATCATGTTTTTCGAGGTTTCTTGTATGGGGAGCCCCTTTGTTTTTGGTATTTTTTTTTTGTATTTGTTGTGATAGGAATAGGAGTTATAGCAACACATTCTGAGAAAATTTCAGCCGGCTACCTATTACTGTTCAAAAGATACAGCCCTGTGACAGACAGACGGACGGATGGACGGACGGACAGCGTAGCGACTGTAATAGGGTCCCGTTTGGCACCCTTTGGGTACAGAACTCTAAAAAATTAACAAAGAAACACTCCACGCACAAAACAACACACAACAAAGAATATTCATAGAATACAATATAGAGTATTCTATCTAACTCAACTCACCAGAGTCACAACACATCCTCCAAAGCCGCCGCCAGTCATCCTTGCACCGTACACTCCTGGAGCTCCCCTGATGATGTCCACAATCTGATCCAGCTCAGGACAGGATACTTCCATCAGCTGGCTCAGCGAGTCGTGGGACTGGTAGAATAATTCGCCGACCTTATGGTGGAAGGTAAAGATATGTTTTAAGCTCTTAATTTGATTCTTCCTGAGCCTCCCAATGACCATCGTTCTACTTCCTAATGCGAAAGTATGTGTGCTTGTCCTTCAATCACGCTGAAACATCTCAATGGATTTAGACGAAATTTGGCCCACAGATAGAATATGTACTAGATTAACACATAAGATAGGTACTTTTTATCGACATACCATGAAAGAGAAGCCGCTGGCGTTATTTAGTAGGAAATGGAAATGAGAAGTTGCTGTAATCAAAACGCTCAGAAAACGGATTTTCACTTGCAGTATGTTCGATTAGCAGACATAAGTAAACTGAACAACTTCTAGACAAAATCCCATATTAGGTTTGTAGGACAACCACGGAGAAAGGCCGATGACATGATGAGGTTAGATGAAGAGGAATTTAAGCTACACCTCGCCGGGTACCAAACTGTACTCTTTCTATATTAATAATACATTTTTATTTCACATAAATGGTGTAATGTTGTGGTGTATGGTTTGGTGTAATGGTGGTGTGGTGTGTGTTTCTTTTGTTTACAATAAAGAGTATTTGTATTGTATTGTATTTCACAATAAACACTCACAAATAATACTATAAGTTAGGTATAGGTACAATGTATCTGGTGGGAATGAAGTGTTTGTTTGAACTCTGATACCCAATGTAAGATTTAACTGGTGTTATGGGAGTTACATTCATTACATCAGAAAGTGGTTACAGGTAAGTGCAGTTGAGTCAATAAGGTAAGTTCAACTAAGCTACAGCTAGAAGCCTCATAGTGATATACTCGTAGATAACTTACTCTCTTGAAATCCTTCTGTTTCATAACTTTGGCTACTTCTTCTGTCCTTGAGATCTCTTCTATGACGTGTCTCGCTCTCATCAGCACCACTTCATCACAGTTCTGCTGTTTTAGTTCTGAAAACAATAAGCGAATAAGTACTGGTCTAAGTCCACAAGGTGATGTGGATATCGTACTATACAATTCAAGACTGCGTCTACGCCAACCTTAAAGTACGTTCTGTCTTCTTCAATAGCCCAAGTGGTGCGAGCCAGTCAATAAATGGTACATAGAACGTAGTTTACGTGGGCGCAGCCTTTTCTTTTAGTTTTGGTACAACCACTATCCTTACAGCCTCGTACACAAAGGAAAGCAAAGACAATTCTTCCAAAGATCACAGGGCCAAGCACCAAAATAATTGTATACCTATTGAATTTGCTCAAACAAGGATATTTTTTTTTATTGTATTTAATGGCGAAACGAGCTACCCACCCACCGGCCCACTATACCACCTAGGCTAATGTCTAAAAGGTACCGCAAGTCGGGTCGTCAAACTAAGACATGAAGATGCAAAATCTCATGTGATTGTAATTTCACCGGCACCCGTACCCTTCAGACCAAAATACAGCAATGCAAGCATCACTATTTGGGGGCAGAAGGTACGGTGGTAGTACTTCCCCGGACGAAGGCTTTCACCAAAGAAAACTACTTCAATACTAGAAGTATCACAATAGTCTAGAAAAGCCATTCCTAAATTGGGTTGTTGTGGTTTGGTTGTGTTGTGGCATGGCACACATCGATTGTTTTTAGCTTCAACTTTGAGCGGAACTTCGAATGAAAATATCACTCTGTCTTATTACTCTATGTTTGGATGGTACTCGGTTAGTCGAGTAGTAGTCGGTGTAGCTATTTTTAGGGTTTTGAAGCCATAAAAGCTTGGGAACCGCTGATCTAAAATGTCAAAATCGTTATTAGAGCTGCCTTCAATATTGTTGTACTCCCCTTTGTAATCAGGAATCAACCTAGGTCACGACCTAGATTCCAGTAAAAACATGATCTAGTTCAGTTTTGATTCCCTTAACTTTACCTGGAAGTGGAAATAGGAGCAGAATTAATTTTACTTATCGAGCTAATTTTAAGATGGTGCGGTGGTGGTTTTGACTGGTGTACTGAACACAGGTCGCAGGTTTGAATCCTGCTCGTGAGTGAATCTTTCTTTCCACACTTTATCTTGTCTTGGTCAAATCATGTAATATACCGTTGTACAGTCGACAGCATGACAGTGGTAACACTTCAATTCAAAAATCAAAATCAAAAATCAAAAAATGTCAAAGTGTTACCACCGACGTTAGGTTGACCGTACTATTTAACATGAAATGAGTATGTCCATGGAGTTTCTTGCCGGCTCTTCTCCATAGGACCAACATTTTGGAACCGTGCAACTAGATTCTTAACGTTTTGAAAGTGCATGAAAAAAAAAGCCTTGTAGCGTTAACTTCGCCTTATGTGCCACTTTTGTGCATTAAATAAATAAATAATATCTTTCGAGACGGTGATCTCGTGAATTTTTTGCACACCTTTCCCACTATGAAGGCCGTTAATTGTCCAACAGTAGACACGCTTTTATTTCATTACTAGCTGTGCCCGCGACTCCGTCCGCGTGGATGTCGGAAAATAACATCGTGTCATAATTATGAACACAATATCTTCAAATATATACATATAAGCGCCTACACAGACGATTACACTATTTACCGACCATACTATATTTTGTTTTTACAACCAACCGGCTAAGGTGATGGAATTTCATGGAATTAGCCCTAAACTCCCTAAACGCCCAGCAGTGGGAAGTAATTGGGCTGATTATGTTATTCTATAACACTAACCACATCTCTTCTTATGCTGAGAAGAGGCCCGTGTCCAGCAGTGGGACTGTAATGGGCTGGTAATGTTATGTTATTCTAAAATACTAATAATATCCAGTTCATTAATTCTTCTCATTTTGAGAAGAGGGCCATACCCAGTAGTGGGACAGTAATGGGTTGACTACGTTATGTTATTCTATATTTTCTAGTTTCTTAACTCTTCTCGTTCCGAGAAGAGGTCCGTGCCCAGCAGTGGGGCAGTAGGTAATGAGCTGATTATGTTATGATAATCTATTACACTAACAATATCCAGTTCCTTAACTCTTCTCATGCCAAGAAGAGGGCCATGCCCAGCAGCGGGACAGTGATGGGCTATGTTATGTTATTCTATATTTTCTATAATACTAATATAATCCAGTTGTATTTTTAGGAACCTGCAACCTGCATCCAACCAACAATCATGACCTCTACTTTGTATGCAACTTAATACAATAGAGGGGTCAAGCTGTATCGCTGGATCTACTCAACCGATTCAGATAAAACATACCCTATATTTTAAGTTAGACTAATACCAATACAAATGCTAAGTTTCATTACGATCCGTTCAGCCGTTTTCACGTGATGAGGTAACAAACAGACAGACAGACAGACGGACAGACAGACATAAATTTTTTAAACGATTGATTCGTGTTCTATAGCTTATTTCTAGTCCCCCTAGCCGGTTTTCGCGAAAAAAAACTCAATGTACAGACTTTTCGACCTTTACAGTTTTATTATAGTATAGATAGATAGACAGAAGATAGATTTTTTATTCTCTTCTCTATTCCATAAATTTTTGGGACACCGAAAGTCAATTTGTTTATGAAACATTTTTGTGCCCTTTTGTCTATGATCCCAGTTAAATAATCTGTGTACAATCCTTAATAAAACTAACTTTAACTTAAAATACTTATTACTTAAAACCTTTTGAAGTAAGTAAGTAACATCTTTTAAGTGACTTCTTCGTCCTGTTGCAGCTGCTACTTTTGTAATTTATTGAATTTCATCAAAACAAATTATCAAATTAAGAACGAATTTACTTATCAAAACACGTAATGGAATTATCAAAAGATCCAACACTGATAAACTTTTGGTGACTTTCATAAAATTTTGTGGTAAACAACGATTCGATGGGAAAAGGTAACAAGGTAACAGCAGCTTAGCATTTTTTTTAAAGTGGATAAAATACCTGTGGCTTGTCACGCCATGGGCCACCCGGGGAGGCAACGTGGCTGTGGGGTTTGCACCCACAAAAAAATCCACCGTGTGCCTACTCTCGCCTTGACTGAATGAACCGCGAGAATTGCAATGTCTTTTTAGGGCTCCGTAGTCCTACAAGGAACCCTTATAGTTTCGTCATGTCCGTCCGTCTGTCCGTCTGTCCGTCTGTCCTAATCCTTTACAGCTTAATAACTCCGACAGTTATAAACATTAGTAAATATTTTTTTGTTAAAAAATGGTTTAGATATAGATCTCAATTTTAAAAGAATAAAAATGCTTTGGCTAGAAAAATGATCCTAGCAAATAATGCTCCTTTAACTACTTTCTATTTAATAAAAATTACAAAAAGTAACTTTGTGTTATATTAAAATGACGAACTTCGTAAATTTGGCGCTGAACATCTAGCGGCTAGTTGCAACACACTCTGAGTCGCCAATGCTGCCGTCTATTGCATTTGGTACTTTATAGCGCCATCTAGCAGCGGCTACTAACAACACTATCTGAGTCGCCAATGCTGCCGTCTATTGCAAAAACTAAAATAGCCATGATTAATATTCGATTTGATTTGTTTGTAACACCTACTTAAGGAACCCTATAATACTGAGCATGGCCCGACATGCTCTTGGCCGGTTTTTTTCCTTTAATTTACAATCCTTGCCAGTTACAGTCTGGAGTTTCAACTGAAAACCAGCGCTGTGTTGTGACTCACATTGCAACATTGCATTTCGGCGGATGGAGTCCCTAACAGGATTCTCCGCCACCCGCCCGGTTAAGCAGTTAGGGTACCTATTTTGGGTACCGATCTGAGAGAGTCCATTCGAAAAAAGAAAAGAAAAAAAAAACATTGCAAAATAGCATCATGCTGAGTGGCGACCTCATTGCCACCACAGCTGCGGTGTCTTCATTATCATCATAATTTTAGCCTAAAGACGTCCACTGCTGGACATAGGCCTCCCTCAAGCATCGCCACAACGACCGGTCCTGCGCTTTCCGCATCCAGCGGATTCCCGCGACCTTCACCAGGTCGTCGGTCCACCTTGTGAGGGGACTACCCACGCTGCGACTTCCAGTACGCGGTCACCACTCCAGCAAGCAGGTCAGCTGCGGTGCGTAATGGCCATATTTTGTTACAGCAAATCACTTTCTTATTAGTTTTTTATTTTTTCCTTTCAACCATTATGTTGTTTTGTATTTATGTATTGTTGCATGCTGGCATCTTGTGGCAATGATATTTCTTACTTTCAAGGCATGGCATTGGCAACCCAACCAGCGCGGCCCACTTCCGGGCTTTCCTCTTTCTTCCTATTCCCTTTTTTGGCCATGTCGGGGGCCATGTATGCAAAAACCTTCTGCTATAATTTGGTAAACATTCTAAAATATAAACTCTCAAGCGACGCAAATATAGTAACCTATCAAGTAACTATGACTGAGCCGTTTGGGGTCGAAAAGCTCGGGTCATTGGGTCCGAGTGCGCGCTTCCTTTTTAAGGAAATCTCTAAGAGGCTGGTCGACACTTCGCGTGACCAGAGGGCTGGCTTGTTCTTTGGTCAAATAATAAACGTTGCCATTCAACGTGGCAACGCCACGTCAGTCAGTCAGTTGCCAGTCTTCTGAGCACTATGCCAGATGACAGCGGTGTGGAGGAATATTTTAACGCCTAGGCGCGCCTTTTTGTCATCATTTTATTTTGTACTTTGTAAATATTGTATATATGGACTTGTAGACCTATTTAACTATGTTAAAATCTTTGCCCACTTTTGTGCCTATTCATCCCCGCATCCCTTCATCCCGTTTTACGGTATGAAGGTTTGTACGGTTTGCTTTTTATTAAAAGCTTTTATTTAGCTTGTGCTTTGCTGCCTGTCTCTCTGTTAAAAAACTTACAAGTAAATAAGCCAGTTCATGTTATCCAAATGGGCTGAAATTAGCATTCTATACACACATGTTCTAAAAAAGTTTTTAAGAATATTTTGCTTAATTTAGGATTTTATATTGCAATTAATTTTCATATACGTGGGACACTCAGAAAGTTTTGCGAAACTAAAAAAAATTGTTCTATACGTACATATATTTTTATCAAATCTTTTCAAAGTACTTTCCACCAGCCTCTATACAAAGATTCATGCGCCTAAACCAGTTTTCAAAACACTTTTTCCAGTCCGCCGCAGACACCTCGTTTACAGCCTGCTCGAACGCAGCCAGCGCATCTTCCGGCGACGAAAATTGTATCCCTTTGAGCTGATTTTTTATTTTTGGGAATAAAAAGAAGTCACACGGTGCTAGATCAGGGCTGTAAGGAGGGTGACCCAGGAGTTTGACTGGCGTGCTGTCCAGGAAGTCCCTCGTTTTGAGTGCGGTGTGCGCAGGTGCATTGTCGTGGTGGAGCAGTAGCCCGCGGAGCCCTGTGTTTGGTCGCTTGTTGCTTATAACAGAGAAAACTTCTGGCAAACATTTGGTAGTATACCATTCGGCATTAATGCTTCTTTGATCCCGTAAGGGAATTGATACCAAGTGGCCAGTCAAATTAAAAAAGCTAGCGATCAAAATCTTACCCCCGCTTCTAGATCGCTTCACTTTGGTAGGCGTTGGCTCATTTTGAAACACCCAAACAGTCGACTGGCGCTTGGTTTCTGGGTCGTATTGATAAATCCAGGACTCATCACCTGTAACGATGTCGTAAACACGCCGAGACGAGCCTGCTTCAAATTTGTTAAGCATATCACGGCACCATTCCACCCGGGCCTGCTTCTGAGCATCGGTGAGGTTGTGCGGCACCCAGCGTGATACTATCCTCCTCACGCGAAGATGGCTGTGTAGAATCTCGTGAACGCTTCCCGATCCAATCTTCAATATGTGTTGAATCTCCTGATATGTAATTCGCCTATTGTCTTGGATTAAATTTTTCACTGCTAGCACGTTTTCTTCGGTAACAGCCGTCAAAGGGCGACCGCTTCTTTCGTCATCCCCCAAAGTTGGTCGACCGCGCTTGAATTCGTTATACCAACGATACACGGTTGCCTTGGAAGGGCCTTCATCCATGAATGCCATTTGAAGTCTATCGTACGATTCATCCGGTTTCAGGCGACACTTGAAATCGTATAAAATCATAGCTCTAAAATGTTCCCGGCGCAGATCCATATTTCAGTGAGACACAATACTTTGAATTAACTCGCAAAAAATGTGGAGGGAAATTTTGAAATTGGAACTTACTTATTTTTACTTATAAATAATCATATTTTCGAAAAACATTATAACTGGCCAGTCTCCCATATATAAAAACTTTTTTTCGCAATACTTTCTGAGGGGCCTGGTAAATATAAAATAACGTTTATTAGCAACCAAATATGTTTCATAACAATGGAGCTCTGTCTCCCGAACTAGGTGACAACCTGTATCTCAGGAAACAGTGCCTTCCCTAAAACTAAGCTCTAAGTTATATATTCGGTAAGAAGTAGGTACATTGCTTTTTATTGTTCCTTAATAATTGTTATTAGAAGTAGGTAATATGATAAATAAATAAAAATGTAAATTGATGGCGGTTACTACTAAGCCATGAGTGTATGTGTATTGTATAGTTGATGTAAGAGTGTATTGTGTGGATGAGTGGTGTGCTGTTGATTTTGTGTAGGTATATAATATGTGTGTATGTTTTTGTGGATAGGATTCGTATTTTATTGGCATGTTTTTTTTTTTTATTTATTTATTTTAAAATTTTAATTTTACATCAAATATCTATCAAAATAGTTGTATGTATATTGTAAAACAAAATATATGTATTTGAGACTGATTTGAGATTATAAATTTTCTTAATGAAACAAGAAGAACCCCGTATCCTAAGAAAACAAATTTTGTAGCATTAGGGTTATTAAATCACTGTCGGTAATTATTCAGAATCTTTTACGTAGCTGCGGTCCAATACCAAGTTATCTGGAAGGGTGACGGAAAGGAAGTTCATTGCCACGTTGAAGTAAAACCGGAGAAAGGAACGTTGGTTTTACGCATGGTATAATAAGATGTTGGTACCTATTCTCTTCCCGCAATGACAGCGCGATGCCTCCAAGCTACGTCACGATCAGTGCTGCCATTGATTGATTTGCCTCCAAGCTACGTCACGATCAGTGCTGCCATTGATAGATTTTTGTTCATAATGAATATAAAATAAATTCCTAACTAGCCTAACTATTTGTTATCTCGTGTTATTCATCTAATTAGTTAATAAAGAAAACTATATTAAATTACTAGTTAAAAAGTGATTCTTTATAGAAGAAAGTAAATGAAAAAATGCATTTTGCTCGGGTAATTTATTTTCACAAAGTGGCAGCACATCAAACTGACAAGTGTCACGCTAACAGCCACAGCCACATTGGCTCCACAGCCGATGACGTAGTACGGAGGCAATCACGTGACCTAGCTGTCACGGGAAGAGACTACCTGGTGTTATTATACCATGGTTTTACGTAAGATTTTAACAATTTACATTTCATGGTTCGCGATGATTTTTAGCTAAGAAACGCGTTGTAATAGTACATTATGATACAAGTTAGCTAAGTTGGCTATTTAACTTTTACACGAGGCTGGATTGCAGCCCGAGCCGTAGGCGAGAGCGTAATGGAGCCGAGAGTATAATGGTCAATGCTCACTCGTGTCATACGACGTTTTTCAACAAACGTTGCTTTCCTAAATGATGACTACAATGGGGAAGGCAGGAAAGTTGTTCAGTAGGCATTTACAAGAGAGTGTAGTAAAAGAAACTCCTTTGTGAAAGAGCTCGTCCGGGGAAGTACTAATACCGAATCTACTTCTCCGCCAAACAGTGATGCTTGCATTGCTGTGTTTCGGTCTGAAGGGTACGAGTGCCGGTGAAATTACAATCACATGAGACTTTCCATTTTCATGTCTCAGTTTGGCGAACCGACTTGCGGTACCATTTACGGTGTTGAAGTTGTTATGGGCAAAGGTAACCGCTTAACATCAGGTGGGTGGGCCTTTAGCTCATTTCGCCATCCTATACTATAAAAAAATAAAAAATAAAAACGCACAGTCCATACACTAATTAAAGGCCGAATTTCAAAACAGATTTAGGCGTTACCTAAGCATCTTGTCAGATCTTAGGTTTTTTCGCCTTTGATTATTATATTATACGCACACACTTGCCACTAGGAATTGTGTTTTAAATACTCTATCGCCATAGAAAGCTAAATAAAGGTAATAGAAGTGGCAAAGGCGCGTGAACTTGTCGCCGCGTACAGGTGTCTTTTAGGACACCAGTGCACGAACCGTTTGCTTGATCATCAGTGCTGTTGTAGACGCAGAGTCACTAAAAATGTATTTTGCCACATATCTAGCAACGTATTTTTTTCAAGCAACCAATTTTTTTATTTTTTTTATCTAGCAACGTATTCGTATTTTTTTTAAAGTCGCTCAGCGAGCTATGGAGCGAGCTATGCTTGGAGTTTCTTTGAAGGATAAAATCCGTAACGAGATTATCCGGAGAAGAACCGGAGTGACCGACATAGCTTGTAGGATCAGTAAGCTGAAGTGGCAGTGGGCTGGCCATGTCTGTCGAAGGACCGATGGCCGTTGGAGCAGACGAGTCCTTGAGTGGAGACCACGTATCGGCAAACGCAGCGTAGGGCGCCCCCCTGCCAGGTGGACCGACGACCTAAAGAAAGTGGCTGGGGGGGACTGGATGCGGAAGGCAGAGGACCGAGCGTTGTGGCGCAACTTGGGAGAGGCCTATGTCCAGCAGTGGACTGCGATAGGCTGAGTTGATTGATTGATTTGATTTTTTTAGGCTTAATTAATTTTGCATCGAATGCTAGAAACGGCGGCGAAATGGCGGGCGTGATTGCGTATATATGAGTTGGTAGCGGAAAACCGGCGACATGCGTTCCCGTAGTAAAATACAATAGATAACATTTCTATTACCCTATTATTTAGATTTCTATGTCTATCACCCTCTCTAGAACACAAGGCCTGGGCCTCAGCGGCTCCCCGTGACTTGTTTAATATTAGAGGACAATATTATGAAACTGACGTCCTGAACAGCCCCCCCTAGCCAAGTTGACAATCAACACAATCTACAATCATCAACGCTAATAGAAAACAATCAAAATGTATGGGAATGACATATCTGAACGAATGATTTTTTCGTTGAGATATGTCATTCCCATACATTTTGATCGTTTTCTATTAGCGTTGACTATTGACGATTGTGTAGATTGTCAACTTGGCTAGGGGGGCAGATCTGATGTTAAACATTTTGATTGATTGATTGATGTTTGGTGTGACGAGTCCCATAATATTTAGTTCCCGGAATGCAAATGACATATATACCAATGGATTACCCAATGATTTCGAATAAGCATTTAAATGCACTTTCAAAATGTTAAGAATATAGTTGCATGGTTCCAAAAACTTGGTTCTATGAAGAAGAGCCGGTAAGAAACTCCATGGATATACTCTTTTCATTTTCAAATAATAAATGGTACAATGGCTTGTTACATGAAATGTTATGGTTAAACATGGTTTAGAAATAATTGTGTGAGAACAATGTAGGTTAATGAGTGAGACAAATTCACTGAAGTAAACTAATTAATAATAATTATGTTATGATTAGACTTGTAGACCGGATAAGAAACACAACGATCCGTTCCAGAACAAAAATAGCTGACGTCACCCATAAGGCTGCCACTCCAAAGTGGAACTGGGCTGGACATATCTGCCGCATGTCAGACGACCACTGGGCCAAACTAACAACTCAACGGGTCCCTTTACATGGCAGACGTCAACGCGGCAGGCCCAGACGGAGATGGCGGGATGAGCTGGACTCCTTCCAAAAGGACTGGACGCTTGTAGCAATAGACAGGGAGAAGTGGAAGGAGAGTAGGGAGGCCTTTGCCCTGCAGTGAGATACTTCAGGCTTATAATAATAAATAATAATATGATTAGGCTCGACCATAATAGGATGGGAATCCATCGATCTGACACTATGTCATTAACAGCTACATTTTGCTCATATAAATTTACAGTGATCAAAAAGACGTGAAGAAGTGTGCCGAAGAGTTAGACGAATAAAAAAGGCGGACAGAATCTCGCTAAACTAAAAGTGAAGCACACATAGTAAGACGGCTCGCTTAAAAGTACGGGCTGGCACGCACACATTCACACCCATAGTAAGACAAAAAGCCGCGATTACACAACAAACCTCGTGTGACGGTAGTCATTGTGGTAGTGTCACAAATAAAACAACAAAATAAATCTAGCGTGTTAAAATTCTGTTGAAACTGTAGTGGGTTTAGGAAAAACCGGCCAAGAGCATGTCGGGCCATGCTCAGTATTATAGGGTTCCTTAAGTAGGTGTACAAACGAATCAAATCGAATATTAATCATGGCTATTTTAGTTTTTGCAATAATCGGCAGCATTCGCGACTCAGAGCGTGTTGTTAGTAGCGCCATCTAGCGATAAATTCAAGAAGCCTAATTTAAGAAGTCTGATTGATGTCAAAGTTACTTTTTGTGATTTTTTCAAATAGAAAGTAGCTAAATGAGCATTATTTGCCATGATAATTTTTCTCTAAGGTCAATGACCTTTGAACTAGGACGTTTTACGTATTTTTCAGTTTTCTGTTTATAACTCAAAAAATTATAATCACATTATACTCGAAATAATTTTAAAAGAGAGTTTTTATAAAGGTCTATCAATGTGGAAGATTAAAAGTTTCTAGGTTGCATAGTTTAGAAATGGCAGGGGGGGGGACACATTGCAAGCCACTTTGGGGGGCTATATTTCGCAGATGGTACACCTGATAAAAAAGTGATGTATGAAACATTACCTTCATTTTAGTAGACCTATTCAATGATACCCCACACGATGGGGTGCAGCAAAAAAAATTTTTTTTTCCCCATTTCACATGTATGGGCGCCACCCCTAAAGAACTTAAAAACTATTTTTTTATTCTTTTAAAATTGAGATCTATATGCAGACTATTTTTTAACAAAATTTCATTTACTTATGTTTATAACTGTAGAAGTTATTACGCTGTAAAGGATTAGGACAGACGGACAGACGGACAGACGGACAGACGGACAGACGGACAGACGGACGGACATGACGAAACTATAAGGGTTCCTTGTAGGACTTCGGAACCCTAAAAACGAAGTGATTCAATCTTTTCTTAGCGAGATTCCATCCGCCATTTTTCTATTCGTCCGAAGACTTTATTTTACCAATGTTAACGGACCCTTAAAACTTACTTTCTAAGTCTTCAATCTTAGCGCCTCTAAGTGAGGGTAGTCCAAGTCTATCAGCTGCTTCCTGACACTGCGCCCGCCGGGTTGGGTACTCGCTGCCAGTGAGCTGGTGTTTTACATTGGAGTTGGTCACTAAGACTGCCAGGTCACCCAGGTCCATTGGTATTTGTTCGGATTCGAGCGATCTAGGGAAAATGGCTTTGTATTATTTTTGGAACAGTGTTGGTGTATAATGCCAGCCACTTAATATCAAGCCGCTGGATCCAGCGGCTTGATACTGTGGCGTGATAGTCGGAAATTCGGCCGGGATGACATTGATAAAGACTTAAAGTTATCGCTATTGTAACCTAGTAAAGGTGAAGAGAAGGTTGTACGAATAATATTGTATTAATAAGTCTTGGTAAATCGTGTTATGATAAAGAGTTAAGACGAGACCATGGGAGACAGTCTGGTTACCATAGTAACCGTTGTTTTCTATAAGACTATGCCCTTCAATTGACATGAAAAGACGAACAGCCAAAAATTCATCTTTAATACCGAAATTGGCGTAGCAACACGTGAACATTATCATAACTACATACTTAGACCAACAGAAGACTACATAATTATAAAGTTGTGTATAACTTCAAAAGTTTGTCTCCGACAATCTCTGATAATAAAATGTGTGACCTTAGCAATGTCACGCACGATGCGTGCGTGTATAAATGAAAAGAGGCAAAATTAACTTTCTACTTAAAAACTTAGAGTAATAAGACACAGACTGCATTCAAAGTTCCGCTCAAAGCTCAAAAACAATGAAAACAAACAAATTATGATTCATCATCATCATCATCAGCCTACACCTAATAGTCCACTGCTGGACATAGGCCTCTCCAATGGCACGTCACTGACATCGATCGTTGCCAATATCATCGCTCCACCGAGCCTGAGGGGGTCCTACCCTATGTTTACCGATTCAAAAATCTTAATACGATTGGCAAAGGAATACAACAGATGTCATAATAATAATATTATGTCTTATGTATCTATATCTTAAAGAAAGACAAAAAAAACCTGTGCGGTCAGGGGGCCCCCCGTCAGAAACGAAGTTATCCTTAAAATCCATAATTTTTACTATAAATCATAATAAAGCATAGATGGTAGAAAACACGCGTGCCTCGAAGAGCACGTTAAGCTGTCGGTCCCGGTTGTCATACGAATATCTATGGCAGTCGTTACGGGTAGTCAGAAACCTGAAAGTCTGACCACTAATTTAATAACCTCCGAACATCAGTATTTTACACGGAGCGACTGAAAGAAAGAAAGAAAGAAAGAAAGAAAAATGGTTTATTTACTATTTATCTATTTAATTATTTGCGGGGGACTGCCATCAGACCCCCGCAACGAGCCCGCAACCAAGTTACTGGGTAATATGTCAGTATCTCGTAGGTAATGTAGGCTCGTTGCGGGGGTCTGATGGCAGTCGCTCCGTGTAAAATACTGATGTTCAACCGCATCTGACTAGACTGGAAGCTGACCCCAATATAATTTGGAAAAGGCTGATGATGAGATGGCAGGAAACATCATGCATCGAACGGAGATACACAGGGCCCGGTTCGATTCCGAGTAAAACACGTCTTTTTGAGAGCTTTAACTTTGACTTAACCCACCAGATGGTGCTTAAAGGTGAGGTCAGCTGACAACTCTTACTCTATGGGTATAACCCAAATCTTCGCGTGACGTGACGCTACGTTTTATCCCAAATCACACCTTCCTCAGGCGCCCATAAGAAACTTCTTTCCAAAAATATTTTTATGCGTCTAGAAAGACGCACAGAATTAACAGAAAGGTGAAACAAAGAAACAAAAAACCAGCCAAGTGCAAGTCGGACTCGCGCAGTAAGGGTTCCGTACCACCCATCGACCTGATACCCCACAGAAACTGATTTAATTTACGAGAGTTTATCAAAAGACAGTGTGCGAAATTTGAATTTTTGCATCTCTTTCTTACGCAGGTACCACCACATATGTCTATATTTATCTTATTTTTAGTATTTGTTGCTAAACTACATACCTAATATGAACTATAATCTGACCAAGTTTGACGCTGGTATGTATTACCGTTTTGAAGATAGAGCAGGAACAAAAACGTAAAAAATGCATGTTTTTTGAGGTTTCTTGTATGGTGACCCCCTTTGGTTTAAGACATTTTTTGTTTTTAGTATTTGTCGTGATACCCCTTATAGCAACACATATTCTGTGAAAATTTCAACTAGTTATCTATTACCGTTACAAAGATACAGCCCTGTGACAGAAAGCCGGACGGACGGACGGACAGCGTAGCGAGATTAATAGGGTCCCGATTGGCACCGTTCGGGTACGGAACCCTAAAAAGTATGATAAGATATACGCAAAGACATTAATTATTTACTAGTGGATATACGTTAAATCCGCGCAAAACGGCCATCGCTCAGCATATTGCATATTCTTATGTACAGTCCAACAAAGCAATTAATATCCAGGGAGCCAGATATTAATGAAGTTTTCTCAGAAGAGTATGGATGTTTTCGAGTGAAATATCATTTTAATAACGGACAAAGTTAAACTGTATTTATACAAAACCCTTATCAAACCGTTCTATAATTATTTCCTGAGAATTCGTCATCTGTATCTGGCGACCCTGTATACATTTTCCTTATTTTTTTACTTAATAGCTTTTTTTGTGAAGTGCATTACAAGAGCCTCCACGAGTAACGATATTTAATTGATCGTCCGGCGCACCTTGGGCAGTCAGCCCCCGCTGCCAACCTGCTGACTGGCTAATCTTTTTCTCACGGCATGAACTCTTATCGTTATGAAAGTCATGTCGACACGATAAAAGCAGAAGAAGAATTGCTTTGTTAGACTGTATCTAAAAGTAAAAGTTAAATAAATAAAATAGATTAATAATAATCAATTATAATAAAACAAAGTTTAACCGGATTAAATCGCGTATATTATTTAAATTGGTTTTCCCGACGTTTCGAAAGCTTTGCAGCATAATCAATAATAAAAAACCAATAATCAATTACCTGCAGTCAATGAGCAAAGCATGGTCCTTCTTGCCCATGGTCACGATGTACTGGTCCATGATCCCGCACGGCATGCCTGGAAACTCGTGCTCCGCTTTCTGGCAGAGCTTTGCTTTTTCCACCAACCTGTAGAACAAACCATTTATTAAATAACATAAAAAAGAATTTGAACTATTATGTACTACTCGCACAGACATAGTAAAATATAGACTAAGTGCTGCGAACTACCATGGTGAAGCCAACAAAAACCGTGCTCCTTCATGTACAACCAGTGCTCACGTACACACCATGCACCTGAAGGATATTTCTTTTCGCGATGCTTACTGGAAGATGCCGCGACATGTGAACTGAGAGGAGTGATGTTGCTGACGTCACCTAAGTGGAAGTTAAATTTGATACCACGAGCAGTGTTCACGGTAGCTAAGTGGCTAAAGCACTGGCGTACTGAGCCAGGAGTTGCAGGTTTGAATCCTGCTCGTGAGCGATTTTCTCTTTTCACAATTTATATCTTTAGGCCCCTATTTCGTAGGAATTTCTTAGTAGCAGCCCGGATAAAAGGGACAGGTTCATCCCAACCTCACACGTAATTGAAAACCATATGTACAAAGGTATTTATCTATTTTTATTATATGTATTACATATTTTACTACTTTACTGGTGCATCTACCTTATTCTTTGTCTCTGCATTACCCTAAGGTTGTCTGGTAGAGAACGCCTATGGCGTTAAGACCGCCTTTGTACCCTGTTGTGCATAAAGAATTAAATAAATAAATAAATAAAACCGGTACAAACAATACAATACGTTGTTTAAAAACAGTTAGTACCCCAACCTTACCCTTTCGGGGAAATACACGTTAAAACCTGTATTCCCCTGAAATTACTTAAACAAGTAAAGGTATTTTATTTTCAAGAATTTAACATTCGTAAACCGTTTTCAATTAAGACTCAAAAGTTTGGTATTAAGAAAGAAGAAAGAAAGAAAGATTTATTGCCACAACAAGACGACATGCGGTAGGTGCACAGAAAAAATACTTAATTAGGTACATTTCTTGAATCATTTTATCAATGTATGATACCTACTTTGCATGTCGTAGCTGCGGCAAAGAGGTCAACACTCAGCATGATGCTGTGTTGTAACGTGAGTCACAACACAGCGCTGATTTTCAGTGTCAACCCCAAGTGATGATGAGCGGGTGCCAAGCCAGCAAAAGCAACCAATGATTATTATACCCAAAAACAAATAAAGCAATAATTATTATATTTTAAGAGTGTGTGGGGTGTGTGTGTGTGCGTGTGAACTGTTACAAATACTTTATATTATATACACATACTTACATAACCATATTATTACATACATGATTATTATAAATGATAAAAAATTTTATAGAATCAACATTCATCAAGGGTTTGCTAATGAGACATACTGGACATAATAGATAAATTATTAGCTTTTTTTTGTAAAACTTCTGTAACATTAGAATGTCAGCCTTCCCACGTCTTTCATGGAAGTAAATTTTGTGTAAAATATTAGCTTATATTTTCTAGAATACATAATTAGAATGGTGGTATGCTATGCATGCAACAGAACATATTAAATGCTTCAGAATATTATTCGTAAGAATGCCAAAATTTATTCATTTTTTGTTGAGTCACCCCCTGGATAAAATTCTTGAGTTGGTTCGAATCGAACAACCAAGAAATATCATATTCTGAGCCCAAGATGAATCAGCACAAAAGGTTATTCATCATCACATTCAATCATTCAAAGATTATTCATCACATAAAAAATGATAAAATAATAATGATTGTTAAGGATTATAATAAAACAAAGTTTAACCGGATTAAATCGCGTATATTATTTAAATTGGTTTCCCTGACGTTTCGAAAGCTTTGCAGCATTTCGTGGTCGCAGATGACGCTCGTCTTTACAGATATTTCAAAAAATATATTTTAATCTACCGTACAATATTTGTTAATTAAAATCGTTTCGATGCAACTTTGTTTTATTATAATGTGTAGTGATCGCGAAAACCTTAGAAGTTGTTAAGGATTGTTTAATTCTACACGATACAATGATATTGCCGTACACGAAAATCGCTAAGGACTTATACGTGTAACTGCGAATCGTTCATTTGCCATTCTATTTGCAATGAGCATACATACAATATTTAGGTGATGTTATGTTATAACAATAGATTAAGAACAGTAAGGTTCAGCCAACAAACGCATTTTGATGCGTTACGAAAAATCTTTTAATCTTTTTTTAAAAATCTTTATTTGCAACCATTATTAATAAAAAAACAAATTAAGTACAAAAAATCTGAAATATAATATTGTTACGACGGAGCATTAAGCAGAGCGGACAGAAATACTTCAACCTCGATTTTCCTCGACTTAGAGACGTTTTCAGCAGGCTGAAATGAATTTTCAGTCCGTATCAGAGGAGGCTCTATCACATACCAAAGAATCGAAATTTTGAGTAAGATGCCGTTGATTTCAGGCGCCTGAAACAAGTTTTCAGGCCGTTTCAGGAGCCAACAAATCCGATGCCGACATTTCCTGAAAACCAGTTTTCAGGCGTTTTCAGGACCCCTTATGGCCATTTGACACCCACATGTAAAATTGTTGAAGAGTGAGCGAGATAGAGCTAAATATCAGACAAGGATAGGCGGAGAACCTTCTGGAAGAGAGTGAGCAAGATAGCGCTAATATAACACAAGGATATACGAGATTCGACAAGCTTCGAGAACATTCCATTCTAGAAGTGCGTGAGAGAGATGGAGGATAGATGGAGTTCGTCAAGGTTCGAGAACTTTCTATTACGAGAATGTGCAAGTGAGAAAGAGTTATCTTATGACAAGGATAGCTGACGTTCGAGGACTTTCTAGTAGCTCAGCGCCAGTGGAGTTCAGTTTGATCAAGCGATACAAGCGATAACATCGAAGCGATACTTGGAGCGATTTAACGAGTAACTTTGTGTGTTAATTAGTACATACATACATACATATTATCACGCCTGTTTCCCATTGGGGTAGGCAGAGACTATGGATTTCCACCTGCTACGATCCTGACACACCTCTTTCGCTTCATCTACTTCCATTAACCTCGTCATGCATGCTCGTCGGTTTAGAGAACTCTTAACCTGGCATTTTTTGAGAACATCCGCGATTTGATCGCGATACGTTCGCCGAGGTCGTCCCCTTCCAACTCTTCCATCAACACTCGCTTCGTATACTTGTTTCGTCAATCTCCTCTCGTCCATCCTCTCTATATGTCCAAACCATCTTAACATACCTTTCTCAATCTTTGTCACTACATCTTCTTTCACTCCACATCGCTCCCTTATCACGTTATTCTTTACTTTATCTCTCAAAGTTACACCACACATACTTCTCAAAGCTCTCATTACTACTGCATTTATTCTGCTTTCATGTTTTTTCTGCCAAACCCACTGAGGTACTATGTATTGGCCATACCCAACTTTCACTACCATACATAAGTGTAGGCACTAATTAGTGTTTATTATCTGTTAATTAGTGGTTCAGTGTAATTGTTCTGTAATACAGTGTTCTCTACGCAGTTAATTGGCTTTCTATCCATATACGAACCCCCAGCTCGTAACAATATTCTGTGTGTGTTGAAGAATATTTTGTATGAGTGAGAAGGTGTATGGAGGTTTGTGTGTGTATAGGTGTATGTGGATTTAGTGAGTGTGCAAGTTTGTGCGTTGGTGCGTTTGAGTTGAATTGGTGAGTGCGATTTTCGACACCTCATCGTACTTCCTGTATTACTGATACTTACCCAACGCTTCTGCCAGTAAGTCCTTCAAGCAGAGTGAAGGTGGCTACTTCAATAGCAGCACTGCTGGATAAACCGGCACCCATTGGCACGTCCGTCACGATGACAGCATCGAAACCGCTTACAGCACCTGGATTATTTGTTGTTTGTATAAAATAACAAGTAACAAAGTGCTAACTATCATTGTATTAAGATATTGTCACCTTATTATGTCCGACATTTGCATCATTGTATTTAGTGGCATGGCTCACTGTTGCATAATATAAAACCTACTCGAACTCGAGTACTCGAGTCGAACTCGCCCACTAAAGGTTCCGTACAACCTATCGACAATACCTCGTAAAAACTGCATTAATTTATGAGAGTTCACCAAAGGTGCAGCACTGCACGTTGATGTACTTCTGCATATTTATCTTACGCAAGTACCACATAATATATCTGTGTTTGTATTATTTTTATTATGGTGGTACTACCAATTTGTCCTACTGGTAGTACCACGGGGCTGCATTATGGGCCGTGGTACTACTAGTAGTACCATAGAGAAATGTAATGCCCCATAGTTAGTATGTACTACAATGACACAAAGTTTGGGTTTAGACTTTTTAATGTTTAGTATTTTCCATAATAGAGGCCATTGTAACATATCTGTGAACATTTCAACTGGCTCTATCAATAAAATTAAGTATTATACGGTTAAAAAATAAAGCCCTGTGACGGACAGACGGACAGGGGATAGCGTAGGTGGAGTTATTAGGGTCCCGTTGGTACCCTTTGGGTACGGAACCCTAAAAAATGACCCGGCTCGAATCGACATATTCATAACCACAATAATTCATGATCTTTATTGACCTATCACTTTGTACATTTTATAGAATTCCCTGACTCCTGCGCTATTATAATTACTGTATTACAGAATCCAGTGTGTTTCCCTTAAAAATAAGTATATGCCAGTAATGTGATTACAACAAAATAAAAACCAATAAATTAAGAACAAGCTCTTACCAGGGTAATTAGCAACAACACCCTTAACATAATTTGCCCAGGCCGGTTGTCCTGGCTTCAAAGGATTCGAAGCTGTTGGTGCTTGGAAGCTGGTCTTCACTTCCTCGCCTGTGCCCAACAATGAGACTAGGCGACATTCTCCTGTGTTGTTGGGACCACCAACTATGATGGTGAGGAAGGGTAATGCCTGGTGGAAGAAAGTCATATTTTAATTATTATGTGTCGTAGGTTGTCGTAGACACACACTCATACAACCACATACCTTCACACACACACACACCCCTACACACACACCATGCTTCTCTTAACAACCTGCTTTACTGCCTTATACATACAATACATTATTAGCAAAATTGTTCTGTCTCTTTCCTTTTGCACCATTAAGTAGTAAATAACAGTTTAACTTTATTTTGTTATTATTAATGCTAAAATGTGCACATTTAATGCGCATAAACTGTAGGAGGAAGGCGCTGGTGCCTGTCACACAGTTAATACTAGCACCCGACCAGTCAAGGCCCGTGACGGTGGCGCGTAGTGTTCCGCGCGCGCCAGTCAAGAGGAGGTTTCGGCTGTTGTAATTGCCGCACGGGGAGAAGGGGTTCGCCTGCCAGTGGCGAGCCGGGACCTGCCGGGGGTGGTTGGGCGAATACGGGAGTATTTCCCACGCCCCCGGCCAAGGTCGGTAGAGGAACACCGTGGTGGTTTTTAGTCGGTAAGAGTCCGACACTGGCTCCGCCTTCCCCGGGCGGAGTGCGTCCATGAGGATTATCCCCACGGAAAAAAAAGGCACCATCGTTTACTCTATCTTTTATACCATCAGCTATTAAAATTATTGTTTGTTTGTGAGCAAAGATAGAATGTACCAAATGTACCAAATTTATGGAAAATAAAGAATTTATTTATTTATTTAATTGAAAATATCGCATATTTTCGAAAATCCTAGGACGATTGACGATTAATTAATTGAAATCTATGAAAGTTTTTCGTTATCATCCGAGCTATTTTTAGGATCATTGCAAAAATCCGGCTTGTCTTAGGTTAGTCGCGAATAACCACCCACATAATGAGCGCTGATTGGCCGATATGAACGTTATGCAGAACGTTATCTAAGAAGAAGTCGAATACTGGTAGGCACTCTCTTGCGAACCAAAAAATTCAGTTTGTTAGAACTGCTATAAGTCCTACAGAATGTTGACTTATATAATGGTCTGTTTGTATTCAATGGTTTATGTGTAAAAGTTATAAAAGATTATCTTGGATGCGAAGCAGTATGACCTCGTACGTTGCTAACTAAATGACTTAACTATTAATACTGAATGACAATGTAAAATGACACCTCAATTGATTAAAAGTAAAGTTTCATAAAAACTGTTTATCTCGTTTTTCTTAATAAAATTCTTATAAAGACAACAGAATTAGCATTTTTTGCGCATGCGAGATCCTTTTTTTTTTTCTGCAAGTATGAAACCTTCAAAAGGCTTTATCATTTATCATCGTCTCATGGGGGACGGAGGACGGGGTGTGTATGATTCTTACCCACTAAAACCCCCTCAGTGGCCGTCTACAGCATAATAAGGGGAGACTCAGGGAAATTAATAGTGTGGGGCTACGTTTAAAAAAATAAAAAGTAAAAGAACTGTAAAAACTGTTTCACTCACAGATATCATACCTAGTTTTACTGATAAAATTAAGGGGATGATTATAATGACCAACAAAAAGAATTTTGTGACCTTATGGTCACATATACGGACGGCAGGTCATAGCAGCACAACATAATGTACATATTTAATACCTATCTTTATTTTACCTATGTACCACAATATAAATTGAATAAATTGAATTGAATATGTTAGAGGTTATCATCTAATACCTAAAATATATGCCATTCACCAAAATTAGTAAATTGATCACCAAATTTTAATGAGTAAACTTGGGGCACCCCGACTCAGACAGGTTAGGTTCGAAGGGGACCCAGCCCCTTCGTGGTTTAAACCTTTGAGCCCCACACTACGCCTTTTAAGAAAAGCATAATCATAATTTGCTTTAAATAGGAACACAATTTGTAAAATTTTTGGTTCTAATATCACGCTAAAATGGGTATTTAATTTTGATGATCATTTACTATTTTTATCAATGTAAAGTGATTTTTTATGGGTGTTTCTTATGTATTATAAGTATGTATTTACAAAAAAAAAGTATATGAGTATTATATCCATTGTCTAGTTCCCATAGCACAAGCTCTGCTTAGTTTGGGACTAGATGGTGCTGTGAAAAATTGTCCCAAAAATATTTATTTATTTATTATTTTGCCGTTACATTTTCCTATCATAAGACTGTGACTAACCTAATAATAGTACAACTGACGGTTGACTTTCAAAGTATAAGTAATTAACAAAAGCGACGATATAATCGATACAGCCACCCATCTGATTAATCCGATTATGTTGTTATCCAATAAGGTATTGAGCAAGAGACTCATTAATTTTGATTTTACCGTTGATCGGAAATTTGTCATTAAATTAAATTAGTATCATTTTCTGTTTATTTTGTTGAAATTTGACGTCGTCCTTGGTACAGACAAAATTTTGGGGAAATTTTTAATGAACCTGTTTGCACGATTTCTCTAAGAGTTACGCTGAATACCGCCGATATGGTGTGCGTGCGTTATGCGTGCCTGTTTTTTCCTGCCTTGAAAATCAGCATCACATTATACTATATACACCATATATTTATATACTATTTTATATCTTAAGCATAAAATCGCAAAACGGCACGTGCTTAAGTGTCACGAAAGTACGGTATATCCGGAATAAATCGGACATGACCCGAACATCCGTACCAAAGGCTGTCACGAGAAACGTGACAGTAGACAAACACTACAACGCTGTTGTATGAAATATACTGGAATTGTGTTTTGAGTAAATATACCTACATGCCAGAATATTTTTCGAAGAAAACTGTTTTCGTTTTCCTGTTTGCAAAGGGTAAAACGAGATATAAGGGCCCTATTATACTGAGAGACCATGGTCACGCTTCCAGATTGCCCTGCCAACAAAATGTTTATAAAGATTAAAATTGTGGAAAGAAAAAATCGCTCACGAGCAGGATTTGAACCTGCGACTCCTGGCTCAGTACACCAGTGCTTTATCCACTAAGCTACCGTGAAGACTGCTCGTGGTATCGAAATTATCCTCCGGTATGGTACGTCTTTTGGGTGACGATATCTTATTAAGAAACTGTGTTTTTTAACCGACTCGACTAACTTTTCTGTTAATTCAAAGTCGTATAGACAAAATGTTTATAGATCTAGGGAGGGTACCACTCCAATAATCTGACCAAATTGGTTGCGGAACCAGGGGGTCTACTCCCGTTCGACGATATTCGATAAATCGTTCGATTCATCGCACAATTTGCTACTCCGGTCAACCATCGTTCCCTTATCGCATGCGATGATCGTGTTTTGACGTTTGTTTATCTCATCTCCGGTAAATTGTATACGGCTATGAACCGTAGTCTATCTTAATTGTGCCTTTTTTATGTGCCTATCTTTATTATGTAAGTATCAGTCGGAACGAAAGTTCGTACTTCGTTTGTCGTTCGTAAAACGCGAGTAGACCTACAGCACCGACGCGACGCTTGCACAGATATTCTTAGAATGTTACTAGCGGTTCAACCGCGCTGATCGTGCAACCAGTCATATGTATATATTTTAGATAAACAACTTATTTATGTGATTAAAATGCTTGTATAGACTAGTAATAACCGTGTTTTCATTTGTTGTCGTATTGTCATATCCACGTTTTATAGCACTATATGGCATCTTACGCACTCGACCACCAGTATAAACACCACGGTTGTGCGACCAGTTGCAAAACCGTGGCGTCTCGGTGTAACACCGCCCTTACTTTAATCACAACGCCTTTTAGTTGCAGTTTGGTTATCAAAACTTTACTGCCCTTCGACTTGACTTTTGATTGACCTATAATTAGCTTTGATGGAGGAGCACATGTGTAGTTTTTAAAATTGATCAAATAACAAATTATTAAGACGATAGATAGCGCAATACATACTTTTTTTTTTTTCATTTGTTGTTTTTTGGTACCCAATGGCTGGTCCGTTTTTCTAGGGACATCGTTTGGATTTTTTTTATTCATTGCGTTTGATCGCCACCTCACGCGATTGTGCGGTCGACGATATCACAGAGAAAGGATGTATCTCTTTATACTGTGACGATATCTTAGTTTAAGATGATTACTTTTTTTATAAAACGAAGCCGAATTATAAGTACTGGCATAAAAAAAAGAGGGAAATGCTGAAATAAAATATTTTCCGAGGAATTGGGCCAGAATAAATGGTTTAAATTATTTAATAAGTCTTTTGCTCCCTCCATGTCTTTCGAATCGAGCGGAGGGTGATGCAGTGTCTAGAATCTGGTTTGTGGCACATGGCGCCAGCACTATTCGACGACAACGAAGCCACATTTACGTGTTAGAAGTGTTCAATGTGAAGTGGTCCATTTTGCCTTCACGGGTCCGTTGGTCCATTTGGTTGTACCTCGACATGAAGGCAAAACGGAACAAACTGAAGATTTTAGAAATCATCCAACATTTTCAAAATCCGTGATTTTTATAAAGTAGGTATGATTTATACGTAACATAGATTATAACACGTTGTTTCCTTTAAATACTAAAAATATTACCTACTTTAAACTAATTTGTTCATTTTAAACTCATTTTTAACTTCGCTTCCCCTAAATACGTATTTGAACTTTGCTTTCATGGAAATAACACGGTACGCAAACCCCTCAATTTCGATACATTAATTCTTCAATAATAAGTAAATTTACATTTAAATGAATTTAAGAGACATTTTCATTGATTGGAAATGCCGGGAAATCTCACTGTATAATCGTCGAAATTATTTGCAAAGAAGTTTCAAACAACTAAGTACCCATTCCTTCACAGAATTGTAAAATTGTTTGTTGAAAAAACCTGTGGCACAAATGGAAAAAAGATCTGGCGCCTTACTCCCGACTGGTTCGAGTTTTAAACCAAATCGAGCTAGTGTCAATTCCTAACTAACAATAAGGAATTGACATTAGGTCGATTTGGTTCAGAACTCAAACCAGTCGGCAGTAAAGCCCCAGGTCTTTCTTCCATTTATGCCACAGGTTTGCATACATTTTTCTATTGCGAAACTTGCCATATGAATTAGTGTGTGCCATACCAGCATACACCCACCTCTTTATAAGCCATTAATCAAACTGTATTGAAGTAACCTACATAATCGAAACATCCAAACTTGATTATGATGATGGAGAGATAAGATACAAAATCGTATATCAGTCGTCAAATTTTAAAATTCGCGGGCTACTGCGTAGCAATCAACTTGAACACAGAATACAAAATGAAAAGTAAACAAACCATACAATAAACTTTTGTGATTTGAGTTTTTAATAATATACATGATATTTTTCCACGTTTTTATTATTAACTCGCTTTCAGTCATGTTTTCTGTTCGGTACAAAGTCAAAGGTTTTTATTTCGAATAAGCATTTACAAGGACTTTCAAAACGTTAGTTATGAATCTAGTTGCACGGTTCCAAAAAGTTGGTCCTATGGAGAAGAGCCGGCAAGAAACTCCATGGATATGCTCTTTTCAAATAATTATAGTTCAATGATTTGTTACATGATTAATTGGAAAGAATTATGTGAGAATAATGTAGGTTAATGACTGAGACAAATTCACTAAAGATTATTAAGTTTAGGCTCGACCATTATAGGAGGGAACCCAACGATCCGATACTCTATGGCCTATGCCATTAATAGCTACATTATCTTCAAATTTACAGCGATAAATTTAAAAAAAGGTGTTAATAAGAAATTTGAAAGTCAAAAAAAAAAATTGTATAATAACAATCACAAACGTCAAATTGTACATTGTACAAATTTTGCAATCGATTTTAAACTAACTTCCCGATGAGCTAGAGACTTGAAACTATAAATGTAGCTCAGAACTGGATGACAAAGCAATATTAACTCGCTTTCTTTTAAAAAACGTGGTTAAAAATCATCTAATTATTACGTCTTTGTTTACAGTACCTACCAACATAATGTTTCAAATTAAAAACAAATTGTTATTTTCTGGGTACGGCAATATTATGAGTGATCTTAAGATAGGACCAACCCTGAAATCTCCGTAAAAAAACAGGTGTTCCCTACATTTTGGCGATTTATGTGAACACAAAAGTAGGCAACAGCTATTTTTTTTCGCGATTTCTGGATTGGTCCCATAGTAAAAGTTGTTGATACTGATGAATACAATGACCCCTTAAGAGGTTTTTGAGTAATTACAATAACACGTTTTAGAGAGCATAAACCGGACTTTTTTCTCCCGGGTAAACAGTAAGATAAACACTTCCCGAGGGATGAACAAACAAATATCCTTTCACACTTATTATATTAGCAGGATGTTGTGTTGGATTTTGTTGGATGTTGGCCGCGTAGGTTTGTAGGCTTAGGTAATCATAAAACACAGCTGGATAGACCGAAATCAATAGTTTATTTTGTAACTATCTGGTCCCCTCACATCCACCCACTGAGTACCTATAATAGCAATTTTAACCACGATATAACGCCAACATTATTGTTATTAGAAAGTTTAGAAACCAGCTGATACCCTGTATCTTCACTCGCGTCGTTAGTATACGTATATGGCCAAAATTATAAACTTATGTGTCTACGATTTGCCTAAAATATACAAGAGAAAAAAAAAATACACATAATGTAGCTTGTGTCAAATTTCTATCTCTAGTCAGAAATCTCTTCAACTTAACTTCGACCAATTGTGTAAATGGGCCCATGACGTTGGTTTAGTCATTAATGCATCAAAAACAATAATTGTTTATATACGTTCATCCCACAATAAATGCACCACTACACCGGCGATTAAAGCTCATGAACACTCTTGCCTGCATAGACCAGCTGATACCTGTCAATGTCCAATATTAGAAGTAGTTGAAAACCATATGTATATTGGCCTAATAATTGATAGCCGATTCTGTTGGCAACCGCATAAAGACTACGTGTGCAACAAACTGAGGTCTGTTGTGGGTAAGCTAAGCATTTTAAAATAAAAACTACCCTATAAAATACTTAGAATGCTATACATGGCCTTGGCAGACTCTGTTATCAATTATGGACTAAGCAGCTATGGTAGAACCTACCAAACATATTTGGCAGATATTTATAGACTACAATTAAAAATATTAAAAATCATCACGCCCAAACATATAAAAAAGAAATATAAAAATATTGACTGCGACTTATTTGAATATTGTAATGTTATGAATGTGTACAACAAGGTCGAATATTTTACACTGGCGGAAGTTAATAAGCCTGAGCATATAATAGAAATAAAAAGACCAAGTTTCTTAAGACCTATCTCACTTAAAAATAAATATGTACTACCTAAAACCAATAACCTCTACGGGACGAGAGTTGCTAACTACGTGGTTCCCAACTACCAGAGGATCTGCAAACCCTTTACAATAAACGTTCGAAAAGTTATAAGTACAAATTTAAAAGATTTTTTGTAACGCATCAAAACGCGTTTGTCGCCTGAACCTTACTATTCTTAATCTATTGTTATAACATAACATCACTAAAAATTGTTTATATGTATAATTAATAATATTATTATATTCTTAGAAAATAAGAAACAAACAGATAAGTCCTTAGCGGTTTTCGTGTACGGCAATATCATTAATCGTGTAGAACAATGTATATTGGAAATTAATAAATAATAATAATAGTATAAGATATGGTCTATCTGTGTACCAAATAGGTTTAATAACCATAGGTACTGTTAAAAACAGTATTGTACTTTTTCGCTCGTTAATACTTTTTTAGGGTTCCGTAACAAACGGGATCCTATTACTCTAGCTACGCTGTCCGTCCGTCCGTCCGTCCGTCTGTCTGTCACAGGGCTACAGCCCAAAGATACATCTTTTGAACGGTAATAGTTTGCCGGTTAAATTTTTCTCAGAATATGTGTTGCTATAAGGTGTATCACGACAAATATTAAAAATAAAAAAGTCTAACTAAAACCAAAGGGGGTCCCCATACAAGAAACCTGCGTGAGAAAGAGATGCAAAAATGTATATTTTGCGCACAGTGCGTTGATATATTTTGATAAACTCTCGTAAATTAAATCAGTTTCTACTGGGAATCAGGTCGATAGGTGGTATGGAAACCTTACTGCGCGAGTCCGACTCGCACTTGGCCGGTTTTTTAATCACTTATAGAAACAAGACTAAACTCGTTCGCACCGTCGTGTGACCCCTATTTCTGTATGCTTCTGAGACTTGGACATTGAAAGCAGCCGATCAAATTCGTATTGACGCATCTGAGATGCTGGCGGAAAATGCTTAGAATACCATGGACAGCACGTCGGACCAATGTATCGATTCTTAATGAATTGGAAATTACCACAAGACTATCCACCATTTGCTTGCGGAGAGTTGTAGAGTACTTCGGTCACATTGGCAGAAAGACAGGTGACAATCTGGAAAAACTCATTATCGCTGGCAAAGTGGAAGAGAAAAGAGCCCGAGGCCGCTGTCATACACGTTGGTCGAACCAGATTTGCATCTATCTTTCCATCTCGATTCACGGCGCTGTCCTGGCTGCAGATGATCGCAAAAGATGGCGGAATATCATTCACAATAAAGTTATCCATGAGCCTGGGCCTCCCCGTGTGGCCTAACGTCGGCCACAACCTCCACAGTGGTGCACACGAAACACTGCGCGGCACCTCACGAGCCCAGCCATGACGCAGCTGTTACGCTGATGTCAGAGCCACGCCTGCCACGCGAGTTATGCTGCCCACGCCAGTCACACCTCACATGCCTGTCACTCCAGCCACGCCAGCAACACCAGCAACACCAGTCACACCTGCTACGCCAGGCAGCAGACCCTGAGTCCGCCACCCGCAGGCCCTATCCTCCCGTATTTTTTTATAAAGGTTTTTACCTCATCCTCCCGTATTTTTTTTATGTAGAGGTTTGCTTCCTCGTACCTGATCCTCTACAGTGCCCTCTGCTAACTGCAGAGGAACACGTGGGGCAACGTTCCATTGGCCCAGATGGAGCCCCTCCTGTGTCAGAATATTCGCCACGGGCAATAAAGTCCCCCAGTCTAAAGAAGAGTTATAGCCAGTGCCCAGGGTGCACTGGCCCAATAACTGCTGTTCCCTCCAGACATATCAAGAAGGACCAACAGCCGCCAGGCACAGAAGGAGGTTTTCTGGCCCAGCACCCCAATCTGATTGATTACTTATTGACTGATCACTAACGCGGAAGTATTGACAGCTCACATAAGTAGTCGAAACTGATTTAAAGTTCGGCGACCTACATCAGATCTATTATCCTGATGCGTTTTTTGGATGGTTAAAGTATATCTAAGGTAAGTATAACTTTATTATTTTCAACGCATTTGCGGAT
This sequence comes from Asteroscopus sphinx, assembly GCA_949699075.1. Taxonomy (NCBI): domain Eukaryota; kingdom Metazoa; phylum Arthropoda; class Insecta; order Lepidoptera; family Noctuidae; genus Asteroscopus; species Asteroscopus sphinx. The sequence goes on along the minus strand of OX453010.1, from coordinate 25,705,831 downwards.
GCGAAGCGAAATCTAAAGGTATAAATTGTGGAAAGAAAAGTGGAAGTTAAATTCGATACCACGAGCAGTGTTAACGGTAGCTTAGAGCCTAAAGCACTGGCGTACTGAGTCAAGAGTCGCAGGTTCGAATTCAAATCCTGCTCGTAAGCGATTTTTTCTTTCTACAATTTATCATCATCATCGTCATTTCAGCCGAAAGACGTCCACTGTTGGACATAGGCCTCCCCTAAAGGGAGGAATTGCCATAATCGCCACGCTTGGCAGGTGGGTTGGCAATCGCAGTTGGTTAATACTTAGAGAACGCTGCTATTCATCCTCTGGTAAATCCCTTAATCGCCTTTTACGGCACCAATGAGAAGAGATAGGGTGGTGAATTCTTTATGATCGGCGCCACACGGAACACAATTTTATAACCACAATTTATATCTTAAGTATATTTTTAAAGTTTTCTGTGTGTACATAAATAAATGGAACCCTTAGTGCCCGAGTTCTACTTGGACTTGGCTGGTTTTAATAATAAAAAAACTTACCACAGGTAACACAAATCCTTCACAGTAATCAATATGATCCCCTATAAGGTTGACGCGACCAGGCGCACACGCTGCCACAGTAGGCTGGCGACCGAAAGTTGCGATGAATTTGTCACGCGCCTGTTTTAAGAGTACTGCCTCGCCTTTTGCTATCGCTTCATTAGACATCTGTAAGTAACAAATAAAATAAGAGCTTGGCTTGGACTGCCCAGACGCAGATCCAAGGAGGTGCAACTACAATATTGACTAATTCCAAATCACTGGATCGTCAAACCATCATCATCAGCCTATATTAGTCCACTGCTGGACCTACACCTCTCCAATAGCATGCTACTGACATCGATCCTCGGCCACTCACATCCAGCTGCTACCAGCGACCTTCATCAATGCTCCAGCGAGCCTAATGGCATCCTACCCTACGTTTGCTGATTCGCGGTCTCCATTCAATAACACATCTACCCCAACGGCTATCGGTTATTCGGCTAATATGGCCGGCTCACTGCCATTTCAGCTTGCCAAACCATCACTATAATTTGCCTGTATCCACTGCATGCTGGGACAGCAAAATATCATGGTTTTGTTTTTTAAACATCATCCTTACAAGCAAGATGTACTGAATCAATTAAATACCAATTTCTCACATAACATAATCAGCCCTGTCACGGCCCTGCCAAAGCAGCCAATCTCAATGGAGACTAGTCATGTACGGGACATATTACAGTGCACAAGTGTGTGCACAAACATAGGTGCACTCTCTGTTACCTCACTCTCATAATCGGTGAGGTTACAAGTGCCGGTGAAATTACAATCGCATGAGACTTTCCATCTTCATGTCTTAGTTTGACGAACCAACTTGCGGTACCATTTAGATAACAGCCTAGATGGTATTGCAGTTGTTATGGGCAAAGGTAATCGCTTAACACCAGGTGGGCCTTTAGCTCGTTTTGCCATCCTATACTATAATATAATATAAAATAAAATAAACATTTTGGCTTCACTATGATTGTTCGCTCGCAATACTTCGTCTGGTAATTGATTTCGTGGTGTTGGTGTAATGAATTTTGATCTAGTGATTTGTTGATCTTGCGTATTAGTCCCCTTTCAGAGGGCCTAGTGTGAGCATATCTCCATCGAATTTATTTAATTATTTAAACTTCATGTAACATGTGTACATAGGCGGACTTAATGCCTTAGGTAAATCGAATTCGAGTCGAATTCGTCGACTTTCTCGCATAAATCAGTAGTTTCTCATATCCGCCAGGGGGGGGGCGCCACTGATTTATGACTGAAAGTCATTGAATTCGATAGCAGTATCGGTAAATGTCGAACCCACACTAGACCCTCAGACCGGGGTGCACCGATGGCACAAAAAATTTAATATAATCATTTTTGATCCCGTTCTAAGCGAGTTAAAATGTTTTACAATACTACCCACGCCTGGCCGTGTGCTGTGCGTGATCGCTGCGCTGAGGGTTCAGTATATTATGGCGGGCCTTTTATTAAGTACGTGGGTTCTTCAACCATTATTAGCCTTATCACACCGTTACGCCTACAACCATAGTTATTCGATTATATAGAACACGATTGATTCGATAGCGTCCAATTTAACTTTACAGCCGAGTTTCAAGTTTATGGTCAAGAGATAACTAACAGGGTTATCTTGAGTTTAAAGTTATATCAATATTATGCATAATAATTATATCAGTCAATATTATGTATCACTCAGCGGTGTTTGTTTCAAAGCTAATCTTTACGAGTTTATTGGAACCGTTATATAATATCATAAAAAAAATGAAAATTATTAACACCCGTGTAATTTTTAGGGTTCCGTACCCAAAGGGTGCAAACGGGACCCTATTACTCTCGCTACGCTGTCCGTCCGTCCGTCCGTATTTCTGTCACAGGGCTGTATCTTTGTAACGGTAATAGATGAGCAGTTGAAATTTTCACAGAATATGTATTGTGTTACTATGACTGCTATCACGATAAATACTAAAAATAAAAAAGCCTAAAACCCATACAAGAATCCTCAAAAAACATGCATATTTTTCAACGTTTTTGTTCCTGCTCTATCTACAAAACGGAAATATATACCTGCTTCAAACATGGTATTATTATAGTGCACACTGTGTAGTTTAGCAACAAATACTAAAAAAAATAGGGCAAACATAGACATATGTGGTGATACCTGTGTAAGAAAGAGATACAATAATTCATATTTTGCGCATGTGCTTTGATGTCTTTTGATGAACTCTCGTAAATTAAATCGGTTTCGATGGGGTATAAGGTCGATGGGTGGTACGGAACCCTTACTGCGTCAGTCCGACTAGCGCTTGGCTAGTTTTTTTTATTTTACCATTAAAAATATTTAGACCGCCCATTGTACTTACATAATGTATCTGTAAACTAGTGTCTTTGTTTTCGTTTCGTGTATGTACAATGAAGAATATAATAAATAAATAAATATTTTTTCCATTGCTACTGATAGGTCATTTCCAGAAATAGCGTGACATAGCAATTGTTCTGGAAGTTCGGGGTCTACCGTGACGATTGAGATGTCAAAATGTGTCTATTAATAAGGGCAACAATACGTAAAAATAACAAGCGAAAAATTCTAGTTTTATTGGACAGCACGTAATTATCTCTATAGGGTCTAACGCTCGATGCGCCTGGCTGCATAAATCCAATATCAGTGTATGAGCCAAAACCGGCAGGCGCTGAATGATTACAAACATTGTCCTACGCGCTTTGGCGAACGATCAAGACTAGGCTCCCAAAATGAGGTGACTTTTTGAAAACATATGCTGAATCCAACACATGTTTGATGAATGTCATATTAAGATACATGTTTTTTTGAACTTTTATCTATCGTTTGACTAGACAGTTACATAATTAGTAGATTTTTGTTCGATACTTTTATTTTTTGAAGATCATGCGTTTTTAGAGATTTTTAGAATATTTCTCCTTTATTATTTAAGTGAGCTATATAAAATATATGCAGATAGGAAGATAATAAAGTTTATTAAGTACTGGCTTGAGGAAATTTGTATAGATTGTTTAGTATTCTTGTAGTAAACCGAAAACTGTTTTGAGACTTACGTCATTTACTTCCGTGGTAAAACGCGCGAGAATGATTTTCTCGAAAATGAGTTATATTGCAACTGCATAAAATTGACGAGAGCGGCCCGCAGTTGCGGTGTGTAAGGGGAGTGCGAGGGTGGGAATTACGTTTTGGGAGCGTCCTCTTAACGCAACAGAGTTTGTCTTCATCTTTAACTCTGAACTCGTTAACAGCTTAAGGGGAATGTATCAGCCAAGTGACGCCCCCATCAGTAAAACAATTATTACTAGCTGAATACCTCATTTATTGAAAATTCGTTTTTAACAATTAAAGTACAGGTACTGTAGTTTAATCAGAAACTTTTAACTCTGTAAATTATAGTGCGCTGTAGTTGTAGTTGTAGATAGAAAAAGTGCCAAAAGTGGCCGTTTTTTGCATTTGTTTTCGATAAATGATGTATTCAGCGAGTAATATTTTTATACTGATGGGGGCGCCACTTGGCTACTCCATGCGCCTTAAGAGTTTCTGTTAAAAACCACGGTAAATTCTGGAATTAGAAGCTTACCGGATAAAAATGATGGTAAGCCCTAATCAGATTTATAATAAGCACCACCAACAGACTAGCCACTCCATACAATTCTCTAACGAGTTTTACAGTGATGTGCTCGCCCTTTGCTCTTATGCAGTGGCGTAGCTATGTAACCAAGGGCCCCGGAGCAAAAAGTTAAAAGTCGAACATTCTTTATTCAACTAGGATATTAAATAACTTTTTCGAACGTTGTTCATGGGGCTGAGGGGCCCCTTGAGCTTGGGGGCCCCGGGGCACTGCCCCGCCTTACCATACGGTAGCTACGCCACTGCTCTTATGTCGTGATAACTCCCTGGGTTATACGCATTACATGCTCCGAGTTATTTCACACAGTAGGTAATCTCTTCTTTCCCCCGTCTACCCCTTGAAAACGCTAAGAAGTTAATCTTGCTTCAAATTATCTAACTATGCGAAATTAAAACTGTGTACATGAACAGATTAAAAAGGTTAACCAAACATTGATAAGAGTGACTGAACGACCTAACAGAGGGTGAATGAGACTGAGCTGACCTCACTCATAAGTGTTGTTTGTTTTGGAAACAATTTGTAACGTAGATAACGAATTAGAAAATAATTAAAGTACTCGGACAAGATTTTGTGTGATATTGGGTTTACAGTTACAATAAATATTACATCGTAATAATAAGCGAGTATAGCTATACTCGTGATAAAGCCGAGAAATGAATACCAAAACATACGAAAATGCCGGAAAAATTACAATACTTTACAATCTTCGATCACCCACATCTTGTTGTAATGAATGTCGACGAACCAAGCGGGGTGTACAGAAAAACCTAAACTGGTTTATGTTCTACACTGTACCTATCTGGCAAATGTATTTTTTTTTGTGGAAAAAAAAAATAGATAAATATTATAAAATATCGATATAGATACATATAATTAATGCAAAAAATATCTATAATAGTACCGTTTTTTACCTTCAAAATCAACAACTTTCATTCAAAATTCACAGACAAGAACAACAAAAACTTGACTACTTGTTTGTTTTACTTCACTTATAGGTATTAGGATACTTTTTCCTTTTCAAATAACGACACCTCATTACTAAATCGTCTAACAACCCACAATAAACATTACAATATTTTGATGTTATCAACACTATAAACACGACATACCTTTTGTTTTCTATAATTTTACTACACAACCGATCGAACTTACACAGCGCGCGCTACTCAGTACGATAGCGTGCATTTAATAAAAACGTTATTAATTCTTAAGCCGAGTACTCAATAAGGGGACAATTGTACCACAATTGATGCGGCGCATGTGTCATGTGTGTTTACGTGTCGTATAGGTATTTGTGCTGAAATATGCTAGCATTACGCAATACGCACAAACGCTCACCCCCACACACATACTCACCCTCACAAAAAACTTACACACGCATTATTACATTATGTTACACAAACACATCACTAACATATTTTTGCTAATTTATTCTTTAGTTATAGTTTTATTGCATAAAAATTTAATGTCTTTCTGCACATGGGAGAGGGCACTGTCTCTTGTAACACAGGTTTCTCACCTAGGACTGGAGTCAGGGACTTCACACAACTTGTAACAACTTTTTATGTCAATAAAGATTATATTATTATTATTATTATTATTATTGTAGATACATAATTACAGAAATATACATTTCATTTCAACTTTAACGAAACATTTATTTATTTATTTATCACAACTTACATGTATCATTACAGCAGGCTAGCCCAATGCGATAGAGAAGGCAAACACACAATACAAAATATGAAACAAAAATAACAAACAATTTGTAAGTAACTTAGCAATCAAATCCATACTAAAAAAACATAATGACACACTGTAGTCTGACGTCAAAATACGCGTCAGAATAGGGGTGTAACCATAGAGTTATTATACTCGTCAGTACGCAAATGTCTTTGGGTGTAACCTTGAGAGTTCAAGGCAATATCCAAAGAGAACCCATATAACTACCTAGTTAGAATGATTTGTGTTTGGGATACTGTAACAGGAAAAAGGAGTACAAATACAGTATGATTAAAGAAAAAAGTGAAAAAAATTGAAGTGTCTTTGCTGAACGGTTGATAAGGTACCCAACTGCACCATAGAAACTAAACCATTTTAGTATAACATTAGCATATCTTAAAACCGACGCGACATACCAGGAAAACATCCTGCGCTACGCTCAAAGAAATATAGATAAAATGGTTGTAATCACAATTTTACTTGCGATTCATGCGTGGCAATTTTCGAACAAACTACGCTTTACATATTGACGTCATTAATTAAAAAAAAATAACTTTAATCGAATGTACTTTACAGATTTTGTTTCTGAAGTTAGAATCAGCACATAACATAACATAACATCACGCCTGTATTTCCCCGAAGGGGTAGGCAGAGGTGTATAGTACACCCACATTTCGCCAGTTTTGTTATAGTCCCATGTAATAGGGGGCGAGCCTATTGCCATTAACCGGGCACAAATCCATATTCCGGGCTGCTACTGAGAATTTTCTAATGAAAAAACCCAATAACATTTTGCCCGACCCGGGAATCGAACCCAGGACCCCACGCTCAGCAGTCGCGCTTGCTACCACTAGACCAACGAGGCTGTCTCGAGGCAGAATCAGCACAATAAGGCACTTTTGCGGGTTTTTGTTACAGTATTTACAGAAACAAGTCATAAGGCGTACTGAGAAAGGCTTTGAAATGCCCTGCACTATGGTGCAGAGTATTGGCACGCGCGCCCTGCCCACTTTTCCGTTCTATCTATTTCTGTGGCTGCGTTAGCTAATCGAACACAGAACGCAGAACGCTTGCCTGGCCGCCTGTAAGCTATCAAAAAAATTTAGTTACCTGCTGCTGAATTGCGTAACTCGGTCGCCATCGCAATCAATAGGATTTCAATGTTCAGTGATCCGTGTGTTTTGACAATTCGTCTTATCGGCAACTATGTACCACGCAATGAATATTGTTATCATTTCAAAATGAAAGCTAATGTCAATGTCAATGCATTACACAATTACCCCACCGATCAACCTTTCAATATTAGTCATTATACCTAGGGATGGATTTTTCAAACATTTAATTTTTCTCATAATTTTCCACTTTCAGTAGAAGATTTCACATTCGATGTGAAATATATTTTAAAAAAAATCATGGCTTTCGCCCGTCCCTTAACATATTTATGAAATCAAATGATTCCATAAATACCTAAATATAACAGAACGAGTAGGTGGTTAATTTTCTCCCTCACAGGGAAATAGCTTCTCATATTATTCCGTCACTTTTAACCTCAAAGCCAGCGTTTCTGAGTTCTTTATTATTTCATTCATGACTTTCCAATAACAAACATCTAGTATTATGGTTATTGCTAAGGTTTTCCAGGTTTTCCTATATATGTTATTGCTAAGGTTATCCTAATTCTCAGTAGCGGCCCGGAGTCTGGATTTGTGCCCGGTTGATGGCAATAGGTTCGCCCCCTATTACATGGGACTTCTAACATAACTGGCGAAATGTGGTTGTACTATACACCTCTGCCCTACCCTTTCGGGGAAGTACAGGCGTGATGTTATGTTAAGGTTATCCTTGCTCTTATCGACACAGAATCTGAAGCCCTTCGAATCAACCGGCCAAGCCGAATTTGGGCCGATGACTATACAAACACTTATGTTCATCACATAAATATTTGTATCCTGTGGGAATCGAACCCACGACGTCGTGATCAGCAGTCTGATACTCTAACCACTAGACCACAGACGTCTTCTACTAATAATAATACTTATATTTTTTTTTTTTGTAAATATATACTTATAATATATTATAAGTATATATTTATATGTATACATAAGAAACACCCAGACCAACACAAGCACTTAAGTTCAACGCATAAATATTTGTGTCCTGTGGGAATTGAACCCACGATCTCGTCTACAGCAGTCCGACACACGAACCACTAGACCACAGACATCGTCAATAACATGTTTCTGTGATAAGCTGAATCACATGCGGGCGAAGCCGACGACGCCACAGACGTCGTCAATTAACAATGTAAATAAAATTACCCATTGACACGATAAGAAGAAGAAATTATCTGGTGGCCGGCCAAATGTGAGTCGGACTCGCACAGTAACGGAACCCTTACTACCCATCGACTTTATACCCCAGAGAAACTAATTTAATTTACGAGAGTTCATCAAAAGACATCAACGCTCCGTGCACGACGTATGAATTTTTGCCTCTCTTTCTTATGCAGGTACCACCACATATGTCTAGTTTGCCCTATTTTTAGTATTTTTTGTTAAATTAAATAGTACCCACTGTAATCAGACCAAGTTTGACGCTGGTATGTATTACCGTTTCGAAGATAGAGCAGGAACAAAAACGTTAAAAAAATGTATGTTTTTCGAGGTTTCTTGTATAGGGACCCCCTTAAGTTATAGACTTTTTTAAATTTTTAGTATTTGCTGTGATATACACCATAGTAACATATATTCTGTGAAAATTTCAACTGGTTATCTATTATCGTTACAAAGATACAGCCCTGTGACGGACGGACGGACGGACGGACAGCGTAGCGAGAGTAATAGGGTCCCATTAACAACCTTTGGGTACGGAACCCTAAAAAGTACATAGTTAGGAAAAGGAAAGACCAAACAGAATCCATTGAGCAGGGGTGCTGATCAGAAAACCTCCTCGTGTGCCTAACGGCTGCTTCTCCTTCTGGATACGTCTGGAGGGAACGGCAGTTATTAGGCCGGTGTATCCTGGGTACAGGCAATAAATATCTTTTCGAGGGGAATTATTAGCAATCTTATTGCCTCGTTGTAGTCTGCTGCCTTTTGTAGCTGGCGCGGCTGGTGTTGCTAGCGTGGCTGTCGAGGCCCCCGTGGCTAGCGAGGGTGGAGAGGCAAGTGTGGTTGGCGTGGCCGTGACATCGGCGTATTAGCTGCGTCATGGCGGGACCCGTGAGGTGGCGCGCAGTGTTCCGTGTGCGCCGCCGGCGAGGGTGCAGCCAACTTTAGGCCGCACAGGGAGAAGGGGCTCGCCAGCTCGTGGCGGGCCGGGACCTGTCGGGGGTAGTTGTGTGAATACCCACGGGTTCCCACGGCCACAAGTAGTTAAAGTAACATCGTGGTGGTTTAAGTCTGGGTCCGACTCTGGCTCCGCCGTCCGCGGGTGGAGTGCGTCCATGGGGATGTCCCCACGGCAAAAAAAGAATCCATGAAAAAGAAAGAAAAAAAAATTATTTGCTTCAAAAGTGACGCACAAAATTACCAAAAAAAAATGAGAACACAGAAAAAATACAGGTACAGAGCCAAGAAGTGTGTGTATGTGTTTGCTTGTGGGGGTGTGTGTGTTGATCCACAATTAGAAAAATGTAAGTCATCGTGACGCACTCACGCACTGTTATCACTCCGCCAGTGTATTCCAGCCACTAGAACAGCAAAGCAAACATTATCAACTGTTCATACACATTGTTTATAACCCCTCATTCTGATAATACGCAGGAGATAACTGCTGTTGTAAACTAAGCAGTATAGTTGTAAAACTTAAGCCGTCACGAATTCTAATTGTATCGTTAGTTTTTTAGCACGCTTATATTAGCTTCACTTGTAACAATTATCTGTTACTATGTAAACAAATATTGAAAGTCGATTTTTTGTCGTATTGTTACATTCGTGTTGTTATCATCATTCATCATCATTTCAGCCGAAAGACGTCCACTGCTGGACATAGGCCTCCCCCAAGTATCGCCACAACGACCGGTCCTGCGCCTTCCGCATCGAGCGGATTCCCGCGACCTTCACCAGGTCGTCGGTCCACCTTGTGGGGGGCCTACCCACGCTGCGCCTTCCAGTACGCGGTCGCCACTCCAGAACTTTACTGCCCCATCGGCCATCATTTCTGCGAGCAATGTGCCCCACCCACTGCCACTTAAGCTTGGCAATTCTTCGGGCTATGTCGGTCACTTTCGTTCTCCTGCGAATCTCCTCATGTCTGATTCGATCACGCAGGGACACTCCGAGCATAGCCCTCTCGATTGACCTTTGAGTGGCCTTCTTATCAGGCCCATTGTGAGCGACCACGTTTCAGTGCCGTAAGTAATTACTGGCAACACACACTGGTCAAAGAATTTCGTCTTGAGACACTGCGGTATTTTGGACGTTGTTATATTGTTATTGATTGTCGTATCGATTTGAAACTTTGCAAGTATAGGTATGTAATCCGGGTGGTAATACAATAATTTGGTACCATCGAGATGATCTGATGATGGAGCCAGGAGGTGGATAGTGAAACTACACTATACATAACCTGTGCCCGCGGCTTTACCCGCGTGGAACTCGTTTACTCGGACGACGTCTGTGGTCTAGTGGTTCGAGTGTCGGACTGCTGATCACGAGGTCGTGGTTTCGATTCCCACAGGACACAAATATTTGTGTGATGAACATAAGTGTTTGTGTTGGTCTGGGTGTGTTTCTTATCTATTATAAGTATGTATTTAAAACAAAAAAAAAGTATGTTAAGAATAGTACAAGCTCTGCTTAGCTTGGGACTAGATGTTGTGTAAAAATGTCCCAAAAATATTTATTATTTTATTTATTTCCACAGGATAAAAAAGAAAACATTTGCAAGACGAATGCATCTCGTGTTTTACATCAATCTTGGTTATCTACTATTAATAAAACATTATTTACTTTTTAGGGTTCGGCACTGAACCGCGATAGATGGAAGGAATTGAGGGAGGCCTTTGCCCAGCAGTGCAGCAGTGCGACAGCACAGGCTAACAAAAAAAAAGGGTTTCGTACTCCAAGGGTGCCAAAGGGTCCCTTTTATTCTGCCTACTATCCGCCCGTCTGTCTGTGTCTGTCAAAGAGCTGTATCTTCTTAACCGTAATAGGGAGCCAGTTGAAATTTTCAAAGAATATGGATTACTTGGTTACTATACTAACACAGAAAACAAATTATTCAGATTTCTGTGGTTACTATGGCCTCCAAAAAGTCTAAGCCCAAAGGAGGTCCCTATAGAAGGAACCTCGAAAATAATGTATTTTTTCAACGTCCTTCGTTCCTGATCTATCATAAAAATGGTAATACATTCAAGCGTCAAACAAATAAGACAAACACATTTGTTTGACGCTTGAATGTATTACCGTTTTTTCCGTACGCAAAATACACGCTTGGACGTGGAGTTGCGGAAACCAGCCCGTTATACTATACTATACTACTAAGACAAACACAGACATGTTACGGAACCCTTAGTGCGCGGGTCTGACTCGCACTTAGAACTGTTCACTCTATTGCTGAAACATCTATAAATATTCTATGTACCTATCTCATTATGGCAATTACTGAAAATCAAACTCAAACTGGCAAAAATATCAAAAAAGCTCAGAACTCTTGAGTTGTATTATGTAAATATTTTCTAAACTGATTAACATCATACTTTGTAATTTTGTGCTCCTAATCAAAACAGGAGACATCAAAGATTCTTAAAATTAAGGTACAATTTGACATAAAAATACACAAAATGGAAGCGCCATGCCATTTCATACATTGAAAATTTTAAACTTTACAATTATTCGCGTTTTTGCAGAACTTTGGATAGTCTTATTGAAGTAAAACTTCTTTAGGCACGCTTGACTTGGAGAGTAAGCTGGTAAATGCGTTACGAAAAGTGAGGCGAACGGAGGGGGTAGTGCGGGACACAGGGAACGAGGTGCGCGTGACGACGGCCGGAGCAGACGCGCGCCGCGCCGCCATTCCTTTGTTCCCATTGAAATAGTATTGAGGGAGATATCAGTTAGTGAAGTTTTACTTCAGTCGTGGAGTCTATCCCACTAGTCCCATCGTGTTGTCCCGTGATGGGACAACTGCCACTATTTTGACCCAGTACACTCGTTTTTTAGGGTTCCGTAGTTTCTACAAGGAACCCTTATAGTTTCGTCATGTCCGTCCGTCTGGCCGTCAGTCCGTCTGTCCGTCTGTCCGTCTGTCCGTCTGTCCGTCTGTCCGTCTGTCCGTCTGTCCGTCTGTCCGTCTGTCCGTCTGTCCGTCTGTCCGTCTGTCCGTCTGTCCGTCTGTCCGTCTGTCCGTCTGTCCGTCTGTCCGTCTGTCCGTCTGTCCGTCTGTCCGTCTGTCCGTCTGTCCGTCTGTCCGTCTGTCCGTCTGTCCGTCTGTCCGTCTGTCCGTCTGTCCGTCTGTCCGTCTGTCCGTCTGTCCGTCTGTCCGTCTGTCCGTCTGTCCGTCTGTCCGTCTGTCCGTCTGTCCGTCTGTCCGTCTGTCCGTCTGTCCGTCTGTCCGTCTGTCCGTCTGTCCGTCTGTCCGTCTGTCCGTCTGTCCGTCTGTCCGTCTGTCCGTCTGTCCGTCTGCCCGTCTGTCCGTCTGTCCGTCTGTCCGTCTGTCCGTCTGTCCGTCTGTCCGTCTGTCCGTCTATCCATCTGTCCGTCTGTCCGTCTGTCCGTCTTTCCTAATCCTTTACAGCTTAATAACTTCTACAGTTATAAACATAAGTAAATGAAATTTTGTTAATAAATGATCTGGATATATATCTCAATTCTAAAAGAATAAAATTATCTTGATTACGTATTTTAGGAGTGGCGCCCATACATGTGAAATGGGGATGAAAATTATTTTTTCGCTTCACCCCCTCGTGTGGTGTATCATTGAATAGGTCTACTAGAATGAAGATAATGTTTCATACATAACTTTTTTATCAGGTATACCATCTGTGTAATACAGCCCGCCAAAGTGTCTTGCAATGTGTCCCCCACGGAATACTTGAATAAGAATGGAATTGGTATAGTACACAGTTTCTTCGGAAACCCGTGTCGCCTAACTCTCCCACTATCCGTCTCACTACTACATAAGCACTGTATCTAGCTTGTATATATATATCTAAACGCATACGCGTGCAAGAAATACTACACTGAACGCGGCCCTACTATTAGCTGTCCCGTCTGTCACACATAAACGTCGACCATGTGCGAACGCACCACTACATTCGAACAGGTCGTTAGTGATGTCCATGTACAAAAAACTAATTTTATGAATGTTATCGATATTTTCAACGATTTTCGCATATGGTCTTGGAATAAAAATAATTTGTCCTACATAGGGAATTGGAAAGTTACTGTTTCATGATATACTTAATTATTGAAAATAACGTCTGACACGTTTTAAAACAAGCAGCGCGAGGTATGGCGATAAATAAAAAGTAGTTTTTTGATTTTTAACCTACTTTAAATTTGTTATAAGACCTGGTTTGGTGTTTTGCGTAAATAAGATATACAATTCTGCATATTTACGGATTGGTTTTCTTTTTAAATCGTAACTTATAAAATAATTACTGCCCAACATACTAAAGTCGTCAAAATTTGTTAGTTTTTTGTAAATTTTTCGTTTTTTTGTATTGTATTGTATTGAAAACTAAAAATAAAATAATATGCCCCTTATTACGAAAGTTTAGACCATATTTAAGGGGAATATAGCAGCCAAGTGGCGCCCCAATCAGTAAACAAATTATTTCTCGCTGAATAGAAGTAGGTACAGGTACTGTAGTTTAATCAGAAACTATTAACTCTGTAAATTATACTTCGCTGTAATTGTACATAGAAAAAATGCGAAAAACGGCCACTTTTGGCATTTTTTCTATCTACAACTACAGCGAAATATATTTTACAGACTTAATAGTTTCTGATTGAACTGTACTTCAACTTTTAAAAACGAATTTTCGATAAATTATGTATTCAGCGAGTGATATTTTTTTTTTACTGACGGAGGCAACACTTGGCTGCTACATTCCCCTTAAGCACTTGTTAAAACCGGGTGTAATCTAAACTCCATACATAACAAAGGTATTTAACCACCAAAACGAAGAGGAGAGGATATGTGTCGAACAACCAATAGGATTGCGTTATTTTCATATTTCACCGCCTAGCTTCAACATTATTTATTTATTTAAACTTCATACAATACATGTACATAGGTGGACTTAATGCCTTTGGCTTTCTCTCCCAGTCAACCAGCTATTCTATATCTAACGCAGTATTATTGGTGGCTTGCGACACATCTCGTCTCTGCGTTTTGGTGGAAACCGAGCCTAAAACCCGATTTTTAACCGACTTCAAAAAAGGAGGAGGTTCTCAATTCAATTATAGGTTTTTTTTTTGTATGTTTGTTACCTCAGAACTCCGTCATTTATAAACCGATTTTGAAAATTATTTATTTATTTGAAAGGTTATACTTCCAGATTGGTTCCATTTTCATCAAAATCCAGTTTTGATGATGGGATCCATGTGAAATTGAGATAACTTCTCAAATATTATAGGCATACACATAGCGATTTTGGTATATTCATCAACAAGTCAAGCATTTGCATTCAGAAAAAATCATTTGGTGAAGATCTGATGAAGGTCATAGGAGATAAAGAGGGAACTCTTCAATGGATGACAGCAAATTATCGGGGATTATAGCAATCGCTTGTCTTTCTATTGTTAATTACACTCAAAATAAAAAACTAAAAAAAAACGACTAAACTTAAATCTATCCGAATCAAAGGCACTTACTCCCTAAACTGTTTCACACAAATTTTATTTTTTTATTCTTTTTTAAGTCGGTTTTTACTTTTTTTAATGTGGTTTTAAAAAAAAATCTACCTAAAAATAAAATTATTATGCATTTAAAATAATAAAAATGAGGAATATTTATTTTAAAACAGAAAGTATACACCGAATTAATTATATCGATAATGCATTCAATATGTTACTACACTATCGATACATGGGGATTTTGGTTACAGTCAGGCAAATAAATTGAAGGCGACATCGAAAGAAACGCAATACATTACGCGGTTACTCGCGTAGTGAAAGTCGATATCCATGTTTTATAAGCAATGTATATTATTTTATCAGTTTGCGATAACATCGTTTTTGTCATGAATCACATAATACTAAGAAAATATTTGCAAATATCACAACTAATTAAAGGTTTTTAGACTTACCGATGAAAAGAAATCCCTCCTTTAGTTAAACTACACACCTCGCTTCTTTTTCGGCATGATATAATGGCGCAAGACGGCATAATTATTATTTTTTCGCACAGCAACGTACTCTGTCACAGCCTGGACGCAATGTCGCGGATTTTGGTTACATTGGCGCGTCTGCTCAAAAGCGCGGCGCGCCTATCCCGCCCACAATTCCCCTCTATTATATTCATTTCCTCTATGGTGTCCCCCCTGCCATTTCTAAACTATGCAACGTAGAAACTTATAATCTTCCACATTGATAGACCTTTATAAAAACTCTCTTTTAAAATTATTTCGAGAATAATGTGATTATAAATGTTTGAGTTATAGTGAGAAAACTGCAAAATACTTAAGACGTCCTAGTTCATAGGTCATTGACCTTAGAGAAAAATTATCATAGCAAATAATGCTCCTTTAGTTACTACCTATTTAAAAATATCACAAAAAGATACTTTGTGTTATATTGATATGACACACTTCTTAAATTTAGCTTCTTAAATTCAGCGCTAGGTGGCGCTGTTTGCAAAAACTAAAATAGCATTGATTAATATACGATTTGATTCGTTTGTAATTAGGAACCCTATAATACTGAGCATGGCCCGACATGCTCTTGGCCGGTTCTTTTTATTCATACCAACTCAAATAAATGTTAACTGGGGGTCTTCTCCTTCCGCCTTCCTTCCGCCTTCCTTCCGACGTGGACACTGACAGTTGGGCTAGTCTACAAATTCAAAGTCGCTCAGCGAGCCATGGAGCGAGCTATGCTTGGAGTTTCTTTGAAGGATAAAATCCGTAACGAGATTATCCGGAGAAGAACTGGAGTGACCGACATAGCTTAACATAGTGTCAACAAATATTATCTTAGCATAGTGTTAACATATATTATCTTAGCATAGTGTTAACATATATTTCGTTGTATATAAGACATAATATTCCAAATATACTTAGGTTTTTGCGATCACTACATCTATCTATATCTTCTATCTATATACTACGTGGGACACTCAGAAAGTTTTGCGAAACTAAAAAAAATTGTTCTATACGTACATATATTTTTATCAAATCTTTTCAAAGTACTTTCCACCAGCCTCTATACAAAGATTCATGCGCCTAAACCAGTTTTCAAAACACTTTTTCCAGTCCGCCGCAGACACCTCGTTTACAGCCTGCTCGAACGCAGCCAGCGCATCTTCCGGCGACGAAAATTGTATCCCTTTGAGCTGATTTTTTATTTTTGGGAATAAAAAGAAGTCACACGGTGCTAGATCAGGGCTGTAAGGAGGGTGACCCAGGAGTTTGACTGGCGTGCTGTCCAGGAAGTCCCTCGTTTTGAGTGCGGTGTGCGCAGGTGCATTGTCGTGGTGGAGCAGTAGCCCGCGGAGCCCTGTGTTTGGTCGCTTGTTGCTTATAACAGAGAAAACTTCTGGCAAACATTTGGTAGTATACCATTCGGCATTAATGCTTCTTTGATCCCGTAAGGGAATTGATACCAAGTGGCCAGTCAAATTAAAAAAGCTAGCGATCAAAATCTTACCCCCGCTTCTAGATCGCTTCACTTTGGTAGGCGTTGGCTCATTTTGAAACACCCAAACAGTCGACTGGCGCTTGGTTTCTGGGTCGTATTGATGAATCCAGGACTCATCACCTGTAACGATGTCGTAAAGACGAGCCTGCTTCAAATTTGTTAAGCATATCACGGCACCATTCCACCCGGGCCTGCTTCTGAGCATCGGTGAGGTTGTGCGGCACCCAGCGTGATACTATCCTCCTCACGCGAAGATGGCTGTGTAGAATCTCGTGAACGCTTCCCGATCCAATCTTCAATATGTGTTGAATCTCCTGATATGTAATTCGCCTATTGTCTTGGATTAAATTTTTCACTGCTAGCACGTTTTCTTCGGTAACAGCCGTCAAAGGGCGACCGCTTCTTTCGTCATCCCCCAAAGTTGGTCGACCGCGCTTGAATTCGTTATACCAACGATACACGGTTGCCTTGGAAGGGCCTTCATCCATGAATGCCATTTGAAGTCTATCGTACGATTCATCCGGTTTCAGGCGACACTTGAAATCGTATAAAATCATAGCTCTAAAATGTTCCCGGCGCAGATCCATATTTCAGTGAGACACAATACTTTGAATTAACTCGCAAAAAATGTGGAGGGAAATTTTGAAATTGGAACTTACTTATTTTTACTTATAAATAATCATATTTTCGAAAAACATTATAACTGGCCAGTCTCCCATATATAAAAACTTTTTTTCGCAATACTTTCTGAGGGGCCTGGTATAATAAAACTGTAAAGGTCGAAAAGTCTGTACATTGAGTATTTTTTCGCGAAAACCGGCTAGGGGGACTAGAAATAAGCTATAGAACACGAATCAATCGTTAAAAAAAATTATGTCTGTCTGTCTGTCTGTTTGTCTGTTTGTTACCTCATCACGTGAAAACGGCTGAACGGATCGTAATGAAACTTAGAATTTGTATTGGTATTAGTCTAACTTAAAATATAGGGTATGTTTTATCTGAATCGGTTGAGTAGATCCAGCGATACAGCTTGACCCCTCTATTGTATTAAGTTGCATACAAAGTAGAGGTCATGATTGTTGGTTAGTTGCAGGTTGCAGGTTCCTAAAAATACAACTGGATTCTATTAGTATTATAGAAAATATAGAATAACATAACATAGCCCATCACTGTCCCGCTGCTGGGCATGGCCCTCTTCTTGGAATGAGAAGAGTTAAGGAACTGGATATTGTTAGTGTAATAGATTATCATAACATAATCAGCTCATTACCTACTGCCCCACTGCTGGGCACGGACCTCTTCTCGGAACGAGAAGAGTTAAGAAACTAGAAAATATAGAATAACATAACGTAGTCAAGCCATTACTGTCCCACTACTGGGTATAGCCCTCTTCTCAAAATGAGAAGAGTTAATGAACTGGATATTATTAGTATTCTAGAATAACATAACATTACCAGCCCATTACAGTCCCACTGCTGGACACGGGCCTCTTCTTAGCATAAGAAGAGATGTGGTTAGTGTTATAGAATAACATAATCAGCCCAATTACTTCCCACTGCTGGGCACGAGCGTCTTCTCAGAATGAGGGAGTTTAGGGCTAATTCCATGAAATTCCATCACCTTAGCCGGTTGGTTGTAAAAACAAAATACAGTATGGTCGGTAAATAGTGTAATCGTCTGTGTAGGCGCTTATATGTATATATTTGAAGATATTGTGTTCATAATTATGACACGATGTCATTTTCCGACATCCACGCGGACGGAGTCGCGGGCACAGCTAGTATTATAATAAAACAAGAACCACGAATGCTGCAAAGTTTTCGAAACGTCAGGAAAACTAATTTAAATAATATACGCGATGTAATCCGCTCAAACTTGTTTTATTATAAATAAACTTGTAAAACATAAACTATTCAACTCATTACTTGTGCAGTTCACAACACAACAAGTCTTATGACCCATTTCCTGCTTTAGCTCAAAAACATTGAAAAGACAGCGAATTTAGCGTGGAAATACAAAACTCAGGCCTGATATGTTTCGTATTTCTGCCACAGCGTGCGCTGCGATCGATGTGACTGTCCCTACCGCCATCTTGCACATAGCGTATATTTGCTCGATACCTACTATTAAGTTAGGTACTATCGAATATTCCACGGAAAAAAAAAATCGCAGTGTAGTTTTCTCTTTTCAGCAGCAACATAGCCTGTCGAGGTTGATGAACTATATAAATGCATGAAAATTTAAATAGACTTTAATAGGCGAAAAACACTAAATATTCATAGCCCACGTCAGCTCGCTCAAAAGGTGCGTTTGGTTCAGGCAACATCAATTGGACGGTAGTAAGCAACACAGTGTCAGCGACTGTCATTTTGAAAAATCGGTATATTGCGATTCGGATTCGTGGACTAAGCCCCTCCACAGACTGCAGACTTTTAAGTGGCCTTTTTTTTGGAACTAAGTCCCTTATCCTTAAGATTTGCGTTATACCCAATTACCCATAGAGTACATTAAATATACGAACATAGAGTTGTCAGCTGACCTCACCTACAAGCGCCATCTGATGGGTAACGTCAAAGTTACAGCTAACTATTGAATAAAACAATTGTATTTTATTTATTTATTGTATTTTTCGGAAAACTTACAACTAGACAAATGTTATAGTTAACCTCTCAAATTATAACCATAATGAACAATCTATTATGTCTCGCATAGAAATGCGTGAAACATGAATACGAGAGGCCAATATACAACGTAAATAAGGCCAATTACAAGTTTTTACATTTAACAGAATAAAGATAGAAATAAAGAAATGGTAGTAGCAGACAGCAAATTGAAAAGTATATTAAAACTGACCAAAGAAGTGGTCGCACAGAGTTTTTTTTAATGTTTAAAGACATGTTTTATTGAGGATCGAACATGGGCCTTGTGGTATCTCAGTCTGACTTATGGTGTTTCCTGCCATCTATGATTGTACTATGGTTGTGAAATTTAGCATCCTAATGAACTGATTAAAAAATATGAATTTTAAGGATAACCTCGGCCCCTGACCTTGACCGACCACTTTTTTTTATTGGAGTATAGTCGGGCTCTCTACATACGCGAATGCGCACAACACCGGCAGACCCCATTGCCCATAAAAAAATGATCACCCAACTATCGGCTGACAGTTTGGTCTGTGGGGGTACTAAAGGTTTCGTACCACCCAAACAGGTAATTGTGTTTATCTTCTTTTTATTTTTTTGTTCTTCACTACAATCAGACCTAAGTTTTACGCATGTGTTGACATAGCAGGAACAAAAAACATTGAAAAGTATTTTCTAGGTTTCTTGTGTAGTGGCGCCCCGTTGTTGGGTAGTACTTTTATTATTTATAGTATTAGTAGTAGCAACACATTTTCTGTGAAAATTTCAACTGGATACCTTACGGTTAAAAAGATACAACTCTGTGACTGACAGATGGATGGGCGGACGGACAGACAGCGCGCAGTCTATATAGCAGTATGTATAGTAGCATAGTAAAATAATGTCCTCCGGGCCGAATTTTGGTCACGGACGGTGACTAGCCATCTGCGCGGGACATAATAAAATATTAGGTATAGTGAATAAGTGTGTGTGCAAACACTGATGCAATTTATCGCTTAATACCATCCAATTACAGTTTACTGCACAAAGCGGTAAGGTCAACGACCTTTAACATGTGCATTGAAGTCATTCGTTTTATTTTATGTGAGAAAATATTAATTTTATGTAAAAGTAATTTTTTGGATAGGTACAGTATGCATGAATGGAACATACAAATTAATAAAACGACCTTTTTTTAACTGAAGGTCATCTTCTTAGATCAAAAGAATAAGATAGACGGAGCGCGTAGAACTAGTAACTGAAGCCAGAAAATGGAATACCAAATGGCAAAAGAGTACCTACTATTCCGCCCAGTGTTCGCGAGCCACGATTGGGAGCGTATTTTGGTCTGAGGATTATTCGCATCTGAGTATCTATCTACTATTCCGCTCACAGTGTTCTTGCCTTCGCCATTTGGTATTCCTTTTTCTGACTTCAGTTACTAGTACTACGCGATCCGTCTATCTTATAATTTTGGTCTGAGATCGTCTGATTCATTTGTTAGTTCCACTCATTCATATTGTATCAGTTCGAGGACTGCCTAATAAGGTTGCGCTATAATCGGTCACTTTTCCAGATCCATATCTTCACATTGATGGTTATTACTCCACTGCTGATGATGTTGTAAACAAGAACATTATATATGTATGTATTACAGGTAAAGACCTCCTCACGATACCGTTGTACCTCATCGTTATCTAAGCCTGTTTCGAAACAGAACAGTAAAAAAACAATTTGAAAGTTACAAGCGAAACCTACATATTTTAACAATAATTAATAAAGCAACTTTGGGTGTAAATAATAACTTATCATGAAGTACGAAAATTGGTAAATAGTTACCGTCACCTACCGCCGCAGGCATAGTTTATTTCACGGAATAACAAACAAGTTGGATTTTCTGTGGTTTATTTAGTTAAAAGTTCAAATATTTTATTTTAAATAGATAGATAGGTACATATTGAAGATTATAGGCAACATGACTTCGTCATGACTCATTGAGTTTAGAAGGAAGCTGGGCCTACAATCAGTCTAAGTGCGACCAAGGCCATCTGTGAACAGTTCTGCTGAAAGGGTTCCAACTTAATCTCTCTGGGACCACGAAAATAGCGGAACCAGATAATGGGATGTAGCTCATGTAGCTAACTGCTAGTTGTAAACTGTTCACGTCTTCTAGGGAACCAGCGATGCATTTAAATAATAGTACATCATGATACAATTGAGCTAAGTTGACTATTATACTCGAGGCTGGATTGCAGCCCGAGCCGAAGGCGAGGCGTAATGGAGCCGAGAGTATAATAGTCAATGCTCACGCGTGTCATACGACGTTTTTCAACACAATTGCGAGGAAAAAAACATAAATTACACATTTTAGACAAATATTGAATTTGTGAAAAATGATAAAAATGGCGCGCGGATCGCGCGGTGACATACAGCTATGCGCGCGCAGGTGGTCGAAGGAAACCGCCATACAGCCTAATATAAAAATATTATAAATTGTTTTTTTTTTTATTTATAACACAAATTAATATTAATTTGTTGACAAAAATTAATAATTTGATGAAATGAAATGTTTATATAGCATATTTTAATTAATACAGTTGATTTATTCCCAAAAATGTTTAATTTAGTTCAGGCATAAAAACTCTTTGCTGCGATTTAAAAATAAACTGTAAAGTAAAAAGCACTAGTGCAATAATATAATGAAAAAAGCCACATTATGAACCTAAAAGCGATGCAATAAGAGCCACTTTACCAGCAAGTGTGTTGAAAATAAATATAAATATCTTTTGGGACATTTTTACACAGCACCATCTAGTCCCAAACTAAGCAGAGCTTGTGCTATGGGTACTAGACAATGGATATAATAATTATATACTTTTTTTTTGTTTGTTTGTTAATACATACTTATGACACACAAGCAACACCCAGACCAACACAAACACTTATGTTCATCACACAAATATTTGTGTCCTGTGGGAATTGAACCCACGACCTCGTGATCAGCAGTCCGACCCTCGAACCACTAGAACACAGACGTCGTCACGTCATATACATGTGAGATAAACAAAAATTCCTGTGTGTAGTATCAATAAGAATTTCGTCATCATTAAGTCAAAACGTTTACGTCCACTGCTGGGTGTGATGTGACCCCTCTAAAAGCTGATCGCTGTACGATTTTACTCTGTATAACACAAGACGTTGCTGCCGATCTTGTTGACGTTCATAAAATGTCCTTTACTGCAGCCACGGGCACAGACAATACAACCTGTTCTTCGCTGGAAACCACATGAAGTATTGACCGCTCCTATACCTCTAAATAGTTAAATACCTACCCGTACCGGGTGCGGTGAAAGAAAATTTGTAGGTTAATGCAATGATTAGCATCCGCCATATTATTATTTCTGGAAGGTACCGGAGTAGGTACTATTTTCTATTCTGTAGTACCAGTAAAAGCATTAATTACGTCACCAGCACTTTTGGTCGCCTTTTTAATGGCCACTCCAGAATTTTACGCGTGCTTGTATTACGGGTACCTACCTCTTCCCAAAGGGCAGATCAGCAAACCATTTATAGCCGAATCAGCATTTCTCACTCAACTTTCTGTTAGACAAACGTTGTAACCCCATCTATGGGATGACGCGGCGATGCGCGATGTGCTGACCATTTATTTTCTATTCTGTAAGAACTCACTGTCGAGCTCACTTTTGAATTCGCAGCGAAATCTCTAGCTTCGTATTGTTTTTTACTTTTCAATGCGTATTCATAAGTGAGCCTTCCAGTGAAATCTTACAGAAAAGCATGGCAGATAACTAAGGTAGTGGTACGTAACATTATTATAACCGGTACATCACACTGGTTCAAGATTCTTTGCCGAGGCTGCCACCAACTCGGTTGTCTAGCGTGCTGATCAGGCAATAACTACTTTCCAATTCAAGAGAGACCGTGAGTCCAAGAATAGAATAAAAATCTGATAAGTACTTGACAAAACTGCTTAAAATTTGCCTGTAAACATTTCAAATATTTCCCATAGTATGAAATTAATGGAATACCGAGCAGTTGGATGAATAGTCAGAAATTTGTAAATTCTCGAACATTCCGACTAAAATTTCATCTTTTTATTAACAATTCTCAAAATGACCTACTTTGCCTTATGTCAGTCGATATTAAGCTACTGCATAGTTTCATGGGGTTCCTCTGGTACGGCTTACATTACAACTGTAGAACGTGCACAAAGAGCTATTTTAAAAGTCTCATACAAGTTACGAATCCGACATCCGACAAATTTGCTATATCAAGAGACAGAGTGATTACAGATCAAATCTCAGCTGAAATTCCGGTGACAGGTGACAGTATAAAATAAAACTAAACTCAGCTGAACGTGATCAATAAATCTCTGCTTGAGGAACGTTCTAAAATCAAAGCTCAACTCAAAACTAGTTTTAAACAGAGATCAACGCTTGAGTATCCTTCTGTAATACGGGCCTTAGACTTATGAAAATTGAGTCAATTGTGTTTATTTACGCGGCCGTAACGCTTTTTCGTGTCAAAAAAATCCTAATACCCCCCCCGTCTATATAGAAGTTTCACAAAATAAAGATGCTACTAATGTCAAAGTGTTACCACCGACGAGCGGTCGATCGTACCTAGCCGTCAATGGAGGAAAGATAAACGTTACGTTATTACCTGTAAATGCATTGCTATACGAAAAAAGTATCTACATCCCAGGATGTAGTAATAGGATAGGATAGGATAGGTAACTGCAGTGTCTTTATCAGAATTTTTGTATAGTGGTATAGGTACGAATAGCAATTTACGATAGCAATATTATAATATTGGATCTAAAAAAAGCATTTTTTTTTTACTTACGGTCAAAAATTTCACGTGCCAAAAAATGCACGTTGAGTTGATTAGTTTTCAACTGAAATGACTGAAATCAAATATTGTCTGCAAAGTTCTAGTAGGTAGTTGTAGTAGTTCTGGTAGGTAGGTAGGTTCTACTAGGGTTGCCATCTCTAAAATTTGGCAACCAGCACAAGACGCGTGAAAACCCCGGATTTTAGAGCCCAGAACCAGGATATGTCAACAGGTTTTTTTAAACATAGGTAGTCAGTGTAATAAAAAACAAGTGGCAACTGTGACGGCCCACCGTGTACCCCTCGTACACGGTGGGCTGAAAATCGGCTTTCATAGACTTAAAATATAGGGGTGATGCTATTTTATGTTACGTGTTGTTAAAAGTCTGTGTTCCTCAACTTAAACACAACCGTTTCGTTGTAAAAAAAAAAATATATATTTTGAGGATATAAAAAAAAAAGCAGCGATAACCGTTATATAACGGTTATCGGTTATTTTTTTTATCCTCATAATATATGTAAATGTATGTGTGTGGGGTGTGTGTATAGTGAGAGTGTGTGGTGTGTGAGTGTGTGTGGTGGGGGTGAGTATGGAGTATGTATGTGGGTGGTGGGCATCATACTATGGGAAATATTTGAAATTAATGGAATACCGAGCAGTTGGATGAATAGTCAGAAATTTGTAAATTCTCGAACATTCCGACTAAAATTTCATCTTTTTATTAACAATTCTCAAAATGACCTACTTTGCCTTATGTCAGTCGATATTAAGCTACTGCATAGTTTCATGGGGTTCCTCTGGTACGACTTACATTACAACTGTAGAACGTGCACAAAGAGCTATTTTAAAAGTCTCATACAAGTTACGAATCCGACATCCGACAAATTTGCTATATCAAGAGACAGGAGTGCTGACAGTGCGCCAACTTTACATTCTGTCAGTGATTCTGAAGTTTCATAAAACTGCAATTGCCACACAGGTTAAGGACCAGCGCTCGCGTAGGAATCCTAAATGGAACAGAGCTTTCTGCAATCTTAAATTCAGCAATAGAGGGTTTTATTGCATAGGGCCATACTTGTACGATAAATATAACAAAAGGTTGAATATCCTACCTTTGACCAAGTTTTCTTGTAAAAAACAAGCGACGAATTGGCTGCAAGGTCTTAGCTAGAGACGGAAGACCTTATCACTACTTCCGTAGACAAATAAACTTAATATTCATCCATGCTGTTTTTCAACACTAACACGGACATACTCGCGCGCTTATCATGCCCACCACCCACATACATACTCCATACTCACCCCCACCACACACACACACACCACACACTCTCACTATACACACACCCCACACACATACATTTACATATATTATGAGGATAAAAAAAATAACCGATAACCGTTATATAACGGTTATCGCTGCTTTTTTTTTTATATCCTCAAAATATATATTTTTTTTTTTACAACGAAACGGTTGTGTTTAAGTTGAGGAACACAGACTTTTATCAACACGTAACATAAAATAGCATCACCCCTATTTTTTAAGTCTATGAAAGCCGATTTTCAGCCCACCGTGTACCCCTCCCGTCACAGTTGCCACTTGTTTTTTATTACACTGACTACCTATGTTTAAAAAAACCTGTTGACATATCCTGGTTCTGGGCTCTAAAATCCGGGGTTTTCACGCGTCTTGTCCTGGTTGCCAAATTTTAGAGATGGCAACCCTAGTAGAACCTACCTACCTACCAGACCTACTACAACTACCTACTAGAACTTTGCAGACAATATTTGATTTCAGTCATTTCAGTTGAAAACTAATCAACTCAACGTGCATTTTTTGGCACGTGAAATTTTTGACCGTAAGTAAAAAAAAAAATGCTTTTTTTAGATCCAATATTATAATATTGCCTGTACTATCGTAAATTGCTATTCGTACCTATACCACTATACAAAAATTCTGATAAAGACACTGCAGTTACCTATCCTATCCTATCCTATTACTACATCCTGGGATGTAGATACTTTTTTCGTATAGCAATGCATTTACAGGTAATAACGTAACGTTTATCTTTCCTCCATTGACGGCTAGGTACGATCGACCGCTCGTCGGTGGTAACACTTTGACATTAGTAGCATCTTTATTTTGTGAAACTTCTATATAGACGGGGGGGTATTAGGATTTTTTTGTCACGAAAAAGCGTTACGGCCGCGTAAATAAACACAATTGACTCAATTTTCATAAGTCTAAGGCCCGTATTACAGAAGGATACTCAAGCGTTGATCTCTGTTTAAAACTAGTTTTGAGCTGAGCTTTGATTTTAGAACGTTCCTCAAGCAGATATTTATTGATCACGTTCAGCTGAGTTTAGTTTTATTTTATACTGTCACCTGTCACCGGAATTTCAGCTGAGATTTGATCTGTAATCACTCTAGTGCGGTCCAGATTACGCTTGAGTAGAGATTTCTATTCAATTTCAGGTCAAATTCGTGTGTTATGTTGTTGAATTAAAGTTTATAATTACCGTTCTGGAATAAGACCGATACTCAAGTAACGATTCTATACTTAAGTAGTGATCACGTGATTGGAGTTTAAACTGTACTTGAGGAAGCTTCTGTAATACGGGCCTAACACTGTCATCGACATGCTATCGTGACTGATAATTTAGATGTCGAATTTAACTTACACTTACGTCTTTTGGTGACATCCTTTGACAAGATACCTATAGACCAAATGTCAAGAACAAAAATTTGATACATTCAAAACCCTGCCGATTTGCGTAGTACACGCGAATTACGCACACACTCACATTCAAACCAAGCCGAACTGTTTATTGTATTTCGAATCACCGAACGTGTCACCACGACACTTAACTGTCAAAGAGCTTTGAAAAAAATCTTAAAATGCCTTCGTACGTCGTGAAACGGTGCAAAAATAATTCTACAGCGCATAAAAAATCAGATGGAATTACTTTTCACAAGTTAGTAATTTATTTTAATCATATTTTAATGTTTACAATTCATTTTCTTGTAACATTACCGCGGCAAGGAATATTCCTGTGTTGCATGTTAATAAATTATAATTTACCCCAGAAATCGGGTAAAATTAATCGTCATGTTATTTTTACGCTTTTTTACTTTTTAGCTTTCCGAAAGACCATAACAGAAAAAAAGAGTGGGTTGAAGTAATACGTAATAGCATAAATGAAAATAATTGGTCACCATCCAATTATTCACTCATTTGTAGCGAACATTTTGTTGAGCATGATTTATACATGACTAAAAACGTGATCCCTCCTTTTGGGCTGCGCCGCAGTCTGGTGAAAATTTCTATTAAAACAACATAATGAATCCTTCACATCTACCACAATGGAATCCAATGAAATGAGTAATTTTTGATAATTTTGCAAATAATTTACCAAGGAATAGTACACAGGTATCCAACCAACAGCAGTAATTTTATTTTTAGTTTTAGTATAATGTTCCATTTTTTAAGTAACTACTATGAATAATTAAACCCTGATTAATTATATTAGCATTTTCTTCGCTGCAGTGAGATGAAAAGTTGTGTGTTTTGCACGGCTGCAAAATTATTTGCGTCTCGTGCCTTTACATTTGTTTGATTATATTTTAAAATTCAATCTTAAATCCTTCGCTTGCTTTAATAGAAGAAAACGCGCTAAATAACAAATTTACAGTCTTGCATAGCAAATAACTATTTTTTATTATATAGTTATATTCTATGTACGGCCAGGGACACGAATTATTTAGCAAATTGAGACACAAATTTTGCCGTATTTTGCCTTTCTAGCCCTGATCCTAGTCGTTGGTATACTGATAACGAATGACAATAATTGTGATTAGTAATATACGGAAAATTTAAATTGACAGTCAATTTGCTAAGCAATCCCTTTCCGTGACTTTTCATAATTGGATCGTATGAATTATTTAAAGACTTGATATTAGTCGTGGTCAGTTGTTTGATATCAGGGGTAAAAAGATTTTATCTAGCAACACTCCCATCGCTGTCAATGTCACTCATACATTTGCAGACCCTGCATCAATTCAATGTTCCGCTGGAATTTGTCTCAGAATTTTTCTTTTTACAATTTATATCTTTAGATATCACTTCAATTGCGTAAATGCGTTAAAAATACAAGTATAACTAGAAAACCGGCCAAGAGCATGTCGGGCCATGCTCAGTATTATAGGGTTCCTTAAGTATGTGTACAAACGAATCAAATCGAATATTAATCATGGCTATTTTAGTTTTTGCAATAATCGGCAGCATTCGCGACTCAGAGCGTGTTGTTAGTAGCGCCATCTAGCGATAAATTCAAGAAGCCAAATTTAAGAAGTCTGATTGATGTCAAAGTTACTTTTTGTGATTTTTTCAAATAGAAAGTAGCTAAAGGAGCATTATTTGCCATGATAATTTTTCTCTAAGGTCAATGACCTTTGAACTAGGACGTTTTAAGTATTTTTCGGTTTTCTGTCTATAACTCAAAAAATTATAATCACATTATACTCGAAATAATTTTAAAAGAGAGTTTTCACAAAGGTCTATCAATGTGGAAGATTATAAGTTTCTACGTTGCATAGTTTAGAAATGGCAGGGGGGGGGGACACATTGCAAGCCACTTTGGCGGGCTATATTTCGCAGATGGTACACCTGATAAAAAAGTGGTGTATGAAACATTACCTTCATTTTAGTAGACCTATTCAATGATACCCCACACGATGGGGTGCAGCGAAAAAAATTATTTTTTCCCCATTTCACATGTATGGGCGCCACCCCTGAAGAACGTAAAAACTATTTTTTTATTCTTTTAAAATTGAGATCTATATGCAGACTATTTTTTAACAAAATTTCATTTACTTATGTTTATAACTGTAGAAGTTATTAAGCTGTAAAGGATTAGGACAGACGGACAGACGGACAGACGGACGGACATGACGAAACTATAAGGGTTCCTTGTAGGACTTCGGAACCCTAAAAAGCAATAGATAAGTTTAAATGTTGGTGTTATTTACCAAATTACGTTTTCCAACATAGTTATACAAAGGATCTGTTATATTTAACTAATAAACAGGCAAATTAAACATACAAAAAACTAAACTAAATAAACTGGAAAACTGAATTTTTGGTAAATAATTGTCGACTAATTAGAATTCTAAATTTAAATTTTTAGACTGAATAGTCCCAGCTTACAATGAATCTCAGGAGCTCCAAGGTCCAAGCACTGGACAGGCAATTGGGAAGAAATACTGGTGGCTTCCAAGTGGCGCCGCAGTCATACAATCTCCAAAATAATGTCCTCTCCAGAAAATTCATCATAGATTTATGTCAGGTTTGGAACTATACCACGAATTTCTTCTTCTGTTTTCGTAAACAGAGTTTTAGACTGCACAACACTAAATTTTATGAGAATGTCATACATTGCTCGGAAAAGATGGTCTAGTTCTTCGTTAAATACAAGATGTTGATCTGTAATCGTGCCATATTTCTATATTTGATGATAAATAATGTGCTTAGTCACCTAAAAATACTTAAAAAATTCCATGATTATTTAATACCTAAATTTTCACTTACAAACATAGCGAGGGTTCGAGAATAAATCCCAAACGACTCGGAAAATAAGTCATCGGCGGCATTGTCAAAGGGTGGAAATACCTGCAAATTATAGGTAGGTAGTGTCGCACGCATCGTTTTTGTGTCGCACGCGACACACGGGTGGAATTTGTTTGTTTACAAATAGGTATTTAAGAAAAAAAAAATCGTATTGATTTTTTTATTGATTCTGGTTCAGTATCAGTGGTATAGTCACCTCCTTAAATATGGCACGAATACAGATCAACATGTTGTATATCAAGACATTCTAACATTGCTTTCTGCAGCTCTTCTGGCTATGTTAGTCCAGCATCTCTAGCCTTTTTTCCTGGCATAAGTTTTCGGATTGGCTCGTTAATAAAGGAATCAGGCGAAGAGGTCTGTTAAGTTAATTTAAGTTGTGTTCTCCATAAGGTTGTTGCCCGATGCCACCCTCGGCATAATCTTATAAGATTAAACCCCTTTCTAAAAAAATAAAGTTTTGGGAATTGCGGAGTGTCACCCTCTTGTCACCCCTTGGTGCTTTGCACCCGGGGCGGACCGCCACGCCACCACCCCTCTACGCCACTGATTATCGTTGCGATATATGAGCTCCTAGGGTCATAGGGTCATAAGACCCTATCTATCTATCTTGCCATAAGGCAAGATGTATTGAAATATGTCTAGCTATTAGCATAGAGCTATTAGCTCAATGGCTGTTTGGGACTTGATTATTTTTAGGACTGGGTTCCAAACAGGTGGTAGCTGCCAACCATCTTCTCTATAAAAATTAGCATGTTTTTTAATTTCAATAGCCTCACGGAGCATTCTAGGTAGGTACATATCGGTTTTCCTTCGCCAGAACTTGTGGTTTATCAAATCGAAGAAAATGGTTGTGATTACTGCGTGCATCGAAACGATTTCTATTAATAACTAGCTGTGCCCGCGACTCCGTCCGCGTGGATGTCGGAAAATAACATCGTGTCATAATTATGAACACAATATCTTCAAATATATACATATAAGCGCCTACACAGACGATTACACTATTTACAGACCATACTATATTTTGTTTTTACAACCAACCGGCTAAGGTGATGGAATTTCATGGAATTAGCCCTAAACTCCCTCATTCTGAGAAGACGCTCGTGCCCAGCAGTGGGAAGTAATTGGGCTGATTATGTTATTCTATAACACTAACCACATCTCTTCTTATGCTGAGAAGAGGCCCGTGTCCAGCAGTGGGACTGCAATGGGCTGGTAATATTATGTTATTCTAGAATACTAATAATATCCAGTTCATTAACTCTTCTCATTTTGAGAAGAGGGCTATACCCAGTAGTGGGACAGTAATGGGTTGACTACGTTATGTTATTCTATATTTTCTAGTTTCTTAACTATTCTCGTTCCGAGAAGAGGTCCGTGCCCAGCAGTGGGGCAGTAGTTAATGAGCTGATTATGTTATGATAATCTATTACACTAACAATATCCAGTTCATTCGCTTCATCTACGTCCATTTACCTCGTCATGCATGCTCGTCGGTTTAGAGAACTCTTAACTCTTAACTCTATAGCTTATTTCTAGTCCCCCTAGCCGGTTTTCGCGAAAAAAAACTCAATGTACAGACTTTTCGACCTTTACAGTTTTATTATAGTATATAGATATAGATATTGTACGGTAGATTATAATATTTTTTAGAAATATCTGTAAAGACGATTGTCATCTTACGGCCAAAATTCATATCCAATCTATCCACGATTTATCCTACTAGAGATATAAATTTGTCATATTTTGTATGGAGCTTATGTCAAATTCCTATCTCCAGTAGGGCAAATCGTGGATAGATTGGATATTAATTTTGGCCGTTAGTTTACCTGCGACCACGAAATGCTGCAAAGCTTTCGAAACGTCAGGAAAACCAATTTGTACGCGATTTAATCCGGTTAAACTTTGTTTTATTATGATGTGTTTCTTGTCTGCGTGGGTGCGTCCCAGTTAATGTGATGAACTGAATGAAGATTTTTTTGAATGTAATAACTTTTGTAAAGATCAGATTTCATTCCAGATTTTTCTTACTCAGTCCCGGCACTCAGTATGTTTATGCACAGTGAAAAAAAATCTTGTTCACTCACGCCTGACATTCAGCCTTCGTATGCTCTACTTGTTTGGTGTATATTGTAAGCAACTATTCTGTACCATTTATCTATTTGAATGAGGAAAGCCCGAAACCGCCAAAAACATAAACACAAAATTTTCGCGCTCGCTTCGCTCGCGCTTATCTTATCTTCCTATCCATTGTGCTGGCATCTAGGTAACGTCATGTTTTTGCAAAACATCTCGAAAAATTTCGCGATCGCTGCGCTCGCGCACTTTATGTTTCAATTTTGGCTTGGGACTGGGCGGCCATATTCTTAATTAATAAGTAGGTCATCAAAGAAATAGTGAACTGAATTTTGAACAAAATAAAATCTACCAACGTTTTTTTTTATTTTCAAAAAGCAACTGGCTTAGCCGGGCATCCATGTAATTTGTAAAATTATATAAAAATGTATTGCTATGCTCGGTTTTTCTTTACAACGTGTATTTGAAAAAGAAGTTTCTCCGAGGCTGACTAGTTTATAGAAATCATCAAAATTGCCCCGCCCCCCCACCCCTGAGCGGATTCCTGGATCCGCGCCGGATCTAGGGTGCCACTGACGGTTGGCGGCTTTATGGCGACCTGATGCCGCCCTAAGAGGGGCCTGTGTGTGATAGATCGGGGAGTCTATCATCCACACTACGAGGCCCTCGAGCTGCAGTGATGTCCCACGTGTGCCCGGACATCGCCGAAAGAGAGTTTAGGTTAGAAGTGGAAGGCCCTGAAGTGGGCCGCGCTGGATGGGTTGCGAATGCCATGCATTGCAGTTCTCGTAGCCCATCCACCCAAGGCGAGAGTAGGCACACGGCGGAGTTTTTAGTGGGTGCGAGTCCCACATAACCACGCCGCCTCCTCGGGTGGTGTGACATGCGATAGGCATTTTCTCCGTCTCAAAAAAAATATAAAATAAATAAGGGTGCCACTGACGATTCATCCAACAGTCCGAATGACGTGGCCGCATTCCAAAATCTGTCCGTTAATGTTCAAAACGTATGTTACAAGTCAAGCTTTTGAAGTAAAACTTCTTTACGCACGCTTGACTTGGGGAGTACCTAAGCTGGTGAATGCGTTACGAAAAGTGAGGCGAACGGAGGGGGTAGTGCGGGACGCGGGGAACGAGGCACGCGCGTCGGCAGGCCACGACACAGCGCCGGCAGATGTACGCGCGCCGCGCCGCCATTCCTTTGTTCTCATTGAAATAGTATTGAGGTATAGCAATAAGTTATTGAAGTTTTACTTCAGTCGTGTCATAGAATATATACTAACGACGTCGTGTGGTCTAAAGGTCTAAAGCACACTCGTTTTTTTTTTCGAAGTAGTCATCACAGATTTGACTTCTACCACCGGTAGGCACTATCTTGATCTTCTTAAGTTATGTCTCTGGTAGTCAATAAAACGACGTCCAAATGGATACATCGTCAGTGCCCACCTGAGAGCAAAGTTGAATCTCTGAATGTTGAATGAATCAATGTACCTATAAACGTAGAACGGAACGTTCAAAATCTACGTTTCTTTTTACGTACGTACGTATATTACAAAACAATGTTTTAGGAAAGCGACCTAAAGCTTTCTTCGTTAATGTGATATCTTTGTAGAAATGTCTTTATTTCAACACAAAAATGTTTTTACATCTAATTTCAAATTACCTATATACGGTGAAAAAAAAAAACACCTTTTATCATTAAATCCGTTTCATTTCACGTTTCCAAGTAATTATATTGACCACTGCCAATGTCACTGTCAATTCAGCAACAACATTGTACTTATCTGTCAATTTACGTCAATTGTAACGAAATTACTTCACAAATTCTTAATACATTTATTTAAAAGTGAATTAATTAAATTAGTAAATAGGAGATTAAAAATGGCTTTTGCTACCAAAGACGTGAATTTGAAAGCAGACAGTCCTACAACCCTTCTGCTTAAAAAACACACAGATTACCTAGCAAAATATGGGTCTAACAAAAATGACTATGAGTATTGTATGACTGAATATCTTCGAATGTCTGGGATTTATTGGAGTCTAACTGCTATGGAGCTCATGGGAGCGTCTGACAGGTACGTAAACCTAGGTTTTGTATGAGCTTCTTTTCTCAGCTATCAAGAAATTAGAGATTTTTTAATAGATAAATAATCTATTAAAAAATCGACTTATCTATCATCTTAAATTTGATTTCTACCTATTTCCCGCGGCTTCGATCTCGTAGACTCAGTATTATATATTATAGGGCTCGGCCTTCGGTCTCGCAGCTGTAACCTTTTAGGGGATAAATTTGCAAAATATATTTCTTAGTGCTCACCCACGTTATACATTTAAGGAACTCCTGTGAAAAATTTCAAGCTTCCAGACCCACCGGCTTATGTTGGTCCTTCGACAGACATGGCCAGCCCACTGTCACTTCAGCTTACTGATCCTACAAGCTAAGTCGGTCACTCCGGTTCTTCTCCGGATAATCTCGTTACGGATTTTATCCTAACTATTATTATTATTATTTACTAATTTTTTTTAACTATTACTAATGAAATAAAATAACAGAACATTTTTTTTATCCATGACAGAATGCCGAAGGAAGAGATCATAAACTTCATAAGTACGTGTCAGAACAAGGAGAATGGTGGCATCTCTGCTAGCTTCCCACACGACCCACATATATTGTACACCTTGAGTGCTGTGCAGGTCTGTATTTATGTGATAAGTACTTAATTTTGCCATAAGAATAAGAATAATTTACTGTCTTAAAAGGTTACAAATAATTGGGTTGAGGCCCTAGACCTCACACTAGGCTTCCCTGTGTCGTGAGATCTAGGCTCTTTCATTCGGTTTACAAATTTAGTAAAATTAACTTTGAGTAATACTTAATCCTATGGCTCAGCATAGTTTCTCATCTGTAATGATGTTTCTCATCTCCACTGGGGTGCGTTCACTAATATCGCCCGACGACGGCGGACGACGACCAGAGCGTACTTTGGTTGTTCAGTTACTCAGAGTGATCATACAAAAGAATGCTCTGAGCGTCTTCTGACGACGTCGGGCAATATAACTGAACACGGCCATGTGCATACATACATTTGAATGTCAACCTATTTGTAAGTAATTAGTTTTTTCTTACTTGTCTTATTTAGTAAAGAATCTTGGCATGTCTTTTTAATGCAATTCGTCAATAATAATTATTAAAAGGCATTCTGATAAAAATTTCACACACTAAATAACATTTAACCTAATTATTTAATTAGGTTGAATGGTCACATTTGTGCAGAACTAGTAATTATATTAATTTTATCAGTAGTTATTTGAATAAAGAGATGTGCCAAGATTGTTTACTTAATAAGAAAACAGAGAAAAAACAGAATATATGTGAATCTGTTTTTGCATTCAGTGTGTAAATCTGTTTTTGCATTCAGTGTTGTCATATGCATCTAAAAATGTCCTCATGCAGGTGCTCACAATGTATGACAGACTGGATGCAATTGATGTGGAGGGTGTTGTCAAATATGTGGTCTCCCTGCAACAGAAAGATGGCAGCTTTTTTGGTATGTTTACTAGATCCTAAAATTATTTCAACAACAGCTGTTTACTAATAATACTTTAAATTATAATATTATTTTGAAAGGTTGAAGTTGCTCATTGGAGCAGACGAGTCCTTGAGTGAAGACTGAATCGGCATATACATATAACAGCCCAGGGCGCTCGCCCAGCTCGGTAGACCAAAAACCTTAAGAAGGTAGCTGGTATGGACTGGATGCGGAAGGCGGAGGACCGAGTGTTGTGGCGTTACTTGAGAGAGGCCTATGTCCAGCAGTGGACTGCGATAGGTCGAGTTGATTGATTGATAAGAAATGTAATGCTTTGCATAGAATGTCCCCATTATGGAATGTCCATATGTGGGTATTTTACAAGGCAAGGAAGGGATTATTTCAAGAAGCTGGTTAGCAGGTTCCGCCTCCAAATAAAGTGTGATCATCAAACCATCTGACAAAGAGCCATCTCTAGCTTATCTGGTGCAAAGGGTGCAGCATACCCAAAGGTAAGGTGCTTTGCACGGGTTGAAACAACCCTGGTCTGACAAGCAAACAATGCAAATAATGTCATGAAAGTACTATTACAAAATCAGTTGCCAACTTTTATATTTTGTTGTTAAGAGTCTGCAATACTCTGCCATTTAGAGTACTTTTTAATCTTCTATCACCAACTTAATCAAACCTCTTTTATAATCCAGGTGACAAATGGGGCGAAAAGGACACAAGGTTTTCGTTCTGCGCAGTAATGTGTCTCTCATTGCTGCACCGACTTGACGCAATAAATATTGACAAAGCAGTAGAGTTCGTGCTCAGTTGTATGAACTTTGATGGAGGCTTCGGTTCCAAACCTGGCTCAGAAAGTCATGCTGGTAAGTTTATTGCAAGTAATTTCTTTATTTGGCTAATGTATGTAGTGCATGGGCGGAGTTAGGTCGTGAGACCTAGGGGATGTAATATGAAAGACATAATGCACAATGCAATCATTTGCTAATTCAGGGCTTAGCTTCCTAAAGTCAAAGGCCTTGATGTTGGCCATGCTGCTGGATGGATCGCGAATGCCATGCATTGCAATTCTCGTAGCCATCCACCCAAGGCGAGAGTAGGCACATGGCGGAATTTTTAGTGGGTGTGAGTCAAAAAAAAGCCTTCAAAATAAAATTTAACTACAAATTATTATTGAGTAAAAAAAAATTTTAAGTTTTGCAAAAGAAAAGTTTTAACTATTATTATTATAATAATTTCATAGGTTTTCGCGATCACTACACATTACAGTTGTGAGTGATTACTGCTGCTTCGAAACGATTTTAATTAATCAAAATTGTATGGTAGATTAAAGTGCTTTTTTTAAACTGTTAAGACGCTTGTCAGCTTAGTCTTCCTGCGACCACGAACGCTGCAAAGCTATCGAAACAACAGGAAAACCAAATTAAAAAAATATACGCTAAGTAATCCGGTTAAACTTGATTTATTATAATGTATTATTATTATTTTAAATTCATCCCACTATCCAGTTCTAGATTTGAATCAGTAATCGAATTGAAAAATTTAATAATAGGATTTCATTTTCTTTGATTAGGTCTAATTTACTGCTGTGTGGGTACCCTGTCAATCTGCAAGAGAATGGATGCCCTCAAGGTGGATGCTCTCGCGTGGTGGCTATGCGAGCGGCAGTTGCCCAGCGGTGGGCTGAACGGCAGGCCTGAGAAACTACCGGACCTGTGCTACTCTTGGTAAGAAGACTTAAGGATGAATTTAACAAAACTATAAGTGAAGACTTGGCATTGGCTTTCGGTCGAAAATTTATTACTGTTAGGTATTTTAGGTTTATTTAGCTGTATGTTTTCCATGCCTCAAATAAATAACAAATATTGTATGTGATTACTGTTTTAAGGTCCGTATTACAGAATGTTCCTCAAGTACAGTTTTATCTTCAATCAACTGATCACTACTTAAGGATAGAATCGTTACTTGAACATCGGTCTTATTTCAGTATGGTAGGTAATTATAAACTTCAATTCAACAACATAACACACGAATATAACCTGAAATAGGAAAGAAATCTCTACTCAAGCATGGTCTAGAGCACACTTTAGTAATTACAGATCAAATCTCTGCTCAAACACCGGAACAGGTGACAGTGTGGAATAAAGCTAAACTCAGCTGAATCAATGAATCTATGCTTGAGGAATGTTCTAAAATTAATCCCAACTCAAAACTAGTTTAAAACAGTAATCAAAGCTTGAGGATCGTCCTATAATACGGGCCTATGAGTAAGTTTGTACTCCTTGGATTTTTCGATAATTTCGACACAGTGTTTTATCTTGTATTGCCAACATTAAAAAAAAACATTTTCTTACAATATTCCTTTTTCACAGGTGGGTGATGTCCTCACTAACAATGCTAAACAGAATCCGCTGGGTGGACAGGGAAAAATTAGAACAATTCATATTAGCTTGCCAGGACGCAGAAACGGGCGGCTTTAGCGACCGGCCCGGCGATATTCCCGACCCATTCCATACACTATTCGGCTTAGCAGGACTGTCGTTATTAGGAAACACTCAGATTAAACCCGTGAACCCCGTTTACTGTATGCCACAAGAAACCATTGATAGGCTGAAACTGGAACCTGAGATTATGATGTAAATTATGTATTTGTAGGCACAATGTTTGAATGTAACTGTAGATAGAGCCATAGTGTGACGGATTTGACAAAGCGAAAAATATAGGTAAATAGAAATACCGTACATGGGCGTACCCAGAGAGTGGCAGGGGGGCACCTGGCATTTGAGACTACACAGAGCATTTTGACATGTTTCAAATCTACGGTATGTTTTTGGCCCAGGAATAGTAATAAACAGACACATAAGTCCTATCATCACTTACAAAATTGAACACAATCAATCAATCATCAGTTTTAGCCTAAGAAATCCAATTATTATCTTACCTGTATAATTACTGTCATGCTATGTTTCTATGAGTATTGTATTTAAGGAAACAATCTTTTCTATAATACACAATAGGTTATATAATTATGTAATGTATAAATGGTAGGCAATAAGAAAACAATATAATTATATGTGATATAATTTCCTATGATTTTTCTTTCTTTTCTTACTTGACAACATTCCTCAGCCAGAATGTCAGATAGATACATCAATGTGTTCATGATATCACGCACGATCACACCCTTCGCAGTTCGCAGCCACGAATCGTGCACGTTTCTTCATTTCCTTGATTTCACCTGAATTCAATGCACGCCGTAAACAGAATTGTTTCCTTTGCCCACCCAACGAAAAAAAAGAAAACGTCAGGGTCAATACTGTCAATGTCAATTTTGTAAATAATAAACATAACCTAGAAAAAGCCAAAATGTTTTTTGAGTCGTGTTTTTGTTTTTAATGAAGATTATAAATTAAACTTTTGTAAAATATAATAAATAGTTGTTATCATAACAAATAAAATTCATATTTTAACATGTATTCGCTACACTGTTTTCAGTTCTTCTTATTTAGTACTTGTGTTCACATATTTACATTGTTTACCTATTGTGTGTACTACAGCGATTTATTATCAACGACATATTTACAAGAAATCCAACCAGAATATGATTATATTATTGGTAAGTGGATTATTCGTTAGTATTTATGCTAATTTTAAAGTGAGTTCCGAAAAAATAATAAACCATTCTTTTACTTACTAGTGGATTTCAATAAAAGGAGGTAGAATAATACTATAGAGGGAATAGGCAGAATCTTCTTGTTTTTCGAATTAATTTTCCAAGCATCAAAAATATCCATGTGATTTGCAGTACCATTTAGGCAACAGCCTAGGTAGTATTGCAGTTGTTATGGGCAAAGGTAACCGCTTTACATCAGGTAGGCCCTTAGCACGTTTCCCTGTCCTATGCTATAAAAAAAATGCTGACAGTATCCTTTAAGACTGTAATTTGTATTTCCAGCATAACAGTAATTGTGAGGAAATCCATCCTTAACATGTATTTGTTATTTATTTTTGTTAAATATACCTGTCTACTTCCTTCTTAGTTTTAATAAAATCATCATTTGGTTTCATCATAGCTCCCTCCTTACTATATTATACTTAAAAAAAAAATTCTAGTTGGTTCCGGAACAGCAGGCTCGGTCATTGCCCATAGACTAGCAACAGAAACAAACTATACCTTCATAGTGCTTGAAGCTGGGAGCAAAAGCCATGCATTACTTGAAGTACCAGTGCTTGGTCCATTCTTCCATGGATCTATATTAGACTGGCAATATGAGACTGTGCCTCAGAAGCATGCTTGTTTTGCGATGAAAAATAGAGTAAGTTACAATTTTTTATGGTATGTGTACTTAATACTAAACCCTAAAACCCTAATAATAAGGAATAATATTGAAAGTATGGTTAGCAGCTTCCAAAATTGCACAATTTTAGGACCTATGTCTATTAATAGCCAATGATCCCAATTTTAATTATTCAATCCCTACTCAAATTCAATAAATAAATGAAAATTCTGTTATTATAATTTCAATTTACCAAATAAGTACAGTCGACCGTGTGACAGTGGTAACAGTTTGACCTTGACAGTGTCTTTATTTCGTAAGCAGTAAGAGCGGTTGTTGTAATTCAAGTGTTACCACTGACGTGCGGTTGACTGTATCTACCTATAAATTACATACATACATACATATATATATTATTACATAATTATTATAATAATTTTTCGTTCATGTATCATCAGTTTTCATTACTTTTTCTCCTTTTCTAGAAATGTAAACTAGCCCAAGGAAAGATTGTAGGAGGCTCATCCAAGCTGAACAACATGATTCATGTTAGAGGTAACATATCACACTACCAAGACTGGTTCCATGGGATATACACCATAGAGTATATAGAAAAACAGTTTGAATTCATAGAAAATAATATTTTACACCTAAATGACGTTCAGTACCAAAGTGAACTAGCAGAAGCTGTGTTAAAAGCTGCTAAAGAACTTAAATATGATGAACTAGGCATAGATTTTAAGTTAGGTTTTAGAAAAAATATTGTTAGTCAAAATAATGGTAAGCGATGGTGCACTTCAGATAATTTAGATGTATCCAAACATGTAATTACCAACACTTTAGTAGAAAAAGTAATTTTTAATGGCAACACTGCCCACGGAGTCAGTCTCTTGTTATCAGGTAAAAGACATATCATTAGAGCCAGGAAAGGAGTTATTCTATCTGCTGGGGCAATCAATACTCCAAAAATTTTACAGTTGTCAGGAATTGGTCCTGGAAATCTATTAAAATCTTTGGGGATACCCATTGTAAAAAATCTACCAGTTGGTAGAAATCTTCAAGATCATATAGGTACTGGATTAGACTTTGTTTTATTCAATACATCTGTTTCAATCAGTGCCATGGATATGATAAACCCGTATTATGTTTTACAATATTTTATCAATGGCAAGGGTCCATGGACAACACCAGGCAGCGAAGTTATAGGATTTCTATCTACTAAAGATCAGTCAGAACCAGATATACAATTCATGGTGTTGCCAGTAGGCTTATCCTCAGATAGAGGTAGTTTATTAAAAAACAATATCAACATAAGAGAGGAAGTATGGGTGAATTATTTTTCTAAAACTTTCAACAGTTATGTGGGCACCATTTTTCCTGTGATACTACATCCTAAAAGCACAGGTCATGTTTTTATAAGTAGTACAGACCCTAAATTACCGCCTTTAATAGACCCTAAGTATCTGTCACATAAGGAAGATAGAAAAAGTTTAATAAACGGACTGAAACTAGTCATAAAATTTGTAAATACGAAGGCTATCCAAGATGTCGAGGGCTACATAAATTATAATCATTTTCCTGGATGTGAAAACTTAGAAATTTTCACGGATTCATACTTTGACTGCTACATAAAACATTTGACGTTGACTAGCTACCATCCTGTTGGTACTTGTTCTATGGGGCTGCCATACTCAACGAATACTGTAGTAGATACTTCTTTTAAAGTTTTAGGGGTAGAAAGTCTGTATGTTGCAGATGCGTCAGTGCTGCCAACATTGCCTAGTGGAAATATAAATGCGGCTATCGCAATGATGGCTAGCGTGTTCTTTGATACAAGTATTAGATCAAAAAGTAACATTCCATTATGTTATAAGAATAATCTGTTCTTTGAATATGTGTTTAACATTTGTTTTGATAAGTAATGTAATAATTTATATAGGAAACCTTAAGAATAATTTCGGTAGTTATTCTTAATGTTACCA
The DNA here is from genome assembly GCA_949699075.1 of Asteroscopus sphinx. Lineage (NCBI taxonomy): Eukaryota > Metazoa > Arthropoda > Insecta > Lepidoptera > Noctuidae > Asteroscopus > Asteroscopus sphinx. The sequence continues at coordinate 25,664,117 of OX453010.1, read as the reverse complement.
GTAGCTCGATTATTTTAATATAATTGAAATTCTATTAAGACTGAAATTATACACAAATTCGAGAATTAGTATTGACTTAGTAGCATGTTAACATATTACTTAATATGAATAATAAGTTAATTAAACATAGCACAATGAAATTTTACTGATACCACCGTGCAATACACTTATTTAATTTTAAAAGGCTAAGGAAGCACCATGAAACTGTTAGGCACACCAAATGTTATTATAATATATGATAGACGTTGAGCAAAAAGAGGAGAGGCTTTTATTGTAAATTGCTGTGAGCATTAAATAAAAAATCTAATATATTTTAACACTTTATTGAATGTTTTAAGGACACTTCTAAACATGAAATCGCATAGGTACATGATTTTGAGCGTCATTTACAAAACAACCATATTCCCATATCATAGTAACAATTTGACACGACATAATAACATTGTCTTGGATTTCTCTATTTAAGAGCTGATCTTTTGAAATGAACTGCATGCAGTATTTGAATTAAAAGCAACAACGATGTGCGCAACCGCAATTCACAACAGAATTTAAAAAGTTTTGTTAATTTATTGGATTTTCAATTGCTTATATAAGGTCCTACATTATTAATCCGAAATATTTGAAGTGGGACATTAAAAAAACCGGCCAAGAGCATGTCGGGCCATGCTCAGTATTATAGGGTTCCTTAAGTAGGTCTAATTACAAACGAATCAAATCGAATATTAATCATTGCTATTTTAGTTTTTGCAAACAGCGCCACCTAGCGCTAAATTTATGAAGCTAAATTTAAGAAGTGTGTTTCATTTTGTGATTTTTTTAAATAGAAAGTAACTAAATGAGCATTATTTGCTACGATCATTTTTCTCTAAGGTCAATGACCTATGAACTAGGACGTCTTAAGTATTTTTCAGTTTTCTCACTATAACTCAAAAATTTATAATCACATTATACTCAAAATAATTTTAAAAGAGAGTTTTTATAAAGGTCTATCAATTTTGAAGACTATAAGTTTCTACGTTGCATAGTTTAGAAATGGCAGGGGGGGGACACATTGCAAGCCACTTTGGCGAACTGTATTTCGCAGATGGTATACCTGATAAAAAAGTTGTGTATGAAACATTACCTTCATTTTAGTAGACCTATTCAACGATACCCCACACGAGGGGGTGCAGCGATAAAAATATTTTCATCCCCATTTAACATGTATGGGCGCCACCCTTAAAATACGTAACCAAGATTTTTTTTTTTTTAATTGAGATCTATATCTATTCCATTTTTTGTCAAAATTTCATTTACTTATGTTTATAACTGTAGAAGTTATTAAGCGGTAAAGGATTAGGACAGACGGACAGACGGATAGACGGACAGACGGACGGACATGACGAAACTATAAGGGTTCCTTGTAGGACTACGGAACCCTAAAAAAGCCAGTTGGTTTTTTCGCGATTTCAGGGTTGATCCCATAGTAAATGTTGTTTGTTATGAGTAGATTCACCACTTCAAATATTTCGGATTAATAATGTAGGACCTTATATATGAAAGTTCTAATAAACATTGCCATTTAATTATTGTAGGTGCACATAATTATATTTCCTGCAAATGACAACCTTCCCCTTGCCTTATCTCCTTGTTTCCTTTAAGCCGGGTCTCCAGCAACTGTTTTTTCGAAACAATACACAAAAAAAAACCGCCGAATACATAACCTCCTCCTTTTTTTGAAGTCGGTTAAAAACATCGAAACATTAGGGCGTGGCCATACACATTTGCGGATGCATACACAATGTTTTTGTTTTCCTAACTAGAAACATTTCCCGGAGGCAGGAGATAGCTTATGTATTTACATAAAGAAATTTGTTTCGTGTTTTTGTGTAATGTTAAAAAAACACGCGCAGGAGACGTGCCTTTACCTTAACTTTACTAAAACAGGAATAATGGCCGAATTTCGAGTTGAAAAATAATTCTTACTTAAGGCGATATTACAGGTAACTTAGTATACTCAACTACGGAACTGGCCGTAATATCTCTAAAAAATCTCACCACATTATTTAATATTGAATTAAAATATCTCGAAATTAATTAACAAAGGTTAGATACCTTTCAAATTTCAGTTCGTGTCAAATTGTTATACTGAAAATAAATAAATTTAATAATTTTTATAATTGCCATCAATAATAGTTTATTAATAGTAAATAAATTGTACATAGTGCTCCAACTTAATATTATTAGGTACTTTAAGTAGAAAAAAATATTCTTGTGCCAAACGAAATTATTTAAAATTATTGTACCTACTTACAGTATATATTTATTATTTATAAGTTATACAAAATAAAATATAATTATACATATGCCGTCTTACATTTCTATTCTTTCTAATTTCTAAACACGTAAACACAAAATATTTAAATGACTAGTAAATGTTGCAGGCACTTTTAATTATTAGTCGTTTCCTCAAATGTCTGATTTTGTTGCCTTTTGCGGATATTCGACACCAAAGAAGATTTTGTTGTAATATTTATTTTATTATTTATTGTTAGATAATTTTTTGATTTAAGACTTTATTTTCGTCAGACTTAAAGAAACGACTGTCTCAACACGCCTGCGTACATTTAAATTTCTTCCGCCGATAAATATAACTACCATTAATCAAAAATAAATACATAATAATATCTAAGTAGTCATTAGTATATACTATTCAGCCGTTGAATAATTACACATCACACCTATCTACGTAGAATTTCTAAATAGCGCACCTAAAATTAGCGCCTTTTTTGCCCAAAATTGTCATTGTTTTTTTTTATTAAGGCATCTTAATCCAGAGACACGCTCATGGAGCGATGTTAAGGCAAAGTTTCTTACACGACAGTTAATTATATGTTAGTACCTACAATACACTTGAACAAATTAACCTTTAAAGGTCTTCAAAAAGGCGAATGTAACTTATTTTTATGTTAGTAATGCACTTGAACAATTATTAACCTTTTAAGGGTGCCAGAAAGGCAAATGTCATCAAATCTTATTTTGACTATCGATTTTTTTATTATAAAATCGTTTATTAGTTAAGACACTCACGGACGGAAGATTCTTCTACATTTACATCTAAACCTTACAAAATGTTAAACACTGTAGTTCTAATGTTGTGCAGGAAAAATAAGGTACCTATAGTGTATTTTTGGACGTAGACACAATACCCATCTATGAACTGTTTCACCACTTCATTGAACAATAATTAGGTAGGTATATAACAATTTTTATCGAATAAAATAACCGATATTAATTTTGTTTATTGACTCCTTATAGATATACAAAGAGATATAGATATATACAAAGCCTTGGGAATTTTAACAAATTAATTCCATTACATTCAAGATTGGAACGGGTCCTGAACATTTGATATATCGGTTATTTTATCCAAGAGAGAAACATACAATATTCAAATTCATTCTTAAAAATTAACCGTGTCAACGCTGGTGTAATTTTGAAGACATTTTCGAACATCGTGACTATACGACAAAACATTTTAATTAAATATTAAAACAAACGTTAATTAATAAGAAAAAGCAGTTTTAAATGCTCAATCGATAAATAATTAAAAACGACCAACCTTTTTTAAGGCAATGAAAAGTTTTACATTGCTATACAATACTAGATATTTGTATATCTTTCTTGAGCAAACACGACTCCAAAAGCAGTTGACTGCTCACATAATACTGGACGGATTATCTGATAATGCTTCATAAGTCATTTATAATTGATTAAAATATATAAATATTGCCACACTTCTTATAAATAATAATTTATTAATACTTTGTACATCACAATACTGAGCGGTAAATACGTCATTGTATATATTTATTTCATTATAGACAAGCTTACCTATAGTATAGAGCGCTTAAGTTAGCAACTAGGTGTGTATTTGATGTTTTATGATTTTTTCCTTACTTCCTTCAGGCTTTCATTCTCATTCCAATTTCTTTGCTGTATGATCGACTCTAAATCTGGGCTTTGCAGTTAATTATCTGGTAGTAATCAACCCTGTAGTGGCTAATTGACCTTAGACCGATGGCTCGAATCATGGTCATATTATATTGCGTTTGTTAATCCCTGCTTTCACAAAATTTTGTTTTCGTTTGTTTAGTTGCTAACTCTTAAAATACCGTGCTCTAATCTAATAAATATACTTTAAGTAAAATATTTGCTACAATTAATTGTGCATAACTTCCAATAGTTCCAATACAATAATACTGTTTCGTTCGAATTTATAATATTTATGTAGCCCAATTTTATGGGTAATCGTCTGAGCTTTCATTGAGCAAAATTATTAATTTTGAGACAAATAGTTTTGAGGTATTTGATACCTCTACATGAGCTTTAAATATTGTTACTAAAATTAAATTGTGCATACGAACAATTCGGTTATCAAGCTTTAAAATATTTTTTTAGGACTAGGTTTCTAGTAAATACAACTCATTGTTTATGCCATTGATATGAATTGAATGCGGGCATGAATCGATATGTTTTTATTACACATTAAAGTTAATAAATATTGCCTCTATGGACGGCTTGAAATGCAAATTTCACCTTTATCGCTTACATTACGTATAAAAAATACATTTAATGTAACATGAAAAATAAGCCGATACTCCTAATATATTATCTTGGGACGTTTTTCTTTTCGTAACAATTCATCACACGTAGTAAAATACTGATGATATGATATTTTAAAAAGTTGACTTTTGTTGACATTGATTGATTTAATAATTAATTTTTCAACACACTTGCTCGTAAAGTGGCTCTTATTGCATCGCTTTTAGGTTCATAATTGCGGCTTATAACGCACGCGTGCTTTTTTCATTATATTATTGCACTAGTGCTTTTTACTTTACAGTTTATTTTTAAATCGCAGCAAAGAGTTTTTATGCCTGAACTAAATTAAATATTATTAAACATTTTTGGGAATAAATCAACTGTATTAATTAAAATATGCTATATAAACATTTAATTTCATCAAATTATTCATTTTTGTCAACAAATTAATATTAATTTGTGTTATAAATAAAAAAAACAATTTATAATATTTTTATATTAGGCTGTATGGCGGTTTCCTTCGACCTCCTGCGCGCGCAGAATTGTATGTCACCGCGCGGTCCGCGCGCCATTTTTATCATTTTTCACAAATTCAATATTTGTCTAAAATGTGTAATTTATGTTTTTTTTCCTCGCAAGTGTGTTGAAAAACGTCGTATGACACGCGTGAGCATTGACTATTATACTCTCGGCTCCATTACGCCCTCGCCTTCGGCTCGGGCTGCAATCCAGCCTCGAGTATAATAGTCAACTTAGCTCACTTGTATCATAATGTACTATTAACAGTTGTCAACAAATAAAAATGCAGTTTGAGGGTTAAAAAAGTGTCCCTATTTACGATATATACCTACATTTTATATAAAAAATAATCAACATTACAATACTTTACGAACTTACCTATTCTTTCGCATAAGCCTTCTTGACTAGACTGTTTATGTTGGTATCATGTAAATCATGTAATTAAGTAAATATAGACTGTTTACCTCGAAGTAAATAAAACGACTATCAGAAACCCACTACCTATTTGTTTAAATATATTTGACTTGGACTTAAAAAACCTAATGACCTAACTACGCGTTTACGTTTCATATTATTATGCATTTTTTTTTCTGACCCACTGTTGTTTTTGAATATTTGCAACTTTCAAAAGGCTTCTTCGCGTTTTTACCTGCCATTAGTAACAATCCACGAGATACAAATATATGTTCGCACAGTTAATGTCGCAGTCATATAGAAAATTGGACAACTATAAATAACACCAATCACTTTAAAATTCACAACAAAAATTCGAAATTAATTAATTATCATCGTCTACTTCTAAAACCAAACTGTACACTCACTAACATCCGAACTAACAATAAATACATAAAATCTTACTTGAAACAAGAATCCAGGTAATTATCCAACATATCCAGTTGCAGATCGTCCCAATCCGTAGGATTTAACAGGAGAGACGATAGATCATCTTCAGGAATCAAGGGAGGTGGTATAGTTGGTTCCACAATCACATTGGCTCCAATATTTGTCTCCAAATCTATATCAGGAAGGCCATGAATACTGCCAAGATTGAAATCTGGCAAGTGCAGCGTCACAGCCTGGTTTATTTCGTTCGTAATATCTTCAACAATGTTTACTTGCGGTATGTTTGCTATTGCAGATTTTTCTTCTGTGACTTCGTCTTTTGGCGATGCTTTTTTCTTCTTGTGAGGTCTGTTTGAGATTCGTTTGGTACCTTCTAGATGTGCCAGATCGAGTTTCCAGAAGCCCCCTTTCCCTGGCTCCTGCTTCGATCGAGCTACTTTCACAAACACTTTGTTTAGGGACAGGTTGTGCCGTATGGAATTCTGAAATTAGGAAAAAATATCCTGATTAAAAACCAGACAAATGAAAACTTATGGAAAAAAAAACTACAACGATAAAATACATGTCTTTTTTTGTGTTTAAGTAGATAATGATTAATTTCTAAACTTTTTGTCTCTCGAAAGTTGAATACAAAAAAAATACTACCGCGTATATAATCACAATCACTAATCATGATATCCAATAAAACCTATCAATCATACACTCGACTCCCTATTCATAAATCCAATTAGACGTAATCTTATCTCACTGTTTGCGGATCACACGTTTATTAAATCATGAGGGTTCCCTACTGGAACGATAGCACTTACCTGCCAGGTGGGATCAGCATTCCTGTAATACTTGAAGTTTTCTCTGATCCACGAGTATATTGCGGACAGCGTCATCTTGTCGTTGTTGTACCTCATCGCCATACAGATCATCGTGCTGTACGAATAAGGAGGTTTCTTCTCACTGTTCGTCCTGTACTCGTGCTTGTTTTCCGTAAAGTCCTTCTGACATTTCGCTATCGTCTGGTTGAACTTCTGCAGCCTCGTGTTCTGCGGCTGCGTCTTCACTTGAGGGTTCGGCGACATCGGTGGTATTGGAAACTGCGGGACCGACATTATATTCGTTATATTCTGCAGCCATGTCAAATTCGTTAAATCAGCCTCTGGTTCTTCATCTACAACCATCGTGTTAGGCTTGTGTTTGCTGCGTATCTTTTTGGAGTAATCATCCTGATCTGCAGAAATGACCGTTTCTTTTTGAAACGCATTCGTTTCTAAGTCTTCTTGGTTTATTGCGTAGGTTTCGGGTTGCTCGTACACGTATTCTATCTCGACGGTGTGAGATGACTCCGGGACCGTGTGGTCCACAGCGAAATACGTCGTCCCACATTGCTCTACGGCATCTCCATAAAAATTGAGCGACGTCGCATCCAGCATCTCGCCGGACGCCGGAGACAGGCTTGACGTTATATGCATCGTGGCCAACTACATCGCTTGCCCTGAAAATATTGCGACATTGAACTGATGAGTCACGTAGTTGATGAATCAGCTAATATCGGAAAGTTCAATTTCTTGGAAATTGTGAATAATGAAACGCGGAGAATGAGAGTACTTCGTCGGGAGTCAAGTACTCCAAGGTTTGAGTTACCTGAGAGAATAGGTGGTGAACGGTGTTGTCCAAGATGGTCGAAGTGAATCGATCGTGGTCGGCGGGCCGGTGTGACGTCGCGGCGGTCAGCGGCGCCCCCCGCGCGCATGCTGTCGCGTCGGCGGCGAGTGCGTGTGTGCGCGCGGAGCGGCGGCGCGCGAGGTTGTGGGCAGGTGCGCGCCCCATTGTGCAGCGTCGAACGTTTCCGAACAGGTGTGTGCTGCGATCGATATTTTTCCACCGCAAGACAACGCCGGCCCGCATCGCTGATAGCTCCGGACAATTAGCCACGGTTATCGGACGCAGGACCGGACTAGGCTTCTAACCAGCACCAGCTTTTCCCCACCAGTAATAATTTCAATAGTTAAGTTTCAGCCTTCACAATATCGTTAGGGGAAAATGCCACAAAAACAATAAAACTCAAATAATCCTAATGGACAAACTACCTATATTTATTCAAGATATTAATATTTCAGTTGCGTTAAGCTCACTGTTATCCCAAGTGCGGGCCTGATCGATGATTTCTGAGGCATACACCACTCGCAACTCGTGCGGGTACTTCCGTTATATCACTCGCATTTTCATTGTCAATGTATTTATTGATAGATATACATATTTAGCAGTCTGCAAATTTGATCCATCTAGTTCCTACAAAGAAAACGGCTAATGGATACCATCAATTGCTTCTCGCTGATGTCATAAAATACGGGCTCAGAATAATAGATACGGGTTAAATCACATAAACAAGCAGCAGCGTCTGGCAGGTAAGATTCCTGTCGGGGTAGCCTAATATGGATAGGAAAAGCGAGATATACACCCCTATTTTTTAAATACCAAAAAAAACTAAGGGTTGTCTCTGTTCATCATTCTACACAACTACTATGGAACCAACTCTAACTGAATTCGTGAAAAACAAAATACAGGTGTTCCATAGCATACCTAGGGGCGCGTTCCCATTGAGAGCTATTAATTAGTAGCTAGGAGCTATTTTGTAGTTTAAGAAGAGTTAAACTGAAATTTCATCTACATAGTTATACAGAAATGGCAATATTATAGTTTACTAGTTTTCGGGTCACATTATTAACTACTAAAATTCCAGTTCAGCTACTGCGACTAGTGTAGTATCTACTCGGTCGCAGTTTGACGACAATGGACATACTTAACTACACATTATAATAAAACACGTGTAACCGGATTACATCGCGTATATTGTTTAAATTGGTTTTCCTGACGTTTCGAAACTTTGCAACGTTCGTGGTCGCAGGAAGACCAAGATGACAAGCATCTTTACAGATGTTTCTTAAACAATATGAATTAATTAAAATCATTTCGATGCACGCAGTAATCACTCACAATGTCATTATCTTTTACAGTGTAGCGTGCTGTTTGGGACTTGATTATTTTTAGAACTGGGTTCCAAACAGGTGGAAGCTGCCAACCATCTTCTCTGTTAAAATTAGGATGTTTTTTAATTTCAGTAGCTTCACGGAGCATTCTAGGTACATATCGGTTTTCCTTCGCCAGTTCGAGCTTTGATAATACGTGATGTAATCCGGTTAAACTGGTTTTATTATAATGTGTAGTGATCGCGAAAACCTAAGAAATTATCATACTACTACGATATTTAAATGTTTTATAGTTAGTAGCTCATCAATGAATGTGATCGCGATTGGCTTATAGTTTATCAGCCAACTATCTTATAGCTCTCAATGGGACCGCGCCCGTACTCGATTAATATGTTTGGTAAAGTATTAGAGAGAGGTTATAGAGAGACTAAATTAGGAGAGTTCTTATAAAAGTATATAAAATGGGAAAAAATAGAGTGTGTAACAAGAAGTTACACTACTCTTCGTCTCTCCTCAAAGAAAGACCATAACAGACTGACATATTTTGGGACCTACAAAAACGGATTGGGCATAATTAACCACCATACGGTACCGAAACCCGCTTTTTTATACAACTACCAAAAGGAGCGTTATTATATGATGAAACAGCTTTGAACGTATAAACTTATACTTAAACAATACCACACATCACATTACAGAAGCCTCAAATGCCTCAATAAATGCCACTTCTAAATAATAAATGCCATTTTCCCTTCAATAAAATAATTGAAGCACATTAATTTAACACGTATTTGTCTAACTACAACATAATTTGGTCCGGCTAAACAGAAAATTAAACCAAGTGCTTGTCCAGTGCCACCCTCGCTACCCCTGTTTACTTTGAACCTATAATGACTCGGTAGGTACTTTAAAATGCTACCCTTATAATACTTTGAAATACAAGAAAACATTAGGTATTTTCGGAGTTTATATGGCGTTACGAGAATAATAGAGCAACTGGAGCTTGATGTTTCAAAAGTGCCTGTAATTAGGTTTATTTGAAATAAAAAACGTATTTTTTTATATACCTACTATTGTGAGACTAGCTTTTACCCGCGGCTTCGCTCCCGTCACAGCTCCCGTGGTTCTTTATCACACAGACCATTGACCAATAATTTTTAGGGTTCCGTAGTCCTACAAGGAACCCTTATAGTTTCGTCATGTCCGTCCGTCTGTCCGTCTGTCCTAATCCTTTACAGCTGAATAACTTCTACAGTTATAAACATAAGTAAATGTAATTTTGTTAAAAAATAGTCTAGATATAGATCCCAATTTTAAAAGAATAAAAAAATCTTGATTACGTATTTTAGGGGTGGCGCCCATACATGTGAAATGGGGATGAAAAACATTTTTTCGCTGCACCCCCTCGTGTGGGGTATCATTGAATAGGTCTTCTAAAATGAAAGTAATGTTTCATACATAACTTTTTTATCAGGTGTACCATCTGCGAAATATAGCTCGCCAAAGTGGCTTGCAATGTGTCCCCCTCCCTGCCATTTCTAAACTATGCAACGTAAAAACTTATAATCTTCCACATTGATAGACCTTTGTAAAAACTCTCTTTTAAAATTATTTCGAGTATAATGTGATTATAAATTTTCGAGTTATAGAGAGAAAACTGAAAAATACTTAAGACGACCTAGTTCAAAGGTCATTGACCTTAGAGAAAAATTATTGTAGTAAATAATGCCCCTTTAGTTACTTTCTATTTGAAAAAATCACAAAAAGTAACTTTGTGTTATGTTGACATGGTGTGTCATGTTAAATTTGGCTTCTTGAATTTATCGCTAGATGTCGCTACTAACAACACGCTCTGAGTCGCGAATGCTGCCGATTATTGCAAAAACTAAAATAGCCATGATTAATATTCGATTTGATTCGTTTGTAATTACACCTACTTAAGGAACCCTATAATACTGAGCATGGCCCGACATGCTCTTGGCCGGTTTTTTATTTCTTTCATTCTTTCAATGAGCCTCAAGACGCCGCATAAACAAAGTTTTGCATGAGAACACAGTCGTAAAATGTTGGCGGGGAACAGGGTGTGGACGGCGCGTTATGATTGGTTAGCTTAAAAGTTCGGTAGTATGATTGGTGCCGCTCGCTGACGGAGTGATTTCCGGATGGGCGGCGGAGCGTATGATATGCAGTGCTACTGCATATGCTTGGTGGCCGGGTGTGCCGGATAATAGGCGTCTAGAGGCTTACTGTATGGTCTGTGATCCCACAGGAACCGTGCATTTCCGGGATAAAAAGTATACTTTACGGCCTATAAATTATCTCCGTGCAAAAAATCACTTCGATCTGTTGCTCCGTCGCTGCGTGAATGAAGGACCAACAAAAACTGATCACGAGGTCGTGGGTTCGATTGCCACAGGACATAAATGTTTATGTGATGAACTTAAGTATTTGTGTTGGTCTGTGTGTTTCTTATGTTTTATGTATGTATTTAAAAAAAAAGTATACATGCTGAAATTTGAATCGCTTATTTCCCGAAAAGGTGTAATGATTTTATATTTAATTTGATTATTTTTATTGAAGAGTTTTTCCAAATGAGTTGTGTCCATAGAGGAAATAAGTATTCCGTGGTTGTGTCCTTACGTATGAATATCGATTCTGATAACGTACCTCACAGGAACAACAGGGTTTTTGTTACATGTTGTATAATAGGTACAGTCGACCGCATGTTACTGGTAACACTTTAACCTTGACAGCGTCTTTATTTTGTAAGCAGTAAGAGCGGTTGTCATAATTCAGACGTGCTGTTGACTTTACATATATTTAATAACTATCAACTTGTAACTCGAGCCAACATTTTTCTAATTATGTTGTCCCCGTCTCCGATCGAATTTGAAAGGTTAAGAGTTCGTTACACTTGACCTCATAACTCTTTAGTCAATCTAATTAACATGGAACGTGATTTTACGACGAAATTGTATTTAGGTACTAAGGATTTCAATAATTTCCATTGTGTTACATCGAGATTACGTACTCATTGAACAGTGACATGGAGAGGTTAAAGTTCACTGAAACATCCCGTGGGTACCTTTTGTTTTTGTTTTCGGGTGGCAATCCTCATGGATACCCTCCTTCTGGGGACGGCGGAGGGGAATGTCGGACTCTTACCGACTAAAACCACACGGTGGCCATCCTCTGCACAAAATAGAGGAGCTCCGGGAACTTCATTGGACCGTGCCGGTGCCCCTCTAGTGCTATGCTATTGTTTCCCCACAGTAGCACACGACCACCACGTACTGCTGTCCTCCTTATTTTCCTAAAAGGGGTAATTGTACTCATTATTATGAACAACTTTTACTGTGGGAACAAACCTGAAATCGCGAAAAAAAAATCAGTTGGTCCCTACATTTTATCGATTTAAGTGAACACAAATGTAGGGACCAACTGATTTTTTTTTCGCGATTTCGGAGTTGGTCCAATAGTAAAAGTTGTTCATAATGATGAGTACAATTACTCCTTTTCGGGAAATAAGGGATTCAAATTTCAGCATGTATAGTCTGTTATACAGAAAACCTATGATTAACTTGACAACTAGTCTAGTTGAACTAGTCTAATAACCTTGGAATTTCAATATTGCCCATTAAACTGGGTTGAGATTGAGGGACCCCAGCCAGGTGGACCGACGCCCTGATGAAAGTAGCTGGGGGGACTGGATGCGGAAGGCAGAGGACCGAGGGTTGTGGCGCAATTTGGGAGAGGCCTATTCAAAATAAGTAACATGTTACAATTCAGATGAACAGCTATGTACAGAATTTTTATTATTCTTTATTTCGTGACGTCGCGGTCGCGAGTGATGGAAAGAAAAATAATGAACGGCTTCATTCAAAATTTAACTCAAAACCGAAGCCTATGGAGTGGCTTTTTGTCCGCAACATAATAACCCCATTGCAATTAGAATTTTTAATAATAAGGGATGAATTCGGTAGCGGACCCGGCGACTGGCACGACTATGTTCCGGTTCGCGGCTACACCTGACAATATGGCCACCCGTGAGGGTAAAAAACGCGGGAAAACATTATTTTTGTAATAACATTAAATCTCGTCACGCTTTTGTCTCGGGTTTGGTAAATAATTAGCGACTGTGATAATAAATAATTAGGGTGAATAAAATAGAGATTTCCCTTCGTGATCTAAACAGTTATTTCTAATCACAATTATCAAAACAAATCAGTAACTTGTTTCTTATCTATCTAATTCTTGACTATCATCATAAGTCTGGGAAATTCAATATTGAATTTAATCACAATACAATTATTTAGCCCCACCTGTGGTTGCTGAGTTGCTGACTGCTTTTACGGACTCACAGTGACAGTTTTTTTTAAATATCGTTGCCCCTGACTAATATTACATCTGTATCGTGGGATTCGTGTGTGCGTTTACAAACATAAATCTCACATACACTAACACCCATACCCGGAACAATAATCTGTAGGTCATACCTATAAATATTATATTTTGAACAGAAATCGAACCCGTGACCCGTTACGCAGCAGCTGAACGCTCAGGCGCTCAGCAACTGCGCCAATAGTGTCGTCGATTCTCTTGTATACACGCTTGACTTGGGGAGTAAGCTGGTGAATGCGTCACGAAAACTGAGGCGAACGGAGGGGGTAGTGCGAGACGCGGGGAACGAGGCGCGCGCTAGGCCGACCACGACACAGCGCATTCTCATTGAAATAATATTGAGGGAGATATAAGTTAGTGAAGTTTTACTTCAGTCGTGTGCTCTAAAGCAAGGGATTCCCAAACCTTTATGGTTTCGGAACCATAAAAAGAAAAGAAAAATATATTTTTATTTTATGGATTCCCAACACTAACTAAACGAACTCAATTGGTTAAAAAAAAATTTGCTTGTTTGCGGAACCCTGGCTTACCTTCATCGGAACCCAAAGGTTCCGCGGTATCGCTGCTCTAAAGCACACTCGTATTTTTTTTGTTTTTGAGGAAAGAGGCCTATCTCTTCGGGGCGTTCAAAACCCCTGGGTCTTGAACGCCCCTAAGCCACTGCGTCCTGGTTACTTCTAGATACAGTAGCTTTCTAATGGCACTAATGGTGAATGATCAAAATCGGTTCAAGTAGTTTCAGAGTTTATTGATTATAAACAAACAAACAAATCTTTTCTCTGTATAATATTAGTATAGATAGGTCGCTGAAAGCCGTAAACTCACGCCCTTATGTGGTTTTTCCTACTAAGCCTGTCCATTTTACGCATTTAGTGAAATAAATATCCATTGCTCGCAGAACGGATGGCCGATGGGCAGTAAAGTTCTGGAGTGGCGACCGCGTACTGGAAGGCACAGCGTGGGTAGGCCCCCCACAAGGTGGACCGACGACCTGGTGAAGGTCGCGGGAATCCGCTGGATGCGGAAGGCGCAGGACCGGTCGTTGTGGCGATGCTTGGGGGAGGCCTATGTCCAGCAGTGAACGTCTTTCGGCTGAAATGATGATGATGAATATCCATAATACATACGTAAACTATCATCAATATCGTAAACGTAATTGTCTCAATAAGTTGAAGTGTGTGTGTGACACTTGGGTGGCACAATATTAATCAATGACGTCACTAATGTCCGAGCATGTGGACCTACTTCGTGTAGAACACATGTTGGGCACCTGTCTCGTTACGGTAGGGGAGGCAGCGCCACAGTGTGCGGGTAACAGTCAGTATTGTAACTTCGTACAGAATTTATTCAGTAGGTATTCATAATTTAAGTGTAAGGTTTTTTACACGACTGCGCCAGAAGGAGAGTTATGTTTTTCGAGTGTATGTATATATGTATGTATATTTCTTTGGCACGCTCTGTAGCCTAAACGGCTTGGTGGATTTTAGCTTGAGAGGTGTCATTAGATTCGTCTTAACCGTGTGAGTGGGTATATTAAAATTACAAAAATCAAAATGGCCGCTTTTTGGCGCCATATTAAATGGCTTCAAAATTTTTTTTTTCCTATCGAGTGTGGTATCAAATTAAAGGGTTTAATAAATGCTTTACAAAAATATATACAACTTACATGATTAAATGTAATTTGGAATGAGAAATGCTAAAAAACAACAAAATATTTAACGTTAAAAATGAATCAGCGCGATAAAACATGACAAAACTAAAAAGTTTAAAATAAAAAAATTAATTAACAAAACCAAAAAACCCGACTGCGTGTAAAAATAACTGAAAAGATGTAAACAAGACTTGTGTAGGTAAGTCCATGTGAAAGTATCAAATCTACAGGCAGGCGGAGGCTACTTAGGCTATGAACTACTTATGTAATTCATGACCAAAAACATACGTAGCCTCCGACTGCGTGTTGATTTGATACTTTCACATGGACTTACCTACACAAGTCTTGTTTACATCTTTTCAGTTATTTTTACACGCAGTCGGGTTTTTTGGTTTTGTTAATTAATTTTTTTATTTTAGAATTAACTAGATTACTTTTGCTAAAAAGACTTTAAGGCCATTGTTTCCAAGTTCAGCAGACTATTTCTACATTTTGATAACATCGCTACAGAGCGGTCCAGACCACCTCTGCATGAATGGTCATGCTATTCTCGACCACCATCATCTGAATTCTACAACGTGTGATTGAAATCACTGAAAACCTCTTAAGGGGTCATTGTACTCATCAGTATGAACAACTTTTATTATAAGACTAACCCCGAAATCACAAAAAACAGCTGTTCCCTAAATTTGGGTTCACATAAATAGACAAAATGTCAAATCAGCATTTAATTTTTTGCGATTTCAGGGTTGGTCTAATAGTAAAAGTTGTTCATACTGATGAGCACAATGACCCCTTAAGAGGTCTTCAGTTATTTCAATAACACGTTGCATAAGAAAATCTATGGTCTTGTCACTTTAACAATGTTACTTTATACGGATATTATTTAGTTGCAATACTTTGTAGCCAGGCCAAGCCCTTGTCAGTGTAGCAACCTCAATCTTTTTCTGCAATCTCCTTCATTTCTAATCAGAGGACAAAATTATCTGCAGCAATACGTCACATGATGAGGCCTATTTCCAGCAGTGAATGGAGACAGGCGATTGATTCAAGTCACGGTTTGACACACTTAGCGCAGTAGTTGACCGATTGGCTTCTGCACTAAGGGTCGCGGGCTCGATTCCCGCACGGAACAAATATTTGTGTGATCCATAGATAGTTGTTCGGGGTCCAGGCCCGTGTTGGTGCATGTGATGATGTGAGATTTGTGTTTGTAAAACGCAGTCACGATACAGGAGAAAACGTAGTATGGGGCAACGAAAAAAAACCTGCCAAGGCGCAGCGTGGGTAGGCCCCCCACAAGGTGGACCGACGACCTGGTGAAGGTCGCGGGAATCCGCTGGATGCGGAAGGCACAGGACCGGTCGTTGTGGCGATGCTTGGGGGAGGCCTATGTCCAGCAGTGGACGTCTTTCGGCTGAAATGATGATGATGATGATGATGATGAAGTGCGTGTCGGACTCACGCAGTAAGGGTACCACCCATCGACCTGATACCCCATAGAAACTGATTTAATTTAAGACAGTTCATCAAAAGATACGCACCGTGAGCGAAATATGAATTTTTGCTTCTATTTCTTACGCAGACACTACCACATATGTCTATGTTTGTTCTATTTTTAGTACTTGTTGCTAAACTACATAGTATGTGTTATAATCAAACCAAGTTTGACGCTGCTATGTATTACCGTTTTGAAGATAGAGCACGAACAAAAACGTTGATAAAATTGTATGTTTCTGTATGGGGACCCCCTTTAGTTTTAGTTTTTTAATTAGTTTTTAGTATTTATCGTGATAGGCACTATACTAACACATATTCTGTGAAAATTCATTACCGTTACAAAGATACAGCCCTGTGGCAGACGGACAGACGGAAAGCGTAGCGAGAGTAATAGGGTCCCGTTTGGCACCCTTTGGGTACGGAATCCTAAAAAAGAAGAATTCACTTGACTTACTGCTCTATCTTTACTTTCCCAATCATACGAGTGATTAGGTACCTAGCTGTGTAATTTGACTAGTTATTTTATTGGCACTTTGTTTTACCGTGCCGTTTGCTACAACCCTACTTTTACCATCCACCCTTTTAAATAACATTAGCTCATGTCAGGCGATTGATATTAGATCGACTTATTTACAATACATTTTTGAGCAATTGTGCACTTGTTTCAAATATTCTATGGATCGTTTTAGTCACTTATTTTTTTACTTAATTATAACGGTCTTGTACTAATTACACCATAATAATGTACCTAGTTCACAGATTGTTTTATTAGAAATCTTGATACTCTTTGAAAAAACATAAGCAACAGTAAAAAAATAACCAATAAAATATTTAATAAAATGTCCAAGTTATATGTGATTTTTTGTTCACTAGACAGAGTCAGCACTACCAAAGTATGACGCCGTTCTTAAAAAACTTCATAGTAACTTGACATAATGTCCGTAGTTAGTGTCCGTTTCGCACGACAAGGACAGAAAGTGTGTACAGTCCATCCAGTTAAATAGTAGTAGTACTATCGACAAAACGGATTGCTTTTAAGGGCTCCGCTCTTTATTTTTGTTGCAAATGCAGCTTGCAAGCAAAATAGTTTCGAATTTGGAAAGGCCAAACGTTTGCTGATAATATACCCAAACAGCAAGTAGAATTTAATAAAATATAAAAAGAGGCCGAAAATAATGTGTAGCCGTTTTATTATTATTAATAAGACTAAAATTAATAATAATATAAAAATCATTTGCATTTTTAAGGAGAAGTCATCCACCCGATTTAATTTATGTATAGTAGCCGGCAAATAACTTGAACAAAGATGGTGCCACTGGGCACTGCCCATGTTACTGTAATGACAATGTTTAGAATTGTTTAAATCGACAACTGCTCATTTTCAAGTTATTCGCCGTTTCGCCGATAACTATAGTCTTATAAAGGTTTTTTGCGGTTATAGGCGTGGTCTCAGCCAAATAAGGCACATAATATAAAATTACAGATTTATTCAAATGCATATAAAAACATATTTTACATTATTACAATCTTATAACATATATATTATTCCCGAAGGGATATACAGTTCTTTATCATAATTTGGCTACAATTCAACAATGGCGCTATACGTACCTACCCAGTTTCAGACTCAGGCTTAGACTGATCAATTTGATGTTTTTTGAAATACATTAGCCCAGAAGCAGTGGTATAGTTTATTATTATTATTAAATTAGCTTATGCAATAAACATATATTAATATTAGAGATGTACCGATTACACCTTAAACCATATTGTAGACACTGAGGTAATATGTACTACGTACTAGAGAAGACGCCTCGAACAAAATGTTTGTAGCAGGTTTCAGAGCTCCTGCACTCTCACTCCCTTAGCCACGCTCGCGCCGCGCGTGCTCCGCGGCCAGCAAGTTGCGCGATACTTTTTGTTCATAATGTCTACTCTAGTACGTAGTACATATTACCTCAGTGATTGTCGATTAATTGTGAACCGATTATAGTTACATAGTACCTACATAGTTGTGTTTAATTTCTATTAGAGTTTTTTTCATCACGAATGGGCTTGCGTTTGATTTATAATTATTGTAGTTATTTGCTTACATGATTTAGATTAAAACATTAAAAATTACACGTATCTAAAGTTTTTCCAGATAGTAAATTGACAGGTATAAATGTCAAATCACGAAATAATGAACTTTATTTTCAACTGATAAGAGCAATTTGACGTTTTTGATACGTCAATTTTGAATTTACTATCTGGAATTAAAAAACGAACATTAAATTGGGCGATTTACAAAAGTTTGTGCGTTCCTTAGGGACGCCGCCGGACGGTTCATACCAAATGTAACGCTCGCTCAGTCAGCTGCCGAATGTGAAATAGATTTTATTGAAATAAAACTTCTTTAGGCACGCTTGACTTGGGGGTAAGCTGGTGAATGCGTTACGAAAAGTGAGGCGAACGGAGGGGGTAGTGCGGGACGCGGGGAACGAGGCGCGCGCTCGGCCGGCCACGACACAGCGCCGGCAGATGTACGCGCGCCGCGCCGCCATTCCTTTGTTCTCATTGAAATAGTATTGAGGGAGATATAAGTTAGTGAAGTTTTACTTCAGTCGTGTGCTCTAAAGCACATTCGTTTTTTTTTATAGAGATTACTTTACGTGGTTTGATTTACATATTTTACATACTTTTCAACCATAAGGTTGACCAAAACCCAGTAAGCGGTTGTCGAAAAAGCAGTAAGCTAAACTTAAATAAGTATAGTCAGCGGCTGACTATACGTTTAGTGTAAAGTTATAAACCCTCCTTTAACGCTAATGAAGCTCGCTACATTGTTTAATGCGGACTGTTCTTTAATTAAAATACAGTTCTATTGTATAAAAATTCAAGTCTTGTTATTACAGGGCAAGTCCCGGGGAAAATTCCCGGAACCACAGATAAACTAACTTCGGTCCTATACAAACTGAGATCAAAGAACCATCGAAAGCGTACCGCAAATACAGGACGCAAACAAACTCATAAGATGGAACACTACATAAATATGTAGGAATCGATACAATCGATGAATCGGTATCAATCGGTACATCGCTAGTGTGTCGGTGACGAGTCTAACAGTGCGAGTTGTGCGATGAATGGTCGTGAACTATAACTGTAGGTGTTCTAGGAACCAGTTCGCGCTGTTAATAAGGTTGTCCATCTCGACGGGCGCTGAAGATAAGGAGTGGTTGTCGTCGTACATGTATATTCTGAAAAGAAGAAATATTAAATATATTCTCTTCTAGTTGACTAGAGCTCCTTGTGAAAGGGTTATTCCCGTTGTCCCCCAATTAAATTTTTTGGGGGTGAACGGGAACTTAAATTTCCTGTTGGCCCCCACTTGAATAGACACACTTTTAATAAGATCACACTGCTTGTTCTGTTATTAATATTTACTAGAGATAGGATGGCAGCAACACAGTTTTATTCAATTTTAATTAATGTTTTTTTTTTTTTTTTGTATTTTACCTAAGTATCTAATGGTTTGTTTCAATGTACTTGCGCCTAAAATACTACCTGCCGCCTATTGTTATACCCCTTCCCGTGACCCAAAAGGGTTAAGAATGCAATGCGCAATTGCTATTTGAAATACCTACTTACCGGTAATCAGAATATTTCAATGGGGGCCAACAGGAGTAAAAATTCCCATTGTCCCCGGACAAAAATTCCCAACAACGGGGGACTACGGGAATAACCCTTGTGAAAGAGCTGTTCCGGGAAAGTACTACCACCTTACCTATTTCTACCGCCAAACAGTGATGCTTGCATTGCTGTTTCGGTGTGAAGGGTACGGGTGCCGGTGACATTACAATCTGATCACACGAAACCTCCATCTTTAGGTCTCAGTTTGGCGAACGCGTTTTGCAATACCATTTGACATCTGTGGTCTAGTGGTTCGAGTGTCGGACTGCTGATCACGAGGTCGTGGGTTCGATTCCCCACAAGACACAAATATTTGTGATGAACATAAGTATTTGTGTTGTCTGGGTGTTTCTTATGTATTATATATTGTCAAAGTATGTAAACTATGAAGCTCGAGCGTCCCGGGGAAATTATTGAACTGTCTTGAAACCCATAACGGAACTAACTAGGAAATAAATTAAGAGCAAAGTTCGTTTCCATGGAATAGCTTACCTAGTAGGTACTCCGTTGGCCTTCAGTCTCCTAGCGTATTCCAAGCCCTGGAAGTGTGGCACCCTCTTGTCTCCAGTACCCAGCATGAGGGCGGTGGGCGCTATCACTTTGTGCACGTGGGCCATGGGCGAGCACCGCCTCATCGCGATCAGCTGTTCCTCTGACACAGGGCCATTCTCCGTGAAGTCGTAACCAGCTTCGACTGCACACCTGGATAGGGTAGTGATACATTTATAGCACTTTAACATTTGCTTGAAGCGACAACAGCGCTGCAGCTAGTCTGACAAAAGCGCTATATAATTTGTATGCCTTTTAAATCTATATGTAAATAGTCAAAGAAAAAACGGTTCAGTACTATTTTCTGCTCTGTTTGTCTTTGATTGATTTTCTTTCATTTTCATTAATAGCTATTGACGAGATTTAGTGTTATCAATAAAAAAAAATGGAAATAACGGTGTTTTCGGCATAGTTTGAAAATTTTAATTAATTACAGTCGAATTTCGAGCATTGGGCAAACTGTCGTAAAAATAAATTCACATCGGAACCTTTGGATGAAAACAGAACAGTTTAAAACCGTTGTTTTTTTGTTTTATTCTAAACAAGGGACCTCCCTTGCTGAAACGCTTATTACATTACTCTGAATTCAGAAATCCTAACTAGGATTAAGGAAAGGAAATAAGGAAAGTGTGATAAGAGTTAGGTCGATGTAATCACGAGGTTCCTTTCCTACATCCTAATAAAAAAAATTTAATTCAGTGTAATGTAATAAGCGCTTAAACAATGCACGGGAAAAGTTAAGATGATGATCAATATAAAATTATTTTTATATGAAAGTTAATTACGTAAAGCAGTTAATAAAACTAGACGTAATTATTAGCGGTAACTGAGCGTTATTTTAGTACAGAATTTGATGAAAACTTCTACACAAAATTTAATTAGTTCAGGTATTTAGAAGCCTGAAAGTCTGACAACTGCTGGTCTGCCCTTAGGAGTCTGAGTCGCTACATGTAAAATACTGGAGTTCAGCCGTATCTTGTTAATCTGGAAGCCAAGCCAACAAAAAAAGGCCGCGAGAAAGAAGAAGATTCACTCCGAACGTCCCACTATATCGCGAGATATCTAAATCATACTCACCCATCAGAATTATCAGCGTAATGGCCTTTAGTTGCCAAATCTATCAATGGATTCCTCATCACCATAGCCCTGAACCAATCAGGGTACAATCCAGCCAGATGGGCTACTACCAGCCCTCCATAACTGCCTCCATAGAGGAACACATTATTTTCAAGCAGTCTTCCATCTCTTTCTAATAATGTGGTTAGAGTGAGATAGCAGTCTTGTACGTCGTATTCGCCTACGTGAGATATTAAAGAGCGGACGTTTATGTCTCCTTGGCCGGTCGAGCCTCGGTAATTTACTCTTGTTGAAGCGAAACCTAAGAGTGGATAAAAATAGTGGAGTAGGGCCTTAGAAATTATTATCCTAAGCATAACATAAAATAAAAGGATCGTATAAAATGAACTGTCAATGTTAAATTAAAATAAATAAATGAACTTGAACATTTTAACATAAAATCATCCACTATAACTTTATGGCGAAAGTAGACAGAAACAAAACAAATTAAAATCATTTAGGGCAGCCGAGCAGACTTCTGATCGCATTAATCAGATCAAAATATTTATTCTGTAAATAGGTTGTTTTTAACATTTTTACATGTCACTCGCTATGTATGCTAGATGGCACCGGCCTTTCCGAGTTTGCTGACCACTTATATCTATCTATACTATAATAAAACTGTAAAGGTCGAAAAGTCTGTACATTGAGTTTTTTTTCGCGAAAACCGGCTAGGGGGACTAGAAATAAGCTATAGAACACGAATCAATCGTTTAAAAAATTTATGTCTGTCTGTCTGTCTGTCTGTTTGTTACCTCATCACGTGAAAACGGCTGAACGGATCGTAATGAAACTTAGCATTTGTATTGATATTAGTCTAACTTAAAATATAGGGTATGTTTTATCTGAATCGGTTGAGTAGATCCAGCGATACAGCTTGACCCCTCTATTGTATTAAGTTGCATACAAAGTAGAGTTCACGATTGTTGGTTGCAGGTTGCAGGTTCCTAAAAATACAACTGGATTCTATTAGTATTATAGAAAATATAGACTAACATAACATAGCCCATCACTGTCCCGCTGCTGGGCATGGCCCTCTTCTTGGAATGAGAAGAGTTAATGAACTGGATATTGTTAGTGTAATAGATTATCATAACATAATCAGCTCATTACCTACTGCCCCACTGCTGGGCACGGACCTCTTCTCGGAACGAGAAGAGTTAAGAAACTAGAAAATATAGAATAACATAACGTAGTCAACCCATTACTGTCCCACTACTGGTTATGGCCCTCTTCTCAAAATGAGAAGAGTTAATGAACTGGATATTATTAGTATTCTAGAATAACATAACATTACCAGCCCATTACAGTCCCACTGCTGGACACGGGCCTCTTCTCAGCATAAGAAGAGATGTGGTTAGTGTTATAGAATAACATAATCAGCCTAATTACTTCCCACTGCTGGGCACGAGCGTCTTCTCAGAATGAGGGAGTTTAGGGCTAATTCCATGAAATTCCATCACCTAAGCCGGTTGGTTGTAAAAACAAAATATAGTATGGTCGGTAAATAGTGTAATCGTCTGTGTAGGCGCTTATATGTATATATTTGAAGATGTTGTGTTCATAATTATGACACGATGTTATTTTCCGACATCCACGCGGACGGAGTCGCGGGCACAGCTAGTAATAATAATAAGAGAAGAAACACCGAAACAAACTCAGGGTCAGGATCTTGTTGTTTAAATACATGATTTTTAAAGTCCAAACATTTTGTGGTATTTATGTGAGTAGGATGTAGGTTGTCTGGGTTATTATTAAATAAACAACATTCAGTTGCCGCTTAAACAACGTAAGTACAGTAAGAAACAAGAACTTGGCTGAACACACCCATGAGTCTAGATTACAAAAAAATAAAACTTTGCAGGTAGGTAGTGAAGGTAGGTTAGATCCGTTAAATGTTAGATACCATCTTGTAACCTCGACACACATGATTTGATAAATGAAACAAAATACAATGTTAAAGCTATAAACAAAACATGCGCCACACTGAAACTTCTTGCTATAGATCTTATAATCTAAAATGACGCGAATTTACACCGAATGTTTCATATTTTGAACGGTAATAGGTAACCGTTTGAAATTTTTTCAGAATATGTGTTGCTATGAGGTGTATCGCGACAAATACTAAAAACAAAAAAAAGTCAAAAACCAAAGGGGGTCCCCATACAAGAAACCTCAAAAAACATGCATTTTTTTCAACGTTTTTGTTCTTGCTCTATCTTCATAACGGTAATATATACCAGCGTCAAAATTGGTCAGATTATAGTGTAATTATATTATGAAGTTTAGCAACAAATACTAAAAATAAGACATACATAGACATATGTGGTGGTATCTACGTAAGAAAGCCATGCAAAAATTCATATTTCGCGCACTGTTCGTTGATGTCTTTTGATAAACTCTCGTAAATTAAATCAGTTTTAATGGGGTATCAGGTCGTTGAGAGTACGGAACCCTTACTACGCGAGTCCAACTCGCAGTTGGCCGGTTTCTTTGTCAAACTCTGCACACTATCTCATGTATCATAGATACTTTTAACAGACTCAAATCATAACAAACTCAAACATTCAGTTTCTGTAACAAGTATTTGTAGGTAAAAAAATATTTGCCATGTTCCGGAACCCGAAAGATGGGCGCGGCATTTTTGATTAGACAAACTCCTAAACAATATTCAAACAGACTTCTCCAGCAAACAATTTAATGGGAAAGACAGAACAACCAAGTGCGGAGTGTGGGCGTGTGGAGAGTGTGCGCCAGAGGTCCATGAGCTTATTCCGCCATCTCCTTTCTTTCATCGGACTATACGACGCACGACGCACTGCAGGATATCATCCACATTTGGTAGAAAACCCTAGTATCAGGAACAAGCGCTTTGAGAACTCTTTCATAATACGCACAGCCAAGTTGTGGAATTCACAGCCAGCATCTATATTTCCGGGCACTTACAACCTTAACGCCTTTAAAGCTGGATTGAATCTGCACCTAATAAGTTGGCTCGCTCCATCGTCGACCACAACTTGACAAAGCTGTCTAGATTGCGATCAAGAGCAGATCTACATCTCTTGAAAAAAAAACAAAGAACATGCAAACTCACCAATCAGCGATATCCGTAGAATTAAACATGCTAGCGATATCCGTAACCGGATTCCGTGTAACAACTGCAGCGTACAAATCCGGGTATTGTCCACTAAGATGCGTGACTAGGAACCCTCCGTGGGATCCGCCGAATAGGCATAATTTCGTCGCATCAATGGGGTATTTTTGTAGTGCCGCGTCTGTAGCTTTCTTACAGTCTTTGACGTCAGCGTCGCCGATTCGTTTTAGTAAGTAGTCGAGAGAGGCCTGCCCCGCACCCGTTGAACCTCGGTAGTTGATTTGTAAGGACGCAAAGCCTGAAATTGATGTCTGTTTCTGACTACTTTGGAAAAAATTGTGAATGATTTTGAATGTTGATTGATACTATTGGATCACAATGGATATTTGGCAAAATATCCATATTTTGCAAATGCTGCTGAGTTTTAAGAAGAAAGCAGTGCAAGGCGTGAGGTACTGGTATTTTATTGACAGATCTGAGATTCATTACTTTTGCTGGCCAAGGCCCAGAAAATCAATCTACGGTTAAAGACCTTTATTTTCTCAAAAGAATTACAAATTCACTTACAGATTCAATTATAAACTTGAAACAGTTTTCTTGAAACAAAAATTAAAAGTTGTTTCAACTAAATAGAATTAAAACACTATTTTCATGTATGAACTTTGACATTAGACATGGTTTTAACAGAAGTCTAAACCTTTTTAGTACGATCCTTATTGTTTTACTTATTAAAGCAACTTGTGTATTAGCTATATGACTACAACTCACCCAGCAAGTTGAACAGGGCTGCCTCCAAAGAGTACGCGTTGATGAAGCTGGAGTGGGGCCCTCCATGCGGCCACACTATCAAAGGCAACTTCTTGTTCTCCGCGCTCGGAGCGAAGTACAGCGCCGTAAACGATTCTGTGAAACAATTTAACAATATTTTAAATAAATACAAAGCAGCAATTGTCTATTTCTACAATTTACACGTGGTCGAAATCACGGGTAAGACATACTCCAGCCAAACTCGTAGTGCAATTTATGCAAATAAATCGAACAATTATAATTTTATATCGGTTTGTGTTCCGTGTGGTGCCGGACATAAAGAATTGCACCACCCTCTCTCTTCTCATGGGTGTCGTAAAAGGCGACTAAGGGATTCACCAGAGGATGGGCAGCAGCGTTCGCTGAGTATTTAACCAACCAACTGCGTTTGCCAGCCAACCCGCTGCCAAGCGTGGCGATATCCCCCCCTTTTTGGGGAGGCCTATGTCCAGCAGTGGACGTCTTTCGGCTGAAATGATGATAATGATCGGTTTGTTGGCACTTCCTTTCACTTCGTACCCTTTCACACTGATATGTGGAATATCCAAAATGGCTGGATAGTTTGTTTACATAAACTCCAGATCAAGTTTGGCTGAAGTATAGTAAAAAAGTATTACATCGCGTATATTAATATAATTGGTTTCCCTGACGTTTCGAAAGCTTCGCTATAATTAATGAAAAATTGTACAGTAGATTTTTTTTATTTTTTTTGGAAATATCTGTAAAGACGCTTGTCATCTTAGTCTTCCTACGACCACGAATGCTGCAAAGCTTTCGAAACGTCAGGAAAACCAATTTTAATAATATATGTGATGAAATCCGGTTAAACTTGTTTTATTATAGATAGATAGATAGTACTCTATTACTTTATTGTATGCATAAAGGTATTATACTGACGTAATAGAGGCACTGTCACCTCATTATCACGTCACCGAAAGCAAAATGAGTATATGTGCGAAATTGACACGTGTAGGAGTGATTTTTAGTGATGTGACATGGACGTTTCCGCATTATCAATATAGTTCAACCGGCCTTACTTTTAAGGAGTATTTTAAAACTGCTAAGCTATTAAGTAACTATTGTTTTAAAATTACAGATATTTGAGACATAATTTTATTTGTTTTAAAAGATTGAGTTACGCAATTAAGGGCTATATTATTATTACATTATTAATGTCACGAAGGTAAGGAATACATAAGTAAAAAATAAAAAAAACAATTAATCATCATTTCAGCCGTAAGACGTCCACTACTGGACACAGGCCTCCCCCAAGCATATTTTGGCCATATATGCCATAATCACCACGCTTGGCAGGCGGGTTGGCGATCGCAGTTGGTTGGTTGCACTCCACTTCACTCCACCTCCACTTCCACCTCCACCTCCACTTCCACTCCACTTTCATTCATCCATCTATCCATCCATCCATCCATACTTACAAACTTTCACATTTATAATATTAGTAGGAAGTAGGATAGGATAGGATTTTTGGAACTAAAAATTTTGACTTTCTGTCTCCATAATAATTTGTCATCTTCGGTTGAACTAGTTTTTTATCTCTAACTCTTCTTGTATTATATTTATTTTTAACTTTTACTTTATACTCGTCACTTCGTAGACTTACCACTTTGAATATTTACCATTATTAAAGTAAAGATCTTTATAAGAAACAAACACCGACCCGAACAAATTCCGAAGGTATGGATCGTTGGTGATTTCACTAAAAGATACAGTTATCCTTAAAATATCTACTGCAAACCCTGTAGTTTTTTCGAGGCTTTCAACTTTTTTTTTATTGTATAGGATGGCGAAACGAACTAAAAGCCCACCATATGTTAAGCGGTTACCTTTGCCAATAACAACTGCAATACCATCTAGGCTGTTACCTAAATGGTACCGCAAGTCGGTTCGCAAGTCTCATGTGATTGTAATTACACTGGCACCACACAGCAATGCAAGCATCACTATTTGGCGGAGAATAGTAGATACGGTGCTTATTCGTTTTAACATTTGTGCCCATCCATTTTTCTTTAATAACAGCATTTACAGGAAATCTGGAAGTTATGAAGTTAGCCGGTCAATATTTTACAGCATTTTTAGCCCGGCCGCACATTGTCATAAAATAGCACCGTATTTACATTTTAATATGTCAAAAGCAGACATACGATCCGGAAAATTCTGTCAGTCTGCGGGGCTGGTACTAAAATTAACTGTATAAATGTAAAATAAGCATTATGAAAGTAGTATTGTCCTGCAGATACTTACCTGTGAAACGTCTCTTTGCCATAGACGTACAACATACTATTATAACATCGTAAAAGTACAACCATGGTATAGGTTCCGGCGCGTCAGATTTTTTCTGTGATCAATGAATGAATCATTGTGATTTCCTTCCAATGTGCGGCCGGACTAAATCAACCTTTCAATACTTTCAACCGACTTCAAAAAAAGGAGGAGGTTCTCAATTCGATTGTATTTTTTTTAAAGCAGTAACGGACACTAACTTGTGACATGTATGGTGCTAGGTAGTACAAAAAATATATAATTGAAACTATCGACATATCGATATATTTTGAGCAATCCATATGCGAAACGGTTTCATTTTCACGTACACAATATTTTTTTATCTAACACATAATTATTTAAAATAACATATTATGTAGAAAATAGGGTATTTACTGCATGTTATTAATGTATTACTAAATAATTTTAAGAATAACTTCTATGAAAATAAGCATTATGAAAGTAGTATTGTCCTGCAGATACTTACCTGTGAAACATCTCTTTCTTTAGGTTAATAATGTAAATTACACTGCAGTATAACACAGAACACTACACCAATACGATTATTGATATTAATTGGATAAAATACAGAACGATTGTGAAATAAATCATAAAATAATACGAGATTATATTTTGATGGGACGCTATGGGAGATTACAATTGTCAAAATCGATTCTACTGACATTTTATTATGTCTCTTTCTAGCATATAGGTTTTTTCGTAAAGATCGGTATCTCAGTCGCACACTGTAGTGGTCTATTACGTGAGTATAGAAATGTCTTTGATTGTATGCACACCATAAAAATTAAAATTAAGTTATAACAAACATGAGCACAGTACTAACAATTGGCGGTCTTATCGCTTAAAGAAATTTCTTCCAGACAACCATTACCAAGAAAACCTAAGAAATTATTAAGTATTTTTTTATATAATGGAGGGAGGGAAACGAGCGGGTTACCTGGTGGTATGCAATCACCACCGCCCATGGACATCTGCAACACCAGGGTAATCGCCGAAGTGTTGCCACTTGCCGACCTTTTAAAAAGAAATGCTCTTTTCTTGAAGGTCAAATGTCGAATTAGTTCGGGAAAACCGCTAACGGAAGTTGATTCCACAGTTTTGCTGTACGAGGAAAATTATTATTATAAGTATTTACTCACTAACGCTATTCTGCGAGCCTTCATGCTGGAGCTGCAAGTATTCGACAGAGGATCCTGCTACCGAAGGGGGCGCAGTGCTGTTTGAACTGACGCGCACCCACTTGATGTTCACCTCGCTGCCAGCAGGAGGGAGACGGGCCACGTATAACTGGAACAAACGTTTTCTACGTGAACATCATCATCATCATTTCAGCCGAAAGACGTCCACTGCTGGACTTAGGCCTCCCCCAAGCATCGCCACAACGACAGGTCCTGCTCTTTCCGCATCCAGCGGATTACCGCGACCTCACCAGGTCAGCGGTCCACCTTGTCACAAAAAGCGCATGAAAAAGTCTAATTTTTAAAAAGCGTATAAGCACATCATAAGCGTAGCGTATAAGGACTATATGTTCCCGACAGATACCTCAGACACCGTCAGAGCCACCGACACGAATTGTTCGCCCAGCCGTCATGTCGAACTGTCTCCAGGGCAGAGTCCCCAGTGTGCCGTACCTTAAAGGCACTCAACGCCCTCCTGGTTGCTAACCCTGAATGCGATGTTTTTGCGGACGGATGGAATAAAATTTTGCTAGTATGTTTGATGTTCTGTGAGAGAATGTATGCGTGGGTGTCCACTGTTCCATGTTAAGGTCATAGGTATATGTAATTTTGTCATATAAAATTTGTCATATATGTAAATTGTAATATCATCGTTATATTGTGTATCGTTTCTATGTTAATTAATGTAATTGGTTTTTGTACCGTGTTAATTAACTATAAATAAATAATAAATAAAGGAAATCCATAGTCTCTGCCTACCCCAATGGGAAACAGGCGTGATAATATGTATGTATGTATGTATAAGCACGCTTCATGATTAAAGCAGATTTCGTTTCGACTTTTTCGTAAACCAAACTTATGCTTTCAATAGTACGATTGTAATGTAACCTTATATCTATAAAAATAAGACTCAATTTCAAAAGTTGACAGGTGTTTTGTTAACCGGCAGAATACAATTTTATTCGTTTACGTAAAAGGATAATGGTTTGACGACGTCTGTGGTCTAGTGGTTCAAGTGTCGGACTGCTGATCACGAGGTCGTGGGTTCGATTCCCACACGACACAAATATTTGTGATGAACATAAGTGTTTGTGTTGGTCTGGGTGTTTCTTATGTATTATAAGTATGTATTTACAAAAAAAAAAGTATATTAGTATTATATCCATTGTCTAGTACCATAGTACAAGCTTTGCTTAAGTTGCGACTAGATGGTGCTGTGTAAAAACGTCCGGAAGTATTTATTTATTATTTATGGGCAAAATGTATGGACCCCGTCCCCAGAGCTGTAGCATGTTCTCACATATCTTAAACGAAAGGTATTAACAATTGTATTATTTTATTCTAGCGCAGCAAAGCAATGTGATCGTCAGTATTGACATCATGAACTTGACCCGATGTCTCATAAATAGGTTTCGAGCAATGGAACTGTTTTCGAATCGACATTTTGGCATTTTAGTAAAAACAGTGCTTCTTTTACGTCGTGTTGATGATTCAATCTTATTATGTTTGTCCAGAACTTAGCCACGCTATCGATAGCATTATCAGTAACCAAGCAAAGGCTTTTTATAGTGCAGGTGTTACTGGACACGAGGTGAAACATTCAAATACATTAGTCACATTGTGACTTATCAAAGTATCCTCATTGGATAATTGAACATGCATCAGCCCATTTGGCTTCGAAGTCAATTTAGAGATTTCCAGCTAGGCCAAGGCAGTTGGTGGCCCGCTGGCTGCTCTTCTGCATCCTTCTCAATAAGTCGGGTAGGAGCAGCAGTTTGTTGGGCTGGTGCACCCTGGACTCGGGCAGTAACTCTACTTCGAGGGAACTTATTTCCGTTGCGAATATTCTGAAACGGGAGGTCCCGGATCTGGGCCAGTGGGGCATTGCTCCGCGTTTCCGTCTGATGTTAGCAGATGGGACAGTGGAGTTCTTCTCATTAATTGTGCAGTTCACAACACAACAATTCCTATGAGCCATTTCCTTCTTTAGCTCATAAACATCGAAAAGACAGCGAATTTAGCGTGGAAATACAAAACACAGTCCCGATATGTTTCACATTTCTGCCACAGCGCGCGCTACGATCGATTTGAGTGTCCCCACCGCCATCTTGCACATAGCCTACAATCAAACCCTACCTGTCCCGGAGTGGTCAGACTGGAGCACGTGGCGAGCACGACATCGCCGCGCACGTCCAGCACGCTGGTGGAACACGGACTGCTCTTGTTAGAAATATCCGTAACTTTTCCAGTTTCTGCAAACAAATACAACTATAAGGATTAATACGAAGTTAAGCCAAAGCGATTTATGTATGATTAATGATGCATTTTGCGGTACAAAAAAAAACTGTAAAGATCTAGCGAAGAATTTGAATAAGCCGGTAGTTGACTACTGTTACAAAAAATACCAAAAAATCTTGTATTATTTAAAAGATGGTACAGAAACGACAAAATTGTTGAAAAAAATAATAAAATCCACGTAAAAATTGAAGAGTAAACGATTTTCATTTTTCGATTTCGAGAGATTTCCATTTTTGTTTTCTGAGGGGCCATTCACTTTATTTTTCTGGCGGGCGTCCTCGTCGTGCAAAACGGACATTATACACAGAAATGTCAAGTTTCTATGAAGGTTTTGAACAATTACGTCATACTTTGATAGTGCTGTCTCTATCTAGTGAACAAATTTAAATCGCTTATAACTTGGACATTATATACAATATTTTATTGGTTCTTTCACTGTTGCTTCATAAAAAAAATTGTCACCTTCCCTATTGACGAAATAATACATACCCACATCAACAACATAGGACCGGTTTTCGGTCTTCTGTGGGGAAGAAAACACGATTCTCTTTCCGTCTTTACTGAAGCACTTCCCAGGTAGAGCCTGGCTGTATATGCCGTGGAAATCTTCACCGTTCTCAGTCTTAATCGCAGTCTCAACTATATCTATTAATGTTACCACTTCAACCTGAAATATTACAATGATTATTTTTGTGAGGAAATGTGGGTAGAGACTTTTGAAGATTAGATATTTGAAGAAATTATCGCTGTCGCTTTGCCTCAAGTAACTGCGATAAGGACAATTGCAGTTCCGACTGAATCAATCAACTCAGCCTATCGCAGTCCACTGCTGGACATAGGCCTCTCCCAAGTTACGCCACAACACTCGGTCCTCTGCCTTCCGCATCCAGTCCCCGCAGCCACGTTCTTTAGGTCGTCGGTCCACCTGGCAGGGGGGCGCTCTACGCTGCGTTTGCTGATTCGCGGTCTCCACTCAAGGACTCGTCTGCTCCAGCGGCCATCGGTCCTTCGACAGACATGGCCAGCCCACTGACACTTCAGATTACTGATACGACTGAATAGCCTTGGTAAAAAGTCATAATTCAAGGTTTGGCTCTTGGCTATTTTCTCCTGCTAAACTGGACCAATTTCAAAGATATTTCGCAAACTGAATAAGAAGAATATGTACTGTGCCGCTATGTTTTTCCTTGTTCATTAATAGTTGTCAAATTTATACACCAGGCCTCTGTAGACAGCGGTCTAAATAGGCAATTTAAAGATTTTTTGAGGGCTTCTAGAACTAATTTATTAACAAAAACAAAACATAGGGGCATAGACAAAGCTGATATTTATTTTACTCTAAAAAATAATTGCTCTGGGATTATAAACCAGAACGAAAACAGTCGAGAACGTTTGTATGGAGAAAAATCACCCGCATTTCCTCTTAACTTCTCTTAAAATTTATACAGAGTCTCATTATACTCATCTGCAATATTAGAGAGTGACACAGTACATGGTTTGTAAAAACTAACAAAAACACTTTTACACTAAAATCTATTAAAAAAATTCAATAATGTAGATAATTCCTTGTATTGTACAAAAAGATGTCTGACGCACCCTCTTGCCGTGATAATGTCCTGTAGCGTGCACGCAGAGCTGAGCGCTAAGATTTGCAAAACATTAAAAACATGATTCTAATTTTCCCTTCATACTTTAGTAGTTTGTGTTTTCAGTAAAAAGTAAGACATTTTGGTGAAAAAGTAAGGTACTATTTTTTATTGACCTGGCTGAATATCGTGGACTGATTCACCTTGTTAAATATTGCAGGTGATGAAATTAACAGTCATGTATATCTCAAATGCAGTAATTTTTTTAGAAAAAGCTGTTCAAAGATTTAAATAAATACTCTTTCCTAATGGTCTTGTATACGCATAAAAACGAGAACATAAAGGTGCAGGCACACGGCAAGCAGGACTGAACTGAGACGGAGCGCCGACAAAACTTGGACGGGGCGTCGACCGAACGTGGACGGGGCGTCGACCGAACGTGGACGGGGCGTCGACCGAACGTGGACGGGGCGCCGACCGAATGTGGACGGGGCGTCGACCGAACGTGGACGGGGCGTCGACCGAACGTGGACGGGGCGTCGACCGAATGTGGACGGGGCGTCGACCGAACGTGGACGGGACGTACATGCCACATTGCGGGCGGATCGCGCGCGGGACCGAGCATCGCTAACCTACATGTGTGTGTGCGTTCGTATAGAACGTAATCTTGTG
The DNA here is from genome assembly GCA_949699075.1 of Asteroscopus sphinx. Classification (NCBI taxonomy): domain Eukaryota; kingdom Metazoa; phylum Arthropoda; class Insecta; order Lepidoptera; family Noctuidae; genus Asteroscopus; species Asteroscopus sphinx. Next base: position 25,630,368 of record OX453010.1, on the reverse strand, counting down.
TATGTAGGTGGAGTTAGCATTTATATTGTATAGAGTGACCGAGGTGTGCTACTACTATGCATTCCCATATAATACAACGCCTACGTATAGGTCGCGCACCGCCCGGCGGAGCGGCGCCGGCAACGGATTGGCCACGCCGTCAAAATGCCCGGCAGGACGGTGCTGTGTAATACAGTTGAGTACATTACAACACAATGAGAACCGCCAACGATACGCTTCAGTTCCGTCACGCTTCATTTCCGCTCGCTATGGGTTTACAGCTTAAGTAAATATTACTTACAGAACCCTTCTTAATCGCCACAAGTTGGTGACAGGCATGGTGCGGCCCATCCGCCTTGCGTTGTAGCCACACCAGGTCACCGGCCGGACTGAACCTTGGGGAGCGGACTGCCAAGCCTTCGCCACTCAATTTCCCTAAGACACAAATATATTGTACTCTGGGTCATTCATCATCATTTCAGCCGAAAGACGTCCACTACTGGACATAGGCCTCCTCCAGTTAAGGGGGGATATGCCATAATCGCCACGCTTGGCAGGCGGGTTGGCGATCGCAGTTGGTTGGTTAAATACTCAGAGAACGCTGCTGCCCATCCTCTGGTGAATCCCTTAGTCGCCTTTTACGACACCCATGAGAAGAGATAAGGGTCGTGCTATTCTTTAAGTCCGGCACCACACGGACATACTCTGGGTGAAAAATATTAAAGTCACCTAAAGGCATATTTATAGGCTTAGAAAGCCATAGCCCAGAACGGCATATTCGTAGGGCAGAAAAAAGAAAGAAAGAAAAACGTGAGGGCTGGCTATATATCTCGAGTATAATTTAGTAACGTTATGATGGGTCAGAAAAAAATCAAGTGGGGGGTAAATAAATGCTTGTTTTGTTCAAGAATCACCAAGGAGGAAAGTGCTTAAAAAATTATTGGTGTCGATTCTCTTGTTCACGAACTAAACTTATTTTAAACTATCCCTCTCTTTCACTACTAGCAGATACAAGAAAGGGATGGCAACAATTTTAGAGCTGTCGAATTAGTCGGAATTATATTAATTTCCATCCAAGTTTAGTGATGATCTCGGAACGTGCCGACTAAAATACAAAGAAATGTAACACGTAAACTAATTTGATAGCACTAAAACTGTTGCCATCCCTTTCTTGTATCTACCATCAGTAAAAGAGAGCGATAGTTTAAAATATGTTTAGTTCGTGAACAAGAGGATCGGCACCAATAGCAAGTTTTTGTTACGGTGAGAAAAAATCATCCAAACCAAAGACTAAAGTCACAGGCCTCAGCAGGTTATTCGAGAAATCCAAAATTAGACTCTAAAATAACCTAGTCAGCTGCACTGACTTCTATAAACAACAAGACTTGTTTACTTACTGAAACCACCATCTATGCCATGGTCAAATATATAACTTTTCCTGTTGGTGCAGAAGATAAGGCCAAGTCTCCGAGGTAAAGTCTCCCAAGCCACGCCCACCACACTGTTCCCGTCAGGAGCGAAACGGACCTGAGACACATTAAGTATGACATTGTACAAAAGGTTAATATCAGTACATAATGAAAAAAGTTTTTTTTTGTTTGTCCATGGCTAAGTAATAACGACGTAGAATGTAAAACCTGCGAGACGGGTAATCGGAAGCCCGAAAGTCTGACAACTGGTCTAATTTTGATTGCCCAGTCCCTGTGTGTCGAGGGTCTGATGGAAATCACTCCGTGTAAAATACTGATGTTCAACAGAAGAGAGTTCATGTGGTTAAACTAGAAACCGACCCCAACAAAGTTGGGGAAAAACATCAAAACAAACAAAACTGCCCAAACTTAAAGTCCATTTTCCAATGCTTGAAGTGGCAGGATCTTTATTGGACAAGCTTACGGCCCGCTTCACTTGCGCATTATCGTCGTATTATTTAGTTAGCCTGTGAAGTTCGCATGGCCGCTAACAGGAATTAGCTACAAGTGACGAACCGATACCTGGAGGCCAATTCTCGTAATTCAAAACGTTCAAAATATAGTTCCAGACTAATCTAAATGCTTTAAATCTCAATCTCCTGACAGTAGATGTTCCTGTTTGCCATTTATTTGTAACACTTAGGTCGTTAATGTCACCAATAAATGGCAATCAGAAACATCTACTGTCTTGTCTTGTATTGTATTGTATTAACCGGATTATATCGCGTATATTATTTAAATTGGTTTTCCTGACGTTTCGAAAGCTTTGCAGCGTTCGTGGTCGCAGGAAGACTAAGATGACAAGGGTCTTTACAGATATTTCTAAAAAAATATTTAAACGAAACGATTTTAATTAATAAAAATTGTATGGTAGATAAAAATATATTTTAGAAATATCTGTAGACGCTTGTCATCTTAGTCTTCCTGCGACCACGAACGCTGAAAAGCTTTCGAATCGTCAGGAAAACCAATTTAAATAATATACGCGATGTAATCCGGTTAAACTTGTTGTATTATAAGATTTCATCACTTAAAAACGGTATTTTTTGTTACGTAGGTTATTAATAATAATAATAAATCATTTACTTCAGATTTGCATCCATTTTGTAAGTAAATATTGCCCTTACAACATAATGTTAGTAAATTACAAATTTCTAATTGAGATTAATTTCATTTAATTAAAACATAGCTTACGTAGTTTATACCATGCCACTGGGGTATGCATGCAAGCGTAACCAAAGCTCCAGTATGGGGGCGCCCCACCTTTACTTTATGGCATTCAAGATGCTGTTGGGGCTGTCGCGCACCCTGCGCAGAAGAAGAAAGAAGAAGAAGAAGCGCAACGTTTGCGCAAGGTTGCGGAAAGGTCATCAGTTCGCGCGTCAGGAAACATCTGTGATGCGCTGCAGTACCTCGACAGCCCCACCACCACCCTAAATGCATTATTATATGGCATTAGCCCTGGGCTACACAAATGTTATGCAAGTCGGCCTGTTCGTACCTGTCCGGGACACATGGCGTCCGGTGGGCCATCAAGGACGGTGAATGTCTCCGTGGCCAGCTTGAACACCACTATGACGGAGAATTGTTTGCCCACCAACTGCTCGCCCCAGTCTTGTCTGTATAAGAACTCTTCGCCCTGGAATGTTATTAAATGATTAGATTTCTTACTGAAACTCATGGCCTATGGCAAAACAAGGCCACAGTAAAAAAACGCGTCGGGGGACGCCCGACAGGAGCGAAGCTTTTTATCGAGCGCGGATAGAACGTGCGCGCTTCATAAGCGCGCTAATGGAGGGAAAAGTTAACGGTGACGTTTTTTCTCGATTTACTCCCCGGCGGCCGAGCGCGCAACTCCGCTGTAGACTGTACAAGCTTCGCTTCAAAAAAATCAACACAGACTTATGAGCAGAATTCCAAGCTGAGAAAAAGTAAACATCATATTATTTAAATTAATCAAATCAATATCTCAAGTGACATCGAAACGACTCTAGAAGAGATAATAAATAATATAATAGAAAAGCACGAGCTTATATTAAGTGTAGGTATAGTGGGTAGTAGGATTAGAAACCATAATTGTATGCATTATGGTTCAATTTACAACTCATGGGAATCAATGGCCTCTTCTTTCCGTAGAATCATTCGATTAAAAAAAACAAAAGCCAAAACCTACCTTTCTGGGCGCTGTTTCTCCACTACCATCAGACTTGGGCTTGTCTTCTGCTTTTCTCTTGATGTAAGGCTCGAATTTGGGCAGCTTCTTCTCAGCAACATACACCACAGCTGTCTCATCTTGCGACCAGTCCAAACTGCCAAATTCGGCTGCAACAATATTTTTTCACTGACGAGTACGGGTTGGCGAACTACACACCATAAACATAACCAGCCCATTACCGTCCCACTGTTGGGCAAAGGCAGAGGCCTGAATCCTTCTGAGAAGAGTCTCAGAAGGATTCAGGCCTTAGTATACCACGCGAGCATGTTAGCAGACTACACACATCATCGAAACAAGAATTTTATGGAGCTCTCTCATGCGTAATGCACACAAAAAAGACATGACATGGACTAGACGTAGACATGATACAAACATGTCTCTCCCGCCTCCACGCCCCCTCCGCGCCCTGTCATCTCTGAGTACGCCGTAATACACTGTACGGTCATCACGATCCTTCGCGGTAATACATTTCGTCGACAAAATGCCTTGAACGAATCCTGCTACATTACACGTAGCTACCGCTGCCATCGAAAGTTGAGTGCAAGCGATTTTAACCTTAGTGGTGGTTGACCGGAAAGTTTTCTGACTGTACATTGCACCATTTAATAACATACAATGGACGAGTAAAGGACGAGCGTCCGTGCCTTGTCCGTGTCCGATGTCCGCGTCCTGTCACCTCTGTGTACATTGCGCCTCAGATGTGCAGTTTCCTCACGATGTTTTCCTTAACGTTTAAGCAAATGATCCGCACATGAATCCTAAAAGTCGGAGGTGCGGGCCAGATTCGAACTCAGATATGCATGGAAGGCAAGTGTTCACCCACTAGCTTCGATCAACAGTTAATCTAAGCCCTCTAGGCTAAAACTGCTTCCCACTATACTCACTACCGAAAGTTTTATGGAGCCCAGCTCAGGTTTGCAGGATTTCACAACTTTCACCTACACCTTTATAGTCAAACACCTAATTTTATCTCTGATAAAATTAGGATGGATTCATCTTCATCAGCCTTTATTGGTCCACTGCTGGACATAGGCCTCTCCAATGGTACGCCACTGACATCCTCGGCCACTCGCATCCAGTTGCTACCAGCCACCTTGCCAATATCATCGCTCCACCGAGCCTGAGGGGGTCCTACCCTAAGTTTACTGATTCGCGGTCTCCACACAAGAACACGTCTAACCCAACGGCCATCGGTTTTTCGGCAAATTTGGTCGGCCCGCTGCCACTTCAGCTTGCTAATCCTGTAGTTTCAGTCGACAACTTTGGTTCTCTGTCGGATCATCTCGTTTCTGTGGCCTGATTCATATTCGAAAAGTTTCCGTTTCCGAAGTGAAATTTTACCGGCAAATGAAACAAAACGACCACTTGCTGCGAACATGAATGCTGCAAAGCATTCGAAACGTCAGGAAAACCAATTTTAATAATAATACACGATGTAATCCGCTTAAACTTGTTTTATTAAGGAACAAAACGATTTGAGAACCGAACGGATTCGGAAACGCGACGCGAAATTTACGGAAACTCTTCCGTGAGTCATTGGTTGTCGCAAAGCACTCGATGTAAAATTAAAGAACTATTAAATTGAACTAACTTCCTAACGTTTCGAATGCTTTGCAGCGTTTGTGGTCGCAGGAAGTGGTCGTTTTGTTTCGTTTGCCGGTCAAATTTCACTTTGGAAACGGAAACTTTACGAACGTTTGTGAATCAGGCCACAGATCCGAACCTTCAGAGAAACTCCGCACACAGGATACAGGATGAATTATTTGCAAGATATTTAGGTGGTTAACTTACAGTCCGCATAAACATCGCCATGTATATCTAAAGCGGTGAGGTCCACGCAGTGCGCCAGGGTGTTCTTACTCCATAGCTCGAGGTACTGCTTCTTAGCATCCTTGCCATTCTTCTCCTCGCGTATCAATGCTTTGTATGTCTCGCGGGGAGATACAGCGGATAGCAATCTGAAAATAGGATTTAAAATTGAATCGGCTGTATGTCCTCCACCTAAAGGACCAGATATGAAAGATGAGTGGCCACTTGATACCTACGACAGAGGCAGAGAATAGAGAGCAGTTGCGATTGCTCCACCGACAAGAGAAGCTAGATATGGCTTCAAATACAGGGGTATACTATATCTAAGTATGTATAATACATCTCAAGGCTGGACCAGTTTTAAAATTTACGGGTTTCTGACTTCTCGATTAAGAGTATTTTTATGACTCACTTTTATTCTACTTCACTTCTTCTATACCCCGCAACGATCGGGCCCTCTCGAGCCGGGGACACAGAATAAGAAGTAGTTACTGGAGTAACAGATGAATCATTCCCTTAGGCTAAAGTTATAACAAGCGCTCGAACGTTCTATGAAATTGTATGCATCGAATTATATCAAGCGCTGTCGTTCGTCAAACAAGTTTAACAGCATCCGCGACACTTCAGCCTTAAAAATCGGTCAGAGCACTACAAAACGGACCTACAAAAATCTACGCAAGCCATTTTGTACCTTGCGCGCATCGCAGAGAGGATATATTACACTGAACGACTGAGTGACTGACTGCGAGTGTCAAGTACGGACGAGTGCCGCATAGACTGATTCGCTGGTCACGTGACCGAGTGAGCCAGGCCTGCCGGAGGCTTGGTCTTGTCACTCTATTGTTACATAATATCACCTTGGGCCTCACTGGCGACAGCTTCGATTTCACCACAGGACCAGTGACACAATAAATAAAGTAGTCACTGATTTAATCACGTCGATGTCACTTAAATAAGTAACAGTTCTAAATAAATGTTGTTGCCACCGACATCGCGAGAAGAGATCCAATAGCTTCGTTGGTTAGAGACACTGGTGTACTGAATCACAGGCGAAGATTCGATTTATGCTCGTAGTCGAATTTTGAAATCGACCTTTTTTGAAGTAAAACTTCTTTACGCACGCTTGACTTGGGGAGCTGGTTGACTTGGGGAGTAAGCTAGTAAATGCGTTACGAAAAGTGTGATCGGGCGAGGCAAATGGACGCTTGACTTGGGGAGTAAGCTGGTGAATGCGTTACGTTACGGTGAAATAGTATTGAGGGAGATATAAGTTAGTTAAGTTTTACTTCAGTCGTGTGGTCTAAAGCACACTCGTTTTTTTTAACTTTAGATTTTCACTCTGCACACTTTAAAATTAAAATAAACATTATAATACTTACTCATGACTAACATCATTCCCGAAATCACTTTCAGCGATAACATTCAGGGCATCGTCTAAGGTGTAAGAGGACGCATATTTGGTGTTCTTGCCTTTGTCCAAGTTCCGGACTGACCACTTCGCTGTGATCCTGTTGGCTGCATTGTTCAGCTTCCCGCCGGATATTGACGGTATCTTCGTCAGTGTCTTGTACGCACTTATTAGGTTCTCTAGCTGTAAATTTCAACGTAACAATATTAGTTCAAGCTCAGGGGTGTGTTCAGTTATGTCACCCGATCACCCGACGACGGCGAACTACGCATAGACCGTTCTTTGGGCGTTTTTCTGCTGAACGACTAAAGTACGCTTCGTGCGTCGTCGGGCGATATAACTGACCGTATCCCAGAAGATTCAGTGAACGAATTTGAATGAAATTTGGCATATAGATAGACCATAACGTCCATAACCCGGATTAAGGCGCATGTAGCAGCCAAGTGGCACCCCTATCAGTATCATTAAAATAGTTATTAGTCGCTGAATACATCATTTATCGAAAATTCGATTTGAACGATTGAAGTACAGGTACTGTAGTTTAATCAGAAACCATTAACTCTGTAAATTATAGTTAGCTGTAGTTGTACAGAAAAGATGCGAAAAACGGCCACTTTTGGCATTTTTTCTATCTACAACTACAGCGATCTATAATTTACAGAGTTAATAGTTTCTGATTAAACTACAGGGGGGTGATTCTCGCGTCGTAGACATTATCTCGAACTCGACATAATGTCGAAACAAGATGGCGAATGTCGATTTAAAATAAATTTTCGTATTCTCAGTACGTCACGTTAGAGATATGTCTACTCCTAGCGCTTTAATACAAAGAGTGGTTGAAAGTTGCTGATATTACCAGCGACATTTTTCGTAGAGATTTAAAATTAGAGATTATCTCGAATTAGACATTTATCTCTATAACGCGAGAATTAGAGCCCAGTACCTGTACTTCAATCGTTAAAAACGAAATTCCAATAAATGATGTATTCAGCGGGTATTTTTTTTTACTGATGGGGGCTACTTTTTATCCCGGGAAGATAAACTGTTCCCAAAGGGATGCGCGATAACGCCTTTCTGTAATAAACCGAATTCTACCAGGGCAAAGCCGCGGGCTATTCAGCTGCATATAGAGAGATGACTGTGATCGATCAGCAATATTGTTTTACATCATATGTATTGCTGATTACATCCATCTCCACGTTTTATTAAATTGAATTTATCCGCTAGTGAGTAATAATTGTTATTAAATTGAACTGACCTGTGAAGACATTTTCAACATAGCAGTCCGCAACACACAATAAACGTGACACTATCTGCAAGTAATCACATTAAATATTTATTAGTGCTTACATATGCATAAACACATTTAATTTATGTACGTTAACAAGCAACTGTAGCAGGGTTTGTCCAATAATTATAAAATACTACTTTTCCTGCGGCTTCGTCTGCATATAATTCAGACTTCGACTTATCACAGAAAGATTTATCGCGCATCCCCTTGGAACTCTTTATTTTCCCGGGATAAAAAGTAGCCTTTATGTTAATCCGGATTATGGTCTATCTGTTTGCCAAATTTCATTAAATTCCGCTCAACTGTTTCAGCGTTATTGAGTAACAAACATCCAAACATCTTCACAAACTTTCACATTTATAATTGTAGTAGGATTCTAATATTGAATTGTTCAGATGCTTTAATCATTTTTGTACTATGAAAACATAGCCTATGTTTAATTTGAAACGCTGTACTATTTCTCGTAATAAACGTTATTTTTATAACAGAATCTTCAAGTCAATTAGCCTGAGATGATGAATCAAGCAAACAAAATTCTAAATTTATGATACATAAAAGAAATCAATGTATTTCTATAACCAACCATCCATGCAACTAGAGGCAAATGTTTCATAGGTGCCTGTAATTAGGTACCTATATCTATACAATGTGTTATTGAAATAACTGAAATCTTCTTAAGGGGTCATTGTACTCATTAGTATGAACAAGTTTTACCATCGGACTAACACTGAAATCGCGAATTGTCGATTTATGTGAACACAAATGTAAGGAACAGCTGATATTTTTTTTCGCGATTTTAGTGTTGGTCCCATAATAAAAGTTGTTCATACTGATGAGTCCAATGACTCCTTAAGAGGTTTTCAGTTATTTCAATAACATGTTGCATAAATTAAAATCAATTGTCATATGTATGACGGAGCATAATTTGAGAATGGCTTGACCAGTTATGTTGTATTTTTTATAGTTCTTATTATATAAAAAAAATTGAAATAAAATTGCACCCGTACGAAGCCGGGGCGTATCACTAGTTTGAAATAAAAACAATTTGAAATCAAAATATCTGTCTGTACAGGGAATCGCAACTTTTGTTGTAGCATATTATGTGCTACAAAATGATTCAGTTGTTTATACATGATGCAAATAAATTCTAATGTGGCATAAGTATAAATTACAATTAATTTAGAAGTAGGTAGCAAGTTGTTTTATAATGATGGCTAATACAGTCAACAGCACAAGCTGACGAATATTATGTAATTTCAACATTATGTATAATGTGGGTAGAAATCTACATATGCCCAATTCCAGACACTGGCATGTATTAACCAATCAGATTGGCGTGGAGGTACTTTATTCCATACAATGAACCAATTTGAAGAACATGACTGTGTGGATGAGATCTGGTGGTCTTCGAGGCTCAAGTGAAGTTACTGGGCAAGCGTGTACCATCGTCGACCACACCATTGCTTAACATCAGGTGAGGTGGCGAACAAACGCAAGAACACTAGGAAAAAAAATATGCACACATACAAATTATAATTATTAAATTATTGACATTTCTAGTCTAGTTGTTTGAGTGTCGGACTGCTGATCACAAGGTTGTGGGTTTGATTCCAACAGTACACAAATATTTGTGTGATGAACATAAGTGTTGGTATTGAACTAAGTTTACGGGACTTGTCGCGCACAATTAAATCAAAATACGGTACAAATACGGTCACGAGCAGACACGATGTCTGCTCGTGACCACGGCCAATGCACCGACCGAAACGTCGAGTTTAGTCAAAATGTTTGTTATATTTTGATTTAATTGTGCGCGACAAGTCCCGTAAACTTAGTTCAATATGAGTGAAATTCGCAAAAGTTTAAAAACTTCTATAAGTGTTGGTCTGGGTGTTTCTTATGTTTTATAAGTATGTATTTACAAAAAAAAGTATACAAATCAGCACACGCAACACTGTAAAAGATAATGATATTGTGAGTGATTACTGCTGCATCGAAACGATTTTAATTAATAATATTGTACGGTAGATTAAAATATTTTTTTAGAAATATTTGTAAAGACGCTTGTCATCTTAGTCTACCTGCGACCACGAAATGCTGCAAAGCTTTCGAAACGTCATGGAAACCAATTTAAATAATATACGCGATTTAATCCGGTTAAACCTTGTTTTATTAAAAGTATACAAGTATTATATCCATAGTCTAGTACCTATAGTACAAGCTCTGCTTAGTTTGGGACTAGATGATCCTGTGTAAAAACATCCCAAATATTTATTTATTATTATTATTTATAACATACAATATTGCACGGTCATAAATCTTTAATTCTATACTGCTATACAATAAGATAAGGTAAAGTAATACCAAACATGAAATATGTTATCAGCAATGCAAATACATCACAAAATAAAATAGATATGAGCGCTTCAACAAATACATGTCACAACTTTAGGAAGAATATTGTGAGAGATAATCAGCCCTTTATAACCTCGCCTCCTTACAAATAAATGTGGTATAAGCTGTGAATTATTTAATTCTTTTCTGTTATGCAACGTGTATGAGATGCTTACAATTTTTTAATAGGTGATTAAAATGTAAAATGTAAGTATGATGTGGCCATTAATGTTTTTACAGTAATTCTATATATTCCTGCCTATTTGTTGTCTAGCAGTATGAGTCTGTCATGCTCACTTAAATGTCATGCTGATTGTGGCGTTAGGTTCACTTCAATATGGTTGAGTTAAGCGATGGCTGATGCTCGCGTCATGCTCGTGAATGGGTGCCGTCTGTCGGGACAGGTCAGCTCCTACATACCATGGCAACTCTTTTTATGTTTATTTCTAAAGACAATATTCTCACTTTTAAACTCTTGTTTATTTCTGACATTAACCTACATTATACTCACATAATTTGAATAAATTTGATGTAATCAACAATAACCTATTCTAAAAAGAGTATATCCATGGAGTTTCTTGCCGGTTCTTCTCCATAGGACCCAAAATTTGGAACCGTGCAACTAGAGTCTGACATTTGAAAAGTGCCTGAAATTAGGTTTATCTGATGTAAATGTTTCTGAAGATTTATTTTTGGATGTTTGTTACCTACTCAATCACGCTGCAACGGCTGAACGGATTTGGATGAAATTTGGCACACAGATAGACCATTACCCGGTTTTACGCTACTTTTTATCCTGGGAAAATCAAGTTCCCGAGGGATGCACACTCATTTTGTGATAAGCTGAATTATACGCGGGCGAAGCGGGGTTGTTATTATTTATTACAAAGTCTAGTAATAAATTATAGTAAAACGTCTCACTTAACAGCTGATTGCAACCGCTCTTCGATTTCTATGAAAACATGCAAAAGATTGAACGTTACGTTTTTACCGATAGTAAATAACATGTATTTTTTTTGTATTCACTCTATCCACTGAGACGTCCTTGTACAAAAAAAAACAAATAATTATTTTTCAATTCAATTCAATTCAATTTTTTTAAGTTATGGCTCCATCGTTATTCGATGATTTTGCCAATGTCAAGGTAGGAAAAGACACAGTGATAAGTTCTTAGTTTCAAATGTTGCTTATCATAAATTTACCGATGTTTGTAGAGATGGTATGCATTAAGCTGTAAAAGGACAAAACAACACATATTATTAGTAGACAACAATACACAAAAATGTTAAAACACTTAACACAGAAGGAGTTTAAGGGAATGCTAAGGGAAAAAGGACCAATAAGGATAAGGTATGTAAAAATAAACTACACAAACGTATTAATATACTATAACCGAATATTGTTGACACTGATGAATTTATAAAGAAATTTAATCATTGGAGTATGGACTAAGGTTAACAAAAATGGAATATTAATTGGGAGGGGGATATTAGTAGGGAGTAGGTCGTAAAGGGGAATCGATAGCCTAGGACACGAAAAAAATAAGTGCTCCAGAGTACCCTCATCTAAACCGCATTCACAGAGGGAGTGATCCCTGACTCGAATTTTAGCCAAGAAAACAGGTGTACATACAAAGCCAAGCCGTAATCGAATGATGACAGATGTTATTAATTTGTTAAAATAATTAATTTTCTTATTACTAAACCAGCACTTAGAAGGTATTGAAGGCTGGATGGTCCCAAAAAATTTTCCCTTTATTAGTCTAGATTTTTGCCAATGAGTATCCCAACTTTTTATCATAGAAGGTTTAGCAAGACATCGTAAATCGCGAGGAAAGCAGGACTTGTACGTATCGCTACCACATTGGATAGCCGCCTTAGCAATTGAGTCGGCATTTTCGTTACCCACGATTCCAGAGTGACTAGGGATCCATGCCAATGCTACTTGTATGTCCAGGCAATGGCACCTGTATAGGAGTTCTTTGGTCTGCAGAGTTAAAGAGAAATTCTGGCGAGAACGGAAAGGGGGTTTCACTAAATCCTGTAAACAACTTAGGGAGTCGGAAAGAATAAGGGTTCTATTTAAACCATGTGACAGAACCTAGGAGACTGCTTCAAAAAGAGCTATTGCTTCGCCTGTATAAATAGAACAGTATGAAGAGCAGCGAAAGTTTAAAATAATTCTGAACTTTGGAATCCACACTGCAGCTCCCACATTGCTATCCTCCGATAGTTTAGATGCATCAGTAAACATGGAAAGCCAACCATGCCAATTCTCAGTCATGATTTTATTGAACTGTTCGTTAGCACCAGGGCTGTGTTTCCCAATGCCAAAATTAAAGTATATTTTCGGTTGAAAAATTAGGGAATCATAAGCAACTTCAAAAAGAGGGTTAATCTTCGATTGAACTATAGAGATATGCATATTTTGGAATTTATTGTAACTATTGACAAGAAGTGGAGGGTCTTTATGAGACCAATAAGGAGAAGTAGAAATTAATTCCATAAGAGTATGAAGAATAGAATGAAGAGGGTGAGACTTAACTTGGACAGCATTATAGAAAAATCTGTCAGAAAGAAATTGCCTACGAAGGTGAAGAGGGGGTTCTAAACACTCTACTTGCAAAGCATTGATGGGAGAACATTTCATAGCACCTGTGATAATACGTAAGCATTTGGCCTGAATTTTCTCTAATTTAGAAATGGCAATTTTATTGCAAGGTTCTAGAAGGAAGCTACCATAGTCGAAATGGCTCCGAACAATGGCATTATATAGAATTCTTTGAGAGGAAGGATGAGAGCCCCAACGAACCCCAGAGAGAGCACGTAATATATTCACACTTTTTTCGCATTTTTTTGATATATAATCAAGGTGGTGATAACCGGATAGTTTGGAATCAAGAATAATACCAAGAAATTTAACCTTTTCAAGAATGGAAATTGACTCATCATCCACGGAAAGATTTATAGGGGGAATGATACGCTTGCGAGAAAAAATCACAGCATTACACTTGGGCACTGATAAACTTAAACCATGATCAGCCAACCACTGGTTAAGATAATGTAAAGCAGAATTTATACGGGAAGAAGCTTCTAAGAGAGAAGAAGAACTATAATAAAGGGCGATGTCGTCTGCATATTGTAGGACTTTACAGAAACAATTAACTGAAGAATCTAAATCATATGTATATAGGTTGTACAGTATAGGGCTCAGGACCGATCCCTGAGGTAGGCCCTTCCACACAGACCGCGGGGATGAGAGGGTGTTCTGATGGCGTATGGTAACTGTCCGGGACATAAGGAGATTACAAATGATGTTGATCAACCTCACAGGAATACTCAGCTGAAGCAATTTTTGCCTGAGTAGTGGAAGCTGAACATTATCATAAGCAGACGCTACATCCAAGAAGACACCGATAACACTTTCATTTTTTGAAAAAGCAATTCGTACGTCTGTTGTGAAAATACTAAGGCTATCAAGTGTACTCATACCTTTTCGGAAACCAAATTGAGAATTAGAAAGTATGCCTTTATTTTCCAAAATCCATTCAAGTCTGTTCTTGATGAGGTTTTCCATGATTTTGGCTAAGACAGATGATAGGGCAATAGGTCTATAAGAAGCAGAATCCTTAGGATCTTTTCCAGGTTTTAAAATAGGGATAATAATTTGGGATTTCCAAGAGGCTGGAACCTCTCCAGTAACAAAAAAAGAGTTAATTAGGTTCAGGAAATACTGTTTACAATAAGAAGAAGATTTACAGATAAAGGAGTAAGGAATACCATCCACCCCCGGGGCAGAATCCTTAAGATGATCCAGGGCACATGAAAGTTCAGTAAGGGAGAAAAGATCTTCAAATCTATCAACAGAAGGTATAGGAGAATCTAAAGAGGGAAGACAGTCAAAGCTGGGGACAAAGGGAGGAGCCAGTTTATTAAAAAAGTCATCTAACCAGGTGCTGGAGTCATTGGATAAAATATTTGTAGATTGGTCGTCACAAGCTCTGCGATAAGCTTTAATTTTTTTCCAAACAAGAGAAACAGGAGTACGTGGAGATAAAGACTCACAGAAATTATGCCAACCAGATCTCTTTTTCTTAGCCAACAACCTACAGGTACGAGCTGCTGTTTTCTTAAGATTTAAATAATTAGTCATATTAAGAGAAGCTGCGTAAGAGGTTTCAGCTTCCTTACGCTTTCGGACACTCTCACTACACTCAGCATCCCACCAAGGAGGGGAGGGTATTAACTTACGAGCAGAATTCTTTAGTGGGATACTTGAATCAGCTGCTCCTAACAAGCATGAAATAAATCTATCATACAGCTCTAAAGAATTTGATGGATTTATTTGTGGAAGAGTTTGAACTCCAAAGTCTAACTGTGAGGAGAATTTGCTCCAATCTGCTTGGACAAGGCGATATTTCTGAAGAGGCGGAGCAGGAGGGATAGGTGTATGGGAATTATAGGAGGTAATCAAGATAGGGAAATGGTCACTACCATATGAATTGGGGAGGACAGACCAGGACAGAGTTGACACCAAAGAGGGAGAAGCAAAGGAAAGGTCAGGAACACTAATGTTTTGGGTAGGTGAGACCCTACGGGTAGCAGATCCATCGTTAAGGACACAAAGATTGATATCATCTAAAAGATCTAGTAAAGGTCCAGATAAGGGGTCATTACAGTGTGAGCCCCATAAAGTGTGTCGGCAATTAAAATCACCTAGCACAATTAGGGGGCCGGGAATAAATGAAAGAATTGAGTTAAACTCACGAAAAATATCAGGATTAGGATGAGGAGTGTAAGCAGATATAAAAGATATATCAAAGGCTTTAATGGCTACAACATGTAGGCCAGGATTGTGCTGAGGAATTGGGATTTGATTAAAGGTGATAGATCTGCTAACCAATAGGGCACAGCCTGCCCAACCATCATCCCTGTCATCCCGAAGACAGGAAAACCCAGGAACCCTAAAAGGGGACCCAGGCTTGAGCCATGTCTCTGATATGGCAAGGACCACTGGATTAAAATGATTCAACAAGTACAATAGGTCATGTTTTTTGTGACGAATACTTTTACAGTTCCACTGTAGGACTTTGTGCGCCATTCTTGATTATAAATGACTGTAAAAGTTGTTGAACCAAAGTAATGACATTGTTCGGTAGGCAATCACTAAATTTTGTTAGGATATTAATCAAGGAGCAGGTTAGAAGTTCGATTAGATTATCATTAGGGGTTAGTAAGGGTGTAGAATCATTGTTAGGAGTACTGAAGGCACAGCCATTGGGTTGGGAAGATTTTGGAGTACCCACAATGGAATTGTGGGCTTGGACATCATAAGACTTTCCTAACTCAGTTTTAGGCCGAGGAGGAAGATTAACAGTTTTTCTGTAGGAGGTTTTAACAGGAGAAGAGAAAGGAGAAGAAGTAGGAGTTGTGAATAAGGTCGCGGATTGCTGAGAGGATTGGACAGGAGGTTGATGGGAAGCCTGAGAAAGTGAGAAGTTTGTGATAGCATTCGAGTAGGACATTTTTGAGTGGGGGAATCTTAGAGAAGCTTCTCGGTAACTAAGGTTTTCCTGCGACATGATAATTTTAATTGATTTTTGTCTAAGGTGCTCAGGACACTTGCTATCAGTGGCTAAATGATTACTACCACGGCATAGCAAACATGTAGCTTCAGAGTCTGGTATATTACAACTATCTCCAATGTGTGGTTGAGCACATCGAAAACAGCGAGGCTTGGACCTGCACTGAGTGCGAATATGCCCAAACCGTAGACAATTCCTACACTGGATAGTGGGAAGATGATAAGTGGAGACAGGGAGAGAGGCGCTGTAACAATAAACTTTCTCTGGCAAAACTTGGCCAGAGAATGTCAGTACCACTGTTGAAGATGGAGACCAAGACACTCCGTCTTCTCTTTTATTTTTAAAATTAAGCCTCCTAGCCTTTATGACATCGCCACAGTGATTTGGGGTTACTATTCCCGAAACTAGGTCCTCCAGTGACCAATCTGTTGGAATGTCTCTGACTACACCCATGCGCGTTACCTGGAATCGTGGTATGACAGCAGAGTAGTCGTTAGCAGATAAGATATCATTACTGACAAAGCTATTGGCGTATTCCGCACTTTTAAATTGAATTGAGATCTTATTTCTACCCAGGGAAGTGATGCCACCTTCACTAATTCCTTTTATGTTATTTTTATGCATAAATTGGGCAAACTTCAAGGTTTTTAAGGTATACCCTGTTGTAGGGTCTGACTCTGCCTTCGATACATACACCGTATATGGAGCACTATCACACTGGCTATAACAAATTTTCGAGTCACTATCAAACCCTGGCCGAGTATAGACCGATTGCGTGGAGTCTGATGGGGACTTATTTTTCTTGTAGTCGTAAGCTAATACGGTATTCGCAGGGCGTTTTAAATTACCTTTCATTTGGCTTATATCAAAAGGGGACTCTAAGGATTCAATGTCTGGAGGTTGCCCTCCTCCCCCATCAGGGGGCTTTTCTGCACTCATTTCCCGTAGGAAATGAGTGCTAAACCAACACCAACTAACCTTCTACCAGTCTAAACCTCCACCGAACAAAACACAACAAGAAAAACACAAAACTAAAAACACTTCGGAAAATAAGTTTTGAGGTTAAGTTAACACGATGTCACCTGTGTCAAATCCAAACCTCGAATCATAATTATTTTTATTTATTAAACGAAGCAACAAATAGCAAAAGATGCTGACCTGGACTTGACTTGACTTTGACAACAGAAAACTACGATGACAGTAAATTGCAATGTTGCCAGCGCGCTTTTATCAAAACTTACCTGAGAGTGATCAAAAAGTAACCTTTTAAGTGAATTTATTAAGAAAAGTTACCTTTTATATTTATAGCAGTATTTTAAGTTGGCACTCAATCAACTCAGCCTATCGCAGTCCACTGCTGGACATAGGCCTCTCCCAAGTTGCGCCACAACGCTCGGTCCCCTGCCTTCCGCATCCAGTCCCCCCCAGCCACGTTCTTTAGGTCGTCGGTCCACCTGGCAGGGGGGCGCCCTACGCTGCGTTTGCCGACACGCGGTCTCCACTCAAGGACTCGTCTGCTCCAACGGCCATCGGTCCTTCGACAGACATGGCCAGCCCACTGCCACTTCAGCTTACTGATCCTACAAGCTATGTCGGTCACTCCGGTTCTTCTCCGGATAATCTCGTTGCGGATTTTATCCTTCAAAGAAACTCCAAGCATAGCTCGCTCCATAGCTCGCTGAGCGACTTTAAATTTGTGGACTAGCCCAACTGTCAGTGTCCACGTCTCGGCACCGTAAGTCATGACTGGCTGGATGCACTGGTTGAAGACCTTTGTCTTCAAACTTTGCGGTATAGGCGACGAGAAGACTCGGCGAAGTTTGCCAAATGCTGCCCAGCCCAGATGGATCCTTCTGTTGGCTTCTTTCTCGAAGTTGTGTCTACCAAGCTGAATTGCCTTTTTTTTTTTTTTTTTTTTTTCGTGGGGAAAATCCTCATGGACGCACTCCGCCCGGGGAAGGCGGAGCCAGTGTCGGACTCTTACCGACTAAAAACCACCACGGTGTTCCTCTACCGACCCTTGGCCAGGGGCGTGGGAAACTTAACTCGCCCAACCATCCCCGGCAGGTCCCGGCTCGCCACTAACAGGCGAGCCCCTTCACCCCGTGCGGCACCCACATCGGCCGCACCCTCCTCTTGACTGGCGCGCGCGGAACACGACGCGCCACCGTCACGGGCCTTGTCTGGTCGGGCGGCGGGCCACCCCGAGTCCGTCGCCCGCAGGCCCACACTTAGGGTGGCTGGAGGTCGGCATACGCCCTCCTGCGACGCCCAGGTTGCCTTCTGCGGGAGGGAAGGGAGGTAATCGCCTCTCTAACTCTCTCCGCCGCCTCCTTAGCGAGCATCACCTCCTCGCAAAAGGAGACGACGCCTTCCCAAGCGCTCCCACTCCCGACCATCGACTGAACCACGGCCGGAAGCGAGAGATCGCTGCCGCCTACTGCAGTGATGAGATCACGGCGCTGCGTGGCCCAAGCTGGGCACTCCTCCAGTGTGTGCCGCGCCGTGTCCTCTGGGCAGCTCCCACAGTGATGACACTCGGGTGTCGGCTCCCGGCCTATGCGACACAGATACTTCCCGAAGCAACCGTGCCCCGAGAGTATCTGCGTCAGCCGGTAGGTGAGGGCGCCATAGCTCCTCTCCAGCCACTCCTCCATGACGGGCCTTACCGCCGCGATTACGGCGTGCCCTAAGCTGAATTGCCTGCCCTAGGTAGACGTATTCCGTTACAACTTCGAGTGCCGACCCTTCAACGAATATTGGCCTCGGCATGACATGCATATTGAACATCACTTTAGTCTTGTCCAGATTCATGCCGAGACCGACACGTCGAGAGGCTCCGTTTAAGCTGTGCAGCATTTCGCCCAGTTGTTCTAGCGACTCAGCCATTACAACGATGTCATCGGCAAAACGGAGATGTGAGATGTTCTCGCCGTTAACGTTGATACCCTGTCCAGTCCAGTCCAGCGTCTTGAAGACGTCCTCCAACGCGTTAGTGAACAATTTCGGGGATATTACATCCCCTTGTCTCACCCCTCTGCGCAGTTGGATTGTTTTCGTCTTCTGGTCCTGGAGCTGAACAGTCATGGTAGCAGCGTTGTACAGGCATCTCAGCATCTCTATATACCGCTCATCAATGTGACATCGCTGAAGAGCATCCAGAACTGCCCAAGTTTCGATAGAGTCGAAGGCCTTCTCGTAGTCCACGAATGCCATACACAGCGGCTGATTGTACTCTTCAGTCTTCTGTATGATCTGCCGAACAGTATGGATGTGGTCTACGGTGCTGTAGCCTTTTCGAAACCCAGCTTGCTCTGGTGGCTGGAATTCGTCGAGTCTTCCGGCGAGACGATTCGTGATGACCCTCGAGAACAGCTTGTACACATGACTCATGAGTGAGATGGGTCTGTAGTTCTTCAGAAGGGTTTTATCCCCTTTTTTGAAGAACAGTACCACCGCACTCCCGCTCCATGCCTCCGGTGTAGAGCCTTGTTGGATGACGGAATTAAACAGACTCTGTAGCTCCTTCAGGACCGGAGCCCCGCCTGCTTTTAGTAGTTCAGTAGTAATGCCGTCATCGCCCGGAGCTTTGTTGTTCTTAAGCTGCTCGAGGGCCGCCCTAATCTCGCCCTGGTCAACGTCCGGAAGATCCTCGGTGTAATGGCGCGTGAGCTGGGCTCTTTTGTCGTCATTGCTAGGAACCGCTGGTCTCGCCGTTTTCGTGGAATACAAATGCCCATAGAAGTTTTCGACCTCATCAAGCATCTCGATCTTAGAGGTGACAATTTTGCCATTCGCGGCTTTCAGTTTCATCAGATCCCTAGCTCCTCTGGTCCTCCCTAGCTGCTGAGCGAAAACTTTCGACCCCCTATTTTGCTCAATCGCAGCCTCAATGGCGCGGGTGTTGGAGCGGCGGAGGTCACGTCGCATCAACTTCCTAATCTGTAGGTTTAAGGACCTATTATCTGATGAAATCGAATGCGCGGCTGACATTTCCCGTCTTTTCCTCATCAGATCGAGAATCTCAGTCGAAAGCTTGGGCATCTTGCTTCCACGCTGCGGCGGAAAGAATTTTCGAGACAGTTCCTGCAATGTTTTGACTATGGTGTTGGTTTTCTCCTCAATATTGCCGGTGGTTTCCAGCGAGTCGAATCGGTTTTGAAGTTCCGCTTTGAACCTTTCGGAGCCCAAACTGGTTTGGAGCGGCGAAGGTCGGAGAGTAGACTTAATCATGCGCGTTCTTTCAGCTCTAATATTGATATTTAGAGTGCCTCGGATAAGTCGGTGATCGCTTCCGGTGTTGAACCTATTGATCACAGAGACATCTCTAAATATGTGCTTCTTATCCGTCATGATAAAGTCTATCTCGTTCCTTGTCACCTTATCGGGGCTTTTCCAGGTCCATCTTCTTTGGGGCTTCTTCTTAAAGAAGGAGTTCATTAAGAAGAGCCCCTGGGACTCCAAGAAATTGACCAACATTTGGCCCCTGTGGTTTCTGCGCCCCAAACCGTAAGGTCCGATTTTCGATTCGCCGCGTTCTTGTACTCCCACTTTAGCGTTGAAGTCCCCCATAACAACGTTGTAGTGAGCCTTAGCGGTACTATTCATAGCCTTAGCTTTGTCTTCGTACATCGCTTCGGCTATATCGTCAGAGTGTGTTGAGGTCGGCGCATATACCTGCACTATTTTCAGCTTGTACCTATCATTTAGCTTTACTACAAGGTACGCTACCCGTGTCGACACACTACCGATTTCCACAACGTTGTTCACGAGGGCCTTATTGACAAGAAAACCAACACCACCTTGGGAGAGCTGATCACCTTCGCGGAAGTAGAGTAAGTGTCCTGACTCCAGGGTTATCGTGTCCTCCCCCTCTCTACGGACTTCGGATAACCCCAGTATATGCCATTTTATATGACTTAACTCTACTTCAAGCTCGGCGAGGTGATGGTCCAGTCTCAACGTTTGTCCATTATACGCTGCCAGATAGAGTCATCGGTTTTGGTAGCCTGCCGTAACCCGGGGATTCTTCGCACCCCCCGTCCCACCGTTACCACGACCGCTACCGTAGTCGGGAATAGAGGGACCACCGGGAACTGGGGGCCGTTTTTTTTGTTGTGCGTGCATTGGGATGTATGCCCATAGTCACCACGCTGGGCAGGCGGGTTGGTGACCGCAGCGGGTGATGTTGCACGATGTTTGTGCACAGAAGGACGCTGCTGCCCATCCTCCTGATTTAACCCTTAGTCGCCTTTTACGACACCCATGGGTAGAGGGGGGGTGGTCTATTCTTTTTATTTGCCGGATACCACACGGTAAGTTGGCACTGTGTGTTGAGTATTATTAAGTCAATAACAGAGACATGACATTTGCCGCTCGTAGGTAAATAATAAAGAACAGAACATTTAAGTACCTAAAATATGGGAAAAAGTCACAAATTACCTCGTACCATAAAGTTATTTTTGCCTCGTACAGTAGCACGAGCGAAACAGCCGAAATTTTTTATGGCATTTGCAAAAATATCACACAGTAACATTTTAAGCGCATTTGAAAAGTAGTTTTCAACTTTCTTTTCATATATATATATAGTATTTGTTTGTTTATCCTTACATCACGCTGAAACCGGTAGATGGACTTGGATAAAATTTTCATACAGATAGACCATAACCAAAATTAACAGATAGGCTACTTTTATCCCGAAAAGATTAACAGTTTCCGAGGGTTGGCGATAATTTTTTTCTGAGAAAAACTGAATTACACGCGGGCGAAGCCGCGGGAGTAGGCTATTATTCCATAATTTTTAAATGTCAGTACGATATTAGACTTGTAACAGTCAATCGCACGTCAGTGGTAACAGTTTGTCACTGACAGAGTCTCTTTTTCATAATCAAAAAGGGTGATTTTTGAAATTCAAGTGTAAATACTTTAGTGCGGTCGACTGTGCTCATCTGAAAACAAAAAAAAAACAAGTATTTCATACGTGTACCATAATTTTTTGTCTGGTATGATAATTTTTAAACGTCACTTCGACGCGTCTGGCAACCCTCGCTGAGTATATTATATCATCATAATATCTTATTATCTACTGACACCGTGAGTTGTGTTTATGGAGGCGGTATATTCTTCTATATCCACCTAATTTATACAAATATCTATTAAATCGTTATTGAATTATGAATCTAATCTTTGTCTCTTGTTAACCAACGTGTTATGTCGTCTGGTGAAAGAGATCGCATGCTATTTGTATATTCTCTGCTTGGCAACATCTTTACAGGATATCAAAATACCTACTCCGCGTGGCAACCTCGCTTACCCCGCAACGTGGCCCATAGTACATGAGCTGTCAAGTAAATAAACTAGGGCTGTTGAATTTTTTTAAATATCAGATTTTCGATATATCGATATTTTTGAATATACAATTGGAGTTGGATTGGACACAAATGGATTAACTAGGATCCTACCATTGACTTGTACCTTTGGACCAGTAATACCTACGAAATAAGCGTGGTATACCTACAATATCCGGGCCACCGTTATGGTGGCCATAGCTAGGGAAGTAAGTAATCAAAACTAAAAAGTATCGATATCGATGCTCGTGTTTCGTACCAGAGATGTGTGCTGATTAAAATCATTTTCAAGTAGTAATAAATAATGCAATTATATCAAATTCTAAGTTCGGCTGTCCCTAGGACATAAAAAATCAAGCTTCTAGGTCAAGGCAATCATACGGCTATGTCACATTTTGATACTCGCAAACTCACATGAAAAACCTATAGGTTACTTCGCATTGACCTAGAATCATGAAATTTGGCCAATATATCGAAATATCTTTTTTTTTTCAATATATCGAACACCGATTGTATATTTAAAAATATCGATAGATCGAAAATCTGATATTTAAAAAATATCAACAGCCCTAGTTTGTTTACTTGACAGCTCATGTACTATGGGCCACATTGCGGGGTAAGCGGGGTTGCCACGCGGCGTAGGTATTTTGACATCCCGTAAAGATGTTGCCAAACAGAGAATATACAAATAGCATGCGATCTCTTTCACCAGACGACATAACACGTTGGTTAACAAGAGACAAAGAATAGTTTCATAATTCAATAACGATTTAATAGATATTTGTATAAACTAGGTGGATATAGAAGAATCGGCCACTTCCATAGGTTTAATTCAATGGATCCTACTTTTACGGTATTATATTATCTATGAATTTTATTTTGACAATTAAAACGTACGAAAGGAAATGTTTCGCGATTTTAAATAATATTCTGATTTACTTTTTTAATTCTATGTTCATAAGGTTAATCTTAAATCTGGTCAGATATCTCAATAAATGTATTCCTATGTATTGAATAAAATTTAAAATGATAAATAAATCTTGTACAGCATAACCGCCAAGCATCGTGAATCTTATTTCAGTTAAGTAATTAAGTAAGCTCCAGTGTTTAAAACTACCAGCAAACATGAAGCATGTAAGTATTTAGTTATGTATCATCCGTCAACTAGGGTAACAGGTACCCACTTACCACTCCAAGGCATAACTTAATCGCCAATATGTACAGTATCATCATTCTCTGCAAAGAGTCCAAGAATCTAAAGTAGGGAATGCAATCCCGCAAGATAATGGTATTTGTGAGCTGGTCTGACAACTGCCACAGATCAGACTAGTTTTGAAGGTATTGTATACATGTTCTTTTATCCTATGGGGCATCAACCCTCAGGCGACACTCTGACCGGATCCCAGTACTTCAGGATCCTAGTACTCCAGTATTGCATTCTCTAATGAAAATGGCATTTGTTATTATAGATGTTTTTTTTTACATTTTTATCTGTATATACATCATTAGGCTTCGTTCAAGTATCCAAGATAAGAAGTTATTATGTTTTGTAAACTTAACTAATTAAAGAAAATTAAATGCTAGTATAGTTATCAGCATATAACTTGAACATGCGCGCGTCACAGTGATCAGTTCAAATGATTTTAACCTTTATGTCATTACAGTAACATGCACAGTGCCATCATCTTTGCTCAAGCTATTTACCAGCAAATATAATAAAATAGATATTTGCACACCATATGTAATGGTAGAATGTAAATGAGCCATAAAAAATCAAGATTCAATTCAATTCAAATTGAAAAGTTTTTATGTTGAACATGCACATCCAAAACATTAAGAATGTAGTTGTACGGTTCGAAAATGTTGGTCCTATGGAGAAGAGCTGGCAAGAAACTCCATGGAAATACTCTTTTCAAGTAGTAAATGGTACAATAGTTTTTTGGGGTCTAGTGATTCGAGTGTCGAACTGCTGATCACGAGGTTGTGGGTTCGATTCCCACAGGACACAAATATTTGTGTTATGAACATAACATAATTTTCCGACTCCCGAAATACGAGCATGTCTCAGTTTGGGAGTCAATGGTGCCGATTCTCTTGTACACCCACCTAAACCTAACTATAACTAATATTTGCAAATTGTAGTTTAGAAAATCATAAAACTTATTCTGTGTTTATCTTTTTCTTATTTTAGAAAACTTGTTGACAGCTCTAATAATTGAGTTTGACGCATCTAAGTTGAATTGGCGGTGTTACCAGTACATCTTGAAAAAAATATTAAAGATTGAATGGAATGACCGAAAGTTCACAAAAACAGAAGGAAATTAAATAATAATTATATTTGGAATTATTAGTTTATCATTAAAATTAAGAAGAAAAAATCATGTCACGAAATAAAGTACATTTTTGTTTTATATTTTAAATAAAATATATAAATTGGAATAATGTGATCAGATTAAAGAGCTAGGTTATTATTTTCTACGGCCCGTATTACAGAACGATACTCAAGCGTTGATCACTGTTTAAAACTAGTTTTGAGTTGAGCTTAGATTTTAGAACGTTCCTCAAGCAGAGATTTATTGATCACAGATTTGATCTGTAATCAATCACTCTGGTGTGGTCCAGACTACGCTTGAGTAGAGATTTCTATTTTAATTCAGGTCAAATTCGTGTGTTATGTTGTTGAATTAAAGTTTATAATAATTACCGTTCTGGAATAAGACCGATACTCATGTAACGATTCTATCCTTAAGTAGTGATCAGGTGATTGGAGTTTAAACTTGAGGAACCTTCTGTAATACGGGCCTAAGAGTACCTATCAAAGGAGATATATTGTTATTATTACAGCGTATCATATGTATATCTTAAACAACGAGAAACAGAGCTATTTGCAAAAAATGCAAGGACCTTTGAATTCCATGGGTAATCACAATAATAAACTATTTCTTTAATTTAAAAAGCTGGAATTTCCCTTTTTAAAGACATGGTTAAAAAGTTCTAGCACCCAGGCCACGAAATTTCTCAAAAAAGTTGAATAAATTAGAATATGAGCTAAAAAGTACCACGCAGGATTACAAACTTGGAGACTTTCTCCCCAAAAGAGGGAAAATTTGTGAATTCAGGCTTTTTAGGGACACATATTAGCATAAAATGATAGAATTGAATGTCACATAGATTTTTTTTTCCCATTGTATGGATTTATGTACTTCTTATCCTTTATTATATAGGTACCTCTTCTTATCGAAATTATAAATTTCATTGTATATTTCTATGAACAATTTACCTTTCTGCTGAATCTACAACAGCTGCAACCACATAGTAGGCATCCATTATTTATTTTAAACTACCTAAAAACTATAAAAATGAATAAAATAAGCTTTGCAATTTTAGTTGTTGTTAACTAATTATAGTCGACATGTATTTTGATGCCTTCTAAAAATAGTCAGATTTAGGTTGACATTTCTAATATTAGGTGAAAAACGTCAATTACAGAATAGCAAAATGTCAATTTTTACTAAGTTGAATAACTAAACTAATTTTGGTCCTGTCAAACCAAAAATTAGTTTTAAAGTGAATTTCAGAATAGAAAACGTCGTTTGACAGGACTAAACTAAATTTAGGTGATTTTTAGTCTAGTTTAGAGAATTTTGTGACAAGAAAATCGGCACCAATGTGCTATTTTATATGATGCACTAATAATTTGTAAAATAAATAAATCTTTGAAATCTTTGAATTTATTATTATTATATCCATGTCTAGTACCCATAGTACAAGCTCTTTTTAGTTTGGGACTAGATGGTGCTGTGTAAAAATGTCTTAAAACATTTATTTATATTTATTATTTAATGTAGGTTAGTGAGTGATACAAATTCAATGAAGTTAACTAATTAATAATGATATTATGTTTGTCTCATCCATAATACGTGGGAACCCATTGATCTGATCATACTTTGTACACCTACATTCTGGAAAATAAGTGAATTTGAGGCCCTTTTACAGTACATACTCTACTTAGTAGCCTCTTGCATCATTCCAACAGTGGACATCAATGTGCTAATTTGATAATTTTAATTTTACTTGTACACAATGCATGATTGGGGGGATATGCCAAACATAGCCTATCATATCATATATGTGGGGTAGGCCCCTCACAAGGTCGACCAACAACCAGGTGAAGGTCACGGGAATCCACTGGATGCGGAAGGCGCAGGACCGGTTGTTGTGGCAATGCTTGGGCCTATGTCTAGCAGTAGACGTCTTTCGGCTGAAATGATGATGATGATTACACAATGCATACACATACATGTCAGAATGCCTATAAACTATCCCACTGTAAACTATGTCATGATTTAGTTCTGCTGTAAATCACCTTGTGCGTACTATAATATACAGAATAAATTAAACCAGACTGTTACTGTACCTAGCCTTGACACTGGGCTAAGAGCTACGGCCTATTTTCATGTAGAAAAAGAAAAGTATTGTTCACCTCATTTGCTTTATTCTTTTTGGTTTAGGTTATGAAAAAGAGCTGTTATGTATTCAAAGTTATCTGCATAGATTTGGAGTAGGCTAAATACTGCTTGTTCATTAAAGACTGAAAACCGAGTGTGCCATTTTTTAGGGTTCCGTAGTCCTATAAGGAACCCTTTTAGTTTCGGCTTGTCCTGTCTATACGTCTGTCCTAATCCTTTACAGCTTAATAACTTCTACAGTTATAAACATAAGTAAATGAAATTTTGCTGTAAAATAGTCTAGATATAAATCTCAATTTTAAAAGAAGAGGAAAATCGTGATTACGTATTTTAGGGGTGGCGCCCATACATGTGAAATGGGGATGAAAAATTTTTTTTCGCTGCATCCTCTCGTGTGGGGTATCATTGAATAGGTCTACTAAAATGAAGGTAATGTTTCATACATCACTTTTTTTATCATGTGTACCATCTGCGAAATATAGCCCGCCAAAGTGACCTGCAATGTGTCCCCCCCCCTGCCATTTCTAAACTATGCAACGTAGAAACTTATTATCTTCCACATTGATAGACCTTTGTAAAAACTCGCTTTTAAAATTATTTCGACTATAATGTGATTATAAATTTTCGAGTTATAGATAGAAAACTGAAAAATACTTAAAACGTCCTAGTTCAAAGGTCATTGACCTTAGAGAAAAATGGTCTTAGCCTATAATGCTCCTTTAGCTACTTTCTATTTGAAAAAATCACAAAAAGTAACTTTGTGTTATGTTGACATGACACACTTCTTAAATTTGGCGCCATCTAGCGGCTACTAACAACACTGTCTGAGTCGCCAATGCTGCCGTCTATTGCAAAAACTAAAATAGCCATGATTAATATTCGATTTGATTTGTTTGTAACACCTACTTAAGGAACCCTATAATACTGAGCATGGCCCGACATGCTCTTGGCCGGTTTTTTTTTCTATCTACAATGATGTCACGCAAGCTTTATGGTGATGATGTGCTCCACCTAAATAGAATAGTTATGATAAGAGATGGTGATTCTTGGAATAAAAGATTGATTTTGAATCTTTTCAATTGATGCGATTGAATGAATATCAAACTAGGAGCGGGTAAAGTTGGTGCACATCATAGCATTGCTGGGCACACTTTGACGGACAACTTGAGGTATCCAGCCTACTTCAAAAGTATGCTTATATATGTAGTTCAGCAAAGAACGACTAATGAGACACAATAGTTCTTTATAATTGTATCGCGACTGCCTTCGGTTTTGCGTCCGTTGATTACGTAGTAACTAATAGGTAATCTGTGCCGTTGATGGGATTCTTATTTCCACCTCACTAACGTAACTCTTTTGACTTGAAGAAGAATCATATTAACAACATTTCAAAACATTATGGAATTAGCTTTTCAGGCACTAGGGGGAACCTGCAAGCAAAACAAGGAAAACTATATTAATTTGTGTTATTTTTTTTCAGGTACCAGAATTACAAGTGATGGTGGAAAAGCTCAATGTACACAAATGTGACAAATGCCCGAAAGTCTTTCCGAAGCCTAGTGATTTGATGAAACACATGGCGTATCATGATGAATGGCTTCTGTCACATGTAAGTTGCTTGTGGTGATTATGAAATTATTGTATGGTTCAGGACCTAACATAACATAACAACACGCCTGTATTTCCCCGAAGGGGTAGGCAGAGGTGTAATAGTACACCCACATTTCGCCAGTTATGTTATAGTCCCATGTAATAGGGGGCGAGCCTATTGCCATTGACCGGGCACAAATCCAGACTCCGGGCTGCTACTGAGAATTTCCTAATGAAAAAACCCAATAACACTTTGTCCGACCCGGGAATTGATCCCAGGACCCCACGCTCAGCAGTCGCCAGTTCAGGGCCTAATTTACCATAAGGCCTAAATAGGCTGAAACCTGGCTCAAGGTCTTATGCTACGATAGTTGAATGAAGTGGGAGCAAATCCCATGCACTGAACAATTTCAGCATAAAATATAGTATAAAAAAAGCATTGGATTAAAATTCTTAAACACTGTGAAACAGTATGCAGTGAAACTTAAATCCTTGGTACCATATTATGAAGTGTTAGATTCATCATTGTTCTGGTGCAACAGCGGCGGCGCTGAACAACCTATGTAACTCTGTCTCTGTCCCCATGAGCCAAAGATGGTTTTAACACAACAACACCCCTTGTATGTCAGTGGAAACAGTTTGACATTGACAGCGCCTTTATTTCGTAAGCGGTAGGGGCGATTTTCTAATTCAAGTGTCCGACTGTCGTGCAGTCGACTGTACTACAATTGCGACTATGCTCCTACTATATCTCCAATACCTGTAAAGAATTACTAATTTTTCTTGCATCTTTTTCAGGCTACTAGTGCTCATGTAGTTCTAGAAAGGGCCAAAATATTTAAGTGTGACCAGTGCACTCAAAGCTTCTGCACTAAAAGGGAGTTTATGCTTCATAAGATTGCACACATACAGAAGAATGTGTAAGTATTCAATATGTTGTTGTTTGTTCTTCTAATTATACAGTAACAAGCTGACGGCCGCGGCTTTGCTTCCGTGGTATATTGATGAAAAGTCATCCTATGATATGGCACCCATATACACGATGAATTTTCGTTGGTTTTGGAAACGAAAAGGGGTCATTGTACTCATAATTATGAACAAATTTTACTATGGTGCCAACCCTGGCATCGCGCATAAAATATCAGCGGATCCCTACATTTGTGTTCACATAAGTCACAGACAAAATATAAGGATCATCAGATTTTTTTTGCGCGATTTCAGGTTTGCTCCCATAGTAAAAGTTGATCATAATGACCCCTTTTCGTTTCCAAAACCTTCTAAAATTCACCGTGTATACCGGAACACAGCAATGCAAGCATCACTGTTTGGCGGCAGAATTAAGTACAGCGGTACTACTTCCCCAGACGAGCTCTTTCACAAGGAGATCTAGAACAAAAACTGTGATTTAATACCTTATATTTAGTTATTTATGAACTTTCAGGCAAACTGTAGTGTCTGCTAGGGGAACTAGCGAATCCCACGTCCCCAGCAGGTGGTAGTAGGGGTAAAACCGTGATGGTTTCAATAAGTAAGAGTCAGACATAGCCCTTTGTTTTCTCCAGGCCACAGGGGTATCTATGAGGGGGATTGCCTCACTTTTTTTTTAAAATTAGCCTGTACTGTCTCATTGCTAGTCTCTCACAAAGAGCTCTACTACTTACTAGTATTGTTATAGAAATAGTGTTCATTGGTACCACATGATGTTATTTTTCGACTACCACGCAGACGGACGGACGGGGTCGCGGCAGACCACGCAGGAGTTGGAGCGACGAGCTCGATGTCTTTCTCGATGACAGCTGGCAGGAGGCGGCACAGAACCGCGATAGATGGAAGGAATTGAGGGAGGCCTTTGTCCACCAGTGGTACAGTACAGGCTAACAAAAAAAAAAACGCTGACAGAGTCGCGGGCGCAGCAGATTTTCGGGGATCGAGTCACCCACGTCCATCCCCTTTTCTGAATCCCTACACGTGATCCCTGGGTGGTGCAAATCAGGTGACATACTGGTGTTAGGCTACGGCCGACGGCTTGCGAAAACCCACCGGGGAAAGACGTGCCACCAAGCGACCTAGTCTTGTTCCGATATGATGCCCGGTGTAGCCACTTGAGAGAATGGGTTGAAATATTTCACTACCATCCTCTCACTTTGCTGGGCAAGCGTGTACCATCGTCGACCGCACCATCGCTTAACATCAGGTGAGGTGGCGGTCAAACGCAAGCCCGTTAAGAATAAAAAAACCCGGCCAAGTGTGAGTCGGACTCACGCAGTAAGGGTTCCGTACCACCTATCGACCTGATACCCCATAGAAACTGATTTAATTTACGAGAGTTAACCAAAAGACATCAACGATCGTACACGAAATGTGAATGTTTGCATCTCTTTCTTACGTAGGTACCACCACAAATGTCTGTGTTTGTCCTATTTTTAGTATTTGTTGCTAAATTACATAATATGCACTATAATCTGACCAAGTTTGACGCTGGTATGTATTACCGTTTTGAAGATAGAGCAGGAACAAAGACGTTGAAAAAAAAATATTTGGTTGTTTTTAGTATTTGTCGTGATACTCCTCATAGCTACACAAATTCTATGAAAATTTCAACTGGTTATCTATTACCGTTACAAAGATACAGCCCTGTGCCAGACAGACGGACGGACAGATGGACGAACAGCGTAGCGAGAGTAATGGGGTCCCGTTCGCACCCTTTGGGTACGAAGCCCTAAAAATGTATAAAAAAGTCAACAATAGGCATAGTTAATAAGCTAACACATCTGTTGGATCACTATTTTAGCATAATAATATTACGTAATATTTAAATTTCCAGGAGAGATGAGAGAAAAATATCAAGATTACAAACAACAGATGATATTGTTAAACCCTACAAGTGTCCAGACTGTGACTATAAATTCGTTGCTCAAAGCTCTTTGGAGGAGCATTCAATACTTCATCAGCCATACCCAAACATCTGCCAGTGTGGCATCGGTTATTACAAACTACAAGATTTAAAATGCCACATGAAATTAGTCCATGGATCCGAATTAAAGCCTACTTTGACGCCAAATACAGATTCAGAGAAAAATAATGAGGTAATACCTGAACGAAAACCAAATCCA
This sequence comes from Asteroscopus sphinx, assembly GCA_949699075.1. Lineage (NCBI taxonomy): Eukaryota > Metazoa > Arthropoda > Insecta > Lepidoptera > Noctuidae > Asteroscopus > Asteroscopus sphinx. The sequence continues at coordinate 25,598,700 of OX453010.1, read as the reverse complement.
AGCAAGGCCAGAGGACCAACATTAAAAGCTAATTTAGTGGAAAAGAAAAAACCAACAAAAAAACGATGGAAAGTTAAGATGATAGACAAGGAAAACAACAATGAACGAAAACCAAAAAACTTTTGGAATATACCAAAACTGAATATAGAAATCAATATAACTCCTGATAAAAAATTCGAGTGTCCTGAATGTAAGAAATTATTCAATTGCAAAAGTAATTTTGTCATGCATTACCGCGTACACAGTGGTGAACGCCCATATTCTTGTAAAATATGTGGTAAAGCTTTCAACCAGTCAGGTGCCCTTATAAAACATATAAGGGCGCACAACCCAGTTGAGAAAACCTGTGTTTGTCGACATTGTGACAAAGCTTTTAGGTTCCCTGAAAATAGAGACCGTCACGAACTAATACACAGTACGAAGAAATACGAGTGTCCCGGCTGTGGCAAGGCATTCCACGATCCGTCAGCTTTGATACGTCACAAACGAATCCACACTGGAGATAAAAGGTACCGCTGCCCTTACTGCCCTAAAGCATTCAGTGACGTCAGTGGACTACGTGGACATAAATTACGTCATGAAAAAATTAAAAACTTCTCCTGTGATATTTGTCTAAAGAAATTTTATAGCCAATCCGATCTTAAAAACCACATGGTTTCACACAGTCTGGAGCGAAAGTTCGGTTGTCACTATTGCAATAAGTGTTTCAGTACTAAATGGAATTTAGCGTTGCATATAGAAAGGCATAGTGCCATAAAACAGTTTAAATGTGAGCAATGTTCCATGAAGTTTACTACGAAGGAATATCGAAGATCACATGTTTTGAGAGTTCATGAGAAAATTAATTCAGAAAGGAATGTGCACATTGAATGTGATATTTGCTCTACAATATTTGCTCGAAAATCCGCCTTTCTTAATCACTTTCTCAGCGTCCATTCTGGTATACGTTGTCGCAAGTGCTCAAGATATTTTTCATGTAAAACATATTTCAAAGAGCACAAACTGAAGGAGATGGAACAATGTGTAATATGTGACAAGAAATTCTTTTGTAAGAATGTGAAAGAACATCACATATTAAAAATTCATGCAGTTGTTAAAAAATGAAAAAACTGTAAAGTGTTTCATCAGCTAGATGTTTATTAAAACGTAAAAGCCCCCGCAGACTATCGATTAAACTGTCAGCCAATAGATTGGTAATATAATTTTTGTTTCGAAAATTAGATCTAATTGTGACCCAGTGTGTGGACTCCCGTAAGTTCTCATACAGCGATTAAGATTGGAAACTATCGTCTGATTAAAAGTGTGGAGGGGGGGGCTAATTCGTCATTTAAAATTTCGTAGTACCCAAAGAAAAAACAATTACGAAAAATCCTTCGAGACATTCAATATTCATGCCAAGCCGGAGGTCCCGAATTGTAAGTGAATGTGAGTACAATTGATCGAGTTTGCTTACTGCCGACCATCAAGAATAAAACCCTATAAATACGAATTACGGATTGTCCAATTCCGAAACTGTTCTATTTATTCGTACAGATAAATATCAGGCAACGAGCGCGCTTGCCAATAGGAACGCGTTATGTCTAATCGAAAATTGACGGATTTTGTTTCAATAAATCTGATCTGATTACATCTCTAAGGGTTTATTGCTTGATGCTGCCGATGAACAAAAAAATATTTTATGTCTTTACTTTAAGTTTCGTAATTCATTAACTACGCGGTGCATTAACTACACATATGCGTTAATTGTATTGTCTCTGGCTTGTTTTGTATTGTACGTATTTTACCTTTGCTTGATGCGAAATCTAATTTTTTACGAAAAGGTGAAGAGATGTATCTTCTTCTTCATACATAATGCACCATTTCTAATAGTAAAATGCGAACTAAAGCCGATAGATATTAAATGCGTTTAGTTTTTGATTTATTATAAGGGTATATATGGCGCCCACTTAAACTTAGCACTGCTACTGCTAAGTTAGCAGTCCATAAACCATTGCTTACATGTAAATTCCAACAATATTCCATATTTTGATTGATTTTTAGTTAATTATTTCGATATTTTTTGGTATGTGTCTGCAAAGCCCGTGTATGGTACAATACTACCACTTTTGTAAGTTACATCGATAAACCCAACCTAAACAATAAATATTTAAGCCAATCATAACCCACCACATTTATGCGCGAAACCACTTCATTGGCTATTGGTTGTTGCGAACACGTCGTGGTGGCGTCCGCTGCTTAACTGCGATTTGCCATACCTTATGTATTCACAAACTTTATGAGCGAGAAAGCACGAGTCTCTAGTTGTTTTATTTAAAATCTAAACGTAAAGCAACAAGGCCGGAATTTCATTGGTTTACAATCTTTTTTAGTCGGCTAGATTACTCCTTTCTGTGCTAACTAATGTTGTCGGAATAAAGCCGCGTCTCCCGCGGCCATATTTTTGTTATTTCTATCATCTAACATATTTTTCTAACAAAATGGGGGCGTGGCCTAGCTGTTTGGCTACATTTGATTGGCCTAAGCAAAATGTTAATATGTTTTGTTAAATTTTGGTAGCAGGAGACACGGCTTAACTTACAAAAGTGGTTGTACTGTAGTAAAGTATGTTCACTGTGCCGATTTTTTTTGTTTTTCTTATTAGTGCTTGACATCCATACTGTAGGACTATTCTGAAAATAATTCTGATCGATCGGCATTGTACCAATGTCAATCCGTACTTGTGAATGCAAAATAAGCATTAAATTTGTTTAATATTTAGTGTTTTAACAATGAATTAATCCATAATATAATTGAAATTGTACAGTACGCGTAATATTACCGTGCCGCTTTTAAGTGATAAACAGGTGGCAGTAGTCAATTTTGCAACCAAATCAGTAGCACGCTTGCGCGATAATGGCGGCAAGACTCTGATAGGTTGTTCTTCTGAGTGGCAAGATGGCGGGGGAGCGCATGTTCTCGCTGTCTCGGTCATTCGTTAATGTTCGATGCATCCTTATGTCCTGCTCACACTTATTACGCTACTGTACCTGCGCGGCCCTTCGCAATGCCAGGTATCAGAGCGGCACAGTTATATTACGCGTACTATTTATTGGTTATATTTTTAATCATTAATACTCATGATTTTTTGTCACTTTTTGACATTGGAATCGGAATTATTTTCCAGTATAGAAAGTGGCCAGTGTTAAAATGCCTAAGTTTTTATCCTTAATATTTGTGTAATGAAGAAGCAACAGTGTGTTCATTATATATTAGTTTCCATTCCCTAAAAATATACCTCTTTGCTTCTAATTAAGTTAGTTTGGAATTGTTGTTGTTGATTTTAAGTTTGTGAATTGTCACTCTAACATGACCATTAGACGTTCAATTTGGTATGAATTGACGGATTGACGCCGAAAATCAAAATACCTAGATATATTTTATCAATAAACGATCAATTTGATATAAATCTAACCAAGGCCATGGATTTAACTGATGCCAGATTGAACGTCTATTGGTCGCCACATGATATTATTATCCATCTTAGTTGTTCAGGCTGCCATAATTCGAACTAAAGTTGACTCCATAATTTCATAAACCAGTTTGACGTTTTAAAAACGTCAAATTGATCGAGCCTGTTGACATAATGGTCTTATTTAATAAAATCACACAATTATCAATGTTGAAACGCTGAGTTTTGGCGGAGTCAATTAAAAGTTAAAATCAGTAGTTGAGTGAGAAATTAGTCTGTCGTATTACTAAAGTCTATGTAAATCATCATCATCATCATCATCATTTCAGCCGAAAGACGTCCACTGCTGGACATAGGCCTCCCCCAAGTATCGCCACAACGACCGGTCCTGTGCCTTCCGCATCCAGCGGATTCCCGCGACCTTCACCAGGTCGTCGGTCCACCTTGTGGGGGGCCTACCCACGCTGCGCCTTCCAGTACGCGGTCGCCACTCCAGAACTTTACTGCCCCATCGGCCATCATTTCTGCGAGCAATGTGCCCCGCCCACTGCCACTTAAGCTTAGCAATTACTTTGTGTAAATACAAAAAAAAATATTAAAATCAACTCTACGTACATAAAAACTAAGTTGAATTCGGAATGACAAAAACATTTAAAAAGGTCTTAAAAATATTTATGTTGCAAGAAACTGACGTTTGTGTCTTGCTCAAAAAGGTACTACTGACACCGTGAACTGAACAGCTAAGATAGGTGCATTCTATTAGGTTTAACAGTTAAACTGTTTAAGTTTACGTTATAACTTAATTTAAGTAAAGGTTTATGTGACGCGATTATTAAATTTTACGGAGAAGTTGAAAGAAGTCTGTACATTTATCGACACTACTTCCTAGCACGGTCGTCCACACGGCAGTGGTATGTTTGACATTGACAGCGCCTTTATTTCGTAAGCAGTAAGGGCGGTTTTCTAATTCAAGTGTTACCACTGTCATGCAGTCGACTAAGTCGAATGTTCCACTTCCAACCACTCTGTTTTCTATTGAGGTCTGTATATGTATATGTTATTTTTAATGTACTGTAAAACTGAAAAGATTTACTAGGACTATCTGAACATTTTTTCTTAATTATCATAATATGCTAAAATATATTTTTCAACACACTTGCTCGTAAAGTAGCTCTTATTGCATCTCTTTTAGGTTCATAATGTGGCTTATAACGCACGCGTGCTTTTTTCATTATATTATTGCACTAGTGCTTTTTACTTTACAGTTTATTTTTAAATCGCAGCAATGAGTTTTTATGCCTGAACTAAATTAAACATTTTTGGGAATAAATCAACTGTATTAATTAAAATATGCTATATTAACATTTAATTTCATCAAATTATTAATTTTTGTCAACAAATTAATATTAATTTGTGTTATAAATAAAAAAATCAATTTATAATATTTTTATATTAGGCTGTATGGCGGTTTCCTTCAACCATCTGCGCGCGCATAGCTGTATGTCACCGAGCGGTCCGCGCGCCATTTTAATCATTTTTCACAAATTCAATATTTGTCTAAAATGTGTAATTTATGTTTTTTTCCTCGCAAGTGTGTTGAAAAACGTCGTATGACACGCGTGAGCATTGACTATTATACTCTCGGCTCCATTACGCCATATGCAATCCAGCCTCGAGTATAATAGTCAACTTAGCTCACTTGTATCATAATGTACTATTTCAACACACTTGCTCGTAAAGTGGCTCTTATTGCACCGCTTTTAGGTTCATAATGTAGCTTATTACGCACGCGTGCTTTTTACATTATATTAACGCACTAGTGCTTTTTACTTTACAGTTTATTTTTAAATCGTAACAAAGAGTTTTTATGCCTGAACTAAATAAAACATTTTTGGGAATAAATCAACTGTATTAATTAAAATATGGTAAATAAACATTTCATTTAATCAAATTATTTATTTTTGTCAACAAATAAATATTAATTTGTGTTTTAAATAAAAAAAACAATTTATAATATTTTTAATATTAGGCTGTATGGCGGTTTCCTTCGACCACCTGCTAGTTGTCACCGTGCGGTTACAGTAATGTAATCCGCGAGCCATTTTTCACAAATTCAATATTTGTCTAAAATATGTGTATGTTTTTTCCTCGCAAGTGTGTTGAAAAACGTCGTATGACACGCGTGTACATTATACTATCGGCTCCATTACGCCCTCGCCTGCGGCTCGGGCTGCAATCCAGCCTCGTAAAGGTGCCGTCCGATTCTGACCAGAGCATTTTGCTGTACCATTACAGTGATCATTCATATGGTCAGTACACCTGTGCTTTAGCCGCTAAGCTACCGTGAAAACCGCTCGTGGTGTCGTAGTGGTGCTACTCGCAAACTATGTTTTGTATAATAGAGCAGCTGGGGCCACAGGTACAGTCAGCGTCAAAAATACCGGTATGAACAGACCGTTCAATTTGTTCAAAATTATCTGCGCAAATAATAAAATTAAATATATGCCAATGACTCAAGAAAAACTGGCGGATCCATGGGGGGGCACAGTGTAGCCCGTAGGTTGGTTTTTCAAATAAATTGAGGAGCTGGAAGATTAATATACGATATCGCTTTAATAACATTCGTTTCTTTTTAACCGACTTCAAAAAAAGGAGGAGGTTATGTATTCGGCGGGTTTTTTTTTTTTTTTTTTTACGTACATTAGTACTAAGTATGCTACCGCATATCACACATAGTGTAATACTACAGGAGACACTCCTTAAGTCCTGTCTGGCCCTTGTGCCCCTCCCAGAAATAAGTTCTGGATCCCCCCTTGTCAAGGGGTGTTTCAGAATGAACACAGTACTCGCCAACTGTAATTCTGACAAAAAAAATCTCATTTAGCTATAGTTTAGTTTTCTTAAATAAAATTGTTCAGATCGTTTTTAGTCGTCCCGATATTTTTGACGCTGACTGTACAGTTGCGGCTAGCGTTTTCAGGGGATTATATTTTTCATTATTTGTGCTAAAACTTAGATTTTATAAGCAGTTATGGAAGTAATACATTATTATAGTTATAATTTTATTATTTAGCTGGTAAGATTGACTGATGAATTTAAGAATTAATTAATTGATAGTTATTCCTTGTTTCTAAGATAATTATCGATTGTTATCAAATAAAAACGTATTTTTAAATAAATCATTGCATATTGATACTTGAGCCTTTATTTTGACATTACATATTTATATCCACAAAAAAAAATACATATATTTGTCAGAAATATTCTGTGAATGGTTAGGTGCTAGAAATATCTACCTAAAATCCTAGTGGTACGGTCGACCGCACGTCGGTGGTAACGCTTTGACATTAGCAGCATCTTTATTTCGTAAGCAGTAAGGGCGGTTTTCGAATTGACGTGTATCCACTATCATGTTGTCGACTGTACATTAAAAGCAGTGAAAAACTTTTAACAAAAAAAAAAATTTTGTAGGTGGCGCGTGATTGACCCTTTCTTCGTGTACATATATTTCACGACCACTCATCGTGAGCGTCACAGTCGAGCGCATATGTATAGTAAAAAAAACAGTGTAAGTGAATTTACATGACAATCACGCGCCGCCTTCAAAATGTTGGTTTATGAAAATATTTTAAAATACATGCAAGGATTATTTTTTACTTTTTAGGTTTTTGAAGTCGGTTTTTTTTTGTTAAAAAGTTTTTATTTAATACTTTTTAGTTGATAATTCATTGCGCGGGTTAATTCATAAATGTTTATGAATATTTTTTATCAACCTTTGCTGTCCCACTGCTGGACAAAGGTCTCACCCATGTTCTTCCAAACGTCCAATCATTATAGTTAAAAAAAAACCGCAAATCGACCATGAATTCTCAGATAATCACTACTATCAGGAGATCACTATTCTCAGTAGCAGCCCGGAGTCTGGATTTGTGCCCGTCAATGGCAATAGGCTCGCCCCCTATTACATGGGACTATAACATGACTGGCGAAATGTGGGTGTACTATTACACCTCTGCCTACCCCTTCGGGGAAATACAGGCGTGATGTTATGTTATGTTATGTTATGTTATCAGGAGATCATCTAGATAGACGAAGCTAAAATAAACTGATTTATTGAAGCTGGTTAAATAACTACTCAACCTAGGTCAATAAAATTGATATGGGACCACCGCGCGGGCTTCCTCTACCAAATAAAAAAAGAACCACGTAAATCAGCCCAGAAAACTGAGTAACTACATAAAAAAAAAAAACAAACTCCTCCCTTTTTTGAAGTCGGTTAAAGACTACAGAACTTGTTTAGTTTAAAATCGTTAGAAATCGATCGCAGCGCACGCTGTGGCAGAAATGTGAAACATATCGGGGACTGGGTTTTGTATTTTCATGCTAAATTCGCTGTTTTTTCGATGTCGAGAAAGAAATTGGTTATAAGACTTTTTTTTATGTTGTGAACTACAAAAATGGAAAAAATAATGTTTGTGTAAAGTTTCCAAAATCAGCTTGAAAATTGGAGCATCCACCCCCATTGGGGGCGAACGACTGGGAGACCACGGGGATGACCCGATTTTTCTCCATCGTTAACGCAAGTGACTATGAACTGTTCCTTCGGCACATGACATGAATTAGAAAAGTCAGAGATGCGAGCAGAGATTGAATTCTAACCATAAACTTATTATACTTTCATCATCATCATCATCATCATTTCAGCCGAAAGATGTCCACTGCTGGACATAGGCCTCCCCCAAGCATCGCCACAACGACCGGTCCTGTGCCTTCCGTATCCAGCGGATTCCCGCGACCTTCACCAGGTCGTCGGTCCACCTTGTGGGGGGCCTACCCACGCTGCGCCTTCCAGTACGCGGTCGCCACTCCAGAACTTTACTGCCCCATCGGCCATCCGTTCTGCGAGCAATTTGCCCCGCCCACTGCCACTTAAGTTTGGCAATTCTTCGGGCTATGTCGGTTACTTTCGTTCTCCTGCGAACGAAAGTACGTTACACCGAACGTTCTCCTTCTCCTCTACTTTAGGCTAGTATAATAAGTTTTTGACTCGAACCCTCCTGCATGGAAACTTGGAAAGCAAGCTTTCAACCGCAACCGTTACCAAAGGCTTTTGCAGGAGTTTTGTTATTATTATTTGTAGTTAGTACCTACAATGTGACAAAGCCAGCTTGAAATGATAATACTCATCCTAAGCACGTTATCAATGTATTTTTATGCCAGAACATTTTGTATCTCTTGTGTTTTCCTGTAAGATAATAAGACCATGCGGTCACTGACTCTGCACACAATTATCAACAAAAGAATTGTCTATATTCGACTCCTAAGACTCCTAAAATTACCTATACCTACAGGGTGACTTGTAATTCGACCTATTCCATGAAAGGGGTTATACTAGAGCTCATTTGCAACAAACATGATCCCGTGAACCAGGGGGCGCTAATCATTTGTTTTCGAGTTATAGCAGTTTTAAGATTTTTTTGATATTTTCCGACTTCAGATGGAAAAATGCTAATTGTGAAAAATCTATCCTACTCGGGGCACTCGATTGACTATTTCCTGAAAGCTGATGAATGAACAATTACTATCATGCAAAATTCATGGCCAACATTTTCATAACCTCGGAAATAAATGGTCATAAATCACAAGTTATAGAACATTATCATGTATCAAGCAATCTCTGAGAGAACAACGGCAAGTTGGCTCAAACATACACAGAGACGTGCTGTCGCACTGCACATGAGAGAAAGCTCATACGGATGTGCTTCTCAACATTTTGTGTGTTTTCTCATACCCATAGGAATCCCATACATCGCATTACTACCTCGGAGGAAGACTGAGCCACCTCTGCCGACCTACGGTACTCACAACATCATTTGCAGCACCTCAACTTGCGGCTGTTCTCTCAGATATTACTTGATGTAAGCCCCTAACATCCATTTGGACCGTTCGTAATTGCAAAAGACCTCGTTAGTCTTTTAAATGGTAGGCAACCACCACCTGTGGTGGTGATGGTAGTGATATGTGGTAGTCGTAGCCAGGACTACCAGCCACCTAATCCTGATCAGGTGCCAAGACTGTTGCAATCTTAGTGCCTTCATCTCAAATCAGGAACTCCTGTCAAAGTGTCAATCGAGTGCCCAGAGTAGGATAGATTTTTCATCATCATCGTCAACTCAGCCTATCGCAGTCCACTGCTGGATATAGGCCTCTCCCAGATTTTTCACAAGTAGCATTTTTCCATCTGAAGTCGGAATATATCAAAAAAATCTTAAAACTGCTATAACTCGAAAACAAATGACTGGCGCCTCCTGGTTCACGGGTCATTTTTGTTTCAAATGAGCTCTAGTATAATCCCTTTCAAGGAATAGGTCAAATTACACATCACCCTGTATAAGTAAATTTTTCAACGTAGTTAGGTACTGATTTATGAGTTATCTTCTGTAGTAACTAACCTAATTATAGTTTCTATAACAAGGGAAATAGTTTCCGGTTAATCAGTTAAACGAGCCATAACACAGTATAAGTACCTATATTATCTATGCAGTATGCGTAAAACCTCGGAAAATCTACAATTTTTGTTTGGCGAACTATAAGTAAGTATGGAGATATAAGTAAATTTTTCAACGTAGGTAGTAGTAGTAGGTCTAGGTACTGATTTATGAGTTATCTTCTGTAGTAACTAACCTAATTATAGTTTCTATAACAAGGGAAATAGTTTCCGGTTAATCATTTAAACGAGCCATAACACAGTATAAGTACCTATATTATCTATGCAGTATGCGTAAAACCTCGGAAAATCTAAAATTTTTTTTGGCGAACTATTAATAAGTATGGTGATTTTTCATCGGTTACATTGCTTTACGATTATGAATGGGTCTTCATAAAAAAAACCGACAAGAGCATGTCGGGCCATGCTTAGTATTATAGGGTTCCTTAAGTAGGTGTAATTTCAAACGAATCAAATCGAATAAAGGGGCGGCATTGAGAAAAATAGGGATTTTAGAATCAAAATATTTTCATTTGTGGATACGACGTAGATCTAATTTTTGTATGAATGATTTTTGAATATATTTACTAGATTCTGGTCTAAGGAAAACACGATTCAAAAAAATTTGCTCGATAAATTTATTTTCCAAAGTTAGGTCTGTTTTTCACTATTTCGCATTTTATTTGGAAATCCCAATAGTTTTTCCTACTATTTTTTGCAAATAAGATACATCTTGTATATATCTAGATTCTGGTGTAACAGATTTTTATTTACATGTTTATTCGCTGAGATATTTGCAAAAATTTAAAAAAACATCAAAACAGCTCGATTCCGCTCTGTTCTCACACGCGCATCTTGCAGTTTGTTAGAAAGGGACGTTTGCAAATTCAATGCAGCACCTTAATCATGGCTATTTTAGTTTTTGCAATAATCGGCAGCATTCGCGACTCAGAGCGTGTTGTTAGTAGCGCCATCTAGCGATAAAATCAAGAAACCAAATTTAAGAGTGTGTCATGTCAAAGTTACTTTTTGTGATTTTTTCAAATAGAAAGAAGCTATAGTAGCATTATTTGCTATGATTTTTTTTCTCTAAGGTCAATGACCTTTGAACTAGGACGTTTTAAGTATTTTTCAGTTTTCTCTCTATAACTCAAAAAATTATAATCACAAAACCCGAAATAATAACAACTCGAAATAATTTTAAAGAGAGTTTTACAAAGGTATATCAATGTGGAAGATTATAAGTTTCTACGTTGCATAGTTTAGAAATGGCAGGGGGGGGGACACATTGCAAGCCACTGGCGCGCTATATTTCGCAGATGGTACACCTGATAAAAAAGTGATGTATGAAACATTACCTTCATTTTAGTAGACCTATTCAATGATACCCCACACGAGGGGGTAAAGCGAAAAAATGTTTTTCATCCCCATTTCACATGTATGGACGCCACCCCTAAAATACGTAAAAACTATTTTTTTTATTCTTTTAAAATTGAGATCTATATGCAGACTATTTTTTAACAAAATTTCATTTACTTATGTTTATAACTGTAGAAGTTATTAAGCTGTAAAGGATTAGGACAGACGGACGGACATGACGAAACTATAAGTTCCTTGTAGGACTACGGGACCCTAAAAATGGTGAATTGGCGAATATAAAATAATAAAACTACGTCAACTAGGTACTGCAAATATAACATTACACCAAGTTACCCCCGTTTACTTGTTTCCTAATCAGTAAAATCAATAAAGTTCAAGTTTGCTAGGGACGTCGGGCCCCGCCGCGCCGGCCGCGCCGCTCGATACGCGCGCGCCGCGCGTCCCGTGCGTCACGTCTCCTCGGAGCCCAGCAGCCACCCCATTTCACCACCAGCCAGTCATTGTGTACGAATAGAAGCTAAAAAATCTACGCCTGTTAAAATTAAAACAAAAAAAAAGTGTTTGTGTATCAAAAAAGTTGACGACGAAACCAAACTTCCATTCACGTGGTCCACCGGACAACGAAATTGTTAAATATTAATACTAAGTATAATACATAGTGAGTTTCATAGTAAAATTGTTAAAAATCTCATAAATTGTTGTCTGAAACCGTAAAAAAACAAAAAACGTATCATCTAAGTAGTTAGGTACCTACCTAAAGTAAAGCAGAATAAATCAAAATAGCATATTAATTCGATTTACAGCCACACTGCCAACTAAAGTTAATATAAATAAAGTTTTATTAGAAGCGAGTTAAATCGACATTGTAACTTTCTACATTAAAGCAAAGGTAATATCAAGTAGGTACAGCTAGCAACAAAATAAAAGTAAAATGAATGAGATTGATTTGATCAAAGAGGTTGAAAAGCACCCGATTCTGTATGATAAGTCTGTGAGCGGGTTCAACAAGACAAAACTAAGAGACGATGCGTGGAAAGAGGTACAAGAATCTCTCCATGTTTCTGGTAAGTACTAATTGATGTATTTACATTTTGAATTCTTTTAATAGTAGGTATATTTGGATGCAATGAATGTTCCGCTTTTCCCCAACCCGAGCTCTATATTTTGTCACTTGCTGTACAGTACAAGCCGTGTATTTTTTTATGGACGTTGGTATACCTGTTCTGTGTGTGTGTGTGTTCGGTTTTACTGACATTCATAATTCGGCTAGGCCCGACTAGTTTCGGCATCGGCACTTCGGCCCTTGTAGGACACGAGGCGACACGTCACGTCGCTACTTCAAACCTTCTTTGTAAACGAGAAAAACAATGTTCAGTGTACACCGAGATTTCCCATTTGTTTAGTCTTGACTTGATATGTATTATACTTCTCCCGCCTGGCCTTTTCCCAACTATGTTGGGGTTGGTTTCTAGTCTAAACACATGCAGCTCCTAATATCAGTATTTTATACGGAAACACTGCCACCAGACCAAGGTATTGGCAATACTGAAATTAAATACCTTGGTTAGGGTGGTTGGCGGGAAAATTCGTTATGATCATGTTGTGAATTTTTTATTATTTTCCAAAATTTGTGTTTCTTCGAGTGTTAATGTGTAATAATGGTGGATTATTAAATGTTAAGTGCTCGTTAACGTGTGCAAGTGTGGATAAATGGTACAAAGTTGAAAAACATGACTTTCGTATTATCTCATCATCCCCTCAGAAACCTAGTAAAGTTTCCATCACTTTACTAGGATATAAGTGTTATATGTTCAATGATTACGACTGAAGGACGTGTATCCATGGTCATGAATAAATTAAAATAATAAATAATACCTTGGTTAGAACATTTTTCAGACTTTCAGGCCAGTGGCGGCGTAGCATGGGTTGGCAGTACTCGAAACAGACTCAGAATAGTCTTTTTTTTTTTTTTTTTTTGCCACAGACAACGCACAAGACATGGCAAATTTCTGGGCCAGCAGCGTGTGATTACTGTGCCACTATCAGTAAATTTTTGTACCGTCGACACGAAGAAGAAGACAGAATAATCTCAGAACCTCCAAGGTAGTCCACTGGACTGCCACTTGGGAAGAAATACTGGCGGCTTCCAAGTGGCGCCGGCACCGCACCCACTTATCACCCCTTGGTGCTTGGCACCTGTGGTGGACCGCCCCCATCGCCACCTTTACGCCGCCACTGTTTCAGGCTCCTGACTAACCGTAAAGACTACCATAGACATTCGTAGGACAACCGGGATCAACAGTTTAACTTGCTAACGGGTCTTGATATACTCCTAACAAAACTTTTCTCAATATTTCTTTTTATTTCCCAGAATCGGAATGCAAGAAACGATGGAGGTCCCTTCGCGATTCCTTTATAAAGTTGCAGAGAACTCATGGAGGTCGCACTAGGTGGCCTTACCATCAGGCTATGAGGTTTCTGCTGCCACACATAGAGCCTAAGGACAACGGGTAATAATATTTTCTGAATTGTTTTTTGTACTTATATCCTTTTAGGGTTCCGAAGTCCTACAAGGAACCCTTATAGTTTCGTCATGTCCGTCCGTCTGTCCGTCTGTCCTAATCCTTTACAGCTTAACTTCTACAGTTATAAACATAAGTAAATGAAATTTTGTTAAAAATGGTTTAGATATAGATCTCAATTTTAAAAGAATAAAAAAATCTTGATAACGTATTTTAGGGGTGGCGCCCATTCATGTGAAATGGGGATGAAAATGTTTTTTTCACTGCACCCCCTCGTGTGTGTTATCATTGAATAGGTCTACTAAAATGAAGGTAATGTTTCATACATAACTTTTTTATCAGGTATACCATCTGCGAAATACAGTTCGCCAAAGTGGCTTGCAATGTGTCCCCCCCTGCCATTTCTAAACTATGCAACGTAGAAACTTATAATCTTCCACATTGATAGACCTGTATAAAAACTGTCTTTTAAAATTATTTCGAGTATAATATGATTATAAATTTTTGAGATATAGTGAGAAAACTGAAAAATACTTAAGACGTCCTAGTTCATAGGTCATTGACCTTAGAGAAAAATGATCTTAGCAAATAATGCTCCTTTAGTTACTTTCTATTTAAAAAATCACAAAAAGAAACTTTGTGTTATACTGATGATATGACACACTTCTTAAATTTAGCTTCTTAAATTTAGCGCTAGGTGGCGCTGTTTGTAAAAACTAAAATAGCAATGATTATTATTCGATTTGATTCGTTTGTAATTAGAATTAGACTTACTTAAGGAACCCTATAATACTGAGCATGGCCCGACATGCTCTTGGCCGGTTTTTCGTCCAAGACCTATTTTTATTATTTTGGTCTGGTCCTATTGTATTGCGTGCCGCATGGTTGCCTGCAAATAATTAGCTAGCCATTCTCTATCCGTAATGATGGGTGTCGTAAAAAGCCAATGGTGTTGGTTGATTATCTTGTTCACAAACTAAATATTTTAAACTATAGCTCTCTTTTACTAATAGTAAACGCAAAAAATGGGATGGCAAATTTTTTTGTGCTGCGCCAAATTAGTTTAAGTGTTCCACTTTTTCATATTTTTTGTGGGCACTTTCCGAGACCACGATTAAACTTGTATGGAAATTCCGACTAATTTGACATCACTAACATTGTTTCCATCCCTTTCTTGTATCTACAATTAGTAAAAGAGAGCGATAGTTTAAAATAGGTTTAGTTTAGTTTGTGAAGAAGAGAATCAACTCCACTACCGGATTTTTCGAGAAGTGCTCTATGATTGCCAAACTAGGTGGAGTGATGATTTTAACAATAGATTATATCTATGATTTTTTATTACAAAGTGGTCATTGGGAGCTGCGAATTTAAAATTGTCCAAAAACACTGCAGTAAGCGCTTCAATAACAGTTTATTGTTTTTCACACCTACAGAGTCAAAAAAGACGCCGAAGATTCTGATGGTGAAGAAGAAATACGCCAGCGCGCGATACAATGCTTGCCGGACCTGTCCTACAGTCAGGACACGAAATACGACGACGATGACGACGAAGACTCCGAACCTTCCCCTAAGAAAGCTCGTCAAAGCTCCCCTGACGAAGAAATTAGCTCCTGTAATTGTAACCGAACCGATCCCGACGAACTCTTCCTCGTAAGTTGCGCGGCAACACTAAAACGGCTGAATGCTAAACAAAATGCACTTGCTAGACTCAAAATCCAACAAGTTTTGTTAGAAGCAGAATTTGGATCTCAAATGGAACTACCCTACGTTACTCCAGCAAGCGATTGTGATTTCGATGCAGTTGAATAGGACGGATAAATAAATAGATTCCCGGGTTTTCATGATCAGCCCATTATTGTGATTGATACCGATGGACTCGAATCTCTAGTCACAATGAGAAGAGTTTTTATTAGGTATTTAATAGCACATAGATTTTAATAAAAGCAAATATACACGAAATTGGGAAAATTTACAACCTAAGTTTTAACATATAAATCTTTTTTTGTGAACAAAAGAATAGTGTTAATGTGAAAATACCCTATAATTATGCTGTTTAAGCGTGATATTTGAGTAATAAGAATAACATACAATTCATACCTCTAATCCCCGAATAGTTAGGTAAGGTTAGTCTACATACACATGGCTATACTATACTTGTTCGTAGGGTTAGGCTGGTTAGGCAGACGCACTTCCGTAACTACGTTCGCCGTTGACCTCGGTCTAATATTTTTCATTTCATCTCGTTATAACTTATGATTTATTTCTTTTGGACTGTTAGTCCCAGATGTAGGTCCTCCTACTCATCGTCATATTACTTATTCTGTTCTGTATGTACCTATTTATCAAATTTCTTTATATTTTCCTCGGAAGTTCCAAGTTCCTTCATAACTTTTCTTGTCTGTTAATTTCATATGGTGGATTAACCTCCTCTCTTCTTCCTCCTCTACACATTTAGAGCTTTATTTTCGACATCCGTGTCACTCACTTCATATTTAGTCCATATTCGTTCTAGTTTAAGATTTCCTTTAATCCCTTCCTGGGAACGGACAGTTGTAGTCCCAGATAGCTACCTACTTTATTACTTACTTTAGCGTTCTCTTCTTAACTTGTCCATAACAACTTCCTGATACAGTCGGCGACGCGTAAAAACCTGGTAAACAGTAATTTGTATGAAAAATTGTTTATTTTGTTAAATTGTTTATATTGTAAATGTTTCATGGTTTTTTTATGGTTTCTTTAATAATAAAACACGAGAAATCAAATACATATTGGCTCATAAAATTTTCAGATGTTTTTTTCCTTCCTGAAAATTTCGTTTTAAATACTAACGAGTTTTTCACGGGTCGCCGTCAATATGCAGTTTGACTACGGTTTTACGTACCTACAACTAGACTACCTCTCACGTGTGATACTGGGTTTATCACAGTTTATCATGTCTTGTCATACTGGGTACGCCTTAGCATTTTCATTTCAGCAAATTGAATGGCCTGGATGGTTTTGATTTTGTATGTTCTGTGTTGTTCTTGTTTTCATATCAGGCAGTGCTGGTCGTACTATAAGTACTTCTTTCTGACAGGCAACTTCATGTGTATAATAAACCAGTTCAGTTAATCAGTTACTTTGCTAGATTTAATAAAAATCATGTACTGGGCTACACTAAGAACTTGTAGTTGCCCATCGATGTCTAAAAAATCGATGTTTAAAAACCTATTACCACACAAATGATAGCATTACCAGCGTCTGAAAATCTACACGATACCTTCTATTTATAATTCAATTCATCTCATACCAAACAAATAAGGGGCTAAGATAGACCCTTGGTGAACCCCTTGTGGTACATTAGTTGCATAATTGCATTTATGAATCTTATACTATTCTGTGTATCAGGAACCTCGCATTTTTTACTACGTACAATAATGCTTATGTACTTCTCAGGTACATAATTCTTTCGAAGCCAACATCAAATAGTATGACATGAGGCTCTATCAAACGCCTTATTGAAGTCCAAAAACTCAATTTACAGCTACGGTTTTAAGTGCGATGTTGCTCGACACAGGTATTTATGATTTGTGTGAGAATGAACATGGGTTCACGTTCACTGGTAGAAAAATCTGATAGGAAACCGTATGAATTTAATTACACTAAGCACTTGGATTTTAATTAAGGACTTATGTGATAATAATACATTTTGCATTCATTATAAATTGTATTAAATAAGAGACCAGCTATTTAATAAGCGCTAAAAAGCATTTCATTTATTTTAAATATTTAGTATTTAGGAGTGGAAGCTGGTAATTAAGTAGAATCGAAGAGTTTTACGTAAAAAATATAATAATATAGAATTCATTGGCTGTATGCGCCAATTTTAATTGCATTTTATTAGGTTAGTTAAATTCATAGTAATTTAATATTATTTATTTGTACAATAAATCTTTTAAAACATGACGTGTTTTATTTACAAAATCTGGCTATTAGTTAGGTACCTACTCCATAGGTAGGTGCAGACAACATGGACAAGCTTCGATCAACAATAGTATGGTAGGTATACTGTTGATCGAAGCAGACAAGTGAACTTTCCCTTTCTGTAAAGAAAATTACGACAACTTATGGCCAAACCCTTAACATCATGGCTACGTTAGAAGTAACATACACTTTCATTGCACTTTCATTTCAGTGAATAAAATACGTATTTGTACCTAATACATATATGTATTTGTATTACTAAAATATTTTTTATAGGTAGCTGTTTAGTGATAGGCGTAGTGGCGGCGTAGGTAAAGATGTTCGTTATATTAGGTAGCAGATAACATAGCCTATTATATACAAAAAGCAGGCGCATACTATTATTTACTTAACACTACTACCTGCTATAATTTTTTTCGGCGGCTTGTTTACGAGATTGAGTCGAGATGTAGTTTTTTTGTTGCTAGGTTGTGCCATAAGATCAAGTATAGAATATAAAGCCATTGTAATAAGGTCCATTTTCTAACGCACGTTGCAATTCGAGACTCGGCGGCGTAACTTTTGCTGACTTGATATTCATTATCATTGCAATAACAGGCGGCTTACATTACATTATTTACATTACACTAACGCAGCCTGCTATATAGCAAGTCAAGCAGCTACATCGCTGACTGTGGTTCATGCGCTCGTGCTCGCACTCGCACATTGCTGATAATGAATATAATGACGCGCACATACTCGTAGCGTTTCGAGCGCCGCGCCGAACCCCGAAAGCGGACTGTGATTTCTAACGAGAGCTGTATACTATATTATAGCATAAAAAATATTATGCGCTTTACATAGGTATAGGATGTCGTTACAACGCGTCTTTGATATGTAGCCGTTGTGAACACCTTTAGGCGTAGCATGCGTTGGCTGGCACCCGGTGCGGTTTTCTATTGAGCACGCCCCAAAATAAAACAACGTGACTTTATTTTGCTAAATTAATTTATGACATTACCAAGGTTAGTCGCGCTTGGCTCATTGCGGATTCGTTCAAACTTAAATTTTGAAAAGCTTTTTTCAAATGAAGCCACCGAAACGACAAATCTTAGAGACAGCACTAGACTCGGAACAGACTCAGAATAGTCCCATTTTACGGAATAATCTCAGAACCTCCAAGGTAGTCCACTGGACTGCCACTTGGGAAGAAATACTAATAATAATATTGGCTTTCAAGCGGCGCCGGCGCTTTACCTACTTGTTACCCCATGGTGTTTGGGGCGGACCGCCCCCATCGCCCCCCCTTTTCACCGCCACTGGATAGGTGCAGTGCAGTGCTAACCGTGCATGCATGCATGTGCGTGTGTGTGCATAGGGTGCATTAAAAGAGCCTCCACGAGTGACGATATTTAATTGATCGTCCGGCGCACCCTGGGCAGTCAGCCCCGCTACCAACTTGCTGACTGGCTAATCTTTTCCCCACGACATGAGCTATTATCATTATGTAGCTCGTGTCGACACCAAGAAGAAGTGCTAACCGTGGAAAAGTACCTACTTAAAATCTGCATACAATAAGGAACGCTGTAGGTACCTACTCATCTAATAGGTACTTATATACAACGTGCTATTGAAATAACTGAAAACGTCTTAAGGGGTCGTTGTACTCATCAGTATGAACAACTTTTACTATCAGACCAACCCTGAAATCTCCAAAAAAAATATTTTTTACATTTGTGTTCACATAAATCGACAAAATGTAAGGAACACCTGTTTTTTTTTCGCGATTTCAGTGTTGGTCCCATAGTAAAAGTTGTTTATATTGATGAGTACAATGAATGACTCCTTATGAGGTTTTCAGTTATTTCAATAACACATTGTATATTTTTATCCATGACTGTACCAAGAAATATCGATGATCTCTTTTTTTGCCGTGGGGCTTTTTTAATCCTCATGGACGCACTCCGCGCGTGGACGACGGAGCCAGTGTAGGACTCTGACCGACTAAAACCACCACGGTGTTCCTTCAACTACCTTTAGCCGTGGGCGTGGAAACCCGTTGGTATTCGCACAAACACCCCCGACAGGTCCCGGCCCGCTACAAGCAGGCGAGCCCCTGCTCCACGTGCGGCCTAACGTCGGCCACACCCTCCTCGGCAGCGCACACGGAGCACTGCGCGCCATCTCACGGACCCCGCCATGTCGCAGCTAACACGCCCATATCACGGCCACTCCAGCCACGGGGCCCACGCCAGCCTCGCATGCCTCGCTAGCCAAGCCAGCAATACCAGCCGTACCAGCTACGCCAGGCAGCAGACTACCCAGAGTCTGCCGCCCACAGGGCCTATCCTCCCGTAATTTTTATATAGAAATAAAAAATTAATAATAATTAATTAATAATATTTATATTAATTAATTTTTATATAATTTTTTATATTTTTTATATAGAGTTTTTCTTCATCATCCCTCTTCCTCCACTGTGCCCTCTGCTACCTTCAGAGGGACGTTCGGAGTCACGCCCCATTGGGCCAGATTGAGCCCCTCCCGCCCCGTAATATTCGCTACAGCGAATATCTTTGAATAGATCCCCCGAAGGATAATAACGTCTCTCGACATGTATTGCCCGTACCCAGGATGCATCGGCCTAACAACTGCCGTTCCCTCCAGACGTGTCCAAAAGGATAGCAGCCGTCAGGCACACGTGGAGGTTTTCTGACCAGCACCCCAAATACCGATGATCTAGTAGGTATATCTCACATATCCCATTATGAGTTTTTAAACTAACATGGTCACTAACACATATATTATTGTATGTCATGTGTTATTTGACCCGTGTGTTTTTTTAATTTTACCCGTTTATGTAAACTCATTTACCCGTGTACATGGCACTTGTAACAGCGCCGAAATATCGAGCACGCAGAAAAAAGGATTTACATCGTAAATAACCGAGACATACAATAAATAAGGATGCCATTAGTAGGTCCCCATAAGGGCCAGCCCATGTTTGACTAATATCAGATTTTTATTTTCATCTTCAACTTTGCGGAGGGAGTAGAGCAAAACCGTCTCTAGAAAATAACAAAAAAACATGATTAGAAATTCTTACGTCTTCGAGATTTGCTACTGAATCTTTTGAAAAAATGCCAAAGCGATAAGATAGGATGATAGGATGCAGTGGTGCAGTCAAGCGCATAATCTGGGCCCTGGAGAACAGTCGCGTCGTAGGTATGCGTAGTGCAGACACAGCAAATACCGCGCGCCGGCCGTGCGCTCGCCGCGATGACCCACTTACCGTTACGCAAGGCCTGACCTACGCGAAGGAAACAATTGTTAAGGTAAAGTTATTAATAGTTAACGATTTAAATTGTGGAAAGGAAAAATCGCTCACGAGCAGGATTCGAACCTGCGACTCCTGGCTCAGTACGCCAGTGTTTTAGCCACTAAGCTACCGTGAACACTGCTCGTGGTATCGAAATTCTCATCCACTTGGTACGTCTTTGGGTGATGTCAGCGATATCTTATTAAGAAACAGTGTTTCTTAACCGACTCGACTAACTTTGCAGTTAATTCAAAGTCGTGTAGATATGCCTACCCTTACTAATTATTTTTCGCTTTGCATGCGTAAATGCGTTAAAATAATACAATTATTATTATTAGTTTGCAACAAATATGGCTTTAAATAATTCAATTGAACTGAAAACGGAAACCGAACTTCTGTACAAAGCATTAATCAAAGAGAAAGCGGAAAATGGAAACTTACGACGGATAAACCAAAAAATGCAGGCTCAGATTGAAGAACTGCAACAACAAGTGAAGATGTTCACACAGCAAAAAAGAAGTAGCTGATACCAACTTCATGGCTACTCCTATGGAAAGTTCGTGTTGAATACAGCACTGACAAAGAGGAACTAGCAAAGGAAACTGAGTGGATAAGAGTGAAGAGCATAAAAAAAAGGAAATTGAACACATCGCCCACCTGAGATGACAGGAAATACTCATTATGAAGAAACAAAAGTTAAGAGGATACCACCACCTCCTCCCATAATTGTAGATGGCGTTGATAATTACCAAACCCTCTTTGATTTATTAGATGATAATCGGCCTGGCGATTCATTCACCACTAAAATCATGAGTGGTAAATGTGTCAAAATAAACTCAAACAATGAAGATACTTATAAGTCCGTCACGAAATTGCTGTCAGAGAGCCAATATCTATGGCACTCTTATGAGAACAAACAACAAAGGTTAAAGTGATGGTTAAATACCTCCACTTTACCTGCAATTCCGAAAGGATACTTCAGGACCGACAGAAGTAGTAGTAGAGCTCCTTTGTGAAAGAGCTCGTCCGGGGAAGTACTGCCACCGTATCTACTTCTCCGCCAAATAGTGATGCTTGCATTGCTGTGTTTCGGTCTGAAGAGTACGGGTGCCGGTGAAAGGGCAGCAGCGTTCTCTGAACATTTAAACAACCAACTGCAATCGCCAACCCGCCAGCCAAGCGTGGCGATTATGGCATATCCCCCCCTACCTTTGGGGGAGGCCTTTGTCCAGCAGTGGACGTCTTAGTATAGTAACTCCACGTCCAAGCGTGTATTTTGCGTACGGGTGGGAACTTACTCGATCCACCCCAACTCCTCGAAAAAGGCCAGCAACACCTTGGTGTTGCTGGTGATCTCTCTGAGGGTACCTGGGTTACCGAAGTACTTGGACCTGTATGTGGCGACCTCAGGGCAGTCTAGAAGCACATGGGCTGCTGTCTCGTCTGTCTCTCGTCCACCATGCAGGCTCTGCATAGTGGACGTCTATCGGCTGAAATGATGATGATGAATCCTCGGTCAGCTCGCTGAGCGACCGCAATGCATATTTTATGATATCTTCTTGTGCAACCTTATGACATAATTGAGAAGGTGTTTGAACTGTCTTTATGTCACGCCTGTAATCTTTAGAGAATTTCTCTAAGGTGTGATGGTTTGTAATTATATGTTTCTATTTCTCTAATTTACCCACTATTGTATCTTTTATCTCATTCTCTTTGTGAGTTTGCCGATCAGGAAAGCTAAATGTATTTAGTAATATAAAACATTGTGCTATCCAGAGTCCAAGAGCGACGTCTGTGCTGTGTAATGAATTCAGAGAAGATAATTGTCGATTTTCGCTCAAAACCATTGTGCTTTCTGGAGCGCTGTACCACACAATGGTTTCGGGATAAATTAAATTATCGGCGACACGGGAATCGAACCCAGGACCCCACGCTCAGCAGTCGCACTTGCGACCATTTATTATCATTTTGAAATATTATTATCATTTTTTTTTATCGCGCTTGCAACTTCGCTCGCGTAGAATGTTTTAACCATAGAATTATAATATAATCGTTAATTCAAAATTTTACTGGAAATGTATCTTCTTCTATTCTGTCATGTATTGTGAAAGTGAAAAAACATTACCTAGGTACCAAATAGTGTAAATAAAAATAACACATGGATCTCGGACGAATAAAAAAAGGCGGACGGATTCTCGCTAAGAAAAGATGGAAGCACTGAATTTTTTCCTAAAACCACTATAATTTCGACAGTATTTAAACACGCCAGATATTTAATAATAGATTTTATTTGTGACACTACGAAAATGACTACCTTCACACGAGATTTTTTGCGCAATCGCGGCTTTTTGTCTTACTATGCGTGTGAATGTGTGCGTGTCAGCCAGCTTGTACTTCTTACTGTGGGCGCTTCACTAATTGTTAAGCGAGATTCCGTCCGCCTTCTTTATTCGTCAATGACATGGATATCAAGAATATAATTTTTTTATACATAGTTTTACTTTTACTGAAACAAGATACTTACTTAATTGTGCTACTTACGCGAATAAAATGCTAATCGTCAATAACTGAAAAAGCGAACGATTGCATAATAGGTAGGTATTCTTCATAGATAACGGAATAGAAGGAGATCGGGCAAGCCGCCTATTAATTATAGTTTGCATGGAGTCCGAGGCTTATATATATTCACAGACGAATCTAAGCGTGAACCCATGCTTCCACCACAGAATAAATAGATAGAATGGTTGTAATCACATTTTTACTTGCGATTCATGCGTGGCAACTTTCGAATAAACTACGCCTCCCATATTGACGCCATTAATTTTTAAAAATTAACTTTAATCAAATGTACCTACTTTACAGCTTTTGTTTCTGCAGTTAGAAACGGCCCAATAAGGCATTTTTGCGGATTTTTGTTACAGTATTTACAGAAACAAGTCATAAGGTGTACTGAGAAAGGCTTTGAAATGCCCTGCACTCAAGTGCAGAGTGTTGCCACGCGCAATCCGCCCATTTTTCCATTTTATCCATATATTTCTGTGCTTCAAACTGTCAAAATGCAGTGCTATTCGACAGTTGGAAGCATGAGTTCACGCTTAGATTTGGCTCTAAGACTTATATTCAGAGAAGAATCTAAGCGTAAAATCATGCTTCCAACTGTCAAAATGCAGTGCTATTCGACAGTTGGAAGCATGAGTTCACGCTTAGATTTGTCTCTAAGATTTATATTCAGAGACGAATCTAAGCGTAAAAGCATGCTTCCAACTTCGCTTTTAAGCGTAAGCCTGAGGTGTCACAATCTCAACTTACGCACACAACGCAAGAAACGCATCAATATTAAACACCAAAAAGCACGCACACATGCAAATTGTTATTGAAATAATTGAAAACCTCCTAAGGGGTCATTGTACTCATCAATATTAAAAACTCTTACTATGAGACCAATCCTGAAATGGTGAAAAAAAACTGCTGTCCCCTACATTTTTGTTGACATGAATCGAAAAAATTTAGGGATCAGCTGATTTTTTTTTCGCGATTTCAGGGTCGGTCCAATAGTAAAAGTTGTTCATACTGATTAGTTCAATGACCCCTTAAGAGGTTTTCAGATATTTAAATAACACGTTGTATAAAACCCACACACTTGTGCATTTGTGTTACGGTATTTTGGAAATAAAAGATAGTTTTTCTCGAACTAGTGTGCATACTAACGTGGGTGCAAGCGGTGTGCAAGTGACCACAGTTGCAAGTGACGGTGAGCGCCCGGCAGTGTATGCCACAAACCAGTAGAGATGTGGTGTATGCCCGCTGTGCATACAACGGTCAGCCTTTACGCGGTGGTTTGTCCTCTCTCTAGTATTCTGTTCTCTGAGGTATTCTTGTTACGATATTATTCGTATAAAAACAGGCCAAGAGCATGTCGGGCCATGCTCAGTATTATAGGGTTCCTTATACGTAAGGAACCCTATAACCCTAGGACCTACTGGTCTAATTACAAACGAATCAAATCGAATATTAATCATTGCTATTTTAGTTTTTGCAAACAGCGCCACCTAGCGCTAAATTTAAGAAGTGTGTCATATACACACTTCTTAAATTCAGCGCTAGATGGCGCTGTTACTCTGTGTTATCAATATAACACAAAGTTTCTTTTTGTGATTTTTTTAAATAGAAAGTAATTAAAGGAGCATTATTTGTTAAGATGATTTTTATCTTAGGTCAATGACCAATGAACTAGGACGTCTTAAGCATTTTTCAGTTTTCTCACTATAACTCAAAAATTTATAATCACATTATACTCGAAATAATTTTAAAAGAGAGTTTTTATAAAAGTCTATCAACGTGGAAGATTACAAGTTTCTACATTGCATAGTTTGGAAATGGCAGGGGGGGGACACATTGTAAGCCACTTTGGTGGGCTATATTTCGCAGATGGTACACCTGATAAAAAAGTGATGTATGAAACATTACCTTCATTTTAGTAGACCTATTCAATGATACCACAAACGATGATGCAGCAAAAAATAATAATTTCATCCCCATTTCACATGAATGGGCGCCACCCCTAAAATTCGTAATCAAGATTTTTTTATTATTTTAAAATGAGATCTATATCTAAACCATTTTTTAACAAAATTTCATTTACTTATGTTTATAACTGTAGAAGTTATTAAGCTGTAAAGGATTAGGACAGACGGACAGACGGACGGACATGACGAAACTATAAGGGTCCTTGTAGGACTATGGAACCCTAAAAAAGATGTTTTGATTTTATGTAAATAATATTGTTATGTTTATGACGAGCTTTTATTATTGTAGGTTACATACTTTTGGTTACATAGCAAAATGAAAAAATAAAAGGTGTAAATAAGGCTTTGTACACTGAGTGCAATGAAACGAACTTATTGCTTACGCAATAAAGACGCTGACAAGGTCAAACTGTTACCACTGACGTGCGGTTGACTGCATCTACTTATTTTTCTAATAACATACATTCTGGAAAGAAAAAATCGTTCACGAGCAGGATTCGAACCTGTGAAGGCTGTGACTCCCTGGTTTTTTTTCCACAATTTATATCTTTAAATTTCCCTCCGCATGCGTAAAAATGCGAAAAATTATAAAATAATATTATTCTTTATAATTTTTTTACTTTGAAGAGTGTTGTGTAAGTAAAGGTTAAAATTATTCTGTTTATTCTGAACTCAGATTACAGAAATACCTGTAGGTATTCTGAGTCTCTAAAGTCTGAATTACGATTTTAGCATGTGTTAATTCGTAATTCCTTCGTAGTAGGTAGGTACACTAGGTACCCTATTTTAGGCCTACTACACCGCAGTGGGGTTTCTAGCCGTGAGGTTTCTTAACCGCAATTCTGTAACACACGGTATCATATTTTCCGCACTGGCGATGGCTCTTTAAAATCGTAGTACAGTACAATAATAACTCAATGTACGCGTATTAAAAACCTCGAGATTTTTTTTTTCTTTCGTGCAACCGCGTGGCTAGAAACCGCAGTGCAGTACAGATCTTAGTTGGTCATTCGTTAGATGGTAATGGTTTTATTTGTTTTTCGTAATGAAAATTGGTAAAACAAAGTCATTGCTAATAATATTATAAATTCAATATATAATATTATAATTATTATTATAATTTAATTCTTTATTTGACTAAAAACTACACACAGGATAATAGCCGGCAAATAACTTGAACGAAAATGGTGCCACTGCGCATTGTTTCTGTGATGACATTCACTGCGCATGTTCAAGTTATTTGCCGATAACTATCTTTACTTACTTAATTTAAAAATTAACATTATATAATAAAAACATAATTTATTTAACTTTATTTAAATTATGTACATTTTGCTTACATTAAAACGTTTAAATTACCTACTATAAATAAATACCTATATAAGTATGTACGTGGAAAATTATCAGTTTTTAGTGTGTGCACTTCCTTATATACAATTATTATTGTGGGACAATAATAATAACACGCAGATATAGGTATTAACATATCATTGAACTTGTCATTAAATTTAATTAGTAATAAACAAAATATGAAAACTTTGTACCTATAACTTCAATTTTGCGATGTCAGTCATCAAATTCTTATTAGACTGAACATAACGCTAAAATACAGATTCAAAACAGGTAGGTATCGTAAAACGGAGTGAATTGGGACAAAAATGGGACAGGATTTTAACATTGAAATAACAGTTTGTTGCCCACAAACACTTCAAAACTGTTCTGCCATCATTTAGTAAACATTTTAAAGTCTTTGTGGTCAACAAACTTAGCTTATTTTGAGGTTAAAATCCTTGCCCACTTTTGTCCTTATTCACCCCTGGGTGAATAATTCCTATTATTCCTATTAACCCTGTTTTACCCGGTACTTATTTTTTTTTTTCTAAGTCTTCGTTCAGATCTAAAGACCCATATTTGCATATTTTCTGAGAAGAGGCCCAAGCCCAGCAGTGGGACAGTAATGGACTGATGATGATGATGATGACTATTAAAATATTAAAAGCCAAGCTAAATGCCGAAGGCGTTAAAAATTCTTGGAAGTAACAAGACTCCTAACTATTTAAAAATTATTTAGCGAAACAAACATGATTTGACTGATCGTACATAATATGTTGGCCTTAATAGTTAACAAATTCACTAAACCATCGTTACGAATGGCGACCCGTTTTCATCATTTTCATCAAGCGTTATCTCTTTCCCATATCTTTGTAGGAGTTCCAAAATGATTCCGTTCGTCCATCCGAATCCAGACTGCACTGAGTACTCCCCGCCACCCCCATGCGTCCCAGGCTGCACACAGCTGTATTTCTCAAACATCTTCTTCCATTTGGCATAGCCAATGTAATTTGCACGAATCCAAATAGTGACCTGTTCCCTTGCTAACTGTCTAGCTTCTTCGTAACCGCTATTTTCTAAGCCACCGATCATGATGCTCTGGAGAGGTGGCCATGCGTTTGGGAAGTCCCACTGCTCACCCGTATGCCACAATGAAGTTGGGATGCCTCCAGGAAAATTCAGCGCGCTGGTTGACAATAAATATCTAACAAATTGTGAAGCATAAACGGCTGCATTCGTCGGTTCCACGGCTCCTGCCCATAGCGGCGTCGCACAGCTTGGGTAGAAGTGTTTCTTTCTCGACTTCGTCATGCTATCGTAGTCATACCATACACCATCTTGCGGGTCCCACAGCACACTGTCGATTGCAGCCCTCCAGTACTTCGCTAAGCTCCACCATTTATGTGCACTACGCCTATCATTGAGTTGATTTCTAAGATCACCTACAAGTTGTAGGGCTCCAGCAAATATAGAGTTCAAGTCGACTGGTAGAATACGCGAAGCGTGGACATCGGTCAAATTGTCAGTAGTCACATTTTTTGCGTTCACAAACCACCTCGAAGAGAAATCCCAGCCGCTTTCCGCCGCGCTCTTCATCTCCTTGTAGAATTCCTCTCGTCTGGCATCGGATGCTAGGACTCTGCTGCTGGAATAATCTTCGTAATATGATTCAGGACGGGGTCCCATATCATCTTTATCTGATATATAGTGTAAAAGCATGTATTGCTTGCCATCTACCTGAACGGTAATTTTTTTCTTTTCCAACCAATAGTGTAGTTCCTTCTCTACAATATCTATGTTCTGTTTAAGCCAAGCAACGTCTCTTGTTGCTGTGAAATAGTCGTGCACCATTAATGTGAGGAGAGGCGGCTGACTTCTTCCCAAATAATAAATTCTACTCCCGTTTGGAATATAACCCAATTTATTGACGAGATGCAAGAAATTCTCAATCATGCCTCTTGCTGTTTGCATCATGTTACTGATCAGAAGACCACGAACGATCCAGTACGAGTCCCAGTAATATAACTCTTTAAATCTTCCACCTGGAACGATAAATCCGTTAGGCACATAAATAAAGCTGTATTGGTCACAATTCCAATCGACATCCGATGACACTCGCCGGCCGAGTCCTGGCCAAATACTAATAATATCCTTCGCAAACTGCTTCAGCTTGGGATCAGCAATCTGATCGAGGATCGGTGGGTTCGGATCGAAGTCCGGCGGACTCCACTCAAGGAGCTCGTCTCCATCTATAAAATTGGCATCTACAAATGATCTGATTTGCTCTCGAGAAGGATTCTGATTCGTTTGTCTCATTAAATTTGTAAAGTTGGCCAAAGTTTCACTTTCAGTGTGCGCAAGTCTTAGGTCGACAAAAGTTTTCGAGTCAGGGAATATTCTGGCGAGCTGGACGGTGCGAAGAAGATCTCCTTCACAATAGATAGATGAATTGCACACGGAGACGATGTTGATGGCCTGCGCGCACGCACCCAGCAGTCCTAGCACCGGATACAGCCGCATATACCGCGGCGAACACTTGAACATGGCTATTCACTGTCACAATTTTCGCCTGAAATTAACTGGAGTGTGATGGGGAATGCGTGTTAACCGCAATATGGGAGCGCACGGCGTACAACTGTGAGAACCGCCGCGGGGCGAGTGGCCGCAAATCTGAGCTGCAACACCCATTATGTACATTTCGTTCATCGTGACGATCAGTTGTCGCGAGTGCGTTGCGATGACTGTGCGCTAGGTCGCCGACCCATCTCAGCGGATACTGCACTGCACTGTACTGCACCGAGCACTTTTACTACCGCGAGTGAATCTGACAAATGCGCACGTTCAATGTTTCAAGGCCTATTGGTTCCCGAAATAAATACACACGTGCCCTTCCACCGAAGTCAGATAGCAAACTGTCACACTGACACAGATTGTTGAATATTCACACGCCATTCAATCGTATCTGCGTGTGATACGCATGCGTGCTGCTGATACGTCACAACGATACATCATTGGCCTAGGCGACTATCATACAGCCAAAATAACGCCGGTTTTTAAATCTTAAAATAGGCTTTGCGTTTGACCTTTTTCTTTATTAAAAATATTGAATGCAGATCAAATAATGAGATGTAGCTTCTTTTATAGCAGGAATAGATTTAATGATTTAATGTTAGCAAGTGTAATACTCGCCATTATTATTAATTGAACAGCTGATACAAGAGATAACACATACAAGGTCAGTTAGTTACACTTCCTCATAATATCAGTCAGATATACCTAATAAACCAATAACTCAATAACATATTCGCTCGCAAATAAATCATTGGTTTAGTAAGCGTATAGGTACAGGAGTCCCACAGAAAAATGAAAAAGGTCCCATCTCTATGCTTGCTATACTGCATGCTATGCTCCTTGAAATTTGGTTCCTTTGGTTCTTTGAGGTAATTTTGCTTGAAGAAGACTTCATTTTATTCATAAAATCAAGTAATACTGTAATAAAAGATTTTTATTAACTTCAAAAGTCTCTTCCCTTAGCCGGGAATCGAACGAGCATGAACGGAAAAACATATCACTCTGTAATTATATCATCATCATCAACTTAGCTTATCGCAGTCCACTGTTGTACATAAGCCTCTCCCATGTTGCGCCTCAACACTCGGTCCTCTGCCTTCCGCATCCAGTCCCCCCCCAGCCACGTTCTTCAGGTCGTCGCGTCGGTCCAACTGGCGGGGGGGCGCCCTACGCTGCGTTTGCCTATTCGCGGTCTCCACTCAAGACTTGTCTGATCCAGCGGTCATCGGTTCATCGATAGACACGGCCAGCCCACTGCCACTTCAGCTTACTGATACTACAAGCTATGTCAGTCACTCTGGTTCTTCTCCGCTCGTTACGGATTTTATCCTTCAAAGAAACTCCAAGCATAGCTCGCTCCATAGCTCGCTGAGCGACTTTGAGTTTGTGGACTAGCCCAACTGTCAGTGTCCACGTCTCGGCACCGTAAGTCATGACAGGCAGGACGCACTGGTTGAAGACATTTGTCTTCAAACTTTGCGGTATGGGCGACGAGAAGACTCGGCGAAGTTTGCCAAATGCTGCCCAGCCCAAACGGATCCTCCTGTCGGCTTCTTTCTCGAAGTTGTGTCTACAAGCTGAATTACCTGCCCTAGGTAGACGTATTCCGTTACAACTTCGAGTGCCGACCCTTCGACGAATATTGTAATTTTATGCTACCAATTAATAGGCTCAATAATGAGAATAAAACCTCTCCAACAGTCATTTTGTCTTCGATTGAAGGAAGACCACGAAATCTAACAAAGCATAGGTACATTTCAATAAAATTATACCAAAGGCAGCAAAGTTTTACTCAAGAAACACCTTATTTTATTTAGCTGCTTTGCCCATATTTCATGGACTTCCTTTAATTTAAAACGTTATGTTTGTTGAGCAGGTTTGATCCTTATTATTTACTCTATGGATATCTATCAACAGAAGTCATAAAGTACAGGTGGTACTTTTCCACGATTGTGTATGTTTGATTTCCGGCTCAGGCAAGGGATTTTCAATATTTGTGAATGTAGAATATTATTATTATTATTATTTTCAGCCTATATTGTCCCACTGCAGGGCAAAGGCGTCATATTTAAAAAAAAATTATTAATTCTCCTTTAAGTCAAATTTCATATTATCAATATTTAAAGTACTTTCCCTACATGAAGCATAGCGATGCACCCCGCATTAAAAGACCTCCACGAGTGCCGATATTTAATTATGATCGTCCGGCGCATCATGGGCAGTCAGCCCGCTACCAACCTGCTGACTGGCTAATCTTTTTCCTACGGCATAAGCTATTATCATTTTGTAGCTCATGTCGACACGATAGAAGAAGAAGAAGCGATGGGACAATCTGTATACGTTACAAGTCGCGGGAATCTGCTGGATGCGGGAAGCGCAGGACCGGTCGATTTGGCGATGCTTGGGGAAGGCCTATGTCCAGCAGTGGACGTCTTTCGGCTGAAATAATGATGATGATGAATCTACAAGTTTAGGTTCTACTACTTTTATTTTTGCTTCATAGTATACATATAGTATATTTACTGGGAGATTATCGTCGCATCGCCGTCGTGTAGGCGCCCGCTCCGGCCGCTCTCCTAATGTGCTTTTTCCTTTGCTGACCGATTCTTTCCAAATTGGCTACTTATATGTGAAATAACTGGGGTTATTGTACTCATCAGTATGCATAACTTTTACTATGAGACCAACCCTGAAATCGCGAAAAAATTATCAGATGTTCCCTACATTTGGTCGGTTTATGTGAACATAAATGTAAGTAAATGTAAGTAAATAGGGAACAGCAGATATTTTTTTTTAATGATTTCTTGCAAAACTGTTTTAGGTAAGTGTTAGGTAACGTCACGAATAAGAGTCAAGTAGATAGAGAGAGTGGTAGAGTTTCAAAGCGTTTTCGTGTCAGAATGAAAAACTTGCAGACGTATTTTGTTTTTAATAAGTGATTCACTTTTATTCTGGGGTGGGCCTGGCTACACGCATGCAGAAATCAATGTAGATATCTGATCTAGCTTAAGAGTCACCTCCACATCAAAAACTAATCTTTCGCTTACCTCTTTGATAAAATTAAGCTTGCTGGTATAGAATACTGCCATCTCTGAGCATTTCATCAAACACAGTACCAACTCATCAATAGTCATTATTACTAATAAATTCAAACTAAGATTCCTAGATGGCGCTCTCGTATGATTAATTACAAAGGTTTCATGTAAACTTTCAGAGGGCAGTGACTTTGATCTATGGATACGATGACCTCAAACGCAGAATGGTCGGAGTGGTTCGTAGCTATCTGTGCTAAATAGGTAGGTACTGTGCAGGTTCGATCCCTGCACATAACTACATACATACTTAGTCTTGTACCTACGTGTGTTGTTCAGATAAAATGTAATAATAAAGTAATTACAATGATAAAAATATGTGTGACGTAATAATAACCCTCTAGAAGTAATTCTACACAGCAGTAGTACCTACCTATATGAAACAGATATATTCTATGGTAACAGCTATTAAATTCTTTGTCTAGCTAGGTATCTATACCAGCAAGTTTAATATTATCAAAGAGATAAGCAGCAAGAAAATATTTTGATCCCTTTCAGTCACCTTTAGGTGACTCTCAAGCTAGATCAAAAAAAAACATTGGCAGTCGTGGGACTGCCGAAAGAAGTGAAAACATAAAACTGTCACATTAGCGTGTCACGAATGTATGTAATACATACATATCTCAGATGAAAAGGTCTGTGATACATGTATAATGTTCTTGCGTGTCACACAATGTCACATGTCGATGACGTAGAGCGACGCGAACTCATAAGTTTTGCCCCTACCAAAAATCGCTCATCGCGGCTAAAGAAGTTTTCACTTCAATTATCTACGTTGATGCATGTCTAAAGCTGCAAACCCACATCGAGCGGAACTGAACCGTATCGTCAGCGGTCCTCGTCGTGTTGTAATGTACTGAACTGTATTAGATAGAGCACACCCTCTATCCTGGCGGGCGTTTTGACGGCGTGACCGATCGGCCGCCGCTCCGCCGGGCGGAAAGACAACACCAGGCCACAGATAATATAATACTATGACAGGCGGTGCGCGACCGATACGCGGGCGTTATTATATGAAT
This sequence comes from Asteroscopus sphinx, assembly GCA_949699075.1. Lineage (NCBI taxonomy): Eukaryota > Metazoa > Arthropoda > Insecta > Lepidoptera > Noctuidae > Asteroscopus > Asteroscopus sphinx. The sequence goes on along the minus strand of OX453010.1, from coordinate 25,565,062 downwards.
GCATAGTAGTAGTCACACAGACAGCAGAACGTTTTCTTCTGGCGCTGTCATTCCGGCGCAGTTCAGTCCCGCGCGCGATCCGCTCCACCCGCAGTGTGACATGCACGCCCCGTCTACGTTCGGTCGACGCTCCGCCTCGGTTCCGTCCCGCCCGCTGTGTGCCTGCACCTTAATTGCTCAGTCACTGCACCAAACATTCTGTCAAAAATAATCGTGGCTTCCAAAATAATTTTTTGAAATAAGTACATTAATTCTACCTAATATCCTTGCGATCCTTGTTGCGTGTGGTGCCGGACGTAAAGAATTGCACCACCCTATATCTTCTCATGGGTGTCGTAAAAGGCGACTAAAGGATTCATCAGAGGATGGGCAGCATCGTTCTCTGAGTATTTAACCAACCAGCTGCGATCGCCAACCCGCCTGCCAAGCGTGTCGATTATGGCATATTCCCCCAAACTGCTTGGGGAGGCCTATGCCCAGGAGTGGACGTCTTTCGGCTGAAATGATGATGAATGATGATCCTTGCGATGATGCTAGTGATAGCCCAGCGGGTCTGAGTTCGAACCCGGCCCACACCTCTGATTTATCGAATTCAGATGCGGATCAGAAAGATTATCACTTGCTTTAACGATAAAGGAAAACATCGTGAGGAAACCTGCACACCTGAGAGTGCTCCATACAGTTCTCGATGGTGTGTGTAGTCTGCCAACCCGCAGTAGGCCAGCGAAGTGGACTAAGGCCTGATTCCTTCTCCTTCTGAGAAGAGGCCCGTGCCCACCAGTGGGACAGGAATGGGCTGCTTATGTCGTGTACCTTATATCTTCAAAGGTTTTTCCCTTAGAGTTTATCGGTATACCAGGCCCCTCAGAAAGTATTGCGAAAAAAAGTTTTTATATATGGGAGACTGGCCAGTTATAATGTTTTTCGAAAATATGATTATTTATAAGTAAAAATAAGTAAGTTCCAATTTCAAAATTTCCCTCCACATTTTTTGCGAGTTAATTCAAAGTATTGTGTCTCACTGAAATATGGATCTGCGCCGGGAACATTTTAGAGCTATGATTTTATACGATTTCAAGTGTCGCCTGAAACCGGATGAATCGTACGATAGACTTCAAATGGCATTCATGGATGAAGGCCCTTCCAAGGCAACCGTGTATCGTTGGTATAACGAATTCAAGCGCGGTCGACCAACTTTGGGGGATGACGAAAGAAGCGGTCGCCCTTTGACGGCTGTTACCGAAGAAAACGTGCTAGCAGTGAAAAATTTAATCCAAGACAATAGGCGAATTACATATCAGGAGATTCAACACATATTGAAGATTGGATCGGGAAGCGTTCACGAGATTCTACACAGCCATCTTCGCGTGAGGAGGATAGTATCACGCTGGGTGCCGCACAACCTCACCGATGCTCAGAAGCAGGCCCGGGTGGAATGGTGCCGTGATATGCTTAACAAATTTGAAGCAGGCTCGTCTCGGCGTGTTTACGACATCGTTACAGGTGATGAGTCCTGGATTTATCAATACGACCCAGAAACCAAGCGCCAGTCGACTGTTTGGGTGTTTCAAAATGAGCCAACGCCTACCAAAGTGAAGCGATCTAGAAGCGGGGGTAAGATTTTGATCGCTAGCTTTTTTAATTTGACTGGCCACTTGGTATCAATTCCCTTACGGGATCAAAGAAGCATTAATGCCGAATGGTATACTACCAAATGTTTGCCAGAAGTTTTCTCTGTTATAAGCAACAAGCGACCAAACACAGGGCTCCGCGGGCTACTGCTTCACCACGACAATGCACCTGCGCACACCGCACTCAAAACGAGGGACTTCCTGGACAGCACGCCAGTCAAACTCCTGGGTCACCCTCCTTACAGCCCTGATCTAGCACCGTGTGACTTCTTTTTATTCCCAAAAATAAAAAATCAGCTCAAAGGGATACAATTTTCGTCGCCGGAAGATGCGCTGGCTGCGTTCGAGCAGGCTGTAAACGAGGTGTCTGCGGCGGACTGGAAAAAGTGTTTTGAAAACTGGTTTAGGCGCATGAATCTTTGTACAGAGGCTGGTGGAAAGTACTTTGAAAAGATTTGATAAAAATATATGTACGTATAGAACAATTTTTTTTAGTTTCGCAAAACTTTCTGAGTGTCCCACGTATTCTCTAAGGTTTTTCCCCAAAGATTTCTTATAAACAAATCAGTTACACAATATTTTCATATAAATCGTGAATGTAATGATAATTTTCAGCGCATTGCAAGAGGTAGAGTTGTTGATTTTCCTTCACTTATCCTTATGAATCTGTAGAAATAGTTTTACGTTTTCTTGAATTAATTTATGAAGCTACCTATAGAGAGTAAAAGATCATAGTTTTGGAATAGTTTAGAATAATAATACAAATTTATTTCATCAAAATAATATAACGTAACAATTATAATAAAACAAAGTTTAACCGGATTAAATCGCGTATTGGTTTTCCTAACGTTTCGAAAGCTTTGCAGCATTTCGTGGTCGTAGGTAGACTAAGATGACAAGCGTCTTTACAGATATTTGTAAAAATATATTTTAATCTACCGTACAATATTATTAATTAAAATCGTTTCGATGCACGCAGTAATCACTCACACTCACAATATCATTACCTTTTACAGTGCTGTTTGGGACTTGATTATTTTTAGGACTGGGTTCCAAACAGGTGGTAGCTGCCAACCATCTTCTCTATTAAAATTAGGATGTTTTTTAATTTCAATAGCCTCACGGAGCATTCTAGGTACATATCGGTTTTCCTTCGCCAGAACTTGTGGTTTATCAAATCGTAGAAAATGGTTGGGTTTGTCTTGGGCATGTTCACACTGCAGACTTTCTGGAGCGTCTGTTCTTGACGTCAGCTATATGTTCTTTAATTCTAGTGGCTACTACGCTTTGTTTGCCCTATGTAATTGCGATTCAATCCGGTAAAACTTTGTTTTATTATAATGTGTAGTGATCGCAAAAACCTAAGAAATTATTATAACGTAACAAGTTAACAACATAACATCACGCCTGTGTTCCCGGAAGGATTAGGCAGAGGTGTATATTAGACGTACAATTCGACTGTCCCATGTAATAGTGGGCGAACCTATTTGTCATTCATCATCATCATCATTTCAGCCTAAAGATGTCCACTGGTGGACATAGGCCTCCGCCAAGCATCGCCACAACGACCGGTCCGGCGCGGCGCTTTCCGCATCCAGCGGATACCCGCGACATTCACCAGGTCGTCGGTCCACCTTGTGGGGGGCCTACCCACGCAGCGCTTTCCAGAACGCGGTCGCCACTCCAGAACTTTACTGCCCCATCGACCATCCGTTCTGCGAGCAATGTGCCCCACCCACTGCCACTTAAGTTTGGTAATTCTTCGGGCTATATCCGTTACCTTCGTTCTCCTGCCTATTCTGTTTTATTGTCATTCACCGGACACAAATCTAGACTCCCGCCTACTACTGAAAATTTCCTAATAAAAAAACCATAGGTAACATAACTTTGCCTGACCTGGGAATCGAAACTAGGACCTTGGCAGTCGCGCTTGCGACAATAGACCAACGAGGCAGTCAGAGTTTAAATAACAGTGTTAACATAATAAAATTATATTCAACGATATCAATGTTTTTCGTTGATTATATTTGTAGTTAGTACACGTGGCTTAAATATGCTAGTTATATCAGAAAGTAGGTAGGTGTTGCAACCAGATCCCTTGCTAAGATAAAAATGACGTGTATTAAGGTTGCTATGAATATTTGAACACAGCCAAATGCGAGTCGGACTTGCGCAGTATGGGTTCCGTAGCACCACTGAACTGATATATAGAGAGTTTACCAAAGGTTCAGCGCGCTTGATGAAAGACATCAACGCCAGTGCTGCACTGTTGGTAAAAAGAAATATTTTTATTCTTATACCACCACACATGTCTATGTTTTCATTATTTTTATTATTTGTTTTTAAACTATAATATTTATGCATTAGAATCACACAAAGTTTGACGCTTGTATGTAGGTATTAAGATAGGATAGGAACAAAAAACTTAAAAAAAATGCAGGTTTGTTGTTTGTTTGGAATAAAATTTAATTGTATTTTTAGTATTTGCCATGTCACAGTAACATTTATTCTATGGAAATTTAAACTGGCTACCTATTACGGTTAAAAAGATACAGCCCTGTGCTGTCACAGGACTGTATCAACGGACGGACGGAAAGACGTGGTGTAGGCAGACTATAGGGTCCTGTTGGCACCCTTTGGGTATGGAACCCTAAAAAGGACAGAGCTACTAAGCTTTGACTCTATAAAATGATTACTGAATATACTGTTATTTAAGTAGGTATAGCTGGCATCTCTTTTGTCTTGTATGTTTTAACTGTCTCATGAGTTCATAAACGATTCACGAGTCAATCTCTAAAACAAATGAGGAAAAGTTTAACTTGTTTTGTAGGTAGTGGTTAACAAGGAATGACGGTTCTTGAGAACCATAGACAACCAGAGTGGAAAGAGGATTTTCGCTTGATACGACACGACAAATTTTATTTGCGAAAAAGAAAAATAACATGGATTCGAGTTGTTTCGAGAGGATATAACAATGCAGAGAAAAATATGAGTGGCGATTGCTCCACCAACAAAGAAGACACCGCCCTGAATCAAAGAAAAGGAACGGGGTAATTGAAAAAGAAAATGTCAAGATTTTAACTCTTCTGATTATTTTTTAATTTATTGGAAGACCAACAAACCTTAGATTACCTCCGCCCCCCCACAATTACCCTCCTCCGATATTTATTTTATTTATTGGAAAACCAACAGCAAATTACCTTTGATTAACAGTGATGTATAAATTAGATACAATCTGCCAATAATAGGTCTTCACGAATAGCGACTGAGTACAGTAAGATGGTGGGTAGGCCGCCCACAAGGTGGACCGACGACCTGGTGAAGGTCGCGGGAATCCGCTGGATGCGGAAGGCACAGGACCGGTCGTTGTGGCGATGCTTGGGGGAGGCCTATGTCCAGCAGTGGACGGCTTTCGGCTGAAATGATGATGATGATGATGACAGTAAGATGCGTGGATATAATACTAAAGATGGATTAATTATTATTAGAATTACAATTTCTGAAAGAAATTTAAACCTGCAATCCTGCAACTTACTTGTATTATCCCTGCAAATCCTGCAATGCAAGTCACCTGACGGAACATCAATGGCATAATACAATGCGATGCGATGTGACGGATATAAATCAGCTTGTCGTGATAAGTTGTTGTTACAAATAACATCCTTTGTTGAAACCTACTGGGCAGAACTCTGTTGACGACTTATTAAAAAAAAAAAAAAAATTGTATCTGACATGATAAATTCATTTAAATTAACTGACAAAAATATTAAAATCATTACTTCTTCTTGAAAAATCTTATTATGTAATTAAATCACAATTTTAACAAGTATCCTTGTATCTCTTGTTGTTTTAAATTATAGCCGTTTATACTAAAGAAGAATGGTTGCATGTCAGTGGAACTGCTTACCCTAAACTAAGATATTTGCATGTCAATAATTTGACTAAAGTTGTAAGAACTAATCCTAATTACATGTAAGACTAACTGTGTTATGTACCAACTTTTATGCGAATAAATGAATTGAATTGAAATTGAATTGAAAAATAATAATATACACAACTATTTCCGTATAATGTGAATTTTTTATCATTCATCTTCAATAATACGAGTAATAAGCAACTCGACTATCTCGGAGTTTCAGGAATTTTAGTTTGCCTTGTTATAGTTTTCATATTCATTAGAGTCCTCCTGCTCTACAGTTTATACTGAGCCCCTAGCATGAGTTTTTGCGTTATCGTGGCATCACCATCATCATCAACTCATCCTATCGCAGTCCACTGCTAGACATAGGCCTCTCCCAAGTTGCGCCACAACACTTGGTCCTCTGCCTTCCGCATCCAGTCCCCCCTACCCACGTTCTTCAGGTCGTCGGTCTACCTGGCGGAGGGGAGCCCTAGGGTGCGTTTGCCAATTCGCGGTCTCCACTCAAGGACTCGTCTGCTCCAGCGGTCCTTCGACAGACATGGCTAGCCCACTGCCACTTCAGCTAACTGATCCTACAAGTTATGTCATTCCGGATCTCCGGATAATCTCGTTACAGATTTTATCCTGCAAAGAAACTCCAAGCATAGCTCGCTGAGCGACTTTGTATTTGTGGACTAGCGCAACTGTCAGTGTCCACGTCTCGGCACCGTAAGTGATGCTCATGACAGACAGGACGCACTGGTTGAAGACCTTTGTCTTGAAACTTTGCGGTATAGGCGACGAGAAGACTCGGCGAAGTTTTCCAAATGCTGTCCAGCCCAGTTATCGTGTAGTTATAGAAAAATATTAGGTAGGTATATGTGAATTTTACCAGTGCAGCGCCACGTGTGCGTATTTGGAACTAAACAAGTCCCATATAAAATTTGTCGATAACTAGGTACCTACACGATACCGCAAAAACTCATGCTAGGGGCTCAGTTTATAAACGTGTAACGTAGGTATTATGTTATAACAAAATGGCAAAAAATAAAGCCGTTACATGTACGGATCATGGAGAGGTTTTTTCTAGTAGTTTTATTGTTTTCCGAATAATAAGTAAGGAATGTAGTTACACATATATTATATTAATAGACAGGTATAGTTATTCAGCACTTTTTTTGCACTCTTTTTTGTGATAGGTGGGTCTATAAATTTTGATTGCGATCATACAGTCAAATATGTAGCCGATAGTTATTTATATTGAAACCAGTTTAGTTTTTAGGGTTCCGTACCCGAAGTGTGCCAAAAAGGACCCTATTACTCTCGCTACGCTGTCCGTCCGTCCGTCCGTTTTTCTGTCACGGTAATATCTAACCAGTTGATATTTTCACAGAATATGTGTTACTATGGTGCATGCCTATCATGACAAATACTAAAAATAAAAAAAGCTAAAACCAAAGAGGGTCCCCATACAAGAAATCTCGAAAAACATGCAATTTTTTCAACGTTTTTGTTCCTGCTTTATCTTTAAAACGGTAATACATACCAACGTCAAACTTGGTCTGATTATAGTGCATACTATGTAGTTAAGCAACAAACACTAAAAATAGGGCAAACATGGACATATTGGTGATACATGCGTAAGAAAGAGATGCAAAAAATCGCGGAGGGTAGCGTTGATGTCTTTTGATGAACTCTCGTAAATTAAATCAGTTTCTATGGGGTATCAGGTCGATGGGTGGTACGGAACCCTTACTGCGCGAGTCCGACTCGCACTGGGCCGGTTTTTTTAAACACTGTTCTCATTTGGGTTGCTTGAACCTTATCAAATAAGTATAATATATATACTTATTCATATGTGAAAATAGACGGATTATCTGCCAAGCATTGCTATTCGATATTAGGTAATCATAAATTATCGCGTGGGCAGGTAACCTATATTATTAAAATTGGTTTTCCTGACGTTTCGAATGCTTTCCAGCGTTCGTGGTCGCAGGAAGATAAGATGACAAGCGTCTTTACAGAGTATTAAAAAAGATCTTTCAAGTGTTTCAATCTTACCATACAACTTTGACGTCTGTGGTTCGAGTGTCGGACTGCTGATTACGAGGTTCGATTCCCATAGGACACAAATATTTATGTGATGATGGACATAAGTGTTTGTGTCGTTCTGGGTGTTTCCTATGTAATGTAAGTATGTATTTACAACAAAAAAAGTATGTAAGTATTATATCCATTGTCTAGTACCCATAGTTCAAGCTCTGCTTAGTTTGAGACTAAATGGTGCTGTGTTAAAATGTCACAAAAATAATTATTTATTTATTTATATATCTGCCAAGCATTGCTGTTCGATATTAGGTAATCATAAATTATCGCGTGGGTAGGTACCTTTATTATTAAAATTGGTTTTCCTGACGTTTCGAATGCTTTGCAGCGTTCGTGGTCGCAGGAATACAAGATGACAAGCGTCTTTACAGAGTTTAAAAAAAAAAACAATCTTACCATACAATTAGTACCGTCCGGCGTCAGTATTAGTAGTTGTTTTATTATAATGTGTAGTGATCGCGAAAACGTAAGAAATTATTTACTTATAAGATGTTGAAGTGGGATGTACAGTCAACAAATCGGTATCATGACCCACTCAGCCAATAATTCGTATGAAATTTTCAAAACAGTAAAATTTTCTTCTTATTAGCATCGTGCTGCACTTACTGAAAACTGTGTTAATACGGGTCAGAGGTCTATGCAATTTTGAGCTTTGTTATTAAATGCAATAGATTAATAATTGGATAAAAAGTTACGTTTTTGATAAAGCTAGAATTATGTTTTGAATTTCGAATTAACTGTCGTTCCGCATAGTTTACCTATAAAAAAGAGGTAAACGATTTTTGTTTTCAAATACCTATACTAACTCTTTCAATTCCAGAAGAATATTTATCAAATTAAAAGAAATTGGTAAAGTAACTGTCACTGCCCAGTAAAATTGATAACAGGTTTGTTGCCAGGGAAATATCTTTAAGTGAAATTCGACCTAATTGTATTAGAATGTTTGTAGAAAATAAAGTTTATGGTGGGTCATGATTCCGTTTGGTCGAGTGTACATACAAGCGCGATTTACTGCAGGATACTTGTAATATAAATAATAAAAACAACAAGGATCTAGACACAGCCTTTAATGTAACACAACATTGGTATAACCAAAAAACTCATAAGTTTACAAGTGTAATTACTTTAACTATAAATTCATATTATGCGTTGATTGACATGTATATGGTAATTTATTTCATATACATGCTGAAATTTTAATCGCTTCTTTCACGAAGAAGGGTCATTGTACTCATCATTATGAACAACTTTTACTAGGAACCAACACCGATATCGCGAAAAAAAAATCAGGAGGTCCCTACATTTTATCGATTTAAGTGAACACAAATGTAGGGATGAAATGTAGGTTGGTCCCATAGTAAAAGTTGTTCATAATGATAAGTACAATGACCCCTTTTCGGGAACGAAGCGTTTAAAATTTCAGCAGTAATACTAGGATTACATAACATAAATCGTTAGATTCAGAGCAAATAGCAGATTAAAAACGTGGTCGGCGTCCGAATTGTTGGCGGGTGCCGTGATTTTAAGCCTATAAAAACTTTACACTGCTTTTTTTGGCGGTCGTGTATAAACAAGAAAAGAATATGTGCCTGCTCTATAAATTGCAATGTAACCATATTCAAAATGCAAATAGAGATAATGATGATGACGAAAAAATAAAACCAAAAAATTAATCTAAACATAACTATTTATCTTTCTATTTTTTATTGCGTAAATGCGTTAAAAATAATAAGTCTAAACATTTTAAATCTTTTTTGCAGAGTTTATTTAGTTTTGTGATTTAGGTAATTTGTGGCTTACTTATAAATAATTGTAATTTTTATTACTTAGTGAACTGAAAAGTAGCTATTTATGATATTTGTATGGCTAATACTTCAAATAATAATCTACTGTACAAATCATATTATTAATAGTTGTTTAACATTTCATGAGCATCCATAATAAAGGTACGAATCATAGAAGTTACAATAAATTAAATCTTATTGTACAATCAAGCTGTTTTTTAAAAAGTGCTTTAGGATAACTCTGGGTATGGGGTAATTTCGTTAAAATGGATTTTCCGTAGAAATTATCGTGAAAATACGCGCGACGCGTAGGTCCCTATCATAAAAATCTAAAAATTCTACATTATTTATATTTATTTGTTCCCAACCTTCGATTGCCGCCAGCAATTAATATATCGCCGCACTCTATGCTAAAACTCATTTTAACGAAGTTACCCCATGTTCGGACTTACCCCAACGCACTATTTTGCCCTTTTTCAGGCACAAACAATGTGAATTTGAACTAAGAAGAGTAATAAATAAATAAATAACTAAGCATAAAAAAAATGAAATACAACAGCTCTTAACAACATTATGGTAAGTATAATTATAACATCAACATGATTAATAAAATAAATTATCTATTTGAAAACTCGCTTATTTTTGTGTGACAGCCTTTTTATTATTAAAATACATGATTTAAATTAGTTAAAGGCAGACCTTTCACACAAGATACGGTAAGGTAGGTACGCTAAGAACAATAAAAAACATGTAGTTTCTATACAAGTATTTTAAATAGGTACATACATTACACTTAGGTTTGTTATAGGTACACGTTTATACTACGTTACTAGACTTATGAAATGAAATAACTATTATAATAAGATTATACTAACAAAGAATAATAATTAAGTACTTTGAATATTCAACAATTGGTTTTTAAAAAACCTTTACCTTTTTTTTATATGGCTACCAATAAAAATATGATATATTTAACTACCTAAATAAAGTATAACTTTTCAGTGTAACGCTGCATTGACGTGTTAGAGACGCGTGCGCAGCGTGTTGCACAGGCATCGTAGCGTGGTTTCGAAAATTCATGAGCCAGCCATGTTTCTATAAAACGCCACGTTTGCCATGTAACATTTAATAAACGTAACCTTAGAAGCAGGTACCAGGTGATCAATTTACTATTTTCCTATACATAAGTACCTACACGGTTTTTTTTGCGTTTCGTACCAAAAGGAAAAAAGGAACCCTCATGGTGCAATTCAATCCGTCCGTCCGGCTGTTTGTCTGCCACAGAAGAATGTTTCAGAACCTGCTAATGCTATTAATTTGGTATAGTTTTAATATTGTTTACCCAACCTTATTGCAAATAAAAAAAGAAAAAAAATTCTTCGCGAAAGGGGCTGAAATAGAAAGACAAAATATCAAAGTGGCTACTATGTAGTTCAAGTAGGGTCATATCATATTGACGGTCCCTACGTACAATTCCCTAATTATTTAAGGAGATAAGTGCTATGTATTTCGCGGTTTAACATGTACTCTAAAAAGCACTGAGGAACTGTGACTTTGACGTACCTATCGAGTTTGCTCGTCCGTGAATTGATACTATATTTTATATAGCCCCCCCATAATAACTATAATTATAATAATATTTTCTATAAATCACTTGCGATTATCGTAATATGGTCTATGTACAACGACACTTTAGGCATAAGCATAACTTGAATACTTTTAAATTGTTGTTATTTGTACACTTTCTTTTTCCTGCTGAGATCAAACGGAATGTTTGTCTCCCAGACATTATATGTCTGTATGGCACCATACTTAGTTATCACTTAATTTTATCTACAACGTAAGTTCACAACCTTCAAATATGTATTATGGATATTAGATAAAGAGTTTTAGAACTGATAGAAAAATTAGGAAATTGTTTATAACTCCCACGCTTAGTCATGCACTATTCGAAGGGTCTGGAGTAGTTGTTGACGAAGTACAATTTAAATCTCCAGAGTCGTCAGCAGTCAAAATACCGCCATATTTCTTGAAGAACTCCAGCACGGCGCCGTTGCTCCAGCCAAAGCCGAACTGCACGTTGTATTCGCCACCATCGCCATACTGGCCAGGCCTATTTGCATCATACTTCTCAAACATTTGCTTATGCTCAAGAAAGCCTAAGTAACAAGACCTGACGAATGTTTGCGCAACCTCGAATGCTACCTTGTGAGCCTCCGTCGTTCTAATATTCTGAATAGCGTTTACGAGAATGCTCACTTCTGGTGGCCATACGTTAGGGAAGTCCCACTGCTCACCGCTCCAAACGAGTGATGTGGGTACACCTCCGGCGTAATCCAGACTCGTCGAGTTCTTAAGATAATCGAGAACCCTGGGCCCGTTGGCTCTTAGTAATTCCTCGCTGACAGCCAACTGCCACAGCGGCGCGACGTTAGACGGATAGAAGTATTTACGATGTAAGGTGAATTTAAAATCGTAGTCGTACCAAATTCCATCGTCGTCGTTCCATAGGACTGCCTGAATGTTGGTCTTCCACTGTTCGGCTAACAATCCGTAACGGGCAGCTTTACGCGTGTTCATCAATATCGCGTGGAAGAACGCTACTTTCTGAAGAGCACCAGCGAAGATAGCGTTTAGATCGACAGGGATGAGGTTCCGTGTGTGGATGTCAATTAAACTACCGTTGTTGGTTCCGTCTTTATCAACGAACCACCGCGATGAAAAGTCCCATCCGCTCTCTGCTGCGCTTTTAGTGTCGATATAGAACTCCGTCCGTAACTCGTCACTGAAGCCTTTCGAATGGTTGTAGTCTTCGAAATACGATTCTGGTCGTGGTCCTGCACTAGGAGCATAGTATCTGAGAAGAGTGCAGTTATAACCATCTTTTTCAAAAGAAACAGCTCTATTGTCAAGCCACCAGTCTATTTCATTTTCTAAATATGCAACGTTGTTTCTGACAAATTCGATATCATCAGTATATTGGTAGTAAATGGCCACCATGGCCGCCAACATAGGTGGTTGACTGCGTTCCTGGTAATAGCATCTGCTACCGTTGGGGATGTGACCGAATACTTTTAACAGTTCGATAAGGTTTTCAATCATACCTTTTGCAGTTTCTTGCATTCCACTAACTAGCAGACCTTCGATGATCCAGAAAGTGTCCCAGTAGTAAATCTCCCTGAATCTTCCACCAGGTATGATGAATCCGTTACTAACTGGAACTAAGCTGAATTGATTCGGGTTCTCACGGACCTTCGCTTTCACTTTCCTGGCGAGAAGCGGCCAAATGTCGTTGATGGATTTTCCAAACTCTCTTAAAGCTTTGTCATGAATACCGTAAAGGAATTTAGGGTTGCTCTTGAAGTCAGGCGGCTGCCACTCCTCAAGTTCACCTTCAGAAGAGAAGTATTTTTCAACGAACTTTCTTAACTGATCTGTAGAAGGATCGTGGTTAGTGTCGTTAAGGAACTTATCGAAGTCGGTTAATGTCTTGTTCTCGTCGTAGTTCATCTCAAGATCGACAAAAGTCTTGGAGTCGTTGTAGATTCTAGCCGTTTGGACGCGGTGCAGGAGCTCACTGTTGCAGTAGACAGGTCTGCTGCAGCTGGGCGGCAAGACTGCAGCGCTGGCCAGCCAGGCCGTGGCCAATACGATAATCAATTCCCTCATCTGAAACAAAAAAATAAACATGTTAATTCCTTTAAAAACAGTGTTTTATTCATCTTGGTAGAAAAAGTTGAGGTAATCGAAAATCGCTACCGCTATGGGCGCTTCTGAATCGAATTCGATAATAGTATCCGTATCGTAAGTTCACCACACTAACAAGTGTGTCAAACTCGTACAGTCGACCGGACGTCGTCGTCAGCGGTAACAGTTTGACCTTGACAGCTGGGCCGGATTGACAATGTCGGGGCCCTTAGACAATACAATTCTCGGGGCCCCTTTTCAGCCGTTTGAAGATCATCCATTTTTTCCAAGTTGATGAAGGGATATAGCATCAGCAGTATCACCGGACTGATACTTAACTCCTTAGAAACTTACAGTAAAAGATTTGTATTTGGGCTTATTGAGATGGTCTTAATGAATAGGTTATAGATAAGTGGCCTAAGTGGGTGATAAGTGAGTGTTTTAATTTTAAATGTATTCTTGTTAAATGCAATAAAAACAATAAACGAAAGAAAATAGTTTTGTCAGTATTAACTTTTCCAACTTTTTTGGATACATAATCCTTCATAACCAATTAAACCACCAATTTTATATCTGGTACCACCTGTATTCTACACAAATAAATGATTCTTTCTTTCTTTCTTTCTTTTAACGTCTTGAAAGTTGACCTTTTCCAATAGATCTTTTTCAATCGCCAGTATCGACAGTGATTTTATTGTCATTTAGGCTACAAATTTTCCAATTAAATTTTCACTGTATGAAACATTTTCAATTATTTTTGTGCGCGCGCGGGGTCCCTAGCTGATGCAAGGCCCCTAGGCAGTTGCCTACTCTGCCTGATGGCATAAGAATAGACAATAATACTAGTATTATTATCTATTTTATGCTAATGGTTAATCAGGCCCTGCTTGACGGCGTTTTTATTTCGTAAGCAGGGGGTCTACTCCCGTTTGACGATATTCGATAAATCGTACGATTCATCGCACAATTTGCTACTCCGGTCAACCATCGTTCCTTTATCGCATGCGATGATCGTGTTTTGACGTTTGTTTCTCTGATCTCCGGTTAATTGTATATGACTATGAACCGTAGTCTATCCTAATTGTGCCTTTTTTATGTGCCTATCTTTATGAGTTAGGTATCAGTCGGAACGAAAGTTCGAACTTCGTTTGTCGTTCGTAAAACGCGAGTAGACCCCCAGTGTCGGTTTTCGTAATTCAAGTGTTACCACTGACATCAGGTTGATTGTACTAGGCCCCCAGAATACCGCAAGGTGTGAAAATGCTTTTTATTTATCCAACAGAATTTTTTTTAGTTTTCTTTTAGGAGATGAGGAGATTTCTCATGATGTTTAGATTTTTTATTTTTGTCATAAGAGGTCATAATAAAACATACTCTGTGAAAATTTCACTTAGCTACCATTAGGTATCTTAGGTATCTTTTTAACCGTATTAACGGTTAAAAAGATACAGCCTTGTGACAGACAGACGGACGGACGGACAGACGGTGTAAGCAGAGTAAAAGGGACCCGTTGGCACCCATTGGTTACGGAACCCTAAAAATGGCATAACGTTTTTCAATCGTAGAGTTGGTCAATATTTATTTAAGTAATTTATTTCGCAGCTATAAAGACGCGTAAATTCTGTGCTAAGACAATATGCAAATATTTCTTACCATGAACCGGTGTCGTTCCGCCAATTTGGTTGGCAGGGCCACTTTATTATTTTTAATTAGCACTATTGTGAACAAATGTTTCCTTGTTATACCCTTGACATTCCAAAATCGTGTGTCTGCTAAATCCTGTGGCTGAATCTATCAATTATAAGACAAACTGATTTGATCGTTAGTATACAAGTAGGTCCAATAACCCACCATTTTGGGGGAGACCTATGTCCAGCCGTGGACGTCTTTCAGCTGAGATGATGATGATGATGATATGTGCCAGGTGATCAAGCAGTGTAACAGTCGATTTATTATTACAGCTTATCATGATACGTACAAAATAAAGATATAGGTAATTAGGTAAAACGTTACTTTTTGTTAACGCAATTTGAGAAACCAGTTTTTTTTGTTTTTTTTTTTCTAAATCACATAACATCATGCTTTTATAGCCTCTGTAAGACCCCAGTTGCTGGCGGAAAAAGTGAAAAATGTCATGTAGGGACTACCTGATGCACGGAAACTAATTGAGACAAACTTCCTGGACCTTAAGGACCTATTCACGATCCACTGATAACTAAATTTTGGTTAAAATGTAACATGGTATTTATATTATATCCCAATCGATTCACCTCGTGATTCTGATCAAACCAGTTTCTCAAATTGCGTTAGCAAAAAGTAACGTTGTATATGCACAAAAAAAGATATATAAATTGATTAAAACGAAACTTAAAACATGGTTGATTGAAAAATGTTTTTAAACAATGAATGAATTTATGGATTCCAAAATGTAACATATGAATTATAAATATACTAATTTAATTTTCATAAATATATGAAAATAATAATTGTTAAAATAATGCTTTTCTTAATTACATAAGCTTTTGTAATGTATAGAGCTAGAGTATTTTTTTCCATATGATTACGCTAATAAGGCACTAAAAATATGTGCACAAAAATTCGCATGCCTACTAAAGGTGGATTTTTCGGACACTTAATGTGTAAAAACATGTATATTTAACATCTTCTGTGCCATATCCTTGCGAATGAATATCTTTATCTTTATCTTTGTCTTTATCTTTGTCTTTGTCTTTGTCTTTGTCTTTGTCTTTGTCTTTGTCTTTGTCTTTGTCTTTGTCTTTGTCTTTGTCTTTGTCTTTATCTTTATCTTTATCTTTATTGACTGGAGAACAAAAGACAAACGTCAACCAGCGATCATCGTATGCGATATCGAAACGATGGTTGTACGGAGTAGCAAATTGTGCGATGAATGTTACGATCAATCGAATAAGTACCGTCAATCGCGAGTAGTTTAACTGCAAAAATGTTGTAGCCAATGTTGTAGCTATATACCAGGCCCCTCAGAAAGTATTGCGAAAAAAAGTTTTTATATATGGGAGACTGGCCAGTTATAATGTTTTTCGAAAATATGATTATTTATAAGTAAATATAAGTAAGTTCCAATTTCAAAATTTCCCTCCACATTTTTTGCGAGTTAATTCAAAGTATTGTGTCTCACTGAAATATGGATCTGCGCCGGGAACATTTTAGAGCTATGATTTTATACGATTTCAAGTGTCGCCTGAAACCGGATGAATCGTACGATAGACTTCAAATGGCATTCATGGATGAAGGCCCTTCCAAGGCAACCGTGTATCGTTGGTATAACGAATTCAAGCGCGGTCGACCAACTTTGGGGGATGACGAAAGAAGCGGTCGCCCTTTGACGGCTGTTACCGAAGAAAACGTGCTAGCAGTGAAAAATTTAATCCAAGACAATAGGCGAATTACATATCAGGAGATTCAACACATATTGAAGATTGGATCGGGAAGCGTTCACGAGATTCTACACAGCCATCTTCGCGTGAGGAGGATAGTATCACGCTGGGTGCCGCACAACCTCACCGATGCTCAGAAGCAGGCCCGGGTGGAATGGTGCCG
The DNA here is from genome assembly GCA_949699075.1 of Asteroscopus sphinx. Taxonomy (NCBI): domain Eukaryota; kingdom Metazoa; phylum Arthropoda; class Insecta; order Lepidoptera; family Noctuidae; genus Asteroscopus; species Asteroscopus sphinx. The sequence goes on along the minus strand of OX453010.1, from coordinate 25,548,374 downwards.
TGATATGCTTAACAAATTTGAAGCAGGCTCGTCTCGGCGTGTTTACGACATCGTTACAGGTGATGAGTCCTGAATTTATCAATACGACCCAGAAACCAAGCGCCAGTCGACTGTTTGGGTGTTTCAAAATGAGCCAACGCCTACCAAAGTGAAGCGATCTAGAAGCGGGGGTAAGATTTTGATCGCTAGCTTTTTTAATTTGACTGGCCACTTGGTATCAATTCCCTTACGGGATCAAAGAAGCATTAATGCCGAATGGTATACTACCAAATGTTTGCCAGAAGTTTTCTCTGTTATAAGCAACAAGCGACCAAACACAGGGCTCCGCGGGCTACTGCTCCACCACGACAATGCACCTGCGCACACCGCACTCAAAACGAGGGACTTCCTGGACAGCACGCCAGTCAAACTCCTGGGTCACCCTCCTTACAGCCCTGATCTAGCACCGTGTGACTTCTTTTTATTCCCAAAAATAAAAAATCAGCTCAAAGGGATACAATTTTCGTCGCCGGAAGATGCGCTGGCTGCGTTCGAGCAGGCTGTAAACGAGGTGTCTGCGGCGGACTGGAAAAAGTGTTTTGAAAACTGGTTTAGGCGCATGAATCTTTGTATAGAGGCTGGTGGAAAGTACTTTGAAAAGATTTGATAAAAATATATGTACGTATAGAACAATTTTTTTTAGTTTCGCAAAACTTTCTGAGTGTCCCACGTAGATAACTACCCACAGAATTGAATGCGAATTTTTACCGCAATTTGCGCACTATTGGATTTCATTTTACACAGAATTTGCTGTGCGAAATTGTAACGCAAACGGACCGCGGTGCGCGCTGGGACAAAGTAGGAAAATGTATAAGGTTCTTACATTCCAATGAGCCCTTTCTGACTTGCGCGACATGTACAACGTTATTCTTTTCTTGCATGATACCAAACTCTTAAGGGGTTATTGTACTCATCATTATTTCAATGAACAACTTTTACTATGGGACCAAACATGAAATCGCGGAAAAAAAAACAGCTGTTCCCTATATTTCGTCGATTTATGTGAACACAAATGAAGGGACCAGCTGAGGTTTAGTATGAAGGGACCAGCTGAGGTTTAGTATAAAAGACCGCACCGGCAGGGATGAAGCTTGCCGAGCCGGACACAAAACAATATATGTATGTATATATATATGTATTTATATCTCTTTTCCGCTTACGTGCGTACGAAAGTACGATTTTTCTTTCTTTTGTTCGCAAATTATCACGTTTTTACAACCAAATAAAAACATATCGCAAAAGAATTGTTGTAACAGTTACGTTAAATCAACCGTTACGTAAACTTGACGTGGCCTTTGTGGTTAGTTTTTGTGAACAGCGATTAGGAGCCGAACAGTTAAAAAATAATGTTAATGCGTCAATTCCCATCAGATTTTGTAATATTTTATAGTTGTGTATTGTGACCAATTATGTATTATATATAAACATGAAAAGCATTTTCCTAATTATTAGTATCTAATACAACGCGATTTCGCGACTATCGCAAAATCGCGTGAATTTTTTTCGTGCGAATCTGCAATCAATCTTGCAAACAAGTGTCGATTATTTGTCCTGAATTCGCATTCGCACGATAATCGTGTTCAAACTGTCATGTCACGAACAAAACGCACGAACGAAATTCGCGCGAACTTGCGGTTGTCGCGTAGTCGCGTTGTATTAGATCATCATACTCCTCGCCTTTTCCCTATTATATTGGGATCGGTTTCCAGTCTATCCAGCTATGCGATTCAGAACTACACGATAACCAATTGTCGACCGATTTAGTTTGTTATCTCGTTTCGTCTTATGATTCACGCAATGAGAGAAAAAGAGATAACAAACCGAATCGATCGACAACTGGTTATCGTATGGTTCTGAATCGGGGCGCTGATCTATAAGGACAATGCCTAATAATATAGATTATAAAAAATAACATGAAAAGCTATTGAAAAATTTTAGTATCTATAAACTATTTTATTAGATTTGGTCTCAGTGATTAATCGAAGCTTGCCAAGGTCGATAGAACTGCAGATATCTTTGCAGTACAAACCTTGTTTTATTGCTTCGCCAAGCTCATAATTATACAAATCCAACGCGACGTAACGGCTAACCTTACGAAGGCCCAAAGTCAAGGCGACGCTAATATTGACTCATACCTTCTCAAAATGGGTGATGGAAAATCTATAAAAGTTTCTTGTATCAATATGTATTAATTCAAAAATTAGAAACACAGAACCACTTCTATTTTAGAACTTTGTTTTTCATGATAGAGGTCAAGTAACTTAATCTGTAAAAGTTTCAACTGGCTACATTACGGTAAAAAAAGATACAGCCCTCACAGCACCCTGTGACAGATAGACGCAGACGGATGCATAGACGACGCAGGCAGAGTAATAGCCCAGACCCTCAGGGTACGAATCCCTAAAAACCACAAACAATATGGGTACAGTGTTTTAAGATTTAAGGATAGATTATCCTCCATCTTTTGTATGGTGGATACTGTGAAGAATGGTAAGGGCCATTGCACTGGGGCCACTGAACCACAGACATCGATTATTCTGATGAACAAATAACATCACCAAACACGACCGTAAAAGGACAGAAAAGAAGAGAAAGACAGACCAATTAATGGTCAGACACTGCACAAACTTTAGAACACAGTTTGTAAATTTTGTCTAATTTATTTTCCTTTTCATGACACGACAATGTATAGGCCTATGTTCCATATACACACTGGAATTTCGCTAATCGGACACCACAATCCAAAATTTGGCTGTGGTAACACATGATATGAGCCCATATAGCAGTGACAATGGAAACGGAAAAGTGTTAATTTGGATGGATAAAATCCTGATGGAAATCGGGAGACACTGAATGTGTATTTGGCAGTCTATAGTATTTTATTTTTTACTATTTCTTTCTATAATTCCATTTTATTCAATAATATCAGCCAGGCAGCACAAGATAGGTTGACGTTTTGAGAAATTGGATGCTTTACGTTTAAAATATGTGAAGCTTTAATTAATTTGAGAGATAACTTTGTCCTGGATCTTTAAGCCCTGGATTTAACAATTGGTAAGATGACGCCCTCAGCCTACGTGGAGTTCAAGGTGGCTAGCAGAAGCTGGATGAGAGTGGTCGAGGATCGAGGTCTTTGGCGTGCTATAATGTAATAGGCTGAAGATAATATTATTTTGGGGAAAGAGGTAGTAGGGATCTTGAACGCCCCTAAGCCACTGCAACCTGATAAGATCTATGTGACCGCCTCTTGCATATTACAGCACTTTCCCAAGCTGCAAGTGAATCATAGAGTCGACTATGACCTTGGGGGAGTAGGATTTGATCTCCTGCGTTGAGATGACGTGGCCTAAAAGGTGCTGGCTTCTTATGTGGTGCATTGCATCACATTCGCATAGGATATGGATGGATGGGCGTTTCATCCTCTTCGCGACAAAACCTGCAAACAGTGGTATCACTAAGGCCCATCCTGTGAAAGTGTTTATTCAATTTGCAGTGCCCTGTAAGGGTTCTTGTCAGGATTCTTTGGTTCCTGTTCAAAGACTGATGATGAATATGATTTGATGCAGAAAGCAACCCTGGTGCCATTCGGCGTGTTCGTAGCCGTAACTACTTATTCCCTGCTTATTGTTTTTTTTATATATTTTATCACAGTTCTTTCAGCCTTCGCCTTACCTCGTATCAGAAGTAACAATGAAAAGGAAAATCAATAAAAATTAAATTATGTCGTAATGGTGTTCAAACTCCAATACAATGAATTACGTTAGATGCCATGGATGGCAAAGTTGTTAGGATAATTATTGAGTTTAACGCCAAGGACGAATAAAAAAGGCGGGCGGTATCTCGCTAAACAATAAGTAAGGCACCCATATAAGACGGCTCGCTTAAAAGTACGGGCTGGCGCGCACACATTCACACCCATAGCACAGAATATCTAATAGTACTACGTACAGAACGGCCACTCACCGCCCCCCGCCAATTTAAGTTCCTCACCCGCGCCCTGCACGTGCCCTCAGTTTAGCGGCAAGTTGGGCTGCAATATTCAATGGATATCAATCGCCAGTCGAGTGCGTTACGCAATATATTTTTTGGTGTTTGTAGTTATATTTTAATTGAAAATGGTAGTGTATTGTGCTTTATACGGATGTGTGTCTACATCTAGACAAGGAAACAGAAGATTTTATCGATTTCCGAATGATGAAATAAGGTAAGCCACAATAAAACCTTTATAGGTAGAACTACAGAACAGCGAGCATTTAATTTTACAATTAAACGATTTTTTTGTACTTTGCCAGTTATGAAAAAAAGGAAAAAATAATTTGCTTGTAATAATAATAATATAATCTTTATTTTGGATCAAATTAGGTATCCATATTTTGTTAGTAACATAAAAGATGCTTGAAAGCAGATTCCTTTGGGTACCTATTTATTGTATTTTATTAAAGGTAGGTATCTACTTACCGCGAGAGTTTAATTTTACAACTATAGTGAGAGATTGTTTACTGTAAAATTACGTACTTATGATAAGAGAAATATAAATTATTATAAATTGTAATGCTTGCAGATTTAATTTTATTACCAAGCTTCGTTAATATATCATATTCATCATACAATACATCGATAATTCGATAGGTATCATTACCAACCGCTCGTGCTATCAAGTGCCTCGGCTCGGGTCCGGGACGTAGGGCCCAAATGTCAACGCCATCTCTGAGAACTACTGAGAAGCGTTTGGAACGCAGTCGGCATTTCGAGCGGCAAGCAACCCTATTCATTCACGTGTGTGCGTGTTTGTATAAGACGTAAGCTTGCGTATGTAGGCGGTGCTAGCATTCTTAATGTATTGAGTGGCCAGGGTGTGCCCATAGTAAGACAACAAGCCGCGATTCCGCAACAAGTCTCGTGTGACGTAGTCCTTGTCGTAGTGTCACAAATAAAATAACAATATAATATACATATCTGGTGTGTGTTAAAACGCTGTCGAAATTATAGTGAGTTTAGGAAAAATGAAGTGCTTCAATCTTTTCTTAGCGATATTCCGTCCGCCTATTTTTATTAGGCCAAGTTCAACACTATAACTTTATTTCAAAACGATTTTGGATGCAATGTCCATAGCGACGTTTATCTCAATAATAACGAGAGGCTCGTAGCTCAGTAATAACCCCGTGCATTGCAAAATCTTCCAGGTTAAGCTGCGCTAGCCGCGATTAATCCATGGATGGGTGACCGTTTAGTTGCACATCGAGATCCCCGTACCTCGGAGAACACGATAAACTGTCGGTCCCAGTTGCAGCACGAATATCTATGGCAGTCGTTACGGGTAGTCACAAGCCCGATAGTCTGACAACTGGTAGACCTTATGATGTCGGTATTACTCTGTAACTGGGTCGTGGGGGTCTGATGGCAATCATCATCAACTCAGCCTATCGCAGTCCACTGCCGGGCATAGGCAGAGGCCTAGAGGTAGAGAGCACAAGTTGCGCCACAACACTCGGTCCTCTGCCTTCCGCATCCAGTCGCAGTCGCTCGGTGAAAATGCTGATGTTCAGACGGCCCCAACATAATTGAAAAAAGGCTCGGAGAAAGGGGTCCATTTAATTCCAGGACTTGAACAATCTAGAATTCTCATAGACTAAATGTGACGGACCCCTTACAATCGCGAGATACCTCTTTAGATTACAAACAGCTGTTATAGTAACTTATTATGCATAGGAAAGTTACGCAAGCAAGAGTGAATCAGGTTCAACTGGTTGCAAACGATCCCATTGCTAAGCGAAACGAATGAAAGTGAAATGTGTAACCAGCCTTACGACCGGCATAATAGCTGGCGCTAGCACGTAGTTGCAGTCCTAGATACATCTAGACAGCTTTATCAATGGCAGTGGGCCAGTGGGTCATGCGTAAAATTGCCAGATCTGTTTTTCCAAATATTGGGACGGGACTGGGCAAAAAAATCAGGATATAAAAATGTGTTTCCCTCAAGCGTTTCTTCCTTCGCTGACTGATTATTTTTAATACCGTAACACGGGATGAATAGGAATGCAAGGGTGAATAAGGATAAAAGTAAACAAGGATTTTAAGAGGCTGACAGCACCAAAAAAATCAGACCTCTGCGGTCACTGTCGTTTCGTACAGAACTGAAAGAGAGGCAACGAGCCGAGGGACGTCGGATACGCCGCTGAACTTGAATGAAAATTAACATTTTTTTTATTTTTATAAAAAACTAAAAGCTTATTTGAAAAACAGAAACAACAAATGTTTAAACAAATGTTTAGTCATGGTCAAACATGTTGATCCAAACCATCATTTATATCTTTAATAAGCATCTCAACCATTTAATATTATCTACACATGTTTTTGCAAATAAATATATCTTTATCTTTATCTTTAGATTATTGTCTTTCTCAAATGGTTTCTTAATTTTATTTATAATATTTAGTAAATAATAGAGATTGTTTGCTTTAAAGCAAGTTTTAAGAGGTTAGTTTACAATTCTTTTCTATCGAGAAAACTTCAAGAAAACGTGTTTTGGGCACAATACAGTTTCAGAAAATACGATCAAGATTAACATTTTTTTTTTCACTGCCACAAACTGAATAGATACAGCTAAAAATGTTTTTAAAAGAAGCCTATTTGGGGTATTTAGCTGTTGTCAGCGTCTTAACATTGACATAAGATCGTGGAAACAAAAAATCGCTCACGAGCAGGATCCTGCAATTCAAATCAATCAATCAATCAATTTCGCTTCGCAAGCGTAAACGTAAATGCGTAAAAAAAAAAAAAAATGAAATAAAATGGTTTCTTGCCAACAAAGACTTTAAAATGTTTACCAAATGATGGCAGAACATTTTTTAAATATTTGTGGGCTGACTATCTTATATCAATGTTTTGTCCCTATTCACCCAGTTTTAGTTTTTCGGTACCTCCGCGCCAAAATGGCTACTTAGATGAAAAATCGGGATTTTGGGCATACTTCACAGGGTGCTGACGGGACGCGTCCATAGAGGGCTAACAAGGGCAACGCTAGTCATACGGCCTGAAAAAATCGAGACAATACCTTGAGAGTTGAGGGTGCTTTGAGCAACAGGTGGAGTAGTCCGTTAGGTAATGCAACCTGCTAGGTGCTTGCAAGAAATTGAAAAGTTTCATGAATGGGGATGAAGTAAAAGTACACGACGTTAGTAGTAGGTGGTGTTCAGAAGATTCTGCCAGGAGTCTGGGGTAGCAAGTGATTAATTATCGTTTTGTATTTGTTTACCCATTCCGGAGGCTGTAATTAGGTCCGTACCTACAAACGGGACAGCCGGGGTATACAACGTGTTATTGAAAAAACTGAAAAGCTCTTAAGGGGTCATTGTACTCATCAATATGAACAACTTTTACTATCGGACCAAGACTGAAATCGCGGAAAAATAAATCAGCTGATCCTTATATTTTATCGATTAATGGGGACACAAATGTTTTAACAGCTGATTTTTTTTCACGATTTCTGGGTTGATCCCATAGTAAAAGTTGTTCATACTAATGAGTACAATGACCCCTTAAGAGGTTTTCAATTATTTCAACAACACAATGTGTAGGTACCCTGACTTTCTCGATTGCAGCTACAGACCAAATTTCAGCCTAAATCCATGAAAGAAAAGCGTAACCACCTAATTTAAGGTTTTTTTATAACAAAATTTCAAGTATTACTTTCATTTAGTTACGACACTTTATAAAATGACAATGTGATTGTATTGAAAGTGCAAAATAACACAGTTACATACTAAACAGGAGTACCTACCTCCATCAGAACATGATTACATGAATTAGTATTATCAGCGTAAATAATTGGATCGCGTGTTCGTATTTTTTTTATATTTGTCACACGTATGTTATTGGATTGGATACAGATTTTAATATAATTTCGTATACGTTATGTTTTTTTTTACTGATAAAGCATCTCCTTATTTATATTACAATAAAATATAGCCTTAAGACTAATAAGTATTTTAATTTCTAAACAATTAAAGTCCTAAGAATGCGTCCTATAACCCTTCGAGTTAGTTTGTGAATAGTTAGTGAGAGAGCAATACAGTAAGTGCTATTCATAAAAAAACACATGAACAAAGTGTCTTCGCCTTAATTAAAAACGTTTTGGTAGAGAAATAAATGTTAAATAAAAAAATATTTCATAAAACAATATTTTTTTAAATGTCATATTATTGTATCGTATTGTTTCAGCTTGTTTGAATTACAGGAACTTTTTAGCAAACGGACAGACAGACATCCAGAGAACGAAGCAACTTCAATGAAAGCTTCTAAAAGAAGAAAATAATGTTACAGATTTATGTTAAAATTTAAAGAAAATGTTAAAGAAAATGTTGGAAAATCTCATTTAACTGTGGAAAGGTTCACAGTATCTTCCGATTGATATTTCACAGACAGTTCTTGCTTAATTCACATCATTTTATCACTTTTCTAGACAAAACTGTATGCGCCTACTACTAGTATAGTATTATATTATATGTGCGCCTACTAACTTTTCAAGAAATAAGTTGCAGTATTTACTGAGAAAAACAATAATGAAATTATTGCTGACGTCACCCAAAGACGTACCAAAGTGGAAGTTAATTACGATACCACGAGCAGTGTTCACGGTAGCTTAGTGGCTAAAACACTGGCGTACTGAGCCAGGAGTCGCAGGTGCGAATCCTGCTCGTGAGCGATTTTTTCTTTCCACAATTTAAATCGTTACATTATATATTAGTTCACTGCAATTTGCTGCTAGACTACTTATCCATTTTCTTAAAATGATCCCTTTTATGGCACCAATATAAGAAGAAAGGGTTCTTACTTTGCGGGTATCGAAATTCTAGAAGAAGTCAAATATACTAAGACCGATTTCTACTCAGAGAATCTTGACTTACTTGGTATGGTATGGAACATTTTATCATCAAAGTAAACAGGTTTTAAAAAACTCGATCAGATCTAAAATTAGATATAGTGCAAAAAATCTCAGAATTAAGTATTTCAAAACTAGTCAATTCGAACAACGCTTTATAAGGTAAGGTTTTTTGCTTAGGTAGTGCAGGAAAAATGAGTTTACTAGAAGCAATTTGAGTCTTATCGCTAAATAAAGGATTTTATTACATTTCCATCCGTCTGCCTACTTAGAATATCTTCGCACTTCATTGGAACTAGGTACTTCCGAACGCAAATTAAATGTCAACTAAGTATGTGTATAATTTTGAGTCACTTACTATTCACTTGTTATTGTTAACAAACTGTGTAAAATTAAAGGAAGTCCATGAAATATGGACAAACAAAATCATAAAATAAGGTGTGTTTTTCTGTAAAAGCTGCCTGTGTTATATCATTTTATTGATATGTACCTATACTAAGCTATGTTTCGTGGTCTTCCTTCAATCTAGGACACAATTTTGGTTGGAGTGATTTAATCCTCATTATTGACCCTTTATCTTTCTGACCCTGATTTTTCCTTTTTTTCCTTTTTGTATTTTTATGCCAATATTACTTGCTTTCAAAAATAAAATGATGTATTTTTTAAGTAAAATTCCCTATTTTCCACATTTAAGATACTTTCCCTCCATGTGGCATAGCGGTGGGATATCCTGTATATATAGCGATGGGATATCCTGTATATATGTACTTATAACTCATTTACATGGCTGATAATAAAATAGTCCTCTGTCATATCCTATTCATAGGGGCCCAATTATCTTAAAGTCTTCAGGGCCTCCAATAGGTTAAAACGGCCCTGATAGGCTAGGCTGTTGCCTAAATGATATTGCAAAACTCTTTCGCCAAACAGACATGAAAATGAAAAGTCTCATGTGATCGTAATGTCATGTTCATGTCATGTTGAGAGAGGTGACTTATTAATTCGGGGCTTAATTTAAGTATTGCGAATAAAAATAACAGACACTCTATCAATGTTCTTAGCTTGTGAAAGGATAATTCGGCGGAAACGAAATGACCCACTTGACGATCACCACGGTCGATTTGGAAGGCCGTCCGTGCAAAGACAATCTTATTTACTTGTAATGTTTTAATTCATATAATATAATTATGTCTAATGAGGAACGACCTCTTCACTTCTTTTTTAGCTGGATAGTTTTGACAGATAGGTACTGAAAAGCATGGTATAATAACACCAGGTAGTCTCTTCCCGTGACAGCTAGGTCACGTGATTGCCTCCGTACTACGTCATCGGCCGTGGAGCCAATAGCGGGCTGTTAGCGTGACACTTGTCAGTTTGATGTGCTGCCACTTTGTGAAAATAAATTACCCGAGTAAAATGCATTTTTTCATTTACTTTATTCTATAAAGAATCACTTTTTAACTAGTAATTTAATATAGTTTCCTTTATTAACTAATTAGATGAATAACACGAGATAACAAATAGTTAGGCTAGTTAGGAATTTATTTTATATTCATTATGAACAAAAATCTCCTTAAGTATATTGAAGATATCAATCAATGGCAGCATTGATCGTGACGTAGCTTGGAGGCATCGCGCTGTCATTGCGGGAAGAGAATACCTGGGTGAAACATCTTATTATACCATGCTGAAAAGATACTTGAATAAAGAATGCTCGTTCACTAAGTAATAGACAACGAAATAAAGAAACCAACATGGAATTGGACATTCTTACTACATTATATTATTATTTATTTACCTAATTCTTTATGCACAACTGGCTACAAAGGTGGTCGGGGTTCTCTACCAGACAACCTTAGGGGGATGCGGAGCCAAAAATAAGGTAGATGCACCATTACATTAATATTTGAATTTGTTCTCAATGATGTACCAAAATGTACACCCAAAATTGTTAGTGAATGGGCTCTAAAGTACTCAATACTCAAGGGCCTCACCACAGAACCAGCTAACCTTTTTTAATCGCTCGCATTTGATATTTCCCTATTGATATTGACGAACGCCCTCGCCCTTGCTTTTTTATCAGACAATAGTCTCGTGTAGTGTCGTGACGGCCGGCTGATGCGAAACGTAACTTTACGTGACAAGTATATAACTGGTTTACATTGTAAATTAAAATTCTTCTTGCCTGATTAAAGTTTGGCGTGACGTTTACGCGGTAATGTCTTTTGAGAGTTTGGTTAGAGAAGAAAGGATACGGTACTGGATATCAGCAAACGTAGACGTTTGCCCGCCTGTGGGACAATACAGGTAAAAAAAACTTTTTCAGTAGCTTTATCATATTCGTGCCATTGAAAAAGCCTAAGCCTTTGTATGCCAGTACCTTTTTTTTTACGTGGGGAAATCCTCATGGACGCACTCCGCCCAGGGAAGGCGAAGCCAGTGTCGGACTCTTACCGACTAAAACCAAATACCTGGTGGAACATGTATTAGTTCAAAAAAATGTGTGTAGTTACCTACTAGGGTTGTTTTTTTTTAGAATTTTTAGTACGACTATCTGTTAGAGTTTATTCAGCTGGGAATATAGCTACTCATCTCGTTTTGTGACGGAAAAAATTTTGGATGACAAAATCTAGACAAGATCGAATACTTAGGCACTGGGTAGGCGGCGGACAGCAGTGGCGGTGGCGGGCCGGACAACTTTGCCGCGACGATTGAGCTTATGGAATCCGGCGGACACCGGTAAGTTCGTAGCGATTGTGTCCGCTGACGGCTGTAGCCGCGGGCAAGAACGGGCAGAAGCGAACTTTTTGTCCGGCGGGCAAAATAACCGCCGTCTACGCAGCGCCTTAGAAGATATAAAGAATAATGGTATGTGCAGTGTGCACCACAACGTCCACAACATTAGCATATACGCTAAGAGGAACATTGGGAAGAATATGAACAGGAGGACATCATGATCAGTGGCGGCGTAAAGGGGGGGCGATGGGGGTGCATTTACATTCACACGGTTCCAAAAAGTTGGTTCTATGGAGAAGAGCCGGCAAGAAACTCCATGGATATACTATTTTCAAATAATCAATATTCATTTAAAAAAGCTTTTCAAAATTAAAGTTAATGATGTTATGTACCTAAAACCCGCATTGAAAAAGCGCGACTAACCTTGATGAATATTTTAGCAAAATAAAGTCACGTATTTTTTTGATCCCGCCCCGGGTGCCAACCCATGCTACGCCGTCACTGATCTTGATGACGTAATATAACATTATACGAGCACCTAGTGACGCTGGTGGACAGTCAATGGTGATGATGAATGACTTATGGAAGCTACCCTAAACGTAATGTAATGATGACCGCTGATGATTCGCCTCAACGTATTTGAAGACTAACTACCCATTGTCCACTGTAATAGCTCATTGAATTGTTATATAGAAAAGCAATGTATGTAGACGTCAACAATAAATTATCCTAGGTTCTGATCTTATCATAAAATCATTAATGGGAAAGTATTGATGTTTGTTTGTTCGTCCTACAATCACGCGAAAACTACTGAACGGATTTGGTAGAAATTTGGACATTGATAGACATAATATTAGGTATAATGTAAGAAAGGCTGCCAGGGAACGCAAGGAAGGAATATTCAATAATTAAAATGCACTCTGCAAATGGCAGTTTTTGTCAGGGCCTTCCGATGCTACGTACAAATTCGTCATATATAAATAGCGGTTTTGTGAAAACCCTTGGTTCGGCAGTGAAAACGTCATCACCATGTCATTGTTTAAAAATATGCTGTTTTCTTTCCTGTGATTGTAGTTTATCTGCATAGCAATAAAGCCCAGTAAAACTATGAATAAATACGAGTGTATGTGAGTGAGTGTATGACACAAACAAAACAATAGATACGTTATCGGGGCGGCCCGGAAAATTCGAGTGTTTACTATTTCTGCACGGCACATTATAATCTATGAAGACTTCCATGAACAATCGATAAGTTTATCTGTCCTTTGTCATTTTGTTTGCAATAAACAAATTGCAATGAATTTGCCATCGCATGCATGCGATCGAATTTTTCTAACCAACGACAAAATGATAATTAATAACAATAATCCTACTATTCCATCTAAAACAGCGGTATTCACTACCCTGGCAACCTTAAACGCACATTGACTCACGTGTACCTACAGTGTTGTCACGCACACATAACTAAATGCAGGCCGCACACTGTTTGTTCCGTGGGGGCCATCTGTATTGTTCGGTGATCTGAGGTTAAAATAAACAGAAAATTTCAAGTTATTAAATGCAGTAAATTAGCTTTAATTTGTTATGATTACACATATATTCAGTAATCTGAGATTGTTAACTTTAGGACTAATAAACTATTATCTATTAAAAAAAAAACTTTAAAATGCAATGACTACGATACGACACGATAGATTTTTACTAATTGATGTCGTTTGGCATTAGTAACTTAGATTAAAAAATTTAACTAACTGTGCAGGTAATGCCAAATAACATTATGATAATAAACCTGAACCACAGAATACCTAATAGTAACGTACCTGAACTGTCGTTCTAGTAACGTACCTGAACTGTCGTTCCAGTAACGTACCTGAACTGTCGTTCTAGTAACGTACCTGAACTGTCGTTCTAGTAATGGATGTAGGTAGTTGACTGTGAAATGTGAACTAAACGGGTGTTTTAATTTGGCTTGAAACTCGGTGGGACGTTTGTAGCGTAGCTAACACCTATTCTGTAAGATCTCACTAGCAAACTCACTTCTGGATCCGCAGTAAAGTCTTTTTTTTTCGTATTGTTTTTACTACTTTTCACTGCGGTTTCAAGTGAGTTTGCCAGGGATATCCTTCAGAATAGCACTGCTGATCAGAATTTAATTTCCACCTGCGTTAACGGTCAAGGAAAAACATCGTGAGGAAATCTGCACACCTGAGAAAAGTCCATGAAAGTTCTTGTGTAGACCGCCAAACTGCATCAAGTCAGACTGCTGGACTAACACCCATGTTCTAATTTGTTTCCTCAAACGTTTCTAGCCTCCACTCAACCTCAGTCAATACTCGTCAACGACCACACACCCCATAGACGCCTCATAACAGGCGACCGATGTCTGCAACACATCTATGAAATTTCACTAACGTAGGTCGCCACTATTCGCCACTTGAAATCTTCAAATCAGTTTCGACCACTTACATGAACCGTCCAAATTGCCGTGTTAGTGATTAGCCAATATAGCCTCCTTGGTATGGCCAATCGGATTGCAGTATTGCCTCAGCTAGTGGCAGAATTTATTGTACGCATTATATTCAACATTAGGCGTCTATTTGGCTGTATGGTCAATATTGTCATCCGTGTTATTTACAGTTGCAAAAAATCTCCGTCACTTGATAGTTTTCTGTATTCAAGGTGAGAAAAAACCACAGACCAGTAAGCCTCAAGACGCCGCATAAACAAAGTTTTGCATGAGAACACAGTCGTAAAATGTTGGCGGGGACCGGGGAGCGGACGGCGCGTTATGATTGGTCGGCTCAAATGTTCGGTGATATGATTGGTGCAGTTCGCTGACGGAGTGACGTCCCGATTGGTGGCTGGGCATAAGATATGCAGTGCTACTGCATATGCTTTGTGACCGGGGGTATCCGGTTAATAGGCGTCTAGATGCTTACTGGTCTGTGGGAAAAACTAAAGGTACAACGCGACTAACGTTAAGGTTTCCCCAAGACTGGAAGTGTAATTTGTGACGTGATTATTGTTGTTTCTATTCTGAAAAATGAACGATTTTGACGAGTTTATGGAATACATGCACAAAGCCAAGACCCATACAATTATTCGTCGCGGCAAAATTTATTTTCTCAAGAGACATTGAGGAAATGTATAAGAATACCGATTTTGATATTAATTGAATCCTTGTTTCTAGATAAAAACTCAGTCAAGAACTAATAATATGAGTGCTAATTTATATTCAATAAAGCAGTTTGGATGTGGTTTTAGTGCAGTTAATGCAACTGCATCGAGTGTCCGACTACTTAGATTTCAATCTTTCGCAGATGCCGACTGCAAGCGGACTGCACAAAAGTATCAACTGCACCAAAACCGCATCCAAACTGCTATTTCGCAGATAGCTTGCAGTTTGCAAATGCAGACCGTCTGAATAGACCCTTAGTTCTAACCTTTCTCGTTATGAATCGGCCTGTGCCCAGTAACAGTGATGGGTTGATATTATAAAAGGGTGAATCTAATCTTGCATGACGAATAAAGTTTCCTTGGTACAACAAAAATAAATGAGTCAGTTACTTATGTCAGGCAGTGAGGCGGAAGAGCAATTTTCCGGGCACGTATTCACAGGTTGGTCATTGTCAACCAACGAGTACCAAATCAAAGAGGAAAACCCTTTTTCCTTAATACCTTTGATGCAAAATGTTTTGTCTTGCAAGTAGGTAGGTACTCTAGATTTGTTAAGTAAGTTATTTATTTATTTGCAGAAGATATGGTAGGTACAGCGAATGAAATATCAAATAAGCAATGTTTGTAAATAAAGGCCCAAAGAAAGAAAGAAAGAAAAATCATTTAGGGGTTTAATTTTTTTATTAAGGTGTGAAATTCCTAAATTTTTGGATATTTAAGTCAAAATAATAAAAAAATAATTTATTCCGTAAAGACAAAACTTTGATTATTCAATAATCAAAGAGAAAAAATATAGAATGACAGATTCAGATAAACATTAGGTTTAAAGAATTTTATTTCTCATAAGAACAAACAGTTCACTTATAATGAGATACAAAAGTACTTACAACTAAATTATATAATTTTAGCCTCTAGAGCGTTGGAAATGTTAGTGTGCATACATAATTCTTTAGCTTAGCTTTGAACACATTCATGTTATCACATTCTTTTAGATCCTCTGGTAATCTATTGAACAGCTGTGCTCCTTAACATTAACATTCAATAACTAATTGTTTTTAATTGAATAAAATTGCATTTTTGTCAACCCCCTTTTAGAATAAAAACCCCAAAGAGTAGTACCTATTATGGTCATGATTTTCAAATTTTCTCTTACGACATTTTCACGAATTTAAATTTTATCAAATTTGGATGAGAATTTCTTTAGAAGTCGGTGTATGTATGTAGGTGTGTTATGTGAAGGCATAGTCATGCATAGGTAATCTGTGGTCATGCACCACTAATAAAACAAACATTGTGTCGGGGGAATCACCCCAAATGATATAGCCCAGGGAAAAGCAAGAAGTGGTTCCACCCAGCTAGGCAATGACTGTATGAAATAAATCAATAAGACTTGTATGAAAGTATGACTTTGTATGAAAGCAATCAACAACATTTTCATAGAAGATGTTTCATATCCTATACGGTCTTATCTCAAGTTATTGTGTGTTGAGGATAATGATTGGCTGTTGGCTACTGATAAGATAGAATCAGCCGCTTCACAATGTTGTGTGGCTCACTTTAGCAGGACCACTTGGCAATCAAGTGTTTTGAATTTATAGTTTTTTTTTTTTTTATAGTATAGGATGGCGAAATGAACTAAAGGCCCACCTGATGTTAATTGGTTACCTTTGCCCATAATAACTGCAATACCACCCAGGCTGTTGCCTAAATGGTACCGCAAGTCGGTTCGCCAAACTGAGACATAAAGATGGAAAGTCTCATGTGATTGTAATTTATAGATAGATAGGAGAAACAGCTCGTTTCTGAATTGCGTTATTTTTCAGAGGCCTTATTGTGAGATGTCGATCTGTATTCGTGCCATATTTAAGGAGGTGACTATACCACTGATACTGAACACGAATCAATAAAAAAATCAATACTTACCGATTTATATATATATTTATTATTATTTTTAGTATTTTTTTTTTTTTTTTTTTCTTTTTTTCTTCTTAGTTTGGAAGTCAAGAGTTTAATTTCTTGTGCCTATGTTTTATGCATTAAAGGTTTTTTTTATATATATATATATATATATATTTATTTTTTTAAATACCTATTCGTAAACAAACAAATTCACAAGATTTAAATTGTGGAAAGAAAAAATCGCTCACGAGCAGGATTCGAACCTGCGACTCCTGGCTCAGTACGCCAGTGCTTATCAGTGTTAGATTTCGTTTCGCATGCGTAAAATGCGTTAAAAATAATAAATAATTAAACAAATTCCCCTCGTGTGTCACGTGCGACAAAAAAACAATGCGTGTAAAACCACCAAAAAAATTGCATTTCCGCCGACGACTTATTTTCAGAGTTGTTCTCAAACCCTCGCTAACATTATACGGGGCATGTTAAAACTTTTTACGCGGGCAAAGACCAAATTACTTCTAGTAAATAAATAAATGTCAAAAATTAAATGTAATCAATGGATTCAATGGTAAAAACCATTATAAGCGAAACTGGCTTTTTATGTAAGTTCATACAAGACTTAATTGGGGGAGGCCTATGTCGAGTAGTGGACGTCTTTCGGCTGTAATGATGATACAAGACTGGCTCAGCTTACACTGGTTATCCGCGATCGATTTTCGCTTGATTGTAGATAGGTATTGAGCATCTGAAAAAGTGAATCCCCGGTAGGAAATGGCATTATAAAATAACAAGGAAAATAACATCGAAAATAATCATTTATGAAAATACCAAGATAGTGGACGGAACTTAAAATAAAATTAAATCGTTGAATTTAAATCAAATTCAAATTAAAATGGTTTTTATTTCAAATAAACCTATTAACAGGCACTTTTGAAACGTCAGGCTGTAGTTGTACGCAACTAGAGCCTGATTGCAGTTGTTGCAATATGGGTCATACTCTAGAATCCTAGGGGGCCTCGTAGCGTAGCGAAGTAGCAACCGTGCGGACTGTATATACGAGTTTAAGCTACGTTTGCTGCGGTCAGTCCATGGATGGGTAACCATTTCGTTACACACTGAGCCCCACCGTGACTCGGAGTCCCGGTTTTCGTACGGATATCTATGGCAGTCGTTACGGGTAGTCAGAACTCAGAAGCCTGAAAATCTGACAACTGGTCTAAACTCCGAATGTCTGAATTACCCAATAACTGGGTTGCGGGGGTCTGATGGCAGTCACTCCGTGTAAAATACTGATGTTCAGCAACAATTGATCAGACTGGAAACCGACCCCAATATAATTGGGAAAAGGCAAGGAGGATGATGATGATTCTAGAATTCTATATCCTACCAACTAAAATGTTCATGAATTTCAATTAACTACTGTCAATCGCATAAAAAAATAACTTCATGTCTAATTAAACATTATAAATAAATAATTAGTGTTATATATTTATATTGTCTAATAAGGCATGTTTCAGATTCTGTATTATTATAAAATAGGAAGAAAAAATACGCCAAAATACAAATCAAGAAAGATCGAACAAGTTTTATAATTATGTTATTAAATTTATTTATAAACTAATAAGTTTCCTCATTCAGGTTTTACCGGCGATGATACAGAAAAAACTTCGTTCTTTACATAATTAAATTCATGCTTATTTTTCATCTGTTGACCTCTTAAAATATTTTTTAATTCATGTTTCTTTATTAATAAGAGTTACTTAATTGCCAATATGTAAATAGGTATGTTGTTTTTTTTTGTCTCTTAGTATTTACACAAATCCTTTTTTAGCCGAAGCCGAATTCGAGAATTGCGAAAATAAGCTTGATTTATTAGCCTAATTAACGAGAAGTCGCCCAATCATCGAACTTCGACCGCAATTCATATTAAAATTATGTTTGAACTATGCCGAAAAAAACCTATTTCAATATTTTTTTATTTAGAACACTAAAGCTTGTCAATAGCTACTAAACAAAAAAATCGCTTGACAAACTGAGGAGGAAATGGTCGTTTTTTCTTTGCCTGTTTATGTACAACGTGTATCAGAAATGTGTGGTCATATTTTAAGAGCAGCTCATTCAGAGCATAGTACAGAACAGAATAGGGTTTTCTACCCGGATACCCGGATCCGGATATACCCGGATATGTGATTTTTTTAGTACCCGGGTACTATTTCATTGTCAGATCCGGGTACCCGGGTACCCACTTTGATCAAAGAATTCTTCAAAATTCTCGGAAAATTATTACCAAGTAGCGCATCAAAAATAATATTGTGTATCGTAGATCTGCAAGAGAGATACCTAAATACGTGGGACACTCAGAAAGTTTTGCGAAACTAAAAAAAATTGTTCTATACGTACATATATTTTTATCAAATCTTTTCAAAGTACTTTCCACCAGCCTCTATACAAAGATTCATGCGCCTAAACCAGTTTTCAAAACACTTTTTCCAGTCCGCCGCAGACACCTCGTTTACAGCCTGCTCGAACGCAGCCAGCGCATCTTCCGGCGACGAAAATTGTATCCCTTTGAGCTGATTTTTTATTTTTGGGAATAAAAAGAAGTCACACGGTGCTAGATCAGGGCTGTAAGGAGGGTGACCCAGGAGTTTGACTGGCGTGCTGTCCAGGAAGTCCCTCGTTTTGAGTGCGGTGTGCGCAGGTGCATTGTCGTGGTGGAGCAGTAGCCCGCGGAGCCCTGTGTTTGGTCGCTTGTTGCTTATAACAGAGAAAACTTCTGGCAAACATTTGGTAGTATACCATTCGGCATTAATGCTTCTTTGATCCCGTAAGGGAATTGATACCAAGTGGCCAGTCAAATTAAAAAAGCTAGCGATCAAAATCTTACCCCCGCTTCTAGATCGCTTCACTTTGGTAGGCGTTGGCTCATTTTGAAACACCCAAACAGTCGACTGGCGCTTGGTTTCTGGGTCGTATTGATAAATCCAGGACTCATCACCTGTAACGATGTCGTAAACACGCCGAGACGAGCCTGCTTCAAATTTGTTAAGCATATCACGGCACCATTCCACCCGGGCCTGCTTCTGAGCATCGGTGAGGTTGTGCGGCACCCAGCGTGATACTATCCTCCTCACGCGAAGATGGCTGTGTAGAATCTCGTGAACGCTTCCCGATCCAATCTTCAATATGTGTTGAATCTCCTGATATGTAATTCGCCTATTGTCTTGGATTAAATTTTTCACTGCTAGCACGTTTTCTTCGGTAACAGCCGTCAAAGGGCGACCGCTTCTTTCGTCATCCCCCAAAGTTGGTCGACCGCGCTTGAATTCGTTATACCAACGATACACGGTTGCCTTGGGTGGGCCTTCATCCATGAATGCCATTTGAAGTCTATCGTACGATTCATCCGGTTTCAGGCGACACTTGAAATCGTATAAAATCATAGCTCTAAAATGTTCCCGGCGCAGATCCATATTTCAGTGAGACACAATACTTTGAATTAACTCGCAAAAAATGTGGAGGGAAATTTTGAAATTGGAACTTACTTATTTTTACTTATAAATAATCATATTTTCGAAAAACATTATAACTGGCCAGTCTCCCATATATAAAAACTTTTTTTCGCAATACTTTCTGAGGGGCCTGGTACAAGCTACTTGGGGGAGGCCAATGTCCAGCAGTGGACGGCTTTCAGCTGAAATGATGATGATGATGATCGTAGATGATATTTTAAAAAGTATATCATTGTGTACCGTGTTTTGTTTTTATTTCGTTGGAGTTTGATTAAACTGTTTTATTTATATTATTTTCATAGGAGTATAGAAACTATTGGGTTGGCAACTGTAATATTTTTCGGTGAACGGTTCGGTAATTGAATTAAATATTATTAATACAAAATGAAAAATTGTATCTAGTGGATAACCCATAAAATTTTACTAAACGATTTAAGATAAGATAAAATAATGATATTTCCTCAGGAATTGGTACAATAGAAATAATCTTTATCTTAAAGAACAAAGTACCAAATTTCGCAAAGATATACAGGTTGAAGACAAATACATGCGACAAATCATAAAGACGGATTCTACCAATGAAACCGAACAACTTTTCACTAAAATCATGGGTCGTCAGACGAAAAACAAATTTGACTTCCCAAAACAAAAACCTTAGCGATAACCAAGGTGTTTGTACTTGAATTAAATTTTTTTTTCGTTTTACGTCCCGTGTTTTTTAAGCGAAGTTATTGTTTAGTGCCATTGGTAGAATCCACCTTCAAAATTGGTCACATGTATTTAATTTCATACTGTATAAACTTCATCTTATGGTTGCTACATAGAATTAAACCCAAAAGTCAATATTGTGAAATGTACTAAAGTTGACGAGTTGCTCTTAATTCGACGCTTGATGAAAGATATGTGATCAAAATGATTAACTTATCTAATCAGCACCTCAGCACCAAGGTCGAGAGGATTGTGCTCAGTGATGCAACTAGTAATGAAACTCTTTACAATTTATAAGATACTAGCTTTTACCTGCGGCTTCACTCCCGTGTTTCTTTATCCCATAGAAAACGTGCATTTTTACGGGATAAAAACCCTACACCTAAAAAATCACGTTGATCTGTTGTTACGTGAAAGAAGGACAACAACAAACACTTTCGCATTTGTTTTTAAGTAGGATGGTGAAGTTAGACTAGATTTATTTAAACTTGAGTGCAAACAACAAAGGGCTGATGTTTTTGAAATTCTCAAAAATATGAAATATTATATTTTTAATCACTATAACCGAGTCCTGCAAGTCTTGTGTATTTTATTTAAAATGGCACAGTGTTGTTGTTTTATTATATAAATGTGCAATTATAAAAAAATACTATTTTATAATAGTAAAATAATGTAGGCGAAGGTAGCAATTTGAGGTATTAAAATCAATAGTGATGTGGTTTTGTTAGATGGGAGAATATTAAAATGTATAGTTCTGTAATTGATTAATGAACGTTCCGAGACAGGTTTACCAAAAATATAATTCAAGTAAGTCTGACAGACACGTCATTTGAAGTTTTTTGTCAGCCTAACGCGCCGACGGCCGACATAGAACAAGACCAATTGATTTTATAACGTTTTATAAACCTCACGCATAACTTGTGTTGTACCAGGAAGTAATATTAATAATGGACTATATATTGGCAAAGTAAATCGAGACCCCTCCGTGCCTCGGAGAGCACGTTAAGCTGTCGGTCCCGGTTGTCATACGAATATCTATGGCAGTCGTTACGGGTAGTCAGAAGCCTGAAAGTCTGACAACTGGTCTAACCTAAATGTCAGTATTACCCAGTAACTGGGTTGCGGGAGTCTGATGGCAGTCGCTCCGTGTAAAATACTGATGTTCAGCCGCATCTGGCTAGACTGGAAGCCAACCCCAATATAATTGGGAAAAGGCTCGGAGGATGATGATTATGTATTGGCAAAGTAAATAATGATTATCATGTCTTGAAAATTTTTACTGGTAAAATTGGCGTATCACTTTATTAGGTATCGATGTTAGGTATTTATATTTTTCATATCTTATCAAAGGTGCATGCAAATGCATTATGTGGTACTCTATTATAATTTATTAGGTTACTGTTTATTTACATTTAAAAAAAAAACTGTTTTTCAAATTGGCTAAGACATGATCCGTACCAAAATTTTATTACGAGATAATTTTATTTTAGATTTTCCGGTCAATGGCAATAGGCTCGCCCCCTATTACATGGGACTATAACATAACTGGCGAAATGTGGGTGTATTATTACACCTCTGCCTACCCCTTCGGGGAAATACAGGCGTGATGTTATGTTATGTTAAGATTTAAATTTAAATTCGTATTCACCTTCTTTAAATTAAATATAATATTCAGAATCAGATTTAATTAAACTAGCTGACACCCCTTGACCTGTTCGCTCCCATGGTAGGTATGACGATAAAAAAAAACGTTTCTTCATACAAACTCTACCGCCCCTTTTCACCCCTTAAGGAATGCATTTTCAAAAATCCTTTCTTAGTGCCCACCTACGTTATCTGAGGAACTCCAGTGCAAAATTTCATCCTCCTAGTCCCACCGGTTTAGGCTGAGCGTTGTCCGTCAGTCAGTTTTAAGAATTTTAATAAGTAGATAAACTGGGCTTAGACATTTTTGTGTGTGGAGTTGTGTTCAAGAGCGTTATTCTTATTCTTATTCTTTATTGCACACAAAAAAAATATCACAACAATACATAATAGTTTTGAAATTACATGTACAAAGGCGAGCTTAACTCATAATTGAGTTTTCTACCAGCAAACCTTTGAGTGATAGAGCAAATATAAAATGTAAAACTGAGGGTAACTTTCAGTGTACATAACTAATGTTCATCTAAGATTATAAAATAACATACCAACAACATATAAAAACTTTCTAACTTTTTTTTCAAACTTTTCTGGTGATATTCGGCTTACGAAGAGCCGAATTTTGCCGAAAAAATCAACTAGGCACAACACTAGCCACATAATTAAATCCGAGTTTAATTACAGCGCGAAAAGCAGCGACCGCAAATTGCCTCTAATTAGTATAGGTACAGGTACTCATATTTATAGCTATCTAACTAATGTGGGCATGGTATACATACCGGACTCGATTTCTTAACGAGATGATTCACTACTTCCTTTTCCCTAATAATCCTACTAATATTATAAGTTACCTGTGCCTGTGGCTTCGCCGGCGTACTTAAATAAAATATAGTCTATGTTACTTCTAGATAAAGTAGCTTTCTAATGGTGAAAGAATGATTAAAATCGGTTCAGTAGTTTCAGAGTTTATTGATTACAAACAAACAAATCTTTCCTCTTTATAATATTAAGTATAGATGTGAAACTATGGATGTTTGTTTGTTCGTTTGTTTGTTTTTTTCTCCTTCAATCATACTGAAATCGCTAAACGAAAAAAATTGCAGAAAAAAAAGTTTTCATCTTCAACACAAAACTTTGAAACGATTTTCATGAAAATTAACGTAACGAAGCAATTGTGAAGAAAATACAATTACCTACGTCGCTGTTTCACTGTATGAGAAAATTGTCTAAAGTTAAGCTGTTTTGGCTAAGCTAGTCTAGTATAGTGCTAGTTACGTATAGATTTTAAGCTCTTCATACAAATAAGCGCGGGCAAACACCTTCCGGTCCAGTCCGGGCCGGACCGGGTAGATCATACCCGAAACATCTAGAAACCCATGCAAAATGTACTAGCCAGCACAGGTGTGAAGCAAGTCCGGGTAGTTACTTTACGTAGTCAGCCGGTGAGCTTCGCCGCAAATGCAGAATGCCCGGCGCCGGCAGGTGTGTGCCGATGCTCTGTGTTTCTTTCAGAATCTACTCGGCCCGGATCGGACCGGCAGGTATGTGCCCGGTATACATATACGTAATCAAGGTACGACGTGCAATCAATAGGTAAATTGTCGAAATAACTATTTTGAGCTTAGTGTTATATTATATTTTAGTACATTATCCCTCAAACTCGTAGCTCGGGATCATCATCATCATCATTTCAGCCGAAAGACGTCCACTGCTGGACATAGGCCTCCCCCAAACATCGCCACAACGACCGGTCCTGTGCCTTCCGCATCCAGCGGATTCCCGCGACCTTCACCAGGTCGTCGGTCCACCTTTTGGGGGGCCTACCCACGCTGCGCCTTCCAGTACGCGGTCGCCACTCCAGAACTTTACTGCCCCATCGGCCATCCGTTCTGCGAGCAATGTGCCCCGCCCACTGCCACTTAAGTTTGGCAATTCTTCGGGCTATGTCGGTTACTTTCGTTCTCCTGCGAATCTCCTCATTTCTGATTCGATCACGCAGGGACACTCCGAGCATAGCCCTCTCCATTGCCCTTTGAGTGACTTTGAGCCTTCTTATCAGGCCCATTGTGAGCGACCACGTTTCAGTACCGTAAGTAATTACTGGCAACACACACTGGTCAAAGACTTTCGTCTTGAGACACTGCGGTATTTTGGACGAGAAGATATTGCGTAGCTTCCCGAACGCTGCCCAACCGAGTCGGATTCGACGATTGACCTCTTTCTCGAAGTTGGACTTACCTAGCTGGACAGTTTGTCCTAGGTATACATAATCGTCAACAACTTCGAGTGTAGATTCTCCGATGTTTACGGGAATGGGTACTATATGGGAATTCGACATAACCTTTGTCTTGTCCATATTCATTTTAAGACCCACTCTATCAGAAGCTCTACTGACGTCATCGAGCATTGTACCGAGGTCCTCCATGGTCTCAGCCATGACTACTACGTCGTCGGCAAACCGAAGGTGAGTGATGTACTCGCCGTTTATGTTAATGCCTAGCCCCTTCCAGTCCAGAACCTTGAAGACATCCTCCAATGCAGCAGTGAACAGTTTCGGAGAGATCACATCTCCCTGTCTCACACCTCGCTGCAGAAGGATAGGTTTCGAGGCTTGGTCCTGTAATCGAACTGACATGACATGACATGTAGCTCGGGATAATTTGTATTATTTGTCATTATTTTTAACTGATTTTCGCGTTAATGTTTTAGAACAATTCGAATATATTTTTTAACTAAATGAGCTAAATACTGTAACTATTACAATAATAATTATTTTTATCCAATTTTTGTCCAAACAAGGTAACATTTTATTTTTAAGGTAAAACTGTTCTGTGGGTAAAACCAAAATCACTAGGAATTAAATATTAATCATTTATTATTACCATACGCATGTACTATAGGTACCTAAACCAGTATTAATAAATAGCTATGATTTGGAGTTTATTTATTATATTCTTTATTGTAGGTACATACACCAAACGAAAACAAAGACAGAGTTTACAGATAGATTATATAAGTGCAATGTCTTATCGCACAAATAATCTCTTCCATACAACCTTGGGATGGACTAGAAGAATGGGAACCGATCGTGGGTAGTTACGGTGTAAAAGTAGGTACGTTTCGTACATAATATACTTAAATATAATAATACATGGCATTTACATTAATAAGTATAAGAAATATATAATATACAAATATATAGCGTAGTAGTTGAATTGAATTGAGTTGAGTTTCCTCTTGAGTGTCGTTTTTATTTTATTTCAGACTAGTTTCGCTTGCGTATAATTTGGTTTATCACAGAAAGACGTTATCGCATTCCTCGGGAGCTGCTTATCTTCCCGGGATCATCATCATCATTTCAGCCAAAAGACATCCACTGCTGGACGTAGGCCTGCCCCAGAACGGGGGGCAAATATGCCATAATGGCCACGCTTGGCTCGCGGGTTGGCAATCGCAGTTGGTTGAATACTCAGAAAACGCTGCTGCCCATCCTCTGGTGAAACTCTTACGGCCAAAATTAATATCCTATCTATCCACGATTTGCCCTATCAGAGGCAGAGGTACAAATTTGACATAAGCTATATACGAATTATGTCAAATTTCTATCTCTAGTAGGTCAAATCGTTGATAGATATGATATAGCCGTTAGTCACCTTTTATGACACCCACGAGAAGTGATAAGGTGGTGCTGTTCTTTGTGTCCGGACAGAACATCTTACCGGGATAAAAGTACAGTACAGGATTTTTTTTAAGGAGTGCGGATAATTTTCATTTCATTTTGGATTAGTACCTGGGCTGGGCCCTAATTCACGTAATTTCATGACGCGCCGATCAAGTTGCAGTGACATCGACCGCCATAGATAAGAGAATAGAAAAAGCGCTGTTTTGATCAAAACTTAACTGCAACTGCACTTCTCTAGTTACGTGAACTGGCCTACTGCTCCTTATCGCAACCACATTATTAAAATTCACTTAAAAACAGAATAAAATTTTGCCTTTGGCGTGCGCTACAAAATTTTCTGTCTCTCATACAAAGTCGATTTCATGTTGCTGCGATATGAAAATTTTGATTTTCGATTTCATGTTGTTGAGAATATACCGCACATCATCATTAATGATGATGTGCGTGCGCTACAAAATTTTACGTCTCTCATACAAAGTCGATTTCATGTTGTTGCCACAGAATAAAAATTCTATGGTTGATGGTTGTTGTCATTCAATCCCTAGTGCATTTATTAGCCAGTCGCCCAGACCTAACTAAAATAAAAAAAAATATAAAAAATAGTTGTAAAGTAGTAGTAGTAGTAATAGTAGTAGTTTAGTATTGATTGTGTTTAACTAATTGATTAAATTGTATTATAATTTGTAACTTACTGGTCAAATATTGTATGCTTTTATAGCCAAACATGGTTGAACTTCACATATTGTAACAACCGGTTTCTACAAAAAAAAAAAAAAAAAAACTCTTCTATTCTATTCTAACACCCTGAAGAAATAAAGTTCGTTCAAGGCGATACCACTCAACATTTAAAAACCGCAACTTCTTAATAAAAAAAACCTAAAATGCTCTGAAAACCTGAAAATACAGTATTTTGTGGAAAAGAGCAACATAATATACACACCGGCACAATTAGCGGAACACAAAAAAAGCAGGATTTTAAAATATTTTGCTTGAGGAACTGGCCAGTTATGATATTTTTTTAATTTATTGTCAAATTTGAAAATAGAAAATTAGATGACATACACTTTTTTCATTCATTTGTTTTATTTTCCCGAACAATACGTTTTGTAAACTTGTTCGAGTAATAACTACGTAATTGTAATTTTTTTGAAAAATTGCACTTAATGGTTTTTTATAAATTTGTTATTCTATAGGCAATTTTGTTTATTAAAAGCTCTTTATTATGCCTGACTTAACATCACTGGAAATCATTAGGGCTGATGAAATGAGAAGAAATGGCCATACCTACAGATCGATTGCCTCAAGGCTTCGTCGACCAGTATCAACGATTCATCGCAGCATCCAGCGGAGGAGGAGGGGTCAAGGTAGAAAAAGATGTACATCGAGGCGAGATGACAGTTTTTTACAACTTGGAGTTCGTAGGAATACGCGATTAACGGCTGCACAAGCTCGAAATGAACTGGAAGACGTTCGAGGAGTACGAGTAAGTGAGCGTACAGTTCGCAGGAGATTTGAAGAAGTTGGTTTAGGGTCGTATATACCTGCCAAAGGCCCAAAACTTGAGAAACGTCACCGCGTAAACCGATTAAGCTATGCGCGAGAACATCGTCATTGGGATTTGAACGAATGGCAGCAGGTTCTCTTTACTGATGAGTGCAGAGTTCTTTTAAAACAGATCGATGGGAGACAGCGAATATGGAGACGCAAAGGAGAACGCCACATACAGTCTAATTTTGAACACACAGTGGCTTATGGTGGCGGCTCGATTATGGTTTGGGGAGGGATATGTTTGGGAGCTCGCACGGAGTTAGTGATAGTCACAGGAGGGACCATGACAGCAGATCGATACATCAGAGACATTTTAGAAGAACATGTTGTACCATTTGCCCCATTTATTGGTGACGACTTTATTCTAATGCAAGATAATGCTCGTGCTCATAGTGCACAATCGGTACAGGCATATCTGAGCCACGTAGGTATACCGGTGATGCAGTGGCCAGCAAATTCCCCCGATATGAATCCGATAGAGCATGTCTGGAACTTGCTAAAAAGAAGGGTTAAATCCAGAATGCCACCCCCCAACAATCTGAATGAACTTCGAAACGCATTACTTGAGGAGTGGGAGCGGTTGCCTCAAGAAATCATCGATAACATAATCTGTAGCATGCCCAGACGAATGGAAACCGTAATCAGAGCAAGAAGGGGAAACACTCGTTATTAATTTTGCTTTAATTTTATTGTTAAATCATTTAATGCTTACTTTTTTTAATTTTTTGTGATGGTTCATAATCATCTAAAAATGTCACTTATTTCAAATTTCTTTATTTTTCAATAAAAAATAACGAAGACTTTTCAAAGTCGTTGTTAAAAGATGTTAATAAATTTGTTATTTTGTGTCTAATTACATTTTCGTCAAATATATGCGTTATTATCTCATAGTCTCACTTTTTTTTCTGTTCCGCTAATTATATAATAATATGACATGTCGACTTTTTTTCCATAAAATACTAAACAACGTTACTTTTTGTTTACGCAATTTGAGAAAATAGTTTGTTCAGAATCACGAGGATAATGGATTAGGATTTTTTTGTTTAGTTATTTTCCTTTTTGTTAATTTTATTGTTTTTACCAATAAACATATTTTCATTCTTTCTTTCTTACATACATATGATCACGCCTGTTTCCCATTGGGGTAGGCAGAGACTATGGATTTCCACCTGCTACTATCCTGACACACCTCTTTCGCTTCATCTACGTCCATTAACCTCGTCATGCATGCTCGTCGGTTTAGAGAACTCTTAACCTGGCATTTTTTGAGAACGTCCGCGATTTGATAGCGATACGTTCGCCGAGGTCGTCCCCTTCCAACTCTTCCATCCACACTCGCTTCGTATACTTGTTTCGTCAATCTCCTCTCGTCCATCCTCTAGATATGTCCAAACCATCTTAACATACCTTTCTCAATCTTTGTCACTACATCTTCTTTCACTCCACAACGCTCCCTTATCACGTTATTCCTTACTTTATCTCTCAAAGTTACACCACACATACTTCTCAAAGCTCTCATTTCTACTGCATTTATTCTGCTTTCATGTTTCTTCTGCCATACCCAACTTTCACTACCATACATAAGTGTAGGCACTAACACTCCCCCGTGAACAGCCAGCCGTGCCTTTTCCGACACTTTGCGGCTGTTCATGAAGGTGTGTAGTGCCCCATTCACCTGATTACCAGCACTCACTCTCCTTTCAATGTCCTTCACATGCTTGCCATCTCTCGTAAACATGGAACCCAGGTATACAAAATCTTTCACTTGTTCCACCTTTTCGTCACCTATCAAAATATTGCACTCTGTCATAACTTCTTCCTTTTCAAAAACCATAACTTTTGTCTTACTGACATTAACTTTCATTCCTTTACTCTTCAAAGCACCATCCATAATTGTTACCATCTTCTGTAACTCCCCCTCCGACGATGCAAGGATAACTTGATCATCGGCATAGAGGAGAC
This sequence comes from Asteroscopus sphinx, assembly GCA_949699075.1. Lineage (NCBI taxonomy): Eukaryota > Metazoa > Arthropoda > Insecta > Lepidoptera > Noctuidae > Asteroscopus > Asteroscopus sphinx. The sequence continues at coordinate 25,518,589 of OX453010.1, read as the reverse complement.
ATTTGACAAGTAACCCATTCATTTCTAAACCATTTTCACTCTCTTTCAAATCTTTCAAACAACTGTGCATAAATAGATTGAACAGCCACGGCGACGCTACACACCCATAGAAATTTGACATATTTTGTATGGAGCTTATGTCAAATTCCTATCTCTAGTAGGGCAAATTTTTGGCCGTTAGCAAACAAACTTAAAAGTCGCAATTATTGACCAAGCAGTGATAGCCTAGCGGTTGAACGCTTGCCTTCCATGAAGGAGGGACCTAGTTTGAACCCGACCCGCACCTGTGACTTTTCTAAATCATGTGCGGATCAAAATTTGATTATAACGGCGAAGGAAAACATCGCGAGGAAACCTACACACCTAAGAGTGCTCCATACAGTAAGTACAGTATGTAGCTGTTAAATAAATAAGTAAATAAATACAGTTCTCGATGGTGTGTGTATTCCATCAACTCACAGTAGGCCAGCGTGGTGGACTATGATGATGATGATGATGATGATGTTGATGATGATTGGCCATGCAAACTTTACTAGCTCAAGTAAACTTAACAAGTTGCGTAAGTTAGCCTCATTATAAGACAGGATTATATGCATAGGGTGGTTCAATTCAACAGTGTAGACATCAAAATATTTATAAAAGGTAGGGCTCTTCCTAAATACCGGGGTGGGGGGGGCTGAGGGTGACTATCGCATTCGATTTTTGATTGATTTCCGATTGACTATAAGAAAACAGGAAATATACCTCTACTGTTTTTTTCAGCCCATTTTTTTTTTACCTATATTAGTAATATTCTAAGAACAATTGATTAAATAATTAAATATGTTAAAATAATAGGCTTACCTTATAAAAGGACACCATTCACTTTACGGGCTTCAAATCACGATTCGTTTCAACGAATCTCTCGATGTATCAATAAAACACGAATAAATAAAAACTACACTATATCAGTTAGTCTATTCCACTTGTAAAATTAATTTATCATATCATTCGTCACCGATAAATTTTATCGATTTGACATTTCGTCCGAATAATCGATTACATGCGTTCGAGTTGCGGTCGCGGACACGACTGCGCGAGTGACAGTTACTGCCTTGAAGATCACTCGTGAATAGATGCAAGGTGCGCACGAGCACGCTTTTATACTATACCATACTTGATAAGAACATCGCAACTACAATAGCTTATTTTAAAATTAGAACAGAATTAATAATTTAAATGCCATTAGGTACCTCCTCTTTTTAGGTATATCCTCTTTGGTTTATTAATGTTTTTAGCAATTACATTTTGTTATTTTGATTAGTTTATCCTGCAATAGATTTTTTAAAATAAAAAATAACGATTTGCCAATTAAGCTTAAAATAATGGATGAATGACCTCATGGAGGATGATCTAGGTATTAATTAGAACAAAAAAAACTGTCTAAATATCATGGGTTTTTACTTTTTAGCGACTTTATACAGCTCCTAGTTTGCACCAAGTTTTATTGAAATCGTAAGAATTTTAGATATATTGTAAAGCCATACTATCAGGCAGGAATACTTTGCAGTAAGCTTCCTCACGAGCTTAGACTACCCGGTCAAAGTAACTATGGTGGAAAAATACTTAAGTACCAGTAGCGAACGGGGAATATTTTCAGAAGGGAAGCCGCAGGTACCTAAATATCCTAAAATAGCTAAGATCGCAATTTAATAAAATAAAAAAAACAATTTAACGACTTCTAATTTAATTTTACCTTTTTTTTTTTGTACTTTTGAAATATAAATGAGCATAGAAATGTCGTTGATCTGTATTTAAGCAATTCCTAAAGGGAAGCCGGTGGGAATCGTGTTATATGGAACCTTCGACACTGGTACTTTCCACCATAGTTACTTTGACCGGGTAGTCTAAGCTCGTGAGGAAGCTTACTACAAATACGTCGATACGTCGTGGATCGCAAAGTTTTACACCTTGAATATAATCCCGTATTTTTCAGAAATTTTAAGGATTTTTTGAAAATAACGAAAATGCGAGTAAAAAAAAAACCCCGCCGAATACATAACCGCGAATCGGCAAACAAAGCGTAGGGTTCCACCCTGCCAGGTGGACCGACGACCTGAAGAACGTGGCTGGGGGGGACTGGATGCAGAAAGCAGAGGACCGAGTGTTGTGGCGCAACTTGGGAGAGGCCTATGTCCAGCAGTGGACTGCGATAGGCTGAGTTGATTGATTGATTGAATACATAACCTCCTTCTTTTTTTGAAGTCAGTTAAACAATTTCAGTTAATAATCACATTAGTTTTTTATTTATCTTTCAGGTCGTGACATTCAGCATCCAGGGACTATATTCTCTAGGACAACTCCTAAGTTCTGGAGGAAAGTATGTAAGTAGAAAAGAACGTGGAAACCATTATGGTTATTTATCGATCTTTTGCAGTAAACACATTGAGAACATGATGAATCATCCCCTAACATTTTCTGGCCCGATGGGGCAGTAAAGTTCTGGAGTGGCGACCGCGTACTGGAAGACGCATCGTGGATAGGCCCCACAAGGTGACCTACGACCTGGTGAAGGTCGCGGGAATCCACTGGATGCGGAAAGCGCAGGACCGGTCGTTGCGGCGATGCTTGGAGGAGGCCTATGTCCAGCAGTGGATGTCTTTCGGCTGAAATGGTGATGATGATGATGAAGTTGGACCTTGATCTTGCACGCACCTCTTTAGATCAGAGCTCGCTATTACTACTAATAGTTGGGATGGTGGCCTTTTCTTCCAAGAAAACAGAGATTTAACTTCTATCCAACCAGGATGGTAATCAGTGTCGTAGCTAGGTCATGAGCGCCCATGGATTAGAATTTTGTCCCCCCCCCCCCCCAAACTTATTTTTTACGAATGGAAAAACATACCTAAGCTCGTGTTTTTATTTTGGGTAAGTTCTTATTGTGCCCGTAACCAAGCGGCCTGGAGGCTGCGGGTCCAGCGGTCAGCCTCAGCAAAACTATGAAAGTATTCGTAAGTGTCGAATTCGTACCAGGCCCCCTGAATCGTGAGGAAAGTACTCGCACTTTTTATATAGTACAGTCTGCCGAAACGAGCTAAAGGCCCACCTGGTGTTAAGCGGTTACCTTTGCCCATAACAACTGCTGCTGTTTAGGCTGTTGCCTAAATGGTCCCGCAAGTTGATTCGCCAAACTGAGACATGAAGATGGAAAGTCTCATGTGATTGTAATTTCTCCGGCACCCCCTTCCCACCGAAACACAGTAATGCAAGCATCACTGTTTGACGGCAGAAGTGGTACGGTGGTAGTACCTCCCCGGACGAGCTTCCTCACAAGGAGCTCTGCTACTACGTGTCCTCTAACTAAACTCTATTCACAAATCCGAGACTCGGAAGAGTTTCTGTAAATTGTCGTCACTCATTTATGATAGAACCGTCATAAATTAATTTTAAGATTTGTGAATAGCAGAGCACACTTTCTGTAACTTTTCTCACGGATTCGGAAAGGCAATGAAAGTAAGTCGAACTTTTTGCGAACCTACTTTTGGTATACCCTTTCAATTTTGCAGGCTGTATGTAACGGTACTGCAGTGTAACCGTGACACAGTCGTGAGGATAGGATTAAGGACACAGCACATCCTACTAATATTATAAATGCGAAAGTATGGATGTATGTATATTTGTTTGTTTGTTAGAGAGATCAACGCAGAGCCTAAAGTTCTAGAAAATACAACGTGTATCAGAAATGCGTGGTCATATTTGAAGAGCTTATTCAGGGGATGCTATCAAACAACTTTTATTATGGGACCAACCATGAAATCGCGCAAAAAATATCCGCCGATCCTTACATTTTGTCGAGCAACATCGATGATTTAGTAGGGAACAGCTGATATTTTTTTCGCGATTTCAGGGTCGGTCCCATAGTAAAAGTTGTTCTATGCTATGCCTTGAATGAGCTCTTCAAATATGACCACGCATTTCTGATACACGTTGTATAGAGATACTAGACTAGATACACTAGTCCTTCAAATATGAAAATTTCAATCAGGTTTCATTTCAAATTGAATTTGGTATGTACCTTATTCATGCCTTATTTACTAATATACATTTATAATTTTTTTATCTTGTATTTAATTAAACACAGTTTTTTTTTATCCTAGTTCAATATTATGATTATCTATAAACATGGTTCCTTCGTCCGTGTGTCACTGCAGGGTGCCAACTGAAAATCAGCGCTGGATTTTCCACGCCAGCACATGCTGAGGTGGTGACCCTTTTTGGCATGGGCAATAATGAGCATTGGGCATGCCCGGCAGCAACTTCATGTTTACTCATGTCTAATTTTAGTAATTTTATTGATGTTTTTGTTGTGCTGTCACTGTCCAGTGCCAAATAAGTTTTTCTTTCTTTCTTTACCTAAAAGTGTAGACTATAGTTTTTTTAAGTTTACCCTAGAAAATTTTACGCAAGCGAAGTCGCACGGGCACTGCAAGTAATTATAATCCTGTATCTGTTTTTATGTATTTTAGGGCACACTAATTACGTTGACATTTGTACCGATAAATATTATCAACACAATTTATAAAACTAATTACTATGCTAAAAACACTTAATAAATTGAATATTTTATTATCAAACTACGATAACAATTCTGGTTTTAATTTCCAGTTTGTCTGGGGATGAGGTAGTAGGTAGGATTCTTTAGTCTAGAATTTTAAATGCCTTATTTTGTTAGTTTTGGGTGACATCGTACAATTAGCATAATTATTCAGCCAACTACTATAAAAAAAAATTTACTATAATTATTGTCCCAAAAATATGTATTTATTTACTAATGTGAAGCTCTTAGATGTCTTATTACTCCAGTAGGGCAAAAAATGTGGATAGATAAGGTTATTAATTTCTCCTAACTGGAGAAGAGACAGAAAATAATGGAAACTGTTAGAGGAGACCTTTGCCAGGAGGCACACTGAACTTAGAGATATTTTGTAACAAGGAAACATAGCATAGAGAGTTCAGGATAGGGAAGGCTTATTATTATTTAGATTATTAATTTAGGCCGTTAGGGTGTTACCAGTACCACACCAATCGATCGATGATAAAATGAGATCAGTCGACGTCGATCGACAGGTCTTACATATAAAACAACTGTCGATCAATCACATAAAATAAGAATAAAAAAAAAAAAAAATAAAAAAAAAAATAAGGGCCAGTTAAAAACCACTAGAAACACTTTTTCTGGCATTTTTGCTGAACTGAGCTTATCTGGCGCAGCCGTGGGGCACACAATGATACTTTGGGATTACATTGCATTTTATTGTTAGAATTGTTTATGTTATTGTGTACCTCTGCCTGTGGTCAAAACATCATTTTTCTTTCTTTCTTTCTGTCAACCATTGATCGACCGTTGATCTACCATCGACCGATCGATTGGTGTGGTAACAAACTTTTACTCTCAACAAAATTGATAATGATCTGAGATTGAAAGTGGGAATTAATCATCTTTCGTTTTTTACTATAGGAATAGGTACTTGTGCCTTACCTTCAAATCTTTCTGGAAATATGTCTATAGATACAGATTTGTCAAACCAAACTGCTAGTTTACTTTGAAAATGTATGTAACATTTAAATACGTAAAGGCTTGGAGACCTGGTGTCCTGAAATACAGACCTAGAGCTTAATTTAGGCACCAAACTCCCACAGTACTTTTAACTTTTATGTCTTACTCTGATACCGTGTAAAACTAATGTAATAATATTGTGGCGAAAAATAAATCATTCATTCATTCATTCATTGGGACCAGTGTAAAAGCCTTGCGCAGAAAGGCCTTTTCTCCACAGAGCCGTAGCTTTAAGATTTTGTGTGTAAGTACAATTTATTAAAGAGTATCCTGGAGGTGGTGTACCGAACCAGGAGTCGTTGGTTCGAATCCTGCTCGTGAGCGATTTTTTTTTTCCATAATTTACCTACATCCGTTTACTTATTGTGCGGGGATCTTCTCTGCTTAGTGGCTCCAGGGAGTTACAGTATTCCTTCCAAGATAACTGCCTTGTTAGGAGCTGTCAATAACACGAAATACAATAGTGATAATTGAATAAGTGGTACAGCAGCTTGTTTACATTTAGTGCCCTAAATAGATGGGATAGATGATAATTAATCAATCTATTTGCCTATTTCAACGGCGTAATTGACAATTCGCCATGCGATTTGCGTAAAAACAGGAGGGGCTCATGGCCAAGTAACAACCGTGTGGACTGTACGATCTGCGAGGTTAAGCTGCACTAGCCGTGGTCAGTCTGTGGATGGGTGACCGTTTCGTTACACATCGAGACCCCTTTGTGCCTCGGCGAGCACGTAAAGCCGTCGGTCCTGCGCCTGATCTCTCTCCGGTCGTGTGTCGAATTGCCGTCCCATCGGATTATGAGAGTGAGGGAATAGAGAGTTCACCTGTATTTGCGCACACACTTGTGCACTATAATATGTACCGCGCAGATAGGTAGTCTTTGTTGAGATTGGCCGCCGTGACCGAAATTCGGCCGGGAGGACATTATTATCCAATAAAAAACTAAAATGCCGTCGTGTGTTTACTGAAAGTGTTTCAATTAGTACGCGAAAGTAACTTGAAATAACCAACATACTTACTTTGTACTCGTTTATGTGTATTGTCCTGCCGCAGTGCCGCTGCGTATGGAACTCTATGGTATGGAATACTTTTTCGTTTGTTTTATTAGGGTATGACATATCTATATCTGGGTCTACAATCTATGAAACTATTGACTGAGTGTTCGGCGACCATTACAATAAGTTTACTAAAATGTTAAAACAATTCTTATGTAAGTGGCATACTTTTGTCTTTTTGAAAATCTTCTTTAACCCGAATCTAACCCAAGGAGTTTCTCACTTCGATAACTTTTTACCCGACTGCGCCAGAAGGAGGGTTATGTTTTTCGAGTGTATGTATGTATGTATGTATGTATATTTCTTTGGCACGCTCTGTAGCCTAAACGGCTTGATGGATTTTAGTTTGAGAAGTGTCGTTAGATTCGTCTTAATTCTGAGAGTGACACTGGGTACATCAAAATTTAAAAATTAAAATGGCCGCTTTTTGGTGCCATATTACCTCTTCAAAAAAAAATTTTTTCCGTCAAAAACTATCGAGTGGGGTATCAAAATAAAGGGTTTTATAAATGCTTTACAAAAAGATATACAACATATATGTTTAAATGTAATTTGGAATGAAAAATGCTAAAAAACAACAAAATTTTCAACGTTAAAAATTAATTTGACTTTTCAAAAAAAACATTAGTAGTATGATAAATAAAACATGACAAAACTATAAAAATTAAAATAAAAAAATTAATTAACAAAAACAAAAAACCCGACTGCGTGTAAAAATAACAGAAAAGATATAAACAAGACTTATCAACATGCATACGTAGCCTCCGACTGCATGTTGATAAGTCTTGTTTATATCTTTTCTGTTATTTTTACACGCAGTCGGGTTTTTTGTTTTTGTTAATTATTATTTTTATTATGAGATGATTTTCACATAGTACTCTTATTATACTTATAGTGCTCGCCCTTGTAGGTACGTATGTAATTATTTTTCTGGTGTATATATAAATAAATCATAAATAAAGAAAGAATAAGAATAGTTACCTAAGTTATATGGGGAAAGGAGGGTATTTTTAATATCACTGGGCCCGTTCTATAGGTGTAGCATATTAATATACAATAATTTTTACCATCTGGAATTATTGCGCGTCATAATTATGAAGAATGCGTGCGAAGCGTAAAAAAATAAATCTTTTTGGATAGGTACCTACGTCATTCATATTAACTACGAAATACAGACAAGTAAAATAGCTAACAGTAAATTGCAGCTATGGGTAGGAAAATACGCTTTTAATGTAAATGTACAGTTATATACGTAATAACATATTTAAGCCTACCTAGGTATAAAGTATAGGTACCTACTGGTAAACCTGGGGGCTTGCCTAGTGCGTCAGGAAAGACAAACCAATAAACATTATTTGACGTCGGTACCGCAGCACGTGGCAGAACCGAGAAACAAATTGTTTTGAGGAATGATGAGTTATGAAGGTATGAAGAAAAATGGGTGTGTCATTATTTATGACACCTTTTTTTTTCATAGGTACAGTCAACAAATCGGAATCATGACCCACTCAGCCGATAATTCGTATGAAATTGTCAAAACACCAAAATTTTCTTCTTATTGGCATCGTGCTGCACTTAGGACATTTTGAATATTAAGGAAACTGCGTTAATACGGGTCAGAGGTATGCAATTTTGAGCTTTGTTATTAAATGCAATAGTAATCTATAATTGGATAAAAACTTTTATAAAGCTAGAATTATGTTTGTTCCGCATAGTTTACCTATAAAAAATAAGTAAACGATTTTATTTAAAAAATTATTACTCTTTCAATTCCAGAAGAATATTAATTAAACAGAAATTGGTAAACTAACTGTCACTGTAGGTCTGTGGTCACTGCCCAATAAAATTGATAACAAGTTTGTTGCCAGGGAAATATCTTTAAGCGAAATTCGACCTAATTATATTAGAATGTATATCCCCTCATGCAAAGCACAACAAAAAATCGGCCCCTAGTCCCCGGCGGCCCCGCTAGCCCTGGTTACGGTAGCGGCCTAGGTAACGGCGGGGCAGGGGGTGCTAAGAATCCCCGGCAGAGATCCGGCTACCATAACAAAAAAAGACTGGACCTGGCAGCATACAACACACGTACACTGCGGACCGACGAGAAGCTTGTCGAACTCGAGGAAGAATTGAGCAGGTTACGATGGGATATCGTAGGGTTATCTGAAGTCCGAAGAGAGGGGGAGGACACGATAATCCTCAAATCCGGTAACTTGCTCTATTTCCGGGAGGGCGATCAACTTTCCCAGGGCGGTGTCGGGTTTATCGTCCACAAGTCTCTTGTGAACAACATAGTGAAGATCGAGAGTGTTTCGAGCAGGGTGGCGTACCTTATACTCAGAATAACCGAAAGGTATTCGTTGAAGGTTATACAGGTATACGCCCCGACCTCGAATCACCCCGACGATGAGGTGGAGACCATGTATGAGGATATCTCGAGAGCCATGCATGGCTCTAAAACTCACTTCACTGTTGTCATGGGAGACTTCAACGCGAAACTGGGCAATCGCTACGATGATGAGCTGCGAGTGGGGCAATTTGGATATGGATATCGGAACCACCGGGGTCATCTACTAGCCGGCTTTATGGAGAAGGAGGGACTCTATATGATGAACTCTTTCTTCAGAAAGCGTGAGCATAGGAAGTGGACCTGGTTGGGCCCTGATGGTGTAACAAAAAATGAGATTGACTTCATTATGTCGACGAAGAAGCAAATATTCAATGATGTCTCTGTGATCAACGCGGTTAAAACCGGAAGCGATCACCGTTTGGTAAGAGGCACATTGAATCTGAACATCAAGCTGGAAAGATCTCGACTGATGAAGTCTACGCTCCGTCCAGCACCGATCCAAATCCAAAACCCCGAGAGCTTTCAGCTCGAACTTCAGAATCGTTTCGAATGCCTAGGGAGCTCAGTGGACGATTACAACGATGGGTTTGTGGAAACTGTCCATACGGTCGGGTCTAGGATCTTTAGGACCCGTCGTACAAATAGAAACAAAAAGCTTTCTGACCACACTCTCGAGCTTATGGCGGAAAGACGCGAGATGATTCTGCAGTCCTCAGATGATGCGACTAAGTACCGGCAGCTCAATAGACAGATCTCAAAGTCCTTGAAAAGTGGCCTACGCCAATTTAATACGGAACGTATTAAAGACGCGATAGAGAAAAATAAGGGCTCCAAAGTCTTCGCAAGAGACCTGTCTATTGGGCAGAGCCAGCTTGCAAAACTGAGGACCGACGATGGCAGAGTCGTATCCTCCAAGCCAGAGCTATTGAAGGAGGTCGAGAAGTTCTATGGACAGTTATACACGTCCACCCGGACACCCGCTGTAAATCGGGCTCACGACCCAAGAGCTCGATTGACCCGACACTATACCGAAGATATCCCGGACGTCAGCCTGTACGAGATTAGGATGGCTCTGAAGCAGCTCAAAAACAACAAGGCACCGGGTGATGACGGAATTACGGCCGAACTCCTGAAGGCGGGTGGAAAACCGATCCTTAAGGCCCTTCAGAAGCTGTTTGATTCCGTCATTCTCGAGGGAAGAACGCCACAGGCATGGAGCAGAGGTGTGGTGGTACTCTTCTTCAAAAAGGGCGATAATGCTCTACTGAAGAATTATAGGCCCATCTCACTTCTGAGCCATGTCTACAAGCTGTTTTCGAGAGTCATTACGAACCGTCTTTCGCGCAGGTTTGACGACTTCCAGCCTCCCGAACAAGCCGGTTTCCGAAAAGGCTTTAGCACCGTAGACCACATACATACGCTGCGGCAGGTTATACAGAAGACCGAAGAGTATAACTTGCCTCTTTGTTTAGCGTTTGTGGACTACGAGAAAGCCTTCGATTCGATCGAGACTTGGGCGGTACTACAGTCTCTTCAACGGTGCCAGATTGACTATCGGTACATCGAAGTGTTAAAGTCTTTGTATGAAAACGCCACTATGTCAGTCCGATTACAGGACCAAGCCTCGAAACCTATCCTTCTGCAGCGAGGTGTGAGACAGGGAGATGTGATCTCTCCGAAACTGTTCACTGCTGCATTGGAGGATGTCTTCAAGGTTCTGGACTGGAAGGGGCTAGGCATTAACATAAACGGCGAGTACATCACTCACCTTCGGTTTGCCGACGACATAGTAGTCATGGCTGAGACCATGGAGGACCTCGGTACAATGCTCGATGACCTCAGTAGAGCTTCTGATAGAGTGGGTCTTAAGATGAATATGGACAAGACAAAGGTTATGTCGAATTCCCATATAGCACCCATTCCCGTAAACATCGGAGAATCTACACTCGAAGTTGTTGACGATTATGTATACCTAGGACAAACTGTCCAGCTAGGTAAGTCCAACTTCGAGAAAGAGGTCAATCGTCGGATCCGACTCGGTTGGGCAGCGTTCGGGAAGCTACGCAATATCTTCTCGTCCAAAATACCGCAGTGTCTCAAGACGAAAGTCTTTGACCAGTGTGTGTTGCCAGTAATTACTTACGGTACTGAAACGTGGTCGCTCACAATGGGCCTCATAAGAAGGCTCAAAGTCACTCAAAGGGCAATGGAGAGGGCTATGCTCGGAGTGTCCCTGCGTGATCGAATCAGAAATGAGGAGATTCGCAGGAGAACGAAAGTAACCGACATAGCCCGAAGAATTGCCAAACTTAAGTGGCAGTGGGCGGGGCACATTGCTCGCAGAACGGATGGCCGATGGGGCAGTAAAGTTCTGGAGTGGCGACCGCGTACTGGAAGGCGCAGCGTGGGTAGGCCCCCCACAAGGTGGACCGACGACCTGGTGAAGGTCGCGGGAATCCGCTGGATGCGGAAGGCACAGGACCGGTCGTTATGGCGATGCTTGGGGGAGGCCTATGTCCAGCAGTGGACGTCTTTCGGCTGAAATGATGAATGATGATGATGATATTAGAATGTTTGTAGAAAATTAAGCTTATGGTGGGTCATGAATGTCATGATTCCGTTTGGTCGAGTATACCTGTACTTCTCCTTGGAGGTGAAAGATGGATGTGTTCATGAACTAGTGCTGGTCAATGGCCGTATTTTAAGAAATGTAATTAGAAACCAGCTTAGCGATATTTAGGTATAGACATTATCGATATTTTTATGCATTTAATATAACTGCATTGAAATTGTTGACCGATTGCTAAGCCTTCAGTCACAGTTTTAGTTAAACTGTGCTTCAGTTGTTAGAGAACTGCACGCCGGCTGCAAGCGTATGCACAATCGTCGATAGTTTACTATATTATTATATTATCTGTGTTTTCGTTGCAATTATGTCAAATGCACAATAACTGCATCCAAACAGCAGTTTTGCAGCTAACTTGCAGTTCAAATGCCCTAATAATCAGTAATAAAAATCATAGATTACTGAGTTCACTAATCAATGCTGATTGATGTAGAGAAAGACATGCATGCCTAATTGCCTACGTCATGGAGGAAATGTCATTTGAAATAACAATAACAACTTGAATCGTGAATTATGCTTTAATGTTTTGTACTCGTAAATTATTTTTATTGTTAACAATAGGGGTTCCGATATGATTTAATGATAAGATGACCGTCAACCGTCAACTGATTGGTATTTAAAGTGAATGCACTCAAATAGTGTTTACTTAATTTTTTTTATATGTTTGGACATTTTCACACAGCACCATCTAGTCCCAAACCAAGCAGAGTTTGTACTATGGGTACTAAACAAAATGTCCCAAAAGTATTTATTTATTTATAAGAGAGTCATTGAATTACATACTTCAATAACGTTCGTAATTAAAGAGTGCTTGGAGCATCACACAATCACGTTTATTAATTAAAATAACATAAGTATAACAAACTAACTGACCCCCGCGGCGTCGCTCCCTTGATAGGTATGTGATAGTAAGATAGAAAGTATGTAAGTGTGTTAATCCAGGACATGGTCTAAAAAAACCTCCTCATATGCCCACCGCGATAGTTGCTGGTCATTCTCGATACGTCCGGAAGGAACAGCAGTTTGTTGGGCCGGTGCACCCTGGGCACGGGTAATAATCCCCTAGGTTATGTTACATCTATAGATTCCATCTGGTGCAGGTGTTGTCAGGGCATGGTTGCTTTGGCAGATACCTGCACCAAGTGGCGAGACGGGAGGCTACACCCGTGTGTCACCAGTGCGGCTGTAGTGAGGACACGGCCCTCCATACTCTGGCGCAGTGTCCTGCCTGGGTGGTGCAGCGCCGTGCTCTCACGGCAGCAATCGGGGGAGACCTCTCGCTGCCGGCCGTGGTCAAGGCCATGGCTGACAGTGAAGAGGCGTGGGAGGCGGTCGCGTCCTTTTGCGAGGAGATTATCTCGCAGAAGGAAGCGGCGGAGCGGGTCAGGGAGGAAGACTCTCTCGCTGATCCGATACGCCGCAGACGGACAGGGAGGCGCAGGCGTCTATATGGCGATCTGATGCCACCCTAAATAAAGCCAGTGGGCGATAGATTGGGGAGTCTATCGTCCGCATTGCACGGCCCTTGAGTTGTGGTGATGTCCCAGGTGTGCCCGGACATCGCCAAAAGAGTGTGAAAAATTAAAGTATGAAGGCCCTGAAGTGGGCCGCGCTGGATGGGTCGCGAAAGTCATGCGTAGCAGTTCTCGTGGCCCATCCACCCAAGGCGAAAGTAGGCACACGGCGATTTTTTAATGGGTGCGAGCCCCACATAACCACACTGCTTCCCCGGCAGTGTGACATGCGATAGGCATTTTCTCCGCTTAAAAAAAAAAAAAAAAAAAAAAAAGTTACATCTACTATCTACTAATATTACAAACTAGCCTTTGCCCGCGGCTTTACCCGCGTGGATGTCGTTTATCGCGCATTCCTCGGGAACTGTTCATCTTCCCGGGATAAAAAGTAATATACATCCATACATCCTCATCCTCACAAACTTTCATCGATTCTCTTGTTCACGAACTAAACTTATTTTAATCTATCGCTCTCTTTTACTAACAGTACATACAAGAAAGGGATGGCAACAATTAAATTAGTCGGAATTTAGATTTCCATACAAGTTTAGTCGTGATCTCAGAACGTGCGCACTAAAATATAAAGAAATGTAACACGTAAACTAATGTGACAGCATAGAATAAATAATAGTAGTAATAGACAGTTCTAAATTTGTTGCCATCCTTTTCTTGTATCTACTATTAGTAAAAGAGAGAGATAGTTTAAAATAAGTTTAGTTCGTGAACAAGAGAATCGACACCAATATTAGTAGGAAGTAGGATTGAAAGTAGAATGCGTAAGTATGGATGTTTGTTCGTTTGCCCCTCAATCACGCTGGAACGGCTGAACGGATTTGGATGAAACTTATTGACACACAGATAGACCATGTCCTGGATTGGCACATATGATACTTTTTATCGACATACCATAGGAGCGAAGCCGGGGATGTAAGCTAGTTAGGTGTATTTTGTAACGTCATAAGTGTTGTGATGTGTGAGATAGATTATGTACTAGCAATCTTATGAAACAGGTAATACCGCATAGGTAGGTATATACGCATATTTATTGACACTTCTTAGAAACGATACTTTTCTAAATGATGACTACAATGGGGAAGGAAGGAAAGTGGTTCAGTAGGCATTTACAAGAGAGAGTAGTAGTAGAGCTCCTTTTTTGAAAGAGCTCGTCCGGGGAAGTACTACCACCGTACCTACTTCTGCCACCAAACAGTGTTGCTTGCATTGCTATGTTTCGGTCTGAAGGGTACGGGTGCCGGTGAAATTACAATCACATGAGACTTTCCATCTTCACGTCTCAGTTTGGCGAACCGACTTGCGGTACCATTTAGGCAACAGCCTAGGTGATATTGAAGTTGTTATGGGCAAAGGTAAACGCTTAACATCAGGTGGGCCTTTAGCTCATTTCGCCATCCTAACTATAAAAAAAATAAAAATGAAAAATAACATGGAAATCTTACGAAATGAGAAATAAAGTAATGGCTTGGAGCCATTACTTTATTGAGTTTTTTAATTTATAATTATAATTTTATGTTATGTGTTTTATTGTACAAATTATGGATTTTTATCTGAAATAAACTGATTAATAATTATAAAAAAACTTTATTTCCACCATTGATACGAATAACACAATCATCACAGCAACATCATCGAAGTGGTCTCGTAATGATTCCAGGACTGCGGTTGGGTAGGCATGCTCCCTTCTCCGCTTTACTCAATTTTATCTTCACTAAGCAGCCAGTTCAAGAGTTCATATAAAAAAGCCTATGGCGTTAAGACCGCCTTTGTACCCTGTTGTGCATAAAGAATTAAATAAATAAATATAAATATATGAGGTATATTGCAACAAATAAAATTCGTATGTAAAACCAGCAAATGTAGGTACGTGTGGAATTAAAACTATACCGGGGTGGGCGTGAGTCCTCGCACGCACTTACAGTGGTACGAGGAAAAATATGACAAAGATGTTCAATAATGTTCAAACCTAAGAACATGATAATACAGGATCGAAGTACAAACGTTTAAGAACGCACGCTGAAATATCGGCCTGCACGAGTTTTTGAAGTCATGTCACAGATGGTCATGTGACGATTATACCGGTAAAGGAAAACATCGTGAAGAAATCTACTGTACACCTGAGAATACTCTGAAAAGTTCTATTTGCCTTGTGGACTAAGTTCTAAACCTTTTTTAGGTTTGTACCCTAGTCGGTAATTAATAGGTAATCTGTGCCTTGAGAGCTTGTCCTATCTTTCCAAAGATCTCTATGGTTAAAGGTTTTGGGTTTTGGTTGATCTGTCGATCGATAAAGCATCTACTCGAGCAGTTAAAATAATGCAAAGTTTATTGGGATTCAAATTGGCATTTATATTTGCACCTTGCTCACACGTACGGTACTGTGTGAGTGAGAGGCACAAAGAACAATAGAAGTGCCGCCATTTTCAATCCCATTCTGCCAGAAATTCCTTATCCGCGCGAGTGTATGGAAGGTTTAGTTACATTTAAATTAAGAACCTGGAATTTTGAATATACGTGATTTATTCCGGTTCAACGTTCAACTTGTTTTATTATAATTTTGAACTACTTTGCGCATTTTCCTTTACACTACGCACTCTTGCGCATCAATTCGCAAGCGATTGCGTGCGTCAGTCACCGCGCATTCGCCAATGTGTTCGAAACTTTATTCTGACGCACTTTGTAACCAGTGGGCTTGTCCCTAGCGGTGATGTTTACATCTTGATTCTTGAATGTTACGTTGTTACCTCTTTTGCGCAGGCTAGTACCGAGCGTCGAGAATAAAATCAGGAAAGTAACGGGGAATCCACAAATGTCACAAAAAGGAAATTTTGTGTCGAAATTCTGACAAATTCAAAGTTAAAAATATTTGATTCAATCATTCGACGATATTTTTATTTATTTTTATAGGTATTATAGGATTGAGAACGATCTAAAGGCCCACCTGATGCTATGCGGTTACCTTTGCCCATAACAACTTCAATACCACCTAGATTGTTACCTAAATGATGCCTAAACGGTACCGCAAGTCGGTTCGCCAAACTGTGACATAAAGATAGAAAGTCTCATGGGATTGTAATTTCACCGGACCCGTACCCTTCAGACCGAAACACAGCAATGCAAGCATCACTATTTGGCGGAGAAGTAGCTACGGTGGTAGTACTTCCCCGGACAAGCTCTTTCACAAAGGAGCTCTACTACTACTAAACTTGGTGTAAACTATGCATCCAAAAAATTATGCATGGGCCACTCTGTGATTAACGCGTCATGGTCATAGCAGGTATTCATGTCTCATGAGAAAATATTGCGGTGTTTGCTGTGCTGTACTGTACCTTATGCACTAAAGTTCTCAAGTTTCGTTGATTCTTTTTCGCTCGAAATTCGTTGCAATTAAAAGTAAACCGTCTTTTCCTTTTCCTTTTGAAATGTTCTGAACCATTTCTTCGTAAGTATAATAAATGCCGCTGCCGTGTGGATTCCATGCATGTTTCCCCTGGGACACGCGGAGAATCGATCATGTTTTCGTTTCTTATCTAACAATGGCGCATTCTAGTAGTAGTAGTAGAGCTCCTTTGTTCGTCCGGGGAAGTACTACCACCGTACCTACTTCTCCGCCAAATAGTGATGCTTGCATTGCTGTTTCGGTCTGAAGGGTACGGGTGCCGGTGAAATTACAATCACATGAGACTTTCCATCTTCATTCCTCTATTTGGCGAACCGACTTGCGGTACCATTAAGGTAACAGCCTAGGTGGTATTGCAGTTGTTATGGGCAAAGGTAACCGCTTAACATCAGGTGGGCCTTTAGTTTATTTTGCCATCCTAAACTATAAAAAAACTGTTGTTTAGAAACTGTGTTATTGGATAGGTAATTGAGTTTTTCATTAGTAAGCCCAAAGTCTTTTTCTACCACTCTATTAAACTCAATCTGTATTAAACTTACAATATAATTCTCTTGAATAATTTTAATTATATTATATTGAAATTATTTTTGCATTTTTTTTTTTATTATTATAATTCAATCCATAATTATTGTAATAAATAAATTAAACTTAGTCTCCATAAATTTATGTTTTTTTTTTATAGTATTGGATGGCGAAACGAGCTAAAGGCCCAGCGGTTACCTTTGCCCAAAACAACTTCAATACCATCAGGACCTAGGCTGTTACCTAAATGGTACCGCAAGTCGGTTCGCCAAACTGAGACATGAACATGGAAAGTCTCATGTGATTGTAATTAATTGTACCTAAGAAGTACGTAGGTACTAGGTAGGTTATTGTTATTGTATAAAATATTGTATCATAAAAATCAAATTAAGTATTTAATAATATCTGTATATGTTTTGAATAACAAATATAGTTACAACTTGATTTAAATTAATTATTGATAATAAGGAGTCTGGATTTGTGCCCGGTCAATGGCAATAGGCTCGCCACCTATTACATGGGACTATAACATAACTGGCGAAATGTGGGTGTACTATACATCTCTGCCTACCCCTTCGAGGAAATACAGGCGTGATGTTATGTTGTTATGTTATTTATAATAAGTTTCGAATAACAAGTATAGTTACAACTTGAAGTAAATTAATTAATGATAATATTATTTAAGTAGGTTATCAGCTAGCTACTCGTTCCACTGTGAAAGTCGTGCATGCCTGTAAGTGACCTATTTGCACAGGACCACTTTATGAATACATTGTGTATTATGTATAAAAAAAATATATATATATATATATTTTAGGGGTAGGCAGAGGTGTATAAATTGTCACTTAACGGCCTTTTAGTCATCGGACGGCAGTATAGCACACTCACATTTCTCCAGTTATGTTAAAAAGTCCCATGTAATACGGGGCGAGTCTATAACCATTAACCGGGCACAAATCCAAACTTTATTTATTTACTAAAAGGCACACCAACAACCTATTCACAATTATTTTTATAGAAGGGATTTTTTATCTTTTTATATATATAGACCAAGGTCAATCCTGATTCCCAACTAACTGACGTCACAGCAGTGCGGCAGTCGTAGGAATGTGTAATTTAGGTAAAAATGTCATAAAATGTGTGGTGTGGGTACGTAAAAAAATATAGACGTAAGCAGCAAAAACCAAAAACCACATCGAATAATGGCGGGATAATAGGCAAAAAAAACATGATAAGCATTGGTGACGCACTACAAGAGTACCGAACTACTGACGTCGTAATTGCCTTTTCCCTGTTCAAACAAAAATTGTCAGGGGTAATCCAGAGAACAAATGCTGCCCAAGGGGTGGGTGAAATGCTCTGTACAGTCAAGTATAGGTACAGGGTCGCCAGATATAGATGAAGATTTCTCAGGAAGTTATTATAGAATGGTTTGATTAGGCTTTTATATAAATACAGTTTAACATTGTCCGTTATTAAAATGATATTTCACTCGAAAACATCCATAATCTTCTGAGAAAACTTCATTTATATCTCTCTAGCTTCTCTTTGCTTTGTTAGACTGTACTATCTACCCCACAAGATTAGGTATTTAGATTTGATCTACCCCGTAATAGCCCCGTGGTCACAGATAACGGAATATAAAGAGATCGGGCAAGCCGCCTAGTTCGCAAGGATTCCGAGTGTCGCAAGCTCAACTTACACAAACAACGCAAGAATCGCATCAATAAATTACAATAACGCAAGAAGAGAAGAGCTGGAAATACAATATAAAAAAAAATACTGGCTCCTTGGTAGACATTCACCGTTGTCAGTACACAACAAAATATTACTATATAAATAAATTTTAATGCCAATATGTACATATGGTATTCAGTTGTGGGGCTGTACCAAACAGAGTAATCGTCAAATCATCCAACGATTCCAAAACTAAGTACTGAGGGGCATCGTCAATGCGTCCTGGTATGTTAGAAATTGCGATCTCCACCGGGACCTAGAAATGGACATCTTGAATATAATTATCAAAAAATACGCAGAAGCTCATGAACATAGGCTTCATCTTCACGTGAACATCAAGGCAATACAGCTCCTCGACAACACGGATTTAACAAGAAGACTCAATAGGATAAAACCCTTCGAGTTAGTTTATGAGTGCAATAAAATAAAAGAACACTTGAACAAAGTGTTAGAAACTAAGGAAAGTGTTTATAGGACGCATTCATAGAATTTTAATTTTTTAGAAGTTTAAGTTAAAATTAAATTACTTATTAGTCTTAAGGCTAGATTGTAATACCGCTTTACCAATAAAAAAAATACAACAAAACCGGCCAAGAGCATGTCGGGCCATGCTCAGTATTATAGGGTTCCTTAAGTAGGTGTTACAAACAAATCAAATCCAATATTAATCACGGCTATTTTAGTTTTTGTAATAGACGGCAGAATTGGCGACTCAGACAGTGATGTCAGTAGCCGCTAGATGGCGCTATACAGTGCCAAATGTAATACACGGCACTTGACGGCAGCATTGGCGACGCAGAGAGTGTTGTACGACGCCGCTAGATGGCGCCAAATTTAAGAAGTGTGTCGTCAACATAACACAAAGTTACTTTTTGTGATTTTTTCAAATAGAATGTAGCTAAAGGAGCATTATTTGCTATGATCATTTTTCTCTAAGGTCAATGACCTTTGAACTAGGACGTTTTAAGTATTTTTCAGTTTTCTGTCTATAACTCAAAAAATTATAATCACATTATACTCGAAATAATTTTAAAAGAGAGTTTTCACAAAGGTCTATCAATGTGGAAGATTATAAGTTTCTACGTTGCATAGTTTAGAAATGGCAGGGGGGGGGACACATTGCAAGCCACTTTGGCGGGCTATATTTCGCAGATGGTACACCTGATAAACATTACCTTCATTTTAGTAGACCTATTTAATGATACCCCACACGAGGGGGTGCAGCGAAAAAAATTTTTTTTTCCCCATTTCACATATATGGGCGCCACCCCTAAAGAACGTAAAAACTATTTTTTTATTCTTTTAAAATTGAGATCTATATGCAGACTATTTTTTAACAAAATTTCATTTACTTATGTTTATAACTGTAGAAGTTATTAAGCTGTAAAGGATTAGGACAGACGGACAGACGGACAGACGGACAGACGGACAGACGGACGGACATGACGAAACTATAAGGGTTCCTTGTAGGACTTCGGAACCCTAAAAAGCACGCATACGCATAAAACATGCACACTTGTATCCTTACGGCATTTCGGAAATAAAAGAAAGTTTTCCCTCAAACTGGCGTGCATACTCACTCGGATGCAAGTTACGATGAACTAGCGGCAGTGTATGCCCGCTGTGCATACAACGGTCAGCCTTTACGCGGCGGTGTATCCTCTCTAGTATTCTGTTGCTCTGAGCCCGTGTAGTAGCGAGAAGAGCGTCCGCTCTAGACGCCAGTCAAAAGCTAGAAAGTGGCTAAATAATTTAGCTACCTACCGAAAAATTTTGAGTAGCTGACAAGTCTCAAAATGTAACCAGATCTAGCTAAAAGGCCGACCTAGCTAAAGTGGCAACACTGGCGCTGGAAAAGCCCGAAATTAAAAAATAATTGAAACGAATTATTTTTGTTTTTTTGTTTAGTCACCATTGTGTATCCCCTAGTAGTCTGTGTATCCCCTAGTAGTCTGTGTATCTCCTAGTAGTCTGTGTATCCCCTAGTAGTCTGTGTATCCCCTAGTAGTCTGTGTATCCCCTAGTAGTCTGTGGTCACCGTTGTAGAGGCTTACATGTTGCAGAGGTTGAGTTGGGGGAGTGAGTGGCGTGGCAGAAGCAGGATGTGCTCAAAGAAAACTTGGTGTTTTCTGGTTCACATTTCACAAGTCTCCGAGTCACCACGACGTCGTTGTTATTTAAGATTCCAAGATAATTGACAGCGATTAACGATTTAATCTTTTACTGCTGTAATGAAAAGTTATCCGATTAACAATGTGACTACAATAAAATTATATAACCACGATTTAGATGTTTTCTGACAAACTAACTGGCATTGTGTTACAGATTTATTAAGATAAGAAATTATTACAAGCAGACGCCCACGTTGACAATTTCAAATTATGTTTTCATTAGTTTTAGAGTCACTACTCAGTTATCATTTTCTTTTTCCGAGCCTTTTCCCAACTATATTGGGGTCGGCTTTCAGTCTAACATAATGCTCCTTTAGCTACATTCTATTTGAAAAAATCAAAAAAAAAAAAATTTTTTTCGCTGCACCCCCTCGTGTGGGGTATCATTAAATAGGTCTACTAAAATGAAGGTAATGTTTATCAGGTGTACCATCTGCGAAATATAGCCCGCCAAAGTGGCTTGCAATGTGTCCCCCCCCCTGCCATTTCTAAACTATGCAACGTAGAAACTTATAATCTTCCACATTGATAGACCTTTGTGAAAACTCTCTTTTAAAATTATTTCGAGTATAATGTGATTATAATTTTTTGAGTTATAGACAGAAAACTGAAAAATACTTAAAACGTCCTAGTTCAAAGGTCATTGACCTTAGAGAAAAATGATCATAGCAAATAATGCTCCTTTAGCTACATTCTATTTGAAAAAATCACAAAAAGTAACTTTGTGTTATGTTGACGACACACTTCTTAAATTTGGCGCCATCTAGCGGCGTCGTACAACACTCTCTGCGTCGCCAATGCTGCCGTCAAGTGCCGTGTATTACATTTGGCACTGTATAGCGCCATCTAGCGGCTACTGACATCACTCTCTGAGTCGCCAATTCTGCCGTCTATTACAAAAACTAAAATAGCCGTGATTAATATTGGATTTGATTTGTTTGTAACACCTACTTAAGGAACCCTATAATACTGAGCATGGCCCGACATGCTCTTGGCCGGTTTTGTTGTATTTTTTTTATTGGTAAAGCGGTATTACAATCTAGCCTTAAGACTAATAAGTAATTTAATTTTAACTTAAACTTCTAAAAAATTAAAATTCTATGAATGCGTCCTATAAACACTTTCCTTAGTTTCTAACACTTTGTTCAAGTGTTCTTTTATTTTATTGCACTCATAAACTAACTCGAAGGGTTTTATCCTATTGAGTCTTCTTGTTAAATCCGTGTTGTCGAGGAGCTGTATTGCCTTGATGTTCACGTGAAGATGAAGCCTATGTTCATGAGCTTCTGCGTATTTTTTGATAATTATATTCAAGATGTCCATTTCTAGGTCCCGGTGGAGATCGCAATTTCTAACATACCAGGACGCATTGACGATGCCCCTCAGTACTTAGTTTTGGAATCGTTGGATGATTTGACGATTACTCTGTTTGGTACAGCCCCACAACTGAATACCATATGTACATATTGGCATTAAAATTTATTTATATAGTAATATTTTGTTGTGTACTGACAACGGTGAATGTCTACCAAGGAGCCAGTATTTTTTTTTATATTGTATTTCCAGCTCTTCTCTTCTTGCGTTATTGTAATTTATTGATGCGATTCTTGCGTTGTTTGTGTAAGTTGAGCTTGCGACACTCGGAATCCTTGCGAACTAGGCGGCTTGCCCGATCTCTTTATATTCCGTTATCTGTGACCACGGGGCTATTACGGGGTAGATCAAATCTAAATACCTAATCTTGTGGGGTAGATAGTACAGTCTAACAAAGCAAAGAGAAGCTAGAGAGATATAAATGAAGTTTTCTCAGAAGATTATGGATGTTTTCGAGTGAAATATCATTTTAATAACGGACAATGTTAAACTGTATTTATATAAAAGCCTAATCAAACCATTCTATAATAACTTCCTGAGAAATCTTCATCTATATCTGGCGACCCTGTACCTATACTTGACTGTACAGAGCATTTCACCCACCCCTTGGGCAGCATTTGTTCTCTGGATTACCCCTGACATTTTTTGTTTGAACAGGGAAAAGGCAATTACGACGTCAGTAGTTCGGTACTCTTGTAGTGCGTCACCAATGCTTATCATGTTTTTTTTGCCTATTATCCCGCCATTATTCGATGTGGTTTTTGGTTTTTGCTGCTTACGTCTATATTTTTTTACGTACCCACACCACACATTTTATGACATTTTTACCTAAATTACACATTCCTACGACTGCCGCACTGCTGTGACGTCAGTTAGTTGGGAATCAGGATTGACCTTGGTCCTGATTCTCTTGTACATACATACATAACATCACGCCTGTATTCCCCGGAGGGGTAAGCAGAAGTGTATAGCACACTCACATTTCTCCAGTTATGTTAAAAAGTCGCATGTAATATGGGGCGAGCCTATAACCATTAACCGGGCACAAATCCAGACTATATATATATATATAAAAAGATAAAAAATCCCTTCTATAAAAATAATTGTGAATAGGTTGTTGGTGTGCCTTTTAGTAAATAAATAAAGTTTGGATTTGTGCCCGGTTAATGGTTATAGACTCGCCCCG
Organism: Asteroscopus sphinx; assembly: GCA_949699075.1. Taxonomy (NCBI): domain Eukaryota; kingdom Metazoa; phylum Arthropoda; class Insecta; order Lepidoptera; family Noctuidae; genus Asteroscopus; species Asteroscopus sphinx. The sequence goes on along the minus strand of OX453010.1, from coordinate 25,495,040 downwards.
TATTACATGGGACTTTTTAACATAACTGGAGAAATGTGAGTGTGCTATACTGCCGTCCGATGACTAAAAGGCCGTTAAGTGACAATTTATACACCTCTGCCTACCCCTAAAATATATATATATATATATTTTTTTTATACATAATACACAATGTATTCATAAAGTGGTCCTGTGCAAATAGGTCACTTACAGGCATGCACGACTTTCACAGTGGAACGAGTAGCTAGCTGATAACCTACTTAAATAATATTATCATTAATTAATTTACTTCAAGTTGTAACTATACTTGTTATTCGAAACTTATTATAAATAACATAACAACATAACATCACGCCTGTATTTCCTCGAAGGGGTAGGCAGAGATGTATAGTACACCCACATTTCGCCAGTTATGTTATAGTCCCATGTAATAGGTGGCGAGCCTATTGCCATTGACCGGGCACAAATCCAGACTCCTTATTATCAATAATTAATTTAAATCAAGTTGTAACTATATTTGTTATTCAAAACATATACAGATATTATTAAATACTTAATTTGATTTTTATGATACAATATTTTATACAATAACAATAACCTACCTAGTACCTACGTACTTCTTAGGTACAATTAATTACAATCACATGAGACTTTCCATGTTCATGTCTCAGTTTGGCGAACCGACTTGCGGTACCATTTAGGTAACAGCCTAGGTCCTGATGGTATTGAAGTTGTTTTGGGCAAAGGTAACCGCTGGGCCTTTAGCTCGTTTCGCCATCCAATACTATAAAAAAAAAACATAAATTTATGGAGACTAAGTTTAATTTATTTATTACAATAATTATGGATTGAATTATAATAATAAAAAAAAAAATGCAAAAATAATTTCAATATAATATAATTAAAATTATTCAAGAGAATTATATTGTAAGTTTAATACAGATTGAGTTTAATAGAGTGGTAGAAAAAGACTTTGGGCTTACTAATGAAAAACTCAATTACCTATCCAATAACACAGTTTCTAAACAACAGTTTTTTTATAGTTTAGGATGGCAAAATAAACTAAAGGCCCACCTGATGTTAAGCGGTTACCTTTGCCCATAACAACTGCAATACCACCTAGGCTGTTACCTTAATGGTACCGCAAGTCGGTTCGCCAAACAGAGGAATGAAGATGGAAAGTCTCATGTGATTGTAATTTCACCGGCACCCGTACCCTTCAGACCGAAACAGCAATGCAAGCATCACTATTTGGCGGAGAAGTAGGTACGGTGGTAGTACTTCCCCGGACGAACAAAGGAGCTCTACTACTACTACTAGAATGCGCCATTGTTAGATAAGAAACGAAAACATGATCGATTCTCCGCGTGTCCCAGGGGAAACATGCATGGAATCCACACGGCAGCGGCATTTATTATACTTACGAAGAAATGGTTCAGAACATTTCAAAAGGAAAAGGAAAAGACGGTTTACTTTTAATTGCAACGAATTTCGAGCGAAAAAGAATCAACGAAACTTGAGAACTTTAGTGCATAAGGTACAGTACAGCACAGCAAACACCGCAATATTTTCTCATGAGACATGAATACCTGCTATGACCATGACGCGTTAATCAGAGAGTGGCCCATGCATAATTTTTTGGATGCATAGTTTACACCAAGTTTAGTAGTAGTAGAGCTCCTTTGTGAAAGAGCTTGTCCGGGGAAGTACTACCACCGTAGCTACTTCTCCGCCAAATAGTGATGCTTGCATTGCTGTGTTTCGGTCTGAAGGGTACGGGTCCGGTGAAATTACAATCCCATGAGACTTTCTATCTTTATGTCACAGTTTGGCGAACCGACTTGCGGTACCGTTTAGGCATCATTTAGGTAACAATCTAGGTGGTATTGAAGTTGTTATGGGCAAAGGTAACCGCATAGCATCAGGTGGGCCTTTAGATCGTTCTCAATCCTATAATACCTATAAAAATAAATAAAAATATCGTCGAATGATTGAATCAAATATTTTTAACTTTGAATTTGTCAGAATTTCGACACAAAATTTCCTTTTTGTGACATTTGTGGATTCCCCGTTACTTTCCTGATTTTATACTCGACGCTCGGTACTAGCCTGCGCAAAAGAGGTAACAACGTAACATTCAAGAATCAAGATGTAAACATCACCGCTAGGGACAAGCCCACTGGTTACAAAGTGCGTCAGAATAAAGTTTCGAACACATTGGCGAATGCGCGGTGACTGACGCACGCAATCGCTTGCGAATTGATGCGCAAGAGTGCGTAGTGTAAAGGAAAATGCGCAAAGTAGTTCAAAATTATAATAAAACAAGTTGAACGTTGAACCGGAATAAATCACGTATATTCAAAATTCCAGGTTCTTAATTTAAATGTAACTAAACCTTCCATACACTCGCGCGGATAAGGAATTTCTGGCAGAATGGGATTGAAAATGGCGGCACTTCTATTGTTCTTTGTGCCTCTCACTCACACAGTACCGTACGTGTGAGCAAGGTGCAAATATAAATGCCAATTTGAATCCCAATAAACTTTGCATTATTTTAACTGCTCGAGTAGATGCTTTATCGATCGACAGATCAACCAAAACCCAAAACCTTTAACCATAGAGATCTTTGGAAAGATAGGACAAGCTCTCAAGGCACAGATTACCTATTAATTACCGACTAGGGTACAAACCTAAAAAAGGTTTAGAACTTAGTCCACAAGGCAAATAGAACTTTTCAGAGTATTCTCAGGTGTACAGTAGATTTCTTCACGATGTTTTCCTTTACCGGTATAATCGTCACATGACCATCTGTGACATGACTTCAAAAACTCGTGCAGGCCGATATTTCAGCGTGCGTTCTTAAACGTTTGTACTTCGATCCTGTATTATCATGTTCTTAGGTTTGAACATTATTGAACATCTTTGTCATATTTTTCCTCGTACCTCGTACCGATAAGGCTGAGGAAAAGAAGAAGTGGTTTACATGATTTTACTGCATGTACTACAGTTAATCTGTGAACAGCGCTGTGGGCTGCAATATTGTTTATACTGAATATGTATAGACTTATTATTAGTTTTTATATTGTAGCTGTTTGCTGTTCCATCTGAATAAATAAAATAAAAAGCCGATTTTCAGCCCACCGTGCGACGTCCCCGGACAGCGTACGTTCAAAAAAACAAAAAAATATTAGGAAGTTTTGAACCAATACAAAATTGTATATTTTCACGGAAAATGAAAATCTAAACATCTCTTGCCCAAATAGGGTTTTTATAATCTACCAAGTAAATACAAATAATTGAAATAATAAAAAACCGGCCAAGTGTGAGTCGGACTCACGCAGTAAGGGTTCCGTACCACCCATCGATCTGACACACCATAGAAAGGATTTAATTTACGAGAGTTTATCAAAAGACATCAACGATCGTACGCGAAATGTGAATTTTTGCATCTCTTTCTTACGTAGGTACCACCACATATGTCTATGTTTGCCCTGTTTTATAGTATTTGTTGCTAAACTACATAGTATGCACTATAATTAGACCAAGTTTGACGGTGGTATATATTAATGTTGTGAAGATAGAGCAGTAACAAAAACTTTGAAAAAAAATCATGTTTTTCGAGGTTTCTTGTATGGGTCCCCATCTTCTTCTATCGTGTCGACATGAGCTACGTAATGATAATAGCTCATGCTGTGGGAAAAGGATTAGCCAGTCAGCAGGTTGGCAGCGGGGCTGACTGCCCAGGGTCCCCATACAACATACCCTTTGGTTTTAATCTTTATTTTATTTTTAGCATTTGTAGTGACAGGCACCATAGTAACACATATTCTGTGAAAATTTCAACTGGTTATCTATTACCGTTACAAAGATACAGCCCTGTGACAGACAGACGGACGGACGGACGGACGGACGGTCGGACGGACGGACGGACAGCGTAGCGAGAGTACGGAACTGGGTAAGGAACCTTAAAAAAGCAATGGTAACCTAATGGTTGAACGCTTGCCTTCCAAGCAGGGGAGGGTAAGTTCGAACCCGCCCCGCACCTCTGACTTTTCGAATTCATGTGCGGATCGGAATTCGATTATTATCGCTCGGAAAAAGTCGTGAGCAAACCTGCACACCAGAGAGTGCTCCATACAGTTCTCAATGGTGTGTGTAGTCCGCCAACCCGCACTGGGCAGTGCGGTGGACATAGGCATACTGAGAAGAGGCCCGTGCCCAACAGTGGGACAATAATGAGCTGGAGCTAAAGGACAATCATGTACATACATTTGTATGTTACATAGAATTCTAAATAATAAGGTAATAGAAAGGCGTACTGAGAAGAGGCCCGTGCACAACAGTGGGACAATAATAAGCTGGAGCCATAGAATAGTTAATAATACGTATTCTCTTTTCTTATGCTGGAGCTAAAGGACAATCATGTACATACATTTGTATGTTACATAGATATCTAAATAATAAAGTAATAGTAGTGGTAAAGGCACGTGAACTTTTCCCTGTGTACAGGGGTCTCGTAGGACACCAGTGCATAGTATTATATTATCTGTGCCAGTGCGTAAATCGTTTGCTTGATCATCAGTGCTGTTTTGGACGCAGAGTCACTAAAATTGTATTTTGCAGCATATCACACAGTGGTTTTTTAAAGCTTAATTTATTTTGCATTGAATGCCATGGTGGGCATAATAATCGTATTTATGTGTTGACAGCGGCGGCGAACCGGCGACACACGTTCCGGTATTAAAAGACTGTAGAAACATTTCTATTGCCTTATTATCTAGATTTCTATGATATGTTATGTACTATGTTATACTATATGAATGCATGACAATGAAGTTAAAAATAATGTTTGTAATTTATTTTTAATTATACTTACCTACTAAGCATATCTTAAAACATGCGGGCAAGGTCTTCGTAATTAAGACGCATTGCCTCCATATTGTCATATCTAGGACAGGTTTATTACGGAATATAAATTATACAGAGATGTTTTTTTTGAGAAAGGTAGAAGCTACACATTACACATATAAAGAAAACTGAACGAAATGGGCCCACATGTAAAATCAAATATAACTGTTATAGTAATTAATAGAAAATAAAACTATCGTCGTCATTTTTAGGGTTCCGAAGTCCTACAAGGAACCCTTATAGTTTCGTCATGTCCGTCCGTCTGTCCGTCTGTCCGTCTGTCCGTCTGTCCGTCTGTCCGTCTGTCCGTCTGTCCGTCTGTCCGTCTGTCCGTCTGTCCGTCTGTCCTAATCCTTTACAGCTTAATAACTTCTACAGTTATAAACATAAGTAAATGAAATTTTGTTAAAAAATAGTCTACATATAGATCTCAATTTTAAAAGAATAAAAAAATCGTTTTTCCGTATTTTAGGGGTGGCGTCCATACATGTGAAATGGAGAAAAAAATTTTTTTTTCGCTGCACCCCCTCGTGTGGGATATCATTGAATAGGTCTACTAAAATGAAGGTAATGTTTCATACACCACTTTTTTATCAGGTGTACCATCTGCGAAATATAGCCCGCCAAAGTGGCTTGCAATGTGTCCCCCCCCCTGCCATTTCTAAACTATGCAATGTAGAAACTTATAATCTTCCACATTGATAGACCTTTGTGAAAACTCTCTTTTAAAATTATTTCGAGTATAATGTGATTATAATTTTTTGAGTTATAGAGAGAAAACTGAAAAATACTTAAAACGTCCTAGTTCAAAGGTCATTGACCTTCGAGAAAAATTATCATTGCAAATAATGCTCCTTTAGCTACTTTCTATTTGAAAAAATCACAAAAAGTAACTTTGAAATGACAAACGTCTTAAATTTGGCTTCTTGAATTTATCGCTAGATGGCGCTACTAACAACACGCTCTGAGTCGCGAATGCTGCCGATTATTGCAAAAACTAAAATAGCCATGATTAATATTCGATTTGATTCGTTTGTAATTACACCTACTTAAGGAACCCTATAATACTGAGCATGGCCCGACATGCTCTTGGCCGGTTTTTTAAGAGAAGCAGGGATTACCGAAGTCGGGTTTTAGAACAAGAATCATAATTATAATTAGTTACTGTAGGTACGCGCAAAGTAACTAGGACGGAGTGAAGTTATTTTAATAAAATAATAATAAATGTGATACAGATATGTCTTTGTTTTCGTTTGGTGTATTTAAAATAAAGAATATAATATTATAATAAAACAAGTTTAACCGAAATAATAAATAAAGAAAAATAAATAATAAATGAAGAATAGGTATAGGTAATAAATAAATATGAAACATAATATTCCCGCATGACGAATGTCCTGCTCATTATTTGGTTACACTAACTTCCCAAATTCTTGGATTGGTAGAGGAGGCCGTGGCTTGCAGGATCCCCAGGGCTAACATCCCTTGATTTTTATATTTGGGGACACATATAGAGCCTTTTTGTGTACTCGATATTTAGGAGTTAGGGACTTATTTAAATTGTAACGTGGAAGTCAATAAAGTATTTATTTATTACTAGCTTTTACCCGCGGCTTCGCTCGCGTTAAATTCTGCTAACCCACGTGACGGATCCTGTTAATTCAGTCCAGTCCAGTCCAGTTCCATCCATCCATTTCATTCGGACCGTCCAGTCCAGTCCAGTCACTATCCCACTATCTCACTATCCCACTATCACACTATCCGACTATCCTACTATCTCACTATCACACTATCTCACTATCTCGTTCCATGTCCAGTCCCGTCCCATGACCCGTCGCGTACCATGTCCCGTCCCGTCCCATGTCCAATGTCCCGTCCCATGTCCCGTCCCATGTCCCGTCGCGTCCCATGTCCCGTCCCGTCCCATGTCCAATGTCCCGTACCATGTCCAATGTCCCGTCCCATGTCCAATGTCCCGTCTCATGTCCCATGTTCCGTCCCGGCCCATGTCCCTCCCTATGTCCCGTCCCCCATGTCACATGTCCCGTTCCGTCCCGTCCCATAGCCAGTCCCCCATGTCACATGTCCCGTCCCGTCCCATGTCCCGTCCGTCCCATGTTATCAGTTGTTCAGCAAATCAAATTTGGTGACACAACGACTGCAGCACCACCTACCGGGTCTATTTGTTAATTCAAACCATGCAGGGACCCGGACTCGAACGTACCTACACAAAAAATATCATTAAAATCTATCATCTATCAGTTTAGGAGATCAGTGACATACCGACAGCAGCGCCACCTACCTGGGGCCTGATTCACAACCGTTTGAAAAGTTTCCGTTTCCGAGGTGAAATTTGACCGGCAAACGAATCAAAACGACCACTTCCTGCGACTACGAATAATGAAAAGCATTCGAAACATCAGGAAAAGCAATGTTAATAATCATACACGATGTAATCCTGACAAACTTGTTATATTACAAAAAAAAAATTTGAGAATCGAACGCATTCGGAAACGCTATTCATAGTTCTTTAATTTTACATCGAGTGCCTTCCGACAGCAAATGGCTCACGGGAGAGTTTCCATGAATTTCGCGTTGCGTTTCCGAATCCATTCGGTTCTCAAATCGTTTTGTTTCTTAATAAAACAAGTTTAACCGAATTACATCGTGTATTATTATTAAAATTGGTTTTCCTGACGTTTCGAATGCATTGCAGCGTTCATGGTCGCAGGAAGTGGTCGTTTTGTTTTATTTGCCGGTCAAATATTACTTCGGAAACGGAAACTTTTCGCTGGCCACTGGTCCAATTGTGTTTTTAAACCATCCAGGAACCCATTGAAACATACACACAAAATTTCATCCAAATCTTATTTAATACGTTCTTTAAATTAGAGGGGACCTTGAGGGGACCCGAGTTTACCATACCGAACGGGACGAACATCAAATGTTTGACAGGTTGGAACAGTTTGTATGGGAAAACAAAATTGTTTTTTTTACTATGTTCCTCGCAAATTTTCCACAATTTCTAACCTTTTAAACCTACCCTGGACTTCCACAAATATTTTAAAACCAAATTAGCCAAATCGGTCCAGCCGTTCTCGAGTTTTAGCGAGACTAACGAACAGCAATTGATTTTTATATATATAGATGTATACTTCCCGGCAAATAACTTTAACATGCGCAGTGATCGATTTAAGCGATTCTAACCTTTATGTAATTACACTAACATGCCGCCATTATTGTTCAAGTTATTTGCCGGGAAGTATAATACCATGCACAGATTATACCATGTATCTCATCCGCGTAGGTACGTACGACACTATGTTATTTTAATGTTCGTAAAATTTTCGTTTTTGTAACTAAGTTATGGTTTTTTTTTTTTTTTTTTTTTTCCTTTGTGGTTTTTTTTTTTTGTAAACAGCGTTTAGGAGCCAAACAATTTAAAATCAATTTAAAAGTGGAATGTGTAACCAGCCTTACAATACTACAGTAGCTGGCGCTAACATTAGTAATGGCAGCAGTTGTATGTAATTATCTAGATAAACAGCTTTATCAATGACAGTGGGTCATACAGTCGTACGGTCGGCATCGGTCGGTATAAAGTAAGCCAACCCCTCTTGCTGCGGGCTCCCAGGTCGGGTAGCCTTTGTTATGTCACGGTGACCTTCTAGATACATGCGAAGTATTGAAAAGTGGCATGAATGAAGTAGAAGCAAAAATATACAGGATTGTAGTACCTACGTGGATAGATAGAATATACTTTATTGTACACCATGAAAATAATATTAAACAGGAACAACGTTTAAATTATGGGTAAGTATGGTGGACTAAGGCCTTAGCTTTCTCGTACTGAGAAGAGGCCCGTGGCCAGCAGTGGGACAGTAATGGGCTGGTTATATTATGTTTTATGATGGACTGTGTTTTCAATGATTCTGATGTAGGGTCAATAACTAAAAACAATGTGGCCCCGTGCGTGTCACAAAATTTAGTGTTAGCAGTACACACATAATTAGTAAAAAATATAGACAAAGTGAAGCAAACAATCTAGTGAAACCAATAAAAAAAAATGCTCCTTCGTGTCCAACCAGCGCTCACGCACACACATGCACTTCAAACCGTGCTCATCCCTCTCAGTTACAGCACACATGTCGCGACATCGTCCAGTAAGCATCGCGAAAGCAATTTTTTTGCTTCATGATTGTTCGCAGCACTTCATCTTTATTTTTGAAGCGAAGCTTTTTTACTGTCTGTAGTTAGCAAGAACAATAAACATTGTAAACAAAAAACGAGGTTTCTTGTATGGGGAGGGCCCCCTTTTGGTTTGTACTAGATACTTTTAATGCTGTCTCCTTTCATATGTTATTGTGTGTACCTAAATCTATATATATAAAAATCTTTTGCTGTTCGTTAGTCTCGCTAAAACTCGAGAACGGCTAGACCGATTTGGCTAATTTTGGTTTTAAAATATTTGTGGAAGTCCATGGAAGGTTTAAAAGGTGAGAAAATGTGGAAAATTTGCGAGGAAAATAGTAAAAACAACAATTTTATTTTCCCATACAAACTGTTCCTACCTGTCAAACATTTGATGTTCGTCCCGTTCGGTATGGTAAACTCGGGTCCCACGTAATAAATAAGATTTGAATGAAATTTTGTGTGTATATTTCAATGGGTTCCTGGATGGTTTAAAAACAATTGGACCCGGTAAGTGTCGCTGCTGTCGGTATGTCACTGATCACCTAAACTGATAGATGATAGATTTTAATGATATTTTTTGTGTAGGTACACACGGCTACACATCAAGCTGTACAAAACCAGTAAAAGCTGACCTCGCGTTGTAAGGAAAACCTATACAATGTGAGGTCAGCTAATACTGGAAATGTACAGCTTGATGTGTAGCCGTGTGTACGTTCGAGTCCGGGTCCCTGCAAGGTTTAAATTAACAAATGGACCCGGTGGGTGGCATGGCGCTGCAGTCGTTGTGTCACCAAATTTGATTTGCTAAACAATTGATAACATGGGACGGACGGGACATGTAATATGGGGGACGGGACATGGGACGGGACGGAACGAGACATGTGACATGGGGGTGGGGACATTGGACGGGACGGGACATGGGAAGGGACATGGGCCGGGACGGGACATGGGACATGAGACGGGACATTGGACATGGGACGGGACGGGACATGGGACGCAACGGGACATGGTACGCGACGGGTCATGGGACGGGACTAGACATGGGACGAGATAGTGAGAAAGTGGGATAGTGGGATAGTGAGATAGTGGGATAGTGTGATAGTGGGATAGTGAGATAGTGGGATAGTGAGATAGTGGGTTAGTGGGATAGGGATATAGTGGGATAGTGGGATAGTGATATAGTGGGATAGTGGGATAGTGACTGGACTGGACGATCCGAATGAAGGGATGGATGGATGGATGGATGGAACTGGACTGGACTGAACTGAATTAACAGGATCCGTCACGTGGGGTAGCAGAATTTCACGCGATCGAAGCCGCGGGTAAAAGCTAGTTATAAATAAATAAACAAAAGCCATAATAACACATATTCCGTGAAAATTTCAACTGTCTAACTGTTACGGTTAAAAAGATACAGCCCTGTGACGGGCAGACGGTCGGACAGCAGCGGCGTGGGCGGCGTAGGCAGAGGAAAAGGGTCCCGTTGGCACCCTTTTGGTACGGATTGCGAATATCAGCATCAGCATCAGCTGGCATCATGACCCACCATAACCTTAATTTTCTACAAACATTCTAATACAATTAGGTCGAATTTCGCTTAAAGATATTTATTTCCCTGACAACAAACTTGTTATCAAATTTATTGGGCAGTGACAGTTAGTATACCGATTTCTTTTAATTTAATAAATATTCTTCTGGAATATTAAGAGATAGTAAAGGTTTTTTGAAAAAAAAAAAATGTTTACTTCTTTTTATAGGCAAACTATGCGGAACGACAGTTAATTCGAATTCAAAAAATTATTCTAGCTTTATCAAAAACGTAACTTTTTATCCAATTATTAATCTATTGCATTTAATAACAAAGCTCAAAATTGCATAGACCTCTGACCCGTATTAACGCAGTTTCCTTAATATTCAAAATGTCCTAAGTGCAACACGATGCTAATAAGAAGAAAATTTTATTGTTTTTACAATTTCATACGAATTATCGGCTGGTCATGATTCCGATTTGTTGACTGTACAAGATATATCTTATTCACAAAAAACAATAGTAAAAACTATTGGGATTTCTAAATGCAATGCGAAATAGTGCAAAAACAGACCTTACTTTGGAAAATAAACCTATCCAGCTAATTTCATTAAATCGTGTTTTCCCTACACCAAAATCTAGTAAATATAATGAAAAATCTTAAATATGAAAATTAGATCAACGTCGTATCCACAAATGAAAATATTTGGATTCCAAAATCCCTATTTTTCCCAATGCCGCCCCTTAATACTGATGTTCGTGTCGTAACGCGACCGAAGGGGAAGGGACTTATGGCACAATTTTTTGTTCCGCTTGTGAGTTTTGACCGCTATTGTAATATTACTTTTATTTGTATAATTAAAAGTAATATTAAAAGTAAAAAATATTGTTTGTTGTAAGTATTAAATATTGTTTTTATAGTTTATGGTTTTACCAATCATAGCACAGATTATTGCACTCCGTTGATTTTTAGCAAAACCAACACAAACTTGTCTATTACGACCAATATCAACAGCAGACAGTTCAATTGAAACAGGCGTTCTAACAAAAAGGGCAATGTGGAGCTATTATAGTCGGCTAATAAAAAGCCAAGGATGAAAATAATTTATGCTGGATTGCCTTTTACTTTTATCAACCTCTTCATTAACGAATGCAAATCATAACAGAAGCGTTAAGATAGTAAGAGAAGCTCTACATTTTTAAAAACAAAGAAATTTCTTTCTTTATATATATGCAAAAACGTTGTATATTTATCTCTCGGTTGTTTAAGCACAGTGAAAGAAGGCTCAAATGCTTTTTTAGGAAAAGAAAAGCCTAAAACTCCTTTTAAAATGCACCTAAAAAGGAGTAATGTTTCCGGTAATCCAAACTAAAAATTTGCGCTCGCTTCGCTCGCGCTATTATGCAGGGTTCTTTGCGGTTTAGTCTCGAGTAGATTTTCGAAGTTCATGTTATGTTTTTCATAATTTACCAGATTTTAGTTAATCATTCGTAAATAAAACTGTAGGGTCGCGATTTTTGTTTCCTAGGGCTCTATAAAAACATGAAGAACTTTCGTTTGTGTTATTATTGTGCCCTTAATTTTAAAATTAGATTAATCACAGTAATTTTTTTTAAAGGCACCATTTTTTGCCTTATCTTATATCGGATTTTATAAAAAGACATATTATATAAATAAATTCAAATTACATTTTTATATAAATTCAAAAGGATCAGTACACAATCCCAATACAAAAAATCAGCATCAGCATCAGCATCCGCTGATGTCAATGTCAAAAATTAGATGTGATAAAATTCTGGATCAGCATCAACCCTGTACGGAACCATGATAATAATATTTTTATTTTATAAAATCCTTTTATTTCTTAAAATTAAACAATAAATGATTTATAATACTTTTTGCATCTATAGTAGTACTATTATATGTTATGTGTCTAGTCTTAAACATACGAGTTAGGAGTTATCAATTGTCAGAAATAGTTTTGTAAATAGGTGGCTGGTTATCATAGCCGAGTTTCCGGAGATCCTTGGACACCATAGAAAAGGAAACAGTCACAGTTCCATAAGATTCTGTCCTCAGCACTGAAAACAATAACAATTTATACTTAAATAAACATTGATTAATAATCGTAACTTAGGTTAGGATAGGATAGGACGATAGGATTTTACTTAGGACATTATTACGACTACGACGTAAGGCACATTCATTGCGACGTAAGACCTAAAATCATCGTACTTTTTTCACAACTTCGGTACGTAGGTATAGTAAACGCTCCAGTTACCGACAGTGCCCCATTGATCGACAAGAAATCAACCAACTTCAGAAAATAAGAGCGAAATTATAATTTGGTAATGTCTGTGGGTATTACGGTTAAATATTATCTTATAAACATTGAACTGTTAGATAGGTAGTGCACCACAAGTACGTAAAAAAACATCACGAAACCAATGTATCTAAAAATTACTTGCGATCGTCCCTTAAAGTTTCGCTAATTGGGGATGTTTTTACGATTGTCACTACCTAATGTAACGTGTACCTACACGTTACCCAATCATAAACAATAAAAGACAATTAATTAATGATCTCTCGGATTCCACCAATGAACAAATATTTAAAAATCAAGCCATTGTGAATGACCCGCAGCTGCAACCTCAACGATCTTAGTACCTACTTATTTGTGGGTTATTTAGCTCACATATTATTTATTTTTAAATTATTCAGGGTGATGGGCTCAAGTTCCAGAACATCGTGGATAAAAGCATAGAGGAGACCTGCCTTTGCCTTTTAACTGATCCTACCACCGTTGGACATAGACTTCTCTCAAGCTTACTGTTTAAGCCATTTCCTGTAACATACTACCTAGATTAGAATGAAAGGGATTACAAAAAATCTCACAATAGTTATCCTTGCCACTTGCCAGCATTTTGGGGTCTGCTAACTCAGGATATCTGCCAGTTATCCACGCCAGCCATTCGCCAAGCAGTGTGGCAGCTTGAGGCCTCACAAGAGGGGCTGAGGCCAAACTGAGGCCAGTTGTGGGGGGCATTAGGAACAAGGAATAGCCCCTTAAGGCATCGCCACTGATAGTGTTCTGGGCTCTTACTGTAATTATTATTTGTGGCCCTGTAAATAAAATTGATAATATATTATGGATTTATAAAATGTAAGATTTGTTCTAGTTTAATTATAGCTTTCTAATTATTCTAATATTAGATAGTGAGGCACCGTGTCAAACCGCGGTGCCAAAATAAAATCCATTTATAAATAACATTATACCCAAAATAAACTTTTAAAAAAACCTACTTCAAAAATAATAAAATAATTTGTGTAAAACAGTTTAGGAAGTAGTTACCTAACTAAAAGCGTCAAACTTTTCGTGATATTAGCATTAGTGCACAGTCATAGGTAACTAAAATCAGTTTGAGTATCGGGTTATTAGGTCTATGGGTGGTATGGAACCCTTGCCACAGAATATCTAATAGTACCCTTGCTGCACGAGTCCGATTCGCACTTGGCTGGTTTCACGCGGACGAAGTCGCGTGTATCAAATTTAAGTCATCATTTCAGCCGAAAGATATCCACAGCTGGACATAGGCCTCCCCCAAAATGGTGGTGGTGGTTTAAGTATAGAAGTATAAATATAATATGTAGGTACAGCTCCCTCGGGTACAGTTCAGTGGCGCCCTATCATTAAAAAAATCATTACTCGTGGAGTACAAAATGTATCGAAAATCTGGTTCTACAGAATTGTAGTAAATAGTGTAGTTTAATCAGAAACTATTTACTCGGTAAAATAGTGAAGAGTAGAAAAAATTGTGTGTTAACCAGAAGGGACGGTTGCAGGTTCAATTCCGCTTTGAATTTCTTTTACGAAAAATTTGTCATTTTAAAGTAGATACATAATATATTTATTCCAACGATCTTATCATTTTCTTATTGTTTTTAGATGCGCCATGCGTCACAGACCGCCTGTGTAATATTATAATATTACTAATATTATAATTTCGATTGAACTTTTTACAGAAAACTGTATCAGTGTACTTACAACCAGATACATTAGTACTGCTAAAAACCATTTCTAAAGGCATGTTCAATACTACTCGTTCAGAATCAACCCCAGAGCGTGCCATTTGGCTCGTGCCCGTTGTAAGACCAGAAACAGGCTCCCAATCAGGACCCCAAACAGTTTCATACTGCACATATAATTGATCATCAAATACGCCTCCAGGAAACATCACATATTCAATTTGGCCAGTAAATGAAACTAAAAACTTTGTTATATCACTTTCTTTCATTGAGAATTTTAATAACACGCTAAACTTGTTAAATTACGTTTGGTCAGCAGGTCAGCACAACGAAACGAAAGCAAAACAATCGTTGCTATAGCAACGGTTTAGTTCAATGTTGCCAAAAAAAAACACCTATATGGTACCTATTCTAGTGTCCTATAAAATGTGTTCAATTGAACAACTTTTCTTATCATACACTTTGAAACTATTACTAATCTGTCATAAATTACATCTCTTTCATTATTTTTTAAATTAATTGTATCATTTTTATTGATTTAACTTGGATGTTTTTTTTTAACAGCACGCGGTTTTTTTTGTGTACCAAAGACAAAAGAAAACATGCTTCCGTTCTGCTGTTTTACCGACTTCTTTTTGAAGTTTTGCCACAAGATGGCGTTATGTGCTTTCAAAAACCTAATCGGCCACCATTGTGAAGGCGATTCTATTGAATACTTTGAGAATTTTTACGTTTTCTGTGATAATTATCGGCGAAATATAAAGTTTTATTCGGTAAGATACAGTGTCCAGTATTTCGGCAACCGGGTCCAAACTATAAATTGTGCTAGAAGTGTTTAATTTCAAAACCTAAATGCGTTCAAAATGTCACGCGAAGTGAGCATCAAATTTGTGAACACCATACCATGCACTAAATAATCTTAGTTTTCTTTGAAATAAGTGTTTGCTACCGGTGGAAGTGAGTTGTTTCGCGCCCGGAATACATGTGGCACGCTATGGATAGTAGAAAATTTAACATGCGCTGATGAAAACGTTTCAGAAGTATCTGTACACGTCGTAAGGGAGCGCAGTTACGCGGGCGAAGGCTTCAAACTTGCCGGCATCATTATGGTGGACTGAAGGGGTGTTTATTGACGGATTGGTGTTGAATACGTGTAGTAAACAGTGCCGCGAGGGAGCCGCGCACGATGTCGGGCGGCTCGCAACACAACCCTAATGGTCGACAGTCGCAGCTGGGTTCGGGATGGAGCCCCCTGCAGGTGGTGCTTATTATTCACGTATTGTTGTTCACTAACTAACCTATATGAATTTCGTAACATCCTGTCGGATGTGTTTCATTTGCATGCTTTATACACACCAATCTTACATTTAATCTTAATGTAAGCAACTAAAACTTACGAAAACAGCATTCAGAATTTCAGATTAAAATTTTAATATTCTTTGTGTAGGTAAGTGTGCCCCTGAGTCTGTATCAGTGTGTGTTAATCACATACCAATCAGCTGTTTTCATTGACATACTTGCTTGGATGACACATTAAATGGCATTTTTGCTATCGAATTGAATATTCCACAGATAGGTATAGGTGTTATTTGTTATTATTTACTCACTTATGGCCCATAGAAATTTTTCATGAGTCTTATAACTCTTATTAAATTACTAATAAGATTTAGTGAACTTATTGCTTATGTGTCATTAATAAACTGATTTTCTTTATGCATTTAACTGAAATGATACTGCTGTCTCTGTCTGTCACTACCCCACTTGCCCATAGTAGTAACTAGGGTCTGTATTACAGAATATTCCCCAAGTACAGTTTAGTCTTTAATCACCTGATCAGTACTCAAGTGTAGAATTGTTACATGTATTATTCCAATATGATAATTAAAACTTCAATTCAACAAAAACAGCTGAAATAGCAAGGAAATCTGTGATCAAGTGCTGTCTCTCAACCACCCTTGCATGATTACAGATCAAATCTTTGCTCAAACACAATCTACAACTGAGTAATTGTAGGTAACAGGGTTGATTTATTTAAATCATAATGTTATGGGACTAGAAAAGAAACAATCATATTAAAAATTATGCAGTTTTTATTTTCTACTGAATATTGAATATAATATAAAGAAGAATATGAGAAGAGGCCCGTGCCCAGCAGTGGGACAGTTATGTTATGTTATGTATTGAATAAAATGGCAATGGCAAACTACAAATAGTCTATAAAATCGAGTTAGGAGATGCTTCAATTAGATGTAGAATTTACTTTTCGGAACTGATTAATATACCACTAAAAAGTCTTAGAAGTTTGAATTAACTGTTTACTACTTTTCTGTACTTAATTAATACTGTCATACTAAGATTTACTTATGTTTTTTTTTAATTCTTATGAAGTTGCATACTAGTAAATAAGGAGTAGTAGATAGGTCTTCTTCAAGTTTAGTTTTTTCATTTTGACATAGTACTTTTTGTCATGTAGATTCTGTCAGTAAATTAACATTAATGAAAATCATTTAACAAATGATAACTAGTTATGGAGAATTTCGTTTTTTCTTCGGAACCATTGGGATTTTGTAGACAATATTTGGAATACTGTCAGTTATGAGTATGTAAATAATAAAAATCAAGTTTAAATCCTTCAAAGTCAAATAAAAAGTGAAAGTAAATCAAATAAATCAATGTTTTTTTTTTTTTTATCAAAAAAATCTGTCTTAAAAAAATCATTATTTTTATCAACCCTGGTAGGTAATATTTTAGAATAAAGCTAAACTGTAATCAATGAAACTACTAATCTCTGTTTTTTCTTACTCGTCTTATTTAGTAAACAATCTTGGCATGTCTTTTTAATGCAATTTGTCAATAATAATTATTAAAAGATGTTATGTCAACAATTTCACACACAAAATATTTTTTTTTACCTGATTACATGTGCAAAACTAGTAATTATATTTTATCAGTAGTTATTTGATTAAAGACACTTGCCAAGATTGTTTACTAAATAAGACAAGAGAGAAAACAGATGTATGGCTTGAAAAACATTCTAGAATAAAAGCTCAACTCAAAACTAGTCTGTTTTTCTTACTTGTCTTGTCTTATTTAGTAAACAATCTTATTAGCATGTCTCTTTATTTAAATAACTACTAACAAAATATAATTAATTACTAGTTTTGCACGTGTAATTTAGTTAAAACACCTTTTAACATAAAATTGAACCGACGAAACCAGAAACTGAAAAGCGAAAAATAAAATGAAGCTTTTTAGTCTTAATAACTAATTATGAGTCGACGCCAAACCAACAAAGTGCATGCAAGTGCAACTCGAGTGGTCGAGAGGAACGCATTTATGTGTGCCAAGTTTCAACACAATCAGTTAACAGGTAAGAAAATAGTGGGTGAACAAGCAGTCATCCCCTGATTTTCTACCCTTAGGGGTGGATTTTGATTTTGAAATTTAAATGGGACCAACTTCGAGATATACCCTATCCATTAAAAAAAGAATCATCAAAATCGGACTACTCTGTAAAAAGTTATGCATGGTCATACAAAAAAATAATATATATATGCGTCGAATTGAGAACCTACTCCTTTTTTCCCTCAGTTAAAAAATTATATTCAGTGTGTAAATTTTTTAGCATAATGTTTTTTAATCATTATTAATGACGAATTGAATTAAGACTGCCCAAGATTGTTTACTAAGGGTCGGTCTTTCAATAGTCAGTTATCTTTTAACTGAGGAATAAGTTTGACATTTTGACAGTTGTAGCATAGAAAATCTGTCAAGACGTCACATTTATTCCTCGGTTAAAAGTTATCAGACTATTGAAATACCGGCCCTAAATAAAACAAGTAAGAAAAAACAGAGTACTTTAAAAGGTTATCAAAGCTTGAGTTTCATTCTGTAATATGTACAGACATTTCACAAAATAAAATAAAACTACAAGAAACAGGATTCTGATTCAGTCATAAATTATCATCTATTTAATGAATATGTAAAGTACATATAAACTCACAATGAAAATTCAAACTGTAAATATATTTTTCAGCTATTATGATGACTTATCATTCAGTCTAATTGTTCTTATCTAATTTAACATAAAAAAATAATTTGCAATCTATAAAAATCAGTCGTAAATTTGATTAATAATTTAATACTAATTTATTAAGCAATTCTAAAAATTAATTACCATTATTAATCTTTGATTTTCCAATTTATGATTTTAAGGTATACCTAGTTCGGTATATTATTTACAGCAATCTGAAAAAAAGCTGCTAGTTATTCCACTATGAATCATTATCATGTTAAACTGACATTTATTTTACAAAAAGCATAACTATGAGATTTATTGTTACTCATCAATACTTGTTAATAGCTGTATGATCTGTGTTATATTTCATAATTCGACATCCTCATTTATTATTGCATGCCTAAATAGCACTATGGACATAATGTCTTAAGTAAAATTAATATTTTTAACAGCTCTTTTCAATAGTGTAGTATTCTATGATTCAAGTCGACAAGGCTTCTTATAGTCCTATACTGAAAAGATCTCTGCTAAGTTTCAAAATTCAAATAAAGGTGTATGGAAATAATGATAGTCATGCTTGTATAAAAGTATTTTCTTCAACTCCAACCAAACCTAAAGGCCTGAAATCTCTATAATAGATATATTTTCTTTGCACACTTTATGAATTAAAACAAAATGAAAGTTAATTCAAAGAACCATCAAGTTCACCTCAACTTTTACTTTAAGAAATGAAAAAGTTTTTTTGTTAATTGAAAGTTTTCTCTAAGAAGTGTTTGCTTTTCAAGTTTACAAATTGTTACAATTTTATTTGTTGTTCTATGGCTGTTTTCTTAAAATATTTCCATTGAATAATGCTCAACTCATTTGTCATTTTCTTTTTATCAAAACAATATACACCTGTAATAATTTAGTTGCAGGATTATTATTGAATAGTTTTTCTTTTCTTTATTGAATATCAGATTTCATTTAAAGTTGCTTGTCTTTCATATCAACACTCCCCTATGTAAAATACATAGAAGTGATATGAAATCACATCCATTTTACAGGAGAGTTCTTTATAGAGGAATATCTTCTCTTTAAACTACACAAAATTCTTTTTTCAGTACTGCAATGCGAGGAGATTACCCAAAGCAATATAGAGAGAACTAACTACATTCAATTTTTTGCATGATGTTGATATTATATATAGCTCCTGATGCAATCAAGTTTAGTGAAGGATATGTTTTAATGACAAGCATGTTTAGGTAATTAACTAAAGGTTATTAATAATATTGATATGTCTTTTTATCTAAATGTTTGAATAAAATGGAAATGTTTTATTACAAAATAATGTTTTTACTTAAAATTATACAAAAAATTCTTAGTTTGCAGATTTTTAATGCATATTTCGGATAAAACACATTTCAAGTAAAGTTTCAAATTGATCCCAGCATGGCCTTACACAAACTACCAAGCACTCCTTAAGGTGCTCTTACACCGGTGTTCACAACAGTTGGAAACAGTTTGTTTTGTAGCAAAAGGCAAACTGCTCCCACACTGGTGTTCACAAATGTTTGAAATATCCTGTGTGGGCAGTGTGCCTTTTGCTACATAACAAAACAAACTCTTTGAAACTGTCTCCAACTGTTGTGCACACCAGAGTGGTAGCAGTTTTACAGAAAAAGATTTAAAACTAGTTACTTATCATATCAGAGTGTCTCTAGACATAAATCAATATCATACAAAATCTTCACATATGTCATTTAATCTAATTGGACTGAAACTTTAAACTGGAATGTTCTAGAAATGTCTGGTCTAATTCAATTTAGAAATTAGCTCATTCTGACTATAAATAAATGTGTTTACTCCTCAATTTAACACATTACAAAATTTCAGGTCAAATCATTTGTCTTATTTTATGATTAATCATACTATTATACTTCTCATTGTGGAGAATCATAATCGTACATTAGGTGCTTGCGATAGTGTTGAGTAATTTTAAGCCCTAAATATTTATTTACAGAATGTTGGCATTAATTCTTTAAAATTAGCACAATTCTCTCGCAAAGGGGGCGACACGGCACGAAAACCTTTACTAAAATACTTGTCTTTTACTAAAATAAAAAACTTCACTATAAAGTCAGTCACTTCAGTTATAAAGTCGTGGCGTTTTTTTATTATTTTAGTACAAAGTTATAAAGTCGCTTCGTGGCGCTGAGGGCACGAAATCGTTTGTCTTCTATAGGTGTCATTGGCGGTGAAAAGGTTAACTATGTCGCTGTTACAACAAATAATTTACGTTTATATCCTCCCTTGTGACTTCTCGCAGTCAAACCGACAGCGATTAGTCAACGTGGTAGGTAAAGTTAAGCACAGCACACACGCACAGCTATTTTTATTTGCGCTGTTTTTATTCGCGCTCTGAGTCTCACCTACCACCGCGGTTTTAAATTGCCAGTGCAGGCACCTGCATGGTTCCGTGTGTTAGGGTGGTATGCCACTCGTCATATTTCTTTGTCCAATGTGATTTTGATCTAAGAAATTGGATGCTTTTCATCAAATGATGTATGTAAAAAAACTGTCATCATCAATGATATCAGATTGGACAAAGAAATTTGACCAGTGCCATACCACCCTTACATACAGATTTAGCGATAAAAAATCGCAGTGCGGTGTAGGTCTTGTACCCCAAATTTCGGCAATAGGTAAGACTGACACGCAGCATTACTAGATACTAGCGACTCCTATATGTGACCCCTGAGTACGCTCATCGAAATTATCCGAATAGGGCTAAGTGGGAGCAGAAATTCGGAATGCGAATTCGCGAAAGTCGGACAATTACTAGCGCGACCCCTAGGTGACGTAAGATCATCATCATCATCATCCTAGCCCGGAATCACCCACTGCTGGGCCTATGCCTTCTTTCGTTTTTGCCAGCCTCTTCGATCTTGTGCGTCCCTCATCCAGGTGTTTCCTGCGGCTTTGGCGATACCATGACGTAGGATGCGAGTAGCAAATAAGTCTCGAGACTTCTAAAATAATTTTCAATGTCTGATAGGACTTCCAGGGTAGGTCTCTGCTCACGACGTCTCTCGAGTCGACGTTTGTGTCTGTCGTAGATCTTTGAAACAGCATACTTTTCACATAGTTATTGTCGAGCTTAAAACAACATTATCGTAAATAGAGAAAGTAGGACAACAGTAGGTTCATTAACCAATTGGCAGTTTGGCAGTTGGCAGTTTGGAACTTTGGAGGGTCAACGTTCAATGCTCAGCAGATGAAGGGAAAGGTGTAATTTTGGCAAACTGTCATCGCAGTGACAACGCGTATCGCGTCGACGATATACAGTCCTATCAGGGTCGTCGCACTCATAAACCTAGTTCACGATATCACTAACGTCATCATGAAACGCCGTGGCATAGAATTAGATAGTGCTAATAGTTTTTCTTTGTTTTAACTGCATGTCTTTCTACTTGCTTCTTCATGTACAGGCGACCACACGTCAGAGGTAACACTTGAATTACTGCTTACGAAATAAAGACGCTGTCAAGGTCAAACTGTTACCACTAACGTGTTGTCAAGTGTACATACTCCGAAGTTCCCTTTCTACTTTCTTCGAAGATAGACGAGATCACACCATGTTAGCCTTGGCAGAGGCAAAATATGGTGATTTTTTCAAAAGCAGAGCAAGATGTACCTTCCACTTTACAAAGGGAAGCCAGTAAGAATCGTGTTAAACATTTTTCATCTTGAAACTGGTGTGGTCTTGTCTTTTTGCCATCAATCGATGGAATCTATTCAGAAATATCCACTCTACCTAAAGGAGCTGCACGGCACGGTGATTTAGTGGTGGTGTTGGTAAATGGTGCAACACCTGACCTATCGATTGGAATGGTTATCCTGCTATTTGTTGGTCATTGGAGCCTTGTCAGTAAGAAGTATATCCTGAGCATGTTAGTTTGACACAACTTATTACTGTGATCACCCTCATTCCTATAAGCCTCTGATACAAATGCCTGTAACTTGCACGCTTGCATACCAGCTCCTTGCATGTGCCAGCTACTTTCATGTATACACATAACAGTTAACATGTACACGTTAACTGGCATACCTGTACCTGGCAAACAAGTAGATTGCACAACATTTGATTTACTGACATATAATACGTGGCAGCTACAGGTATGCCAGTGTCACTCAAATCCGTCTTCTTCTTCTCTTATTTTTTTGTCTCATTAATTTAGCGACAACGACGACATCTGTGGTCTAGTGGTTCGAGTGTATTTACAATTAAGTATGTATTTACAAAAAAAAAGTATATAAGTATTATATCCATTGTCTAGTACCCATAGTACAAGCTCTCCTTAGTTTGGGACTAGATGGTGCTGGATAAAAATGTCCCAAAAGATATTTATACACATACATACATATTATCACGCCTGTTTCCCATTGGGGTAGGCAGAGACTATGGATTTCCACCTGCTACGATCCTGACACACCTCTTTCGCTTCATCTACGTCCATTAACCTCGTCATGCATGCTCGTCGGTTTAGAGAACTCTTAACCTGGCATTTTTTGAGAACATCCGCGATTTGATCGCGATACGTTCGCCGAAAAAAAAAAAAAAAAAAAATAAGATATTTATATTAGCTACACATTCTACAGCTAGTAATAATATTATGACACTATTTAATTCACTTAGAATGCTTTCCGTTGCTGCAAAAACTTGAAAATGTGCTGTCAAGACGTTGGTAGTGTGGTATACTGGCTTGTGTATACTTCTTGCACGTTACATGCATGCAAGTAAGCAAATCGCATGCAAGTTTACTTGCAAATGTATCCACAGTATGCCAGTTACTTCCATATGCTGTTAGCTGGCATGCAAGGTCCTGCTCCATTTTACAGGCATGTGTATTCTGACCAGAATTTTGAGTTTCTAAAGTAGAAGCATCACGTAAATACCACGTGAACTCTACGCCCCCTGTGTCAAAGTCATTACTTTTTACTTGTTTGTAAGTTGGCAATATTGTAAAATTCAACGGCCCACCGATCAGTTACAGGTGGCGAACCTGCTGGCGCGCGCGCCGCAAGCCCACATGGCGTCGGACCGCGGCGTGACGTGGCACACCCCCACCCCGCCGCCGCACCTCTACCACGTGCCGGCGCCTTCGCCCCCGGACCCGCTGCAGGTACACACTTCGTTACAAAGCCTAGCTCTAAACCAGACCTGACAGAATGCACATTTTGAGGTTATATGAAGGATACCAGAGGTTTGTACCTACATGGAAATGCTAATAGTTGCGTTTCAACTCAGACCACAGAAATAAGATAGAAGGAGCGCGTAGAATTAGTAACTGAAGCCAGAAAAAGGAATACTAAAAGCAAAGCAGTAACTACTATTCCGCCCAACTCAAGTGTACTCAAGCCGCGATCGGGAGCGTGCGTCTAATCCTCAGACCAAAAGAAGACTTTTCCAATCGCGGCTCGAGAATCAATTCAGCCTATCGCAGTCCACTGCTGGACATAGCCCTCTCCCAAGTTGCGCTACAACACTCGGTCCTCTGCCTTCCGCATCCAGTCCCCCCAGCCTTCTTCTTCAGGTCGTCAGTCCACCTGGCTATTAAGATGTGCAATTAAGTATTCCTTTTTCTGCCTGCAGTCAGTAGTTCTACGCGCTCCGTCTATCTTATTCTTTTGGTATGAGGTTTTCAAATATTTTTTTGTCATTAAGACTTATCAGACTACAATCTTAACTGGCTAATAGTTTAGTAGGATTCCTAGTTGGTACGAGTCTTACGAAGACTTATGGAAGTGAATTGTGGCAGACTAACCCCCAGTTTCCGAAAGGCTGGTCAACGCAAAAATTTACTAATCAGCTGTCAAATCTCAGGTCAAGCGTTGTGATTGGTTGTTAACATTTTTGCCGGCCAATCACAGGAGCTGACATGAGATTTGACAATAGATCAAATTGCTCAGTCTTTCAGATACTGAGGGCTAATATAGGTTTAAAGAATTTTATTTCTCATAAGAACTTACAAAACAGTTCGCTTATAATGAGATACAAAAGTACTTACAACTAAATTATATAATTCATATCCCATATAAAATTATAATCAACCAACTTCATGGCGATAGTTTTGTCTGTAGTTTGTGGGATGTCCAATCGCTAAGCTTCGCCAGGCCTGCAGAGGTCGCTCGTTCACTAAACGGAATAGTGGGCGTGGCTCGCGTGTCCCGCCTCCTGCTCCGTTCTATCTTGATATATTTCTGTGGAGTTTACCGAGTAAAACGATACCGCACGGACAAGTGAACGAGTGGACTAAGTCCTAAGGTTTATTATTAATGATCAGGCATAGCTCCATAAATTGAATGAATAATCACTAATTAAGTAAGGTATCATCATAATTATGTCTTCTGGGTATGCGTGTCTGTCCGCCAGAACCCGCCTTTATTTTTTAAGTATACTCATGAGCTAATCCTGAAGCTACAGACATCTTAGCCTGATGATTATTTTGTAGTCGACATTTAGGTCTAGCGCACACCGAGCACCGAGACGCTATTTTATTTCGCTATTCAAATTCCAGTCGTATGTATAGGCGTATTAAGTTGAATTTCAATTGTTACTAAATTTGTCACTTCGCCGCCACTCTGTCGGTGTGTGCTAAACCTTATGAGGTGATCGTTACCTGGTGACAAGCTTGCCTAGTTAAACATACTTGGGATGTTGGGAACGTCTTCCATTGTTAGCAGATGCGGTTGAATAGCACCGCTGTACTGACCTACGTCACCCAAGTAGTGGGACTAGTAGAATAAGTTGAAAAATATCATCCAATGGCATGCATGCAAAGGCTTTTACGTCATGATATGGTCATGATATAGAATATTTTTTCATATGTTTAACTATGCCCAAA
This sequence comes from Asteroscopus sphinx, assembly GCA_949699075.1. Taxonomy (NCBI): domain Eukaryota; kingdom Metazoa; phylum Arthropoda; class Insecta; order Lepidoptera; family Noctuidae; genus Asteroscopus; species Asteroscopus sphinx. The sequence goes on along the minus strand of OX453010.1, from coordinate 25,469,499 downwards.
ACATGTTTAAGGGACGGTTCACAGTCAGCCCATGCACAACTTAAAAGAGCCTCTACGAGTGACGATATTTAATTGATCGTTCGGCGCACCCTGGGCAGTCAGCCCCGCTACCAACCTGCTGACTGGCTAATCTTTTTCCCACGACATGAGCTGTTATCATTATGTAGCTCATGTCGACACGATAGAAGATGACAGTTAGCCGCCGAATTAGCATTACATTGTTTGCTGATTTTTCTTAATTTTAAACTTTACATACGCTTCATCATATACAACGTGTTATTGAAATAACTGAAAACCTCTTAAGGGGTCATTGTACTCATCAGTATGAACAACTTTTACTATGGGACCAACCCTGAAATCGCGAAAAAAAGTCTGATGATCCTTGAATTTTTTCGATTTACGTGAACACAAATGTAGGGCACACCAGACTTTCCTTTCGCGTTTTAAGGGTTGGTCCCATAGTAAAAGTTGTTCATACTGATGAGTACAATGACCCCTTAAGAGGTTTTTAGTTATTTCAATAACACATTGTAGTCATCGGCTGACTATACGATTGGTGTGAACCGTTCTTTAGGTTGAACTAGCCGGTCACTTCTCCAGACAAACGTCGAAGGGTGATCACTCCATTATTTGATGTTGTAGCTCCATAACTAAGCATGCTATCTATTTGTCTCTTCATTATCTAGGCTTGTATTTTAACAAAACGGTAAAAAGATAATTGACTAAAAAGTTATGAGCCTAGAAACATCTATATTTTAGCACGACTATGAACGCTTTTGGACGTAAATAAATGAGATAAGAAGCATAAAATCTCCAAAACAATTTACATAGCAGCATAGCTTAGTTAATCAACATTTTGAATAACATTCATTTCAATAAATACATGTACTAGTTTATTCATAAACACTGTAGAGCCAAAGGTCGACTCATACATTTTGCGCGATCATTTTCGGTAAAAATTATTGTGTCTCACTTTACGTGTCTACTGCGGGTAAGCGGCCACGCCCAGCGATGAGTACGCGCCGTCCGCTTGTTAATCCTTAAAATTATGCTACGAACTATTGACTTCAAACAGCACTGTCCTAAACACTTAATACCCCAAGTTCTGCCTACCTCACGAATCTAACTGTACACACACCTGATAATGCAAATTCCTATTTTTTGTTGCAAGCAGCTGTATTGACCGCTTATGTTACTGTTGGCACTTGTGTAAACATTTTTACACCCAAATCAAGCCTTGTTGACTCGTAAAATATTCTATTGTTTGCTTCTATTTCAAAACTAGATTTCTCCGCGGCTCGCTGTTAATACAAAGTCGAACTTTCCCTTTTCTGTTGTTCAAATCATCATCATTACAAATCGATCCATTAGTAATCTATCGATCTACTATTATGGAGGCCTCCTCTCCCTTGTGCCAATCCTCTCTGTTCTGCGCCGATCGCATCGACTTTTTCCTAGAATCTGTACAATATTATCAACTCATATATTAGATCGTTTTTCAAATACAATTACAATTGGTTGCCATTTTTTTCCAAAATAAAACAAAATAGTTATTGCTTATGACTATGTATTCCATTTATCAATGCCTGACCAGCTAAAGGATATTTTTCTGAAAAAAAAAACACATCTATCCAAAGAACCCCAAACCAAAAAAAAGAAAAAAAAAATATTATTATATTTTGCGGTTTAGTGTTTCCTGTCACAAAAATAATAAGATCAAAATCGGTATCAAAAACCATAACAAGGGATAAATTTGAACAAATTACATTACCTGAGTAAAAATAGCAATTAACAGCAGATCAGCTGTGTAAACAAAGATGTTATCAGCACACGGTGACCTCATGTATGAAATACATCAATAATTTGAATTGTAAAATCCATTCAAACGTAGATTACATTCATAACAGACATTTGTTGCATTTCTTTTGGTAGTTTGTATCCATCTCTTTACACACAACCAACAGCAAATTTTTAATCGACTTCAAAAAAAAAAAAAAAAAAAACCGGCCAAGAGCATGTCGGGCCATGCTCAGTATTATAGGGTTCCTTAAGTAGGTGTAATTACAAACGAATCAAATCGAATATTAATCATGGCTATTTTCGTTTTTGCAATAATCGGCAGCATTCGCGACTCAGAGCGTGTTGTTAGTAGCGCACTCTAGCGATAAATTCAAGAAGCCAAATTGAAGAAGCGTGTCATTTCAAAGTTACTTTTTGTGATTTTTTCAAATAGAAAGTAGCTAAAGGAGCCTTATTTGCTATGATAATTTTTCTCTAAGGTCAATGACCTTTGAACTAGGACGTTTTAAGTATTTTTCAGTTTTCTCTCTATAACTCGAAAAATTATAATCACATTATACTCGAAATAATTTTAAAAGAGAGTTTTCACAAAGGTCTATCAATGTGGAAGATTATAAGTTTCTACATTGCATAGTTTAGAAATGGCAGGGGGGGGGACACATTACAAGCTACTTTGGCGGGCTATATTTCGCAGATGGTACACCTGATAAAAAAGTGGTGTATCAAACATTACGTTCATTTTAGTAGACCTATTCAATGATACCCCACACGAGGGGATGCAGCGAAAAAAATATTTTTTTCCCCATTTCACATGTATGGACGCCACCCCTTAAATACGGAAAAACGATTTTTTTATTCTTTTAAAATTGAGATCTATATGTAGACTATTTTTTAACAAAATTTCATTTACTTTTGTTTATAACTGTAGAAGTTATTAAGCTGTAAAGGATTAGGACAGACGGACAGACGGACGGACATGACGAAACTATAAGGGTTCCTTGTAGGACTTCGGAACCCTAAAAAGGAGGAGGTTATGTATTCGGCGGCTTTTTTTTTTTCTTTTTTTTTTCTCTCTTGTATGTACACCGATTACTCCGAGATTTGTGGGCCGATTTACGTGGTTGTTTTTTTATTTGGTAGAGGAAGCCCGCGCGGTGGTCCCATATAAATTTTATTGACTTAGGTTGAGTAGTTTTTTAACCAGCTGCAATAAATCAGTTTATTTTAGCTTCGCCTATCTAGATGATCTGCTCATTGGTTCGTTTTTCTGAGAATTCTTGGCCGATATGCATGTTTTTTTTTTCACGATAGTGATTGGACGTTTGGAAGAACATGAGCGAGACTTTGCCCAGCAGTGGGATAGCAAAGGTTAATAAAAAATATATTCTCAAATTCGTTATATAGAAATTTATGAATCAACCCTCGGAATTATCAACTAAAAAGTATGAAATAAAAACTTTTTAACAAAAAATAAAACCGACTTCAAAATCCTTAACTAAAAAGTAAAAAAAAATAATCATTGTATGTATTTTAAAATCTTAACATAAACTAACATTTTGAAGGCGGCACGTGATTTTCATGTACGTTCACATAAACTGTTTTTTTTTTACTATAGATATGCGCTCGACTGTACATTATATTTACAATCACGCGCCGCCTTCAAAATGTTAGTTTATGTTAAGATTTTAAAATACATACAATGATTATTTTTTTTTACTTTTTAGTTAAGGTTTTTGAAGTCGGTTTTATTTTTTGTTAAAAAGTTTTTATTTCATACTTTTTAGTTGATAATTGCGAGGGTTGACTCATAAATTTTTAAGTATTAAAACTTTAAAGTTAACTCCTTGTGAACAAAAATAAAATTTTGCAAGTTTTCATTCATAAGTCAGTTTTGAAACTTAGAGTACTTGGATTTTTGCTTTGTAACTTATAACAGCACAGGACGGCATTTTGAAGTAATAATAGCCCCAGCTTTGCACAGCGATATGTTCAGCGAGCAACTAAATGCGTCGTTTGATCATATTCGATTATGAGCGTAGGTATGAGCGTCATGCTCAGTATTGCGGCGCGCCCGCAATCAATTTCTTAAAATGGGTTTTCAAATCGATATCAAAACCTAAATCAGATTTATGTGTATCGTTATTGCGCATAAATAGCGATGTGCATAACGGTTTAAAACAATAAGCGCACTTATACGTTAAACTTATATTTCAAGTCACTTTTTAGGGTTTATTAATTGCTCATCTCACTATATTTATTTTTCGTTAATAAAAACCTCAAGAATAAAAAATAAGCAGTTGATGCGAAAATTAAAAAACAATAAATAATATTAAGATCTGTTTTGGAACTCAATCCTTTTTCGTTTAGTCGGACGGTACTAATATTACTTTAATCTAATATATATATCTAACACTAAATTCAATTAGGCACCACAGCCTACCTAAATATGATTCTAGATGTCTCTGATTTCAATAAAAGACCGTAACAGAGTCAAGTATTTTAATTTTAGAAAAAGTAGGGATGGTAAGTAACTACTTGAATTAACTAACTAACTAGCTTAAATTTAAAAACACTGCTTGATCCAGAGTGAGTTTGTGCCAATAAGTTTTGACGGATAAGCACATGAAAAGGAAAATATTAGAAATAGAATATTAATAGAGAAGATGGTTGGCAGCTACCACCTGTTTGGAACCTAGTCCTAAAAATAATCAAGTCCCAAACAGCACGCAACACTGTAAAAGATAATGATATTGTGAGTGATTACTGCGTGCATCGAAACGATTTTAATTAATAATATTGTATGGTAGATTAAATATTTTTTTTTGAAATATCTGTAAAGACGCTTGTCATCTTAGTCTACCTTCGACCACGAAATGCTGCAAAGTTTTCGAAACGTCAGGAAAACCAATTTAAATAATATACGCGATTTAATCCGGTTAAACTTTGTTTTATTATAATGAAAATATTAGAATTCATATTTGCATGTGATATTATTACAGATGGATTTTTAAGATGGGGCAGTAGAAGCAGGTACCTTAACCTTTAACTATAATACATGAAAACGTTCTTAGGAGAATATTCTTAACTTTTTAGATATTTTGACCCGTATTCACAGATTTTGGAAAAATGTACAGTAAGCCAGAAAATTATCAAAAAAAAAGCCTATCGAATCCAATGTCTTATATGGATCAAAGGAATATCGGACCAACTGAGGTTAGGGTACTAGAAATTGCAAAAAACTTTTCCCATACATTTCGTAGGAAAATCGTGGCTTCACAATAACCTTGTCCAATAACGTTAGTACCAAAACAATAAAAAAACGGTGTGTATTTTTTTAATAGGTGCATGGAATCACATAGCTATGCAATACATTTTTATGTAGAAAATCGGACCAAGCTCTTGCTTCATTAATTTGTACAGTGAATATAATTTTATGTGCAATCGAAATGAAACTAACTTAATGGCTTACTTCACGAGTGTTTACTGTTTTGTTTCGAAATACAAGAGTAGTCACGTTCATGACTGTATATTATATCCGTTTATCGCAAGGCTAAATAATTACTTCTGAAAAGTGGCTACAACTACAGTTCTAAATCCATAAGTATGGTAATAATTCATTTAATAAAACAAAGTTTAACCGGATTAAATCGCGTATATTATTTAAATTGGTTTGTTGACGTTAAATAATATACGCGATTTAATCCGGTTAAACTTTGTTTTATTATAATGTGTAGTGATCGCGAAAACCTAAGAAATTCTTAATAATTCATTTGTTTACCAATCAATAATAATAACCATTTTTATTTATTTATGTATTAAGAGAGTGTCCATATGTGATAGTATTTTTTTTTAAACTGTGTTAATATTTATGCGAGTATGTGACGTAACCACGAACTGTATTTTTAATTTTTCGTGGAGTGGTTCTTATAATAAATCGCGCTTGAATTTGACAGAACGAGTAGTTCAATTAAGAGCCAATATAAGTAACAAGGAAACACTGTCTAGTCTAGCAGCCCATAAATTAATGATGCTGAATGAAGAAATGAAAAGTAGCTTACCTGTATACGATATTATTATTTTTTGTTAAGTATCTTGTTAAGGGGAATGTGGTACCCAAGTGCCCATCAGTAAAAAAAATTATAATCTCTGAATTTTTTTGGGGGGCAGAGGAAACGCTGGCGGGACGATCTGGACATGTTTCTCAAGAATTGGACTGAAGAAGCTACTGATAGGGAAGTTTGGAAGAATATGGGGGAGACCTTTGCCCAGCAGTGGGACAGTACAGGTTGACAAAAAAAAAAACGCTGAATACATCATACAAATAAATGATTGGCTGTTACATTCCCCTTAAATAAAGGAATCGTCTAAGTCAGTTTTTTTTACTGGGTTGCCAGTGTTCGCGTCCCTTGTAACTCAAATCAACAATCAATTTTAAAGGTGGCGGGAGGCCTTTGCCCCTCTCTGAGAAAATATATAATAACGCAATATGAATCAAAAAAACAATTCATTTATTTGACGTCTGTGGTCTAGTGGTTCGAGTGTCGGACTGCTGATCACGAGGTCGTGGGTTCGATTCCCACACAACACAAATATTTGTGTGATGAACATAAGTGTTTGTGTTGGTCTGGGTATTTCTTATGTATTATAAGTATGTATTTACAAAAAAAAAGTATATATTATTATATCCATTGTCTAGTTCCCATATTACAAGCTCTGCTTAATTTGGGACTAGATGGTGCTGTGTAAAAATGTCCCAAAAATATTTATATTTATTTATTTATTTTAATATCTCACACCGCTTATCAAAATAATGCACTTCATACTACTAACTTCCGTATATTAATCTGCCTTACCGATGACTATCGTAGGGTCTGTTGCAATTGCAGGCGTTGAAGTCTGCCGGCGGGAACTCTGTGTTCCGGCACACGGCGACCCCGCCCGAACTGTACAGACATACCCCTACGCCGCCAGACAAACATCATATGAGGTAAGCTATTCTACTTGTAAGGCCCAGCATCTACTAAAAAGAATCGCGATCAAAATGACATCTTACCCCGGCTCCACACGTCGGCCTGAACGTTCGTGCCAACGCGATTCGGCCAACGTGTGGGTCGGAAAAAAGGCGCTGGCCCGAACGTTGGGGCGAGCGTTGGCAGTTTGCCGTCGCGTGTCGGTTTTATCAATGGAATTATGCGCCAACGTTCGCGATGCGTCCACACGTTGGCGGTTTGCTCAGTCTTACAGCAGCACCCACGCAGTAAGGTGCATCGAATGTACTTGCTCCTACGGTCGCCGCGTCTTGAAAATGACCTTCGTGTGGATGAACGCAATAATAATAATAATAATAAATCGTTTATTGCAGGAAATCCCATAGAAAGTTTTACATATTTTTACTTAACCTAATGTTCGCACACATAATCAAATATCACAAATTAAAATAACATCTGTTATCACACCTTTCAAAATAAAATAAAATTATGTAAAATAAAATTAAAATCAATTAAAAAAAAAAAAATAGAATTTTTAGTCATAGAATTTCTAGAAAATGAATATTTTTTTGTGATGATATCCTCGTAATTATTTAATTTATTTTATTTTATATCCTTCCATAGAAGTCGATTGCTTGCAGGTTTCCTGTATTTGTGTAATATTTTTCAGACACACGCCTTCTCCGGGTGACATAAAGGCGAATTCAGTTCTGCCTCCGGTAGATCTATACCAACATTTGACTCCATCGCGAGGTAACTAACAACCGATAATCATTTATAGTACACCAGGTTCAAGGGACAGACTTACGTCCTTCTGTAGACTGTAAAGAGCTGGATATCAAATTTAAAATCATTTTGTTAATAAAATTACACTACTTCTACTTCGCCGCCAAATAGTGATGCTTGCATTGCTGTGTTTCGGTCTGAAGGGTATGGTGCCGGTGAAATTACAATCACATGAGACTTTCCATCTTCATGTCTCAGTTTGGTGAACCGACTTGCGGTACCGTTTAGGTAACAGCCTAGGTGGTATTGCAGTTGTTATGGGCAAAGGTAACTGCTTACCATCAGGTGGGCCTTTAGCTCGTTTCGCCATCCTATACTATAGAAGAAAAAAACACTTCAGAGAAAAACTACGCTGAAACTGTCATACTTATTCACACAGATCAGGCTAAGAGCGTGTTTTCCAAAAAAAATTGCGGAATTTATTTCAAACAGCAAAAATTATGACGACTATTATTTTTCAGCAGAGAAGATGCGCGCCGACGACATGATGGCGTACAACCGCGTCGGTGTGGACTTGTCCCTGGGTGGTGGTCGTGCGGCCAACGGCGCGGCCACGTCCCCCGCGCCCCCGCCGGGCGGCGCCCTGGGGGGGGGCCCGGGTGGCGCCCCGTCGCTGTCGGTGCGCGACGCGCCCACCATCAACAGCCTGATCGCGCGCGCGCAGCCCCGCCCCCCGCACGCGCGCGTGGACGCGCTGCTGGAGCGCCTCGTGCCGTCGCCTGTGTCGCCGCACTCCGTCATCGTGCACTCGCGCGCCGCGCCCACTCCCTCGCCGCCCTCCTCCAACGAGGTAACACACCCAGTGCACTAGCCCTCTCATTGACAATATCGAATTGCAAACGTTAACCTAACACTTGCCGTGTATCATTTTACAGGACTCGGCCGACTCGTGTGGCGCCCCACCCGGTTCCAAGAGGAAACGCAAACCAGAGCGCACTGTGCGCGTAGCCACCGCGCCCCCGCCCCTGGCGCCCCCTGCACCTGCCGTGCCGCCACCGGTGGTGCCACCAGCTGCTCCACGCGTTTCTCCGCCACCCACCACACCCCCTGCGCCCGCACCTGCCCCTCGAGAGAACGGCGAAGCGGTCCACGTGAAGACAGCTGACGTACCCAACGAGCGGCCCGCCTCGCCGCGCCCTGACCAGCCGCACGCCAGGAGAAAAACACGCTCCGGTTCCGCGGAGACGATAGATGACATCGCCGCCATGATAGCAGACACCGATAATACCCCGCACGTGGCGCCCCCGCCGCCCACCTCGCCCGTCGCCGCCGTCACTGTAGACAAACTGCACAGCGTGTTGGCCAGCCCCGATGCGGTTCGCGCCGAGCCTGCCCCGGTTGAGTCGCCCGCGCCCGCCGAGGCGCCCGGCGAGCCCACCGCGCCCGCCGCGTCCCCCGCACCCCCACCGGCGCCCGCGGCCGCTCCACGCCGCCGCAGCGCGCGCACGTCTAACCCCGAAGCACCCAACGTGCCGGTGGAGTCCCCCTCAGAGGCCAAGCCGGCGGAGCCTGAGGCAAGCGACGCGCGCACTGCTGAGCCTGCTGCTGCCAGCTTCGTAGAGGTGGAAAACCAGCTGGAGAAGATGTTTGCTGGGCTGGAAGAGGAGCCGTCAGCGAGCCCTGCTGCCGCGCCAGGTGGTGTGGCGCCTGCGTCGGCAGACGAAGCTGCGCTCCCCGCGCTGGCACGCAAGCGACGCCGCTCGGCGCCTGCGGTCTCCGACCGGCGCCTGCCCCGGGGCGGCGAGCCGCGCAAGAAGACGCAGCGGAAGAAGACAGACGCTAGACGACCACGTAAGGGACCGCGGGAGTCTGCCAGAGACGCGTACGACTCGGGGAGTAACGCCAGCTCAAGCAAGTCACGGGGACCTTACATACAGGTGCGTGCAATTCAGCATTTTAGCAAATCTGTGTATCCTGTATTTCTGGAATGATTTGTAACCTCTATATCTTTCAATCTTTGTCACTTTTAATAATTAGTGTTGCTGGCAATAAGGTTCACTTTCGTTGATGGATAGAAATAATAATACGTGTGTGTCACGGCAAGTGTATTGAGTATTGAGCGACTTGTTTGTTACAGGGCGGTCAGCCTAATATAACGTGTTATTGTAATAACTGAAAACCCCTTAAGGGGTCATTGTACTCATCAGGATGAACAACTTTTACTATTGGACCAACACTGAAATTGCGAAATTTATGTGAACACAAATGTAAGAGTCGGCTGACTTTTTTTCGCGATTTCCGGTTTGGTGTCATAGTAAAAGTTGTTCATACTGATTTGTACAATGACCCCTTAAGAGGTTTTCAGTTATTTCAATAACATATTGTATACAGTCAAACCTGGATGAGCGAGAGTTCAAGGGACAGGAATCTTTTTCTCGCTCATGGAGGTTTTTCACTTAACCAAGTTTCTCACTTATAGAGGTGCAGGAGCGGTTTTTCTCACTTACAGAGATAACTAAATAGCTGTAGACACTTTCTTTGCAATTGATACATATCAACTGTAATAAGTTTGACAAAAAAGTCGGTGCAGATGCACATTTGGCCATTCTAAAAGAATGTGGTGCAAAAACAATGACCTGGGTGGGACACAAAGACGCTCGATTTGTTGTTTTTTTTTTTGTTAGATAGGCGAACCATATATACGTTCCGCGAAATTTAGAAAGTTTCATAACGCTCAACTCTCACTTATAGAGGTACAGTGCATGACAGTTTCAGTTATAGAGGTCCAGACGTGAAAACCGACTCTCTCATATATAGGTTTATGTTTCTCGCTTGTAGAGGTTTTCGAGTCTTAAAATGACGGCACCTGGCAATTACTCTCACTTGTAGAGTTTTCTCGTTTATCCAGTTCTCACTCATCCAGGTTTGACTGTATACTATATTGAATGAGTCACAACAATTTGAATTAAACATTTTTGAAGTTATAGCAGCTATTCACGGCGTTTTCACAGATCCGCGGCCCCCGCGACTCGCCCCTGTCCGTGTGCGTGATGAACACGGCGACGGGCGAGGAGGAGGAGGCGGCGGGCGCGCGGCGGCGGGGCGGCGAGGAGTTCCGCGGGGGGCGCGGCGCGCGGGGGCTGCACGCCAGCACGCTGGGGCTGCGCTACGACGCCAGCACGCCGGACGCCACGTGGCGCTGCGCCTTCTGCCAGCGCGGGCCCCACGCCGCCTCGCTCGGGGACCTCTTCGGGCCCTACGCGCTCGACACCGACTGCGACGAGTACAGGTACTCATATTTCACAACGCATTTTATCCTATTTCATATTAACTGAGGAACATGTTACGAAAAAAGTTTTGTGTATGAATGTAGATGGCTATAAGAAAAGAGGTAGACCAAAGAAAAGATGGATGGATTGTGTAAAAGATGATATGGAGAAAAAGAAAGTGAACACGGAGATGACGGCTGATAGAGATGTATGGAAGAAAAAGACTTGCTGCGCCGACCCCAAATAAATTGGGATAAGGGCAGGAGGATGATTTTATCCTATTTCAATTAATACAAGATGTTGATCTGTAACCGTGCCATATTTCTAGAGCAAATGATAAATAATGTTATTTTATTATTTGAGGGAAGAGGTAGGGTCTTGAACGCCCCCTAAGCCACTGCGACCTGGTAAGATCTATTGTGACGCCTCTTGCAACATTACAGCACTTCCCCAAGCTGCAAATCAATCATGAAGTCGACTATGACTTTGGGGGAGGAGGACCTGATCTGATAAATAATGTGCTTAGTCATCTAAAAATACTTGGAAAATTCTACGATTATTTTATACCCAAATTTTCACTTAGAAACATAGCAAGGGTTTGAGAATAAATCCCGAACGACACACTGAGGGAATTTCTTTGTATACAAATAGGTATTTAAATAAAATGAGAAATTTTGGTATTAATTTTTTTTACTGATTCGTGTTCAGGATCAGTGGTATAGTGGCCTCCTTAATTATAGCACAAATACAGATCAACATGTTGTATAAGGTCCTACGTTATTAATCCGAAATACCTATTTGAAGTGGTGAATCTACTCATCATAACAAACAACATTTACTGTGGGACCAACCCTGAAATCGCGAAAAAAAATCAGCCGGTCCCTTCATTTGTGTTCACATAAATGGTTTTTTTTTTTTTTTACATTATTTGTCATTTGCTCTAGAAATATGGCACGGTTATACATAGATCAACAACTTGTATAGTTATTTGCTTATTAAAATCTTTTTGTAAATTTTAAAACGAATGTTTTCATCGTGATTTTAATCATTGGGTTATGCTACTTTGAGTATTGCAGTTGTTATGGCCAAAGATATGTCGCTTAACATCAGGGGCCTTACTCCCGACTGGATCGAGTTCTGTATCAATCGAATTTGAATTCGAGTTAGTGTCAATTCGTACTGCATTCCTCTAGGAATTGACATTAGCTCGATTTGGTTCAGAACTCGTACAATTCGTACGGCCCCAGGTTGCCCTTTAGCTAGTTTCGCCATATAAAAAAAAAATGAATGGAAATTACAGTACCCGTAATATAACTGTGCCGCTCTGATACCAGGCTTTGCAATAGGCCGCGCAGGTACAGTAGCGTAATAAGTGTGAGCAGGACACACAGACCAGTAAGTCTCTAGACGCCTATTACCCGGATACCCCCGGTCATAAAGCATATGCAGTACCACTGTATATCTCACGCCCAGCCACCAATCGGGACGTCACTCCGTCAGCGAGCGGCACCAATCATATCACCGAACATTTGAGCCGACCAATCATAACGCGCCGTCCGCCCCCCGGTCCCCGCCAACATTTTACGACTGTGTTCTCATGCAAAACTTTGTTTATGTGGAGTCTTAAGGCTTACTGGTCTGTGGCGGGACATAAGGGTGCATCGAACATTAACGAACGATAGAGACAGCGAGAACAGGCCTTCCCCCGCCATCTTGTCACTCAGATGACCTATCAGTTACTGACCTATCAGTCTTGCCGCCATTACTGCGCATGCGCGCTGATTTGGTTACAAAATTATCTACTGCGCAGCCTACCTGTTTTTCACTTAACAGCCGCAGAGTTATAGATAGAGTATACTTAATTGTTTGCACACCATAAAAATAAAGTTATAACAAACATAGCATCACGCCTGTATTTCCTCGAAGGGGTAGGCACAGGGGTATAGTACACTCACATTTCGCCAGTTATGTTATAGTCCCATGTAATAGGGGGCGAGCCTATTGCCATTGACCGGGCACAAATCCAGACTCCGGGTTGCTACTGAGAATTTCGTAAAGAAAAAACCCAATAACACGTGGCCCGACCCGGGAATCGAACCCAGGACCCCACGATCAGCAGTCGCGCTTGCGACCACTAGACCAACGAGGTAGGCACCATTAAGTTTGAGAAAATCCACGAATTAATATTATTTGGACACCCTAGTAGAAAGAAATGCAATAGTTTTATGGACCTCTCGCTGGACTCGTTTTAAGTCACATAGTGTGTTATCCTACTATATAGATTCATGGTTATAACAAACATACGTTATATTACGCGTACTGTATAGAAGTCGATGGAAAATGAAGTGAGCTAATACTCGGCAGGGCGCTGGACGAGGCGACGCGGCGGCGCTACTGCTCGAGCACGACGGGCGCCGCGGACGAGGTGTGGTTCCACGAGGCGTGCGCCGTGTGGGCGCCCGGCCTGGTGGCGGCGGGCGCGCGCCTGTGGGGGCTGGCGGGCGCCGTGTGGGGCGCGCGCGCCGCCCGCTGCGCCGCGTGCGCCGGCCCGGGCGCCGCGCTGGCGTGTGGCGCCCGCGGCTGCCGGGCGCGGGCGCACCTGCCCTGCGCGCGGGGGGCCCCCGCCTGGAGCCTGCGCGACCACGACTTCCACGCACTGTGCCCGCACCACGTCACTGTACCATAGAACTAATTGTAGATATTCCGTTGACGGTTGTACAAGTAATTTATTGTGTCCGATGCCTAGTGACCATTCCGCGACATGTACAGTTGAGCCGCAAGCTCGCCTAGTGCTCGCGCGACTCTTGGTAAACTGAACTAGAGTTATGTGTAAATATTGTGGTTAGTGTAAATAGCAGTTTTGTGCATCGGAACACCATTTTATAAGACGTAATGTACGACATCATGTTGCATTGTAATCGAATGAGACAGTATTTGATAGTATACATGGCGCGTTTACGTTTATTGTACGTAGTCGCGCGGCCGACGTCTGACTGACGCATTTACCGCTTACTAATGCAATATGTAATACATAATCAAGCGCACATAGAGGTTGACACAATGTACTCAACTCAGTCTCCAGCAAGTAAATGCGTCAATCCGGTGCGTCCAACCAACAAGTTTATGGTGAGTAAAATATACAAATATATTTAATTCGATATTAAATTGAAAATCTCACTTCGTTTTATCTATTTATTCAAAATTATTTACTTATAGTAACTATGTATACTTTAATTTGTGTAATTATTCTCATCATAAACTACTGTGGTACACAACAATTCCCGATTGTTTACATGATCATGTAACAATGCAGTGATATTATAAGTAATAAACGGACCTTGAATGTACTAAGTATATTTTTTATGTAAAAAATATACATAAATAATAAATAAACAACCGTTTAGTTGCCATTAGTAGTATCAAAAACTAGTCTAAATAAATAGTGTCTTGTGATTTAAATAAAAAAAATATTAAAATCGTTTGGGGTCTATGAAAATTTACATTTTTAGCTTGGGAAATGATTGTTTGTGAATATTATTGCATTGTTATCGATAAATAAATAAAGGCGAGGACAGATTGATCCCATATATGCAAACATAGTTGACACACGCCAACATACAAGTCTCCAAATCATTTGCATGCATCGGAAGCGTTGCATATGTGTAATCAGTCTGTGTGTGTACCTTAAACTACATGGATGTGGGTAGCGCTCTTATACTTAATGGTTATTTATACCGAAAAACTTTACGCTTACATATTTTAAACGTGACACTTCAGATGTTTAGTGCTCTCGTTCTTTTAAACAAGTTCTAGCTAACATTAAAAACAGGACTTTTTAAAGTTTTATTTAAGGCCTAGCACGCACTGCAGTTTATTCCCGCCAGCGGTTTTGACGGCAGGAATTGTAGCCAATGAGGTTTCGCAATTCAGCCGCAATATTTTTTCCGCAGCTGAACTGGGTAATCTTATTGGCTAAATTTTTTTGACAGTTTAAAAAAAACCGCAAGCGCAGTGCGTGCGGACTCTTCGTGTTGTGTCAATTTCCTTATCAAATTTGTTGTGTCAAGTTGCCAAAGCCAACTCCGAAAATTGTCTAATGAAGTATTTTTTTAAATTTTAATGATTTTGATTATTTATTTATTTTTTATTATGAGCCTGTGCTATTTACTCCTGGGCAAAGGTCTCCCTCCCTCCATTTCTTCCACTTTTCCCGATCCCGTGCCTCTTCCGGTTGCGGCAGGCCGCGAAGGAGATGGCGGGATGAAATGGATGCATTCCTTAAATACTGGAAGGAAATGTTAAATGACCATAGTATATTTATAACAGCGCACATGTAAACTGTTTGAAGTGTTAACGTATAAGGGTACCATAAGGAGCTGTCTTCGTTTGCCAGACAGCGAGCACGCAAGTTTCGTGGGACATTGGTAACGTACTTTAATTCCAGTGGATAGAAAAATAGACTTTATTTAGAAAATGTTAAGGTACAAATTTATAGTAGGGGGAATCAGGCCAGTTTAGTGTTTTTAAAAATTTATTCGAACAATTTTAACGTATGGACTCGGAAAGAACAAGATCAGCATCCAAAGCCTTGAATTGTAAATGGTGTAACATTTTTTTATCACTTATGGCAAATGATTACTTTATTAAGTATGTAATTGTTATAAATTATATTTATCATGACATTATAAGCAAATTGAAATACAACATGTTTAAAATGAGAGTTTTGACTATTATTTATGTTTGTACCTTGCAAGTCTGTTGCCCCAAATCTTTGAGGGGTGCCGGTGCCGTAAACACCTAGATAAATTGTTTAGGGCAATCGACACATGCTTGCAGTGTCCAGGACGTGACGGCCGTGATCCTCTGCATACAAAATTGGGCCGGTCACGTGACGTGACGTCAGTATCGCACAAAACCATGCTCAGAACTACGACACGAATGTGCAGATACCCCTTTGTGCTGTCATTTTGTGACCAATTCTAATCATAATACCACAGAACAAGGAAATATAGGTTCTGGCGTGGTAACAGAAACGTACCTAAAAATCTATTCAATCTAAGCATCATTGTATCTTGCGCGCATCTAAGAGAGGGGGTATACTGGGTGTCAGGGAATCGCTCCCGAAACTGAAAGGCTATTATTATACTACATAAACACAATCGAATACCAATAACCACTAGCCTTATACTCATTTTTTTAGTGATTTGGTATTTTGCAAACCCGCAATGTAAAGCATACAAAACAGGATCAATGCCGCGCGTACCTAATCTACCTACGCTCGCTACGACACGGACTGCGTATGCGAGCGGATGTCGTTAACCCCTAGTGCCAGCTGATATTTTTTTAAATTACATTGCGTACTTTAAAAAATTAGGTAAATAAATGGTTTTTTTTTTTGCAAATCAGAAAGCTGGTTATGTATAAAAAATTTAAAAAAAAACTAAAAAATTAATCGCATTTTTTTGTGGCTGACACCCAGTATACAGGGTTATTTTTAATTCATTAGCTATTCTTAAGAAGAAGTTATTCTTAAAGAAAAACAGCTGATCCCTACATTTGTGTTCACATAAATCGACAAAATGTAGGGATCAGCAGATTTTTTTTCGCGATTTCAGTGTTGGTCCCATAGTAAAAGTTGTTCGTAATGATAAGTACAGTCGCCTTTGTACATGTAATTTCAAAACTAAGTATTAGGTATGTATTGTTGTGATTTTCTTGTTTTGCACACAAATAATAAAAAAACAGTCATCCCTTAAAAATAGCTAATGGACCCGGAAAGCGCAAGCGAAATAGATGATGAATAACCCGGTACATTACACTGAATGACATCAACCGAGTGCCGAGTACGGGATACAAAGGCACTCTGAGTACGGGTGCGTGCCGCGTAGACTTTCGCTAGTCACATGACCAAGTGAGGCAGGCATGATACTAAAAGGTTTTTGATCATTCATAATACAAGCAAATCCATTAAGGCGAGGTTATCCCAGACCTGTGAGCTAAATAACGCTACCCCAGCCCCCGCCAATTCAGCGCGACGTATTTATTCTCGATGCGCTTATTGTTTCATTTATTTTGCATTTCGAACAAAAGCGGGGGGAGCGCATCGTAAAAAGGCGACGCAGGTCCACCCTTGACGACGTCCGGATGGACACTAAAATGTCACTAAATGCGTTGTGCGCGAGCCATTTCACTTATTTAAATTTTAATTAAAACATAACTATTAATATCAAAAAATTAACTGTAGGAATTACTTTGTAATACCATTATCTTTTTATTGCATGTAATTTTTATAGCATTTCGTGCTGTATTTAGAACATTAAAACGAAAAATGCTTTTATAATCGGCATTGTTTCGGATTTTTTTTCAATCGACAAAAATACAATGTATCTTGTTATTATTTTTTAAATTCGCTAACATAAGCATGTATCTGTAACATATATTTTTTTCGGGTTTCTTTATCACAATTTGACTATTTTAGACCGAATTTCGCAAGACGCAAATTGGGATAACAGGCCGTTAAATCATTTATTTCAACAACATAATAATTACACCGTTATTTCACTGATATGCATTTTACAATCGTAAAACGAGCATGTCGCTACTAATGAGCTACCATCAAACTTCCAGTCAGCGCCGTAAGCTATGCTTTCATGTTCTAAATACTCGCTGAGGATCTCCATTTGGTCATCGACGCGTAATACACGGAACCCGCCGTACATGCAGGCGGCTAGAACTTTGTTAGACTTGGTTGGGTGCCATTTTAGGCGCCAAATTCCTCCGTTGACATTTATCTCTTCGACGGAATTCTTTAGGCTTCGAGTGTCCCAAAGACGGACTTTTTCGTCGTAGCTAGAATGGAAAATGTTTCATTGTTACCAATATTAACCCATTGAACATTATAATTCATCATCATCATCATCATTTCAGCCGAAAGACGTCCACTGCTGGACATAGGCCTCCCCCAAACATCGCCACAACGACCGGTCCTGTGCCTTCCGCATCCAGCGGATTCCCGCGACCTTCACCAGGTACATTATAATTAATTAAGGTTATGTTATGTCGAATTCCTATATAGCATCCATTCCCGTAAACAACGCAGAATCTACACAAGAAGTTGTTGACGATTATGTATACTTAGGACAAACTTTCCAGTTAGGTAGGTCCAACTTCGAGAAAGAGGTCAATCGTCGAATCCCGACTCGGTTGGGCAGCGTTCGGGAAGCTATGCAGTATCTTCTCGTCCAAAATACCGCAGTGTCTCAACGAAAGTCTGACCAGTGTGTGTTGCCAGTAATTACGGCACTGAAATGTGGTCGCTCACAATGGGCCTGATAAGAGGGCTCAAAGGGCAATGGAGAGGGCTATTATGCTCGGAGTGACCCTGCGTAATCGAATCAGAAATGAGGAGATTCGCAGGAGAACGAAAGTAACCGACATAGCCCGAAGAATTGCCAAACTTAAGTGGCAGTGGACGTGGCACATTGCTCGCAGAACGGATGGCCGATGGGGCAGTAAAGTTCTGGAGTGACGACTGCGTACTGGAAGGCGCAGCGTGAGTAGGCCCACAAGGTGGAACGACGACCTGGTGAAGGTCGCGGGAATCCGCTGGATGCGGAAAGCGCAGGACCGGTCGTTCTGGCGATGCATAGGGGAGGCCTAAGTCCAGCAGTGGACGTATTTCGGCTGAAATGATGATGAAACCTACTTCTGTGAACGTTCAATGTGGTAATTGGTACCACCGACCATACTCATACCTCCCAGTCAACAGTTGATGTTCCACATCTACGTGGCTCCTGATTGACGTGACTCCAGCTTCATGTCTCTTGTTAACAAATGTAGCGACGTCTGCTACTCTGACGTCATAGCTCTTGAATATACAGTCATCACCACCTAAAATATTTTAATGCTTTATAAAATTTGAACACCAACTCGTAATCGTATACTGCTGAACATGCGGTATGCCCAAAGGACCAAACGTTAGTGTAAACGTCATAGAAGTAAACGTAGTGGTTATATTCTCTTTGCAAAGGACCGCTATAATGAACATTTCTTTGTATTTTACGGCCAAAATTAATATCCAATCTATCTACGATTTGCCCTACTAGAGATAGAAATTTGACATAAGCTCTATACAAAATATGTATATTTTGGCCGTTAGTGGGCACGTTCCGAGATCACCACAGATTAATGATATAAGTGGAGATCACGACTAAACTTGTATGGAAATCTAAATTTCGACTAACTTTACAGTTCTAAAATTGTTGCCATCCTTTTCTTGTATCTACTATTAGTAAAATAAAGCGTTAGTTTAAAATAAGTTTAGTTCGTGAACAAAAGAATCGACACCAGTACTGACATTATAACGAGACTAGTTTGAGATCAATCATACTGAAACCGGACTGAATTTTAAGGGGGGCAGAATAACAATATTATCAGTGAGCAGTGGCGGTGCAGCATGGGTTGGCTTGGCACCCGGGGCGGCTTTCTATTGAGCACCCCCCAAAATAAAACAACAAGAACTAAACGTGCTGACGTGACTTTATTTTGCTAAAATAAAGTTACGTCAGCACGTTTAATTGCGGATCGATTTCATTAACTTTAATTTCGAAAATATTTTTTCACATGAAGCCACCGAAACAACAAATATTAGACACATAACTAGACTCGGAACAGACTCCCCGAATAGTCCCATTTTACAGAACAACCTCAGAAGCTCCAAGGTAGTCCACTGGACCGCCATTTGGGAAGAAATACTGGAGGCTTCCAAGTGGCGCTGGCGCCGCACCCACTTGTCACACCTTGGTGCATGGCACCCGGGGTGGACCGCCTCGCACATCCTCGCTTATCCAGATCTTTCACATCAAAGATGGGCGTGACGTGAATTGAAATTTTGCTATACTTTCAATTCTGGCTCGGCCCATCCACGCCACGCCTCACCGGTGTGAAACCACCTTCATAGCTACATACATACATCAGTTCATAATTTAATCACAGTTCGGTCAACTTTCGATCAAAATGTCAATAATTACGAGAAATTGGTATTTAGATTTGTGATCGCAGCTTTGCGATAAGAATTGTGCTGTTATTCCCCGCACTAAATACTCAAATGCTTGTATGACCTATTTCGAGTCTTGAGTGTCTGCAGGCCCGGATCTAGGGAAGGGCGAGGGGGGCAGACGCCCCGGGCGGCGAGGACTGGGGGCGGCCAGCCACCAGCCAGTCTCGCTGCCTATACTATGCTGGAGCCGGTTTCTGGACCGCAGAAGCAGTACAAGTTATACAAAGAGCAAATCAAAAGCTCTAAAAATACAAAATATCTACGACGATAGGGAATGGTAGTGAGGCGAATTTGAATAGAAAAATACGCTCGGAACCACTATAGACACGGTAAAAAACAAAAGTATAATCTACAAACCTGAATAAAATACATCTGCATTCCAATAATTAAACGCAGCAATCCACGCCTCGAAGCTATGACTTTTCCATTTGCCAATCGCATCTAAACCATTTGCAACTACCTTCAAAACATGAACACATCCAGTAGAATCGCTGACCACCAAGCAAGGTTCTTCTGAACTCGTTTTATTCGTCGACCAATCAACGGAGAGGGCCAAAACGTCTTCACCAATCGCGTGCTCTAACCATAGTTTCAATTCTAATGCTCTGTTCTCATTCGTCAATCGGTATAGTTGTAGAGTGCCCACTGAGGTGACCACGGCTAGTGTTGGATAGTCCTGAACAGTGTGGTAGCACCATTTCTGGTCTAATATTCCTGAAGTATCTATTGAATGAACGGGGCCCAGTTCCGTGGTATTCTTATCGATGACGAATAGGTATATTCTTCCAAGTCTCGTCTGTTTCGTTGAATTGTCGTCTGAAAAATAACAAATATTTTGTATGTTTCAAAAGCGCTCAGTTGACAAGCACTGTTGTTACAAATAGCTAGCAGTAGCAATGCTATCATTATACCCACGAAAATATTCCTTTTCTCTATGATTATGCATATCACTCCGTGTGGTGCCGTAAAGAATTGCACCACCCTATATCTTCTCATGGGTGTCATAAAAGGCAACTAAGGGATTCACCAGAGGATGGGTAGCAGCGTTCTCTGTGTATTTAACCAACCAACTGCGATCGCCAACCCGACTGCCAAGCGTGGCGATTATGGCATATGGCCCCTTTTGGGAGAGGCCTATTTCCAGCCGTGGACGTCTTCGGCTGAAATGATGATGATGATGCATATCGTAGTATGCGCATAGAGCTCTTGGCCACACAGGTTCACAAGCTTTGTGATAGTTCTATCATATCCATGCGCGGTTCTAGGGGGGGGTCACAGGGGTCATGACAACCCCCAAAAACCATCCAAGCTGTACCTCAAAATTATCCTAAGAACTAAACAAGAAAGATTAAGTGTTATTTCAAATAATGAGTTGTCACGAGTCACGACCAGTGATGGGTCAAGGGTTTATTAAACCCAAAAGGCATAAATGGGCATAAACTGGGCGAATAGGGCAAAAACTAATTTACGCCCAAATAAATGCCCAATCGCAGAAAAAATCGACTACATTAAATATATGTTTCTTGTAGAAAAAATGTTTTTTTTAGTAAATAATACTAATCTAAGCTATTTTCAAGTCAAACGTTTAATTGTGAAGCTTTAGAATCTTTCGAAAATGTTGTATTTTATGAAAATGTTAAAAAGTGTACCGTTTTTATGGTTCCGTAGTCCTACAAGGAACCCTTATAGTTTCGTCATGTCCGTCCGTCTGTCCTAATCCTTTACAGCTTAATAACTTCTACAGTTATAAACATAAGTAAATAAAATTGTTAAAAAGTTTTTGGAAGTAACTATTCTGCCGCATATTATACTAACTCCAAAAATTTTTGATGTCGTTGTTGCGTAATATTTTTTTTTATTTTTATTCTTAACGGGCTTGCGTTTGACCGCCACCTCACATGATGTTAAGCGATGGTGCGGTCGAAAAAAAAACAGGTTTTGCTGGTACATTTGGACCTTGAAACTGTACGTAAGCCAAGTTGACCCCCCCCCCAATCTTGGGCTGGAACCGCGCCTGATCATATCCCACCAGGGACTCTGGTTTTTATTGATTTTGAATGGTTAACCGCCTTGTATCTATAATATATTTGATAGCCCTTAGGATTCTGGATTAAGGTTGCCCTTTTATCAGCAGACAAGCACCATAAAAAAGGTAAACCATTCAACTAACCAATTACTCACGAACTGTGGTGTACAGTTCAATGCTCCCTTAGCTCTCCTTTAAAAGCTATTAATTTTGAAGGAAATTAGTTAGGTTCTTATAGAAAAATTTAATTTCGAAAGGATTTTTACCATTTTCAGCCTTCTTATCGAGCTGATAAGTCCCGCAGACAAGCACATCGCGGTAGGGCTCCACAGGACACCACTCCACTGAGTCGGCGCTGTACCCAGTGTCCCAGCGCCACTTGTTCTGCCAAAATGCCATTCAACTAGAAGGAAAAACAAATTGTTTTAAAACTGTCGAATAGACCCAATGATAGGCGATATTGTGCTTATCCTATCCTTCTAATATTATAAATGCGAATATATAAGATGTTTATTTGTTTGTCCTTTATTTTCGCTAAATGGCTGAACGGATTTGGATGAAATTTGGCACACAGATAGACCATGCCCTGAATTAATACATAGGACAGGTACTTTAATCCTCATACCACGTGAGAGAAGCCACGGGTGTTAGATAGTACTTTATAATATTTACAGAATCTGCCTGGTCTAAATATAGTTACAGCGAACCAGGTCCTGCAACAGACCAAGTTAATAAGAGGAAATTAATTACGAAATAAAAGTATAATTACTATTTTAAACCCATTTATTGTAATAAAAATATGCCCATACATGAATAATTACTAACGCTACAAAGAAGAGCAAAGTATTTCCTCATTACATTCACAACTTTACATGTAGGTAATAATTTGATAAAATTTGTACTGACTTGTGGTTCGACACTTACATTTAGATTGGGACAGAAAAGAATAATGTACAATACAGGACTGTCCCGAAATCACGACTATATATGGACGACGGCGCGTATTTTTTTTAAAGATTTGTTTGGAGCGGACATCAACAAAAACGTCATAATATAGTGAACTATTAGCATTATACATTAACTATCAGTATTAACTATGGCTGTCTACCGTATGATCACTCTTACAAATGTAATAAATTGTTCCATTTCAGGAGAAATTTAAACCCCCCCAACACCCATCCCCTGGCCACGTCCAAGGATAGGTACTTATATTTATGTTGTAATGCTCACAGAACGACTCCATAGTCGATTATCTTGACAACTTGTACATACCTACATATTATCACGCCTGTTTCCCACTGGGGTAGGCAGATACTATAATAATAACAAATATATATTTGTGACATTTTACTCAGCACCATCTAGTCCCAACCTAAGCAGAGCTTTTACTATGGGTACTAGACAATGGATTCAATTTTAATTTATTTCAAAAATATGGATATAATCCTAACATAGTTTTTTTTTTAAATACATATTTATAATACATAGGTAACTAACACCGAGACCAACACAAACACTTATGTTCATCACATAAATATTTGTGTCCTGTTGGAATCGAACCCACGACCTCGTGATCAGCAGTCCGACATTCGAACCACCAGACCACAGGTCGTCAAATAGCTGGTTTTCGCAAAAAAAAAACGTATATACCGACATTTTGACAATCGTGAACAGCAGTTCGGCACTCAAACCGCTAGACCACAGACGTGGTCATGACTATGGATTTCCACCTGCTACGATCCAGCCTGACACTACTCTTTTTATGCTTCATCTACGTCATTCTACATTCATTAACCTTAACTTAGCCTTTTTCGAGAACGTCCGCGATTTGGTTGTGGTACAGTCAACAAAAATGTTTTGTTGCATTGGGTCACAGTGTTACTCGATGGGATTTTTTTTCCATTGTGTCACAGCGTGACTCAAAAAGGTGTGACTGAATGGGAATCACGTTTGTCAATTTCGAGTAATTTTATTTTAAAAATATAAGCAAAGATTATTAAATAAGATTCTATAAACTGTTTAGTGGTACTAGGGTTAGGAAAAATAACCGTGGTTCCACTGAGGTACCAAGGTTATGAAAAAGTAACTGTGGTACTACTGGTGGTAGACTGGGGTACCACGGTTAGGAAAAAATAACCGTGGTACCACTGGTGGTACGACTGGTGGTACTACGGATACTAAACGTTGAAGACAATCGTTTGGTTGCTTTGAGCTTTTTGTATTTTTGTTGGGAATCTTCAGATGGCTGTTTTAACTGACTGGCAAGAACAGTTAATCCAACAGCAAAATATAGGAGTTTCTGTACACACCGTCACCGCCGTCCAATAAACAATAAGAATGGTTCAAAATTACAGTAGCAGCTAGTCAATATTGGTATGCTTTGCAAAGTATAACGATATCTTTAATATCGTCTGTTCTAATGTTTCTATCACTGCCAAGCGATAGTGATATTTAAAAGTAAAGATATGTCATACCCTAAGAAAACAAACAAAAAAAATGTTCCGTACGCAACGGCAGCACAATACACATAAACTAGTATAAAGTAAGTTGGTTACTTCAAGTTAGTCTCGCGTTATAATTAAACACTTTCTGCACACACACGACGGCTTTTTTTTTGTCACGCTTGGCGCCTTACTTGACGCGGATTAATAGAAAAACGTCTTAATTAGGACGTTTTCGAGTCTTCAGATTAAGTAACATATCTGTACTTTTAAATATCATTGATCACTGCTTATTTCGTATAATTCAGAATAATATAAAGTCCTAATGTATTTAGACTACATCATTATTAGATACTTCAAATTGATTTGATGCCATATTTATTCCGTATAATTTGTTTCAAAACTACACATTTGGACTTCAATAGTATGTTTATAAAATGTATTTAAAACAATTTTACACCACTGTACAGTTGACCTCACGTCAGTGGTAACAGTTTGACCTAGACAGCGTCTTTATTTCGCAAGCAGGAAGGGTAGTTTTTCGAAATTCAAGTGTTACCTTTGACATGAGGTCGACTGTACACTTGTACAGTCGATACATAGATATGTAAATATACTCTCACAAAGTAAAACTATTCATCATATTTGACAATCATTGATTTTATTGGTGATATAAAAAAATTGAACTTTCAGTTCAGAGAACTTCTAGATCTGCTTATGTTATCTACAAGAGTATACTCTAAATTACAAATCGTATACGCTGTCATTTATATTGTCGTTATCATTATAATTCTGTATCATTTGTTTAAAATCGTTATATTGTTATTTGTAATTTTTGTAAAAAAAAAACAATTGATTGGCTATTTTATTTAAGTAAACTTAAAGGCCAAGCCCGCACAGAGATTTTTACTCGCGCAATTTTTTATCGTAACATCTGTAATTGTGGGGCCATTCATTTATTACGTAAGACGATTTAGGGGCGGAGGGGGGTCGACCATGTCTTATTTTTCTTACAAGGGGGTGGGGGGAAGTTTCGATAGTTCTTACGTAAGATCACAAAAATGCGCAAAGTTAAATTATACTTTGAAATACATAAAATTAAACATTTACGTAAACATAAAATTTGAAATATACAAATAAACATTTCTAAAAATTGTTACTTTGAAAAATAAACATTAAAACAAACCAAACGTGTATTCATTTTTTCCTTTAGATTCTTACGTAAAAAATATTAAACAGGGTGGGAGGGGGTCGGCCTATTCTTATTTTTTCTTTTAATAGGTGGGAGGGGTTCAAAAACTAGCGAAAATAGTCTTAAGTAATAATTAACACATGAAATCACATGCAAAATCAAAAAAAAATCGCGGTGCCGGTGGAAAAAACATCTCAATGCGCGAATAAAAACAGCGCGAATAAAAATCGCGCGTTTAAAAATCGCTGTGCGGGCTTAGCCTTACTTTCTAAAGCGCTCCAATTTAAACAGTTGCTATATTGCACACATCGGAGCAAATGTCTAAATTGAAAGCTTTAACACTAAAAAACGTTGATAAACGCTGTTAGATATTTTCTATGAGAACATAAAACATTAAAGCTTACATTCAGAGGTGAATCTAAGCGTGAACTCATGCTTCCAACTGTCAAAATGCAATGATATTTTTTTTTATTCGTCTCTGAATATAAGCTTAAGTTACAGCGATTCAGAGACAATTTCATACCGTGACAAGAATTTTATTAAAAAATTGTTAAAATAAAAACATCAAACTACAAAACTTCTACCAACCTGTTAAAGTACAGTCGACATAATAAATTGTGCTTTTTCAGTCATTCATTAGTTGCATAGAGTCCACAATTTCATTTTTTTTTTAAATCGTATAATGACGATGACTGCACTTTTCACAGTAAATCCTGAGTAAAATAATAAAGAAAGTACATTAAAAATTAAAATACGCGACATGAAAATTAAAATATAATAAAATGATAGGTAAAATACTGGGTGTCAGGGAAACACTCCCGAAACTGAAAGGCTATTATTATACTACCTAAACACAATCGAATACCAGTAACCATTAGCCTTATACTCATTGTTTTAGTGATTTGGTATTTTGCAAACCCGCGATGTAATAGTACAAAACTCGGGATCAATGCCACGCGTACCTAACCTACCGACGCTCGCTACGACACGGACTGCGTACGCGAGCGGATGTCGTTCACCCCTAGCGCCAGCTGATATTTTATTTAAATTACATTGCCAACTTTAAAAAAAAATTGTAAATAAATAGGGTTTCTTTGCAAATCAATTTTTTTTAATTTCCTAAAGCTTATGTATGAAAAATGCAAAAAAATATGAAAACATCTAAAAAAGGAATCGCATTTTTTTGTGGTTTCGTATCAGTGATCACCAGCGCTATCACCTATCTTCGTTTTCGGAAGCGTTTCCCTGACACCCAGTATATAAATACTAAAATATCAATCGAAATGGACTTCAAGGGGTTACATTTACAATAACATTCATATACGTAAGTACATTACTTATTAGTGGTAACTTATTTTATAAGAGTTTAAAATCTACTTCGTAAATTCTTCTTACATCTAGTTACTCTAAGAAGTATACTTGACGGCAGTTGGACCAAAATTCCTAACATTTGAACATGTGCAGCACAGACGAGCAAGGGAGTTATGGATAAGTCTAAAATCGGTGGTACTTTTTTGAGTACATTATTGTTGATGTTTCTTTGAACCCCGACTTAAAACTGGGGGGTTATTATTAAATAAAAAGCCGGTGGCAGAGCACCCGACAGAAGCGAAGCTTCTAAGCAAGCGCGGATAAACGTGCGCGTGCAGGCAGACCTGGGTCCCAATTCTCGCGTTATAGAGATAAATGTCTAATTCGAGATAATCTCTAATTGTAAATCTCTACGAAATATGTCGACGGTAATGTCAACTGTTATGAACCACTCCACCATTCTGAGAATACGAAAATTTATTTTTAATCGACATGCTGGAGGAAGTCTTTAGAAAGCTGACAGTTGGCTGGGCGGAGAGGGGCATTATGGTCGGACATAGGAGATTGTCCAATCTCCGTTTTGCCGATGATATTGTCCTTTTCGCAGCTTCAGCTTCCGAGTTGACTCAGATGCTACAAGATCTGAGCATAGCAAGCCTCGAGGTCGGACTTCAAATGAACATGTCAAAGACCAAGTTGATGACGAACAGTTCGTATCGCAGTATCACAGTGGGGGGTGTGGAGGTTGAGTACGTCGATGAGTATCTCTATCTAGGTCAAATAGTCTCTTTCCAGGCAAGACAAAATAAGGAAGTTGCAAGACGCACCGAAAATGCCTGGAAGAGCTATTGGGCCATGAAAGAACTCATGAAGGGTAATCTTCCTCTGTCCCTTAAGAAGAGACTCATGGACGTATGCATTCTTCCCATCCTCACGTATGGTTCTCAAACATGGTCTTTGACAATTCAACAGAGGACCACGCTCGAGGTTTGCCAGAGAGCAATGGAACGGAGTATTCTGGGAATGAACCTTGTTGACCGGATTAGGAATACAATCATCCGTTCCAGGACAAAAATAACTGATGTCACTCGGAAAGCTGCCATGCTGAAGTGGAACTGGGCTGGACACATCTGCCGAATGCCAGACGACCAATGGGCCAAACGTACGACCCAATGGGCCCCCACAAATGGCAAACGCCAACGCGGCAGGCCCAGACGGAGATGGCGGGATGAACTGGACAACT
Source organism: Asteroscopus sphinx (assembly GCA_949699075.1). NCBI lineage: Eukaryota > Metazoa > Arthropoda > Insecta > Lepidoptera > Noctuidae > Asteroscopus > Asteroscopus sphinx. The sequence continues at coordinate 25,441,445 of OX453010.1, read as the reverse complement.
TTCAAAAAGACTGGTCCTTATTAGCCACAGACAGAGAGAGGTGGAAGGAGAGTAGGGAGGCCTTTGCCCTGCAGTGGGACTGTACAGGCTCTTAATAATAATAATTAATAATTCTCCATCTTGTTTCGACATTATGTCGAGTTCGAGATAATGTCTACGACGCGAGAATCACCCACATGTTTGTTTGTTCGAGACAGTAATGCCGAGATACAGGATTATCCTAGTTCGGCTACAGATGCTCCCATGATTATTGAACGCTGAATTAGCCTACACCGTATTTGTCACTAATTTAAGATTTTTTCCTGGTGAAATAAATAAAGTTACAAAAGTTATAAATGTAGCCGCGCGCTAAAGCAGGGAGAACTTAACTGTGACGTTCGTTACTTTGGAAGGCAATGGTGCTAAGCCAGAATTTTTTAAGAGTTTGAAGTAGATAATTTTTGACTCATTGAAATCTAATAAAATTTATGGTCTTCAAGAAAATCTATATAAATAAATGAATATCTGTTAAGTTCATTAACAGACATAAACTTTGGCCTTTTCTCAACACGTTAAAGCATTCCATTCCGCACAATTTGTGCCCCATTTTCCTTTAAGGCGACGGTTTTGTATTGGTTTACTCCCCGGCTGCCAAGCGAGCAACGATGCAATTAATGCTTCCATTCAAAAGTAATATTTAAACTTCTTTCTGGAAGTACAGTAAGCTGAAGAACGTTTAACTACTGGAAATCGATTAATTAGCATAGTCATAGAGACACTATTTAAAGATCTGAACGAATTTGTTCGGTAAACTGGCAACGCTGCTCGTCTATACCCTAATATTGAACTATTGTCGTTGAGTGGTAGCACTAGAACTAAATTATATACAACTTAATAACTATCAAACGATAATGATCATAAATCAATGAGCACGTTTCTTACAAGCTATGACGTAATCTATTATGAGGTCACAAATAGACACAGTGGGCAGATACAAACAGTACATTACGAAAGATACTATACATAAGTAATTCCTGATGTTTAAAAGGCTAATCCTGCTTTGATTGGTTACACACAAAACATCGGGTGTTCCCAAAAGTCCAATTGAATTTGTCCCGTGACTACTGAGATTTTTCTTTCCAAAAGTTCCGTGACTTAAGCGCGGCCAACCCGTCATTCTTTCCATACAAACGCTCGAGTACGTGATTATGGCGTAGTAAAAAAAAAACTTGTTATGTTTTGATCTTAAATTGGTATCTTGTGCACTATGTCTCGGTTTTTATTGAAACAAAAATTGAAAATTTTATGAAACAAATTCTATAAAAATCTCAGCTTATTTGCACATATTTTCCCGAACTTTGGTCTTTCTTAATGTACTCATAAATTGTAAAAGTAAAGAAAACATCTAATTGTAAACCTTGCGCATGTAATGGATATCTTAAATAACAATCATTTTTTACACATACTTGTTAAACTTTTTCAAAAACACGTATTTCTTGGAACAAGTTTTATGAAATTTCTGCGCACTAATTTTGTTCGATGTTATCGCGTTCTCACTTGCTCGCTAGTCAACGAGTATTGCGTTCGACGAAACAACAAGCTTTTAGACCACGCCTCTGTTACATTTAGGTGTACCGACAAGGGGCCTCTTAAGAGACAGTAGATAACATTTATATTATTATTTCGATTCCTATGATTGTAACCAACACGGACGCACTCACACAGACGAACGCTTCAACAAGACCCTTAAGCGGGTTTTTGTACTGACAGCACTGCGAGGTCCGCTTACTTAGAGCCTTGTTGAGGCGTGCGTCTGTATGAGTGCGATATATCGAGCGTTTGTACGTAAGTTTCTTTACTGCTTTAACTATATATTTACTGTGATATAAATGATCGTCCAGTGCACCTGGGCAGTCAACCTCGCTACCTATCTGGTGACTAGCGAATCATTACCACGACATAAACTATTATTATGTAGTCTATGCCCACAAGAAGACTGGGAACTGACTACCAATCAAAGCTGAAGTATTACACAACGAAACTCAAGCTTTAAACACTGTTTCAAACCAGCTTTGAGTTGAAATTCAATTTTAGAATATTCTTCAAGCATAGATTCATTGATCATAGTTTAGATTTGTGCTTGAGTAGAGATAATCAGTGAAATCACGCAACTGTGGTCGAGACAGCGCTTGAGCACAGATCTCCTTATATTTCAGGTTAAATTGTTGTTGAATTAAAAGTTTATAACTGTCACAAAATTGATATTATTTGATAAGTTGACTACTGCATAATCTCTGCTTGAGGCGATTTGAATCTCGATGTACTTGATGACAGTTTCAAGATAATGTATTGTTTTTATCTGCCCACTGTGACATAGGATATAGGCTTGATTCTGGGATTAACAAATATGACTATAAACAACCAAGCCACTCGTAATATAATATCAACGTAATATCGTCGGCAAAACAAGAGTAATTAGTTTGTTTCATAGATTGTGTTTTAAATATTTTTAGATCAACTTTATTCTGCTTTTTTTAAACACATTGTTACTTGTGGCGCCACTGGGCTGTTTTTATAGCAGACATGGCCATTATTTATGTTTTAAAATTAGTTTGCAAAAGTTTATAGATTTCTATCAGTTGAGCAATTTAACAATAATGTTATAAGATTAATCACATTTTCTATCAAACATTAGTTATTGCCATAAATCTGAGGTTAAAATATAGTTATACACTTATTTTTCTATCAGCTCAGTAGCGCCACCTACCAGATTATATTGGAAAATCGCTTAGTTTTTAAAATATTACACAAAAACGTTGTGTAATCAAGCTATGCCACAGATTAAATATACGACAATGACATTAAACATTAAAAATATTAATATTTTGTTTGTGTATGAGGTAGATGTTCACAATAAATGTTGCGATCACAGCCTGTGTTCATTCAGGACATATTAACTGTTCATAAACCGTTTTGACTCACTAGAGCGGCGATTCAATGGTCAAGAAAAATAGTCTTGAATGTTTTGAAAACTAATAGAAGAAAAAGTTATTAGCCCTGAATTTTTCCAGTAGCAGTGAAATTGGTAAAATTATTTCATGCCACAGATTTAAGTCGAATATCTCTTATACAGTCAGCACCAAAAATATAGGGTGAAAAGACTTCAAAATGATCTGAAAAACTAAGAAAATTTAACTATATCTCAATGACACAAGGGATATTTCAGAATGAACACAGTTCAAGCAATGTCATTCTAACAAGAATTTTATCCCATTAAAATAAAGTCGAATTTTCTTATTTCTTCAGATAATTTTGAAGTTGGTCCTGATATTTTTGTCGTTGACTACCTAGCTTCTGCTATGGATACTATACTGACTTTCTTTAGCTATGTATGTTTGTTGTATGTAAGTTTTCAAAAAACTCGAACTAGCTCTCTAGCCATTGAATCAATCAATATTGTATTCTCAACTGCCAAACTTACATTAACCACTTATCACTATCAAATCAAATGTTCTTCAATAAATATGGACAGCCACAGCACAGCTTAGATTGTCAATCATGCATGCAAGCCTGGCTGAGGGATTTATTAATTGGTTTGAGCAAAATTGACCCACAAATGTGCTCATTCAAGCTTGGACAGAATGCTTCATGCATGCTTGACAAGCATGATCATGTGTGGCTGCCTCGAGGGATTGCTTTCTTTGGAATCAGGGGCAGCCTTAGGTCCCAACATAATATAGGATATTAAATATTTATTTCCATAGCATTAATCAGATCTTGATAGCAAGTTGCTTCAATATTAGAAAGAAATTCTACATTGTGTTATGAAATAACTGAAAACCTCTTAAGGGGTCATTGTACTCATTAGAATGAACAACTTTTATTATGGGACCAATCCTGAAATCACGAAAAAAGAATCAGGTGTTCCCTACACTTTGTCGATGTAGGCAACAGCTGACTTTTTTTCGCGATTTCATGATTGGTCCCATAGTAGAAGTTGTTATATCATACTGATGAGTACAATGACCACTTAAGAGGATTTGAGTTATTTCAATGACACGTTGTATATCTATACAATTTTTTGTACTATTTTTAGGCACATAAACCATTGTGTGGACTTTTGATTTCTTATCTATTTTGCACAAGGCTATCAGGTGAATTACCTGACAAACAAAATATACCTTTGGACCTCCACTAAAATATGTCCAAAGCCTTTTCCACATCAAGGAACCGGAATCAAGACATATTACACCAGAAAATAAACTAATAACTATTCGGAAATAAGTTGTGAAACTGGTCACCCTGATTCAGAAATTTTTCGATAAACAGTTATCAACCGGTTCAGTTTGTTATTTATTGTTCTATCATTACGTGAATTGTACACACAACGAGATGAACAAACCAAATTGGTTCGATAACTGCTTATCGAAGATGTTCTGAATCGGGAAGCTGGTGCAGAAAGGCTTTACCCGGATTTCATGAAACAACAGGACACTAAGACTACCTCTGTTATAAAATCTTGGTATCTTTTAACTTATTGCATACATTTTGTATGGGATCGTAACTTTAAACTAAGTTCTCTTAAATGTATGTCTAAGTACCCTGAATTATATTAAATTCTAATAAATTAGATGTTTTAAATGTCCTGCTGAATTTAATACTTTTGTAATTTCATTGAATAATAGTTTTATAAAACTTTCAGTATTTATGAAGAGCATCAAGATCATTTGAAAACTTATACGAGAATTGCTTATTTGGAAAGCTACGGTGAGCTAAATAAATATTGCTTAATTCACAATCATTTGAATGTGTCTGCTTAAAATTATTGCATTTTGCTCAACTAGCTTCTCCGTTACACCAAAAGTCTCAAACTCAGCAGTGTGCCTAATCTTGAAGGAAAACATTAAGTTAAATCTTTTACAATTTAAACCAATCACAAAACCTTTACTTATAAACATTTCTTAAACAATCAAATTGCCATTCTTGAGTAAAATCAATACAAAAATTAGAATTATAGCTTATAAGTAAAGGGAAAAAATGTTGTGTATACTTTAAATAGTTTAAATAGCTTAGCAGCCAATGTTTATAAGTGTCTATTAAATATCTATTGTTCTGAGGTTCAAAAATACTTCAAACATGAATGCAGCTTGAATTCCATGAAAGATATAAACAACTATATACTTTTCATGTGATGCATGTTTTTTTATTTACACAGAAATATGTAAAGTTATTAGAATTTCATCTTACATTTCAGTACCACAAAACGGTTAATAATTTACAGGAATTTAGTCCATAAACAGTGGCTGCTGAAGCACATAAGAGAATGAATACAGCAAGAAGTACTCATAAGTGACTCCATGTTCTAGAGTCCATAGATATTAATTTATGACAGATCAAATTGGGCATTGTTACACTGATTTGATGTGACTTCTCTATGGCCTTCATTTATATTTTATTATTGTATTGTCTTATGATAGAACATAGTATGTGATGTTAGATGTATTTAGATGAGATTTGAAATGTATTCTGCATTATACCATTTTATGTTATCTTTTTTTTTATTACTGATCTATATTCTTAGTATTCCATAATAAATTAAATGTTGTAATAAATATATCTAAGTTGCTGTTCAGGTACCAAGTTCTACCATAAAATAACAACAATAACAAACATGCAGTTTTACAATCGTTTTCCTAATTTCACATCATGCTTTACCACAATCCGAGGTACACTAAAATTGACTGTGACAACTTCTTCGGCAGTAAGTTATTGCCTTGCAGACCTCTCAGTTTCAATGAGGCATTCTCTCACAAGGATCCTGGCATGAATGATCCCACGCTTGAGGCGTTCAGCAGAGCTGCGGCTGCCAGAGTAACTTGGTCGAACTTCCTTACCCATCTCCTCAATGACGGCTAGCAACTGAGCATACTTCGACATTCCATTGTCTTTATCCTTGCCAACAGACGAAGGGGATGTTGCAGGAACAGTGGATATAGTTGCCTGACTATTATTCCCATGGCCCAAATCTTTATGAATGTTCTTCCCGCTCATAGGTATCGCCGTAACAGTGACGTCACTTAATTTCGACTCTACAGCCTGAATGTCCATTGCTTCCATCGCTAGCTGAAAGAGTTTGTGCGGTATTAGCAAAACAAAGGAAATCGAAATGATACATCATCAAAACGAGACTTACCGATCTTAAAACTAACAGATATACATTTCCACGAGCAAAAACACGCACCGAACACAGACCGCGGGTGATAGTGATAAGTGATAAATTCTACAATAAATTAATGTGTTATGTAGGACATACCTAATCCGATCACCTTCGGGCTCTTGAAGAAAACCGACGTTACTTTCGTCTAAATATAACACTTATAGCGGTTTTAGTAAGATATGATGGAATGTATTAAATTTTCCGTAAATGCAAATGACTTTCGTAAATAGAACCCGTATTTTATGATTTTATTGTAAATAACAAACAAGTCCACAAATTACCACATTGACAATAATGCAGTGTTGCCGGCAATCAAACAAGAAAAAGTTCGAAACTGTATCAGAAATTACCCGAAATTACCCGTTTTGTGAAAAAAAATATCAATTCAATAATATTTTTATGATTTTTTTTTAATATTTTACCTTTTCTTTTATGGATTAATTTTTTTTTTTGTTTGTATCAAATATCCGTCGCGCAACACTGACTTGATGGAAATATTAGGGAGCCTGAGGTTAGGTACTATTAGATATTCTGTGCTGAGGTAGTGATTTTTTTTGTATATTTTCAAAAACTACCACTACTACTAAACTACTAGGTTGACTACCTGTGCCGATTCAGGATTTTGCTTGCCCAAAGGTAAGGGTCAATTTTTATGACGATTTTTCTCAGTGGTGTCCACCACCAGTAAGTTAGTTAGTTAGTCTTAACCCTTTTGGGGGCTCGAAGTGGTGTCTAACGCAGGAAGCCTTTTTTTTAATACTGCTGAAAAATAATCTTACACCCATTATTTTGTAATAAGTATAGCAAAGCTTAATCATAAGAAAGATGGTAGGGCGAGCGCAGAGAGCTCGTTTTGTTTTTCGTACTTTTTCAAAAACATGAAGAAAACGTGAATGAAAATTTAACGCAATAGTTACTTGCATTCTTGCATTATAGTTACGCCAAGGAAGAGGAAATCAGCAGAAGTATATGTAACAGCGCGAGCGAAGTGAGCCCGATTTTTTTTGGTCTGTGCAAACAAACAACAAAGTGAGATATCGCTTCACAAAGATTTATGCATTTTAAATATTAATATTTGTCCATTAAATTATGGTAATATCCAAGCCGCACATTAAAGAAGCAGCATGATGTAGAATGATAAAGCTAAAGTGATCCCTCAATAAAAACTACAACAATTTTTAGTAAAATCGGGTTCGCCAAATTGAGACATAAAGATGGAAAGTCTATGTGATTTTGCCGGCACCCGTACCCTTCGTTTGGTGGCAGAAACAGGTGCGGTGGTAGCACTTCCCCCGAAAAGCTCGTTCACGAGGAACTCTCCTGCTCCACTAACTTTTGTTGAGTATCTACTTTGTCCCATGTGCCTACAATGACCGTAGTAATGACCTGTACTATCTATGTATGTATGAACTGTAATAAAATATGTAACAGTTAGTGACAATTGGCCAAGGACACAAGATAACATGATGGGAGGACTCAGAACTACCCAGATCATAACACTGAGGAGTAGTCGACATGCTCTTTTTTGTTATTGTCGCAAAAATACCCAAAATTACCCGGCAGTCAACGTTACCCTCCAAAAACCCGCTTAATTACCCGAAATCGGGTAAAAATACCCGTGCCGGCAACGCTGCAATAATGAATGTTTTTTTAAAATATGCTGTGTTCCTTGTCCCCCTAGACATTGTAACATTCAGCCACCATTCAGCCTATTCATAAAGAAAATAAAATATTTTGTTTTCTATTTAACTATTTAAAACAAAACATTTTAAAACTGAAAGTAATTCAGTGTTTGTTTTATTATGAGTTTTCTATGAATTATATTACACAAAATAGCCAAAATGGTCAATGAAGGTTTGTTGCAAACTACGTTTCGTTTGACGTAAAAACGCAAGCCGTGAGCTTCATTGTATTCTTGTCAGTCATTTCATTTCGTTGATTTCGTAAATCGGACAGAACTTGTCAAGTTGTAAACTCGGTCGCCACTGGGATTGGTTTTCTTCCCTAATTTCTTGAGTTTCTTGGCATTTGGGCATTACCAAAACAAAATACCTATAAGTCGGCATCAAATTCCACAGCCGGAATGAATGTTAGAATAGGTTCGCGTTGCCAATCATGAATTGATTAAATAAATTATTGAAAATAATAAAACAATAAGAGGTCGGTGTTAAGTGATTTCTCCGCCCACTGCAATCATTATGCGATTAGAGAGACGGGAATTGAGTGTTGCGTCGATGTTGCGGGATATCTGAGGATGGCTGGAGAAGGCGAGCGAGCGTCGCGACCGAGCTCTCTGGTGCTGGAGGCGCCGCCCCCGGAGCGCGAACCGCTGCACTTTGACGTGCAGCTGGTCGGCGCGCCGCCCGAGGTCGAGCAGCTCGTCAACAACATCAAGCAAGTCGCCGAAGACTTCCTGTATCATTGGAAAACTTTCCCTATTGGTGAGACCTGTTTTTCTTCTTATTTGTTTGTTATTTGTGCATTCAGTGTTTGTATCAGATGTTCACGTAAAAAGATTGTACAATTATAGCTGGGTACTAAATGGGTTGAGAGTTATCTGCATGTTGAGACTCTCCATTTTATGATTAGAATCAGAAATAATTTAAAAAACTGATAGAAACCAGTATAAATAAATAGTTCAGAAGCTTCACAATAATGTAATTCTATTAAAAACCAACCCTCTGTGACTATGTTCCTATTGAGAATATTACTTTTAATATCATTTTATTAACCTACATTCTAATTTCCTAATGGAATATTACAATAGTTTCAAATATAATGTAGCACAATCAATTGACCTAATTAATTGAAAGTTTATTATGTTTGTGGAAACCAACATTTATAATTTAATGTTCTTGACCTCTGGAGTCCAATATAAAAACAAATTGGAATGGCAGGTGACAATTGAGATTATCAGGTCTTTATTACTTGTGTCAACAACAAGGGCTAAATCAGTGAATATCTGACTATCCATGACATATCCATAGGTACAATATGTAGGTAACAAAACCGATCATTTTTATTTTCAGAAGAAAAATAATGGGTCTATCAAATGTGACCATACATCCCATTTTGGACAGAACTGTCCAATTTTCGAGCTGTCTGTCCCATTGTACCAAAGGTAGCCATTATCCCATTTCCACTCAAACAAGTGATTGCTAGCATAACAACATAACATCACGCCTGTATTTCACCGAAGGGGTAGGCAGAGGTGTGACAGTACACCCACATTTCGCCAGTTGTGTTATAGTCCCATGTAATAGGGGGCGAGCCTATTGCCATTGACTGGGCACAAATCCAGTCTCCGGGCTGCTACTGAGAATTTCCTAATGAAATAACCTCAGCAGTCGCGCTTGCAACCACTAGACCAACGAGGCAGTGATTGCTAGCAATTATTTGAATACCTGTGTGAATTATACACTGCAATATGTAAGCTAAGGAGCTAGTATAGTATAAAGGGCTGGTTTCTGCAACTCCACATATGTATAAGTGTGTTTTTTGCTGAGCAATAATAATAAAAACCGGCCAAGTGCGAGTCGGACTCGCGCAGTAAGGGTTCCGTACCTCTCAACGACCTGATACCCCATAAAAACTGATTTAATTTACGGGAGTTTATCAAAAGACATCAACGTACAGTGCGCAAAATATGAATTTTTGCATGTCTTTCTTACGCAGGTACCACCACATATGTCTATGTTTGTCTTATTTTTAGTATTTGTTGCTAATCTACATAATATGCACTATAATCTGACCAAGTTTGACGCTGGTAATTTGGTATTGGTATAACGGGCGCAACTTCACGCTCGGCGTGTTTTTTGCGTGTGGGTGGGAATAACTTGTTTACTCGAGCCACCCCAGCTCCTCGAGGAAGGCCAGCAGACGCTTGATGTTGCTGACTGTCTCTCGGAGAGTACCCGGATCTCCGAAGTACTTAGCCCTGTATGAGGCGACCTCCGGGCAGTTGAGAAGCACGTGGGCCGCTGTTTCTTCTGTCTCCATGCAGGCTCTGCACAGAGGACTGTCAGTCACACCTATGCCAAAGAGGTGTTTGTTAAATGAACCGTGTCCGGTGTAGGCGGCTGTCACCGTACGTAGGTGTTGTTTTGACAGCCGGAGGAGCTGTTTGGTGATCTTACCATCGATGACGGGGAGTGCTTCCTTAGCCTGTCTGCATACCTCGTGGTTTATCCAGGAGTAGTTGTGTTTGTCTCTAGTGCGTTTCCTTACCAGAGTACGTAAATGACCGAAAGGGAGAGGTATTATGGGTTCAGGTCCTACCAGGTCTGTACTCGATCCCCTCCTAGCGAGTTCATCCGCTGCGTCATTGCCTCTAGAACCACTATGACCTTTAATCCATTGTAGGGTTATATTGTTGGAGCTGCCTACCTGATTTTATTTCTGGTGGCATTCGTAGATGAGCCCAGAGTTGACAGTACAACTGTTGAGAGCCAGTAGAACCGCCATGCTGTCGGAGAGTATTCTAATAGAGTGATCTTTTACCTCCCGTGCCATGACTGCTGCAGTTGCCAGTAAGATGCCCATACACTCAGCTTGAAATACCGTGTTGTAGACACCCAGTGGCGTAGAGATGAATATGTTTAGGTCTTCTGAAAAGACCCCACATCCTGTACCTGATTCCGTTTTGGATCCATCTGTAAAGATCCTAAGTTCTCTGGGATTCAAACCCTCGCACTGATGGTCCTCATACAGTTGGATCTTGTATTTTTTGTCAAAAATGAACTCCTTCGGTATGCGGTCGTTAATTGCTCGCATAAATGGTAATTCCTCAGAGAGTTCATCGAGTATAAGAGTGTGGTGTGTTTTGCAGTTTCTCCAGAGACCCAGCGATTTAAGCCGCACCGCCGCCACTGCAGCCTCTTGTTGGACAAATAGGTGCAGTGGAGGAAGGCCTAGTAAGGCTTCCAGCGCTGCCGTTGGAGTTGTTTTCATGCAGCCCGTGGTGGCCACACAGGCGAGTCTCTGGAGCCGTTGCAGTTTGTTTGCGGCTGTAACTAATTTAGTTCGCGGCCACCAAACCACTGCACCATATGTTATCATGGGTCGGATCACTGTTTTGTACAGCCATAAGATTACTTTAGGTGACAGTCCCCACCGTGACGCTGGTATACCAGCGAAAAAAAAAAAAACGGTATCTTCAAAACGGTAATATATATATTACCGTTTTGAAGATAGAGCAGGAACAAAAATTATGAAATAAATGCATCTTTTTTGAGGTTTCTTGTGTGGGGGTCCCCACACAAGAAACCTCAACCCCTTTGGTTTTAGACTTTTTTTTGTTTTTAGTATTTGTCGTGATACACCTCATAGCAACACAATTTCTGAGAAAATTTCAACCGGTTACCTACTACCGTTCAAAAGATACAGCCCTGTGACAGACAGACGGACGGACAGCGTAGCGAGAGTAATAGGGTCCCGTCTGGAACCCTTCGGGTACTGAACCCTAAAAATGGTTGCATTATCTAAGAAAGAAATAAAAAAGTAAAATAGTATTTTGGCTTGCACAAATAGTATACAACATAACACAAAGCATAGGTTGTTATTACAATAACTAAACAATGTGTAGAATGCAGATTACCATAAAATTATGTTTAGCAAATTGATACAGTTACTTGGCTTTAAAGGTAATTGAAAAAAGTTAAACATGCTTTTACCAATCCAGTTTTTTTGTTTTTCAAGTAAGACAATGAAAACAGCTGTCTGCCACAGGCCGGACATACTGTTGCACAGAACTGGTGTCTCGAGGTAAGGACACGAGGTTGCGGCAGGCCATAACAGAGATGGCAGGACAAAATGAATACATTCCCTTTTTTGAGGCTTCAGTACACTCTTGGTGACTATGCCAACCTCATGGGGTCCATCATATTATAGTATGATTGATGGCATGCAGGCTGCAGTTACAATCAGCATGCAACCAATCACACCACTACCACCTACTTACATCTATCATTATCACCCATTAATACCATCATCAACCACTCTATCACACTCTTTCAGTCCTTTCTTTCAAACATCATCATCTTTTCAGCCGAAAGACATCCACTGCTGGACATAGACCTCCCCCAAGCATCGCCACAACGACCGGTCCTGTGCTTCACGCATCCAGCGGATTCCCGCAACCTTCGAACATAGTTTCAATAATTGATAAAACATTCTTACACTCTTCAGAAATGCTGGCTCAATAGTATGTTAATTTCGCCATTATGGAAGTTTATGTTTGGCAACAACCTGATTCTCGATAGATGGAAGAGGAATCAAGAAAAGTGGAAGAAATTGAGGGAGACCTTTGCCCAGGAGTGGGACAGCATAGGCTCTTAATAATAATAAATAAAGACAAAGAATGTCTATTGTTAAGAAGGCATTTTCATTCAGGCTATTAAAATTGCATTTATCGAGTTAATGACTATTTTCTCTTGAATATAAAAATGTTAATCACCCTATTGGAATCTTCATTACTGTACTGTTTTCTTTTGAGTCAACAATATACAAACCATGTTTGATTTACAGTGATTTGTTGTGATGATGACTAGATAAAATAACATTTAGACTGGCCTTTCAAGTTATTTGAGATGTAGATGAGATTATTCAGCATCACATTGAGACAACCCACCCTTATCTCTTCTCATGGGTGTCGTAAAAGGCGACTAAGGGATTCACCAGACGATGGGCAGCAGCGTTCTCTGAGTATTTAACCAACCAACTGCGATCGCCAACCCGCCTGCCAAGCGTGGCGATTATGGCATATCCCCCCCTTAATTGGGGGAGGCCTATGTCCAGTAGTGGACGTCTTTCGGCTGTAATGATGATGATGATGACATTGAGACAACTGATAAGCTCTTTTCACAGCATAATGTAGATATATATAACATTACGCCTGTATTTCCTCCAAAGGGGTAGGCAGAGTTTTATAATACACCCACAATCTGTTGTCAAATCTAATGTCAGCTATTGTGATTGGTCGGAAAAAACACTAACAACCAATCACAACCAGCGATCATACACACCATAGACGCCGCTTACCAGGCGACCGATGTCTGCAACACATCTATGAAATTTTACTAATGTAGGTCGCCACTATTCGCCACTTGAAATCTTCAAATCAGTTTCGATCACTTACATGAGCCATCAGAATGCCGTGTTAGTGATTAGCCAATAACCGCCTTGGTAGGGCCAATCGGATTGCCTCAGCTAGTGGCAGAATTTATTGTACGCATTATATTCAACATTAGGCGTCTATTGGGCTGTATGTTCGTTGATCACAACACTTGACATAGGATTACTTCGTTTTTGCGTTGATCAGCTTTTCAGAAACTGAAGGTAAGAGATGTTCTTAAAACAGGAACTTGTTCATTTATTTCATGAAGGAATAAACTGTCCCCTCATTGGTTATGTTAATTAATTATACATAAATTGTACTTAATAATAATTAACAAGGCCTGCTTTAAAGCATCACTTTTTCATGTATTCAACAAATTATGTAGACTCTAAAACAGAAGTATCTAGATAGAAATATCTTCTATCTTATACTTCAGACTATGGTCAGACTGTTGAACATGGGCTTTCCTCATCATCATCATTTCTGCCGAAAGACTTCCACTGCTGGACATAGGCCTCCCCCAAGCATCGCCACAAACTGCCTCCACCATGAACTGCTATAATAGCCAAACTTACTGGACAACAGCATATTTCTGGCGGATTGATATTAAGTTATAGTTCCTTATTAGGTAACAGATCTCAGACAACAACATTGAGCTATCTATATTAGACAAGAATCCCTTTTTAGGGTTCCGTAGTCCTACAAGGAACCCTTATAGTTTCTTCATGTCCGTCCGTCTTTCAGTCTGTCCGTCTGTCCTAATCCTTTACTGCTTAATAACTTCTACAGTTACAAACATAAGAAAATGAAATTTTGTTAAAAAATAGTCTAGATATAGATCTCAATTTTAAAAGAATCATTTCAGCCAAAAGACGTCCACTGCTGGACATAGGCCTCCCCAAAAAGGGGGGATATGCCGCCTGCCAAGCGTGGCGCGGGTTGGCGATCAAGAATGTTTAAAAGAATAAAAAATCGTAATTACGTATTTTAGGGGTGGCGTCCATACATGTGAAATGGGGATGACATTTTTTTTTTCGCTGCACCCCCTCGTGTGGTGTATCATTGAATAGGTCTACTAAAATGAAGGCAATGTTTCATACATCACTTTTTTATCAGGTGTACCATCTGCGAAATATAGCCCGTCAAAGTGGCTTGCAATGTGTCCCCCCCCTGCCATTTCTAAACTATGCAATATAGAAACTTATAATCTTCCACATTGATAGACCCTTGTAAAAACTCTCTTTTAAAGTTATTTTGAGTATAATGTGATTATAAATTTTTGAGTTATAGAGAGAAAACTGAAAAATACTTAAAACGTCCTAGTTCAAAGGTCATTTACCTTAGAGAAAAATGGTCTTAGCAAATAATGCTCCTTTAGCTACTTTCTATTTGAAAAAATCACAAAAAGTATGTTTGCGTTATGTTGTTGACATGACACACTTCTTAAATTTGACGCCATCTAGTAATACAATCTAGTACTAACAACACTCTCTGATTCGCCAATGCTGCCGTCTATTGCATTTGGCGCTGTATAGTGCGCGTTATCTAGATGCTACTAACAATACTCTCTGAGTCGCCAATGCTGCTGTCTATTGCAAAAACTAAAATAGCCATGATTAATATTCGATTTGTTTGTAACACCTACTTAAGGAACCCTATAATACTGAGCATGGCCCGACATGCTCTTGGCCGGTTTTAAGCACATAAACAGAGAAGACTACATTCCACCAATTTCAAGCTAACTGCAAAAACTATTAGGTGAAATTCTTCATGTGGCGCATATGCAAGCAATGCCACTGCAAGAAACTGAAATTGATAAAATAAATGATGTCTAAAGGTGGACTTCCGTGGATCGCGTCAGTTGCGAACGACGCGCACGTACGACGCGACGTGCTGTAGCTGACGCGACAATACAAATTTGCTATATTAAAATGTATGGCGTCGTCGGGTTGGCCGCACGCGTATGTCGCGTCCCACGGAATTCCTTTAAAAGGTTGACATTCCTGACCCTACAGTTTACAAAAGCTGATCAACGCAAAAATTAACTAATCAGCTGTCAAATCCCATGTCAGGTTTTGTGAATCACAACAGAGCTGACATTAAATTTGACAACAGTTCAAATTGATAAGCCTTCCAGAAATCGGGGGTTAGTAATTGTTTTGCATTTACGACGCACTTGGTCCAACTGCATTTTACAAGTTTTATGCAGTCCGCTGTTGGTTGAAATACAGTTCCTCTGAATACAACCAAAAACTTTAATTCGCAGTGCTTCCTCCATCCCGGTTCACGGGTCCCGGGAACCGGCCGTCGGACATCATAGTAGCTCCACCATGCGACGAGCTCGACGCAGCCGCCCTCGACGCAGGGGCGGAGCCCCACCCGCTCTCCCCCAAACAACTTCACGCCATCAGGGAAAAGGGGTAAGTAGTGCCATAGCCGCAGTATGCTGGAATAGCTTAGTGCTTCATACATCATAGCTCACTCAGGGGACATTAGGCGATAGTATCAATTTTGTATTTACACTTAATATATTAAATTCTGCAAGGAGCAGTATAAGTCTAGTTTGCATAGGATTTGTTACATTTTTACAGCTGGTGACACAAAAAATTATCAAAATGACAGGCGGCGTAAAGACAGAGAGAAAATATTTTTCGGCGGAATTAACGCGGATTTTCATTAGCAATCTACTCATACATGTATAATAATACAGCTCCACCTTTGAGCTCCATACACTGTTGTTGTCCACACGAGTTATTACTTATTAATAAAGGAACAGCAAGTGTCCCACGGCATGGCATAGACCTTTCTACTCTCCTTCCGTTTCACCCTATCTATTGCTGCAAAAGACCAGTCTTTTTAGAAGGATTCTAGCTCATTCCACCATCTTCTCCTAGGTCTGCCACGTTGGACGACTGATTAGGTATTCGATTTTGACCCATTGATCGTTTTCATGCGGCTAATGCAAGACATGGCTAATGTGTCCATTCCTTATCATGGACGGATAAAAAAAGGCCAAGAACATAAATGTTAATAAATATACACTTTATTTTTGGAGCCGCCGTGCCCCCCATTGGGCACTCTACACCCCCCATGGGTCACTCTACACCCCCAAATGAGGCGCGCCCCAATGGTTAGGATGAGAACCACTGGTTTAAAACAACATAATTTGATAGCATCACAATTATTTTTCTTCCATTCCCAGTCGGAAATACATGCACACTCAGACATGCACATCGGCTTGAGGCACTAAAGTGGTAATGAAATGACATCGTTCATATATCGTATATCGTCGATATAAGTGTGTCGCCAGACTAGTGTGATTACCGACGTAAAAAAGTACTTATAATTAATTAACGAGTCACATAAAATGACATGATGAACTAGGGTTGCCGATTGCTCACGCCTCCTGCATATAAACTTGCACGAACATTTCGTAATGTTCATTTACTATCAAGGAGAGTGCCGTGTCTATTTAGGGACATCTCGAAATACACGCATGTCGTAACGTTAACATACCATTCAGTGACAAAAAAGCTTAAGAGTCAACCCTGACGGAAGTTGAACTGCCCTTTGAGGCTATTAAGATGCGACGTGCAGGGGATCCCTGCATGTCCTTTATTCATCAAGTTCAATTAATGTTTTCACTCGAATGTATGAGCACGGTATACAGTGTGTTCGGCCCGCTGTGTACAATTGTATCCCACGACACTAATCGGTATACTCTTTTCTTTTGTTTCACTGTCGGCGTTCAAACGGCTCAACCAAATGTTACTCATGTGTTTTAAAAGATAAAATAAAAAAATGTATTCTATTTTTAGCTTAATTGTTTAAAATAGCGCACATATTGTAACTGTAAGGATGAATCCAGATGTGACTCACAGTTTTAGATCTAAACTCTTTTATTGTGGTTAAGTATATTTCGTAAACGGCGCATAAAATGGCAAACACAGATCTGTGGATATCATTCAGCTAGATCGCTCGGCTGCATATAAACTATGCGAATTTAATCATTATGCTTTTTGATAGTTATCTGAGGGAATCGTGGCTAAGTTATTATTTACGCCCTAACATTTTGCGCTAGCCGCGGTCAATCCTTGGATTGTTGACCGTTTCGTTCCGTCCGTTCGCCTCGGAGAGCACGGTCCCGACTGCCATACGAATATCTATGGCAGTCGTTGCGGGTAGTCAGAAGCACGAAAGTCTGAAAATTGTTCTACCTTAGAATTTCGGTATTACCCCGTAACTGGATTGCGGAGGTCTGATGGCAGTCGCTCCGTGTAAAATACTGATGTTAAGCCGCATCTGGTTAAGACTGGAAGCTGACCCCAACATTGGGAAAAGGCTCGGAAAAAGAGCTTTCCGATAGAGTTGTTACTCGTTTGCAAGATAAGTAAGAATCTCAGATCACAAACAGTCAAAACTCAGGACTAAAGTCATGAATGGCGAATCACATGTACGTCAATCATCTTATTTGTACTCTCTGCATCATACATATTTATTTACTTACACAAGCTAACACGGTGATTGTATAATGTACAGTCCACTGTATGGCAGTGGTAACACTTGATATAGAAAACCACCCTTACTGCTTACGAAATAAAGGTGCTGTCAATATCAAACTATTACCACTGACGTGCGGTCGACCGTACCTCTGATCACGATCCCTAAAACAACAATAGGCTGTCGTAACTAAACACAATCAATTCTTCCTCGTTGATCAATTACGATAATAAATACAGTATACGATTGTCATAATATTGTATTAATCGTGTTCCGAGTATGCTATTATTAGTGCATAACGAATCGGACAAATCGAATCTTTCCTGAAATCCTAGGATGATTGCAAAAATACCGGATAATAGGAATCTCAGAAAGATTTTCGGTGTCATACGAGCTATTATCAGGATCATTTCAAAAATCCCAGTTTGTTTAGGACGATTGGAAACTTGAACGCTGATTGGCTAATCTAAGTGTCGATTTATAACATCATTCTGGTTGGTCAGAACATGGCTCGAAAGACAAAGGAATGTAGCCGTAAGCCAATCAGCGCATCCGTCATTGCATAACGTTCATATGTGCCAATCAGCTCTCATTATTCGCGACTAACCTAATAAGCCGGATTTTTGCAATGATCCTAAAAATAGCTCGGATTGTAACGAAAAACTTCATAGATTCCAATTACCCGGTCCTTTGCAATCGTCCTAAGATTTTCGCAAAGATCCAATTTTTTCGATTATCCTACGACACAGAAGAATACCACTCTCCATCCAGTCTCGTGTTCTACGACAATCACGGGCAGAGAGGCTCTTATTCTGTGTCGTCCAGTCCATCATCCACAAAGATCTTTGAATACCACTTAGGAGTTTCACACACCAAAGACATACGTTTGCTGCAAGATATTTGAGCCACATTATATACTTTTCTACTACTTGTGTTAGGTACGAAAAGTATGTGATGTGTATTTGGTGCACTGTGCACTATAGATAGTCGCGCAATTTAACTTGGCCGGAGTGAAGCTAGGCACTGCCGATGTTTCCTTGCCTCTCATCTCCAACTGACTCCCATAAAATTATTATTGCGACGGTTTTGTGGTTTTTGTGTTTTTTTTGTTTTGTAACTTCATTCCGGCAAAGTTAGATTGCGCATACTGTACGATAAAATTGTGTGATCCACATATTATTTTGTAGTTTTGGTATGTGAACGGGATGAGACTACTGTATATCCCAGACAGTGAACTAGACACACAATACCTCTACATTGTGAGGGCGCCTATTTAATTAATACAGTTCATTATATCCATGTAATACTATCTGTAGTGGACTCGCCGTTTCGCGGTGTCATGTTTCGTGCGGGACTTATCATTTACGTGTAGATATACAACTTGTAAACTCGTCTAGATATCGTACTGGGAGAAAATTGGGTGCCATTGTTGGATTGCAAGGATGCAATAATTACTTGCGTGGTATATTGATAAAATGTATCTTATATTCACGATGCAGATGCTTAATCGAAAGGCGACTAAGGGATTCACCAGAGGATGGGCAGCAGCGTTCTCTGAGTATTTAACCAACCAACTGCGATCGCCAATCCGCCTGCCAAGCGAGGCGATTATGGCATATCCCCCCAAACTGCTTGGGGAGGCCTATGTCCAGCAGTAGACGTCTTTCGGCTGAAATGATGATCATGATGAGGTGCTTAATCGGGGTTCAGGCTATCTCCATGCCAGTTTCATCCAAACCCGTTCAGTCGTTTATGCGTGATAGAGTAACAAACATATCTTCACATAGGATAGACACAACACAACAAAGACGTTCAAGTTCAATGCATCCGTCATTGACCACTGTGAATAATGATTTTGGAGAATTTTGTCAATAATAACCACAGATGCGCTAAGAGTGAGAGGACTTGAGGTGTCTATTAGGCGATTCTTGGGAGAACAGCAGCACGTGGTGGTCTTGTGCTGCTGCGGGGGAAACAATATAATTTACCCGGGACGTGCCTACGCCTAAGATTTATTACTAGAGAGGCACCGGCGCGGTCTAATGGAGTGTTAGGAGCACCTCTACTTTGTGATGAGGATGGCCCCCGGGTGGTTTTAGTCGGTAGGAGTCTGACATATCCCTTCGCCTTCCCCAGACGGAGGATATCCACCCGAAAACAACAAAAATAGGACTCCCCACGGAGTCATATATTCTAGCCAGCAATCCGTCCATAAATTCCAGTAATTAGGGATTACAATCTTGTAATAACTAACAATTTGTTGTAAATTGTAAAACATCCTATTTTTTTGCGAGCGACAGCACAGATCAGATAATGCGACGCCAACAAACGGTGGACCGCTTTACATAAATTACTAGGGATTGGACGTGTCGACCTTTACTAATTGGAACGGCTGACTGTAAGCCAATCCTGGGAGCTGATGTTATACATTCGAATTATTCACATTATTATTATCTCCTTTATTTAGTTATTAACTTATTAAATACATTTTTTTTTTAAATTATAAAAAGAAAAAAAAAACATTTAAAAAAATTAATTAACAAAAACAAAAAACCCGACTGCGTGTAAAATTAACAGAAAAGATATAAACAAGACTTATCAACACGCAGGCGGAGGCTACCTATGAACTATTATGTAATTCATGACCAAAAACATACGTTTTGTTTTTGTTAATAATTTTTTTTTTTTTTTAGTTATGTCATGTTTTATTTATCATACTATTAATGTTTTTTTTGAAAAGTCAAATTCATTTTTAACGTTGAATATTTTGTTGTTTTTTAGCATTTTTCATTCCAAATTACATTTAAACATATAAGTTGTATATATTTTTGTAAAGCATTTATAAAACCCTTTATTTTGATACCCCACTCGATAGTTTTAGAAGGAAAAAAAAATTTTTTGAAGAGGTAATATGGCGCCAAAAAGCGGGCATTTTAATTTTTTAAATTTTGAAGTACTCAGTGTCACTCTCAGAATTAAGACGAATCTAACGACACCTCTCAATCTCAAATCCATCAAGCCGTTTAGGCCACAGAGCGTGCCAAAGAAATATACATACATACATACACTCGAAAAACATAACCCTCCTTCTGGCGCAGTCGGGTAAAAATATTTAAAATAGTATTCCACCGGCATCGGGAGCAGGGTCCAAGCTACCGGCGGTTAGGGCCCCAGAGACAAGAACCTCCTCACTATACGTGCCGTGTCGAGGAGAACCGCCTTCTGAATCTGACCCTTGACCCAGCCACCTAACGAGAGCCTCTTGTGTTGGTCGAGGCTCTTGGCTATGAGACCATTGGCCGTTACGACTATCGGCACAATGATTGCCGAATCCACGTCCCACATGTCGACAACCCCGTTTGCCAAGTCCAAATATCTCATTTGTGTATCTGTCTCAGCTTTCACGAGATTTTTATTTTCTTCCTACTGAGGAGTAGGAAGATGATAATAAAAATCTCGTTATTTCTTTTCTGATTAATTTCGTTGCCGGTTTCAAGACAGTTCAATCATTTCCCCGGGACGCGCCGAGCTTCATTATTTTGCCGTTTTTTTCTGATTGGTTGCCATTGTAGATCCTGGCTTACAGTAGTTGCAGTGGTTGGGAAAGTGTCCCATTTTTTTAAAATTAGTATCATGTCGACTATTTGCAATTAATTTCATCAGACATTTTGAAGATCAGAAGGCCAATCTAGTAATTAAAAACGTTCAAAATATAGTTCCAAACGAAACTCAATGCCTTCAATCTCAATCTTCTGACAGTAGATGTATCTGATTCCTGTTTATTGGTGACATGAATGACCTAAGTGTCACAAATAAACGGCAAACAGGAACATCTACTGTCAGGAGATTTGAAGATTAGTTTGCAACTATGTTTTGAACGTTTTATGTTACGAGAATTGGCCTTTAGATTGCTTCAGAAGAAACAATTATTTTGAACAAATCTGAAGTTTAAGGTTTTTGAAGTAAAACTACTTTAGGCACGCTTGACTTGGGGAGTAAACTGGTGAATGCGTTACGAAATGCGAGGCGAACGGAGGGGGTAGTGCGGGACGCGGTGAACGAGCCGCGCGCATGGCCGGCCACGACACAGCGCCGGCAGATGAACGCGCGCCGCTTCGCCATTCCTTTGTTTTCATTGAAATAGTATTGAGGGAGATATAAGTTAGTGAAGTTTTACTTCAGTCGTGTGCTCTAACGGCCAAAATTAATATCCAATCTATCCACGATTTACCCTACTAGAGATAGGAATTTGACATAAGTTTCATACAAAATATGTCAAATTTCTATCTCTAGTAGGGTAAATCGTGGATAGATTGGATATTAATTTTGGCCGTTAAGCACACTCGTTTTTTTTATCCTCATATATTTTATTCAACCTGTCACACTAAGTCGCCAGCTCGAAAATGAACTCTGTTTAACTTATTAGAAAGCTTCTAGGCTCAAGTACATATGATCATGCCCTTAGACATGAGCATAGATCACATACAGTTTTAGACTCACTACTCTAGAACATAGGTGTCATATTCGCCCCCATTGAAACTGTGTTATGGTCAATATAGCTGATTTTTTTCTCATAAAGCTTGCACAAGGACAAAGTATTTAAGCCGAAGAAGTTAAGCGCTAAGCAATTGGAATCGATACGTGAATGGGGGTATGTCGCCCTATATATCTATGTATGTTATATATATATATGTGTCTGTTTTTGGCGAAATTGGCTCCAATGTGTAAGGTACAGATTTTATTTGACTGGAAGTTAGAACATAGGTTTTCTGTATTGTAATAACTTTGTTTGTTGATAACTTAAAAGTTGTCATTACATTAACCCCCAGTTTCTGAAAGGCTGATCAAGACAAAAATTAACTAATCGACTCAAATCTCAGGTCAAGCGATGTGATTGGTTGTTAGTATTTTTGCCAACCAATCACAGGAGCTGACATTAGATTTGACAATAGATCAAATTGATCAGCCTTCCAGAAACTGGGGGTAAGTGACTAATATTACATAGTATGGATTTTCCCCTGGTTAGACTTTATGGACGGTATTCCACCAGAGCTGTGTGAGGTAGCTAGTGGTGAGCGAGGGAAAGTCCACCAATACGATTTCTTCATTTTGCTAGCCTTGTACAACGCAGTTCTCCTGTTGGTGGATTTTCCTCGCTCACCGCTTAGCTGTCTCGCACAGCTTTGGTGGAAAGCCACTCTTAACCGAACCCAACATGGCTGGGAAATAGCTGGGCTGAAGGAAATTCTGCATGATCAGCGCATCAAGCACTTGTACTGGCCACGTATCATACCACAAACAAACCCTTTTTTTTCTAAGTATTAAACACCTATACAACGTGTTGGAGAGCTCATTCAGGGAAACTGCTGGACATAGGCCTCTCCCAAGTTGTGCATACAACACTCGGTCCTCTGCCTTCCACATCCAGTCCCTCCCAGCCAGCTTCAGGTCATCGGTCTACCAGGGGGGGGGGGGGCGCCCTATGCTGCGTTTGCCAATTCGCGGTATCCACTCAAGGAATCGTCTGCTCCAGCGGCCATCGGTCCATCGACAGACATGGTCAGCCCACTGCCGCTTCAGCTTACTGATCCTATAAGCTATGTCGGTCACTCTGGTTCTTCTCCGGATAATATCGTTACGGGTTTTATCCTTCACAGAAACTCCAAGCATAGCTCGTTGAGCGACTTTGTATTTGTGGACTAGCCCAACTGTCAGTGTCCACGTCTCGGCACCGTAAGTCATATAATATATAACATAAAGGAAAATAGTAAAAGTTGTTGTTGTAAGGGGCTCGTGGCTAAGTAGCAAGCGTGTGGATTGTACGATCTGCAAGGTTAAGCTGCACTAGCCGCGGTCTGTCTGTGGATGGGTGACCGTTTCGTTACACATCGAGACCGTTTCGTGCCTCGGAGAGCACGTAAAGCCGTCGGTCCTGCGCCTGATCTCTCTCCGGTCGTGTCGAATTGCCGTCCCATCGGATTATGAGAGTGAGGGAATAGAGAGTGCCCCTGTGTTTGCGGACACACTTGTGCTCTATAATATGTCCCGCGCAGATGGTTAGTTTCCATTGAGATTGGCCGCCGTGACCGAAATTCGGCCGGGAGGACATTATTATTAAAAGTTGTTCATACTGATTATTACAATGACTCTTTTAGAGGTTTTCAGTTATTTCAATAACACGTTGTTTAAAAAGATTAGACTGCCTCTAACGGGCTGCTTTTCGGTATCGCTGGGCTACGTTTCTTAGCCACATTCACGCCTATTGACCCCTTGTAGTCTTCTGCCTTGGAAAAAAGTTAAGAGAACCACAAGAAATTGGAGCCAATATCGTCGTCCCCCATACATAGCATGACCATTAGAAATGCATTATGTGTATCTGTGCAGAGCTATCATAATTGTTTTAGTGTATCGTATGCATTCCATCGTACTTGTAGTCCTCATGATTCATTCCATGGAACTTTCTAGATACACAATACTCTAGTAAGATGTCCTGTTCTTATGATAAAATAGTACTGAAAATTTCACATACAGAGTGTCGAGTATAAAATGTATTTAATTGCAGCCTAGCAAACTTGAAATGTTTTGGTTAATCTAGTAAGTAATTTAAAAAAAATGTTTTTATGCGATTCTTTTAATTTCAACGTTTACCTTGTATGTTTTTCTCTGACTGAACTATTTTTAATTTCTAAAGCCTTTAATTTTCTTAAGACAAAGTATCACGTAAAGACTTCCAGAATATTACCCAAATACAGTATGTAAAATGTACATTGTATAGTACCTATGTATTTACAATAGAACTTTTTCAAAGTCTCCTTTGTGTTATCCAGTCGACGCAACACTATAATAACAATAAGGCTTCGTCCTAATACAATGCGATTACGTGACTATCACAACTTTGCACGATCAAACATATTATACAGCAGGCGTAGAATGACCACTGTAGATAAGGGTTTTGTCTATGGAAGAATAGACAAAATGACAGTTATAGTTCTATACAATGACGTTTTGTCTATTCTTCCGTAGACAAATTTCTTGTCTACAGTGTCGACACAGCACCATTCATCGCACAATTTGCTACTCCGATCAACCATCGTTCCCTTATCGCGTGCGTTAATCGTGTTTTGGCGTTTGTTTCTATGATCTCGGGTCAACTTCATACGACTATGAACCGCAGTCTATTTATTGTGCTGTTTTATGTGCCTATCTTTATTGTGTAGGTAGCAATCTGAACGAAACTTTGCACGTCGTTTGTCGTACGTCGAACGTGAGTAGACCCCCTATACGTTTGATCGCGGGCTTGCGTTGTTCAAGTAGTCGCGTTGTATCAGGACAACGCCTAATATAATATGTCTACAATGAAAAATCAATTCACTGACGTCGCTAGGTCACGATCTAAAAAGGTTCTATTGTATGTATAAAAAAGGGTATTTAAATAAATATGGCCGGTCCAAAGTGACTGTTTTATTATTGACTGGTGTAAGATTCTGGGCTCGTATAACCCAGTGAAATTTTTGAATGATCCCTTGGGATTGAATTATTTTCTTCAGCTGGGCGATTCTCATCTAGTCAAACTTGTTTGTGGCAAATATTAGTAAAGATACTGCAGCCCTTTCACTTTTGGCATAACGATGGGCATAGTCAGATATAATTAATTTCTTACCACTTTTATTGTAGAAGATTGTAACAATACCAGAATGTACCAGTGGTACCACATTTTATTTTAAAATAGTATTCATGGAGTTTGTTGCCGGCTCTTCTTCATAAAATCTACCTTTTGGAACCGTGCTACTAAATTCTTGCCATTTCTTAATTAAAAGCATGTATTGTGCATATTTGAAATAAAAACGTTGAATTTGAATTGCCATTATAATAGAAGCCATTCTTCTTTATATCTTCTCTATATTTCAGTTCACGGTTTCCGTCCATTAGACTTTCTCCTGCAACGCTTCGTTGCTATTTTATCTCCCGACACTCCAGGACTCTTTAACGACATAGAAACGCTAATTCAACAAGCTGATAAAGCCGTGGTCTTCATAAGTCAGAGCTTTGTCAGGATTTTAATATTCTTCGAGTAATATGCACTATTTCTCATATATTTTTTCGTATTAATACAGAGAATTCGAAGTTCCATCTCGCCACTTCCCCGGTCAGACGCACGTATGGCGGGTGGCGGGCTGGCTGCAGCGGGGCCGTGCGCGTGCGCGGGAAGAGCTGTACCGCCACGTTGCGCGTGCGCTTGCACTGATCGTCGTCGTAGCCCGAGACAGACTGCTGCGGGACGAGCCAGTTTCTGTCATCGCTGGAGCCAAGTCCTTGCTGCAAGGGCTACATAGGTAAGAGAGTAACCCAGAATTCTCAAATGCAACTAATGTTTAGGTGTTATGTCTCATGCTGTCACTGTCACTTTAAGGTGCATTGTAGCGAAAGAACGACTTTTATGAACCTCTTAAAGTTCAGTGTCCTTTGATAATAAAATTATTGGGTAAGCAATTTATCTTTTAAATAAATATACACTAAATTAGATGCCTGCCTCGTTGGTCTAGTGGTTGCAAGCGCGACTGCTGAGCGTGGGGTCCTGAGTTTGATTCCCGGGTCGGATAAAGTGTTATTGGGTTTTTTCATTAGGAAATTCTCAGTAGCAGCCCGGAGTCTGAATTTGTGCCCGGTCAATGGCAGTAGGCTCGCCCCCTATTACATGGGACTATAACATAACTGGCGAAATGTGGGTGTACTATTACACCTCTGCCTACACTTTCGGGGAAATACAGGCGTGATGTTATGTAAATTAGATGGTTTTCTTGTTTTAAGTTATCGTTTTTTTTACAGACTGTTGGACTTAGTTTTCGGCATGCCTTCTCTGGAAGCTCGCGATCTAGACAAGAAGATAAGAGAAGAAAGGTCTCGTTACTTAGTAGCCGAACTGATATGCAAGGTACGAACATACATCCTTAAATAATAATAATTTGATGAAAAAGTTTTTTTTTAATACCACGTTTTTAATACGAATGCTGTGTCATCCAGTTCTGAGTTATGTTTAAAGTTTCAAGTCTCTAGCTCATCGGGAAGTTAGTTTGAAATCGATTGCAAAATTTGTACCGAACAAATTGGGATCCAACTTCGGAGTAAGTCAAAAAGCTAGAAAATTTCATTTTGAACTTTTATTTTGACGTTCTATAGACTTGCTAAAAGTCTCTATACGATCTCGTATCCGTAAGTTATGTTTAAAGTTTCAAGTCTCTAGCTCATCGGGAAGTTAGTTTGAAATCGATTGCAAAATTTGTACCGAACAAATTGGGATCCAACTTCGGAGTAAGTCAAAAAGCTAGAAAATTTCATTTTGAACTTTTATTTTGACGTTCTATAGACTTGCTAAAAGTCTCTATACGATCTCGTATCCGTAAGATAATACAGTTTTTCTTCCACTTGCTCGGAAATTGGTTCATTATTCAAAAAAAAGAATACAACAATCGGCTCTTTTCCGTACGCAACGAAATAACAGGCCGGTAATGTCCACCAGGACAAGAATAGAAATTGCTGGACACTTTTTATTTTTTAAATTATGCTACCGAGGTTTTTAACTACACACTTACATAAATTAGGTGTTTTTAGGTACAAAATATTTATCATTATACAGGCTGCATGCGCATTTATTTTTTCAAAACTTTGAAAATCGAACAAGAACCGCGCACGGGCGAATTGGTGTGAATGAAAATGAAATACTGTTGAATTAATTTGTGTTGTGTTTCCTCGCAAATGAGAGAAAAGTACTATACAAGTCTCGAGTCTTCCAATATTACTCGGCTTCGCCTCGTACTTCCAAAATTACTCGGCCGTAAATTGCTTCATTTCAGGCCTCGACAGTAATGTGCTATTAATACAAATACTTTTGGTCGTTTGGTGTTTAGCCGGAGCACCAGGAGGACATAGCGGCGCTGGCGGCGTGGGTGACGCGCGCCATGCGCCGCGCCGCCGCCGAGAAGACGGACGCGCGCGAGCCGCCGCGCCCCGCGCCCCCCGTGCCCTGCCTCTACACCACCCCGCAGCGCACTCAGGTACCTGCCGTACAACGACCATACAACCCAATACACGCCTAATGTTGAATATTATGCGTACAACTAATTCTGCGACTAACTGAGGCGGGGTACTGTAATCCGATTGGCCCTACCAAGGCGGCTATTGGCTAATCACTAATGCAGCAGTTTTGACGGCTCATGTAAGTCGTCCGTGTGGTGCCGGACGTAAAGAATTGCACCACCCTATATCTTCTCATGGATGTCGTAAAAGGCGACTAAGGGATTCACCAGAGGATGGGCAGCAGCATTCTCTGAATATTTAACCAACCAACAGCGATCGCCAACCCGCCTGACAAGCTTGGCGATTATGGTATATCCCCCAAACTTCTTGGGGAGGCCTATGTCCAACAGTGGACGTCTTTCGGCTGAAATGATGATAAGTCGTCGAAACTGATTTGAAGATTTCAAGTGGCGAATAGTGGCGACCTACATTAGTGACATTTCATAGATGTGTTGCAGACATCGGTCGCCTGTTATGAAGTGTCTATGGGCTGTATGGTCGTTGCTGCCGTACAACGAGATGGACCTTTAGACACGGTGCTTTACCGGGCTGATGCCGTTGAGCTTGTTCACGAGCAGGGTTTATACTCGGCTTCGACGTTGATAGGACGCACTACGTGCCGTGCGTACAACAAACTCTCATAGCCGATTTCATCTAGTTTTTAAAATAACCGACTTATAAAAGTGATCTTTAACATCCAATTTGCAGAATAAATGATTTGAAGAATTAGACAGACTTTCAAGGTTGACCGTGCACCGGGTCCGACCCCGGACTGGCACTAGCGCCCGGCTAATGAAATCTAGTTTTCCATACATAACTGACGACCGAACGCAAGCCCGGCTTACAGCCGTCTGTAGCCACCGCAAAAAGAAAAAAAGACTGAGGTTTTAATTGTGCTTCATAAAGTTTTCCATCCATTAAATTAGCTGTCAATATCTTAAATCCGTGTTCAACTATTAAATATCTTTGCCATATTGTAACCGTAGAAAGGGAATGGAGAGCATTGGCGGTCCGATGCAACATGCTTGTCCGTAGATTTGCTCGTTGCACGTGTGAAGTGATGCTGACGCTTTTTAAAGTATATTGTCAGACGTTTTACACGTGCAGTGTGGACAAGCTGTACGCAGAAAGCCATCAATACTCTTCGAGTCCAATATAACAATGCATTTAGGATGCTGCTGGGGCTGCTTCGCTTCTGCAGTTCGTCGGGAATGTTTGCAGATGTACACACTAATGGCTTCACAGTAATCAGGCGGAAGCGTGTCGTTACTGCAAATGATCCGGGGCAGCTCGAAAAGTCAGCTAAATGTTATTGCGGAGGAATTCGACTGTCCTTTATTGAACCAAATGTCCAATTTACATGTACAAACACAGTCGTTAAGAATACTACCTAACAAATATTATGGATTGGTGATTATCTGTTGGGCTACGAAAGGAAGGAATGAAAGGTTTAATTACATGCATCTGAGATGAGAATGTTAAGAGGAATGTGTGGTGTGACGAAAATGGATATGATAAGAAATGAGTACCTATGTGAGAAGGAGTTTGAAAGTAGTGCCAGTGACGGAAAAGTTGAGATGCAGTGGATTGTCATGGTATGGACATGTGATGCGGAGAAATGAGGAGCATGTTACGAAAAAAGTTTTGAGTATGAATGTGGATGGCTATAAAAAAGAGGTAGTCCAAAGAAAAGATGGATGGATTGTGTGAAAGATGATATGGATAAAAAGAAAGTGAACACGGAGATGACGGCTGATAGAGATGTATGGAAGAAAAAGACATGCTGCGCCGACCCCAAATAAATTGAGGGCAGGAGGATAATTATCTGAAATAAAATTATTATTGTTGGGTATACATTTGTGTATCTCGGCAATGATTTGCCGGTCTTTGAAGAATAGCACGGGCCGAAGCCAAGTGCTAACCTTAGTGACTGATGATTTGGTGAGATGAAATAGTGCTACTTTGTAATGTTAGTTGTGTGATTGTGGGATTGTGTTCGTGTGGTGACTGATGAATTGTGTCTCATTCTCGTTCTGCAAGAATTTCCTGACAATTCTACAAGCGTTCAGGATAGCGGCTTTCTGTATGCTCTTGTAAGTATGCGGTGGTAGATCTAGGGTTTTTAAAGATTGGTGCAGTTGTTTCGGAATTACACCTGTGGTTGACAGAACAATAGGAATAATAGTGTCGTTACTCAAACGCCACATACTGCTTATTTCTATTTTAAGATCTGTATATCTTGAAATTTTTTCTGCTATTGTATTTTGTAAATTATGTGTGTTAGGTACGGCTATGTCTATAATTTGTGCTGTTTTGTTAATTTTATCTAGTAGAGTAATGTTTGGTCTGTTGTTCTGTCTGTGAGGATGTTTTATTATTAAAGGCCCTAAGCGCTCGCAGCCGCTTCCACTCATTGGTTTTCTAATAAGACAAAAGAGTGCGTCCGTTGAAGGTTGATATATTTGTTGGTTGTAGGTGGACCTGCGGCTGTACCGGCGCGAGCTGGTGCGGCGCGCGGCGCCCACGCTGCAGGCGCTGCTGGAGCGCGAGGCGCGCGGCTGGTTCCTGCACTTCCGCGAGCGCCGCGCCGCGCTCCTCGCCAGCCAGAAGGTGCCCATGAAGGACATCGAGGAGGTCAGACACACTGCACACACTAAAGTTCACAAAAATCATTAAGACGCTGACAACAGCCAAATACCCCAAATAGGCTTCTTTTAAAAACATTTTTAGCTGTATCTATTCAGTTTGTGGTAGTGAAAAAAAAAAAAATTTAATCTTGATCGTATTTTCTGAAACTGTATTGTGCCCAAAACACGTTTTCTTGAAGTTTTCTTGATAGAAAAGAATTGTAAACTAACCTCTTAAAACATGCTTTAAAGCAAACAGTCTCTATTATTTACTAAATATCTTCTATACTATAATAAAACTGTAAAGGTCGAAAAGTCTGTACATTGAGTTTTTTTTCGCGAAAACCGGCTAGGGGGACTAGAAATAAGCTATAGAACACGAATCAATCGTTTAAAAAATTTATGTCTGTCTGTCTGTCTGTTTGTTACCTCATCACGTGAAAACGGCTGAACGGATCGTAATGAAACTTAGCATTTGTATTGGTATTAGTCTAACTTAAAATATAGGGTATGTTTTATCTGAATCGGTTGAGTAGATCCAGCGATACAGCTTGACCCCTCTATTGTATTAAGTTGCATACAAAGTAGAGGTCATGATTGTTGGTTGGATGCAGGTTGCAGGTTCCTAAAAATACAACTGGATTCTATTAGTATTATACAAAATATAGAATAACATAACATAGCCCATCACTGTCCTGCTGCTGGGCATGGCCCTCTTCTTGGAATGAGAAGAGTTAAGGAGCTGGATATTGTTAGTGTAATAGATTATCATAACATAATCAGCTCATTACCTACTGCCCCACTGCTGGGCACGAACCTCTTCTCGGAACGAGAAGAGTTAAGAAACTAGAAAATATAGAATAACATAACGTAGTCAACCCATTACTGTCCCACTACTGGGTATGGCCCTCTTCTCAAAATGAGAAGAGTTAATGAACTGGATATTATTAGTATTCTAGAATAACATAACATTACCAGCCCATTACAGTCCCACTGCTGGACACAGGCCTCTTCTCAGCATAAGAAGAGATGTGGTTAGTGTTATAGAATAACATAATCATCCCAATTACTTCCCACTGCTGGGCACGAGCGTCTTCTCAGAATGAGGGAGTTTAGGGCTAATTCCATGAAATTCCATCACCTTAGCCGGTAGGTTGTAAAAACAAAATATAGTATGGTCGGTAAATAGTGTAATCGTCTGTGTAGGCGCTTATATGTATATATTTGAAGATATTGTGTTCATAATTATGACACGATGTTATTTTCCGACATCCACGCGGACGGAGTCGCGGGCACAGCTAGTTATAAATAAAATTAAGAAAACAATTGAGAAAGACAATAATCAAAACATTTGTTGTTTCCGTTTTTCAAATAAGCTTTTAGTTTTTTATTAAAAACATTTTTTGTTAATTTTCATTCAAGTTGAGCGGCGTAACCGACAGTGACCACAGAGGTCTGATTTTTTTGGTGTTGTCAGTCTCTTAATGTAAATCTCACTTACACAAATTTCAACTTTACGCACATGGAAATTAAGTTGAATTCAGAATGACAAAACCAGTTAAAAAGGACTTTACTCAACCAAGACAATCAGATAACGGACTGGTATGCCGGTCCACCTGCCCACTAGCCGTGCGTTCATCCCGGAATCGTACATTTCGTTCTACCTGCGCAATTATTTTCCGATCACGTTTGACAATTTTATTGATTGACAACTTTTGAAATTGAGTCTTCATCAACATCAACTCAGCCTATAGCAGTCCACTG
The DNA here is from genome assembly GCA_949699075.1 of Asteroscopus sphinx. Lineage (NCBI taxonomy): Eukaryota > Metazoa > Arthropoda > Insecta > Lepidoptera > Noctuidae > Asteroscopus > Asteroscopus sphinx. The sequence continues at coordinate 25,409,170 of OX453010.1, read as the reverse complement.
CTGGACATAAGCCTCTCCCAAATTGCGCCACAACGCTCGGTCCTCTGCCTTCCGCATCCAGTCCCCACCAGCCACGTTCTTTAGGTCGTCGGTCCACCTGGCAGGGGGGCGCCCTACGCTGCGTTTGTCGATTCGCGGTCTCCACTCAAGAACTCGTCTGCTCCAGCGGCCATCGGTCCTTCGACAGACATGGCCAGCCCACTGCCACTTCAGCTTACTGATCCTACAAGCTATGTCGGTCACTCCGGTTTTTCGGATATTCTCGATAATTGAGTCTTATGTTTATACTGGGTGTAAGGGGAACGCTTCCGAAAACGAAGATAGGTGCTGGTGATTACTGATACGAAACCACGAAAAAAAAAAACGTTTTTTTTTTTTTTTTTTTTCATATATATTTTTTGCATTTTTCATACATAACCAGCTTTGGGCAGTTAAATAAAACTCATACATAATGAAAAATGCAAAAAAAATAAAACTGAAAAAGGAATCGCATTTTTTTTTGTGGTTTCGTATCAGTAATCACCAGCACTATCACCTGTCTTCGTTTTCGGAAGCGTTTCCTTGACACCCTGTATAAATAAGGTTACATTTCAATCGTACTATTGAAAGCATAAGTTTGCTTTACGAAAAAGTGTAAACGAAATCTGGTGTGTGTCCAGGAGGTGCGCGAGGCGGCGATGCGCGAGTACGTGTCGCGCGTGTGCGGCGCCGTGCTGGCCAGCGAGCCGCTCGCCGCGCTGGGGCCCGACGTGCCCGCGCTGCTGGCGGCGCAGCTGCGGGCCTCCGCCATCGTCGCCAGGTACAGCCGCGATCCTTCCCGGTGATACATTTTGTCGACGGAGTCCCTTGAACGAATCCTGCTACATTACACGTACCTACGGCTGACGTCGAACACTGAGCGCAAGCGATTTTTAACCGAAAATAAATAATATTACATACATACTTACATGTCGAATTGAATACACAGCATCATGCTGAGTGTCGACCTCTTTGCCGCAGCTACGACATGCAAAGTAGGTATCATACACTGATAAAATTATTCAAGAAGGTACATACCTAATTAAGTATTTTTTATGTGCACCTACCGTATGTCGTCTTGTTGTGGCATTAAATCATTTTTCTTTCTTTCTTTTTCTTTCAATTGATAACCTTCTTCTTTTTGAAGTCGGTAAAAAGGAGGAGGTTCTCAATTCAACGCGTATATTTCTTTTTTACAGAGTAGTCCAATTTTGATGATTCTTTTTTTAGGGTTTAGTTTCTACAAGGAACCCTTATAGTTTCGTCATGTCCTTCCGTCTGTCCGTCTGTCCTAATCCTTTACAGCTTAATAACTTCTACAGTTATAAACATAAGTAAATGACATTTTGTTAAATAATGGTTTAGATATAGATCTCAATTTTAAAAGAATAAAAAAATCTTGGTAACGTATTTTAGGAGTGGCGCCCATACATGTGAAATGGGGATGAAATTATTATTTTTCGCTGCACCCCCTCGTGTGTGGTATCATTGAATAGGTCTACTAAAATGAAGATAATGTTTCATACATAACTTTTTTATTAGGTATACCATCTGCAAAATACAGTTCGCCTAAGTGGCTTGCAATGTGCCCCCCCCCCCTGCCATTTCTAAACTATGCAACGTAGAAACTTATAGTCTTCTACATTGATAGACCTTTATAAAAACTCTCTTTTAAAATGTATCGAGTATAATGTGATTATAAATTTTTGAGTTATAGTGAGAAAACTGAAAAATACTAAAGACGTCCTAGTTCATAGGTCATTGACCTTAGAGAAAAATGATCTTAGCAAATAATGCTCCTTTCTATTTGAAAAAATCACAAAAAGAAACTTTGTGTTATATTTATATGACACACTTCTTAAATTTAGCACTAGGTGGCGCTGTTTGCAAAAACTAAAATAGCAATGATTAATATTCGATTTGATTTGTTTGTAATTAGACCTACTTAAGGAACCCTATAATACTGAGCATGGCCCGACATGCTCTTGGCCGGTTTTAGATGTTGTTTTGACAGATGTCCTGACTGACTGACTGATTCATCAACGCAGAGCCGAAACCACTCAAGTTAGGAACATGAAATTTAGACAGTAGGTTCCTTTTGTGACTTAAGCACCCACTAAGATTTTTTTTTTTTTGAAATTTTAACTAGAGATGCGCCAAATAGTGGTTTCATCGAATAACCGAATACCGAATATTATTCGGTTTAACCCTTACCGTGAAAGTTTGTATAGGAAACCTGTAATTTTTTTCGAATTCGAAACGAATTTTTCGAAAAATGCGAAGCCGCTGGCTGAAGCTAGTTAACCATAAATTTGTGCTTAATTATATGTATATTTAACACGCTTTTATTAGGTCGCCCTGTATGTAACTAACTATGTAATGGAATCTAAGGTAACTAATTTAACCATATTCCAAGGCCCGTAGCGTAGTGAAAATTGGCAGCTGTATGTAGTTCTGATGACAATACAATAATATGGTACTGTCGAACTGATCTGATGATGGAGCCGGAAGATAGGCACTGGCATTCCATGATGGAATATCGTATCATAGTCGTGTTTGCACTTGTGAGAAAGCCCACTTAATGGACTTTGAAGCGTGTTTTTCTAGTTTTTTTTAAACTATTAATTTATTTATAATGCTTTCCATGTATTCTATCTTTAACTCACTCATCGCAGGGCCGAAGAAGGCGTCCACCGAAAACTAGAAGCAAGTTTAGCGACAGCCGAAGCTCGAATATGCGCCACACACCCCATCCTATCGCGAGCCGACGCGTGGCGCAACGAGAAACTGGCGGCTGCAGCGCTGCGGCTCAAGAACGAGCTGCGCTGGACGCCCATGGAGGACGCCGCTGCAGCGATGCAAGCGCACAAGCTGCACCAGCACCGATACTTTCTGCTTAGAGACCTCGCGTTTCTTAGAGATCGAGAGCCACTACTCATGAAGGTATACATTATGCCTATCTTTTCATGAAATACCATATTTTTTCATAAATCTTTGCCCCTTACAAGAATATTTCACCCTTTATTGTATTGTCACTGCTCAAACGCTTAAACACCTAGACCTTACACTGCTTACAAGTAGTCATCGAGCATTAAACCCTATAGAGATAAATTACGGGAATTAGTTCTATACAACGTGTCCCAGAAATCAACGTCAAGCCGAAAAGGGGCAATAGGCCAAGTCGTGACAGTCATTAGAAAAATATAAAAAAAAATCTTGGTCGTGTACTTTTCAAATTTTATGGATTCAAAAATAAATCTCAAAAAGTGACACCCTGTGATGATTTTTCAAGTCCTGTGGCTACAAATATTAACTTTTCGTCAGTTTTTTTTCTGTGACGTATCCATGAATAATCCTTCTGTAAATTACAGTTAAAAGTTAAAACATAACTACCTCATTTTTAAATAAAATGTTAGATTTTTGCCCAACATTGAATTCAAAATTATTACATCACCCAACTTTAACCGCGTGTAGTGTAAAAAAAAAGTACTACACTATTTTGGCAAGTAACTTTAAAAGATGGCGCGTTTAGTCTGGATTCCAAAATGGTATGCCACTTACTAATTGCTACTTCTTAATTGAGGAAAAAAATAAATTGTTAGTTTTAGGTAAGTTTGAAATAAAATTCAGTTGTTGGATTTCTTTAGTTATAATTTTTATTAAATCAGATTTACCGAGTTTATATTAAATGTTCAAACTGTTTGCCTTCAGCTGCACATTTGGATATCTCTTACGATGCATTCTTGCTGCAGCATTGGCGTTGCATAAGCATTCTCCATAAATAAGATGCATGTTGGCGTATTCCTGTGCGGTGTATCGAGATGGCATGATAACAAACTACACAAAACACGGGATTACGATTAAAACAAGTCCGGGGTTGTCAGAAACAGTGCAGATAAATCAAAATCACAATACAAATGAAGTCCAATAAACAAAGCCACAGTTGTAAGTATGAAGTCACTACAAATACAAAAAGATGCTTAGAAAACGAAAGAGCGTAACGTGCTGCAGTATTGCACAATTTACCTAACGCATCCCTGTTTCGCCAGAGTTGCGTCTCTATCTGTTTCACTCACACAGACGAAATTATGTGTCAATCCATCTCGCTCTTAGATAAAAGTAGCGTCACTATCTATCTCGTAAGAGATACCCAAATGCTGAGCGTTATCCCGATCATGTAGTATTTATTAATGTGCAGCTGAAGGCAAACAGTTCGAACATTTAATACAAACTCGGTAAATCTGATTGAATAAAAATTATAACTAAAGAAATCCAACAACTGAATTTTATTACAAACGCACCTAAAACTAACAATTTTTTTTTTTTCCTCAATTAAGAAGTAGCAATTAGTAAGTGGCATACCATTTTGGAATCCAGACTAAACGCGCCATCTTTTAAAGTTACTTGCCAAAATAGTGTAGTACTTTTTTTTCACACTACACGCGGTTAAAGTTGGGTGATGTAATAATTTTGAATTCAATGTTGGGCAAAAATCTAACATTTTATTTAAAAATGAGGTAGTTATGTTTTAACTTTTAACTGTAATTTACAGAAGGGTTATTCATGGTTACGTCACAGAAAAAAAACTGATGGAAAGTTAATATTTGTAGCCACAGGACTTGAAAAATCATCACAGGGTGTCACTTTTCGAGATTTTTTTTTGAATCCATAAAATTTGAAAAGTACATGACCAAAATTTTTTTTTATATTTTTCTAATGACTGTCATGACTTGGCCTATTGCCCGTTTTCGGCTTGACGTTGATTTCTGGGACACGTTGTATATTCGCACAGATAAATATCAGGTCACGAGTGTGAAACGTCACGCCTACGCGTTTAATGGTGCTAGTACAGGCGTGGGTAACATGCGTATATTGAAGCGCTTGCGCAGGTAATATGCATCGTGTAAACGACCTTGTTGCACAAAAAATGCGCGTGTCCAGTGCCTTGTGCGAGTAGCGCGTACATGTAGCCTGCATCATTACATGCTCCAGTTCATGCACCTTATACAAGCATCATCATAGCCCGAGCCAATAGGAGCGCGATTTGTCTAGTCGAAAATTGGCGGAATTTATTTCAAACAAATCGGATGTGATTACGGGATGTGTTGTTTGCGGGAAGCGCAGAACCAGTCGTTGTGGTGCCGTTGGGGGGGGGGGCAATTTCCAGCATTGCACGCCATTCAGCTGAAATGATGATGATGATGGATGAGATGTGATTACCTTTCTACAGAGTTTATTGCTCAATTCCGGTAGTGCAAAAGCCACTGCGAAGTAATAAAAATCTTTGAAAAGTTATTTTTAGATTCCCCGTAAGTAAAGGACATTTAGCTGATATTGCTAAAAGTATTTGTTTAAACAGGAGCTTCGCAGCGCGGTATCTCCGACGCGCTCGTTCACCTGGGCGAGCCGCATCTGGCGTCCCGCTCAGTGGGTGGTGGTGCGGCACTTCCGCGGGCGGCGCGAGCGCGTGCCCACCGTGCTGTCGAGCCGCGCCACGTCCATCGTGACGCCGCGCTCCGACCCCTCGCAGCCCGTGTTCCTCGTACACAGGGACACCAACAGAACCACCACCACTAGGTGGCCCGCGTGGCGACTACTCAATCTTGCGCACAGGTATTTTTGAAGTAAAACTTCTTTACGCACGCTTGACATGGGGAGTAACCTGGCGAGAACGTTACGAAAAGTGTGATCGGGTGAGGCGAACGGAGGAGGTAGTGCAGGACGCAGGGAACGAGGCGCGCCCGACAGCCGACCACGACACAGCGCCGGAATTCCTGTTCTCATTGAAACAGTATTGAGGGCACACGTTAAATGTTTTTTTTTTTTTCAACACACTTGCTCGTAAAGTGGCTCTTATTGCATCGCTTTTAGGTTCATAATGTGGCTTATGACGCACGCGTGCTTTTTTCATTATATTATCGCACTAGTGCTTTTTACTTTACAGTTTATTTTTAAATCGCAGCAAAGAGTTTTTATGCCTGAACTAAATTTAACATTTTTGGGAATAAATCAACTGTATTAATTAAAATATGCTATATAAACATTTCATTTCATCAAATTATTAATTTTTGTCAACATCATCATCCTCCGAGCCTTTTCCCAATTATATTGGGGTCGGCTTCCAGTCTAGCCAGATGCGGCTGAACATCAGTATTTTACACGGAGCGACTGCCATCAGACCCCCGCAACCCAGTTACTGGGTAATACTGACATTCGGAGGTTAGACCAGTTGTCAGACTTTCAGGCTTCTGACTACCCGTAACGACTGCCATAGATATTCGTATGACAACCGGGACCGACAGCTTAACGTGCTCTCCGAGGCACGGAGGGGTCTCGATGTGTAACGAAACGGTCACCCATCCACAGACTGACCGCGGCAAGTGCAGCTTAACCTTGCAGATCGTACAATCCGCGCAGTCGTTGCATCTTAATTTTTGTCAACAAATTAATATTAATTTGTGTTATAAATAAAAAAATCTATTTAAAATATTTTTATATTAGGCTGTATGGCGGTTTCCTTCGACCACCTGCGCGCGCATAGCTGTATGTCACCGCGCGATCCGCGCGCCATTTTTATCATTTTTGACAAATTCAATATTTGTGTAAAATGTGTAATTTATGTTTTTTCCTCGCAAGTGTGTTGAAAAACGTCGTATGACACGCGTGAGCATTGACTATTATACTCTCGGCTCCATTACGCCCTCGCCTTCGGCTTGGGCTGCAATCCAGCCTCGAGTATAATAGTCAACTTAGCTCACTTGTATCATAATGTACACACGCACGCTTAACATGGGGAGTAACCTGGCGAGAACGTTACGAGAAGTGTGATCGGGTGAGGCGAACGGAGGGGTTAGTGCGGGACGCAGGGAACGAGGCGCGCCCGACAGCCGACCACGACAAGGCGCCGGAATTCCTTTGTTCTCATTGAAACAGTATTGACGGAGATATAAGTTAGTGAAGTTTTACTTCAGTCGTGTGCTCTAAAACACACTCGTTTTTATTTTGCGTAATCGCAGCTTTTTGTCATACATATATATGTCTGAGTGCCGGCCCGTACTTTCAAGCGAGCTGGCATACTATGGATGCTTCACTTATTGTTTAGAGAGATTCCGTCCGCCTTTTTTATTCAAACTTCGACTTTTTCTTTTTTTATGACGGTGAATGGCAATAGGCTCGCCCCCTATTACATGGGACTATAACATAACTGGCGAAATGTGGGTGTACTATACGCCTCTGCCTACCCCTTCGGGGAAATACAGGCGTGATGTTATGTTGCCACGCTTGGCAGGCGGGTTGGCGATCGCAGTTGGTTGGTTAAATACTCAGAGAACGCTGCTGCGCATCCTCTGGTGAAACCCTTAGTCGCCTTTTACGACACTCATGAGAAGATATAGGCTGCAATTCTTTACGTCCGACACCACACGGAACAAACGACGCGCACAGGTATAGTTTTTTCAATTACCAAAAGCCTACCTATAGCCTCGGACGAATAAAAAAGGCGGACGGAATCTCGCTAAACAAAGACTGAAGCACTTCATTTTTAGGGTTCCGTACCCTAAGGGTGCCAAACGGGACCCTATTACTCTCGCTACGCTGTCCGTCCGTCCGTCCGTCTGTCTGTCACAGGGCTATATTATTGTAACGGTAATAGATAACCAGTTGAAAATTTCACAGAATATGTGTTACTATGGTGCCTATCACGACAAATACCAAAAATAAAAAAAAACTAAAGGGGGTCCCCATACAATAAACCTCAAAAAACATGCATTTTTCATTTAACAACAAGTATACCACGCCCGCCTGCACGACTGCCGGACGGTCTAGTGGTTGCAAGCGCGACTGTTGAGCGTGAGGTCCTGGGTTCGATTCCCGGGTCGGGAAATGTGTAATTGGGTTTTTTCTTTAGGAAATTCTCAGTAGCAGCCCGGAGTCTAGATTTGTGCCCGGTCAATGGCAATAGGCTCGCCCCCTATTACATGGGACTGTAACGTAACTGGCGAAATGTGGGTGTACTATTACATCTCTGCCTACCCCTTCGGGTAAATACAGGCGTGATGTTATGTTATACCACGCCCCATGGCCCTTTGGCAAAGCTTGAGTTTAGACTTCTGGATGTTAGTCAGAGCCGTACAGGTATTTTAAAATTAATTCGGCCGACGATTTAATGGTTTCTGTATTCTATTCAGCGTATCTCAGATCACAGCTAGACAATCAACACATAAATTTATCGGCGAGCTCATTTGCACCAGTGACACCGCAATTCGTCAAGGCTTTGAGTATTTCGTACGGCCAACTAGTTCGATGGTTGGGCTTACGTTAGTGCGCGGGAACTTGTGTTTTACTGGTGACGTGACATGGTCTCGGACAGTCGGCCTGACGTCAGTTTGATCTTGACAGCGTCTTTATTTTGTACGCAGTAAGCGGTTTTCGTAATTCAAGCGTTAGCACTGACGTGAGGTCGACTGTACAACCCTGATAAATCATCACCGTCCGATGCACGTTCATGAATCGTATGCATGGATCACCATTTTACTGTGAAGCGGTATTGATGTGTGACTTCTACCCAGGGACCGTACAACCCCGGTTAAGAGCTAAGCCTTTCGAAGGGGTAAGCGTAAGCCGTTTATGAGGTTACCTTTATCATGATGTAAGTAACCCCTTGAATGGGTTATAGGCTTGAAATTTGGTACAACTGAGACACATACAAAAGAAAGAATGTAAGGATACAAGAAATAGATTTAGTGAAGAACAAATCGAGGAAAAAGTCATTGACAGTTATGCGCCATGTGTTCTCAAAATTGTGACGAGTGGGTTACCATTATATAAGGGTTTTGTTCGGGTTACCATAATGGTTATTCAATAAACTTGTGCGAAGTAGGTGTCCACCACCTTTGTACTTTGCAACCTATACCCACCATCGAGCGATCATGTTACATTGCTCCGAGTCTGAATGTTACGCTGTTATCGTTTTATACTTACTAACTACACGAAAGAGAACGAAAGATCGTTGAAAGTGTAACCCTTTAACCTTTAAGCCTTTCAAAAGGGTTATCCATATCGTATGGGTTTTTGATTAACCGCTTAGAAAAACTCTATCGAAAACCCTTTCAATGGGTTACCAGAATGGTCCCTGCTTCTACCTCAAGTGTTCTACAAGTGTTTGTGTTGTCAGGACGTGGTGTTGGTGCTGGAACATAATGTTCGTGCTGGGCGTGCTGATACCTTGGTGCTCACCGCTGTCGCTGCGCACCCTGCTCTGTATAAAGCCGTTCGTGCCCGATTACGAGTTATCACAGGTATTATCATTACATTCTTACTATTTCTGTTTCATTTCCACATTCTATGATGTCTCTTCGAAAATTTCTTGATACCAAATCTCTCTTCGACATGTTTCGGTAATTAACCAAAGGTACATAAAAGTTCTGGAGTGGCGACCGCGTACTGGAAGGCGCAGCGTACAAGGTAGCGTACCTGGTGAAGGTCGCGGGAATCCGCTGGAGGCGGAAAGCGCAGGACCGGTCGTTGTGGCGATGCTTGGGGGAGGCCTATGTCCAGCAGTGGACGTTTTTCGACTGAAATGATGATGATAACATAAGTAAAGAGATTTGTGAAGATTGTTTACCCTTAGTTAATCACCTAATCATTTCTAGTTTATTAGATTTCTTTTTCCCAAAAACGAAATTTTGCCAAACTATAATTTCAACTGCCTGCCTCGTTGGTCTAGTGGTTGCAAGCGCGACTGCTGAGCGTGGGGTCCTGGGTTTGATTACCGGGTCGGGCAAAGTGTTATTGGGTTTTTTCATTAGGAATTTCTCAGTAGCAGCCCGAAGTCTGGATTTGTGCCCGGTCAATGGCAATAGGCTCGCCCCCTATTACATGGGACTATAACATAACTGGCGAAATGTGGGTGTACTACTACACCTCTGCCTACCCCTTCGGGGAAATACAGGCGTGATGTTATGTTATTTATAATTTCAAGCATTTTATCGTGTAAAATAGATAAAAAGTAATGTCTTTTACACTATTGTATGGGTGCATGGTACAGTCGACCGCACGTCTGTGGTAACAATTACATTATGAAAACCGCCCTTACTGCTACTGAAATAAAAACCGTATCAATGTAAAAACTGTTACCACTGACATGCGGGCAACTGTACCTTAGCCAAGTTTCAGTGGAGTGAAGTTTAAAAAAACTTCTTAAAATATGACTATTCTAGTGATGTAGGCGTAATATATTCTCGGGGCCCGAAATTACTCTTTGTATCGCCATTCTAATAGAATATTAATATCTAATCAGGTAAATGGGACTCTATTCCCGAAACGCAGCAGCGAAACGCAAACGATGTGGTCGCGACTGTTGACGCTGTGGCGACACGTGTCCAAGGAGAGGACGCGCTTCGAGACCGAGCCCGACACCGGTAATATTTAATATCGATACTCCATGCTAATCCTACTAACATTATAGTTGCGAGTGTGTTTGTTGGTTTGTCCTTCTTTCACGCAGCAACGGATCGACGAGATTTAACCACTTTTTTTATTAACTCGCTATCCTTCCTGCCTGTCTGTTTGGCACAAATTTGCAATCGAGTTTTAACTAAGTTCCCGATAAGCTAGAGACTTGAAACTTTAAACTTAGCTCAGAACTGGATGACAATGCAATATTAACTACCTTTCGTTTTAAAAACGTGTTTTTTTTTCTGTAAGTTATAATATGTAGTGATGATGCAAAATCAACTCTGTTTGTTACATTTTCACGGCTAACCGTTAAACCGATTTTGATGAAATTTTTTCGACTGCTACATACTACCACTGAGTATTTTTTTGAAATGATTATGTACTTATCGCGCGACAAGAATGGAAAATGCCTCCTCCACAAATTGTTTTTTTTATATTGATTTAGTAGAAAAATATTTGGTACGAGACAGCAACGACAAGATGACGGGCACAATACAATACAAATCCTCTTTATTGCACAACAAGATTATATTAATTTCTTAAATAACTACTTATGCGCTAGTGTACGACTGGCGGTCTTATCGCTCCACGGCGATCTCTTCCAGACAACCATTGAATGGACTGGAATGTCATGGAAGAGACAAAGGGTAGTTACCGGTGCACTTAAATATCGGAAACTTAACTAATTAAACTAAACTAACTTAGCTAGTAAAAAATAATAATAATAAATGCCATAATATACATACATGTATAACATCATAAACTTACACACGATTACAATAAATAAATATAGCTATATATATATATTATATATATACCAAATGAATATAGGACAACAACATACTCATGTCATTACTGGGACAGATAATGCTCCTTAACTAATCGCTTAAAATTAGGTAGTGATTGTGCACGTCTAATCCCTACAGGTAACTCATTCCACAAACGAATAGCCTGCACAGTAAAGGACTTATCGAGGAAGTTTGTGGAATGAGTTGGCATTTTCAACCTTAAGTTCAACAACCCCGCCCCAACAACAACAACAACAACAACTGATGATTCCCCAGGTCTGCTCGGCAAGGGTCTGTCGCGGCAAGCGAACCGCGTGTGGAACTACGGCGTGATCGGCGGCGTGGGGTCGGCGGCGCTGCTGCTGCTGTTCCCCGTGCTGGCGCTGGTGGCCTGCGCGGGCGCCGCGCTGCTGGCGCTGGCGGCCCCGCTGTGGCTGCCGCCGCTCGCGCTGCTGCTGCACGTGGCCAACGCGCTGCTCTACGACGTCGACTGCCCCGACACGGATAAGCTTAACAGGTCCGTGATTCTCTTATCGGCTCGAACTGCAATGGGTCAGTGGCGAGAAATCTTAAAGCATGATACTGTGGGATTATTTTTGTGCTGTGCGAAGTAAAACTCGTGAAATCTTTTAAATTTTATTTTTTATTAGCGACCGTTTCCCTAACACACAGTAACTCAACCGCCATCTTACTCTCTATATATATCTATCCCTTTCTTCCATCACTCTCTCGCTCACTCACACTTACGTTCCGTTCCTACAATACTTTTGAAGCGAAGCTTTTATAGCGACGTTGTGCACTTCGCCGCCGGGGAATAAACCAAGAAAAAATGTGACGTTATCGTCACCGTTAATTTCCCTTCCCTTAGCACGTGGCTACAGTACTGCCTCGAACACACACACTCAATATAGCGCGCGCATTTCCGACTCGCGCTTGCTTATACAACGTGTATCAGAAATGCGTGGTCATATTTGAAGAGCTTATTCAGGGGATGATATCGAACAACTTTTACTATCATCATCATCATTTCAGCCGAAAGACGTCCACTGCTGGACATAGGCCTCCCCCAAGCATCGCCACAACGACCGGTCCTGTGCCTTCCGCATCCAGCGGATTCCCGCGACCTTCACCAGGTCGTCGGTCCACCTTGTGGGGGGCCTACCCACGCTGCGCCTTCCAGTACGCGGTCGCCACTCCAGAACTTTACTGCCCCATCGGCCATCCGTTCTGCGAGCAATGTGCCCCGCCCACTGCCACTTAAGTTTGGCAATTCTTCGGGCTATGTCGGTTACTTTCGTTCTCCTGCGAATCTCCTCATTTCTGATTCGATCACGCAGGGACACTCCGAGCATAGCCCTCTCCATTGCTAATTACTTTTACTATAAATTAAATTAAATTAAATATTCTTTATTCGGGCATCTAGGACCCATAATGTGTTAGTAAAAGCTTAACAACTATTGTTAGTAACAATTGAATAAAATACACTAAAATCTACGTTTTGTCTGGATTCTCTCCACATGCATCGCTATACAGCGATTCAAGTATAGAGAATCCAGACGGCTGGCTATCATAGCCATTACGCGATTGGGGCTGGCTCGCACTCTGCAGAGCAAGGATGCACATCGTTTGCGAATAGTGGTGTAGAAGCAGTCTACTCCTGCTACTGCAAACTAACCAACCAAAAAAAACAGCTGAAGCATTTTGTCGAGTGACTTCGATGAAGTAAGGAAGAGCTGATATTTTTTTCGCGATTTCAGGGTTGGTCCCATAGTAAAAGTAGTTCAATGCGATGTCCTGAATGAGCTCTTAAAATATGACCACGCATTTCTAATACACGTTGTATATACCAGCTTCGTTTCTGTCGGGCGTCCCTCGACGCCAATCGTTTTTTTTTTGTTGTAAATCTAGTTTTGCATTACTTTGAAATATACGACGTGGTTTGTTACAGTAATATTCTCAAAAAACAGATACAATGGCCAATGCATTTCAAAGCCTTTCTCAGTACGCCTTATGACTTCTTTCTGTAAATACTGTACTACTGTGCTTTTTCTAACTGCAGAAACAATAGCTGTAAAGTATATTCAATTAAAGTTAATTTTTAAAAATTATGACATCAGTAAGGCGTAGTTTGTTCGATAGTTGCCACGCATGAATTGCAAGTAAAATTGTGATTAAAAAAAAAAAATATCTTTGAGACATTTTTACACAGCCCCATCTAGTCCCAAACTAAGTAGAGCTTGTGCTACGGGTACTAGACAATGGATATAATACTTATATACACGCTGAAATTTGAATTGCTTATTTCCCGAAAAGGGGTCATTGTACTCATCATTATGAACATCTTTTACTATGGGACCAACGCTGAAATCGCGAAAAAAAATCAGGTGGTCCCTACATTTACACACCACCTGATTCATGCATGTTCATGAGCGACTCAAATTTCAGCATATATATTTTTTTTTTTGTCAAACCATTATGTTCACCACACAAGTATGTGTGTCCTGTAGTAATCGAACCCACGACCTCGTTATCAGCAGTCCGACACTCAAACCACTAGACCACAGAGCAGTGGCGTGCATTGCATATAGGCAATTAGGCAGTACCCAGAGCCTTCTTCTTTCAAATTCAATAGTGGTAATAAGTTATTATTTCTTTTTCAAAGTACGATGATTATTTATCTTTTAATAGACCTATTAATTATTATTTATTTATTAGACAAAAAGGATCCACGTGTTAGTAACAAATGACATAAAACTATGTTAGTATTATGTAGTAGGTAGGTATCTGACAACTTGTCTTCAATACTATAACCAATTCAATATAATTAAATCACTTCTGCCTAACCAACACATGCATGAAGTGATTGATTTAGGATTGGCGAATCAAACTTAGATACTAACATCTTCAGGATGCCATTAGGACTTGACCGCGTTCTCTCTAAAACTGAGGCCGTCTTAATCCTCACTATGCCATAAAAACCATGAACACGCGCTTGAGCAAACATGTTAGAGGCACTACAAAAACGCGGCAGCCCCAAAAGCATCCTAAAGCTGTTATTATATTGGACCCTCAGGGCATCCAGTGTTTTTTGCGTGTAGCTTTATTAATGCTAGTTTAATTTTCCTACATAAAATAATCTATAACTTACATCACAATTAAATTCAAATGAAGTAGGCCAATGCACGCCACTCCCGCAGAGGTTGTCAAACAACCATTCTATCTACTTCTGTGGTTCTCCCGTATGTTAACGTGTGTCCAGTGAAAGCGTGGTCGTTGCAGATGGTTCGCGTTGCTGGAGGTGGTGGTGTGGCGGGTCGGTGTGTTGGGAATACTGCAGCCGGTGCTGGCGCTGCTGGCCGCCCTTGTACTGTGCCCACTCGGTGCCCTGCTGCTGCTTGTTGGTAATACGTCACAACACTCTCTTACTATGTCTCTTACTGTGTTCCGTGTGGTGCCGGACGTAAAGAATTGCACCACCAATTGTATCTTCTCATGGGTGTCGTAAAAGGCGACTAAGGGATTAAGACATATTTTGATACATGTAGCTGACAGCAGTGGATTATATATGGACAATCCACTCTGTCAGTTATCATGTTCAGAACCCTGTTGGAGCCGGCCATTACTCCTACCACCAGTGATGCTGCACGCTTGCGCATTATAGTGTAGAAGCAGTCTACACGCGCCGCTGCAAACATCCCTGATACACTACAACGCCAAGGCAGTCCCATCAGTCTTCTGAACGCGATATTATATTGGACTCGACTCGCATACGATGCTTGCGAATACTTCTCCCACAAGCTGCACGTGTAGAAGGATGCACAGGATGCTCTAAAGAGCCTCACCTTTACGTCTAAATACCAATTAAGGTCGACTCATTCGACTGAGATTTCGATCACGTATGCGTATACTAGGAGACGGCACGTTGTTCGACGATATCGTATCTCTTCTCATGGGTGTCGTAAAAGACGACTAAGGGTTTCACCAGAGGATGGGCAGCAGCGTTTTCTGAGCGTTTAATCATCGAGCGATCGCCAACCCGCCTGCCAAGCGTGGCGATTATGGCATATCCCCCCAAACTGCTTGGGGAGGCCTATGTCCAGCAGTGGACGTCTTTCGGCTGAAATTATGATGATGATGACTCTCTTAATGTCCACCGGCAAGTTCAATCATGACACTCCCATGGTCCACTGGCAACATCGACTATACAGCCCAATAGACGCCTAATGTTGAATATAAATGTTTCTTAAAAATGGGTAAACAATTTGTGACTTTTCAAATTATATATTATCAAACTATATAAAATTGAGATTAAAATTATACCGTAATCACATAACTAGAAATAATATGATATGAATTATAAAATGGATGTAGATAACCTAATGTTAAAAATGCATTATTAGATTTGAAAATGTATATAGTAGCCGGCATGAGTCGTGACTGTGCTCACGACTCATGCCGGCTACTATGCTATGGACAGTAGTGGGGGCAAGTTCGCGCATGTACACTTTCGACCAAAATTATTTAGTATCTTTGTTCACTAAATTTCACCGTTAGCGTTTTATAAGGATTATGGGTAGTTATAGAAAGAACAAACTTTCTCGAATTTCACCCATATTATGATTTTGGGACTTTTTTTTTACGCACAGATAAATAATCAGAAAACATTTTAACTTTTAATTAATTTTTTACTATTTAGTTATCGATGGACAGGTTTTTTAACTCGCATTCGTATTCTCAGCAAGCCCTTTCATTTGATACCCATATTGTACAAAATTTCAGCTAAATACGTTGAAGAAAAAAAAAAAATAGGTTGAAATTGAGTTGCAAGATTCCACTCTAACAAATATATTTACATACGTACATACATTGCAAGTTAAATACAATCTTGTAATAAATAAAGGAAGATAAAGAAGAAAAAAAAAACAATTTTTAATTCAAAACATTAAACACTCAAAAATCAAAATATAAATTAATTACAACAAAAAAAAAAAAAACTGTTTTAAATTCGAAAATGTGAGTCAATAAAGTTGAACCGAAAGTGTACGGTAGCCGAATGACACCTAATTGTCCAATAGACGACGATCATCGACTGTCGACCAATCGCGTAAATGCAATGTTCGGCGTTGGCACCCCGCGCTCCTGTCATTCCACCAAACAGATCTATAAATGAACTTCTGCGCAGGTGAAGTTTGTGCTCACGACTCGCGCCGGTATCTGTGTATCCTAGTGTTGTGTTAGATTACCCTACAATGTTTGCATGCCCTATTTCAGGCGGAATATTATGTACAAATAGTTTTTTTTTTAACCATCTATGTATCAATATTCACGCAAATAAAGAATTTAATTGAATGCAAATATAATGAATACAATAAATTATGTCAACTAGTTGAGGCGGGGTACTGCAATCCGATTGGCCCTACCAAGGCGGCTATTGGCTAATCAGTAACGCAGCAGTTTTGACGGCTCACATAAGTGGTCGAAACTTTAAGTGCCGCGTATCAGCAACTTTATTTCCCAAAATTTGTGTTTACCTCTAAGACGCCGCTAGGACGTTTTTCACCAAAAAAATCGTTAATACCCTTAACTACATCGGGACGAAAACGTCCCAGTGAAACCAAGTCTTTTTAGACTCTATATTTGATCTGTGAAGGACCAAATTCTATTGAACGTCGCATACGCAACGGTGCCTGAGGGAATTTTACCGCGAAAAATCACGGTGCCTGAGAGGTGTGAAATAATGGTGGATTATTATATTTTAAGTGCTCGTTAACGTGTACAAGTGTGGGCAAATGATACAATATTGCAAACGTGACTTTCGTATTTTCTCATCATCCCTCAGAAACCTAGCAAAGTTTCCATCATTTTACTAGGGTGAGTAAATTAAAGATGACGTCTGGGGTCTAGTGGTTCGATTGTCAGACTGCTGATCACGAGGACGTGGGTTCGATTCTCACAAGACACAAATATTTATGTGATAAACATCAGTGTTTGTGTTGGTCTGGGTGTTGCTTATGTATTATAAGTATGTATTTACAAAAAAAAGTATTATATCCAGTGTCTAGTACCCATAGTACACAGCTGTGCTTTGTTTGGGACTTGATGGTGCTGTGTAAAAATGTCCCAAAAATATTTTTTATTATTTAAAAAAACAGATGTGTCTAAAAGGTCTTAGCAACCAAGCCATAAAATAACTCGAAAAAAAAATGTGTTTGACAGGTGGTGTGGCATGGTGGGGGGCGCGCGCGCTGTGGGAGCAGGCGGCGTGGCGCGGCGTGCTGGCGCGGGGCGCGCGCGTGCCGGCGCATGACTCCGCCTTCTGCCGCCGCGTGCGCGGGCCCGGCCTGCACACGCGCACCTACTACCAGATCACGTGCGTATCACACACTGCGCGGGGGGGGGCGCGCGCGCTGTGGGAGCAGGCGGCGTGGCGCGGCGTGCTGGCGCGGGGCGCGCGCGTGCCGGCGCACGACTCCGCCTTCTGCCGCCGCGTGCGCGGGCCCGGCCTGCACACGCGCACCTACTACCAGATCACGTGCGTATCACACACTGCGCGGGGGGGGGCGCGCGCGTGCCGGCGCACGACTCCGCCTTCTGCCGCCGCGTGCGCGGGCCCGGCCTGCACACGCGCACCTACTACCAGATCACGTGCGTATCACACACTGCGCGGGGGGGGGCGCGCGCGCTGTGGGAGCAGGCGGCGTGGCGCCGCGTGCTGGCGTGGGGCGCGCGCGTGCCGGCGCACGACTCCGCCTTCTGCCGCCGCGTGCGCGGGCCCGGCCTGCACACGCGCACCTACTACCAGATCACGTGCGTATCACACACTGCGCGGGGGGGGGCGCGCGCGCTGTGGGAGCAGGCGGCGTGGCGCCGCGTGCTGGCGCGGGGCGCGCGCGTGCCGGCGCACGACTCCGCCTTCTGCCGCCGCGTGCGCGGGCCCGGCCTGCACACGCGCACCTACTACCAGATCACGTGCGTATCACACACTGCGCGGGGGGGGGCGCGCGCGCTGTGGGAGCAGGCGGCGTGGCGCCGCGTGCTGGCGCGGGGCGCGCGCGTGCCGGCGCACGACTCCGCCTTCTGCCGCCGCGTGCGCGGGCCCGGCCTGCACACGCGCACCTACTACCAGATCACGTGCGTATCACACACTGCGCGGGGGGGGGCGCGCGCGCTGTGGGAGCAGGCGGCGTGGCGCCGCGTGCTGGCGCGGGGCGCGCGCGTGCCGGCGCACGACTCCGCCTTCTGCCGCCGCGTGCGCGGGCCCGGCCTGCACACGCGCACCTACTACCAGATCACGTGCGTATCACGAGTGGACACGTGCGCTGTGGGGGAGGCCGTGTACTCGGTGTGCTGGAATCTTCAAGCATTAAACCCTATAGAAATTAATTACGGGCCGACAATTCTGAAACTGTTATTATATGTACTAATTATCTTCCGTCTCACACGCCAGGTGATGTAGCTCGTATTTCATAGAGAAGTTTTATGAGACCTCTGTGTGCGCTCCGCGAAACGCACGGGGCTTTTTTGTTAGCGCGAAAATAAGTTTTAACATCTTCATCGTAGCGATTAAATTGATTTGTCGTTACTTTATAACTATTCGTAAATATAAAGTAGGTACGTAATATTGATGTTTTAGATATTTTGTGATTCTTTTTAAAGGTATTATGAATTTATGAACTGGTAGTGCAACTAGAGCCTGACCTTTATTTATTTATTTATTTATAGAAGTACAGCCACATCACGTACATTAAAATAATCTAGTACTCATACCACAAGCTCTGCTTAGTTTGGGACTAGATGGTGCTGTGTAAAAATGTCCCAAAGATATTTATTTATTTTATTTATTTAATCACCTTTCAAAAGTGCCTGTAATTAGGTTTATTTGAAATAAAAAAACATTGAAATTGAAATAGTACATCGCACGAGTGCACTTAAGGTACAGCCGCCACTGCTCCCAAGTTGCGCCACAAGACTCGGTCCTCTGCCTTCCGCATCCCCAGCTACTTTCTTCAGGTCGTCGATACACCTGGGGGCCTAGTACGAGTTTGACACTTACGAATACTTTCAAAGTATTCGTCGACTTTCATTCATAAATCTGTAGTTCCTCCTCGTATCCGCCAGGGGCGCTACTGATTGATGAATGAAAGTCGACGAAAACGATGAAAGTATTCGTAAGTGTGAAACTCGTACTAGGCCACCTGGCCTATGTCTGGTCGAAAATTGACGGAATTGATTTCAAACAAAACAGATTTAATGGCGACTGGGGTTTAAGAGGCTGAAAACACCTAAAAAATCAGACCTCTGCGGTCACTGTCGTTTCGTACAGAACTGAAAGAGAGGCAACGAGCCGAGGGACGTCGGATACGCCGCTCAACTTGAATGAAAATTAACAATATTTTTTTTAAATAAAAAACTAAAAGCTTATTTGAAAAACAGAAACAACAAATGTTTAGATTATTGTCTTTCTCAAATGTTTTCTTAATTTTATTTATAATATTTAGTAAATAATAGAGATTGTTTGCTTTAAAGCATGTTTTAAGAGGTTAGTTTACAATTATTTTCTATAGAGAAAACTTCAAAAAAACGTGTTTTGGGCACAATACAGTTTCAGAAAATACGATCAAGATTAACATATATTTTTTTCACTGCCACAAACTGAATGACAGTTGGGCTAGTCCACAAATTCAAAGTCGCTCAGCGAGCTATGGAGCGAGCTATGCTTGGAGTTTCTTTGAAGGATAAAATCCGTAAGATTCCAATCCCGAGATTATCCGGAGAAGAACCAGAGTGACCGACTTAGCTTGTAGGATCATTAAGCTGAAGTGGCAGTGGGTTGGTCATGTCTGTCGAAGGACCGATGGCCGTTGGAGCAGACGAGTCCTTGAGTGGAGACCGCGAATCGGCAAACGCAGCGTAGGGCGCCCCCCTGCCAGGTGGACCGACGACCTAAAGAACGTGGCTGGGGGGGACTGGATGCGGAAGGCAGAGGACCGAGCGTTGTGGCGCAACTTGGGAGAGGCCTATGTCCAGCAGTGGACTGCGATAGGCTGAGTTGATTGATTGATTGAAACTGAATAGATACAGCTAAAAATGTTTTTAAAAGAAGCCTATTTGGGGTATTTGGCTGTTGTCAGCGTGTTAATGCTCTAGTGTGGAGTAATGGCCGAGCTCGATGCGCGCTGTAGTAAAGGGCCGGGCTGCGCAGGAGCGGGCAGGCGCTGGCGGCGGTGTGCGCGCGCGCCGAGCTGGAGGCGCTGGGCGCGTGGCAGGCGGAGCGCGAGCGCGCCGCCCAGCGCCCGCTGCGCGACTACGAGCACTTCGTGCACGCCTGCTTCGGACCCTTCTCCGTGCACATTGCCAAGGTCAGGGTCACAGAATACCTAATCTTCTTCTTCTTCTTCTTATCGTGTCAATGGTTCAAATATGCGGCCAAAAAGTTGGGCATTCTTAACAAGGTGAAGCGATACTTAACTCCTGGACAGCTTTTCACTTTATATAAAGCTCAAGTCCGATCGTGTATGGAGTATTGCAGTCACTTGTGGGATGGCTCCGCCAAATACCAGCTTGCGGCTCTTGACTCGATTCAACGCAGAGCTGAGAGGTTAATTGGTGATGAACTGTTAGCAAAATCTAAGCTACAAAGCTTGGCCCATAGACGCACAGTTGCTTGTTTGTCGGTGTTCTACAGGCTGTACTTTGGAGAGTGTGCGCAAGAGCTCCATGAGCTTATTCCGCCATCTCCTTTCTTTCATCGGACTACACGCCGCACTGCAGGATATCATCCACATTTGGTGGAAATCCCTACTATCAGGACCAAGCGCTTTGAGAACTCTTTCATAATGCGCACAGCCAAGTTGTGGAATTCACTGCCGGCATCTGTATTCCCGGGCACTTATAACCCTAACGCCTTTAAAGCTGGAGTGAATCGGCACCTAATAGGTTTGCTCGCTCCATCGTCGACCACATCCTGACAAAGCTGTTTAGATTGTGGTCAAGAGCAGATCTATAAATCATAAAAAAAAAAAAAAAAAAAATTGGAATAAAAGGTGGCCACTTCAATGGCGTTTTCAGTGGCGGCGAATAGATCATCTCTTGTGCAGGTGTTCGGGCACAAGGGACACGTTAGCAAGTGCGACATGGATTGCTCTGGGTCACCGCAGTCACAGTGTGCAAGGCTAGGGTCCCTAAACCCCCATTCACACATATTAAGTCTACAGCGACCAACCTGGGTGCGAAGGCGATTGAGTGACTTCCACACTGGCCACTGTAGATCGTGTCCTGGTGGTAACTTCTCCTGTGGAGTAATAAAGCCAGGAGGTGGAGGGTGCTTTTCAGTCCACAATTTGCATCTGGCGGCAGCTGGGTGGTCTTTAATAGCTCGTGTGCTGCGCAAAAAGCTTTTGCAACTCTTGAGACGGCCTGGAGGCATTTGGTGACTGTAAAGGGGATGTCGAACGTCAGACTCCTGCTTGTATTTTTCTATTGAGCAGGCTACATCTCGACGGACCCCGAATACCTAATAGTACTATCGTACAGAACCCCCACTCACCGCCCCCCGATAATTTAAGATTCCTCACCCGCACACCGCACCCACCCGCGGTTTTCCGGTAATTGGACTGCAAGATTGTGCAATGGATGTCAATCGCCAGTCGCTATACAATCACGCCATCTCTGAAAACTACTGCGAAACGCTTGGAACCCAGTCGGCACGCGACGAGCATCCCTAACCTACACGTGTGTGCGCGTTCCTATAAAGACGTAATCTTGTGTATGTAGGTGGTGCTAGCATTTATATTGTATTGAGTGTCCGGGGTGTGTCAGGTTTCAGGGTGTAACCTTAGTCTTTCATCAAGTGGTTATACAGCGTTTAACCGAAAGGGTATATCTATCCGAAAGGGCTGAAGAAGTACATCTGGTATAGAATCTCTATGCAAAATTTCAGCCCAAAAAAAATTACTCGAACATTTTATAGGATGGCTAAACGAGCTAAAGGCCCACCTGATGTTAAGCGGTTACCTTTGCCCATAACAACTTCAATATCACCTAGACGGTTGTCTAAATGGTACCGCAATTCGGTTCGCCAAACTGAGACATAAAGATGGAAAGTCTCATGTGATAGTAATTCTTGTGATTTCACAAGTTTATTGAATTAAAATCATAAAAAACGTGTCACTGCACTACAAAGGCACTACTACCTTTTCACGTCAGGTGCTAATATTAAGATATAGGTGCTAGTGATGTATAAATTTCAGTTTGAAGTGTTTGGTTTCTTATATTGTAATTTCTCTTATGTTCCTAATATGTAGATAAAGGATTTAAATCCCTTGCCGTATAATTTGTTAATGGTAATCCAAAGAAGCCGTGCACTTGATACCTTTATACCCTTTCTGTTACACGTTGTATGTGTCTTGGTTGTCTGAGGATCATCTAGCATTTGGACATGTCCATAGTGACGTACCTGTAAAAGCTATTTGAAATGTCAAAGCAAAAATCCCGTTTTTCTGACTGCATATTTTGGATGCTAAGTCCATTTTTCCACGACACTATATAATGCTGTGATGACTCCGCGCGCCATATTTTTCTATGAACCGCTTGTCATGCAAACACGGCCCCGGCTGTGTCGGTTGTGTTTTTGGTGTGCGATAGTGGGTGTTTAGTATTGTTAGTCACAAAAATATTATCATCATATCACTCTATGAGCTTTCAGATCATCGAACTGATATCACAGACTGCTACTATTGACTGTCAGGGGCCCTGACGTCAATGGTGGCGTAATGGGGGGGTGATAGGGGCGATCCGCTCCGGGTGCCAAGCGCCAAGGAATGATAAGTGGGTGCGGCGGTGGCGTCACTTGGAAGCCGCCAGTATTTCTTCTTATGTGGCGGTCCGGTCCGATTACCTTGGAACTTCTGAGATTATTCTGTAAAATGGGACTATTCTGAGTCGGTTCCGAGTCTAGTGATGTGTCTAGATTTGTTGTTTCATTGGCTTTTCAAAATTAAAGATAATGATATCGTACTTAAGGTGAATGCTACAGGGTAGCCCGCGAAATTCAAATATTTTGGTGTTTTTTGCAAATTGTAGCTTTATTTCGCGTTGTATATCGGTAAAAATATGATTGCCGGAAATAGTAACAATATATCTAAATAATAATACTAATAAAAATATTAACCTAGCTCTATAGGCTCTACAAGCTCGAAAATCGATAATTTGATCGTAAATTAATATTATCGAGCTAGTACAGCTAATAGAGCTAGGTTAATATGTTTTATGAGTATTATTCAGTAGATATATTGCTATTATTTCCGCCGATCACATTTTGACCGATATACAACGCGAAATAAAGCTACAATTTGCAAAAAACGCCAAAAATTTTGAATTTCGAGGGCTACCCTGTAGCATTCACCTTAAGATCCGCAATGAGCCAAGCTAACTAAACTTGATAGTGTCATTGAATATTTTAGCAAAATAAAGTTAAGTATGCACGTTTAGTTCCTATTGTTTTATTTTGGGAGGTGTTCAATAGAAAACTGCCCCGGGTGCCAACCCATGCATTATTTTTTTTTTTTTTTTTCTTAACGGGCTTGCGTTTGACCGCCACCTCACCTGATGTTAAGCGATGGTGCGGCGACGATGGTACACGCTTGCCCAGCAAAAACCTATTCACTCGAGTCTTGAAGACCACCAGATTATATTTCTCGGGAAACACTGACGCCGGCAAGGAATTCCACTGCACTGCAATGCTACGCTGCCACTGCCTGACATGTGTGTGTGTGCAGACGGGCGCGTACAAGCAGCTGGACAAGGAGTGCAGCTCGCTGACGGCGTCGCTGCGCGACAAGGCGGGCGCGCGGCGCCGGGAGCTGGCGCTCGGCCTCAGCGACGCGGCGCGCCTGCGCGTGCGCATGACGTCACACGATCTCAGGGTCAGCCACCATCATCAATTTAGTCTATCGCAGTCCGCTGCTGGACATAGCCCTCTACCAAATTGTCCCACATTACTCGATCCTCTGCCTTCCGCATCCGGTCCCCCCCAGCTACTTTCATCAGGTCGTCGGTCCTTCACCAAGCACAAAACAAGCACAAATAAGCACTGCATAACATTCGCCCCGCCGCCAATCGGGACGTCACTCCGTCAGCGAGTGGTACCAGTTATATCAATACGAATAGTTAAGACGCTGACAACAGCCAAATACCCCAAATAGGCTTCTTTTAAAAACATTTTTAGCTGTATCTATTCAGTTTGTGACAGTGAAAAAAATATATGTTAATCTTGATCGTATTTTCTGAAACTGTATTGTGCCCAAAACACGTTTTCTTGAAGTTTTCTCGATAGAAAAGAATTGTAAACTAACCTCTTAAAACATGCTTTAAAGCAAACAATCTCTATTATTTACTAAATATTATAAATAAAATTAAGAAAACATTTGAGAAAGATAATAATCTAAACATTTGTTGTTTCTGTTTTTCAAATAAGCTTTTAGTTTTTTTATTAAAAAAAATATTGTTAATTTTCATTCAAGTTGAGCCGTGTATCCGACGTCCCTCGGCTCGTTGCCTCTCTTTCAGTTCTGTACGAAACGACAGTGACCGCAGAGGTCTGATTTTTTAGCTGTTGTCAGCCTCTTAATCATAACGAACCGTCCGCCTCCTGGCCCCCGCCAACATTTTACGACATTTTACTGGTCTTGTGGTACACACATCTTTAATTACGATACTTCACACTCGGTAGTAGAACAATTAAAAGAAAAAAAATCGCATTTAATATTTATGTGTTGCCATGTTGCCAGTTAGAGATTAATTACGCGCTGTGCAATTCCGAAACTTTTCTATTTATTCGCACAGATAAATACAAGGCCACGAGCGCGCGAGCCAATAGGAGCGCGTTATGTCTTAAAAGTTATTTAAAACAAAGCTGCTACCCGATTCAAAACATTTTCGATAAGCAGTTGTCAACCGATTCGGTTTGTCTTCGATTCACGTAACGAGAGAAAAAGAGATAACTGCTTATCAAATGTTCTGAATCGGTGAACAAGTGTAATTACGTCTCTGTAGGGTTTAATGCTCGTTGTGCATTGCTCATGTTGCCGAAACGAATTGCTGCAAATTGCTGAATGGTCGTGATGTCAAAATCGATTTTTGTTTTCCGAATTTTCCGCAGTTTAAAGGCCGCTGTCCATCCGTTTACGCTGCACAACGCAAAACGATAATGCGTATAGGCTTACATTAAAACATAACCAGCCCATTACGAATAAGAAAGATACAAGCTTTGGTCTACCACGCTGGCCTAGTGCCAGTTGGCGGACTACACGGGTGGTTGTGTAGGCTAATAGGCTCGCTAATCGTAATTTTATCGATTTGCGTCGTGCATGGTGCACGGACGGACAGCGCAGTCGCAGAAGTATAGTGCTACTCCCGACAAATAGAGAATGGTATTAAAATGGCGGCACTTCTAAAGTTGAAAAATTTTTACTTTTGTATTTTCTCGTCATCCCCTCAGAAACCTAGTAAAGTTTCCATCACTTTACTAGGGTGAGTAAACTAAACACTTGGCTAAAAGGCCCGAGTAACCAGACCATACAACTACAAGAAAAAACTGAGTGGTCCTTTAAGGGTGGTTGTGTGTGTGCGTACAGCGCGCGGTGCAAGCGTGCGCGCAGGAGCTGGCGCGCGCGTGCGGCGGCGCGGCGCGCGCGGACGACTGGTGGGCGGCGCGCGGCCTCGACGCGCACGACTGGCACGCACTCGCCGCCAACACGCTGCTCGAGGTGACACCTTTTTAACACGCTTTTATTAGGTCGACCTGTATGTAACCATGGTATAATAAGATGTTTCACCAGGTATTCTCTTCCCGCAATGACAGCGCGTTGCCTCCAAGCTACGTCACGATCAGTGCTGCCATTGATTGATATCTTCAATATACTTAAGGAGATTTTCGTTCATAATGAATATAAAATAAATTCCTAACTAGCCTAACTATTTGTTATCTCGTGTTATTCATCTAATTAGTTAATAAAGGAAACTGTATTAAATTACTAGTTAAAAAGTGATTCTTTATAGAAGAAAGTAAATGAAAAAATGCATTTTGCTCGGGTAATTTATTTTCACAAAGTGGCAGCACATCAAACTGACAAGTGTCACGCTAACAGCCCGCTATTGGCTCCACGGCCGATGACGTAGTACGGAGGCAATCACGTGACCTAGCTGTCACGGGAAGAGACTACCTGGTGTTATTATACCATGTATGTAACTAACTATGTAATGGAATCTAAGGTAACTAATTTAACCATCTTCCAAGGGTCGTAGCGTAATGAAAATTGGCAGCTGTATTTAGTTCTGATGACAATACAATAATATGGTACTGTCGAACTGATCTGATAATGGAGCCGGAAGATATGAACTGGAACTTCATGATGGAAAATCGTATCATAGCTGTTTTGGATTTCTTAGAATAGTCTTGTAATAAACTTTGACCACAATTAGGTGTCAAGGTCTGATGATGAAGCCGGAAGATAGGCACTGGCATTCCATGATGGAATATCGTATCATAGTCGTGTTTGCACTTGTGAGAAGCGCCACGTAATGGACTTTGAACACGATCAGGTTTCAAGGTTATAGCAAATCTATTATATATTGAATAGTGTATTTTTTGTTTTACGTGCATTTATAAAAGCGTGTTTATCTCGTGTTTTTTAAACTATTAATTATTTTGAAGTAAAACTTCTTTACGCACGCTTGACTACTCCTCAAGTAAGCTGGTGAATGCGTTACGAAAAGTGAGGCGAACGGATGGGGTAGTGCGGGACGCGGGGAACGAGACGCGCGCTAGGCCGGCCACGACACAGCGCCGGCAGACGTACGCGCGCCGGGCCGCCATTCCTTTGTTCTCATTGAAATAGTATTGAAGAAGATATAAATTATACCATGATTGTCACTATCCCCCAGTTTCTGGAAGGCTGATCAATTTGATCTATTGTCAAATCTAATGTCAGCTCCTATGATTGGTTAGAAAAAAATATTAACAACCAATCACATCGCTTGACCTGAGATTTGACAGTCGATTAGTAATTTTTGTGTTGATCAGCCTTTCAGAAACTGGGGGTAAGTGTTTATATTTTGGCAGGTGTTTGACGCGGAAGTTCTGGTGGCGCTAGAAGCGGATGAAGCGCGACTCCCGTTGGAGCGAGGTGACGGCGAGCGAGCGTGGGCGGCGCGCTGCGGGCGAGACACGGCGCCACCTGACGTACTAGCCGAGCGCGACGACTGGGGCGCCGCCACGCGTAACTATCACACATTACTGTCTATTTTTTTTATTCATGACCATGGATACATGTCCTTCAGTCGTAATCATTGAACATATTATACTTATATCCTAGTAAAGTGATGGCGGAAACTTTACTAGGTTTCTGAGGGGATGATGAGATAATACGAAAGTCATGTTTTTCAACTTTGTACCATTTATCCACACTTGTACACGTTAACGAGCACTTAACATTTAATAATCCACCATTATTACACATTAACCCTCGAAGAAACACAAATTTTGGAAAATAATAAAAAATCCACAACATGATCTTTACGAATTTTCCCGCCAACCCTCATTACTGTCTAGTCTAGTGTGTGTTGCCAGTAATTACTTACGGCACTGTAACGTGGTCGCTCACAATGGGCCTGATAAGAAGACTCAAAGTCACTCAAAGGTCAATGGAGAGGGCTATGCTCGCAGTGTCCCTGCGTGATCGAATCATAAATGAGGAGATTTGCAGGAGAACGAAAGTAACCGACATAGCCCGAAAAATTGCCACTTAAGTGGCAGTGGGCGGGGCACATTGATCGCAGAACGGATGGCCCATGGGGCAGTAAAATTCTGGAGTGGCGACCGCGTACTGGAAGGCGCAGCGTGGGTAGCCCCCCCACAAGGTGAACCGACGACCTGGTGAAGGTCGCGGGAATTCGCTGCATGCGGAAGGCGCAGGACCGGTCGTTGTGACGATGCTTGGGGGAGGCCTATGTCCAGCAGTGGACGTCTTTCGACTAAACTGATGATGATGACATACTTATAATATACATAAGAAACACACAGACCAACACAAACACTAATGTTCATCACACAAATATTTGTGTCCTGTGGGAATCGAACCCACGACCTCGTGATCAGCAGTCCGACACTCGAACCACTAGACCACAGACTCGTCAAACATTATCACATATTACTGTCTAGCAGGCGCCCGCGCGTGTCTAGCTTGTAGAATCAGACAGCGGAAGTTAAAAATAAAAAAAAAGTGGCAGTGGGCTGGCCATGTCTGTCGAAGGACCGATGGCCGCAAAAACAGACGAGTCCTTGACCAAACGCAGCGTAGGAGCCCCCCGCCAGGTGGACTGACGACCTGAACAACGTGGCTGGGGGGGACTGGATGCGGAAGGCAGAGGACCGAGTGTTGTGGCGCAACTTGGGAGAGACGTATGTCCAGCAATGGACTGCGATAGGCCGAGTTGATGAGGTGCCCGCGAGCGAGGGAGACGAATTTAAATTTAACAGATACGAACCAAGGGGTCTACTCGCGTTTAACGATGCTCGAATAATCGTACCATTCATCGCACAATTTGCTACTCCGCTCAACCATCGTTCCCATATCGCATGCGATGATCGTGTTTTGACGTTTGATTTTCTGATCTACGGTCAATCTCATACGACTATGAACTACTACTATGAACCGTAGTCTATCTCTATTGTGCCTTTTTATCTCCGTGTCATGATTGGTATAGGTAAGGTAACAGGCGGAACGAAAGTTTGTACTTCGTTTATCGTTCATCAAACGCGAGTAGACACCCAGAGCCGGTCGATAAAATCTTCAGTACGAGTGACTTTGTGGTCACCGATTCATTTCAGACTTGTCCATTACGTGCCCGTGGTAGTCCAGTTCCCCTAAGAAAATCACGGACAAGTAGTGCCTGTTCCACCAGCTAGCACGGCTGAATATTGGTATGTGAGCTGTGAACCTGTAATGTTACAGCGTCCGGAGTGTGGTGCGAGTGGGGCGGCAGCGCGCTGCCGCGGGTGTCGGCGCCGACGCTGGAGGCGAGCGCGTTCAGTCCTCGGGCACCGCTACACCCGCCCGTGCCGCACCCCGCAGCCGTCGCGATCGTGCTGCACAACCGGTAACACACACACACACTTCACAACCCCCAACACACACACACTTCACAACCCCCAACACACACACACTTCACAACCCCCAACACACACACACCCTTCACAACCCCCCAACACACACACACCCTTCACAACCCCCAACACACACACCCTTCACAACCCCCCAACACACACACGCACCCTTCTCAACCCACCAACACACACACCCACACACACACTTCACAACCCCCCAACACACACAAACACAACAATTCACAACTCCCCAACACACACACCCTTCACAACTCCCCAACACACACACCCTTCACAACTCCCCAACACACGTACCCTTCACAACTTCCCAACACATACACCCTTCACAACTCCCCAACACACACCCTTCACAACTCCCCAACACACACACACACCCTCCATAACCCCCACGCAAACACTCACTCCTAAACCCCCACACAAACACGTTTGGAGCCACTTTAAGCGAAGATTTTGACGATTGATGAGACGTTAAACCTTTTTAGTTTGTAATTATCTGCAATGTATCAAAAAAGGATATATGTATCTTGTATCTTGCAGGGAGTCTGACAACCCGGTGCCGCTCGACTCGGAGCTATGCGCCGAGATCTTGCGTAGCCTTGAGGACGCGCCGGACTGTGACGACAAACGAGGTACGATAAATGCCAATGCTTAATGCTGCACAATAAATAAATAGATACCTTCACGGAAAAACTGAAAATGTTATACATAAAAAGTCTTAACCTCTATTTTAACTGCATTTTTAGATTTAAACTAAAAAGGAGACAACAAAATGGAATGTAAAATACCTCCGACCCCCACGCCCCACATGTAAAATAAAATGTAAGTGTTGCTTAGATGGTGATAATTGACATGATAATAAAAATACATGTTCTAATAGTTTTCATTTTTAAGTAAGGTTTAAAATTATAATTTTTCGGCTGAGACTTTTGGAGCGCAGCGATGGTGTTTTCTGATTGGTTAACCAATTTCCTGCGTATTTAAATTGTGTCATCCGCGCAAGTACAGTCAGGAATCTTTCCGGTGAACCACCACTAAAATCGCAAATTGCACTAATGTTCGATGGCAGCCGTAGGTATGTGTAATATTGGGTCAGGAAATTAAACAAGTAACGTTTTCACAATTACTAACTTTTATTATTTTAATACTGTACACTTGTTACTTCATACAGTGCTCAGCGCGACTGACTGCTCGAGGCATCCCCGCCATTAAATGTGGAAGATGTCATCACGTGTCAAAATATCCCACCATTTAAGTGGGGAGGCCTCAATCAAATCAGTAACTAACAAAAAGTACTACTGAAATACGTTGACAAACTTATTAATTACTAATAAATTCGGCAAACAAGAGCTAAATAAAAGAATTAATTAATCAACCATCAAAAATATAACAAACAAATTAATTAGTCAGTGCTCTAATGCAGATAGATTGAAAGACTATTATAATACTTCATAAAACCAAAGTAAGTAGACAATACAACATCTATAATATACTAGGACCTTACAGTAATGTAGCAGGATTCGTTCAAGGCATTTTGTTGACAGTATGTACCACCGGGAAGGATCGTGACCGTACATCGGTGGGTCGGGTGATCGGGTTATGTGAAATTTGTACTACTGTACAATGGTTTAGTTACCATTGATATGCGGCTGATCGTATTTGTTTGTGCACACAGACGAGGTGGAGCGGTACCGTGGCGGCGGCAGCTCGGCCGGCTCCAGCTCGGCCAGCGACGGCTCGCCCGACGACGACGAAGTACCCCCTCCGCCCCCCGCACTACCCGTGCCGTTACCCGACGACTCGCTCTGCAGGTATGCAGGACCCCTATATGGCCCCCTCAAGGTTACAGCTTATTAGAGCCACCCAGCACCCGACCTGCCTCGTTGGTCTAGTGGTTGCAAACGCGACTGGTGAGCGTGGGGTACGGGGTTCGATTCCCGGGTCGGGCAAAGTGTTGTTGGGTTTTTTCATTAGGAAATTCTCAGTAGCAGCCCGGAGTTTGGATTTGTGCCCGGTTAATGGCAATACGCTCGCCCCCTATTACATGGGACTATAACATAACTGGCGAAATGTGGGTGTACTATTACACCTCTGCCTACACCTTCGGGGAAATACAGGCGTGATGTTATGTTGTTATGTTAGCACCAGACTCGGGCCCTAATTCACGTAATTTCATAACGCGCCGATCGGTTGCAGTCTGAAGGTCGTTTCTGACAGCGACCGCCGTAGTTAAGAGAATACGAAAAGCATCGTTTTGATCGAAACTTAATTCCAACCACACTACAACTGCACTTCTTCAGTAACGTTAATTGGCCTACCGCACTGCCTCGTGCGGTTAGTATTTTTTATATGGACTTGTATGGGTATGCGCTCACTACATCAACTCCGGATCGCCTCGGTCGTAAGCTGTCCACACGCGGACGGCGAGTGGAGCACTCGTTGACAACTCGCTGCTCGCATGCTTGCCGACGCACGAGTCCCGAGTGGACCGCGCGCTGCCCGCGAGTGGTTCACGCGAGGACAATGCGTTCTAAACAAAGATTTCTAATCTTCTTCTATCGTGTCGTCATGAGCTACATAATGATAATAGCCCATGCCGTAGGGAAAAGATTAGCTAACCAGCAGATTGCTACCAATCTGCCTCTACAGGGGCTGGCTGCCCAGCGCTGGAAGATCAATTAAATACCGTTACTCGTGGAGGCTCTTAATATTTTTAAGATTACGAATAAATAAATAAAAACGAGTGTGCTTTAGAAGAGCACACGACTGAAGTTAAACTTCACTAACTTATATCTCCCTCAATACTATTTCAATGAGAACAAAGGAAAGGCGGCGCGGTGCGCGTATATTTGCCGGCGCTGTGTTGTGGCCGGCCGTCGCGTCCCGCACTACCCCCTCCGTTTGCTTCACTTTTCGTAACGCATTCACCAGCTTACTCCCCAAGTCAAGCGTGCCTTAAGAAGTTTTACTTCAATAGTAGTGTCTATGCACGGCATGCCCATGGCGTTGTTGCATGGCAACAATTTGGTATTGTTCGAGCTTGAGTGTTCGTATCAGGAACAGTGAAATAAAAGAGTGGACTGTAGGTTACAATTTGTAATAAATACTTGGAAAATAGATAACAATAAAATAACGTAGTACCACCGTCGTGGTAAGAAATGAAGTGCGGGGCGGCGCAGGCGCTGCACCGATGCACGCCGCCCGCGCCCCCCTCAGCCGCCGCGAAGACCCGACGCGCGTCGCCTCAGCCACCGCGCTCCTCCAGCCCGCCATGGGCATGCCGTGCATAGACAGTAGTCAAATATCCTATTTGGAGTGTTAGTTCCGTGTAGTCGCGCGGAGCAGGGGGTGCGGGGGCGTACTGAGTGTGGGCGCTGAGTGTGTTGTGTGTGTAGAGTGGGGCTGGGCG
Source organism: Asteroscopus sphinx (assembly GCA_949699075.1). Lineage (NCBI taxonomy): Eukaryota > Metazoa > Arthropoda > Insecta > Lepidoptera > Noctuidae > Asteroscopus > Asteroscopus sphinx. The sequence goes on along the minus strand of OX453010.1, from coordinate 25,376,319 downwards.
GCGCCGCGTGCCGCTGGACGCTGACGGGGCGCGGCGTGCGCCTGCGCGCCGACCTGGCCAGCCCCGAGGACGTCACGCTCGACACCGAGCGCGCGCACGGCACCTCCGTCTGAACACACACACATCGACTCCCCTGGCCAGCCCCGAGGACGTCACGCTCGACACCGAGCGCGCGCACGGCACCTCCGTCTGAACACACACACATCGACTCCCCTGGCCAGCCCCGAGGACGTCACGCTCGACACCGAGCGCGCGCACGGCACCTCCGTCTGAACACACACATCGACTCCCCTGGCCAGCCCCGAGGACGTCACGCTCGACACCGAGCGCGCGCACGGCACCTCCGTCTGAACACACACATCGACTCCCCTGGCCAGCCCCGAGGACGTCACGCTCGACACCGAGCGCGCGCACGGCACCTCCGTCTGAACACACACACATCGACTCCCCTGGCCAGCCCCGAGGACGTCACGCTCGACACCGAGCGCGCGCACGGCACCTCCGTCTGAACACACACACATCGACTCCCCTGGCCAGCCCCGAGGACGTCACGCTCGACACCGAGCGCGCGCACGGCACCTCCGTCTGAACACACACATCGACTCCCCTGGCCAGCCCCGAGGACGTCACGCTCGACACCGAGCGCGCGCACGGCACCTCCGTCTGAACACACACATCGACTCCCCTGGCCAGCCCCGAGGACGTCACGCTCGACACCGAGCGCGCGCACGGCACCTCCGTCTGAACACACACATCGACTCCCCTGGCCAGCCCCGAGGACGTCACGCTCGACACCGAGCGCGCGCACGGCACCTCCGTCTGAACACACACATCGACTCCCCTGGCCAGCCCCGAGGACGTCACGCTCGACACCGAGCGCGCGCACGGCACCTCCGTCTGAACACACACACATCGACTCCCCTGGCCAGCCCCGAGGACGTCACGCTCGACACCGAGCGCGCGCACGGCACCTCCGTCTGAACACACACATCGACTCCCCTGGCCAGCCCCGAGGACGTCACGCTCGACACCGAGCGCGCGCACGGCACCTCCGTCTGAACACACACACATCGACTCCCCTGGCCAGCCCCGAGGACGTCACGCTCGACACCGAGCGCGCGCACGGCACCTCCGTCTGAACACACACATCGACTCCCCTGGCCAGCCCCGAGGACGTCACGCTCGACACCGAGCGCGCGCACGGCACCTCCGTCTGAACACACACATCGACTCCCCTGGCCAGCCCCGAGGACGTCACGCTCGACACCGAGCGCGCGCACGGCACCTCCGTCTGAACACACACATCGACTCCCCTGGCCAGCCCCGAGGACGTCACGCTCGACACCGAGCGCGCGCACGGCACCTCCGTCTGAACACACACACATCGACTCCCCTGGCCAGCCCCGAGGACGTCACGCTCGACACCGAGCGCGCGCACGGCACCTCCGTCTGAACACACACATCGACTCCCCTGGCCAGCCCCGAGGACGTCACGCTCGACACCGAGCGCGCGCACGGCACCTCCGTCTGAACACACACATCGACTCCCCTGGCCAGCCCCGAGGACGTCACGCTCGACAACGAGCGCGCGCACGGCACCTCCGTCTGAACACACACACATCGACTCCCCTGGCCAGCCCCGAGGACGTCACGCTCGACACCGAGCGCGCGCACGGCACCTCCGTCTGAACACACACACATCGACTCCCCTGGCCAGCCCCGAGGACGTCACGCTCGACACCGAGCGCGCGCACGGCACCTCCGTCTGAACACACACACATCGACTCCCCTGGCCAGCCCCGAGGACGTCACGCTCGACACCGAGCGCGCGCACGGCACCTCCGTCTGAACACACACACATCGACTCCCCTGGCCAGCCCCGAGGACGTCACGCTCGACACCGAGCGCGCGCACGGCACCTCCGTCTGAACACACACACATCGACTCCCCTGGCCAGCCCCGAGGACGTCACGCTCGACACCGAGCGCGCGCACGGCACCTCCGTCTGAACACACACACATCGACTCCCCTGGCCAGCCCCGAGGACGTCACGCTCGACACCGAGCGCGCGCACGGCACCTCCGTCTGAACACACACACATCGACTCCCCTGGCCAGCCCCGAGGACGTCACGCTCGACACCGAGCGCGCGCACGGCACCTCCGTCTGAACACACACACATCGACTCCCCTGGCCAGCCCCGAGGACGTCACGCTCGACACCGAGCGCGCGCACGGCACCTCCGTCTGAACACACACACATCGACTCCCCTGGCCAGCCCCGAGGACGTCACGCTCGACACCGAGCGCGCGCACGGCACCTCCGTCTGAACACACACACATCGACTCCCCTGGCCAGCCCCGAGGACTTCACGCTCGACACCGAGCGCGCGCACGGCACCTCCGTCTGAACACACACACATCGACTCCCCTGGCCAGCCCCGAGGACGTCACGCTCGACACCGAGCGCGCGCACGGCACCTCCGTCTGAACACACACACATCGACTCCCCTGGCCAGCCCCGAGGACGTCACGCTCGACACCGAGCGCGCGCACGGCACCTCCGTCTGAACACACACACATCGACTCCCCTGGCCAGCCCCGAGGACGTCACGCTCGACACCGAGCGCGCGCACGGCACCTCCGTCTGAACACACACACATCGACTCCCCTGGCCAGCCCCGAGGACGTCACGCTCGACACCGAGCGCGCGCACGGCACCTCCGTCTGAACACACACACATCGACTCCCCTGGCCAGCCCCGAGGACGTCACGCTCGACACCGAGCGCGCGCACGGCACCTCCGTCTGAACACACACACATCGACTCCCCTGGCCAGCCCCGAGGACGTCACGCTCGACACCGAGCGCGCGCACGGCACCTCCGTCTGAACACACACACATCGACTCCCCTGGCCAGCCCCGAGGACGTCACGCTCGACACCGAGCGCGCGCACGGCACCTCCGTCTGAACACACACACATCGACTCCCCTGGCCAGCCCCGAGGACGTCACGCTCGACACCGAGCGCGCGCACGGCACCTCCGTCTGAACACACACACATCGACTCCCCTGGCCAGCCCCGAGGACGTCACGCTCGACACCGAGCGCGCGCACGGCACCTCCGTCTGAACACACACACATCGACTCCCCTGGCCAGCCCCGAGGACGTCACGCTCGACACCGAGCGCGCGCACGGCACCTCCGTCTGAACACACACACATCGACTCCCCTGGCCAGCCCCGAGGACGTCACGCTCGACACCGAGCGCGCGCACGGCACCTCCGTCTGAACACACACACATCGACTCCCCTGGCCAGCCCCGAGGACGTCACGCTCGACACCGAGCGCGCGCACGGCACCTCCGTCTGAACACACACACATCGACTCCCCTGGCCAGCCCCGAGGACGTCACGCTCGACACCGAGCGCGCGCACGGCACCTCCGTCTGAACACACACACATCGACTCCCCTGGCCAGCCCCGAGGACGTCACGCTCGACACCGAGCGCGCGCACGGCACCTCCGTCTGAACACACACACATCGACTCCCCTGGCCAGCCCCGAGGACGTCACGCTCGACACCGAGCGCGCGCACGGCACCTCCGTCTGAACACACACACATCGACTCCCCTGGCCAGCCCCGAGGACGTCACGCTCGACACCGAGCGCGCGCACGGCACCTCCGTCTGAACACACACACATCGACTCCCCTGGCCAGCCCCGAGGACGTCACGCTCGACACCGAGCGCGCGCACGGCACCTCCGTCTGAACACACACACATCGACTCCCCTGGCCAGCCCCGAGGACGTCACGCTCGACACCGAGCGCGCGCACGGCACCTCCGTCTGAACACACACACATCGACTCCCCTGGCCAGCCCCGAGGACGTCACGCTCGACACCGAGCGCGCGCACGGCACCTCCGTCTGAACACACACACATCGACTCCCCTGGCCAGCCCCGAGGACGTCACGCTCGACACCGAGCGCGCGCACGGCACCTCCGTCTGAACACACACACATCGACTCCCCTGGCCAGCCCCGAGGACGTCACGCTCGACACCGAGCGCGCGCACGGCACCTCCGTCTGAACACACACACATCGACTCCCCTGGCCAGCCCCGAGGACGTCACGCTCGACACCGAGCGCGCGCACGGCACCTCCGTCTGAACACACACACATCGACTCCCCTGGCCAGCCCCGAGGACGTCACGCTCGACACCGAGCGCGCGCACGGCACCTCCGTCTGAACACACACACATCGACTCCCCTGGCCAGCCCCGAGGACGTCACGCTCGACACCGAGCGCGCGCACGGCACCTCCGTCTGAACACACACACATCGACTCCCCTGGCCAGCCCCGATGACGTCTCACTCGACACCGAGCAACCGCTCGGCACCTGTCTGAAGACCAAGGAACTTATACAACGTGTATCACTAACCCGCTGCCAAGCGTGGCGATTATGATCCCCCCCTTTGGGGGAAGCCTTTGTCCAGCAGAGGACGTTTTTCGGCTGAAATGATGATGATCGTACCGGAGTCGAAATTATACATGGACGATTATTTACTATCGTAGGTCTGACATCACTGCGCAACAGTAGTAGCGAGGTCGGTCGATGTGTGTGTGTCTTCAGCAAGTGGACGGAGAAATTTAAGAACTTCAAAAATGAATAATATCCCGTCCATATAAGGTCCAAAATCTTTTATCAAAATCAGGGAGAAATACCGGGTGAGCCCGGTTTTCTGAGATAGTATTACCGAGAGCCCGCTGTCCCTTTCCTGCATGAATGGACATCCTATAGAAAGAGACAAAGGGCTCCCCAATCATCGGACCGAATTTTGGTCAACCGTCATATACATATATACGTCCGCATTCTATCTTGGGTAAAAATTATTTGCTGAAGACACACACACATCGACCAACCTACGATAGTAAGTAATCGTCCATGTACGATAATTTCGAATCCGGTACGATGCACAATACAAAATGTGTCATCGTACGCAGAAGTACGATAAACTTGAAATCTGGAAGTCATTGCTCGAAATTCGTTGTGTTATTAAATATAGCATGCTAAAACACTACAAACAACGGGTGGTGGAGCTAAAATAAAAAACCGGCCAAGTGCGAGTCCGACTCGCGCAGTAAGGGTTCCGTACCTCTCAACGACCTGATACCCCATAAAAACTGATACGAGAGTTTATCAAAAGACATCAACGTACAGTGCGTGAAATATGATTTTTTGCATGTCTTTCTTACTCTGGTACCAACACATAGGTCATTGTTTGTCTTATTTTTAGTATTTGTTGCTAAACTACATAATATGCACTATAATCTGACCAAGTTTGACGCTAGTATATATTACCGTTTAGAAGATAGAGCAGGAACAAGAACGTTGAAAAAAATGCATGTTTTTAGAGGTTTCTTGTATGGGGACCCCCTTTGGTTTTAAACTTTTTTTTTGTTTTTAGTATTTGTCGTGATACTCCTTATAGCAACACATATTCTGAGAAAATTTCAACCGGTACCCATTACCGATCAAAAGATACAGCCCTGTGACAGACAGACGGACAGCGTAGCGAGAGTAATAGGGTCCCGTTTGGCACCCTTCGGGTACGGAACCCTAAAAATATCATCACTGTGAATCACACTTGATAAGATACGGCTTGAAAAATTGCGGAAACCTGTGTCCGATAAATTTTCACCTGATTCCATAATTTTAGAACGTCAGTACGATAAATCCAGTTGTATCTGTCGACCCTGCTGTTGCGATAATACACTTACATTTTTATACGCTCGAAGCAAAACTCATGTTGTCTCAGTTTACCTCGCTTAAAAGACTAAAGACAGAACAATCTCGCTCCGAGAAACTGTCTTCGTGTAAATCAGCGCTTATACGCAGTTTCTGAAATCATAACCAATTAAATTGGTTTTCATTTGATGTAATTGACATCAATTGTCATCTGTTATTTTGTTGGTGAATTAGGCCCTTAGACAGCCAAGATAAAAATAAATGAGGGTACTAAAGTCTGTGTCAATCCAATTAAATAATTGATGTAATTGCCACTTACACAAATTTCAACTTAACGGATATGAAAACTAAGTTGAATTCAGGATGACAAAAACTGTTAAAAAGGTTTTTTAAATATACGCAGCATGCATATGGCAGCTAACGAATGAAGGATAACTTATCAGAGTTACAGTGGCGTGCAGTGGCCTACTTCACTTGAATTTAATTTTGGTGTAACTTATTGATTTTTTTATGTAGGAAGATTAATTTAGCATTAATAGGTCTATTTTAAGATAAATAATCATTGTACTCAGAAAAAAAGATAATAACTTACACCACTATTGAATTTGAATGAGGAAGGCACTGGGTATTGCCTAATTGCCTATATGCAATGCACGCCACTGCAGAGTTATCAGTAATAATAGAACACTCCTAGATTATAAGCTGTTTGGGATTATTAAAGTAAGGTATTTTGTAATAAATCTGTGACGATATACGCTAAACATAGCTTGTAAGTATGTAAAATATCAAAAACTTTGCTTCCATATTGATAACTTCTAATCATTCATGAAGTCCGATTAATCTAAATTTTATGTCCCATGAATAAAGTTCAAATTATAACTATTCATGGAGAAATATAAGACAGGATACCGATCTCCAACAAAATATATAATTTGACTATTACCATACTATTTATGACCAGATTTGTTTTTTTTTTTTTTTCAAAAAAACGCTTTTACATTATAAATGTGGCACTGTATATATACTATAATCGTATAAACAAGATACTGTAGTTAATTTTCTTTTAAAATACTCCGTAATAGAGTTGGAGGACCAATTTGAAACTATCAGTATAGAAAAAGTGGTCATAGGATTCTTTAGGTCGGGTTTGACGCAGAAAGTGCAGTTCGCAAAATGTACACTTGACGCAAAATGTGCATTTCGCAATAGGTGCACTTATCATAACGGGCAATTCTCAAAATGAGCACTTCGCAAAATGTGCACTTTCAAAATGAGAAGCTCTCAAAATGGGTACTTCTCAAAATGAGCACTTCTCAAAAAAAGGACAACAAAATGTGCATTTGTAATTTGTGATTAGGGATATGCAAAATGGTCTCCTAATAAAAATCTGGCATTTTGATAAGTATTGTACTAAGGGCTCCTCAATAGGATAGTGCTTCGCAATCGAAATTCAAATTTTTTGTCATGTGCACATTTTGCGAAGTCACATTCTGTGTCAAATCCGTTAGCTCAATTATGGGGAAAAATTATTGCATTTTTAGATTTTTTTTAAATGTTTTTTTCTGCCGGGAATAGAACATTAGTACCGCACAAAAGTACCGATCCTAATTAATAACAACAACATTGAATAAATAATTCGAAGAACCAAATACCTTGGCCAAATTATTTCTCCAAAACAACTAACCACCAAAGAAATACAAAACATAACCCTCCTTCTGGCGCAGTCGGGTAAAAATAGGATAAACTCTTCACGGAAAAGATGCTGGTCTTCCACTAAAAAGACACATTCAACTCCTATAATGACTTACGACTGCCAAACATGGCCTCTGACTAATGAAAGTAGGCTAGAAACATGTCAACATAATATGGAGCGAAGTAAATCTTGCTAACTTTAAATAAATAAAAAATCTCTTGTCTATGTCCTAATGACCATTCATTAAGGACCGATCTGGTCGCCAAACTCCAAAAAAGTACATTGTTTCTTTCCATTTTTCGCCATCATTTCTTGAAGTAGGGAGAATGGAAAAATATATGGTGGAGTTGAGTAGTTTATGTATCCATTTTGAAAGATCGATACACGATTTAAATACCTTCGCTTGACAGAAAAAAATACCAAACATAGCCAATTTTTGACACTTTGAATTCATTTTATGACGAAAATTTATATAAAACATGATTTTGAAACTTACACGATATATTCTATCGCAAGCGAAGTAATCCATTTCAGAAAAAAAAAGTGATAAAATTACATTAATTTAATGTTTTACATAACTAATTGTTATCACGGGCTGGTGCGCCTCAGTGCTCCAGCTCCCCACTGCGCCCCGCAGTCCACCCCGAGACGTTTCGTGCAGGGATAGGGCCTTAACTCCTCGTATGAACGCAGATCCACGCGAAGCATAATTTTCATTGTGATAGGAACGGCGGCATACGAGAGGTAACGTATTTCTAATACAATTTCACAACTTATAGTGCCTAGATTAAAGATCGTAGTACCATAACTAAGGTCCTCATTGTATCTATTGTATGTAATTAAAGAGTGTATAAATACGACATATAAATATTTACATACATGTAATTATTATAGTATAAAATTCCGACTTACGCGCAATTTTAATTATATAGCAGAATAACCATATTTAATGATGTTATGAACATCAAAAAATAGTAACAGAATAGTAAAAATTATGGTGTTTGAAAACACAACCAACAACCAACCAAAATATTTGTGGTTGGCGTTATTCTATCAATTTTATCATGAAGTATTATTTTAATGTAACTGTTGGCAGCTGTAACTTTATGGAGTAATTAATACACAGTCAAAATTAGATAACTTATTTAATTGCGCCCTGAGACTGTCGAACAATAAAAATCATGTATTTTCAATACTTATAATTATTTAAAATCAATCATGAAAATGATCTTTTCTCTTAATTTTTTATTGGATCGTTTAATTGCTCTGTACTCTGTAATAATATTATGGCGACAGTGGAATGTCAATTACGCGCAGTTTTCACAGATGGAGCCAGAAAAGACAGAAGCACGTTTATAATATAGCAAATGATTGAATTCGCACAAAAATATATCTTCATAGAAATTATAAAAATTTTCTTTTTATGTTAAAATAAGACTCTTTGTAGAGAACTACACGCAGTGCAGCAATCTTCTAAAATGTTCAATAGACGTAGAAGATCTATTATTTTGTATATGTATGGGAATTTAACTTTGTAATGCTACTGGAGCTGGTTTTATTAACAAAACTTTTTCATGACCAAAATAGCAGACGGGTTTAATGAATGATTAAATTAAAACAAAACTGAATGTGAATTTAAAAAAACCCAGTTCAACAAATCGCTACCAGCTCAGTTTGTGGGTTTTAAAATTTCATAAATTGTCCGTTATTTTCCCATTTAATAAGCTATTCTCTAACAAATGTGTAGAGAAAACACCTCGAATTATTAAGAAATACATAGTATTTAGAATTTTGCATTTCATTAAGACCATGACTTATTAAGGTAAGCTTAAGCTTTATTTAGGTTAGGTCGTATTTAGTGGTAGTTATATTGTAAAGGGTTTACCATGACACGCAACGATGCAGCTTTAAACGCTGCCCAATGTAAATATGTAGCACAGCGCACTGATGATTATGTGTGCATGTCACGACTCGCCTTCGTCATTGCGAAAGTTTAGTGCGAAAAGTATCGATTTACCCAATAATTTTCGCACAAAAGACTTTTAATATGACTTAGCGAAGCCGTATGTAACAGTAAGTACTAGCTACATTTTTAAACGAGTAGACAAGTAGAAGTTAGACCGGCAAAGCGTGAATGGCTTAATCCTCATTCAAATTGGCCTTTTTATAATTTAAGAACCATATTTAAAAGAAAAAGTCACAAAGAATCTCTAATTTTGCGACATACCTACATACCAACAAGCAGTACTCGACTGCTCGTACACGAACAAAGGGCCTAGTGCGAGATTGACATTTATTTGCGTAAATCAGTAGCGCCCTTAGCGGATACGTGGTGGAACTACTGTTCTATGAAATGAAAGTCATCGAATTCGATGAAAGTTTTTTTATGTGTCAAACTCGTACTAGGCCCCCTGGGCATGTAACTATTAAAATAAGATGGTATATTTCAACTGACAACACCTAATAATTTAATTGTTTTATAAGATATAGAAAAAAAATGTTTAACCAAAACAATGCAGTTTGAATGTTTACAGATGTGATGAGCTTCCGAATATATTTTGTTGTATATATAAATGACTCTTCTTTTACCAAAGAACTTATAATCTCGTGGTGTTGTCAGCCAAACTAGTTGTTACAATGCTTCGATGCCTAATGCCTACCTACCTATGTAAATTTCCATTAATGGCATAGTCTAATATACTAACATATAATGAGTAGTGTGACGCTCTCTCTTAGATTCTAAATAAATAAGATATGTAATTGTGTGAAGAAATTATTTTAATATATATCAGGCCTATTATACAACCTGTTGAAAATATAATTTAATTTGCTAAATCGTTTAATATATTGTAGGATAAGAAGTAGCGTTGCCCGTATTATACAGGCGTTGATGCAGCGTTTGCTCATATTTTAAGTTTAAAATAAATACTAACTAGTCGTTAAGATACATCACTTTTTTGTTATTTATGATGCACAATTTTATAGTCCGTCGGTCAAATGTGTATATATGAAAGTGTAGCCAGGATTTCATTTCGGTTTTGACTTTTGTATAATTTGTTGCTCCTATAATGTTAATATTTCAAACTTTAGTCACGTGAGTCAGTCAACAGCAAAAGTAGATTCATATTTTAAAATTATTTGTTTATTATTTTTAACGCATTTACGCATGCGAAGCGAAATCTAAAGATTTAAATTGTGGTAAGAAAATATCGCTCACACGGATTCGAACCTGCGAGTCCTGGCTTTTTTTTATTTTAAAATTAATTATACCAGCAAATAGTTGTTTATCCAAATTGAACACTATAGTATCCTATGAATAATTTACTTCTCTTTCGTTTTTGTTAACAATAAAAGGTAACTAACAAAAGTAATGATAATTGTCATTCATAAAAAAACTGAGCCATCATCCCTTACTCTTGATGTTGACTGTACCTATGTATCCCGTTTGGCAAATGTTCCATAAAATAATCTGTTAACCGTCGTATTTATTTATATCTCTGTTAAAACTTAACCGACGATTGTGAAACAAACCCTAATTAAACGACACAAGAAAACTTATAATTTCAACTTCTATTCATTTATCACGAACGACCGATAAGTTTGAGAACAGATTTTCGACTTTAACTTCTTATCCGTCCTTTGCATTTAATCTGAAAATTGCTTCCCATTCATGTAGCCATATGTTTAAACCAGAGATGCACAGACTTATGCTTGATTTCACCAACAATAATTCTCTGGTTAATCAACCGTTTACCCTTAATTCCAGTACATTTTTTTAGTAATCGACTGTTTAATCAGAGAATTAACGTTGATGAACACCGGCCTTATTAGGACTAGGGGCCATTCGGGCAGACTATGTGCTAAAGGTGGGCCAAAAATAAAATAAAACCTACACACATTAGTTTTTAATTCGAAGCATGGCATTTGATTGCATTGAGCTAGCATTTTTTATAAAATTATGTGGTTCCACGTTACTAGACCTACAATATAATTGTGCAATATTTGCAATTGCGCAATGTTATTGACCGTGTAGGGGTGAGATTGAAATACAAATGAAAATCGGGACTATACAATAATAATTGTGCAATATTAATATTGCACAATTCTATTGTAGGTGTATGGGCCGCCTTAGTAAAATTGCTTCCAAATTTCTGCCAGGAAGTTTCAAAATTTATTTTTCTCGTCCACTCAAATATTCAACACGCAAAGGAGATTGACGGACGGCCGCATGCGGCCTGCGGGCCCAGGTCTATGCATCCCTAGTTTAAACCCTTATCTGTATGTCAGAAATGAAATTTTTAAATGTTAGATAACTTTTTAAAGAGAAATTTTGTACGGAAAATCTGTTGAAAGTTATCTCACGCTTGAAATGTCGGCCCATCGTGCAGTACCTACTATACAGTATATTATTACGCTATTCATAGTCCAATAGAAATACAATAAAACGATCATTGTAAATCGTAATAACAAAATCCTGAAAAAAAAGATTTGGAACGACGTCAATCTACAGTCAATCACCAAAAACATTATGATTATAAGCGGAACTGGCAGTTTCTTAAAGACAGGACATGCTTATACTGGTTTTGTATCACATCAAATATACGCTTGACTGCGTACCTCTTCCCACATAACTCATTTGTATATGTATTTCACTCAATGTTAAAAATCTACTATCCACTTTTCAAATAGGTCTCACTATTAATTACAAATGAGTTATCTAAAAAGGGGGTAGTGTAACATTTAGTTAAACACTTAAACAAAGCCTTTGAGTGCTGTGTTCTCGAAATATTGCCTCATGCATTTCTAAGCTTTACTTTATTAAAAATTGTATTTGTAAGTTCATTTATACAACGTGTTATTGAAATAACTGAAAACCTCTTAAGGGGTCACTGTACTCATCAGTATGAACAACTTTTACTATAAGACCAAGTTAATTCAATAATACCTACGTTGTATTAGGTGTAACATTATTAGCGGAGGTACTTTTAAGGGGTAAATGCACTCGTTATAACGAACAACTATATGGGAGCAACCCATCACGATAAAATAGCTGTTCCATACAAAATCAATCAAAATCGCTCAACAAAATTTCGTTATGACGAGACGTACACACCACTTCAAAGTACTTATTAATGTTACACCTTAAAGGCCGAGTCTAACTAACTGCAGCACATCACAGCGCAGCGCATCGCGCGCGACTACGCGCGGCCCTTTGTACCCTCATCTCCCATACGATACGATTTCATACATTACAACGTCACCTGTTGAATGCGACGCGCTGCGCTGTGATGCGCTGCAGTTTGACCCAGCCTTAAATAGTATATCGAAGCACTGACAAAGCATGTGACGAATAAGAAAAATGTAAATTAAATAGTATTTAAGTAAGTTTGTTAAACTTATTTTTTAGCTTGTATTGATAATTGATGAGGTGACTACATCTGTTGTGAGCCGAATGAGAACATGCAGAGATCACGACAGATAGAATGGAACCACACAGTACGCACCATTTTCATGGCAGCTCTGAACACGTGGCGTATGCCTGCGCAGTAGTAAAATTTTGAGTGAGCGATAACTTCACAGCCGCCATAAAGATTGACGAGTACTATAACTTTATATACCTACCTACTACAATAATTACTAAACCATGTCGACGCAAGTAAATACAGTCACAGCATGAGTTTTTGAGTTAGTTATCGACAAACTTTATAAGGAAATTTTACCAGCGCCACCGTGTTTGTATTTGGAACTAAACAATCCCATACAAAATTTGAAAATAACTACACGATAACGTTAACTCTACGATACCACAAAAACTCATGCTAAGGGCTCAGTTTCAAGGTTGGCGCACATATCAGTTTAAATCTGTTCGAATGATTCCTAAATGCAGCAAGTCAACATATTATTTATAAGTGATACTGTCGGTTAAAATAATGCAATAAGATTATTATGAATTCTGATCATGTCTTCAACCATCAGTCGTTTCATAGATTCTTTCATATTGTTTCATTTGAAACAGATTTTGTTTGTTTAATTATTTCGTCTCTACGAATTGTAAATAGCTTGTAATATTTTACTAAAGCAGAGTGTAACTAATGGGATGCATTTAAACGCAGTTTCTCTAGTATGAGTTTGGCACCATACAAATACTTTTATATAATTCGATTACCTAAACAACGAAAAAAACGTAAACTAGTAGCGCCCCTAGCGGATACGACGAGAAATTACTATTTGACGAATGAAAGTCATCGAATTCGATGAAGGTATTCGTATGGTGTCAATCTTGCACTAGGGGAACAGTCAGGTCGTGAGACTACAAAAATATGCTACAAAACAGTCGCCAATTTAATCAATTTGTGAAAACAGTTACATTGTAGTCAACATCAAAATAAGTGATGACAGTTGTTTTTTTTTTTGTGAATATTATTAGGTACATTTTTAGTTAATCATATTTTTTGCTAATACAAACGATAGAAAAGTGAAATCTTTACAGAATACTACGTTAGTAAATTAAGAAAGATTCTTGATATGTATATTAAATAATGAAATACAAAAATGTTCTTCGACATTTGCTGTTCACTGTACATACTGCATGTTATATGTGATTTGCAGTCTGTTTGCTTAACTTACTTGCCAGTAAACTGCCGTGTGCGCTTATCTTACCAAACATTGTTTTAGTTGATAATTCTTTTAAAGTTAAAACAATGCAATATTTTAATTTATTTATTAAAGAACCAGAATTCGATTGTCTCGTTTAATTACTATTCTTAGTTCACAATAACAACAATTCGATTCTCGTTTAATTACTATTCTTAGTTCACAATAACAACATCCTACAACCTGAGCCTCTAACCAGTCATACCTGAGTTTTATTGATGTTGATAGTTGGCAAACAGATTATACTGCCACCAACTCTGTGCTCGAGGCTGGATTGCAGCCAGAACCGAAGCAGTGTAGTGTAGTATGCCATCAACTTTAGTGGCGCTCCTAGCGGATACGAGGAGGGACTGATAATTTGAATGAGTCATCGAATTCGATGAAAGTATTCATGTGTCAAACTCTCATTAGGCCCTCAGCCCCGTTGGCTTTATAATCTAAGCCCGGTGGCTATAATGTGAACTAGTGACAGTTATTTGAAGGTGAGTGAGAAGGTAAGGTAGTAACTAGTACGGTCGACCGCACGTCAGTGGTAACACATTAATTTCGAAAACCGCCGTTACTACTTACGAAATATAGACGCTATCAAGGTCAAACTGTTGCCACTGATGTGCAGTCCACTGCCTGAGGCTAGTAAATTTACAATTTTAGCCTGTATTACTAGCGACTAGAGAACGACGCCGTTAACTGAACAGCTAAGAGGGGTGCTCTCTGAGATTCGGCTATAATCGAGTAGCTTCGGTTTTTGTAGAGCGTTTCTGTATTAAAGGATTTTTTTCCCGCGATTTCAGGGTTGGTTCCATGGTAAAAAAAAAAACATACTGATGAGTACAATAACCGCTTAAGAGGTTTTCAGTTATTTCGATTACACATTGTATAAATCGCGTAGTGGTATATAGGGCGTCCCACGGATATGCCACATGGAGGGAAAGTACCTTGAATATTGTAGATGGAACATTTTACTGAAAGAAGACATTATTTGAATTTAAAAAATAATTTAAACTGCATTCATAGATATTTAAATATTTACATGGTTGAACTGGAAATCGAACCCGTTACATGAGAAAAATAATCACCCTGTAGCTTTATCATACCGATCGAAAGGCTTCATTTATTTATTTATTTATTGCATAAGGTTCGCCCACAGCATACATATTAACACTATTACCAAATAATACAGTATAGTATGGTCCTTATACGTATGCCAATTACAGGTAAACACAAGGATTATTTTTTGTTAGTTAACATAGTGTCACAAATAAAAGGAAGACCATGAATTTTAACATTTTTAATACAAAATTAATCAAATTAATTAGCCAGGAGTCGCAGGTTCGAATCCTGTTCGTGAGCGATTTTTTCATTCCACAATTTATATCTTTAAAATTAATCAATTTATCAAATGCTCAAAATGAGTCTCTTCTTGTCTTATTGAATACAAAGTCGCACTCTTTTGATTATTTCGCTCCCTGTCGATTTTTTGATCCGTGAGACGCCTTGTACCTATATGACAGTTTAATTGCGAAGGTCAAAATGTCGGTACATACGTTTTTTTTTTCGCGAAAACCAGCTATTTGACGACCTCTGTGGTCTAGTGGTTCGAGTGTCGGACTGCTGATCACGAGGTCGTGGGTTCGATTCCCACAGGACACAAATATTTGTGTGATGTGACATGAGTGTTTGTGTTGGTCTGGGTGTTTCTTATGTATTATAAGTATATATTTAAAAAAAAAGTCTATAAGTATCATATCCATTGTCTAGTTAGTAGAAGCGTTTTACCTTACAATAAAACGCATATTAATTTACTTACCTTATTCGAAGCTTATTTAATTTGAGATAGGCACTACGTTTCCCGCCTTATATATCTTTCTCTTTCTTTCATATACCCTTCCCTTTCTAACCCCACCACCTGGCAGAGTGGAGGCGAACTGTGTGAGCCGCCATCTTTATTTCTCATTGAGTCGAAAATCACCAGGTAGACTTTAAAGTATAAGCTTCGAATAAGGTAAGTAAATTAATATGCGTTTTATTGTAAGGTAAAACGCTTCTATTAATTTGACTTGACCGTTATTCGAAGCTTATTTAATTTGAGACCTGTTTGTTATCGCCTGGTGGTGGTGAGTGGTGGCACTGGTGACACAGACGCCAATGTGAATGATAATTGTATGTTTTAAGTAAACTTATAAATAAAATTACAAATTTAGTGTCATTTGAATAAATCAAATGGATCTTGATCTTTTCTTTTTATTTGAAAAAGCAAGAAAATTTACAAGTGTAGGTATCTATTGATACACGTAATATAGTCATATTTGACTATTGAGTTTATTATAATATTCGTTTTACCTTGTTTAATAATATAATATCAGAAATAAGAAATCAACAAAATCAATCAACATGATCAAATAACATGATAATAGTGGTATTTATAGATGAGGGTAGAACTGTTCTACTGAACTTGTGTTTTTAGAGGCCTCTGCAGAGCGAAAACTGCCAGGCATTGCAGTTATCCCCGTACATATAAGTAAATATTTAATCCACCATTAAATGATTGTCTTTGAAACAGCTTTGACTTCCCCTCTTGTAGAAACAAACAAATTAGGGAAATATGCCGAATTTCTGCGATTTTTAAACAATTCGATTGTTATTTTAATCCAATACTGGATCCAAATTATTGCAATCTTAATTAGAATACAATCTTCAGCCCGACTGCTGGTGATCCGAAAAATTAGTATTTAAACCGAAAACAGGCCACAAGATAATAGAGTATCAGTTTGAATACAATATCCGAATCAGTTCTTAATAAAGTCGTGTATCCTTCGGCCAGAGCATAAAAGTAGGTTGCAGTATCTACGTATTTGCACTTGGCAAATATTGCCGTGTGCACAGTTATAACTATTTAGATATGCAGCTAGGCTATCTATGATCCAAATCGGTGGTTTAGATTTAATCGATTTCTCTAATGATATAATTTAGCACTTGTTCTGTTTAACTAAAATATGAGAACTAATTTGGCCGGCAATATCTGGATTACAAAGAGGGGAAATTGCAGATTTGTGCCACAAAATCGTATTATAGGATAGCTTGTGTACTAAATAAAGGTCAGATAGAAATCTAGCTACTTCTCTCCCGATAGGATTCTATTGAATAATTTAGTGTTGCTCAGACCAGGCTAGCCATCTTTTCTAAGCAACATCATAAGTTTTTACTGTAGAAGGCCCCATGACCTCTTCAGTAATTTTACTTGGCTATCATTTCAATCTTATAGGTCCTCGGAACAACCCAACCTCTCCATGCTTCGAGGGTCAAGTTCTGTCTTCGGAGCTAGGAGTTCCGTTGACACGTCTAACAGGACTTCATCGAAATTCCGAAACGTGAATGGGGCTGCTAAGGCTCGGGCCTTCAGATCTGCCCGTCAATAGACTAGATCCCTGTGTGAAACTATCAGGTAGGTATATCCCGTCAGCACTGTTTAGATGGAAGAGTACTTTGGGAATCAAATAAGTTGGGGAAAAACCCACGCCAGTTGGAAGTTGCACTGTCGAGAGAACGCGTTGTGAAACAACGCTTGGTGATCGTTTAGATCTAGAGAAGCATAACTCACAACTTCGTGACCTCGACTGGAGGCAAAGAGGTCTATCCATGGGATCACCCATTTGGCAGTCTGTGTGCATCTGGTCAACCATTCCGGTTTAACACGACGTCTTCTAAGTCACGACAAATAGTCAGCATGGATGTTGTCCATCCCGGGGATATGGAAAAGTTCAAGTGAATTTGGTATTCCTCTAGAATTTAGAATAACTGGTCAATCAGATTCATCAGTGGTGCAGATCTTGTGCCTCCTTGTTGTCGGAGATATGCGAATACAGTTTTGTTGTCGCATTCAACCAGTATTGTACTCAGAGTCTCCGACACAGGAGCTGAGAATGATCTTGTAATACTTTTGGAATGACAAGCATTTCTACCTGGAAATTGTAGTGTAAATGTCTCTTAATTTGCCCAAAGACCTGACAATGATCAATTATCTAATCGAATCTCGTAATTTGCCCAAAGACCTGACAATGATCAATTATCTAATCGAACTCCGAATGTAATATCGGAGGCATCCGTTATTGGGTAAAGGGATAGCGGAGGTACATGAACTTGCAGTTCTGTAGACACCACGTTATGTTGTTCCTGGCTTCGATAAGAATTAAATGCCATTTCAGTGGGGCAATTGTGTAATGCATTCACTTTGACATTAGCTTTCATTTTGAAATTAAAACAATATCTGTACGTGGTACGTAGTTGCCGATAACACGGATTCTCAAAACACACGAAGCAATGAACATTGAAATCCAGATGATTGCGATCGCGAGTGAGTTACGCAATTCGGCAGCTGGTTCAATTTCAACATTTAGTTCAGAAGGCCTATAAAGTTCGGAAATTGAGACGGCCTTCTGGAACAGAAAACTTGCAAAATTCAGAAGTCTTGCCAGACTCTGGATCTGGTCGAGGTTTGTACGTTCTTGTTTTAACCTTCGGGACAGCTTGGCAAGCAGAGAAGGCAACTTCTCTTGGGAAAGAAGATGCTTCTGATTCGTCCGTTTTACTGGACGCCCAAATACGCCAAAGCTTTTGACGGCGCTAGTACAGGCTTTTCGTAATTTATAATACACCCTAGTGTCTCTAGAGTGTGAATGAGAACATTTGCATGTTCCTTTAAGATTTCATCTTCTTGATGAAATATAAGGAGTTGTCCAAGCTTGTACACCAGAATTCGTATTCGTCGTTTTTTGAGCATTTGGGCAACCCGATTTGTCACTAATGCGAAGGCCTTGGGTGCAGTATATACTCAGGCTACAAGGTAAACAAGTAATTTCCAAGAGCTCTTTCTGGTAAATAAGGCGTAAGCCTGTTCTGTGGCTGCGAGCCACGCAAATATGAAATTTTGTCGTATTCCTCGTTTCGAACTGATTGACGGCCCTGAAATGAAAATGGGCCGGGGCAGAGCCGACGCTTATGGAAACCAAGAACATTGACTATAGAGACAGTTATTGCTCGTTTGGTGATGCCCTAATCTCCCATTTTGTCGACGACGCTGGTCATTTCCAATGAGCAAGGAACCACCATGCCTTTTATTATGTTCCTTGGATGGATCAGTGGGTCTTTGTCGAAAGGGTATGCGATACCCTGATATCATCTTTAGTATCACATCTGATACTCCAAATTGATCCCACTGAATTAAAAGGATTGCCAGACGACCTGATTTAAGTGCATCATGTCAATATTTTCGACGCTTACAGTCTCCATGTGTTATTGGACGACGACGATGTTCATTTCTGCCCGGACTTAGATTGATTTCCATGTTCAGGCTGGTTTCGTAATGAAATGTCCCACGATTATTCGGTGCGACCGAGTGTTCATCATAACAGTGAATTGTAATCACCCTGCGGGGGTGCTTGACAGTAGCCCTGTACACAGCTTTGAATATAGTATGATCCGTGTTGATAACCCTGCGAGGGTATTTTACGGGTCCCGTGCTCCTGCGAGGAGACACTATCGTTTATTTGCCTGCACCTGCGAGGTGTTTGTGACAGATGTCTTCAAAGGCCAAAAATATTTGCGTACTCCACCAGCCTTTTCCACCGCAGCTGTTAATCTTTTTGCATTGAACAAGTTTGAGGATGTTGGCGGCATCTTTCTTAGCGTAGGCTTCACCAATGGATCCTTCACTTGTTTGGTTATGCAATCTCGACGCATTTACAAAATCTCAGTGCGATGGCCACAAGCTAGCTGTAAAATATCTGTGGAAGTCTTGTAAATCACCACAAGACAAGCTTTGCCTATTTATTGTTAATAATCTGAAGCGAATCTCTTTGCTTGAGAACGCACAAAGTTAAAGCAGCAAATGCTTTATTAGCATAGATCAAATAACGTGGAGACAGGAAGCCTGCAACCTCTTGACTAACTCAATATCAGTAAAACCAGGTTTGTGATTTACGCCTTCTGACTTTCAGAATATCTGATTTCATTCCAATCGCTACTATCTAAATGTTGAAGGTCACATAATTATAAGTAAGTTTCAGAGGTCTTAGGCATAGAGGGATCTTTTAATTTAGTTTGAAAATTAAAAATAACTTCATTAGGTGGGTCGATATTCGACGCATGATCACTTAATTCTTCGTAAAGATTACCACTAATGCCAGAAAAAGCAGAAATGGAATCATTTTCGTTGAGAAAGTAATCACTGGCTTTAATTTGACCGCCATTATCCAGAGTGGACAAAAATGTACGAAGATCACGTACCTGTTTCGATAATTTACGTAACTATGTTTGCCCCCCTTCCTTTTCTTATGATAACCATGGCGACGCTTTGGGGAGCACGATAAGGACGAAAAAGAATCACAATCGCTCTGAGAACTGCTACTGCTTGAACTCGAGCTAGTCGATCGTGGCTTATGCTGCATACCAGATGGTCCCATTAATGGTTCAGCCGCTGCATTTCGTACACACTTATTTCTCTCATTCATACTAAACAAGAGAGGCATTTAAATATAGGGTATGTATAAACGAATTAAATACGGGCAAAATCCCGTAACAAAAAATTATTCGAACGGAAAAACCGTTAATACAAGTTGTTTGACTACACATTTAGTACAGACATCACTATAAAATACGGTTCAAATTACCGATAATGAAAAATAATTATAACGGCAAACCGTAAATAAAAAATATTTGACTACACGTAGTAGTATAGACGACACTTCATCATAGTGTACATGCACAGTGCAGTATAAAAAGTAAATAAATTGCATACCTGAAGACCTTAGGCAAGGTATCACTTGGTTAAAATTATAATTATATTTACTTACGTGTGGTTTTGCTATACGTAATTATTTTTTCCTGTAGTTTCTTATTACTACACTTTAAAATAATTGTGCTTCACACGAAAATAACAAGAGTTATTGCTATACAAGAGAATTTAGAAAAAAAAAAAAAAACAATATTATATTAAAATTGACAATAATGTGGTAGCGTTAGTGCTAGCACAACCGTACGTGGCGGGAAACTAGACGCCAATGAGAAATAAAGATGGCGGCTCACACAGTTCGCCTCCACTCTGCCAGGTGGTGGGGTTAGAAAGGGAAGGGTATATGAAAGAAAGAGAAAGATATATAAGGCGGGAAACGTAGTGCCTATCTCAAATTAAATAAGCTTCGAATAACGGTCAAGTCAAATTAATACCCATATTACAAGCTCTGCTTAGATTGGGATTAGATGGTGCTGTTTAAAAAATGCCCCAAAAATATTTATTTATTATTATTTATTTATTTTATTTGTATGGAAGACTTACAGCTAAATAAAACAGAATAAGAACAATGTGCTAGACTGACAGCCAATTACAAGTCTCCACGTATAAAATAAAAATAGAGTAAAACAAAAATAACGCTTCCGAAAACGAAGATATATATAAATTCTAAAAGCTATTCTTATTTATAGCTAATATATTTATACAGGGTGTCAGGGAAACGCCTCCGAAAACGAAGATAGGTATACCTTTGGCCGGGGGCGTGGGAACCTGTTGGTATTCGCACAACCACTCCCGACGGATCCCGGCCTGCAGCTTCCCGCATCCAGCGGATTCCCGCGACAATTTATTTATATATTTTTCTTATTTGGCGACGAATTCCAGCGACGACAGTCGCTAATTAATTATCATTTCTAGTTTAACTAATAACACTGATGCAACTTCAGGTAGAATAAGCTTTTATCCTTTAAGAGTCCGTCACATAGACCGTCTCGGAGCAGAGCCTGAAATCGCGAAAAAAAACCAGCTGTTCCCTACATTTTGTTGATTTATGTGAACTCAAATGTAGCGAACAGCTGATTTATTTTTTCAGGTTCGTCTCCATAGTAAAAGTTGTTCATACTGATGAGTATAATGACCCATTAAGAGGTTTTTAGATATTTCAATAACACATGGCACAGTGTAAGCCAACTGGCAGATTTTGTGAATCATCACCTACATTAGAATTAAGATCTTCTGTACCAAAATCACATCAATCAAGATTCTATTCTATTCTATTGTAAATCTCTCACTAAGACCTCCGGACTCCGCTGTTTCCTTGTGGTCATACTAGTTTGTCATACCAGTATGACCACGAGGATTTACATTAGCGATGTGTCAACTCGGTTTGGCTAACCGGTTCAACCAGGGTCAAGCCTATTCAATTCAATTTTTTTAAGTTATGGCTCCATCGTTATTCGATGATTTTGCCAATGTCAAGGTAGGAAAAGACCAGTGGCGTGCATTGCATATAGGCAATTAGGCAATACCTACTGCTTTCCTCATTCAAATTCAATAGTGGTGTAAGTTATTATCTTTTTTTCAGAGTACGATGATTATTTATCTTGAAATAGACCTATTCATGCTAAATTAATCTTCCTACATCAAAAAATCAATAACTTACACCACAATTAAATTCAAGTGAAGCAAGCCAATGCACGCCACTGGAAAAGACACAGTGATAAGTTCTTAGTTTCAAATGTTGCTTATCATAAATTTACCGATGAGGGTCAAGCCTAACTCGTATCAAACCGGGCTACGATCTGTCAACTCGGATTGGCTTTTTAACCGCGAACTTATCTACCCGACGCACAGTGTGATAAGATCCCGGTTTTTGTCTCATCGTGTTTTTATTGAATTAATCGATAGAGTTTACAATTCCGAAGATTAGACTAAAACTCCGGGTTCGCTCAGACTTGAGGTTTTTTTTTTAAAAAATGTCAAAGTTTCGCAATATCCGACTCTTGAAAAATTAAAAAAAAATCATTATAATTTAATGGAAGTACTTATTACAGAATTTATTTATTCTATCGAAAAATGGAATAATAGCCGACCGTTCTACCAATTCCTGTTGCATTAGTATGAATGGGTCGAGAGATATGATTTTTTTTCTCATTTTTCGTTTTCATTTTTTTATTCATCTAAACCACCGTAGTAGGTGGTCATTCCTACATCAAAAAATTGCTGATACTTTCTATTATGTGTAGTATTAATTCCAAAACCTAATTCGTTGGTTTCCAGGAGTTATTGGAGATTCAAAATTTTCCTTAGGGGTGACACTTTCATGTATCCGAAAAAAAAACAATAAGAATATATTTTATCTGAAAAAAAAAGAAGGTGTTTTAAATACTTTTTAATAATTAATATGGAGTTGGCTATTTGAAAGAAAGAAAATGAAAGAAAGAAAAAATATTTATTATCTTCAAAAGTGACGCACAAAATTACCAAAAAATTCAAGAACACAGAACAAATACAGGTACAGAGCCAAGAAGTGTGGTAAGATATGTGTCACATCCGCGCAAAACGGCCACCGCTCAGCATATAGCTATGCTTATGCTAATATGCTACACAGCGCTGGTTTTCAGCGACAGCCGGCGTCGACACAAATTCACAATGCAATAACGAAAGGAAAATGTATATAAATTTGTAACATATTATGTAGGCTAACCGAACTAAAATTCATCTTCATTGTTAGTTACAATTAATTCAACATGAGAATAATTATCGATGGCTAGATTTTGTTCATTAACAGGTAAAGACAATGCGGCCGGTGGCAATGGAATTTTTTTAGCCTTTTTTTTCTCTAAGAGGTTGAAGTTGTATACAAAGTAAATTATTATAAAGAATTGTTATAAATGAAAAAGTATAATAAAATTGATTTAAAAGAATTGTAAAATATAAAAGTATACTAAAATTTATTCAAAATAAGTTGTAAAATATAACACTTTTTTTGAGTCTGCGCCAAACAAACGAGCAAAGTGCGTGTAAGTTGCAAGTGATCCATTTTTGGAAAGTTATTGTTTATCGTTGAAAATTTGACTTTGTATTGTATTTGATGTTATTTTGTTTTTGTTATTTCTTTAAAGTAATTTAATGATCTTCGTTGATTGTTTGTTTGGCGCCGACTCATAATTAGTTAACTACATTAGTTTAGCTAGGAAAATAGTTACTAAGACTAAAAGCTACATTTTATTTTTCGCTTTTCAGTTTCTGTTTTCGTCGGTTCAATTTTTTGTTAAAAAGATTTATTTTTAATTTTTTTGTGGCTAAAATCTAACTCCAGGTCTCCATTATAAACCCGACCCTAAACATATTGCCGACGTTTTTAAACATCATTTTAAAGTGGAGTCACCTTTAAAAACGTGTGTCTTACCTAGCACTGTTACCAGTGATGTCTGTTGCGTTACACATCCAATTCGAATTACTAGTGGGGAGGTACGTCAGGCTATTGGCAATATGAAAAGAGGAAAATCGCCGGGGCATGACGGGCTCAGTGTGGAGCATCTTAAGTATGCGGGTGTTCACATACATAGGTTGCTGTCTATGTTGTATACTCTGTGTATAAGGCATTCATATTTGCCACCAGACTTAATGAAAACTATTGTTGTACCACTTGTTAAGAATCGTACGGGAGATATATCGGCCAAAAATAATTATAGACCAATCTCACTTGCAACTGTGATTGCAAAAGTACTAGATAGGATAATGGACGAGCGCCTTAGTGGATGCATACAACTTCAGGACGCTCAGTTTGGTTTTCAATCAGGTTTGTCAACGGAAACGGCGATTTTGTCACTTAAGCATACTGTGAACTACTATGTTGAAAGAAAAACACCAATTTATGCATGTTTCCTAGATCTATCTAAGGCGTTCGATCTCGTGTCCTATAACTTACTTTGGGCTAAGTTGAAACAGGTGGGTGTTTCTCTGGAGGTCATAGAAATGTTCTCATATTGGTACGGTCATCAGAAAAATATTATAAAATGGGCAAATGTTTATTCAGATGAATACTCATTAAATTGTGGTGTGCGACAAGGAGGGTTAACCTCTCCTAGACTTTTTAATTTGTATGTAAATCAGCTGATTGAGGGGCTGAGCAGCATGCATGTCGGCTGCCGAATGGATAATGTTAGTGTTAATAACATTAGCTACGCAGACGATATGGTGCTGCTGAGCCCGTCAATCGGCGGTTTGAGGAAACTTCTCAGCGTATGTGAAGTTTATGCTGAGGAACACGGTTTAAAGTATAATGAGAAAAAGAGTGAGTTTATGGTTCTGGTTGGAAAGAATAAGAGACCTAACAGTGTTCCACCTTTGACTCTGAATGGAGTTCAGCTGAACCGTGTTCCTCAGTTTAAGTATCTCGGGCACATTATTACTGAAACTTTACGCGATGACCCGGATATAGAGAGGGAAAGGAGGGCATTGTCGGTGCGTGGCAATATGTTGGCTCATCGATTCACTCGTTGTACGGTAGAAGTCAAGCTTACATTATTCAAGGCTTACTGTCAAAGTTTTTACACGAGTGGTCTATGGGTTAACTTTACGCAAAAATCCTACAATGCCCTCAGAGTTCAGTATAATAACATCTTCAGGGCTCTGTTGCGCCTCCCTCGGTATTGTAGTGCTTCAGGCATGTTTGCGGATGCACATGTGGATGATTTTCATGCCATCATACGCAAGAAAATTGCGTCTGTTGTGCAGAGGATGCGGGGGAGTAGCAATGGAATCCTGAAGATGTTAGCGGGAAGGATGGACACCGCCGTCCTCAGTCGTTTCATTGATTTACATGTGAGAGGTGCGAATCAATGACTCGACATTTGTTAATATTTATTAATGATTGTTATCAGTGTTTACTAACATAGTTGTTTAAGTTTTTCATTGTTACTAACAAAAATGATTATGGAATGTTGTTTTCTGAAGATAAAATATTTTATTATTATTCCATTTATTCATTATTTTACATATTTTTTTACATTTTTAAACATTTTTACAAAAAACAAGAAATAAAAACATTTAAAAATATATAAAAACAGTAGCCCACCGGCATCAGGAACAGGGTCCAAGCTACCGGTGGTCAGGGCCTCAGAGAGAGGAACTTCCTAACGATACGTGCCGTGTCCAGAAGAACTGCTTTCTGAATCAAGCCCTTGACCCAGCTGCCTAATGAGAGCCTCTGTAGGTGTTGGTCGAGGCTCTTTGCCATTATGCCATTGGCCGTAACGACAATCGGCACGATGACTGCTGAGTCAACATCCCACATGTCGACAACCTCGTGTGCCAAGTCAAGATATTTTATTTCTTTATCTTTTTCGGCCTTCACGAGATTCCCGTCATGCGGGACGATGACATCAACAATCATCGTGCGGCGCTCCAATCGATCTATCATCACTATATCAGGCTTATTGTGTACAATAGTCCTATCAGTGATGATAGACCGATCCCAGTATAATGTGACATGACCATTTTCGAGAACTGGGTCGGGCACATACCTGTAGTATGGTACTTCTGTATCCACAAGGCTGTATTTCAAGGCAAGTTGCTGGTGTATAATCCTGGCCACCAGGTTGTGTCTGTGCAAATACTCGCCGTTAGCAAGACGAGAACAACCAGAAATAATATGTCGGATGGATTCCCCGGGACAGTGGCATGCCCGACATATGTCAACTGTGCCGTCCTTTACAATATATTTCCGGTAGTTGTTCGTCATGATAACTTCGTCCATAATCGCACAAACAAAGCCTTCGGTCTCTCCGAAGAGGTCACCGAAACGCAGCCAGGATACGGACGCTTTAAAATCTACATCGGGCCCATGAAGAGCCCGGTAGAAGCGTCCGTGAAGCTCCTTGCTCTGCCATACCTCCCTGCGGTCATTGGTATCCAGTACCACAGGTTTGCGCCAGTTCTCTTTAGCCAAAGAGAGCGGGGTAAGTCCCTTGTCCACTGCAACAACATCTCGGTGCATACCCACGTCCAAGTGAAGGAAATATTCCCTTAGACTGCACACCTCACGGTTGTGGAGGGTCTTTGCATTTAAAAAGCCACGACCCCCACACTTCCGCGAGATGTAGAGCCTCATCACCGATGACCGTGGGTGATGCATACGATATGCCGTCAGTAGCTTGCGGACTTTCCGATCCAGGGCGTCAAGACCCGTCTGAGTCCACTTGAGTATACCGAAGGAGTACATCAAGACCGGCATGACCCAACCGTTAAAGGCGCGCACCTTGTTTCCGCCTGATAAAAGACTATTGAGAACCTTTTTCAGGCGGCCAAAGAAGCGCTCCTGCAACGATTGCATCATGTTGGCCTGGTTGATGCCTAACGCCTCCGCCATACCCAAGTATTTGTAGGTTTCGGTTGGGGAGAGGGACCCAAGATGTGTAGAATCCGAGAGTTGAACACCCTCGGATTCCACAATCTCACCATGCTTTACATGCATGACTGCACATTTGTCCACACCGAATTCCATGCTAATAGAATTACTAAAGTTTTCAGTTACCCTTAGTAGCTCCATCAGTTGCAAGTCGGTGGGGGCAAACAATTTAAGGTCATCCATATAGAGCAGGTGAGATATTACTTGACCTCCTCTTCTCAACCGGTAGCCAAGCCCCGACTCCTCCAGCAAAGTACTAAGAGGATTCAGGGCCAAGCAAAACCACAGGGGACTCAGACTGTCACCCTGGAATATTCCCCGCTCGATCTTTATCGGTTCTCCATTACCTTGAGGCTGCCGACACGCTGGATAGCGAAGGACCGTTCTCCATTGCCCCATACATGACCTCAGGAAGGCGCGTAGAGTTGTGTTAACTTTGTACAACTCCAGCACCCTCATGAGCCATGTATGTGGCACTGAGTCGTAGGCCTTCTTGTAATCTATCCAACATGTCGACAGATCCCTTCGGGATCGACGAACCTGTTGGCTAATGGCCATGTCAATGAGAAGTAGCTCTTTGGTACCACGAGACCCGTTCTTACATCCATTTTGAGTAGCAGACATGATGGAATTACTTTCAATGTGGTGACTAAGTTTTGCCCTCAAAATGGACGTAAGAAGTTTATAGACCGTCGGCAAACACGTGATCGGTCTATAATTTTTGGGTTCCGTGGTACTACCTGATTTATAGAGCAGGTGGGTTACTCCTGTTGTTAAGAACTGTGGTAACGACCCAGACTCTAAAGATGACTGGAATTGTGAGGCCAAGCAGGCATGTGAGCTGCGCAACCATTTCAACCAGAAGTTGTGCAGTCCGTCCGGGCCCGGGGATTTCCAATTGGGTATTGGTCGGACTGCACTGGCTACGTCATGGGGAGTGATGATAATCTCCTCCATTTCATTGATTGGCTCACATGCCTGCTGGATCTCCTGCATCCAGCCACCCTCGGTATGAGCAACAGGCACCGACCAGATATTGCGCCAGAATGCACTCATGGCATCATTATCCGGTAGGTGCACGTCACCCACACCTTGGTCAGGTCGTTCCCAGGTTCTATAAACCCACCTTTGGTCGCTTTGGAACATGCAGTTCTGAGTATAACGATCCACACGTCGTCTGTATCTACGGATACGATTAGCCCATGCACAAACTTTCTGCTTCAGGAAGTCGATGCGCTCTGTGACACGAAATAAGTATTCTCCAGCACTGACATCAGTCCCAGAGAACGCTCGTCTCACAAAGCGCATCACTCTTGGTCGTCTGTTGCCCTCCCTGAAGCAGATGAGCTTACCGATAAGCACCCTGGCTTCGCTAATACGCTGCTCAATCCTGCACTGCCAAGCTGGTACAGCTGATTTAGGTCGTGCAACTCTGTCAGTATTTGGGAATTTGACATGAGCTACACGACATGCCGCGGCAGCCGCACAGTACAGGATTGAGTGCGTATCTTGGAGATCTTCACTATTTTCAAATAAATTTGATAATTGCGAATCCAGGGCACATACCAGCGCTCTATTACGGTTGTGCATAGGCAAACGCGGCAACCGTGGCCTATCGGTAGGTGGTATCGATCGATATTCCCGAAGTGCATCCTCCAAAGCACTTCTCAATATTTCATTATACTGGGTATCTGCAGATATAGCTGTGTCCTCCTCCTCTTCGTCAACTTGATTAGACCCCAACGCATTTATAGGGGTTACACGTGGCCGCGTCGATGGCTGCGGCGTGGGAGGGATGACATGGCTACTCTGCATTTCAGAACGTAGCCGATCAAGTGCAGTGTCATCCAACCTATGATCCCGTTGAATGACACGCACCTGATCCGACAATCGTTGCGCCGAGACATTAACAGCCGGTTCAAGAGCCTGAAACAAAGAGAGCATCCGGCCACGGTACGCGGTCAGATTAGTTCCTCCCTCTGTAGCCCCAAAGTATGCGCGCATGACGTTTTCGTTCATCGCATACGTCCATCGCATGCGCTGCACACTTCCACCGGGAGCGGGGACCCTTTCAGAGGCTGGTGGGCCTCGAGGTCCCAGGCTGGCCGGCGGTCGGCCTCTTCCTCGCCGTCGTGCTGGTGGTGGTGACGACGGTGGTGAAAAATATTCATCGCTCGAGCTCGACGCAACTGCAGCGGCCGGTGTCACACCACTTACGATTGAAGCGGGTTCCGGCGGCTGCGAGGCGGAGCTGAGCGATGAAGCCGAAGGTGGTGGGCGTGTCAATTGGGCTCTGGCGCGAGATCTTGTCAACATTTTATGGTCATCTTGTTTTTTTCTTTGGTTTCATTGCTGTTATTGTGAATTTGTTTCAGATTTCTGCACTGTCATATTTGTGTGTGTCACTGTCATCTTAGTAATATATTAGTTTTTCTTGAAATAATGGATTATCACTTTGTTTATTGATATTATATACTTTTTTTGTTGTTTCTTTGATGAGTGCTGATATTTGAAGAGGTTTTTCTGCTATTTCGTGCTTATTTTAGAATTAATAAAGCGTTTAGTAAGAGATGCCTTGTTGACGGGGCAGTGTTGCCAGTTATTATTATTATTATTATGTTGTAGTGTCTAGAACATTTATGTATGCCAAGTTTCAACGGAATCGGTTAACAGGTAAGAATTCAGTGGGTGAACAAGCACTCATCCCCTGTTTTCCTACCCTTAGGGGTGGATTTTGATTTTCAAATTTAAATGGGAGCAACTTCGAGATATACCCTATCTATTAAAAGAAGAATCATCAAAATCGGACTACTCTGTAAAAAGACGAATTGAGAACCTCCTCGTTTTTTTCGTCGGTTAAAAAGTAAAACAAAATTGATTTAAAAGAATTGTAAAATTAATAACAAAGAACTAAATTGACTAAGAATATTTAATAAATTGTCAAAAATGTTGATATAGGTATATTACTCATGTTTAATGTTGATTTATATACTTATGAGACATCGGAAAGGATTTTCTTTTATTTACTATTAGTTGAGTCTTTTGGGTTAGAATTTATAGACGGTTTACAAAAAACGTGTAACAGTCAACATGATACCAATTTCTCCATTAGTTTATTAATTTCCTTTATAAAATTACTCAATCTTTGCCATCTAAGCCACAAAATAATGATATCTTGTTATGGTCGTGATAAGGAAGCTAAAACTTAATAAAAATAAACAAATTATGTTTTGGTTGAAGTGGCAGCCCTAAGTACGGATATTTCGGATATTACTAAAATTTCCAATAACTCCTGGAAACCAACGAGTTAGGTTTTGGAATTAATACTACAATTAATAGAAAGTATCAGCAATTTTTTGATATAGTGTTGGGGTCGTCTTCAAGAAAACAGGTTCTGTTATATTGATTCTACGTTTTATTTGTCTCTTTTTTACAAGTTTGAGATTAAAATATTCGCGACAGATTTTTTGCGTCCGCGCTCTTGTCGTCAGTTCGTAGTGGAGAGAAAGTATATCTGGCTGTCAGCTGTCAGCTGTCAAAGTTAGACGTCGCCGGTCGAGGCCGCTATTGTCACGTTCCACCTCTTCCGCTCCGACGCCGGTTGGATTTGAGACGTTCAACGCGTTCCAGTCGCATTGTAAACATCCTCCCCCCCCTTGGGGACGTGTTCCCCAAGGAGCTCTTGGGAATCTAGTTGTGTTAGTCTAGAAACGGGCCTATGAATGACGCCGCTCTTTGTTTTCACGTCGACCACTCTGCATACGCCATCTGCTCCTGGATATAGTTTGACAATCCGGCCCATGAGCCATTTCATAGGTGGCAGCTGATCGTCCAGAATGAAGACTAGGTCGCCAACACTAACGTGGTGTTGTGCATGCTGCCATTTGACGCGTTGCTGCAGAGTAGATAGATAGTCCTTTGTCCATCGAGACCAGAAATGTTGTCTTAAGCGTTCAATCAGCTGGTATCGGTTGATGCTGACTCGCTCGGTGACAGGTGAAGGCAGTGAGGTCAATGGCCGACCCACAAGGAAGTGCCCAGGTGTAATAGCTGACAGATCAGAAGGATCAGCAGACATTGAAGTAATCGGACGCGAGTTCATAATAGCCTCAATCTGCACAAACAGTGTGTACAACTCTTCAAAAGTTAAACTAGAGTTACCCGCTATCCGTTTTAAATGAAATTTTGCCGTTTTGACTCCCGCTTCCCAGATCCCGCCGAAATGCGGTGCATATGCAGGAGAAAATTTAAACGTTATGCCTTCCTTGCTCGCGTAGTCGCTAACCGATCGTTCACTATTCTTAAGCAGTCTGTTCAGTTCGTTATTGGCTCCTACAAAGTTTTTACCATTATCACAGTATATTGTGTCAGGTTTACCACGTCGTGAGATGAATCTACGCAAGCACAAGATAAAGGCATCGCTACTTAAGTCGCTCACGACTTCTAAGTGCACAGCTTTAGTACTAAAACAAACAAATATGCATAAATAGCACTTGGAGGTCTTAGCACCACGGCCCTTTCTATTTAATATTAGAAAAGGTCCAGCAAAATCAGTGCCACAAGTCTCGAATGGTGGAGCAGGAGTTACACGAGGTTGTGGTAAGTTACCCATTATAGGGTTTAAAGGTTTAGCTTTAAATCTCTGACATCGTACACACTTTCTAACAGTAGTCGCAGCTAACACCTTGCCACCTGTGGGCCAGAATTGCTCACGAATAGAACTCAACAGTTGCTGAGGGCCACAGTGTAAGAGACGAAGATGTTCTTGCTCAAATAAAAGTTTAGAGAAAGTGTGTTTGGGGTCAAGTAATATGGGGTGTTTTTTCCCATAAGGACAGTGGGATGCATTTTCAATCCGTCCACCGACACGTAATACACCATGTTGATCCAAATATGGGTTTAAAGAGAGAATCCGTGACTTAGAATTTAGTTTATTTAAAGTCTTAAGTGAATGAATTTCCTTTGAAAAGCTTTCGCCTTGTGAAGCTTTAGCTATAAGCATCAGTGAATTACTCAATTCAGAACAAGTAAGTTCACCATTTAGTTTAGTATTATTTTTTCTAATGTTATTTATAAATCTTAGTATGTAAGCGTATATTCTTTGCAATTTGTATAATTTAGAATATTTTTCAAATGGTACAACATCATTAGGTAGGGTTTTAATATTTAAACTTATTTTTGTTTCAGGTAAAGTTACAGAAGTAGATTTAGACTGGGGCCATTCATGTTCAAACTTGGCCAGAAAGGAAGGACCATGCCACCAAAGGGTATTACTAAAAAGAAGACGTGGTTGAATGCCCCTAGACGCCATATCAGCAGGATTATATTCGGTAGGTACATGACGCCAAGTAGTTATATCAGTTAGATCACGAATCTGTTCAATCCGACTGCAAACATAAGTTTTAAGGGTTTTAGGTGGAGTGTGTAACCACCCTAAAACTATGGTTGAATCTGTCCAAAATACTGAGCGTGAAATCTTAATTTTTAAAGATTGCAGAACTTTAGAATGTAGTTTTGCACCAAGTAAAGCGCCTAACAATTCTAGACGTGGAATTGTTTCAGTTTTTAAGGGAGAAACTTTAGTTTTTGCACATAATAAGTTACATTCAACTTCACCCAAGTTATTCGTCGATTTTAAGTAAATACATGCACCATAGGCATCTTGTGAGGCATCAGTAAAGCAATGAACCTCTATATAGGTTGGGGAGTTGCAGAGAATATACCTAGGTACCTTAATATGAGCAAAATTATTAGTCTCTTTATAGAATTCTATCCATGAGTTCTCCATCTCCTTCGAAATTTCATCATCCCAGTCTATTTTAAGTAACCAGAGCTTCTGTAAAAATATTTTATGAAAAATAGTGCAGGCAGATAAGAGGCCTAATGGGTCGAATATGCGACACGAGTTGGACAGTATAGAGCGTTTCGTAATTTTAGGAATAGGTTTAATTTCGACTGTAAAGTGCAAAGTGTCAGAGCTAGGTGTCCATTTTAATCCTAACACAGAGGATTGCTTACTAAAGTCTTGAGATTGATCAGTCATTTGTATATCATCAAAAATATCAGGAGAATTTGTTCTAAATTTACGCAAAGGAAAACCACCCTCAGAAAGTTTTTTAATTACTCCTGAAAGAGTAGATTTTAACACAGATTTTGAGTCTGAACCAGTATTCAGGTCATCAACATAAAAGTCATGTCTTAACGTATTAGCAACAGTTTCATCAGAGCACTCCATTGCAAGTTGTATAAGACACCTAGTACTAAGATACGGAGCTGAAGCTGTTCCATACGTGACAGTATTTAGTTGCAAGGTTTTGAGTTCTTGATCTTTGTCCTCTCTCCAGAGTATGAGTTGCAGGTGACGCTGGGATTCAGTAACCATAACCTGTCTGTACATTTTTTCCACATCACCTGTCACTACATAGGTATACTGACGAAACCTGAGCAAAATTGCCATTAAATCATCTTGAACTACTGGCCCAACAAATTGAATATCATTAAGTGATATGTTTGTAGAAGTCTTACAAGAGGCATCGAAGACTACTCTTAAGCGAGTAGTCTCACTGCTTTCACGAATTACTGCGTGGTGAGGTATATAGTAACCGAAAATAGGACGGCTGATTTCGGTAAGATGGCCTAATCTTTTATATTCATTAATGAAATCTATATACTCATTTTTAATGTTAGATTTATCTAATTTCTTTTCTAAATTAAAGAAACGCCTTTTAGCAATAAGATAAGAGTCCCCTAGAGCCTCATTAGCGACTTTCCGCAAGGGCAGTTTGACACAGAATCTGCCATCTTTCAGGCGGACCGTATTTTCAATAAAATGATTTTCACAATATTTTTCATCCTCAGAAAGCAAAGTATTTTTTGTTGGCAAGTCAAGAATATTTTCAACTTCCCAGAATTTAGTCAGAGAATCTCTAATTTCTTGAGAAAAGTTAGAATTAATGGTAGTAGCATGGCCCATACCACATGGACCAGACACTAACCAACCCAGCTTGGATTTCTGTAAGGTAGGTTTATTTTTCCCCAACTTAATTAGCTTAGAATCTACAATTTCCCAGTAAACATCAGCCCCTAGTAGTAGATCAATTTCAGATGGGCAGTAGTAGGTTGGATCTGCTAGTTCTATAAACTCAGGAAGATCCCATTGAGAAGGGTTAATCTTTGTGCTAGGCAACTTACCGGTGATCTGCGGTACTACAAGACAAGAAATGTTCGTTTGGAATAAGTTGACCCGTGATTTTAACTGTATATCACACTTTTTATTAGTATTTGTTAATTTATTATTTATTCCAGCAATTGATATATTAGTATTAGAACAAGTCAGATTCATTTTCTTTTGCATACTTTCAGTTATAAATGAAGACTGACTTCCATTGTCTAGAAGAGCTCTAACAATGAATGTTTTATTAGATCGGCTATCAACTAATTCCACCTGAGCAGTACATAAGAGAATTTGCCCGGGAATTTGCACGGAGAGTGATATAGGATTGAACATAGTGACAGTAGACGTCTGAGAGGACTCCGCCACTTGAGGAAGTGATGTCACAGAAGAAGTATCAACAGGTAAGTTTGTTTTATCATTATTGGACTGTGATTTATGCAGTAATAAATTATGTCTTTTGTTACAGATTTTGCAAGAATTATGTTTGCAGTGAGCCGAGAAATGACCAGGGCGTAGACAATTATGACAGAGCTTGTGCTTTGAAACTTCATTGTATCGAGAATCCAATGACATCTCTTTGAATTTATCACACTTATAAAGTAAATGATCTTGCGAACATACAACACAATTTTTTACGTTTGTCGAAGAAGAAACAAATGATTTTGTGTGCTTATTGTCCTTATTATAAGAAGATGAACGTTTTTCAGTTTTGATTGATAAATCATTCTTGCTATACTGCAAGGTTTCTAGCACGTCAGCACGATTACGCAAGAAACTATAAAACTCCTCAAGTGTTGGAGAAGTAGGAATAGTACTCCTGTGTTCCTCCCATTTGCGACTTGTAACACCATCTAGTTTCGTGGCCATTATAAAAACAACTAAAGTATCCCAGTGAGTTGTAGGTTCATTCAAAGAAGATAAGGCACGAAGATTTTTAGCGTAGTAATCTATCATATAGCGAAGTGACTTGTAATTTTCCTTATTAATTGCTTCAAAATTCAGAAGAGCCATTAAATGATTATTTGTAAGTATACGATTGTTGTCAAAGCGCTCGATAAGCAAACTCCAAGCTAATTTATAATTGGTACCAGTGAACTCTATTGACTTTATTATATTAGATGCGCCTGCCTCTAACGAAGAACGTAGGTAATGGAACTTGTTAATATCAGGAATAGTATCATTATTGTTAATTAAAGAATCGAAAGTGTCTCGAAATTCCATCCACTTTAAATAGTTTCCATCAAAGGAAGGCAGCTGTATGGTAGGCAGCTTTATGCTATAGTTTCGGCTATCTTGTTTTATATTCTGGCAGCTAGTTATTGAATGAGAATTAGCATTTTCAGGTAGTACAATACTAGGTGCAAGACTATCAATTAACACTTGAGCTTTAGCAATGTTTGAACAAAAGTCACTCTCAATTACATCATTCTCTTCTAACTGTTCAGGTTCTAAACCTTCAATTTTAGTTTTTAAATTATCAAACTGGTTTAATAACTCTCTGAATCTTGACAGTTTTATCTCAGTTTCAGCGAGTATTTGTTTAGAGATGCTTTCAGCACCTATCAGCATAACAGTATTTATATATTTTGAAAATATAGTTATTCTAGCTTTCATCGTTCCACGTTGCTGAATAAGAGGTTTTAATTCAGCAGCCATAATGAAAAGCACAACAAATTGAACAGACTGTTAAAGATTAAGTAGGTATACAGTACCAATTCTGGTAACAGGTATCTCGGTTAAAACAAAAATCAAAAGCCAAACCGTGCAAGTCGTGCAATAGCTACGACAACCACTCGTCAGTCAGCAACTCGCACACGAGCAAAGCAGGCCACGCAGCACAGGACGCAAGCTGTGAAGTGCAGGCAGGTGTCTTTCTTTTTAGCAGAGCATTCCAACAGGACCCAAGAAGCAGGTGCACACGGCGAATCTGGAAAATGCCAGGGTGGTCCCGTAAGCGAAATGCAAGCAAAGTTAGGTAGAAGTAGGGTCCTAGGTATGAACCTAGGTTCTTGTCATATAGTAAGGAAAATCGACACAGAAAGTAATTTCAGTCTGACTCCATAGATATTTTAATCATTTAGATATTAGAAATACGGTTGTGATCGGGCTTTGAAGTAATTATTTTGCAATGAACACTGTTAGGCAGACTGCAGCATTAAGAAAACTGTAAAATAAATAAGATACTAAAACTGGGCGTACTTCCCTGTAAGTAGTAACCAAAAAACACACGTCACACACAAGCCATTTTCATCCGTTGAAGTAGCAGCCGTAGCAGGAACAATGCGGCTGCATCGTAGTCTCAATCTTCAGTTTTTTCTTTAATCACGTCGGGGTCACCAAATGTTGGGGTCGTCTTCAAGAAAACAGGTTCTGTTATATTGATTCTACGTTTTATTTGTCTCTTTTTTACAAGTTTGAGATTAAAATATTCGCGACAGATTTTTTGCGTCCGCGCTCTTGTCGTCAGTTCCATGCCATACAATCTTAGAACAACATGCCTGCAACACCATCAATACTTATCCGACCAAATTGACGAGTACTGAAAATGCTCAAACGTCGTTTGGCCACTACGTATTTTGAATTTATCAGTATTATATTTGACTATTGCCAGGGCAAAAACACAGATGTCGCTAGTATCTACGTATTATGCTCCCGATGCTAATGATCTGACTGACTAGCAAGGTGCAAGGTAAAACTCATACGCTGTTGTCTAGAAAAGCGTATAGATGGCGTGAATTTAAAATTCTAAGTTGTAGACAAGTATTTACCAATAAATAAGATTTTTTCCAGTTCATTTTCTTTTTTTTGTAAGTAAATTTGCCTATCTAACAGGCAAATTTAAAAAATCTATTCTATTTCTATTATTTTGTTATTAAAGTATAATGGAATATGTTGGAAAACGTAATTTGATAAATAATACCAACATTTAAACTTATCAATTGCTTTTTATAATTATACTAATACGTTTTACGCATTTACGCAATTGAAGTGATATCTAAAGACATACATTGTAAAAATAAAAGTTCTGACGTCACCGAAAGACGTAACTGAAAGTTAAATTCGTTACATGTCGTAAGAGTAATGGTAGCCTGCGGGTTACTGTTGTGGATTTATGATCTTGGAGGCGCAACTTCGAATCCTACTTGTAACGAGACTTTTTGTCTTTATTTTTTCGATTTATAAAAAGGATGAATACAGAGCCACCTAGCGATCTCGTTACATAGTTATCAAAACTGATTCAAGAGTGATTTCAGGGTTAAAATATAGAGGCGCCACTTGGTGTGGACCTTTATTGGGGGCAGAGATTGGTCTCTATTTCCGTATGTATAAATGTACTCTGTGGTCAGTTCGTAGTGGAGAGAAAGTATATCTGGCTGTCAGCTGTCAGCTGTCAAAGTTAGACGTCGCCGGTCGAGGCCGCTATTGTCACGTTCCACCTCTTCCGCTCCGACGCCGGTTGGATTTGAGACGTTCAACGCGTTCCAGTCGCATTGTAAACAATAGGAATGACCACCTACTACGGCGGTTTAGATGAATAAAAAAATGAAAACGAAAAATGAGAAAAAAAATCATATCTCTCGACCCATTCATACTAATGCAACAGGAATTGGTAGAACGGTCGGCTATTATTCCATTTTTCGATAGAATAAATAAATTCTGTAATAAGTACTTCCATTAAATTATAATGATTTTTTTTTCATTTTTCAAGAGTCGGATATTGCGAAACTTTGACATTTTTTTTAAAAAAAACCTCAAGTCTTAGCGAACCCGGAGTTTTAGTCTAATCTTCGGAATTGTAAACTCTATCGATTAACTCAATAAAAACACGATGAGACAAAAACCGGGATCTTATCACACTGTGCGACGCCCACCAACGCCGTAAGTCGAGAGTCGAGTTCACGCGAACGGTTCGCGCGCGATGCGAGTTTACCCGAATGATGAACGAAACGTTCCGAAGTCACCGCGGTTCGTGCACGGGGTGCACAGTGCACAATTGTACATAATCGGCCAAAAAAACTCGCGCATAGGGTGTTGTAAATTTTGTGTTTGTTGTTGTTCTTGAAATTATGTCTTGTGTAATTATAATAATAATAATGTTTTGGACATTTTACACAGCATTATTTAGTCCAAAACGAAGCAGAGCTTGTATTATGGGTACTATGGATATAATATTTATGTATTTTTTTTGTAAATACCCACGACCATACAGCCCAATAGACGCCTAATGTTGAATATAATGTGTACAATAAATACCTGTTCACATCAATCGACAAAATGTAGGGATAAGCAGATTTTTTTTTCGCGATTTCAGTGTTTGTCCCATAGCACAGATAATATAATACTATAGTACAGATACACAATCCCGTACAAAGAAATGAGACCTTCCTAAGTCTAACAATTGCTCTAACTATTTTAGTTTTTACAATAGACGGCAGCATTGGCGGCACTCCGCGACACAGAGCGCGTGGTTGCGTGTTGCTATACAGCGCCATCTAGCGACCTATTCCATGCAACACTGCTCCGCCCGCTCGGGGCCCGACTGGGATACGATGTTGCTTGCGCCGTTCGTGACCTTGAAATGCAATTTAACTAATGCGACTTACGAATAAACATTACGTTCCTTCTGGGGCAGTCAGGTAAAAATAGGAACAACAATTTTGCAATAAAGGCTAGTGATTGCGTAGCTAGGCGGTGTATTGGATAGAAATAGAATATTTTGTTCTGAGATCAAATCCGAAATTCCGACTTACTTTTTGTGATTTATTTTTCGATATTAAATATTAATAAAATTATTTTCTTCTTATCTTCTTATTCTTAACTGTTATAAAACTGTAAATGTCGGTTTGTTTGTTTATTCGTTCGAGCATCACGCTAAAACTACTGGACCTATTTTGATTAAACTTTTTTTGTTTAAAAGCTGGTGATTCGACTTCAAAACTGGAATGATTTATTTTTCTTTCTTTCTTCTTTCTTTTATGAAAGAAAGAAAAAAATCGTGGAGTGCGACGTCGGGTGACGCCCGACAGATGCGAAGCTCCTACGCATTTGCAAGCGTGGATAGAAAATGTACGCGTGCAGAGTTGGTCAAAAACTCTGATAATGATACTCGAAGAGCTCTAGACAAATAAAGGTCGAAAATTCTGATGGCCATATCTCCTAAACCATAGGTCTTAGACCCATCGTGTTGGTACTCAAATGAAAGGGCTCCATTCGCTCTACATACATAAATGGTAAAAAATTATATTGGCCATATCTCCTAAGCTATAGCTCTTAGACCCATAATATTGGTACTCTAACAAAAGGGCTCGATAAAGCTCTTTTCAAATAAATGGTTAAAACTTCTGATGGCCATATCTCCTAAACCATAGGTCTTAGACCCAGTGTTGGTACTCAAATGAAAGGGCTCGATGAGCTCTTCTCAAATAAATGGTTAAAACTTCTGATGGCCATATCTCCTAAACCATATGTCTTAGACCCATCGTGTTGGTACTCAAATAAAAGAACTCGGTGAGCTCTAGACAAATAAATGGTCAAATCTTCTGATGGCCATATCTCCTAAACCATAGGTCTTAGACCCAGAGTGTTGGTACTCAAATGAAAAGGCTCAAAGAGCTCTACACAAATACATAATAAAAAATTCAGCCAAGCGATTATAGTCCTTATTGACAAATATTTAATTTCATAGAATTTGATGGTTATCATTAGTACTAAGTCCAAATATTGAAAAGAAATGGTTTCTTAAATGGTAACTTCCAGTGCCAGTGCCCGCGACTTTGTCCGCGTGGGAGTCGGAAAATAACATCACATCGTATTCATAAACACAATGTCGTATTTTTATAATTTTCTACAAACGCCATAGATAAATATTTATTACAATTTTACAAAATTTAAACTATTGAAAAACACCACAGATTTGACAATTACTGCCGATCTAATGTCAAATCTCTGGAAAAACACAATTAATATTCTAATATCGAAAAAGAAATTACAAAAAGAAAGTCTGCAGTTTGGATTTGTACTCGGAATAAAATAATCTAATCCTATCCATTACACCGACTGGCTATTCATACACTGCAAGAATTGGCGAAATTGTCGTTCCTATTTTTAGAATTTGTCATTTTACACAGTTTGATCTTATTTATTTATTATTTATTTATTTATTTCCACAAAAAAAACAAAATACATACATTTGGCAGATACAGTGTAGAACATAAACCAGTTTAGGTTTTTCTGTACACCGCTTGGTCCGTTGACATTCTTATTTTAGGAATGTAGAATCTGTAGTACAGAAATTCTAGAAACTTCATTTTTGACATCAGTCTCGTTAAGTCTTGTTCCTAACTTCCTAGGTTCCTAGATGATTTTTTCCAAAAACAATCATGTACACAGTAATCGTCTCGTTACGATTCATGTGATAATTTGAGTACAGCGCCATCTATTTGTTTTTAGCTTAAATCTAAACTAAAGATCAATGGCTGTTTTGTCATTGTAATTGATTTCAATGGTGGATTTTGCCTGAACTAAAAGCTAAATATGTTTTTCGTTGTATAAGTGTTATTACCGAGTGTAAATAGATAATGTACAATAAATGATGATGCCTTGATTTTTTATAACAGTTATTTCACAAAAATTTGCCATATAACGTTTTTAAAAAAAAGATAATATCACAAGTGTTATCTATGCTGCCGTCTATGAGATTTTTTTTATGACTAATTCTATTTGCTTCGTGTTGGTACCCCATGCCCATAGTAAAAGATGTTCAAACTGATGAGTACAATGACCCCTTAAGAGGTTTTCAGTTATTTCAATAACACGTATGTATAAAAGCAATATAAATAACAAAAAAGTTATATTTTACGTAAACATATTTTTATAGAATCTTTGACAACCCAAAAAAAAAGTTTCGTTATCCTGTATAAATATTAAAATACACACACACACAGTACTTTAATAAATAAAAACTTTCAAACCGATAAAATCCCACACATTCAATTTCCAAATCGAATGGGGAACTTACCCGAATTTTAGCAACTCGCAATCTACTACGAGTTACCTACCTACCGTCTCACTCTCAGTAGACGGTCAATTCGGTTTGGTTTAACCGGTTAACCATTCGGTTTACGTAAATTTTTGATACGGTTTACCCGGTTAAGAAAAATCACGGGTTGACCCATCGCTAATATACATGTCCTCGTGGTCATACTGTACATGATATTTTCAGAAAAAAGATTTTGCTTCCTCCTGTATATATAAATAGGTACTTTTCTGCGTGTTGACTTAATAATATAACAGAGTTGGCAATTGCGAAAAATGTATAAATAAATTGTCGCGGGAATCCGCTGGATGCGGGAAGCTGCAGGCCGGGATATGTCGGGGGTGGTTGTGCGAATACCAACGGGTTCCCACGCCCCCGGCCAAAGGTAGTTGAAGGAACACCGTGGTGGTTTTAGTCGGTAAGAGTCCGACATTCGCTCCGCCGTCCCGAGGCGGAGTGCGTCTATGAGGATTTCCCCACGGCAAAAAAAATATACGTACAGCACTGTAAATGTTCAGCCGTTTTCACCTGATGAGGTAACAAACAGACAGACACATAAATTCTAAAAGCTATTCTTATTTATAGCTAATATATATATATACTTTATTCACAGATTATTTTTGTTTTACTCTATTTTTATACGTGGAGACTTGTAATTGGCTGTCAGTCAGCTGTAAGTCTTCCATACAAATAAAATAAATAAATAAATATTTTTGGGACATTTTTTACACAGCACCATCTAGTTCCAATCTAAGCAGAGCTTGTAATATGGGTACTAGACAATGGATATGATACTTATATACATTTTTTGTAAATACATACTTATAATACATAAGAAACACCCAGACCAACACAAACACTCATGTCACATCACACAAATATTTGTGTCCTGTGGGAATCGAACCCACGACCTCGTGATCAGCAGTCCGACATTCGAACCACCAGACCACAGGTCGTCAAATAGCTGGTTTTCGCAAAAAAAAACGTATATACCGACATTTTGACCTTCGCAATTAAACTGTCATATATAAGGCGTCCCACGGATCAAAAAATCAACAGGGAGCGAAATAATCAAAAGAGTTTTTGTATGAGACTTTGTATTCAATAAGACAAGAAAGGACTCATTATGAGCATTTGATAAATTGATTAATTTTGTATTAAAAATGTTAAAATTCATGGTCTTTCTTTTATTTGTAATTAGCAAAAAATAATCCTTATGATAAAGCCTTTCGATCGGTATGATAAAGCTACAGAATGATTATTTTTCTCATGTAACGGGTTCGATTTCCGGCTCAACCATGTAATTATTTAAATATCTATGAATGCAGTTTAAATTGTTTTTTAAATTCAAATAATGTCTTCTTTCAGTAAAATGTTCCATCTACAATATTCAAGGTACTTTTCCTCCATGTGGCATATCCGTGGGACGCCCTATATACCACTGCGCGATTTATACAATGTGTTATTGAAATAACTGAAAACCTCTTAAGCGGTTATTGTACTCATCAGTATGAACAATTTTTACCAAGGGACCAACCCTGAAATCGCGGGAAAAAACACAGCTGTTCCCCTATATTTGTGTTCACATAAATCGACAAAATGTAGGTCAGCTGATTTTTTTTTTCCTGATTTCAGTGTTGGTCCAATAGTAAAAGTTGTTCATACTGATAAGTAGGTACAATGACCTCTTAAGAGGTTTCAGTTATTTCAATAAAACGTATAGGTACACCGGGTACACGAAAAGCCATCTATTGACCGAAAATGGTACAAACGAATACAGTGATAAGTTCTTCTTGAACACTTTAAATTATTATTTCTTTTGATCGAGTTAACCGATTGTAATGAAACAAAAATTAAATGTTACTCCGACTGTACGCACAATATTTGTCTACACATGTCAACCATATTGGTTCTGCACTTTTTACGTGAAGCGTGCACAAACAAGCCGACAAAACTTCCAAAATATTATAGAAATGGGTTCTATAGGATAACCAACATTGGTGTAGCGAACGTCCCACCAGCGCCATCTAGCTAGTCTGTGGGTCAACTTGGGGGTGACGTTTTTAGCAACACTGCTCGCAGGCATTTTCTAAAGTCGCAAACTGATCGCGCATACCACCGCGTACGCAAAATACTGCTGCGTCGAAATCCTTGGTTTTTCTACTTTTGAGAACCATCTCCACTCTGGAGCGCAAATATGCCCGCATGTACACTATTACAAATCTAGCCTAGATACGTCAGTGCATTGTGATCGAATACTGGTGGCCACCACGAAGAAGGAATCAACGGAACCTGCTGAAGATCTCAAGCTGCAGCCAGAAGCAATCCGGTAAGCGAATTACAGATATGCCGGTTGGCTTTGTTGTTAGATGTCCCCTCAAATTCTTTCACATAGGCTA
This sequence comes from Asteroscopus sphinx, assembly GCA_949699075.1. NCBI lineage: Eukaryota > Metazoa > Arthropoda > Insecta > Lepidoptera > Noctuidae > Asteroscopus > Asteroscopus sphinx. Next base: position 25,332,415 of record OX453010.1, on the reverse strand, counting down.
GATAGAATAGACGAAATTGGACTGACACGCATCCTCGTGTTGGTCGTATAAGTTCTCATCCCCGCTACTGGAGTACGTCTATTTACACGTCTGCTCCAACAAACATCAAGGATAACCTATTACTCCACGACATTTTTTTTTTCTCAATATATCGAGAAACTCCACGTCTACAGATTTATATGTATAAATAAAGGAAGATGTCAAATGGTTAATCGAGCTTACACACGAAGAAATAAGTATTGTTTTTTTTTTAAATTACGGTAATCCTAGATTTTGAGGTATTCGCCAGATCCGTTATTGTTGAATTAAAAGTTTTTCCTAAGTTCTATCTAGTTATTTATCGCTCTATATTTTTGTTTTCTTAAGGACTGGTACATTTACCTATTTGTTTTTCTTATAGGAGGTGTCGAAATATGAGTATGACTACGAGGACATGTATATCCTCGTGGTCATACTGGTATGACAAACTATGACAAACAACAACTATGACAAAGTATGACCACAAGGAAACAGCGCCGGACTCTGTGAAAAAAAGAACGCTCTTCGATGCTCTCCAAGCATCTGTGAACGTACAGTCGACTGCATGACAGTGGTAACACGTCAATTCGAAAACCGCCCTTACTGCTTACGAAATAAAGATGCTGCTAATGTCAAAGTGTTACCACCGACGTGCGGTCGACCGTACCTATACAATTATACATATAGGGACATTATAGGATGCTTAAAAAATAAAACTCATATGCTATTGAATGGAATTTTAAATTTATTAAACCTACCTATCTAGTAATATTCATAATCTTCACATCTCTGTTACACATTAATTTGTATCACATGGATTTGAAAATTATTTTGTTAAAAAATATCTAGTATGATATTAAAAGCTATAATGCATATTTTTGTAATAAATAAAATAAAAAAACAATTTGATTTCCAGTGTGCGAGTCGCACAGTGTGACGCATGTCTCAATTGTTTATCTACTTTAACATTCTATTTATAATTTAACAATAAAAATTTGAAAGAATTTGTTGGACCTACCTACCTAAAAATTAAATAAAATTAAAAAAAATGTAAATATATATTAAGTAAAATAGTTGAATGCTGTTATTATGCACATGCAAAAAATCTTCAAAGCCTTCTCTTCATACTACATTGGTCCTTAAACAAACTAAAAACAAAATTCAAACTGTATATATTGTTTATAAAGGTTGGATAAAATAATTGCTTATAACGATGATAAAACAATAGGTTCATAAACAATAACCACACCACGCCCGTTGGTGATTCGGTCTGAGCCGGCCCGTGTCGCGCAGCGTAGTACCATGCAATTGTAGTCAAAAGTATCGGGCCGAACAGACTGTCCAAAATTATCAGAACAACAACGAAAATTAAACTTTATCTCAATAACAAAAAGGGTGTTTCAGAATGAACACAGTACACATCTACTCTCATCCTGACGAGCATTTTATCTCATTAACATAAAATTGAATTTTCTTAGGCCGGTGTTAATCAAAGTTAATTGTCTAATTAATCAATCGTTTATCCGAAAAATGTACTAGAATTTTATGTAAACGGCTGTTTAACCAGAGAATTATCGTTGTACACTAGCCAAAGTTGTTCAGAACATTTTGGACTCTGTCGCGATATTTTTGACGCTGACACACTCGTGTTTACACTCGTAAATAATATACTAATTTTGTCATACAAACACATTTCGTATGTAATTACTACTTTCCTTCAATACTATTAAAAATGCACGAGTCAGTCAACAAACACTCAAGGTACAGATTGGATCCACGCGATATCAATAGCAACTGAAAAATTTCAATTTCAACAAAATTACACTCTCCATGTGATAAAGATTTCTATATAAAAATAAATATCGACTCTAATACACGTCTAAATCTCAAATTATTAGCAAGCTAGACTATTTTAATACGCTATGGCCACACAGAACATTTTGTTTTCACACCACTACTTCAATGTTTCAGACACAATCAATTAAATACGATATTTGTGACAGTCTCTTACAATCCCTACTGTTAACTATTAGGGGCTAGTTATAGCTAGCGCAAGAGGCGCGCGCTATCTCCGCGTTTATGATGTTCTATGAAATTGTATGCAACAAATTATATCAAGCTCTGCCATCCGTAGAACAATTTTCATAGCGTCAATGCGCCCCGTGCGCTTGTTATAGCAAGTCCCTTAGACTTTAGAATGTAATACTCCGAAATTATGTAACTCCAAAAACATTTACATTTTACAACGACACACGAAATAATTTTTTAATTTTTCAGATTCAATCCTCTCATAGAAATATACAGCGTGACAATTTGATCGTCTTACATCGGTGGCCCAATTAACGTACTGAACATTGTGAACAACTTTTACTATAGGACCTAACCAATCCTGAAATAGGGAAAAAAGCAGCTGTATCATATATTTTGTTGAGCTATCTCGGACTTTTTTTTGGAACGAAGTTCCTTATGGGGGCTTGCGGTGTGATTCGGGAGATGTAGCGTCACGTCACACGAATATACGAACAGAGCTGTCAACTGACCTCACCTTTGAGCGCCATCTGGTGGGTAACTTCAAAGTTACAGCTAACTTTAATAGTAATAAAACATACAAAAAAACTATGTTTTACTAAGGATCCAACCTGGGCCCTGTGGTATCTGTCTGACGCATGATGCTATGCTTGTGTTATAGTTGCGAAATTTAGCATTATAATGAACCGTTAAAAAAATGGAATTTTAAGGATTACTTCGTTCGACGCCCGTCTCCTGACCACACGTTTTTTTTTGTTGCGATTTCAGGGTTAGTTCCATACTTTCCATAGTGAGTGTTCGCAATAATGAGTATGTTAGCTGGGCCACCGATGAAAGACGACAAAAATGTCACGGTATATAGTTTCAAAGCAATACTAATCGCCCTCACCAATTGTGTTTTATCACAATAATAGAACCGACAATTTCTTCAACATTTCTACAATTGAAATCATAATAAATCAAACAACATTTTGACTGAAACTAGGGAAGTTTGTACAGACAACATCAAAAATAAGTGATAATTACTAGTTTCATAATAGTTTTAAAAAAACAATAGTTATTTTTGTGAAAAAAATTTACTATAAATAAGTAAATTCTCTATAAAATTGTATTAAGATAAATTTGGACACACGATTAGCTTCTGAGATTTAATTTGGATTTCCAAAATATTAATTGACTTGCTGTTGACTGTACTAATATGCAAACAGTTACCCACAAAACTGTGCTGTGTACGCACGGCTACACATCAAGCTGTACGTTTCCAGTATAAGCTGATCTCGCCTTGTACGGAAAACCTAAACAATGCGAGGTCAGCTCATACTGGATATGTACAGCTTGATGTGTAGCCGTGTGTACAACACGCAGATTGTCAAATAATCTAATTATAATAATTGAGTTTGATTCTATGCAGGAGGATAGAAACCTGAAGATATAATACCTAACTAATTCAGTAAAGAACATAATTTCAGCCTAATTCTTCAGTCATAATAAGTATCAGTAATTCTGATATAAATATTTCAATAGGTGATGATTCTTTGAAATATGTCAGTAGAGAGTAATCTTATTCTATAGGAGCTAGACAAAGTTCTAAGGAACTATGGCGTTGATTAGGGTACAAAAAAGGCATTCAAATGTTTTCGAAATAACACATTCACAGCGCGGTAATCGCGCGCGAATCCGTGATATGTGTGAGATTAGGCTTTAAGGAATTAAATACTCCAAAATCGACGCCATGAATTTTTGAAATAAAATTATCTAGCTAGAACAGTTCAAGATTTCTTCCCACGCACCACGTATAAGTTATAATAATACGAAACAGAAAGTACGATGACCTTTTATGTCTAATAGCCATAACAGATACATTCTTCACAATTTACTATAAGTACAATATAAAATGATTCAGATCAAATATAGGTTGATTTAAAATACTGATTCACCGATTACCGTAATGTCTATTCAAACAAGATTCGAAGCTTTCTTCAGAGAGATCTTATTTCGTTATTTAATAATTATTAAAATCAATCCAGTTTACAAAATGTGCCGTGTCGACATAATTGTACAAAGGCGTGAAGCACAGCGGAGGCGCCTCACAAGGCAATCATTCAATAATTACGTGATTATATCTAACTAAACCGTTTTTATTAAGTTTTCAACCACGCATTTACATGTGACTATTAAGCCATAACAGAAGGTTAATTCTATTAATTAATAAGTGTTCAAAATATAGTTGCAATCTAATCTCAATGTAATTTTCTTTCAATATTAATGGATCTAATAGATTTCAGTAATAAAACACCACAGAGTATCTCAATGTTGCATATGTCAATCTCATGACAGTAGATGGTCCTTATGGCCAATTCTCGTAATTAAAAACGTTCAAAATATAGGTCCAAACTGATCTCAATCCTTTAATTTTTGACGACCTCTGTGGTCTAGTGGTTCGAGTGTCGGACTGCTGATCACGAGGTCGTGGGTTCGATTCCCACAGGACACAAATATTTGTGTGATGAACTAAGTGTTTGTGTTGGTCTGGATGTTTCTTATGTATGTATTTACAAAAAAAAAAAGTTTAAAAGTATTATATAAATTGTCTAGTACCCATAGTACAAGCTCTGCTTAGTTTGGGACTAGATGGTGTGTAAAAATGTCCCAAAAGTATAAAAAGAAAAACCAGATAAAAACCAAGAGCATGTCGGACCATGCTCAGTATTATAGGGTTCCTTAAGTAGGTCTAATTACAAACGAATCAAATCGAATATTAATCATTGCTATTTCGTTTTTGCAAACACCGCCACCTAGCGCTAAATATAAGAAGCTAAATTTAAGAACTGTGTAATATCAATATAAACAAAGTTATACAAACATTATTTACATTACAAAGACCATTTTTCTATAAGGTCAATGACCTTTGAACTAGGACTTCTTAAGTATTTTGCAGTTTTCTCACTATAACTCAAAAATTTATAATCACATTATACTCGAAATAATTTTAAAAGAGAGTTTTTATAAAAGTCTGTCAATGTGGAAGATTATAAGTTTCTACGTTGCATAGTTTAGAAATGGCAGGGGGGGGGACACATTGCAAGCCACTTTGGCGGGCTGTATTTCGCAGATGGTATACCTAATAAAAAAGTTGTGTATGAAACATTACCTTCATTTTAGTAGATCTATTCAATGATGACCCACAAGAGCGGGTGCAGCGAAAAAAAAAAAATTCATCCCCATTTCACATGTATGGGCGCCACCCCTAAAATACGTAATCAAGATTTTTTTATTCTTTTAAAATTGAGATCTATATCTAGACTATTTTTTAACAAAATTTCATTTAATTATGTTTATAACTGTAGAAGTTATTAAGCTGTAAAGGATTAGGACAGACGGACGGACATGACGAAACTATAAGGGTTCCTTGTAGGAACTACGGAACCCTAAAAACGGTCAAAATATAGTTACAAACTAATGCAATGCTTTAAATCTCAATCTCCTGACAGAAGACGTTTCTGATTGCCGTTTATTGGTGACATTAATGACCTAACCCCCAGTTTCCGAAAGGCTAGTCAACGGGAAAATTTACTAATCAGCTGTCAAATCTCAGGTCAAGCGTTACGATTGGTTGTTAAAAAAAAATCCGGCCAATCACAGGAGCTGACATGAGATTAGACAACAGATCAAATTGATCAGCCTTCCAGAAACTGGGGGTAAGTGTCACAAATAAACGGCAAACAGGAACATCTACTGTCAGGAGATTCAGATTTAAAGCTTGATCGTTTTTATTACGAGAATTGGCCTTCTGATAGAAATTATTTGTGACATTTAGGACATAGATTGGAACTATATTTTGAACATTTTAAATTATGAGAATTGGCCCTTTGATTTCATAATTTTCCCGAAATTTATTATCCAAATTGTTTATACACCGTGACATTTTGGTCATCTTACATCGGTGGCCCAGATAACGTACTCACTATTACGAACAAGTTTTACTATGACACGAAAACTGAAAAAAAAAACCGCTGTTCCCCACAAAATCATCGCGATCGCTCGACTAAATGTATGAAACAGCTTTCGAGATTAAGGGTTGGTCCCATGGTAAAAAGTTGTTTGCAATGGTGAGTACATTAACTAGGCCACCAATGTAAGGCGAGAAGAATGTCACGGTGTATAATCTAAGATTGAGAAATTAAAACGCCATTTCGACGTCAACCACATTGCAATTATGACAAGACTAATACATTATCAACCAACTGATTCTGTTCGCATAGACCAAGCTGCCCAATTCATTTTGGAGATGGGTAAGAAGCCCAATTCCATTTCAGTCAGCGGGCCACGTAGTGAGAGCCTGGGTTTGGGCAGCCTTGGCATAAATGAACCTACAAATGAAACTGACTTGAAAATACAAGTCATTAGACATTCAGTAAATAGATTATATCGATTGCTTGTCAGCCTGTATTCAATGATATAAGGCATTTCTCCATATTGCGAAACGTCTCCGCCATGCAGCGCGCCAACAACATTATCTGAATACTATAAAAGGCGGCTGTGGTCATATTGCTTCTGTTTTTATTACGATACAAGACGCTTCTACACACTTAAAACAATGTCCATTACAATTTGAAAACACTACTTAAATCTAAGTTACATATCTAAGTTAAATTTGTTATTACTATTACCATATTATTTCCATATAAAAAAAAGTATCATAGTATAAATATATTTAACTCTTGACCGCCATGCTACGCCCGAAATGCCATACATATTACATACTTAATAAAACTTTTGTCTCTTATTATTGTCACGTCTAAACATATCCAAGCAGATATTTTCAGAACTCCAATATATGAGAGTATGTTATAATTATTCAAAAGCAATGTATTAATTACTTTGTTGTCGTGGAGTGCTTGCGCGTGCGCCATTTATGACCATTCACGTCCATGGCGGCCAAATGGTTTACCTCGTAAAAATAAAATATGTATTTATAAAACGTGTTTTTATAGAAAACTTGTTTTAATTACAGTAGAATGGATTTAATTAAATATAACAGTTTGTGTTAGTCAGCCCGAAGGAAAGATAAAACGCTTCCGATTTTAAGACTTCATGTAACAGTAAAATAGCGTATTTCCGTATAATATGCATGTTCGTTCAATAGAACGAACGCATGTGGTGAACGCTCGCGGAAAACAAAAACATATTATACAGGTTGGAAAAGCGGTCGGAGGAGAGAAAGAACCTGCAATATCTATGATAGCTTTTAATACTAACCGGAAAAATTAAAAAAGCGTCTCTCTCAACTCAGCCTATCGCTATCCACTGCTGAACATAGGCCTCTCCCGAGTTGCGCCACAACACTCGGTCCTCTGTCTTCCCGTGTAGGACTGCAATCAAAGATTTTTGAAAACTTACTTGCCTCACAGCATTCGAACCAGCAAGAATGCAAAAAATATCACCCTGTATTTTTATGCTACCGATCCATAGGACGATAATGAGAATCAAATATTTGTCACCAAACATTGTGTATTAGATTGAAGGAAGACCAATGTAGATTTTCCTATAATTTAAGATACTATGTTTGTTGGACAGATTTGATCCATTTTATTCACCCGGTCGAGATCTATCAACATAAGCAATACAAATACAGGGCGGTACTCTTTCACGTTGATTTTAGTTGACGCCTCAGTTCAGGCAAGCAACCTAGGCGGGAATGTTTCCTCTGAGTAAAACTCGCTATCATCAACATTCCCTCCAGCGACCTTTTTCAGCTGAATACACGACGCTAGTTCCGGACTAACACACGTCTCGTCAGACTGCCTTCACTGCATTGTAATGCGACTAAGCGTTGCTCGCATAAATGACGTTTCAGGCCATAGATAAATGAAACGAGGAAAATGGGTCAAGTAGTAACAACGCTTAACGTTTCGGTATGCGCAAAATGATCACATCGCCGATGGAACGCCGACAGCACTGCATGCCTACTTTAAACATGTGTACAATTTATGTTTAATAGTGTTGCTACGTACTTCTTGGTAAGCGTGAGAAATATGAGTGCGTGCGCCATACATTACGCGTAATATAACTCTGCCGCTGTTAAGTGAGCAACAGGTGGCTGCGCAGTAGTCAATTTTGCAACCAAGTCAGTAGCGCAAAACTCTGATAGGTTGTTCATCTGAGTGGCAAGATGGCGGGGGACCGCATGTTCTCCCTGTCTCGGTCGTTCGTTAATGTTTGGTGCATCCTTATGTCCTGCTCTCACTTATTACGCTACAGTACCTGGGCGGCCCTTCGCAAAGCCTGGTACTGTTATGTTACGCGTACTGTACTTATTATTTTTGTTTCTGTGTTGTAATATATGCGGGAGAAAGCGGAGACATTTAAATGCATTGAAGGCATATCTCCCTTGATTATGAAATCTTTGTTACAGATATATACCGCTGGACAGGGTCAACAAGACTTGATTGGATATGCTTGTAATTAATACGTTTGAATAATCTTAGTCTTGCTTCACTTACTAAAAGTGTGCGATTCAATTCAAAAACGAGCGTCGTGTATTCAGCACATTTTTAAAGAAGCATTGTAAACAGGAATGATTTCTACCAAACACGCAAATTGAATTATGCAAGCAGGTAAGTGATTTTTAAATAAATAAAATATATAAAACAAAACTACGTGTAGGAAATAGGAATACGCTTTTACTTTCCCGCCATAGAACAACTTTATAAAATGTCATTGATCTCCATCATAACCTCAGAGCAAAAATAAGGTAATAAACTGCTGATAAATATTATACTGTTCGACTTTTCTTCATTGGAATAAGTTTCATGTTACAAAGAGTTCAATATTGTATGTCAGCCCATGTAATGTTAAGGTTGTAGTAGAGTACCTGGTAGTGGTACTTAGGGGCAGTTTCATAGCTAAGGTCATGAGTGCCCAGGGCAAGATATGAATTTTGCGCCCCCCCAAAACTTATTTTGTGTGAAGAGAAAAGCATAAACTCGTGTTTATATTTGTGTAAGCTCTTAATGAGCACGTGACTCAGCGGCCTGCAAGCTGCAGGCGTGCAGGTCTGCGAGTGGCCCCCTTTGAGGTTTGTGCCCCTAGCAGAAAATAGTTGGAAAAAAATTACCTCCATAATACATACATACATAGTTGCATTGCTGTGTTTCGGTCCGAAGGGTACGGGTGCCGGTGAAATTACAATCACATGAGACTTTCCATCTTCATGTCTCAGTTTGGCGAACCGACTTGCGGTAACATTTAGGCAACAGCCTAGTTGGTATTGAAGTTGTTATGGGAAAAGGTAACCGCTTAACATCAGGTGGGCCTTTAGCTCGTTTCGCCATCCTATACTATAAAAAAAAATGAAAAAAATAATAGCACTTATTATTCTGAATCTGAGCCTCAGAGGCTCAGATTGAGTTTTTCCAAGTGTCAATATTACTTCTAAGCCGAGTCACTAATAACATGGACGCAGTATCCGAGAGAGGGTTTAGTATACAACGTTTCGCGTAAACTGCGTTCTTCTTGTATATCAGAAAAGTCATTCTCTGAGCAGTTCCTACTACGAATGTGTCGCGATCCTAATAACATTTTATACACACAAAAAAAAACAGAAAATTTTACAACAATTAGTTTATATGAACACACATTCGAGATAATTTAAAATAAGATTTCTTTAAAATTATCATCACATTTGCAACGAAGTTGTTCCATGGCGGGAAAATAAAATTTTCACATATCTTCATTGTTAAAATTTTTATATGCACCTAGTAATAAATGTAACGCCTGGTAAAAAATATTAATTAAATGCGTTTAATGTGCTCCAAGTTGAAATTAAAAAACGTGATATTGTTTTTTAATTTAACGATATTTAAAAAAAAAGGTTCTTAAACATACAATATCCTGTAAGAATTTCAGTTAGTCAATTTTATGAGGGGAGCTAATAACAGGTATAACTCAATATATATATTATAATTTCTAGTGATTATTTGGGAATGTTAACATGAAATGCGCTACGTTTTGTATACTGCAGAGCACACCGACGGAGTGGCGACGAAGCGGCTTATTTAGTAACAATTGGAACTCAACCTTCTTCTACATCGACTGATATTTGAACTCCGCTGGCGCAGCGACCCAAAATGTGTCTTGGCCTTAGAAACGAGAGAACGCCACTTGCCACAATCTTTGGCAGTATTTCGCCAATCACTGGCTCTGATCTCCAGAAGATCGCTTTCCACCGCATCGCTCCAGCGATATCTAGGGCGACCGACCGGGCGTCGCCCTTTTGGTCGACCCAGATAGTCGAAATTTGAATAGCGAAATAAAATCAGAGAAGGCGAAGAAAAGCGTCCATAAGAGCCAGTCAATAAGAGTCGGTTTTCCTTGCAACCTGTGAACTGCTTGTTGCCGCCATTCTGGTGGTGTGCGCTGACTGTAAATCTACCTTTACACACGATCTCTAGAGACGACAGATATATGTCATGATTTCATTAATTATTAAAACTACATTCAGCCAACAGTTCAATCCCTTATCTCTGAATCAATCAAGTCAGTCTGTTAGTCTGTCAGCCCGTCCACTGCTCACATAGGCCTCACAGTCCACCCTCGCCTTCAACTATACGCTCACAAGATAAGCAACATGTCTCTCGCATAAACTTACTATTATAACTAATAATATTTGAAGGGGAGATAACTATACGAAATAATTATTACTATAGGAATAAAAATGTTAATTGATAAAAAAAAATTGTAAAAAAACTTTTTCCGTTTAAAGAAAACTTGAATTGGTTACAACATTTAATTTTTCAACACATAGCCATCAATAATATTTTCCTAAATTAATAAACTTGCTTTACTATTAACTTTATTTATTTGCGCTTTCTCTAATTTTAAAAAGATAAAATTTATCATTGAATTGAAAACAAACTTATTCAATTTCACGTAGTTTATCAACTCTATGTAGTCCATGCTATAATAAGATGTTTCACCAGGTACTCTCTTCCCGGGACGGCTAGTTCACGTGATTGCCTCCATACTACGTCATCGGCTGTGGAGCCAATAGCGAGCTGTTAGCGTGACACTTGTCAGTTTGATGTGCTGCCACTTTGTGTAAATAAATTACCCAAGCAAAATGCATTTTTCCACTTACTTGCTTCTATAAAGAAACACTTTTGAACTAGTAATTTTATAAAGTTTTCTTTAATAACTAATTAGATGAATAACACGAGATAACAAATAGTTAGACTAGTTAGGAATTTATTTTGTATGCATTATGAATAAAAATCTCCTTAATTGTATTGAAGATGTCAATCAATGGCAACACTGATCATGACGTAGCTTCGAGGCATCGCGGGAAGAGAATACCTGGTGAAACATATACCATGATTTACGGCCAAAATTAATATCCAATCTATCCACGATCTGCCCTACTAGAGATAGGAATTTGACATAAGCTCATACAAAATATGTCAAATTTCCATCTCCAGTAGGGTAAATCCTGGATAGATTGGATATTAATTTTGGCCGGTAGTCTATCACTCTCTTAAACTTGTAATTTTTTCGCCTTGTATTGGTTTTGAAGATCTTCCAAAAAAATACTTATTTGTCCATTATAATACATCACTCGTACGCGCCGTCGCTGGAGATCGTGAATACAACAGAAATCAAATTAAAAACTATATAAGATTATTTTTAGCGCTAAAAGCGGCAATCAAACTCTAGATAAAAATCGATCATGAATTAAACCATTCTTATTCATGAGATTTAATTAACTTTCGTGAAGGAATTTAATGTTGTAACTACAAAAATATATACGTCTTCTACAATATATCCCAGTTTGTAGTAATAAAAGTTTAACGGAGGTAATACATTTAATTTTATTGATGAAAATGTCACACTTGTGGGATTTTATCAGGATTTTTTTTCCTAAAGCTGTCTTTTATGAATTTTATAACGAAGGGCGTGTGTGGGGCCTTTTTAAGCGACAATAACTCTTATGGTTATTGACTTAGAACTGTGATTCTTTTAATAATGTGTAGAATAATTAAAAAACCTAACAAAACAAAGCATACAATTTTTTTTTTACTAAATATTAATGTATAAATTATGTATAAATTTCATTTTTATGATTTATTAAAAAAGTAACTTCAGTTTTGTATGACAGTTGAATATTGTTTTTGCTAGTGTGTGCTATAACGTTTCAAGTGACATTAAATTTACACCTTTGTGTGACTTAGGTCTTAAGGTAGGATTGTTAGATTATGTACCCATAATTTGGTGAACAATAAAGTATATTCTATATATCTATAGTGCAACTAGAGCCTGACCTTTCAAAAGTGCCTGTAATTAGGTTTATTTGAAATAAAAAACATTGAAAAATTGAAATTGAAAAAATATCTTCAATCTATGTAGATGTCTAAGTAGGTAAGTCAAATACTAAAATTGCTATATCTTTGAGGGTGTTGGGATTAGACCCCACAAACGAAATGTTTTTACCGATAAAATTGAGTGTACCACCCTTAAAGTTTTATTAATACAAGACAGGGAAATACTGTATAAACACGGGGCAAAAAGTCTAATATGTAAAGCAGAGTCGATTGATCTAACCACAGTGCGCGCGCACATCTGAACAGCTACAGTCACTATCTCAATACTTTAATACAAAAATTTGGTCCTTAGATGGCTAGTTATTAGATAGTGAAAATCATGTTACGCATTAAACACGAGGAAGCCGAAACAAGCCAAACTCTCGTAGAAATAGCCATATAACTTTCAGTACACCATTATAATAATTCTAATCTGAATATGTAAAATGATTTGTAGATATCTGTATAAAACTAAATACTACATTCAATATTCTCCAATACTTATATAATCACTAATATATTCATGGCCGTGCTTCCATCAATATAATATATAACTTACATATAAATTGAGTCACAATGAGAATATCCAAATCGATACAAAATTTTCTTAACATCTACGACAATTGTTGAAAGCATAACCACAAATTGTTAATTTTCAAGATAAAACCTCATAAATACTTATAATATATATTTTGTATGTTTCTTTATGAGTAAAAGCAACAGTCCACTAACACGAGAGGCTAATAAACAAAGTTAACATCAAAAGCATACCCATAACATTACATTCTAATTTATAATTATGTCAGTTATAAATATCATTCAATCTGATAGTAAAGTAATACATACCAACAAAGGTAATATATTTTTCATAATATATATGCAACTTTGGTGAGCGGGTGAACATGATAAGTCAATAACTTCAGCCATCACATGATAAAGATATTAGTATATTTGAATAAGAGTCTAGTTTCACCAATTGCACCGATATGCATGTACCGCATCGGCATTTTAATAGAAACCTAAGCTTCACGGTATTCCTTATTCTTGATAGTGAACCCTAATTACATCTCGCTCGTCTACTCGCAACAAGTTAAATGTTGATAGTAATGCATGTATTAAACAACCGTACGCAAAATCCCACGCTTGGACGTGGAGTTGCCCGTTGTACTATACTAGTATGTATTTACCGCTACTGGTGGTGCTGCACGGGCGTCTGGCAGTAGGGGCACTCTGCTACGGAGGTGGCGCACGCGTCGCACAGCACGTAGTGGTTGCAGGGCGCCAGCGTGACGCTGCGCGGCTGCTCCTCGCACGTCATGCACTTGGTGGCCGTCTCCAGGTACAGCACCTTCTCGATGTCCTCCAGCTCGAGGCGCGCCTGCGCCTGCAGCGCCTTGAGCGCGGCGAGCGTGAGGCCGCGCGGCTCCCGGCGCGGGGCGAGCGCCGCGCGCGCCGCCTCCAGCTCGCGGCGCAGCGCCAGCGCCAGCGCGCGCGCCTCGTCGCGCTGCCGCTCCGCCAGCGCCGCGCCGCGCGCCGCGTCCTCCGCCTCGCGCTTCCACGCGTCGCACGCGGCGCGCGCCTGCGCGATGCGCTCGTCCCAGCGCGCCACGGCGGCGCGCGACGCCAGCACCTCCTCGCGCAGGCGCGCCAGCTCGCCCGGCGACGCGCCCGCCAGCTCCAGCGCGCCGAAGCTGCCCGCCTTCATGGCGTGCGAGTTGAACAGCCGCTCCGCGTCGTTGGAGTAGCGCAGGAAGGGCGGCAGCGGCGAGCCGGCGCCCGGCGGGCTGAAGCCGCGCAGCGCGGCGCGCGCCGGGATGTTGACGGGCGCCGAGCCGGGCAGCAGCGCCTCGCCGTCCGCCAGGTCGCGGTCCAGCGCCGCCACCAGGTTGAGCGGGTCGTCCAGGTGCAGGTCGTCCAGCGCGTTGCCCACCACGTCGTGCAGCACGCCCGCGTCGAAGGGCGCGCGCGCGGGCCAGGCGGGCGGCGGCGGGCGCGCGGAGCCGCCGGACGACGTGGAGGCGCACTCCGAGTCGCCGCTGCCGTTGCTGGCGAGGAGCGCGCCGCCCGCCGGCGACGCGGCGCGCTCCTTCTTGTCCGGCAGCGCGGACGACAGCAGCTCCGCCAGGCTCGTGCCGCACTCCAGCGCGCCGCCCAGCTCGCGCGCGCACAGCTCCTCCGCTGCGGACACAAGGAGCGTGAAATGTGGGGGAGCGAGGCACAGTGTGTGCACACAAAAAAAATTTTGATTGAAGTGGCAACCCTAAGTGCGGATATTTCGAATATTACTAAAATTTCCAATAACTCCTGGAAACAATGAGTGTGGTTTTGGAATTAATACTACACATAAAAGAAAGTATCAGCAATTTTTTGATGTAGGAATGACCACCTACTACGACGGTTTAGATGAATAAAAAAATGAAAACGAAAAATTAGAAAAAAAAATCATATCTCTCGAACCATTCATACTAATGCAACAAGAATTGGTAGAACGATCGGCTATTACACCATTTTTCAATAAAATAAATAAATTTTGTAATAAGTACCTCCATTAAATTATAATGTTTTTTTTTTTTTTAATTTTTTCAAGAGTCGGATATTGCGAAACTTTGACATTTTTTTTAGGGTTCCGTAGTCCTACAAGGAACCCTTATAGTTTCGTCATGTCCGTCGTCTGTCCGTCTGTCCGTCTATCCGTCTGTCCGTCTGACCGTCTATCCTAATCCTTTACAGCTTAATAACTTCTACAGTTATAAACATAAGTAAATCAAATTTTGTTAAAAAATGGTCTAGATATAGATCTCAATTTTAAAAGAATAAAAAAATCTTGATTACGTATTTTAGGGGTGGCGCCCATACATGTGAAATGGGGATGGAATTTTTTTTTTCGCTGCACCCCCTCCTGTGGAGTATCGTTGAATAGGTCTACTAAAATGAAGGTAATGTTTGATACACAACTTTTTTATCAGGTATACCATCTGCGAAATACAGTTCGCCAAAGTGGCTTGCAATGTGTCCCCCCCCCCTGCCATTTCTAAACTATGCAACGTAGAAACTTATAGTCTTCAACATTGATAGACCTTTATAAAAACTCTCTTTTAAAATTATTTTCAGTATAATGTGATTATAAATTTTCGAGTTATACTGAGAAAACTGAAAAATACTTAAGACGTCCTAGTTCATAGGTCATTGACCTTAGAGAAAAATTATTGTAGCAAATAATGCTCCTTTAATTACTTTCTATTTAAAAAAATCACAAAAAACAAACACACTTCTTAAATTTAGCTTCATAAATTTAGCGCTAGGTGGCGCTGTTTGCAAAAACTAAAATAGCAATGATTAATATTCGATTTGATTCGTTTGTAATTAGACCTACTTAAGGAACCTTATAATACTGAGCATGGTCCGACATGCTCTTGGCCGGTTTTTAAAAAAAAAGCTCAAGTCTTAGCGAACCCGGAGTTTTACTCTAATCGTCAGAATTGTAAACTCTATCGATTAACTCAATAAAAACACGATGACACAAAAACCGGGATCTTATCACACTGTGCGAGGGGTGGAGACGGCGAGGTCTTGCGGCGGTACTCACGTTCGACGTGCGCGAAGGCACAGAAGAGGCCGCGCGGGCAGTAGCCGGCCTGCTGCACGTCGTTGCACTTGGTGGACTTGTAGATCTCGGGGTGGAACTGCTGCTCGGTGCGCGTGTGGCAGTAGCCGCAGGCGTCGCCCGCCTCGCAGTTGCTGGGCTCGCCCCACTCCTCGCCGTGCTTCACGTTCGGACATGGCGTGCTGCGGTACTTATATTTCCTCGGTGATCTGCGTTTATCCTACAAATGATGACATATAATTTTATTTGGCAACATACAACTTGAATCTGGTTATGATTGGGTAGCTTCGGTTTTGTTTAGCGTCTTTTCTTTCTACAGGTTGGTTTGAATTCGACCTCCATGAAAGAGGTTATAATAGAGCTCATTTGCAACAAAAACTATCCCATGAGCCAGTCATTTGTTTTCGAGTTTTGCAGTTTTTTGATTTTTTCCGTCTTTGGATGGAAAAATGCTAATAGGGTGTTTGACAGGTATTGCCAAAAATTATGAAAGTTGTACACAACGTAGATTTTAGGTTGAAGATTAACTTTTACTAAGTTAGGTTAATTTAAATATATTCTAAATATTTTATTTTTCAGCTTGAAATTTTGATTTTTTAATCTGTTGATCACGTGATACAAAACGTCTTGATACTTGGCCTCCATTTTAGGTGACGTCATAGCCCTGTACGACGTAGGGCGAGCTAAATGTTGCCATGATCGTAAAAATAAAATTTACCAGTTTTTGAACGAGTAGGTATATTGTTAATAATTACATTTTTGTTAATTGTTAATTTAGGTTCATTTTTATTTTATTGAGCCAGGTAATGTACTTTATAACTTACTAACAATTAAACTAATCAGCATTTGTAGGTAATTTGAACGTAATTTAAAAGCTTTTGTTTTGTATGTGCGTGATTCAAACACAAACTACAAAACGTTTTAGTCATGTCTCATGTGACAAAAAAAAACCGCGTTCCGATTTTTTACTTTTTGTCAAATTCCTACCTTTTTGGTAAGCGTGTAGTACTTTTATGAGAATTCCGGCAACACTGACCGGAACTAGAACAGTGACGTAGGTTGACGATAATATAATAGTGACGTGCATGGTAGTGCACGGTGGCTCGACCATTGTGTGGTGAGTCATTCCGCCAGGCAAACAATAAACAATGTTAATATAAAATACGACACATTTTGGTCCGATCACTTGCCACTTATTATTGAGTGTGATTTAAGCTTAATTATAAGTAAGACTAGTTATAAAAACCGGCCAAGAGCATGTCGGGCCATGCTCAGTATTATAGGGTTCCTTAAGTAGGTGTAATTACAAACGAATCAAATCGAATATTAATCATGGCTATTTTAGTTGGTCCGTGTGGTGCCGGACTGGTCCGTGTGGTGCCGCACTTAAAGAATAGCACCACCCTTATCTCTTCTCATGGGTGTCGTAAAAGGCGACTAAGGGATTCACCAGAGGATGGGCAGCAGCGTTCTCTGA
The DNA here is from genome assembly GCA_949699075.1 of Asteroscopus sphinx. NCBI lineage: Eukaryota > Metazoa > Arthropoda > Insecta > Lepidoptera > Noctuidae > Asteroscopus > Asteroscopus sphinx. The sequence continues at coordinate 25,314,933 of OX453010.1, read as the reverse complement.
GTATTTAACCAACCAACTGCGATCGCCAACCCGCCTGCCAAGCGTGGCGATTATGGCATATCCCCCCCTTAATTGGGGGAGGCCTATGTCCAGTAGTGGACGTCTTTCGGCTGTAATGATTTTAGTTTTTGCAATAATTGGCAGCATTCGCGACTCAGAGCGTGTTGTTAGTAGCGCCATCTAGCGATAAATTCAAGAAGCCAAATTTAAGACGTTTGTCATTTCAAAGTTACTTTTTGTGATTTTTTCAAATAGAAAGTAGCTAAAGGAGCATTATTTGCTATGATCATTTTTCTCTAAGGTCAATGACCTTTGAACTAGGGCGTTTTAAGTATTTTTCAGTTTTCTCTCTATAACTCAAAAAATTATAATCACATTATACTCGAAATAATTTTAAAAGAGAGTTTTTACAAAGGTCTATCAATGTGGAAGATTATAAGTTTCTACATTGCATAGTTTAGAAATGGCAGGGGGGGGGACACATTGCAAGCCACTTTGGCGGGCTATATTTCGCAGATGGTACACCTGATAAAAAAGTGGTGTATCAAACATTACCTTCATTTTAGTAGACCTATTCAATTACCAGGCCCCTCAGAAAGTATTGCGAAAAAAAGTTTTTATATATGGGAGACTGGCCAGTTATAATGTTTCGAAAATATGATTATTTATAAGTAAAAATAAGTAAGTTCCAATTTCAAAATTTCCCTCCACATTTTTTGCGAGTTAATTCAAAGTATTGTGTCTCACTGAAATATGGATCTGCGCCGGGAACATTTTAGAGCTATGATTTTATACGATTTCAAGTGTCGCCTGAAACCGGATGAATCGTACGATAGACTTCAAATGGCATTCATGGATGAAGGCCCTTCCAAGGCAACCGTGTATCGTTGGTATAACGAATTCAAGCGCGGTCGACCAACTTTGGGGGATGACGAAAGAAGCGGTCGCCCTTTGACGGCTGTTACCGAAGAAAACGTGCTAGCAGTGAAAAATTTAATCCAAGACAATAGGCGAATTACATATCAGGAGATTCAACACATATTGAAGATTGGATCGGGAAGCGTTCACGAGATTCTACACAGCCATCTTCGCGTGAGGAGGATAGTATCACGCTGGGTGCCGCACAACCTCACCGATGCTCAGAAGCAGGCCCGGGTGGAATGGTGCCGTGATATGCTTAACAAATTTGAAGCAGGCTCGTCTCGGCGTGTTTACGACATCGTTACAGGTGATGAGTCCTGGATTTATCAATACGACCCAGAAACCAAGCGCCAGTCGACTGTTTGGGTGTTTCAAAATGAGCCAACGCCTACCAAAGTGAAGCGATCTAGAAGCGGGGGTAAGATTTTGATCGCTAGCTTTTTTAATTTGACTGGCCACTTGGTATCAATTCCCTTACGGGATCAAAGAAGCATTAATGCCGAATGGTATACTACCAAATGTTTGCCAGAAGTTTTCTCTGTTATAAGCAACAAGCAACCAAACACAGGGCTCCGCGGGCTACTGCTCCACCACGACAATGCACCTGCGCACACCGCACTCAAAACGAGGGACTTCCTGGACAGCACGCCAGTCAAACTCCTGGGTCACCCTCCTTACAGCCCTGATCTAGCACCGTGTGACTTCTTTTTATTCCCAAAAATAAAAAATCAGCTCAAAGGGATACAATTTTCGTCGCCGGAAGATGCGCTGGCTGCGTTCGAGCAGGCTGTAAACGAGGTGTCTGCGGCGGACTGGAAAAAGTGTTTTGAAAACTGGTTTTGGCGCATGAATCTTTGTATAGAGGCTGGTGGAAAGTACTTTGAAAAGATTTGATAAAAATATATGTACGTATAGAACAATTTTTTTTAGTTTCGCAAAACTTTCTGAGTGTCCCACGTATATCCCACACTAGGGGGTGCAGCGAAAAAATTTTTTTTTTCTCCATTTCACATGTATGGACGCCACCCCTAAAATACGCAAAAACGAATCTTTTATTCTTTTAAAATTGAGATCTATATGTAGACTATTTTTTAACAAAATTTCATTTACTTATGTTTATAACTGTAGAAGTTATTAAGCTGTAAAGGATTAGGACAGACGGACAGACGGACAGACGGACAGACGGACGGACATGACGAAACTATAAGGGTTCCTTGTAGGACTTCGGAACCCTAAAAAGATGAGGCTAGGTGTAATAAGGTTATTTGGGGTAATAGAACTAATAAACAAATAGATAAATATACACAACATTGTAATAGTAAACTTAAATTAGTAGATTTTCCAGAAGAATTTAGACAATGTAGTTTCAATGTTTGTAATAATATGGAACACAAAAATAGGTTGGACTTACTGTATAGTGATATAGTAACGATTTTAACTGAAGCATCTATTTACAGCAGTAATGATATGAATAAAAACTCACGCAAAAATCGTACTGTAATAGGATGGAATAAACATGTACGTGAGGCGCACAGGGATGCCAGACTTAAATTTTTGAATTGGGTTTGGCATAACAAACCAAGGGAGGGTAACATATATTTAGAAATGTGTGAAACTAGAAAAATATTTAAAAGTAAACTGAAATGGTGTCAAGACAACAGAGAACAAATTAAAATGAACATAATTGCCGAACATCGTTCTTCAAAGAACTTTGGAGACTTTTGGAAGGCAACAAATAAGTTGAATCCTAAGCCTGGTATCCCTGTGAGCGTAGAAGGTGTGAGCGACAGTCAGTGCATAGCTGAACTATTTAGAGAACACTTTGCGGTGAGTTCTCCACTTGGTCCTTCAGAAATGGTGCAGGATACTGAGACTATCGTTACCGGTGATTTATTCAATGTGTCAGTTAAGCAAGTATCTGACATAATAAAGAAAATGTCCAGAGGTAAGTCACCTGGTCATGATGGACTCAGTATCGAGCATTTGAAGTATGCAGGGGTCCATTTACCACGGCTTCTTGCGATGTTGTACACACTGTGCATGAATCACTCATACCTCCCATTTGAACTTATGAGAACTATTATTGTGCCCATTGTAAAAAACAAAACCGGTGATTTGTCGGATAAAGGCAATTATAGGCCTATATCTTTGGCAACAGTGGTGGCCAAGGTGCTGGACGCTGTGCTTGACTCGGAACTTGAGAAGCACCTCAATATTCATGATGCCCAGTTCGGGTTCCGACCCGGACTTTCTACTGAAAGCGCTATTCTGACCCTCAAGCACACCGTGCAGTACTACACAGAGAGGCGTACACCTGTGTATGCATGTTTCCTCGACCTATCAAAGGCTTTTGACCTAGTGTCATATGACTTACTGTGGTAAAAAACTGAAGAAAACGGGCGTGCATACACAGGTGCAACGACTCTTTCATTACTGGTATGCTAATCAGACTAATAGTGTCAGATGGGCAGGCAGCCTCTCCAACATGTACAGGCTGGAGTGCGGGACGAGACAGGGTGGGTTGACCTCTCCCAAGCTCTTCAACCTGTACATGAACGAGCTGATGGTTGAGCTCAGCGGCACACGAGTCGGCTGTTCAATTGATAATGTTTGCATGAATAATATTAGTTATGCTGATGACATGGTGCTGCTGAGCCCAGCCATTAGTGCATTAAGGCAACTTGTAGCTATCTGTGAGAGTAATGCGAAAAAACATGGACTTTTGTACAACTGCAAAAAGAGTGAGTATTTGGTCTTTAAGGTCTCCGGTAAATGTCCATCCAGTGTGCCCGTAATAAAGCTGAATGGCATAGAACTCAAACGGGTTACCCAGTTCAAATACCTAGGCCACTATGTTACCGAGGATCTTGATGACCAGATGGACATTGAAAGGGAGCGCAGGGCATTGGCGGTCAAAAGTAATATGCTGGCACGCAGGTTCGCTCGTTGCAGTGAACAAGTAAAAATTCGGAATGTCGGACGACGGCGGACGACGCCCGGAGCGTTGTTTGGTCGTTCAGTTACTCGGAGTGATCGTCCGGGCGTTCACACCAAACCGTTCAGTATTGTGAGCGGGCGTCGTCGAGCGTACGCACCGGTCACCCCGTGAAATAGTAGGGTAAAAGACGCTCTGCTGTCATGTTGACAGATAAAAGTATGAAATGACAGATAATTTGAGGTTTCGATTGTCATAATTGTCAGTGCTTCATTGTTCTAGTGTCAGTTTCATGAGGTCGCCCGAAGTCGTTCAGCATCTCTGAGAAAATCGTCAATGATCGAGCGATATTCGCACCGGGTGACTTTCACACTGAGTGCGTAATAAGTGAACGTAGCCCAGGAGGCTGATCACAGATGGTACTGTATTGTATTTTATTAAAACCTATTTATTACCTGTGTATCACAAAATAAATTATTTGAACTTTGAACTCTTTGAATCTATGTTTGGATTTGTGCCCGGTTAGTGGCAATAGGCTCGCCCCCTATTACATAGGACTATAACATAACTGGTGAAATGTGGGTGTACTATTACACCTCTGCCTACCCCTTCGGGGAAATACAGGCGTGATGTTATGTTATGTGTTCTATCCTCTTCTGTGGCTCAAACAAATCGTTCGCTCCAGGCAGTCACGTGCGGACGCATGCCGTCGTCCGACGCATCCTATCGAGTGCGGTCGCGTCCTTGAGCGGCGGGGACAGGGCCCTAAGCTGTACTTCTTTCTTTGTTTTGTTACTTACGCGCCTTAAACTTGGGAAAAAACGGTCTTAAGTACGGACTCTGTTACTAACAGCGGTCTCGGTAATAAGTAGTATAGTATGCGACAAGTCGGGAATGCTCTCTTGTAAGTCAATTCACGTAACTAAATAATAATAATAATAACCCTCCGTCGTATCCTTACGTTGACGTCGTGGTAGGGCTTGTGCGCCTTAATGAGCGCTAGGGCTATACCGGTAGATACACTCATGCCGGGCAGGTCTAGGGTGAAGGGTCAGACCAAGAAGGGTACAAATTTGTTCCTAGTCCACTCCCAGACCAAGAGCACTTTCCATATCCAAATCTTCTTTTCCTTATCCATATTCCTACATTTCCTTCCTTACCTTACTTCTTTCTTTGTTTTGTTACTTACGCGCCTTAAACTTGGGAAAAAACGGTCTTAAGTACGGACTCTGTTACAGCGGTCTCGGTAATAAGTAGTATAGTATGCGACAAGTCGGGAATGTTCTCTTGTAGGTCAATTCACGTAACTAAATAATAATAATAATAACCCTCCGTCGTATTCTTACGTTGACGTCGTGGTAGGGCTTGTGCGCCTTAATGAGCGCTAGGGCTATACCGGTAGATACACTCATGCCGGGCAGGTCTAGGATGAAGGGTCAGACCAAGAAGGGTACAAATTTGTTCCTAGTCCACTCCCAGACCAAGAGCACTTTCCATATCCAAATTTTCTTTTCCTTATCCATATTCCTACATTTCCTTCCTTACCTTACCTAATCCCAACCCCCAATGCCAATCCCTACCTAAGCTTGTAGTCAACTCACAGGCTATAAGCTTCCCTGTTCCCAATTCCTCGCAAGTAAAAAATATATGCGATGCGTCTAAGAAGTAAAATATTACCCCAGGCGGGTACCGTAGCCAACCGCGATGGAGAATCCCGCCCCGGGCCTTCGGGCTTGGGCAGCCCTACGTATTCTGGGGAGGGCTCCGTATCGCATCAGCCTGCCCAGTCTCGAACTGTTGCAGTCCAACATGGCCAATCATCATCATGTTCTTCACCAACGTCATCTCTATTTTCATCCATCCCTTCATCACCACCCTCATATCTCGATATAGTCCAAGAGTCAAGTTCGACCAATTCATCACCCTCATCATCACTTCAATCCACCATGGATGTTGTGCAGGAGGCTACTTCAGCTGAAGTTACTGCACCCGTCCAAGGCGGACGGCGCACACGTAAGACGTGGACAAAAGACATGAATAGTTTCATCATGCGCCATTATTTCATCCTCACTGAATTAGAATCAAATACAAAAACATACCTCACATCTTTACACGTGCGGTTTACAGCAGAGTTCCCTGAAATGGAAGTAGGAAAACAAAGAGTAGGAGACCAACGCCGTGCTATAGTTCAGCGTCACTTTTTATCAAAACAAGTGGTTGCCAATATCAAAGAGGAAGTAAGAGCTCTACTCCAAAATCAACCAGCATTAAACGCAAACACAACCACAGACGACAGACGAACACGGAGAATTAGATGGTCTGACAACCTTAACGAAGCCATAATGAGAAGTTATTATCGACTTACAAAGCTAGAAACTGACCTTACTACATATAGACCGTTATTACACCGAGACATCATCTCTAAATGTCCCTCAATTGCCCACCTCTCTGCTCAAAGAATAGCAGACCAACGTAGGTCAATTATTAATAATAAACTTTTATCTGCAGACCAACTTAAGAGAATTCGAGAAGAAGTCCAAAATGAGCTAGGTACTACTTACTATCACACACACTGCCGAAAACATAAACCAAAATGAAGAAGAAAGCCTGATACCTAATACTACAGAATCGATACAGACAATTGCCAATGAGAGCCAGAACAAACAACAAACGATCAGGTTCCAAACCTTCCCATAGAAGTACACCAACAATTAAAAGAAATGTACACGGAAACTTTTAACAAATTTATAGACACACATCCGACAACTCGACCATACCTACCAAAACTAAAACCCTCTAAGAAACTAGCATCTATTATAAACCACCTCAACTCTGATATACTTCCAAATACACTTACTTCTGACACAGACTTCAACACATTACAAACAACTATCTACAGTGCAGCCTATACTGCAGCGAAATATCAAGAATATCAGAAGTAAATAGGATAAACAATAAACCACAAACTGTGCCCTGGTGGCAAAGACGCCTACAAGGAAGGATTGATGATCTCAGAGCAAACATTGGAAGACTGACTGAATATACACGGGGCATCAGATCACAAACGTTACAAAAACACATAATTAAAATTAAACAACAGTACAAAATCCATTCTCAGCACGAAAACCAAAATACTGACATTGAACACTTCCTAGACACTTTAAAACAAAAACTGAACACCTTGTCAAGTCGGTTAGGAAGATACAAACAGACAACACTTAGAAAAACACAAAACAAACAATTCTGCAATAACGAAAAACTATTCTATAGAAAGCTTACACAACAACACAATATTTCACCAGAAAACAATAGCACTTTGCCTACCCCTGAATCTTTACACACATTCTGGTCAAATATCTGGTCCAACCCCGTTGAACACGCGCAAAGTCAATGGATTGAGGAAGATAGACAGAGACTGAAGGATATACCAGAAATGAACTTTGAACAAATCCATTTAGATCTTCTGAAAACCGTTATAGCGAGAACACACAACTGGAAAGCTACAGGATCCGACAACATTCACAACTTCTGGTATAAAAAGTTAACTTGCACTCACACATTACTACTCAAACACATTAACGCATTCATAGACTCACCTGATACAATGCCACTTTACATCACACAAGGTATAACATACATGCTACCGAAAGATTCATCAGATATGGCAAATCCTGCTAAATATCGTCCAATTACTTGCCTGCAGAATATCTATAAAGTTATCACATCATGTTTAAGTGAATCCATTTACAAACACACTCACGAACATCACGTTTTAGCAGAGGAACAGAAAGGGTGCCGAAAACATAGCCATATGTAAAGAACAGCTCACAATCGACGCTGTAGCTTCAAAACAAGCTCTTAGCCAAAAACGCAATATCCATACTATGTATATAGACTACAAAAAAGCATTCGATTCCGTACCACACTCTTGGTTAATATATATTTTAAAACATTATAAAATTCATCCCACAATCACTTGTTTTTTGGAAAAGATAATGATAAACTGGAACACTAAACTTAAAATATGTAATTCTGACGAAAGTACCGAAACTGATTTCATCCCAATAAAAAGGGGTATATTCCAAGGTGACGCTTTAAGTCCTCTTTGGTTTTGCCTTGCACTTAATCCACTTTCCAACATGCTGATTAAAACTGACATAGGATTCAAAATTAAACACGACACAGATCAAACAACTCTCTCTCATCTCATGTATATGGATGACATCAAACTCTTTGGAAGCACACTTAACGAAATTCACACACTTGCCGACACTACTCAGATATTTTCAAACGATATTCGCATGGAATTTGGAATAGACAAATGTAAAATCCAATCTGTTAACAAAGGAATAGTAGAATCTGCCTCATATGAATTAGCAAATCATGATGTTATCGACGCCGTAGACCCCGTGGAAGGATATAAGTACCTAGGATACTACCAGTCTCTGCAAATTCACCACAAAGACATGAAAAAGATATTGCAACAAAAGTTTAAAAATAGATTACACAAAATACTACACACTCACCTTAACGCACGAAACACTACCAAAGCCATTAACGCTTTTGCTATCCCCATGCTCACTTACTCATTTGGAATCATACGCTGGACACAAACAGACCTAAAGAACCTACAAAGATTAATAAATACCACAATGACTAAACACAGGAAACATCACCCGCGGTCTTGCATACAGAGATTGACTTTACCTAAGAAAGAGGGCGGTAGAGGACTCATTGACATAACAAACCTACATAACAAGCAAATCACATTACTCAGAATGTTCTTCCACAATCACTCTCATCATTCAACACTACACAAAGCCATATCTCAAGCAGACATATTCACACCACTTTCTCTTGCTGATCACACCAAACAACAAAAAATTGACGCATGGACCCAAAAATCACTTCATGGACGTCATCGCCTTGACTTGACCAACCTTAATGTTGACAAGATAGCGTCAAACGCATGGCTCAAGCGAGGCGAGCTGTTCCCAGAAACAGAGGGATTCATGCTGGCAATTCAAGACCAGGTTATAGACACTAAAAACTACAGAAAGTACATCATCCGTGATAGCAGTCTAAGAAGTGACCACTGCCGTCACTGTCATAAGCAACCTGAAACAATCCAACACATCACAGGTGTATGTTCTTCTATCTCACAAACAGATTACAAACACAGACACGACCAGGTAGCAATCATACACCAGACACTCGCACATAAACACAAACTAATTACAGAAAAAACAGCTTATTATAAATACACACCCCAAATCATACTAGACTCACCTAACTTCAAAATGTACTGGGACAGAACTATTCTTACTGACAAGACTATACACCATAACCGACATGACATCACCTTGCACGATAAACAAAATAAAATTGTATATCTGATAGATATAGCAATTCCCAACACACACAATCTAACATCCACACACATTAACAAACTCTCAAAGTACGCAGACTTGACAATTGAATTAAAAACTCAATGGAGAGCTCACACGGTCAAGACCATCCCCATCATTATATCCAGCACCGGTGTCATTCCCAAAACTCTTCATACAAGCCTTCACACGTTAAATATTCATCCACTCACATTTACAGTCTTACAGAAAGCAATCATACTAAACACATGCAGAATCGTCAGAAAATTTCTGTCCATAGAATAACCACTATACCGCCTAGGTTGTTTGGCCAAAAGCCCGCAACTTTTGCGTATGTCCCCAGAAATGGGAGAGATTCAAATCTAACAAAATATAATAATAATAATAAAAACGTCTATTTCTCACCACAAACCAAAAAAAAAATACAAAGCAAAGATACACAATTAATATAGCTGAGACCAGTTTCTGGTTGTGGATCGCTGGTGCCTGTGGTAGGTAGAAACACCTGTAATACAGGTCACCAGGTCCCCACAGCTCTGAAGATACAAATTTGATTAGCTAGTGCTACATTTTAAAATATTATGCAAAAATACAGAGGAACTAAAAAATAGTGAGCTTAAGGAAACAAAAAAAAAAATTGCTCATGAATGTCATGAGTGTAAAAAACAAAAACAATATTAAATAAAATTAACATAGTTGTATGTAATTTGTATAAAAGTGTGTTTGTATATGTGAGTGTGGGGGTGAGTGTATGTGTGGGTGTGTATATGTGAGTAACTGTTTAGACTATAGGTATGAGTCGTTAGGGATTACACTGGAACAATCATGAGGGCTTCCGTTTCAGTGTATGATTGGTTTTGAAGCCAAGCTTGAAGTATTGTTTTATAATTATATCTATTTAATGAATGCAGGGACAGAATTTGGTGTATTTTATTATAGAGATAGGGTCCGAGAAAGATAAAGAACCTATGACTGAAGGAAGTATTTAGTGAAGTGTAGCAACGATATGGTTGCGGCGAATGGATTCCCGAGAGTGGTGGTAATGGTGTGCTGTTTGAAGGCAGTGGCCAGTACGAACAGTTGCCGAACAGTTAGCACTTGGCAGTACTCATAGAGCTTGACTGTGGGATAAAGACGTGGTTTGAAGCAGCATACCTTAAGAACAGCTCTTTGCGCACGTTCAATTAGGATAAAGTGGGTTTTGGCAGCTCCACCCCATGATGAGATGCAATAAATCAAGATTGATTGGCACAGTGCTTGATAAACCATTTTCAGGACATCTGGATCTGCTGAATAGCGTAGTTGCTTAAAGATGTAGATAAGCTTGCGCAGTCTATTTGATAGGTGTATTATGTATTCTTTGAAAGTAAGATTGCAGTCAATCACTATGCCAAGGTACTTTATCGATGTAAGTGAAGTTGAGCGTTGCTATTGCTGGTGGATTGGTAAAGCTTAGCAGTAACTTTCAGTGAGTTGGCCAATGACATATTTGAGTTACGGATCGCGAAATTTAATATTTTAGTTTTTGACAAGTTCAAAGTAAGCATGTTGATTTTGAGCCATTCACTAACCGTATCAAAGCCTTTTTGTGCTAGGTTATAGGTTTCTGCCCAGGTTTTCGATGCAAATACGAGTGCTGTATCATCCGCATAAGAAAATATTGTACCGTTTTCTAGGTTTAGGTTACACAGGTCATTCATATAGATCTGAAATAAACTTGGGCCAAGAGCTCGTCCGGGGAAGTACTACCACCGTATCTAATTCTCCGCCAAATAGTGATGTTTGCATTGCTGTGTTTCGGTCTGAAGGGTACGGGTGCCGGTGAAATTACAATCACATGAGACTTTCCATCTTCATGTCTCAGTTTGGCGAACCGACTTGCGATGCCATTTAGGCAAAAGCCTAGGTGGTATTGAAGTTGTTATGGGCAAAGGTAACCGCTTAACATCAGGTGGGCCTTTAGCTCGTTTCGCCATCCTATACTATAAAAATAAAAAATAATACTGCCCTGGGGCACACCGAAGGTAATTGGTAAATCAGAGCTGGAATAGATCCCAATCTTAGCACTCTGTGTTCTGTCAGTGAGGTAGCTTCGAAACAAAGACAACTGGGTTCCTCGTATTCCCAGGGATTCGAGTTTAGACATTAGGATGGGAATCGAGACCGTGTCGAATGCCTTTGCTAGATCGAGGAACAATGCAACACATTTTTGTCTGTTATCCAGTTTTTGAGCAATATGGTTAACCAGTTTATGAACAGCATCGGCAGTAGACAAATTCCTTCTAAAACCAAATTGATTTATCGACAGCAGTTTGCGTGTCTCCAAATACGCAACAAGTCTCATATTAATGATTTTCTCCAGGAAAAGATTCTAAAGAATTGCAGTTAAGTTTCGATCAAAACAACGCTTTCCGTATTCTCTTATCTACGGCGATCGCTGTCAGAAACGAACTGCAGCGTCACTGCAACTTGATCGGCGCGTCATGAAATTACGTGAATTAGGGCGCTGAGGCCTTTCTCTCGACTGGATCGAGTGCTGTATTAATTGAATTTGAATTCGAGTTAGTACTGTAGTAGTTACTGCATTTTTCTAGGAATTGATATCAGCTCGATTTGGTTCAGAGCTCGAACCAGTCGGGAGTAAGGCCCCTGACCTATCGCGTACTATAGGTACATTTTACTGGCAATTTTGGCGTAGATATTGTCGGCGCCTCCCGCTCTATCCCTGGAAGTGTGATACTCACTTTACTATTGTGATATTGTGGGCAAGCATATCCTTGTCTGCATAACCTAGGCGGTCTTTTACATGGCTCCGTTTTATATGATGATAATACATAGTTTGTGTCTGGAACAAAACAAAGTTATTAGTTTTTACAGACATTAAAACTTAATACATATGTACACAAGGAACTTTTAGTGGCAGTGTATTTTTATTTATTTGTTTGATTTTTATTTTATTTTTTTCATACAAGCTTCTGCCCGCTTCTTCGCACGCGTGTAATTCAATAAATAATAGTAATATCACAGAAAGACGTTATTGCGCATCCCTCGGGAATTGTCTATCTTCCCGGAATAAAAAGTAAGCCTGTCTTTCTCCAGGTCCCAGGCTACCGCTTTCGACAAATTTCATTACGATCGGTTCAGAGGTTACGTGGTGACAAACAGAGTTACTTTTGCATTTATAATATTAGCACAGTCCAGCCACTCGATACAGTCGTCCAACACGAGATAAGTGTCCCAAGCTGCCTTCAAAACTGTCAAACAATGTCCCGAGTTGCCTTTAAAAACTGTCAATGTCAATTTTCGTTGAACCACTGTGTGGAACAGATAATTACACTGTGTTAATTAGTATGGACAAAATCTGAATCTAAAATTCAATTCAAAATTCAAATGTTTTTTACTTCAAATGAACCTAATTACAGGCACTTTTGAATGTCAGGCTCTAGTTGCAATCTAAAAACAAAATCTTTTAAAGTAATGCAATACAATACAAGTAATGAATACAGGAACAGGGTTTAAATTGACTTGCAAGATTTGTAGGAGACAGACAGACAACTAAGTAAGCCAAATAAAAGCTTTAAATACTAATTATTATCAAACGATAATTTTCCGTTTGTTTGTTGGAGCATCGCGCCAAAACTACTGGACGGATTTGGATGTTTGGCACGCAGATAGACTAAGTCCTGGATTAAAATATAGAAACCTCAATTTTACCTTCAGCTTCTTTTCTACACTCACTCTATCGCTCAAAGGTTTGCTGGTAGAAAACTCATTTTCGAGTTAAGCTCGCCTTTGTACATGTAATTTCTATTTACAAGTTAATACTTATCATGGTACCTATATCTTCTCACGAGTGTCGTAAAAGGCGACTAAGGGATTCACCAGAGGATGGGCAGCAGCGTTCTCTGAGTATTTAACAAACCAACTGCGATCGCCAACCCGCCTGCCAAGAGTGGCGATCATGGCATATACCCCCAGAAAGCTTGAGGGAGGCCTATGTTCAGCAATGGACGTCTTTCGGCTGAAATGATGATGAGTTTGCTGTTAAATACCTTGCCACTTGGGGTCCTCATTCTGCAGGTTTCGTTCTCTATCTAAGGCGTTGGGCGCGGCGGCGTCGGCGTCGGGCGCGTCGGGGTTGTCCAGCGCCTGCAGCTCGCGCATGTCCAGCACGGGCGGCCGCAGGTCGGGCGCGCCGTGCGCGAAGGCGCAGTGCGCGCCGTTCTTGGTGCACAGCCCCCGCGCGTCCGTGTCGTGCACGCACATGCATGTCTTGTAGTACCGCAAGTGGTAGCGCCGCTCCGTGTCGCCCGCCGTCCGGTGCAAGTATGGACACCTGTCGACGAAAACAACAGCATAAATAAATATTATCCAGCGAGATTTTTAAGCTATTGCATAGCTTCTATCGCGGGCCTTGAGCGTGGAGACCGAATCCAGAAATTCCGTAACGAAAATAACCTAACACCCCCCACTCCGACCGGCACAGCGGTGATACTTTTTAGTTTTGCCATCTATCGATGAATAGCAGAACTTTTAATGACTTTTTGAAATATCACGCTTGTCTCTTTAGTTCTGCAAATCGCCTCTAGGTGGCATTGGTTGTATCGGCGTTACTGCGCATGCGTAATCCCCCTCTTCGCCCCGCAATCTGGTGACTCATGCCTGCTTAGAGTTTCGGCGTTAGGGCACCTCCTCTTTGTATTTACATAAAAAATGATATGCAATAGCTTTACCGCGGCAGTCTCCGAGTGCCACACGTCTTTTTTTAGTATACACTTATATAATAGACACATATAGCAGTAGTAGAGCTCCTTTGTGAAAGAGCTCGTCCGGGGAAGTACCACCACCGTATCTACTTCTCCGCCAAATAGTGATGCTTGCATTGCTGTTTCGGTCTGAAGGGTACAGGTGCCGGTAAAATTACAATCACATGAGACTTTCCATCTTCATGTCTCAGTTTGGCGAACCGACTTGCGGTACCATTAGGCAACAGCCTAGGTGGTATTGAAGTTGTTATGGGTAAAGGTAACTGCTTAACATCAGGTGGGCCTTTAGCTCGTTTCGCCATCCTATACAATAAATTTAAAAAAAAAAAAACATAAATTAGGTGCACGATACTTTTTATTTTAAAGGCTGAATCACTGAGGTAATATGTACAGTCGACTGCATGACAGTGGTAACACTTCAATTCGAAAACCGACCATACTGCTTACGAAATAAAGATGCTGCTAATGTCAAAGTGTTACCACCGACGTGCGGTCGACCGTACTACGTACCAGTGGCGTGCATTCCATATAGGCAAATAAGCAATGCCTACCTCGTTAGAATTTAATATTAACTATTACTAAATCAATTAATCAGCGTATTAAAAAAAAAACAATTAACATATGTACTCAATAATAATGTATGAATTCAATGCAAAACGTACCTCAATGTGCAATGTGCGTTCGCACGATTGCCTGTCACGTTCACACACACAATCAAACCTTTTTGGTAACCATATACACTATTATACACACACACTACTTTAGGCTAATACCCGAAGTCATACGACAAAAAAATGAATCACGATATGGCTATTCGTAAATAACTAACATTTGACATTTCGCAATTTAGCCGTCTTATCAAGCGTCACCTGCTTCTGAAAACGTCGCAGGTGACATAACTGAACGTAGCCCTAGTGGCAATAGTCGTGGGTTGTCCGTAACGTTTTTTACACGTAACTGTTATGCGTTAGTAGTTTTGAATCCTATTATTTTGTAACTAGATATTTCCATACAAAGTGATCGTTATAATAAAACTAAACCCAACATTTGAAAAATAGCGGCGAAATAAAGATAATTATTGTTTTATTGAAATTACTGCATTTAAGTGTTCACATTTATAATTGTAAATGGTATTCGAAGGGTCGAATAAAAAGATTACAATATTTATTATTATTTTGATGATTGTTTGTACATTGCTACACATTCATCGTAAAATAATGAAGCTCAATATACGCTCATAACAAAATAACGATAAATAGATTTATAACGTTATTTAACGAATGTAATAACGAATGGTGTATAATAATTGTAGAAAATCTATTGTTTTCGTGCTCCGAAAATCTATTGTGTAACTTTGTACGTAAAATAATCGTTACATTACTATGCCAACGTACTACGTATTCGATTATCACCCTCGTAAATATTTTCTCAAACCGACGTTAAATAACGCCCAACTCATAGATTTACTATGGCCCAACTCTAATTGGCTGTTGACACTTGACAGAACTTGACATATGCGTGACGAATTGCATAAATCGTGTAATAATTAGTTCGTTTTATTGTGAATTGTGAAGTTTTTTGTATAAATATTGATGTAAACATGGATAAATTAGAGTGCTCGGTTTGTGGGGAAGACTATGCTTAGAGAAATTACGAGAAACCCATTCAATCAGTTTTCGTTTGTTGACAAAACAAAAAAGTGCATTTCAGTAGACAAACACATCAAAATCTGTATTTGACTCAAGAAAAGGTAAAATGTTATGACTATTACATAACACGTTAATACAACTGTTTTGTACGTAGACGGAGAAACGTTTTGTATGAAATGTGTGTAGGTAAGTATCAGATTTTTTAATAATTTTACACTATAGTAACTTGCTCCGTCTGCTTAGTGACTGCCTACCTAGGCCAAAAACCAATGCACGCCACTGCTACGTACTAAGTAGACATTACGAACAAAAAATATCGCGCAACTTGCTGGCCGCGGAGCACACGCGCGGCGAGCGTGGCTAAGCGAGAGAGTGCAGGAGCTCTAAAACGTGCTACAAACATTTTGTTCGAAGTGTCTTCTCTAGTACATAGTACATGTACATATTACCTCAGTGGGCTGAATGCCCTTTTTTTTTGTTAGAAAATAGAACAAAAACCGCGCGCTGCCGAATTGGCGCGAATGAAAATTAGATATTGGTGCCGATTCTCTTGTACACCCACCTAAACCAAACTATAACTAAAATTTACAAATTTTAGTTTAGAAAATCATAAAACTTATTCTGTGTTTATCTTTTTCTTATTTTAGAAACTTGTTGACAGCTCTAATAATTGAGTTTGACGCATCTAAGTTGAATTGGCGGTGTTACCAGTACATCTTAAATTTTTTATTAAAGAGCGAATGGAATGACCGAAAGTTCACAAAAACAGAAGGAAATTAAATAATAATTATATTTGGAATTATTAGTTTATCATTAAACTTAAGAAGAAAAAATCATGTCACGAAATAAAGTACATTTTTGTTTTATATTTTCAATAAAATATATAAATTGGAATAATGTGATCAGATTAAAGAGCTAGGTTATTATTTTCTACGGCCCGTATTACAGAACGATACTCAAGCGTTGATCACTGTTTAAAACTAGTTTTGAGTTGAGCTTTGATTTTAGAACGTTCCTCAAGCAGAGATTTATTGATCACAGTTCAGATCACAATAATAAACTATTTCTTTAATTTAAAAAGTTGGAATTTCCCTTTTTAAAGACGTGGTTAAAAAGTTCTAGCACCCAGGACACGAAATTTCTCAAAAAAGTTGAATAAATTAGAATATAAGCCAAAAAGTACCACGCAGGATTACAAACACAGACCAAGTAGAGATGCTACGCATCAGACGACAATCTCCGAACAAGAAATTTGGTCAATAGGGAACCAAAGAGTAACCTCAATAATAGAAAATGACAAGCACAGATAATACATTTTTTTCAACTTCCAACCAAGCAAAAGGTTTTTAAATATCGGCCTTGGATACAAGGCTTTTGCCTCTTATTCATGCGTAGGTAGGTACCTATACATGCATTGCTAATATTTTATTTTTTATAGTGAAAGTGAAATAAAAACCATTACTTTTACATAAATCTGTTTATTTTTCAATTTTCTCCTATAAACATTGTTTTTTTTCAGTTATTTCTAATCAGAATAAAATTCTACATTTTCTTGTTTGATTTGCATCCACAGGATCTTCCTAGCCACAGGAGTCATCGTCTTCAGTGTTGAAGGGACTGTTATTTGATTGTACATTAACTGCAAGGAAAATTAAGGCTTTTAGCTACTTGGTTTTACATTAATATCTACAATGTTATCATTGCATTTACATAAATCAAACAAAATGAAAGAAAGAAATAAAATAATTATTTTAATCTTGTTACAGGCGAGAAAAAAATAACACATCAACAATAAAATTAAAAATAATATGCCTGCAAAAGACTAAAAAGGGCCCCATCTCAGCATATGCTACAACACCGAAATGTTGCAGCACTGGTTTTCAGATGGGTCCCGGAATGAACATTATAACCTAGTAATTTAAAGTATAGCCTAGTGGTTGAATGCTTGCCATCCTTGCAGGGGGATCTGAGTTCGTACCCGGCCCACACCTCTGGCTTTTCGAATTCAAGTGCGAATCAGAATTTGATTGTCACTTTTTACTTTAACGGTGAACGAAAACATCGTGAGGAAACCTACCCACTTGAGAGTGCTTCATACAGTTCTTAATGGTGTTTAGTCCACCAACCCGCAGTAGGCCAGCGTGGTGGACTCAGAAGTGGAACAGTAACGGGCTGATAATAATGAACCATTTTTTAATAGAAATGTCTTTAGAACATTACCCTGCCTACCGTCATGCTCAAACATTTCTCAGTTGATTGTGACATTCACACACAGCTTACTTTGTTGAGGCCAACTTAAAATATTATTATTCATATTATTTTGTTTTTAAATATAAATGCCATTAAAGAAAATGAAAAAAGCTGTTGCTCACCTCATTTAACAAATGATTTCCAACAAAACTGTATGTAGGCGGTGGCATCTCAGTATCTGAAATAATAAAAATTAGTTTTACAACAGCATTAATATTATTAAGATTCCACACCCGAAGGGTCCAAATGTAATCCTATTGCTGTGGCCATGGGCAGATCCAGGATTTGTTTCTGGGAGGGGCACAAGGGCCAGATAGGCAAGGAGTACTTAGAAGTGTCCCCTATAGTATTGCATTATGTGTGATATTTTATGATTTCCAACTTGCGGTAGCATGTAGTATACTTATGTTTGCAAAAAGAAACAAATAATATTCAAGCGGTATTGTATTAATCTCCCAACTCCTAGTTTTATTTGAACCATCTGGTGGGAAGGGCTTGTTTCCCTGTGTATTCATTAAGCTTCGTTTGGCCCGCAGAAGCCTGAAATAATCGTTTTCTGTAGTGTGTACTGCATGCAGATTGAAAAGTTCATTGTCAAATATTACACTTTAACATTGAAATGAAATATATTATTATTTGCTTACCTGATGTGATGCTATAACAGTGGCTTGATGTGCTAGTGGCTAGTAGTAGGCTTGTTTGTTGGGCAGACGTTAACAAACATTTCGTAACCGTAATTCGAAATGTACGTTTTTATTTAGTTATATTAAACTTTGTAGAAAACTGAATAGTATATTTCAACTTTTAAATGGGATAAGTACATAGTTTAGACTGCCCATTTTACAAAGAGTTAATTACAAAGAGAATTACTTCAATAATTGAGATTATACTTGTATACTCTACACATAGGTATATAACAACAACAAAGAGAATATATCAACAATATAATATATATAGACCAGAAGGGGAATGCCGAGGGGGACGAAGTAACTGTCAAAATCGATTATTGAACCCATCTAGAATCATAGACATAACGTTGAAAATTTTTGTTCTAAGATTACTACCCGTGATTACAAACTTGGAGACTTTCTCCCCAAAAGAGGGAAAATTTGTGAATTCAGGCTTTTTAGGGATACATATTAGCATAAAATGATAGAATTGAATGTCAAACACAGATTTTTTTTCCCATTGTATGGATTTATGTACTTCTTATCCTTTATTATATAGGTACCTCTTCTTATCGAAATTATAAATTTCATTGTATGTTTCTATGAACAATTTACCTTTCTGCTGAATCTACAACAGCTGCAACCACACAGTAGGCATCCATTATTTATTTTAAACTACCTAAAAACTATAAAAATGAATAAAATAAGCTTTGCAATTTTAGTTGTTGATAACTAATTATAGTCGACATGTATTTTGATGCCTTCTAAAAATAGTCAGATTTAGGTTGACATTTCTAATATTAGGTGAAAAACGTCAATTACAGAATAGCAAAATGTCAGTTTTTACTAAGTTGAATAACTAAACTAATTTTGGTCCTGTCAAACCAAAAATTAGTTTTAAAGTGAATATCAGAATAGAAAACGTCGTTTGACAGGACTAAACTAAATTTAGGTGATTTTTAGTCTAGTTTAGAGAATTTTGTGACAAGAGAATCGGCACCATTGTTGAATTAATTTGTGTATTGTTTCCTCGTAAATGGGAGAAAAGTACTACTATACAAGTCTCGGCCGAAATAGCAATTAACTGTTTCGTTTAATTGTTTAATTAATTATTAAAACCGGCCAAGAGCATGTCGGGCCATGCTCAGTATTATAGGGTTCCTAATTACAAACGAATCAAATCGAATATTAATCATTGTTATTTTAGTTTATGCAAACAGCGCCATCTAGCGCTGAATTTAAGAAGCTAAATTGAAGAAGTGTGTCATATCAATATAACACAAAGTTACTTTTTGGGGTTTTTTAAAATAGGAAGTAACTAAAGGAACATTATTTGGTAAGATAATTTTTCTCTAAGGTCAATGACCTTTGAACTAGGACGTCTTAAGTATTTTGCAGTTTTCTCACTATAACTCGAAAATATATAATCACATTATACTCAAAATAATTTTAAAAGATAGTTTTTTATAAAAGTCTATCAATGTGGAGAGATTATAAGTTTCTACGTTGCATACCTAGTTTATAAATGGCAGGGGGGGGGGGACACGTTGCAAGCCACTTTGGCGGGCTGTATTTCGCAGATGGTATACCTGATAAAAAAGTTATGTATGAAACATTACCTTCATTTTAGTAGACCTATTCAATGATACCCCACACGAGGGGGTGCAGCGAACAAAAAATTTTCATCCCCATTTTACATTATGGGTGTTACCCCTAAAATACGTCATCATTACAGCCGAAAGACGTCCACTACTGGACAAAGGCCTCCCCCAACTAAGGGGGGGGATATGCCAAAATACGTAATCAAATTTTTTTTATTCTTTTTAAATTGAGATCTATATCTAAACCATTTTATAACAAAATTTCATTTACTTATGTTTATAACTGTAGAAGTTATTAAGCTGTAAAGGATTAGGACAGACGGACAGACGGATGGACATGACGAAACTATAAGGGTTCCTTGTAGGAACTACGGAACGCTAAAAAACCATTTCAATTTTTCAATTTATTTCCAAAAAAAAATATAACAGTACAATTTTTGACAAAGGAACATGCAATCAAAAACAAAACGAAAAATAGGGTTAAGACTTTGCTTCCCAAAATAGAGCGGTGAGGCCCTGTGTTATGGGATAAGCAAAACGCTCTGCCCTCCAGAATTGTGATAAAGGAAATTATTGAGACTGATCTGTGTGCAAAAACAGATTCACTGTATACAAGATAAAATTATTAAATTTAGTACCTACAAATGTGAGGTTATTTGAGTGAGTATGGGTAGTGTCTGTGTGAATGGGGGTGCATGTGGGTGTGTATGTGTATGTACGTGGGGGGGGGGGTGTAGTAATTAGTGATGGGTCGAGGGTTTAAACCCAAAAGGCATAAATGGGCATAAACTGGGCGAATAAGGCAAAAACGAATTTACGCCCAAATAAACGCCCAATCGCTGGGCAGAAAAAATCGACTACATTAAATATATGTTTCTTGTAGAAAAATATGTTTTTTTTTAGTAAATAATACTAATCTAAGCTATTTTCATGTCAAACGTTTAATTGTGAAGCTTTAGAATCTTTCGAAAATGTTGTATTTTATGAAAATGTTTAAAAGTGTACCGTTTTTTCATTATTTTGTTACCAATGGCCAATGGGTTGGTATGACAACCATGGGTTGGTATGACCGGGCCTAGGAATAGTTGTCCTTCCCCGGCTTTGGGATCCCTTTGACGAACGCCATCTTTCACTGCGCCTAAAAATGGCCCTGGTGGAGGTACTGGTTTACCAAGCAAAGGATGTTGTCGCGGTAGGCTTCGTTGCAAATGTCCAAAGTGAAACCGTCCGCTCTCGGTGCCTTTTTGTTTGGAACTCGAAGGGGTCTGTCCACAGTGGCGGTGCTACTTTTGCTGGTTATGCGGTGAACTTTTGTCAGATTTCCTTGAGTTTCTGGCTCGTGCAGAACTCCTAGTCATTAGCCTTGACGACGTCTGTGGTCTAGTGGTTCGAGTGTCGGACTGCTGATCACGAGGTCGTGGGTTCGATTCCCACAAGACACAAATATTTGTGTGATGAACATATAAGTGTTTGTGTTGGTCTGGGTGTTTCTTATCTATACTTATAATAATATATAATAATAATATTATAAAGAGGAAAGATTTGATTGTTTGTTTGTTTGTTTGCATTGAATAGGCTCCGAAACTAATAGACCGATTTGAAAAATTCTTTCACCGTTGGAAAGCTACACTATCTCCGAGTGACATAGGCTATATTATATTTTCAAAAAAATTAGGGATCCTTACTAAAACTCCAATAATGTAACCCAAGGTGTAAAAAAAATACCTATAAAATTCCTTTCATCGCGTGCGCTGCTAAAACTATTGATGATAGAATAAGATAATGTACTAAAACTTTGCAAAACCCGTCATTATCTACAAAAAATGTCGCGACAGCATATGTCTAACTGTTATAGTTATGTCACAATAAATGTTCTTTTATTTAAAAAAAAACAATTGAAATGCCGCCGCTAGAAAAGGCTCTTTATTTGTACCTTGGTATTAATCCTTATCAAAATAAATTTATACTGAAGACTGCTTCAATACCTTTATATAACTTTTTGAATTATTCAATTCGGACATTCCATTCGAAAGATATCACGAGTTCAAAAATGTAAGTATTAGAAAAAAGTCGCGTGGTGGCTGCTCACTCCGCTCGGCTAACTATTGCAGGTCGGGCAGCAGACTACCCTGAGTCTACTGCTCGCAGGCCCCATCCTCCCGTAATTTTTATAGAATTAGTTTTCTTCCTCGCGGTCCGGGTGGTGAAGCCAAGACCTTCGGTCCCAAGAGGCGCGGGAACACTTCTCAGCGGGCACTCCTGGGGTTACGAGATCGACGGGGGCAGGGAAGGACAGTCCCCCCACTGCCTGCCCAGTGGCAGGGTGAGTGCATACTGGGCCCACCCCTGCTCCTCCACTGTGCCCTCTGCTGACATCAGAGGGACATGTGGAGCAACTCCCCATTGGCCCCCATGAGGCCCCTCCCGTACCAGAACATTCGCAGGCAATAAGATCCCCCGAAAGTTAATCCTTCGAAAGGATTCCATTGCCAGTACCGAGGATGCACTGGCCTAACAACTGCCGTTCCCTCCAGACGCGTCCAGAGGGCCAAGGAGTTGTCAGACACACGTAGGTTTTCTGGCCAGCCCCTACAGGGAAGCTCTGACTTAATTTTAATGGCTTTTGTTTGTAGTTATGATCTTTTTACAAACAGTAGAAATAAAAATGAAATAATCGAATATTAAAAAATAATGACAAAAAAAAAAAAAAATCTAAACTTTCTATATAATGTACTCTTTCTTATTAACCCGACGCAAAAAGAAGGGTGTCTGTGTGTGAGTGTATATTATATGTGTTAAAATTTATAATTTTTGAATTTTTCCCTAAATACCCGTGCGAAGCCGGAACGGGCTGCTAGTGTATTATAAGTATGTATTTACAAAAAAAAAAAAATATGAGTATTATATACATTGTCTAGTACCCATATTACAAGCTCTGCTTAGTTTGGGACTAGATGGTGCTGTGTAAAATGTCCCAAAATATTTATATTTATTAGTAATTGCCTCCTGGATGGCCTCTTTGTAATCCGTCTTCGCTTTTAAATATTCCTCGACTGCAAAGGGCCTACGCCTGGGGCTGGCCATATGGATTTTCCTGCGTGACAGGATGACTCCCTCTCTTTTGGCAGGCAACTCCGTGGTCCACCAGCAGTTTGTCTTAAGCTGCGCATTTCTCATGACTGGAATAGCTTCCTTGCATGCCCGGGTGACAGACGCCTCACAGCAATTCACCACCGCATCTACATCCTCGCAATTCTCCAAGTTGGCTATCTGATCAGCTGTGGTACGATGCCCATACGTGCCAACTGTTCCTTAAGCACGTCTCTAAACTCACTCCAGCGAGCCTTCCTGGTGTATCATATCCTGCTGATTTTACGTGATGCAGCGGTAGTTCCAGCCCGGATCTCCAGCTGGAACCTTATTGCCCTGTGTTCCGAGAGCGTTACGAAGTCAGAGTCAAGTCGCTACTCATTCACCCTGTGCGTTCCTTCATTCCTTGCGGTGAAGGCTGCGATGTCCACTATACTCGTGTAGGGGTTCCCATTCCGGAACCGGTAGAAAGTGGGCTCAGTTTCCTCATTGAGGCATCCAGCCCTGCCAGAGCCTTAATAACCGCTGTTCCCCTACTGTCCTCCATCTCACAGCCCCACCAGGGACGGCAGCGTTGACATCTCCAGCTAGGATGATGTAAGTCACGTTGAGATCCTCCACTGTTTTCCTCGCTCTGTCCGGTTGGCACTAATATCAGCATTGGGTTTGAAGTACATGTTGATTAGCCCAAGCTTAAAGTTGCATAACTTTATCACCACGCCCACTACATTATTTGTGACAAGATCAGGGTTCTCTATTACTTCAAGCCCCTTATTGACCACCACCACCGCAGCCTTGACCAGATCGCTGATCGGACTCGAGAAAGTTTCCGACTGCACAACCTTATGTTCTGCAGTCAGGTACCCTTTGGAGCCGACATACGGTTCTTGTTAGAGCAGGACAGCTTCTGTCTTGAAATGTCCTACACGCACAAAAATTTAGAAATTCCAATTCAGCGGGTCATATTATACAGTTGAGTCCGTGTCCCGGACGAGTCGAGTTGGAGTGCTGCGCACAATCCACCCGCACCCCTTGCTACACAATAATTATGTTGAAATTATGAATATTACCACTAAAAACAAATCTTTATGAAGTTAAAACAAAAATTCGTTAAGAAAATTGTTAAAAGTGTAGGAATATTTTGGTTTTTTAAATTGCAATTACCTTTAATCCTCCAAAAAGTAATTTTCGTAAACTAATCACAAGCATTTTAACCAAAAATAATCAATAATTTATCATTTTAAAAGTATAAAGTAAATGCCCTGACATTTGGGCATTTACTGGGCAGAAACGGACAGATATTGGGCGTTTATTCAATCTGCCCAAAATGCCGCGGCATAAACCCATCACTAGTAGTAACCATACCATAAGTAAATCTTAGTATGACAGTAGTAATTAAGTACAGAAATGGAGGAAACAGTTTATTCAAACTTCTAAGACTTTTTACTGGTCTATAAACAGTTCCGAAAAGTAAATTCAACATCTAATTAAAGCATCTCCTAACTCGATTTTCTTGACTCGTTGTAGTTTGTTATTGCCAAATTTTTATTTAATATTCAGTAAAAAATAAAGACTGTATAATTTTTTATATGAATTTTTCTTTTCTAGTCCCATAACAATATGATTTAAATAAATAATTTTATAATAGTTCCCATGACATTATGGTTTAAATAAATCAATGAAATTTTATGGAAAAAAATCAAGTTTGATTGAAATCACTGATTTTTATAAAAAATCAACCCTGTCCAAAACCACTCAATATGATTACTATTACCATAATTCTTTAGATTTCTATCTTCTATCCCTAGTCTGTACTCTACAGCACTTACGGACAAAATCAATTTCCTATTTATCCACAATTTGCCCTACTAGAGATAGCAATTTGACATAAGCTCCATACATTTTATGTCAAATTTCTATCTCTAATAAGGTAAATCATGGATAGACAGGATATTAATTTTGGCTTCATATAGAATAAGATAATAGGATTTTTTTATTTTCTTCCACAAATAACAAGCAACAATGTAGTGTTATCACAATAGTATAACAAACAATTATTTGTGCACTGGTGCCTAAACTAATCCAAAGCTTGTATTTTACGACACCAGGTACAGAATGTATAATATAATAATAATGTATAGTATAATGGGTGTACCAGGCCCCTCAGAAAGTATTGCGAAAAAAAGTTTTTATATATGGGAGACTGGCCAGTTATAATGTTTTTCGAAAATATGATTATTTATAAGTAAAAATAAGTAAGTTCCAATTTCAAAATTTCCCTCCACATTTTTTGCGAGTTAATTCAAAGTATTGTGTCTCACTGAAATATGGATCTGCGCCGGGAACATTTTAGAGCTATGATTTTATACGATTTCAAGTGTCGCCTGAAACCGGATGAATCGTACGATAGACTTCAAATGGCATTCATGGATGAAGGCCCTTCCAAGGCAACCGTGTATCGTTGGTATAACGAATTCAAGCGCGGTCGACCAACTTTGGGGGATGACGAAAGAAGCGGTCGCCCTTTGACGGCTGTTACCGAAGAAAACGTGCTAGCAGTGAAAAATTTAATCCAAGACAATAGGCGAATTACATATCAGGAGATTCAACACATATTGAAGATTGGATCGGGAAGCGTTCACGAGATTCTACACAGGCATCTTCGCGTGAGGAGGATAGTATCACGCTGGGTGCCGCACAACCTCACCGATGCTCAGAAGCAGGCCCGGGTGGAATGGTGCCGTGATATGCTTAACAAATTTGAAGCAGGCTCGTCTCGGCGTGTTTACGACATCGTTACAGGTGATGAGTCCTGGATTTATCAATACGACCCAGAAACCAAGCGCCAGTCGACTGTTTGGGTGTTTCAAAATGAGCCAACGCCTACCAAAGTGAAGCAATCTAGAAGCGGGGGTAAGATTTTGATCGCTAGCTTTTTTAATTTGACTGGCCACTTGGTATCAATTCCCTTACGGGATCAAAGAAGCATTAATGCCGAATGGTATACTACCAAATGTTTGCCAGAAGTTTTCTCTGTTATAAGCAACAAGCGACCAAACACAGGGCTCCGCGGGCTACTGCTCCACCACGACAATGCACCTGCGCACACCGCACTCAAAACGAGGGACTTCCTGGACAGCACGCCAGTCAAACTCCTGGGTCACCCTCCTTACAGCCCTGATCTAGCACCGTGTGACTTCTTTTTATTCCCAAAAATAAAAAATCAGCTCAAAGGGATACAATTTTCGTCGCCGGAAGATGCGCTGGCTGCGTTCGAGCAGGCTGTAAACGAGGTGTCTGCGGCGGACTGGAAAAAGTGTTTTGAAAACTGGTTTAGTCGCATGAATCTTTGTATAGAGGCTGGTGGAAAGTACTTTGAAAAGATTTGATAAAAATATATGTACGTATAGAACAATTTTTTTTAGTTTCGCAAAACTTTCTGAGTGTCCCACGTATCTTATGTATTATAAACATGTATTTACAAAAAAATAAGTATTATATCCACATGGGACACATACATGGGACTATAACATAACTGGCGAAATGTGGGTGTACTACACACCTCTGCCTACCCCTTCGGGGAAATACAGGCGTGATGTTATGTGTTATGTTGTCTAATACCCATAGTACAAGCTCTGCTTAGTTTGGGACTAGATGGTGCTGTGTAAAAATGTCCCAAATATTTATTTTATTTTATTAATAGATTGCACCATCCACAAAGACACACCCCACTCTTCTTCCTAAATAGTTTACAGTAAAGTGTGCAACATTACGCTAGTGGTTTAGTTTTGTCAATACACACTAATTACCTATGAGTTCACATGCATGCTACGATAAATTAAGTAATCAATAATGCTAATAAATAATGTACTGTAAGTGATTAGGAAGAAGAGTGGGGTGCGTCTTTATGTATGGCGCAATCTATAGTAGCAAAACAGCCCTATATTAGTTAAAGCTACATGCAATCAGGGTTGCAACAAGTCTCAGGTTCCTATCCCTTCCGTGTTGACATAATGCATCTGTTGCCTTCTTACCCACAGTGTGCAAAGAAGTGACCAATGCACTGCTGGGAATGACACAAGACAATTTGAAAAATAAAATAATAGTATAAATATAAAATAATTTGTATTCTTGCTTTGACAGCTATACTACTTTTCTATTTCTGTAATGACACTCACATATACTTATTTCTCTTATTTGTTTTATTACAATACAGACTCAGTATTGTCTATGTAGTAAATACATCATTAAATGAAATGTATCTATTTTTTAAACTGTATCTAACAAATCTTCAATAATTAGAATTAATCAGATTTCACAGCAAATGTGAACAATGGGCCACATCAATAGTATCTTACCAAAATACAAAGCCATGAAAACTATACCAATAATTTACTACTATTGCACATTTATTATTTAGTCGGGTTATACTTCAGATAGCAATAAACAAAATGTGGAAACCTATTAGGTTTCAAATTAAAGAGGATTCTTCTCAATATTAAAACTCAATCCGAAATATAGAATATTTTTAGTTGGTATAAACAAAAACGCTTTGAGTAAACATCGTAAATTAAACAGCAAAACAAAGCAACAACACTCACTCGTCTCCATCCTCACAAATGCCCGATGTTTCGTTATATTTCGTGCAGTAGTTATCAGCGCTATAGTTGAAAGTTCCATCTCTTTTTCTGACCGGCCTTCGTCGTCTTTGGTTATTAAAATGCCAATGAAAACAAGTAAAAGGCCTATGTTGTGTACATTTATGTTGCAAGAAAGACGGACACTGCTCTACTCGAAACTCCTTTAAATATCTGGAACATAAAATCGTAGACTCAGAGCTAATTACACTATATTGATCCTCACATGAAACACTATCACTTCACTTAAAAAACCAATAATAAACAAGTAATTACTTATAATGGTTCGGTTTTTCTGTTTGAGCTGCTAACAAAGGTTTAGATTCCGACGGCATTTTGGAAAACTATTATTGCGCCTCTCGCGTCGCGCAGGGCACGCTCACCGACGACCAATTAAAATTCAATATACGATCACGTGATACATGATATTTTAGAAAGGGAAAAAGGTAAATAAAGTAATATTATTATCAAAATATTACTGAAATCACATAATTATGAATTTAATTTTAAATGGCCTTGAACTTAAACAGGCGTTATCTCAAAAGTCATACTAATTTCGGCAAAAAAAACATTTTTTTTAAGCACAATCAATTGACAGCGTCAATTGTCAAGAAGTATGTTTTGAACTTTTGATGTTTTCTATTTGATTCGCTCTGTTCAACGACTACGTACTGTAGATAGACAGAGAAAAAAAATAGGACACATACTTCTATAAAAATAACAATAACAATGAGGAAATAAGGGCGTTTATGCACTACACGGAATTTTGCGGTCCGGAGGTCCAAGTTTTTTCGGTCCACAGCAGTGTTGCCAGATCGATGAAACGATAACGATACAGTGCACAGTGGGTCAAAATTACCAGATATACGGTATGTCAGTATAAAGAAATTAAATACGGGCAGATTTACGTTGATACATTTTCATACTTTTCTGCCTATTGAAGGCAATATAGGTGATTGCGACGTATTTCGTAGCCCTCGAAAATCAAAATATCTTGCGTTTTTTGCAAACTATAGCTCTGTCTCACGTTGTATACCTGTTGATCGGAATATTTTTCGCGACAATAATCACAATATCGTAATAATATAATAAGTAGTAGAAGTAGGTATTTAGCAGTAGTCCCTAAACTGTTTGCGGACCCAGGTAGGCAGATGCAGGCATGAGCAAGTAGGGCTATATAGACCAAATGTAAAAGCAGCAAAAATACTTTTATTTATTGATATTATTTCCTTTATTAACATAATATTCCGATGATTTACATTTTTAAATATTTAATAAAACCAGATAAAATATACCGGCCAAGAGCATGTCGGGCCATGCTCATTATTATAGGGTTCCTTAAGTAGGTGTAATTACAAACGAATCAAATCGAATATTAATCATGGCTATTTTAGTTTTTGCAATAATCGGCAGCATTCGCGACTCAGAGCGTGTTGTTAGTAGCGCCATCTAGCGATTCAAGAAGCCAAATTTAAGAAGTTTCTCATGTCAAAGTTACTTTTTTGTGATTTTTTCAAATAGAAAGTAGCTAAAGGAGCATTATTTGCTATGATCATTTTTCTCTAAGATCAATGACCTTTGAACTAGGACGTTTTAAGTATTTTTCAGTTTTCTCTCTATAACTCAAAAAATTATAATCACATTATACTCGAAATAATTTTAAAAGAGAGTTTTCACAAAGGTCTATCAATGTGGAAGATTATAACTTTCTACGTTGCATAGTTTAGAAATGGCAGGGGGGGACACACATTGCAAGCCACTTTGGCGGGCTATATTTCAAAGATGGTACACCTGATAAAAAAGTGGTGTATCAAACATTACCTTCATTTTAGTAGACCTATTCAATGATACCACACACGAGGGGGTGCAGCGAAAAAAATTTTTACATCCCCATTTCACATGTATGGACGCCACCCCTAAAATACGTAAAAACGATTCTTTTAAAATTGAGATCTATATGTAGACTATTTTTTAACAAAATTTCATTTACTTATGTTTATAACTGTAGAAGTTATTAAGCTGTAAAGGATTAGGACAGACGGACAGACGGACAGACGGACGGACATGACGAAACTATAAGGGTTCCTTGTAGGACTTCGGAACCCTAAAAACATTTAAAAATATAAAAAACAGTATGCCACCGGCATCGGGAACAGGGTCCAAGCTACCGGCGGTCAGGGCTCCACAGAAAGGAACCTCCTCACAATGCGTGCCGTTTCAAGGAGTACTACCTTCTGCATCGGGCCCTTGATCCAGCCGCCCAACGAGAGCCTCCTTAGGTGTTGATCGAGGCTCTTGGCTATTAAGCCATTGGCCGTGATGACTATCGGCACAAAGATTGCTGAGTCCACATCCCACATGTCGACAACCTCGTGAGCTATGTCAATATATTATTTTTTGTTATTATTTATTGATTCAAATGTAAAAGCAGCAAAAATAAGAATCTTGGAACAACTGAAAAACTAAGACCCCTCCATTTCAAAGAAAAGCAAGAAGTTTTTTTTTTAAATAATAAAATTTGTTTATTTGCACTATAATTTTTTTACGTATATCTTAAAATAGTTTACACAGAAGAGGCTTTTAGATATATTTCGTAAGTTCCTATTTTGGGTTGCAACTAATGCCTAAACTAAGATAATTTAATATCCTGTAATATAGGCATCAGCGGAAGAAGTTATGTAATGTTAGAAGAGATATATTTTATTGGCGGATGGCAACACAAAGACTACGGATACCGTGATCACAAACCAACCATACACAGGCCGTGTTCAGTTATATCGCCCGACGTACACGGACGGCGCTCGAAGCGTTGTTTGGGCGTTCGTTTTTATGATCGCTCTGAGTAACTGAACGAGGCTGCTGAGCGACCAAAGAACGCTCCGGGCGTCGTCGGACGATAATACTGAACGCGACTGTCAGATTCAGGTGTCAGTGTCAGGTGCAGTCTAGTAAGATTTTGCTGTCGTACATTGTTTTTTCCGCCCGCGGTTTTGGCCGTCGTTAAATGGGGTTTCTCAATTCAGCCGGGGGAAAAAATTGCGGCTGAATTGTGAAACCCTATTGGCTACATTTTCCGACCGCCACAACCGCAGGAAGAGTCCGCACCGCACGCACTGCGGTTGCGGTTGTGGTTTCTAAAACTGTCGAAAAAAAATTTAGTCAATAGCATTTCCCAATTCAGCTGCGGGAAAAATTTGCGGCTGAAATGCGCAACCCCATTGGCTAAATTTTTTGCCGCCAAAACCGCGGGCGGGAAAACATCACAGTGCTGGCCAGGCCTGACTGTTTTTATTTTTTCATTTTACATTATTTATGCCTGGCAGCATTATTCTAGATGACAACCAATCATATAAATTGTACCCTAAAGTTTCGATTGAAGCAGCCAATAGTAAAGCCTACATTACCAACCAATCAAATGCTCTATAGACCCTTGTATTCTACCAATCAGCAAGCCGAGACATTGGCGTCATTTTCACCCGCCATTCCCTTTGACGCCATCTTGAGCATATGATTTTTGTTGTGCATCTCCTGCCTTACCTTATTTCATTAGAGAATTGTAGTTAATTTCTTGAAAATAACATAAAAAGGTGTGTAAATTAGTATAGAATTAACTAAATATTAGTTGTAATTATAAAGTATTTGATTTCTGTAAAGTTTCTTGGTGTTTCGTGAGTTTTAAGAATTCCTGTTGAAGTCATTGTTAACTTGTATAACGTTATCTTTGTTTCTAGTGAATAATGGCTCGTACCAAGCAGACCGCGCGTAAATCTACTGGAGGAAAAGCTCCTCGCAAACAATTGGCTACCAAGGCTGCACGTAAATCGGCGCCCAGTACTGGTGGCGTCAAGAAACCTCACCGTTACCGCCCTGGTACAGTAGCTCTGCGTGAAATTCGTCGTTATCAGAAATCTACCGAATTGCTCATCCGCAAGCTGCCTTTCCAACGTTTGGTGAGAGAAATCGCCCAGGATTTCAAAACTGATTTGCGTTTCCAATCTGCTGCTATTGGTGCCCTGCAGGTGAGAATTGAGTCATCGTCTTCCTAGAAAACCAGTTTTATATTTACTTAAATTATAATGATATTAAACTATTTTGCTTTGAATTCCAGGAAGCTAGTGAGGCATACCTGGTTGGCTTGTTTGAAGACACCAACTTGTGCGCTATCCACGCTAAACGCGTCACAATCATGCCTAAGGACATCCAGCTTGCTCGACGAATCCGTGGCGAGCGTGCTTAAATTTAACTCTAGTATACTTACACTTTAATCATAAATTATATGTAATTCTGTAGATCTAAATTCCATAACATTTTCTTGTTTCATGTTTAATTTTAATTAACATCATATTCATTATGTTAAGGATGCAGCAGAACTGAGTTTTTATTAAATACATTCTTAAAATGTAAGTTGACTAAGCACATGTATGAAATACTAATGTTCTGGTGAGTTTCATCTACTCTACAATTTGACAACTCCAGTATTCCATGCATAGGCATAGTCTTGTGTTAGTGAATTGTGGTAATTTTTACATCGTAAGTAGTTAAATAGGTAATGTGCAGTGTGAGAATTCTGTGTTTGGCGTAATTAAGTTGCATCTTATGATGTTTAATGAGAAAATTGGTGTTAAATAAATATGATTAGGGTCTAACATGCCTTTGTTTTTTTTGTTAACTATGAAACCCATGAAATAATGAACATATACATATAATAATATGCATAATGAATGGCAGTGTACTTGGACAGACCTAAGGCGTCACTGACCAGATTTAGGGAGTACCTAATTCAGCTTTTGTCCATAGAAAACAATTATTGTATGGAGTATGCGTATGCATCTGTTCGTTGGGTTCCCAACGAGTCACACCAAATCGTGACTCGATGGGATTTTTTTTCCCAACGAGTCACACCCAGTGTAAAAGTGTGAAAATATCCGAAAATTAGGTATATAAAAAAAAGCAAACAAAGTAAGGAAATCGCAAAGAGACTGGTCGACACTACGCGTGACCAGAGGGCTGGTTTGTTCTTTGGCCAAAGAATAAGCGTTGCCATACAACGTAGCAACGCTGCCAGTCTTCTGGGCACTTTTCCAGATGACAGCGATGTGGAGGAATACTTTGACGCCTAAGCACGCCTTTTTATATAATTTTATTTTGTACTTTTATTTTATATTTGTGTTGTAAATATTGTACATTTGTAGATAGGTTATTCAATTATTGTAATCCCACTATCTATCAGTGGCGGTTCTAGGGGGGGGGGGGGGTCGTAGGGGTCATGACCCCCCCCAAAATCGAACACGTCAAATTGACAAATCTCCTAAAAATAGACAATTTACAAAAAAAAAAAAAAAATGTTTACTTCCTGCTTAAACGTCCATAAGTAAACAATGAAATCAAAACTAGGTAAGTACTACCTACTTACATAACACGACATCTACTCGTACGTCAAAAAATCCCTAACATTATTTTAGAGTTTTGTTTATGTACTGAAGTTCAATTTACAGTGTGTTTACAGCATAGGTATTATTTTGCTCAAAATAAAGTATGAATGATATTTCATCACATACGACGGCGGTAGTTCATTTTGTTGAACGATTTGCGTTATATTACATGAGCCTGACGTTCTTCTTCTATCGTATCGACATGAGCAACATAATGATAATAGCTCATGCCGTGGGCAAAAGATTAGTCAGTCAGCAGGTTGGTAGCGGGACGGACTGTCCAGGGTGCGCCGGACAATCAATTAAATATCGTCACTCGTGGAGGCTTTTTTAATGCACCCCATGCAGCCTGCCGTTGCGATTGGACACTCAAAGGCGCAAGCGATTGAAGCTTTGGCGGTGAAAAAATTTTCGCGCTCGCTTCGCTCGCGCTTCTTCATTACTAGTAAATACTTTACTAGGTGGTTTTTATAAGATGCCGCACTAAAGGGCTCTCATCATGCCTGTCGGCAATAACTTTCAAGAGGCTGTTGCCGCTGCCCCGCAGTCTAGTGAGCAAAGACGCAATTGTACATAGCCTACAACTCCAAAAAATACACTTAAGTTAAGGCAACTTTTCGCATAAATATGAAAAATTCGCGCTCGCTTCGCTCGCGTTTGTTCCTACCGTTCGTTTCCTCTTTGTTGACGTTCATTTTGTAAGTAACTATTCTGTTACATAATAAACTAACTCCAAACTTTAACTTGTCATTTCGAAAAAAAAATTTGGACCTTAAAACTGTACGTAGGCCAAGTTGACCCCCCCCCCCCAAAATCATGGGCTGGAACTGCGCCTGCTATCTATCTATACTATAATAAAACTGTAAAGGTCGAAAAGTCTGTACATCAATGATTTTACTAATATCATTGCTGTACATTGAATTTTTTTTTGCGAAAACCGGCTAGGGGGACTAGAAATAAGCTATAGAACACGAATCAATCGTTTAAAAAATTCATGTGTCTGTCTGTTTGTTACCTCATCACGTGAAAACGGCTGAACGGATCGTAATGAAACTTAGCATTTGTATTGGTATTAGTCTAACTTAAAATATAGGGTATGTTTTATCTGAATCGGTTGAGTAGATACAGCTTGACCCCTCTATTATATTAAGTTGCATACAAAGTAGAGGTCATGATTGTTGGTTGGATGCAGGTTCCTAAAAATACAACTGTATTCTATTAGTATTATAGAAAATATAGAATAACATAACATAGCCCATCACTGTCCCGCTGCTGGGCATGGCCCTCTCCTTGGAATGAGAAGAGTTAAGGAACTGGATATTGTTAGTGTAATAGATTATCATAACATAATCAGCTCATTACCTACTGCCCCACTGCTGGGCACGGACCTCTTCTCGGAACGAGAAGAGTTAAGAAACTAGAAAATATAGAATAACATAACGTAGTCAACCCATTACTGTCCCACTACTGGGTATGGCCCTCTTCTCAAAATGAGATGAGTTAATGAACTGGATATTATTAGTATTCTAGAATAACATAACATTACCAGCCCATTACAGTCCCACTGCTGGACACGGGCCTCTTCTCAGCATAAGAAGAGATGTGGTTAGTGTTATAGAATAACATAATCAGCCCAATTACTTCCCACTGCTGGGCACGAGCGTCTTCTCAGAATGAGGGAGTTTAGGGCTAATTCCATGAAATTCCATCACCTTAGCCGGTTGGTTGTAAAAACAAAATATAGTATGGTCTGTAAATAGTGTAATCGTCTGTGTAGGCGCTTATATGTATATATTTGAAGATATTGTGTTCATAATTATGACACGATGTTATTTTCCGACATCCACGCGGACGGAGTCGCGGGCACAGCTAGTTCTATAATAAATGAGTTATATCACTTTCAGAACAAAGTTAATTTGAATTCGTATTCGAATTGATAAAATTTTGGTATAAGTTTTTCATAGTGATATGGTTGATATAAAAAATGAAATGCATGGAAAAACCCTTTTTTTATAAGATGGATAGATTTAACTAGCTAAGCTTCGTATGATTTTTATTGTAGGTGACTGAATCGAAATAATAGTATGCAACAGTGTGACTCGTTGGGATATTTTTTCCCAACGAGTCCCACCTAGTGTAACAGTATGACACGTTGGGAAAAAATATCCCATCGAGTCACACGATTTGGTGTGACTCATTGGGAACCCACCATCTGTTCCCCTGAATGTAGGTGTGTATGATATCCATACAAAAAATGTGTTTTCTATGGAAAAAAGCTGAATAAGTAGAGAGCGTTCAAACCTCTTGAAATAATTTATTTTATTTGCAGAATGTACCAATTTGTCAATTAATTTTCAATTGAATATTGTTATAGTAGCATTACGTCTGGTAGCTGTTGAGGTAGCGTATGTAAGGATTTAGAACTATCAAAATTAATATATTGATCTATCATCAAATCAAACTGGTTATGCCTCATCACCTCATCCTGCCTGGGTCTCATCTCCTAGACAGGCGTGATGTTTGTATCTCTTCTTTTCCTGTCAGCCAACCAACCTTATCAGTGACTCTGTTCCCTTAGAGCTGAGTAATATCAAAGAGTATATAACCACTAGGTACGTAATATTAGGAGTACTAGTGTTCTGTGAATATTACTCAGGCTCTCGCTCATCCTGCCCTCCCAGGGTGACTAATAATAAAAGTTTTTTGCTAAGCAATGTTGCTTAAAATGATGTACATGTAATTGCTTGCAATAATATATTATTTACTCAATAGTTTATACAGGGTGTCAGGGAAACGCTTCCGAAAACGAAAACAGGTGATGTTGCTGGTGATTACTGATTAGAAACCGCGAAAAAAAATGAGAAACCGCGAAAAAAAATGCGATTCTTTAAATTTTTTTTTTTTTTTTTTTTTTTCATTATTTATGAGTTTTATTTAACTGCCCAAAGCTGGTTATGTATGAAAAATGCAAAAAAATATATATGAAAAAATCTAAAAAAAGAATCGCATTTTTTTTCGTGGTTTCGTATCAGTAATCTCACCTAACCTATCTTCGTTTTCGGAAGCGTTCCCCTTACACCCAGTATAGGTACACTGTCACCAACTTTATTTTACAAGCGGGTAATTAACAAAATGGTGTATGTATGAGTCTGACGACGTCTGTGGTCACTGAACATTATACTCAAGAGTCTAGTCTGTATGTATGTGGTCTAGTGGTTCGAGTGTCGGACAGCTGAGGTCGTGGGTACGATTCCCACAGGACACAAATATTTGTGTGATGAACATGAGTGTTTGTGTTGGTCTGGAAGTTTCTTATGAAAAGTAACATAACATAACATAACATCACGCCTGTATTTCTCCGAAGGGGTAGGCAGAGGTGTATATAATAGTACACCCACATTTCGCCAGTTATGTTATATAGTCCCATGTAATAGGGGGCGAGCCTATTGCCATCAACCGGGCACAAAATCCATACTCCGGACTGCTACTGAGAATTACCTAATGAAAAAACCCAATAACGCTTTGCTCGACCCGGGAATCGAACCCAGGACCCCACGCTCAGCAGTCGCGCTAGCGACCACTAGAACAACGAGGCAGTCAGTTATGAAAAGTAAGTATGTAAGTAGGTATTATATCCATTGTCTAGTAGATACCCATAGTACAAGCTCTGCTTAGTTTGGGACTAGATGGTATATGTAAAATGTCACTAAAATATTAACAGAAAAAGAAAAAATATTTAAAATAAAGTCTGGTAGTTGGCGGTGTGCTACTAGTTAGCGACATACTGCGTCCATAGTTATTATCCTATCCATCCA
The DNA here is from genome assembly GCA_949699075.1 of Asteroscopus sphinx. NCBI lineage: Eukaryota > Metazoa > Arthropoda > Insecta > Lepidoptera > Noctuidae > Asteroscopus > Asteroscopus sphinx. The sequence continues at coordinate 25,277,782 of OX453010.1, read as the reverse complement.
CGATTTGCCGTACTAAAGATAGAAATTTGACATTCTCGTTGATGCTTCATACAAATTATGTAATTTTTAGGGTTCCGTGGTCAACAACGAACCCTTATAGTTTCGCCATGTTGACCAACATCATACAAATTACGTATTAATGAACGGCAAAATCAACTTAGTATTTTTTTCACTGAGATGGGAAACCTATGAAGTCACCTATTCTTCTTTATCTACCTCGTTTATACAAGTAGGTTTAGCAATATCAATCTATACTTTGTCTCTTGTTAACCAATGTATAATGTTGTCTGGTGAAAGAGATGCCATACTATTTCTGTTCTCTGTTTGGCAACATTACGTAACATCCGCCATTTTAGGGGCAATGATTTTGTATGTGTGCTGTCAAGTAAACAAACATTTTGGATATGTATTGTGATTTTTCATAAGGTCCCCAATATTAATTTTTATTATTATTGTGGTTTTGTTTGTGCTGTGGACAACAAGTAATGAAAATATAATATGGAATATTATATGTTTCTATTACTTACATCCCTTACAATGGTCGCCACTTTACGGAAGTATAGCACACAAACGTCCGTTTTATGCCACGCATATTTCCTAGGTATTTCTAGTCCAGGTTGAATAGGTCAGTGTTTTTTTTTAAATACATATAGTTTTGGTTCAAATGTCTTGTAAGAATTCTGTGTACCCTGTACTGACTACTGAACCCTACCCTGTGCGTGGCCAGACACGCACTTGGCTGTTTAAAAAAAAAATGTCTAATAGGGCAAAGCATGGGTACGGTGCAGTATCAGTATAGCATAGCATGCAGTAATGGTCTAATTACAAAATCTAATAAGTTAAAAAAAAATTCCAGTTGTGTATAACTTGATATCAAATAGGTAAGTATATTTTTTTTTGCAAATTGTGACTTGCTTACTTTTTCCTTTCCACTGTTGGTATGTAACTTTATGGTTGGTACATACAAACAAGAGAAGCTGTGGCACAGTTTTAACATATGACGGTAAAACTGTGGCTGGGGCAACAACCATACAGCCCATAGACGCCTCATAACAGGCGACCAATGTCTGCAACACAACCATGAAATTTCACGAATGTAGGTCACCACTTGAAATCTTCAAATCTGTTTAGACTACTTAGATAGTAAATAGTGATGCTTGCATTGCCGTGTTTCGGTCTGAAGGGTGCTGGTGAGATTACAATCACATGAGACATTCTATCTTCATGTAACCTCTTGAAAAAAATCATCACCATGTATGCTTGGTGAACAGAGTTCCGGTACCATTCAGGAAACAGCCTAAGTGGTATTGCAATTGTTATGGGCGAAGGTAACCGCTTAAAAAAAACATGAGCCGTCAAAACTGCCGCGTCAGTGATTAGCCAATAGCCGCCTTGATAGAGCCAATCGGATTTTGGATTGCAGTTAGTGGCAGAATTTATTGATTTGTACACATTATATTTAACATTTGGCGTCTATTGGGCTGTATGGTCGTTGGGCTGGGGGAACCAGCTAGTATGACACAAAGATACAAGAATATAATAAAAGACAACTTAAATTATTATAAGGAAGAAATCTATTTAAATAATGTATACATGACTATTTCACTTAAATGCCTACGCAACTAGTTTACTTTCTTGTTCTTCTAATTCTTTAAGTCTCTTTTCAATTTCATCAACACTTTTTCCATGTTCCTTGTTGAATCTGTATGATTGTAGAAGTTGTTCTTTTTCTAAACCTTTTATTCTATCATATAATGTTTTATCGAATTCAAGATCTATATCGCTCTCTTCCCGTAAAATACAGAAGTATATTAAAAATACTGCAACACTTCCAACTACTGAAAATGGTTGATACCATGGCATGTCTATATCTACTTTCCTAATTAAAGGTCTTGTGGTTTTCCGTGCAGCTTGACTCGTTGAAAATTTTACTGGTTCATTTTCACTAGCTTCAAGTTTACTGCTGAATGATCTCGTTTTGCAACCACGAGCAAACCTTCTGAAATTAAAGTATATTTTAAGTAACCAAAGAACTACCTGATCAGCTTGTTTGATATTTCGCACAGCAATTAGATATAATTACCTAAAAATGTTAAAGACATGTTTATTCATTTTTACCGATTATGGTTTCTATCATTACTTATATAAAAAAATAATCTCTTCTGAATAGATTATTCGACACTCAGATTTTTCAGTTTCAGTGATCTATTTTATTTTTTAGTTATTGACACTTGACAGTGACACTGACAATTGCGCTTCTTGGCCGCGTTCAGTATTATCGCCCGACGTCGTCGGATGACGCTCGGAGCGTCCCTTGGGCGTTAGAATAGAATCACAGATATGACATCTATCTGCTTCGGTGGTAAATGTCATGTCTCTGAATAGATGAGAATAATAATTTATTTGCAAAGAATGTATCTTTATTTGTTCGTTTGTATCATGATCGCTCTGAGTAACTGAACGACCAAAGTACGCTCAGGGCGTCGTGGATGATAATACTGAACGCGGCCCTGGACAGTTTTTATTACAATCGGCGTGGCATCTGTACTTAATCTGTGAAGGCCCGTATTATAGAACGTTCCTCAAGCGTTGATTACTGTTTAAAACTAGTTTAGAGTTGGGATTTAATTTTAGAACATTCCTCAAGCAGAGATTTATTGATCACAGTTCAGCTTTATTTTATACTGTCACCTGTTTCGATATTTTAGCAGAGATTTGTTCTGTAATCACACAGATTTCCTTTCTTTCTGAATTGACGTATTGGAATAAGACCGATGCTCAAGTAAAAATTATATCTTTTAATTGAAGATCAAACTGTACATGAGTGAGAAACGTTCTGTAATTTGAGTTGCGGTTAGCTCGAGTTAACTCAAGCAAGTTGGATTCTCCCTACTCATGTTTGGGCTGGCGCTGATGATAGTGGCGGTACATGAACGACTTTAACACTATAACCAGCTATAGTCCAATTTCTTTATGTACTAATAAGTGTTCTGTCCCCATGCTCATGAAAATAAATTAATATGTAGCCTGTGTAGGGCCTCGTTCAGTTATATCGCCAGACGTCGTTGGACGCGTCTCCGAGCGTTCCTTTGTATGATCGCTCTGAGTAACTGAACCTGAACGAACAAAGTTGTACGCTCAGGGCGTCGTCCGCAGTCGACGGGCGATAATACTGAACGCACTCTAGGTAGTACGGTCGACCGCAGGTCGGTGGTAACACTTTGACATTAGCAGCATCTTTATTTCGTAAGCAGTAAGGGCGGTTTTCGAATTGACCTGTTACCACTGTCATGCTGTCGACTGTACCGTTGTGCGGTATAGTACACACGGCTACATATCAAGCTATACATTTCCAGTACAAAGCCCGAAACAAACTATCAGACGCGACCAAAGTCGTGACTCGTGCTAGTCGTTGTGCAGACCACAGGGTCTGCACTGCACATTGCGACAGATGCTGGGACATTCGGCGAGCCAGATATTTGTCCAACGTCCGAGCGCCCAAGGTTTGTACGCAACTGTAAGTCACGTCCGATAGTTGGTTTCTAAGTTTCTAGCTCTGACCTCGCATTGTATGAAACGGAAAATGTATAGCTTAACGTGTAGCCGTGCGTACATATTATTTCTATGAATAAACCTGAAACCACATTACCACAGTACGTCTACGAATCGGACGATACAACATTAGCAGCTATTTCCATTGAATATTGTAGAGCATTTTTTATCCTGGAAATAGTAAAACAACATAAACAAAGTAAATAAATAATAGGTAATTTCGAACAAAGAGTGTGATTTAAACCAGTCTAAGCAGAGCCTGTAGTTCCTCTCATAATAGTTTTGTTACCATTTATAAACTGTTGACCTTACTAGTAGTAAGGCACGGGCGGGCCCATAGAGGAAATGAATATAATCAAGTATTCCGTGGGCGGGCCTATATTTCGGTTGTTGATACAGATGGCATTGCTCCCTTTCAAAAACACCCAACCATACAACCATAGTTCTTACAAAACATGGTAGACAATAAATATACTGAAGCTCCAGCCAATGGAAGTGAAAATTAAAGGAAGTACTTAGGTAGTTGTGTAAAAAAAGTATAAAATATAGGTATACATACTTAGGACCAAGGTCCGAGTTACAGAACGTTCCTCAAGTAAAACTTGATATTAAACTGTACACTAGCTATAGCACATAGTCGTTACTTGAGCATCACCTTTATTCCAATACGTCAATTCAAAAAGCCAGGAAATCTGTGCTGAAGACAAGGGCGGATTCAGAGGGGGGGGGGGGTCATGGGGGTCATGACCCCCCTGGGCCTAGGTCAACCACAGTTTTTTGTTTGGGTACCTACATAATTTACTAAATGAATATTCATTGAATGAATGAATGTATGTATGTTGTTACAAGATACAAACAAAATTACTAAATTGAACTCGCATCCAACGGGTTCGGATGCGAGTTCAATTTAGTAATTTTGCCCAATGTGAATAATATTCGCGCGATTTACCCGATTTAGTTTGATTTTGGCGCACCGCCGGCGCCGCGAGATTCTTCTCCAATCACCCCGTCGCGTCACTGTCGATTGAATATTTAGCTAACCATCAACAACAGAAATAACTACTTTCTATGTTAGCCTTATAAAACTTTGCCCGAGTAAAAAGAATTCAAGCACCTTAAACATAGATATTAGTTGACATAAGTTGAGTAATTCATTTTTAGGGTTCCGTAGTCCTACCGCCTGTCCGTCTGTCCTAATCCTTTACAGCTTAATAACTTCTACAGTTATAAACATAAGTAAATGAAATTTTGTTAAAAAATAGTATAGATATAGATCTCAATATTAAAAGAATAAAAAAATCATGATTACGTATTTTAGGGGTGGCGCCCATACATGTGAAATGGGGATGTAAAATTTTTTTTGGCTGCACCCCCTCGTGTGGGGTATCATTGAATAGGTCTACTAAAATGAAGGTAATGTTTCATACATCACTTTTTAGGGTTCCGTAGTCCTACAAGGAACCCTTATAGTTTCGTCATGTCCGTCCGTCTGTCCATCTGTCCGTCTGTCCGACTGTCCGTCTGTCCGTCTATCCGTCTGTCCGTCTGTCCGTCTGTCCTAATCCTTTACCGCTTAATAACTTCTACAGTTATTATAAACATAAGTAAATGAAATTTTGACAAAAAATGGAATAGATATAGATCTCAATTTTAAAAGAATACAAAAATCTTGATTACGTATTTTAAGGGTGGCGCCCATACATGTGAAATGGGGATGAAAATATATTTTTCGCTGCACCCCTCGTGTGGGGTATCGTTGAATAGGTCTACTAAAATGAAGGTAATGTTTCATACACAACTTTTTTATCAGGTATACCATCTGCGAAACACAGTTCGCCAAAGTGGCTTGCAATGTGTCCCCCCCCCCTGCCATTTCTAAACTATGCAACGTAGAAACTTATAGTCTTCAACATTGATAGACCTTTATAAAAACTCTCTTTTAAAATTATTTTGAGTATAATGTGATTATAAATTTTTGAGTTATAGTGAGAATACTGAAAAATACTTAAGACGTCCTAGTTCATAGGTCATTGACCTTAGAGAAAAATGATCGTAGCAAATAATGCTCCTTTAGTTACTTTCTATTTAAAAAAATCACATAAAGAAACACACTTCTTAAATTTAGCTTCATAAATTTAGCGCTAGGTGGCGCTGTTTGCAAAAACTAAAATAGCAATGATTAATATTCGATTTGATTCGTTTGTAATTAGACCTACTTAAGGAACCCTATAATACTGAGCATGGCCCGACATGCTCTTGGCCGGTTTTTATCAGATGTACATACCATCTGCGAAATATAGCCTGCCAAAGTCGCTTGCAATGTGTGTGCAAAGCCCCCCCCCTGCCATTTCTAAACTATGCATCGTAGAAACTTATAATCTTCCACATTGACAGACCTTTGTAAAAACTCTCTTTTAAAATTATTTCGAGCATATTGTGATTATAAATTTTTGAGTTATAGAGAGAAAACTGAAAAATACTTAAAACGTCCTAGTTCAAAGGTATCATTATACCTTAGAGAAAAATGATAATAGCAAATAATGCTCGTTTAGCTACTTTCTATTTGAAAAAATCACAAAAAGTAACTTTGTGTTATTCTGACGCCATCTAGCGGCGTCAAACAACACTCTCTGGGTCGCCAATGCTGCCGTCAAGTGCCGTCTATTACATTTGGCACTGTATAGCGCCATCTAACGGCTACTGACATCACTCTCTGAGTCGCCAATACTGCCGTCTATTGCAAAAACTAAAATAGCCGTGATTAATATTCGATTTGATTTGTTTGTAACACCTACTTAAGGAACCCTATAATACTGAGCATGGCCCGACATGCTCTTGGCCGGTTTTTGAAAATCGGAATGGAAAAACAATATTTCAATCAAAACGCTCTTAAAACTCAAGAAAGTAAATAAAAACTGGGTTTGTTGAAAAATACCAAAAAAAAACAAATTTATATTTAGTTATTTACGCTAAAGCGTCTACTATTAGCCGCTCTAGACGCCGCAAGAACAGGTTGCGCTCAAATAAATACGTACACTTTTGTCACGGAATATCTATGCTTTTGTGAATAGCTAATCAGTTTGTTAGTGAACAGTCCAAAAATTTTCGAGCTCGCTTCGCTCGCGCTTATCTTTCTAACCTTCCTGTGTGGGCGTATGTTGTAAACAGCTATTCTGTAGTTAATTCAAAGCCAAGACTGAGAAAAAAATTCGTATTCTGCAAAGAGAAAATCTAAAGCTCTAACATTCACTTAAATTCATGCAAAAATTACGAAAATCCTAGAATTTTATTGGTTGAAAGTTTTTTGCAAGAAGGCGATTCTACACCCTCCTTTTAAAAAAATTGATCCGGGACTGGATATAAGTACGCGACCCCCCCTGACACAAAGGCTGGATCCGCCCTTGGCTGAAGAGCTGTCTCGACCACACATGCGTGATCACAGAGCTGCTCAAACACCAAGTGGTAATAGTTTCGAATAAAGCTACAATGAACTCAGCTGAACTGTGATCATTATCTCTTTGTCATTGACCAATGAATCTGCTTGAGGAATATTCCAAAGTTAAAGCTCAAATCAAAACTGGTTTTAAAGTGATCAAAGCTCAAGTTTATTTAGGTATAATAGGGGCCTCAATGATGTCATATTAATAAAACTAAATAAATATGGAAGTTTATGTAAAGAAATCAATTGAACAATTCCTATCATGGTTTGGACATATGATGAGGAGGAATGAAGAGCATGTTACAGGGAAAGTTTTAAGTATGAATTTGGATGGCTATAAGAAAAGAGGCAGACCAAAGAGATCATGGATGGATTGTGTGTAAGATAACATGAATAGAAAGAAAGTGAACAGGGAGATGACGGCTGATAGAGATGTAAGGAAGAAAAATACATGCTGCACCGACCCCAAATAAATTGATAAAAAAAAAAAAAAACAAAATGGGATAAGGGCAGGAGGATAATGATTATTAGGATGGTGAAACGAGCTAACGGCCCACCTGATGTTAAGCGGTTACCATTGCCCATAACAATTGCAATTCCACTTAGGCTGTTGCCTAAATGTTATTGCGAGTCCGTTCACCAAACTGAGTCATAAGGTGAGTCTCACGTGATCGTAATTTCACTGGCACCCGTACCCTTCGCACCGAAACACAGCGATGCAAGCATTACTGTTTTTCGGTAGATGTAGGGTAGGGACAGTTGGGGTAGAATGAAACGAAAAAGTTATTTGGAGTTTTTATCCACGATATTGATAACACCACTGTAAAGTTTCACTGAGCCCCGACCAAAAAAGATTTTTTTCAAAACAACGTTCTATAAGAAACACAAAGTAGTTGTCTCTTTAAAGTTTGACAATTAACATAACATAACATCACGCCTGTATTTCCCCGAAGGGGTAGGCAGAGGTGTAATAGTACACCCACATTTCGCCAGTTATGTTATAGTCCCATGTAATAGGGGGCGAGCCTATTGCCATTGACCGGGCACAAATCCAGACTCCGGGCTGCTACTGAGAATTTCCTAATGAAAAAAACCCAATAACACTGCCCGACCCGGGAATCGAACCCAGGACCCCACGCTCAGCAGTCGCGCTTGCAACCACTAGACCAACGAGGCAGTCAAGTTTGACAATTAATCTTATGAAAACTGCTATTTCATAATAAAAAAAATCTCAACTGTTGTGTATACTTTTTCATTGAAAACAAAAGATCTCAGGAAGATCACAGGCACAAAATCTAACTTTTACATAACAAAAACGATTTTTTTTCTCTAAATCGACCGCCATGCGACTTGTCCACTTGTGACTAACTTCACTTGCGTATGATACTATGCCGCTATTGGTCAAACCAAAAGCACACGAATACATTGAAAATTGAAATTTTCAAGAGCTATGTTTTAGTGTATCCCGCGTTTCAACGAACCCCAACTGCCCCTAAGTACGGTGGTAGTATACTTCCCCGGAAGAGCTCTTTCACAAAGGAGCTCTACTACTACTACAATTTCTTTAACTCGAAAAATAAATTTGCATACCGAATAAATTCTTCTCCAATTTCAGGTTCAGATAAGAAATAATTTCGTTCCAAAAGTGCCTTATTTCGTCTTTCTATAGCATTTTTCAGTTTATTGTCGCTAAGAATGTTTTCTTCACTATTTTGACCGTGTTTTATTAATGGTTTCACAATTTCATTGCATGTAGGTTTAATAAGCAGTGCCCAAATATCGCACTTGTCAGCAATGCCCTGAATATTCTCAAGTAACTTCGATCGTTTACTCCACACTCTTGACACGCCATCGTTCTGTTACACCAGCGAAGTTGATATTATAACGGGATTAGTTCAATACTTAACAAGAATCAGGCAAATCCATAGATTATTGGCAAATCTAATAGATTTTTTTGCTTTGTAGGCTTTGATAATGGAACTAGTAGGTCTATCTAGGTGGGATACAAGATATTATGGCAAAGACAGACATTGCGACTCTTGCGATCTTGAATTTGAATTCGAGTTAGTGTCAAATCGTACTGCATTTTTCTAGGAATTGACACTAACTCGAATTCAAATTCGATTGATACATCAGTCGGGATCGGGAGTAAGGCTCTTAACAAAGATGGAATTGCGTAATATTAATATTGCAATTATTGTATCGTCCCGATCACAGAAATAGGAGAGTAATTAGAATGGCTATTACGATTACTTAGTACGAGAAGCAGTGTCGCCAAAATCACACATAACTGTAATACCTGGTACATTACAATACACAAAAAACCGCGACGTGATTGTGTCCCAATTTAAAATTCAAATTGGGCCTTAAACTCGTACAGTGTTTATTTAATTCAATCTTAATGCGAGTTTTTAAAATTTGTTTTTAACGATATGTCAAAATCACTTGGGACGTAATTATTTTTAACGCATTTTACGCATGCGAAGCGAAATCTAACGATTTACCTAAATTGTGGAAAGAAAAAATCGCTTACGAGCAGGATTCGAACCTGCGCTTCCTGGCTCAGTACGACAGTGCTTTAGCCACTAAGCTACCGTGAACACTGCTCGTGGTATCGAAATTCTCATCCATTTGGTACATCTTTGGGTGACGTCAGCGATATCTTATTAAGAAACAGTGTTTCTAACCGACTCGACTAACTTTGCAGTTAATTCAAAGTCGTATAGATATGCCTACCCTTACCATAGAATAGATAATAATACTAGTATTATTGTCTATTCTTATGCCTTTACTAATTATTTTTATTATTTTTAACGCATAAGCGTGCAAAGCAGTAAGAACGGTTTTCGCACTTCAAATGTTACCCCTGACGTGCGCATAGATAAAACAACATTCATGAAATACATTTTTTTATTATTCTTCTACCCTACTCACAGACCAGAAAGCCTCAAGACGCCGCTAATACAAAGTTTTGCATGAGAACACAGTGCTAAAATGTTGCCGGACACAGGGCGGACGGCGCGTTATGATTGGTCGGCTCAAAAGTTCGGTGGTATGATTGGTGCCGCTTGCTGACGGAGTGACGTCCCGATTGGTGGCGGGGCGTATGATATGCAGTGCTACTGCATATGCTTGGTGACCGAGGGTATCTGGCTAATCGGCGTCTAGAGGCGTACCTACTTGTCTGTCACTCTGCTAAACTCTCTCTGTCAACAAACTTACAGATTTTTCACGAAGCTCTTCCAATTCTTTGCAACAGCTATTCACTTGATCGGCGAGAGCGTTGTGTCGTGTTCTAACAACAATTAACTGATGCAGCAGCTTGTCAGTAGCAAGTATAAGAAATTGGTATTCTTTTGTCAGTTTCCCCAGATGTGTCAAAGCATCGCGTATTGTTCGGTTGAGTGACAGGATCGCGTTATCCACTGTTGTATTCAAAAACATTTGTAGGTATACTGACGGTTGGATTACATTATACTGCAATGGCAGACGGAATCTCGCTAAACAAAAAGTGAAGAACCCATAGTAAGACGGCTTGCTTAAAAGATAGGACGCACACATTCACACCCATAGCGTTAGTACTATTAGATATTCTGTGCCCATAGTGAGACAAAAAGCCGCAATTACGCAACAAATCTCGTGTGATGTTAGTTATTGTCGTAGTGACATAAATAAAATAGCAATATAGGTATATCTGGTGTGTTAAAATTCTGTCGAAATGATAGTGGTTTTGGGAAGAAACTAAGTGGTTCCATCTTTTTTTAGCAAGATTCTGTCCACCATTTTTTATTCGTCCGAGCTGCAATATATAGAAAAGAACTAATAATAAAAAAATTAATTAACAAAAACAAAAAACCCGACTGCGTGTAAAAATAACAGAAAAGATATAAACAAGACTTATCAACACGCAGTCGGAGGCTACGTATGTTTTTGGTCATGAATTACATAATCATTCATAGGTAGCCTCCGCCTGCGTGTTGATAAGTCTTGTTTATATCTTTTCTGTTATTTTTACACGCAGTCGGGTTTTTTGTTTTTGTTAATTAATTTTTTTATTTTAATTTTTTTAGTTTTGTCATGTTTTATTTATCATGCTATTAATGTTTTTTTTGAAAAGACAAATTCATTTTTAACGTTGTACATTTTGTTGTTTTTTAGCATTTTTCATTCCAAATTACATTTAAACATATAAGTTGTATATATTTTTGTAAAGCATTTATAAAACCCTTTATTTTGATACCCCACTCGATAGTTTTTGACGGAAAAAAAAAAATTTTGGAGAGGTAATATGGCGCCAAAAAGCGGCCATTTTAATTTTTTAAATTTTGATGTACCCAGTGTCACTCTCAGAATTAAGACGAATCTAACGACACCTCTCAATCTCAAATCCATCAAGCCGTTTAGGCCACAGAGCGTGCCAAAGAAATATACATACATACATACATACATACATACATACACTCGAAAAACATAACCCTCCTTCTGGCGCAGTCGGGTAAAAAGATCATTTGGCAGTCAAACTCAAAACACATCATAGCTTGGCGCGGGCGACGCGGCGCGTGAATAATGTAATCCGCGCGCCATTTTTAACTGACGAAAAAAAAGGAGGAGGATCTCAATGCGACGCGTATCTTTTTTTTTTTTATTTTTTTTTTTTATGTATGTCCCCGCATAACTTTTTACAGTATGGTCCGATTTTGATAATTCTTTTTTTAATGGATAGGGTATATCTCGAAGTTGGTCCCATTTAAATTTCAAAATCAAAATCCACCCCTAAGGGTAGGAAAACAGGGGATGAGTGCTTGTTCACCCACTGAATTTTTACCTGTTAACCGATTCTATTGAAACTTGGCACACATAAATGTAGTTCTAAACACTTCAACATAATAGAGACCTGGAGTTAGATTATAGCCACAAAAAAATTTAAAATAAAACTTTTTTACAAAAAATTGAACCGACGAAAACAGAAACTAAAAAGCGAAAAATAACAAATTATGAGTCGGCGCCAAACAACCAATCAACGAAGATCATTAAATTACTTTAAATAAATAATAAAAACAACGTAACATTAAATACAACGTGAAATTGTCAACGATAAACAATAACTTTCCAAAAATGCGTTCTCCGCTCGGCCACTTGCAACTTGCACGCACTTTGCTTGTTAAAAGTTTGTTTGGCGCCGACTCATAATTTGTTATTTTTCGCTTTTTACCCGACTGCGCCAGAAGGAGGGTTATGTTTTTAGTTTCTGTTTTCGTCGGTTCAATTTTTTGTTAAAAAGTTTTTGTCACTTTTTTTCCTCGCAAGTGTGTTGAGAAACATGAAACGCGTGAGCATTGTTCATTATACTCTCAGCTTCATTAAACCCTCGCCTTCATTATGCAATCCAGCCTCTAGTATAATGAACAACTTAGCTCACTTACATGGAAATTCGAATTAGGTATGCGCGATCTTCGCGCATATTATTTTATAGCTATTTTAAATCCTCACAAGATTTTGAATCACAGAGTATTAGTAGGTAGGTATATTATCGAGTCACACAAACTCAGACCGCTCAGACCAATAAAACAAAGATAACTTACATTCACGTTTTTCTCTTAGTTTGACCTCATTATCTTGTTCTTGGAGCTTAATTTTTTCAATTGTTGCTCCTATAGGATTGTCCATTATATGAATGAGAACGTGAATTTTTATTTTGTGAGATGCTTCGTTATAACTTTTAAATTCTACTTTGTACTGCGGCCTCTGATAAATTTAAACAAGACAAAGACACAAATTAAAAATTGTGTAATGGAACGAAAATTCAAAATTGTTTTTTTAAATTGTTTTTGATTTTGTATTTCGGTTGGTGCGCCTGCGAATTGCCAAAAGCTCTATGTGATTTTGAGCAAGTTTTGAGAGACCAAAACTGTTTTCTCCAGTAAATAGATAATTTAAAATAAATAAATAATAAATTTTATTTCTCTCTTCACAAAAGTTCGCATAATATAAATACATTTACGTGACATATAGGTGAGTAGAAGCCCCTTTGCGAGAGGCTGGAGTGCGTACCTACTAGGGAAACCCTAAACTTTATCAACATTTTGTAAAGCTAACTTTTCAATTTTTCACTATTGGACTAACGGCTAAGATTATTCACGATATACCCTTAGACCAACAGAAAAAGGTAGACGGCGCATGTGTTAACACAAGCGTTCAAAGATGTGATGCATGCTTTACAAACTTGTGTGCGTGACCTTGTGTCGCACGCAGTTGCCATGCATCTGTGTGCTTAGTAAAAAATGTTTCCACCGAAAACAAATTTACCCCATTTTATATTTTAAGGACAATATGTAAATGTAAATAAAACATATTTTTTTAATGATACGTTTAATAAAAGAGAATAATACTAAAAACCTTTGTGTTGTGTTAATTTCCGGTAGTACTGTCTTTTCTTACCGACTTCTGGGTATACCATCTAATTTAGATATAAAGTATGATGGAATATTATCTTTAGGTACTTTTCATTAACAGACCTTATTCAATTTGTTTTCTGGTTTATGCCGGAGAAATTATACATACGTGATACACGTGATCACGTGTATCATATAATAGTGATATTATTATCCTTTGAAAATGGCCGCGGGAGTGTGTGGCGGGCAGAGTAGGACGCGTCGATTAGAATAAGTATGACAACAAAAATCACCACTACAACGTGTTATTGAAATAACTGAAAACCTCTTAAGGGGTCATTGTACTCATCAGTATGAACAACTTTTATTACGGGACCAAACCAGAAATCGCGAAAAAAAATCAGCAGATCCTTACATTTTGTCGATTCATGTGAACACAAATGTAGGTAACAGACTAACAGATGATTTTTATGACGATTTCGGGGATGGTAACATAGTAAAAGTTGTTCATACTGATGAGTACAATGACCCCTTAAGAGGTTTTCAGTGATTTCAATAATACGTGGTAAATTCTACAATAATTTATGAAAATAAATAATTACTTGCCATACCAATTTATTACAATAAGTTGGGGTGTCTGAAGTTTTAAGCCATTGAAATAACACATCGTAATTAAATTAAGTATTATATGAATGGTTCAAAATAAATAAAAACAGCAAACCGATGGCCAAATTACGAAAGTTACTAATCCAAAAAACATCATCAGACCCAAACGTCACCCGTATTTTAGGGGTATTTTTGATTTCGATTTGCTGGTCACACCGATAACAATACGTCAGGTTTTGTGTTCCAACCGTACATTACGAAATTTTATTGTATTTATAATTTAAAATTACGTAAAATCAAGTACTTCTTTGTGAAATGTAATCCCGCAAGGCTTTTTTAGTGTCAGCGAGTTATTTTTACACGTATTCACAACACAGGAAGGCATATTAAGACCATAAACAATACTGTCAATGTGACGTCTAGCGCGTTCGGTATCTCGCGTCGCACTGGAACGCGATCAGCTTCCTATTTCAAATTCAGCTTCCTTTACCCTGCTTCCTTGTGACAGCGCGGTACTCTGTCTACCTTTTTTCTGTTGTTCTAAGGATATACCTTACTAGAGATAGAAATTTGACATAAAGGACAAATGATGTCAGATTTCTATAATATATATATATATATATTTTTTATTCTTATTGGGCTTGCGTTTGACCGCCAACTCACCTGATGTTAAACGATGGTGCACAATCAATCAATCGTGGATAGATAGATATTGGCTGTATGAGATAACTACCAAACAACTCGGATAACTACAATGATATAACAATAATTACCAGATTTCAATTCAAAACTTTATACTACTTTTTTTTTTTGTTCAGGTAGTTCAGGCTTGAAGGGCTTTTGCGAAAACTGTCGATCTGGCAGGCCTCACCTGCGGGGCATTTCACTGCTATTCATAAACGTTCGAAAAGTTTCCGTTTCTGAACTGAAATTTGAGCGGCAAAATGGCAAAAAAAAAAAAAACGACCACTTCCTGAGAGTTTGAAGGCGATAAAATAAAGGACAATGCCCACAGATGGGCCCATTTTTGGCGCCATGTCAAAACTGTATGTAATTCAAAAATTATGTCTTATTTTTCAATTTTTATCTGTTCTTTATCAACATTTATTTCACCCTAGCATTAAAAAACATAATAAATATGTATTAAACTGAATCGTAAGTATATCCTCCATTCAAACCGAACGAAATTGTTGCCAGATATAAGACTATTTCCACAAATAATCGGAATCGATTCTAAATAGCGATACTTCTACGAATTCACTTTTACTGTATTTCAGATGCTATTAAACTAGACTTATCTTGATTGATTGATTTCTTATTTTTTCTTTCCACAATTTATATCTTTAGATTTCGGTTCTCATGCGTAATTCCGTTAAAAATTATAAAAAATCACTCATCGACGTCAAATCAATAGAAATTGCAAAACATATTTTTGAAATCTTTTTGTACAGAAAAATAAGATGATTCTTTGCTTTAAAATACCTATGCATTTATTGTAAATATTGTTATAATCATTTTAAAATAACTGAAATATTACTTATAAAATCGATATTAATTAATACACCCAAAAACTTAAAAGCTTGCAATCTTATTATTTAAAAAATACTACAAAATCTATTAACAAAATAATTATATCTTGCAACACCATACATGGTGTCTCTGGATGTCCTTATGGGTGCGTTCAGTTATATCGCCCAACGATGCACGGAGCGTACTTATCAATCAGTTAAGGAATTGGAAAAAAATAGATTTCTCTTAAACCAGGGTGAAAAAATTAAAATCGTTTGCAGAATAATAAAAGATCATTCTTGGTCTACAAAATAAGACTAAAACCGCCGTGACATGGCAATTTTTTTTGAGGGGCCTAAAGCTCCTAAGAGAATGGGCAATGTCCTTTGGATGAATAACTAACATTTTGTGTATTATTGATCTTTTCCCGGTAGGTACTTTCTTAACAGAGTAGTACCTATATACCAAAGAATTTTTTAAACTGTGAAATTGTGTGAAATACCCTCAGAGGACCGACTAAGGGTGGTATGCCACTGGTAAAATTTCTTTGTCCAATAAATTTATTTGATGATCAGTGTTTTTTTACCATAAAGGTATTATACTGACGTAATAAAGACACTGTCACCTCATTATCACGTCACCGAAAGCAAAATGAGTTTATGTGCGAAATTGACACGTGTAGGGGTGATTTTTAGTGATGTGACATGGACGTTTCCGCATTATCGATATAATTCAACCAGCCTTACTTTTAAGGAGTGGTAGTATTTTAAAACTGCTAAGCTATTAAGTAACTATTGTTTTAAAATTACAGATATTCGAGACATAATTTTATTTGTTTTAAAAGATTGAGTTACGCAATTAAGGGCTATATTATAATTACATTATTAATGTCACGAAGGTAAGGAATACATAAGTAAGAAATAAAAAAATCAATTAATCATCATTTCAGCCGTAAGACGTCCACTGCTGGACACAGGCCTCCCCCAAGCATATATTGGGGGGATATGCCATAATCGCCACGCTTGGCAGGCGGGTTGGCGATCGCAGTTGGTTGGTTAAATACTCAGAGAACGCTGCTGCCCATCCTCTGGTGAATCCCTTAGTCGCCTTTTACGACACCCATGAGAAGATATAGGCTGGTGCAATTCTTTACGTCCGGCACCACACGGAACATTTTACAATTAATCATATTAGTTTTAATTAGGTGTATAGAAAGGTTTTCAATCCCGGAACTAAGTACCTATACACGATTCCGGAATTGGTCAAATTGTTGAATTTTGATGAAAAATTACAATATCTATGAACTTGACAAGTTTTCTTGTCCAGTCAACTTAAGTTACACATCAGACTTATACATTATAATTTTATCGACTTAGATTTAGAAACATCAGTGTTTCGATAATTTCTAGTTATTAGTTAGTTTTTATTTCAAATAGGCAAAGAATTAAATGTCGAGAATTTAGTTGCACGATTCCAAAAACAAAGATATAGGATCTTTGTTTTTGGAATCGTGCAACTAAATTCTGAGGATGAAATTGGAGGTGGAGCAAGAACCTGGCCATGATTTTCAATTCGATACAGACGAACGAATCATATAAAATCAAGTCTGCGTCAGCTCAAGAAAGAGTTTTCTCAGCGGCAGGCTAAATTTGCAACCGGCTAAGAATCTATCTCTTAGCATTCGCATACTTGACAATCTAGCATTTGCAAGAACCCATTTTCTAAATATGGTATATTTTTACAAATTGAATCTTCTTCTTCTTCGTGTCGACATGAGCTACATAATAATAATAGCTCATGTCGTGGGGAAAAGATTAGCCAGTCAGCAGGTTGATAGCGGGGCTGACTGCCCAGAGTGCGCCGGACGATCAATTAAATATCGTCACTCGTGGAGGCTCTTTTAATGCACAAATTGAATGATCACATGAGACTTTCCGTCTTCATGTCTCAGTTTGGCGAACCGACTTGCAGTACCATTCAGGTAACAGACTAGTTGGTATTTCAGTCGTTATGGGCAAAGGTAACCGCTTAACATTAGGTGGGTCTTTAGCTCGTTTCGCCATCATATAACATGAAAAATAAGTGTATAAAACTTTTTTGTTGTATTTTTTGTATCTATGAGATTTGTTTTAGTAAAAAGGACCTATCTGATCAAACTTAGAGCCGCGGATAGCAACCTAGTCCCTTCCATGATTAAGATGCTCTATGAAGTTTCATGGGAATTTGTATTCCATGAGAACAGCAAGACCAGTGGTTTCTAGCAATGATGACCAAAGAGCCCAGTTCGCGCGCCGTTAATACTGATGATCTCCCGATATACGTGTGTGGTCATATTTGAAGAGCTTATTTATTGAGTGCTATCGAACAACTTTTACTACGAGGTCAACCCTGAAATCTAATAAAAAACAGCTATTCCCTACATTAGTGTTCACACGAATCGACAAAATGTAGTAAACAGAAGATTTTTTTCGCGATTTCAGGGTTGCTCCAGTTATAATAATGTACTCTGTGGTTGCTCCCATAGTAAATGTTGTTCGTTATGATGAGTTTTTATTTATTTTATTTATTCAATCACAGGTACAATTTCTTTAGCTTTAATTTACTGGAAAACTCACCTAACTATCAAGTTTAACGGCGAGATGCGCTCATACATATGTATATTATCTTACCCTTACGTAAACATGCAACATGAAAACAAACTTAATTAGCAACAAATCAAACCGTAGGTATGGATCGTTGGTGATTTCATTAAACGATACAGTTATCCTTAAAATATCTACTGCAAACCCTGTAATTTTTTCGAGGCTTTCAGCTTTTTTTATATTTTATTTTATTGTATAGGATGGCGAAACGAACTAAAGGCCCACCATATGTTAAGCGGTTACCTTTGCCAATAACAACTGCAATACCATCTAGGCTGTTACCTAAATGGTACCGCAAGTCGGTTCGCCAAACAACATGAAGATGGAAAGTCTCATGTGATTGTAATTACACCGGCACCCGTACCATTCTGACCGAAACACAGCAATGCAAGCATCACTATTTGGCGGAGAATAGTAGATACGGTGCTTATTCGTTTTAACATTTGTGCCCATCCATTTTTCTTTAATAACAGCATTTACAGGAAATCTGGAAGTTATGAAGTTAGCCGGTCAATATTTTACAGCATTTTTAGCCCGGCCGCACATTGTCATAAAATAGCACCGTATTTACATTTTAATATGTCAAAAGCAGACATACGATTCGGAAAATTCTGTCAGTCTGCGGGGCTGGTACTAAAATTAACTGTATAAATGTAAAATAAGCATTATGAAAGTAGTATTGTCCTGCAGATACTTACCTGTGAAACGTCTCTTTGCCATAGACGTACAACATACTATTATAACATCGTAAAAGTACAACCATGGTATAGGTTAAGGTGCGTCAGATTTTTTCTGTGATCAATGAATGAATCATTGTGATTTCCTTCCAATGTGCGGCCGGACTAAATCAACCTTTCAATACTTTCAACCGACTTCAAAAAAAGGAGGAGGTTCTCAATTCGATTGTATTTTTTTTAAAGCAGTAAGGGACACTAACTTGTTACATGTATGGTGCTAGGTAGTACAAAAAATATATAATTGAAACTATCGACATATCGATATATTTTGAGCAATCCATATGCGAAACGGTTTCATTTTCACGTACACAATATTTTTTTATCTAACACATAATTATTTAAAATAACATATTATATTGAAAATACGGTATTTACTGCATGTTATGAATGCATTACTAAATGATTTAAAGAATAACTTCTATGAAAATAAGCATTATGAAAGTTGTATTGTCCTGCAGATACTTACCTGTGAAACATCTCTTTCTTTAGGTTAATAATGTAAATTACATAGCAGTATAACACAGAACACTACACCAATACGATTATTGATATTAATTGGATAAAATACAGAACGATTGTGAAATAAATCATAAAATAATACGAGATTATATTTTGATGGGACGCTATGGGAGATTACAATTTTCAAAATCGGTTCTACTGACATTTTATTATGTCTCTTTCTAGCATATAGGTTTTTTCGTAATGATCGGTATCTCAGTCGCACACTGTAGTGGTCTATTACGTTAGTATAGAAATGTCTTTGTTTTTTACATACAACATTTGATGAAAATTATTCAATTTCTTTGATCAAAGTCGAGTGGCATGTACATGTATCATTAATCTGTGGAGTGGCATACTTTGACTTCGGTTACCCGGGTTACCCGGGAAATACTATAAACAATCAATGACGGCATCATACACGAGGTTGTAAAAAGAAAATGCAAAGATAATAATTTTAATAACACTGCACAATGGAGAATCCTGACGCGAACGGTTATGTAAATGTTACTTGGCCAAGTAAAAATATTCCACATGGGGGTATCTTTCATACGCGTGTGGCGGAAACAACGGACAGTCAACAACACTTACTCAAAGGTATACGTTAAATCCGTTAAATCAATATTATTTACAATTCGTGTTTGCTCAAATCATGCTCAAAACTCCTTTATAAAAAACCGGCCAAGTGTGTCGGACTCACGCAGTAAGGGTTCCGTACCACCCATCGACCTGATACCCCATAGAAACTTATTTAATTAGCGAGAGTTTATCAAAAGACATCAACGATCGTTTGCTAAACTACATTACATAGTATGCACTATAATCAGACCAAGTTTGACGCTGGTATCTATTACCGTTTCGAAGATAGAGCAGGAACAAAAACGTTAAAGAAAGAAAGAAAGAAAGAAAGAATCATTTATTTGCGTAGAATACAGGTGGTACCAGAGATAAAAATGAAAAAAAAATGCATGTTTTTCGAGGTTTCTTGTATGGGGACCCCCATAATGTTTACCCACATGGTTACCTATTACCGTAACAAAGTACAGCCCCGTGACAGACAGACGGACGGACGGACGTACAGCGTAGCGAGAGTAATAGGGTTCCGTTAGCACCCTTTGAGTACGGAACCCTAAAAAGGAGTGTATCTTGCCTATCGTAGTGCTATAATAAATAATTCATATGTTAATCAATAAAATAATAATTATTACGGATGACATACCTAACGGTGAACAAAGGTAGCTGTTGTCATTATACTCACATTATCCTACTCCTGGATCTGTCAAAGGCATTTGACACCGTCTCCATTCCGATTCTACTCACTAAGTTGGATAAAGTTGGTGTAAGGGGTATGGCTCTCAATTTATTCCGCGACTATTTGACAAACAGGACACAAGCTGTCACGATTGGGGGATTTACCAGTGAGGATGAGGGGCTGGATTTTGGGGTTCCGCAGGGAAGCATTTTGGGCCCAACCCTCTTCACTATATACATAAACGACCTTTGTGAACTGAAGTCCTCCAATTGTCAAGTTTTTGCATATGCAGATGACATCGCACTATTTATTCACGGTCCCACCTGGACTGATGTTAGAGTTCATGCAGAAACTGCCTTAAGTAAAGCCATGTTTTGGCTGTCACGAAACCTACTTACGCTCAACGTTGGTAAAACTAGTTTTATTACTTTTTCACTAAGCAGTTCTGCTCTTCCACCTTTGGGTACCTTCTTTTTAAGAGCCCACACATGCATAGATTTTTCTTCCAACTGTGATTGTTTGTCAGTGGCTAGAACCTCCACTATTAAATACCTTGGAATTAATATTGACCAATCCATGAAATGGCAATGCCATATTGTTTTTCTAACTTCACGCGTCAGAAAACTAATTTACGTTTTTAAACTTCTCCGTAATGCCGCCAATTTGGAGACACTAAGAATGACATATCATGCGTTATGCCATTCACTTCTATCATATTGCGTCACTGCATGGGGTGGGTCAGCCAAGACTATATTCTTACCTTTAGAAAGGGCACAGAGAGCTGTTCTCAAAGTTATGACCAAAAACACCTTTCGGTATCCAACTACACAACTTTATAGTGATACAGCTGTTCTAACTGTGAGACAGCTCTTTATACAGCAAACGATCCTCAGGAAACACGCAACCTTAACGTTTGATCCTTCAATTTATAAAACCAAACGTCGGTCAGTCATAGTTTGCCCCCCAATCAGACACAGAACAACAATGGCTAAAAGGCATTACGTAGTTGTAAACGGTTTCTTATATAATAAAATTAACAAAACTCTAAACCTATATGCCTTACGCAAAAATGAATGTAAAATAAAACTGAAGAAATGGCTCTTGACATTAGATTACACAGCAACTGAAAATCTCAGAAATCAACAATTTAACACGAATAATTGACTACAAAATAAAAATATAATTAAAATAAGGCAAACATTCCGAGACAGGGAGATGTGATCTCTCCGAAACTGTTCACTGCTGCATTGGAGGATGTCTTCAAGGTTCTGGACTGGAATGGGCTAGGCATCAACATAAACGGCGAGTACATCACTCACCTTCGGTTTGCCGACGACATAGTAGTCATGGCTGAGACCATGGAGGACCTCGGTACAATGCTCGATGACCTCAGTAGAGCTTCCGATAGAGTGGGTCTTAAAATGAATATGGACAAGACAAAGGTTATGTCGAATTCCCATATAGCACCCATTCCCGTAAGCATCGGAGAATCTACACTCGAAGTTGTTGACGATTATGTATACCTAGGACAAACTGTCCAGCTAGGTAAGTCCAACTTCGAGAAAGAGGTCAATCGTCGAATCCGACTCGGTTGGGCAGCGTTCGGGAAGCTACGCAATATCTTCTCGTCCAAAATACCGCAGTGTCTCAAGACGAAAGTCTTTGACCAGTGTGTGTTGCCAGTAACTACTTACGGTACTGAAACGTGGTCGCTCACAATGGGCCTGATAAGAAGGCTCAAAGTCACTCAAAGGGCAATGGAGAGGGCTATGCTCGGAGTGTCCCTGCGTGATCGAATCAGAAATGAGGAGATTCGCAGGAGAACGAAAGTAACCGACATAGCCCGAAGAATTGCCAAACTTAAGTGGAAGTGGGCGGGGCACATTGCTCGCAGAACGGATGGCCGATGGGGCAGTAAAGTTCTGGAGTGGCGACCGCGTACTGGAAGGCGCAGCGTGGTTAGACCCCCCACAAGGTGGACCGACGACCTGGTGAAGGTCGCGGGAATCCGCTGGATGTGGAAGGCACAGGACCGGTCGTTGTGGCGATGCTTGGGGGAGGCCTATGTCCAGCAGTGGACGTCTTTCGGCTGAAATGATGATGATGATGATGATGAAACATTCCGAAACTGCACCCTATAGTCTTACGCACATCTATCGCTCACACTAACACAAATACACCTTACACACATAAAACATCCACACAAGAACTCATAACACAAACCCATTCAAGTACACACACACACTTTCACCTGATGTGAATGTGGCATATAATTAGTTAGTTTTTTTACCACTTTTTAGGAAGACCTGTTTAACAGTAGGTCTTTGCGTTTCTGTGTAATTTGTGAACTGATTCCCTATATACAGGCATGCCTACATTGGGAATCCAGTGATTCAACTGCAACTTTTTGCTACGATTGATGTAAACAAGTTATTAGTGCGGCGACGGAGCAATCACCTAGCACCCGTAACACAGGTTGACTCCTAGCTCGGGACTGGGTCTTGCTCTGTCTCCCACGTAAAATTCCAGATGTATCTGTCGCTCAATCTAGTACTTAAGTTGACCTGTACTCATACGTTTATAAATAAAATTATGATTAAATTATGATTATGATTATTTTAATTGAATTTGATATAATAAACAATAACCAATTTTAAAAAGAGTATATCCATGGAGTTGCTTGCCGGTTGGAGAACCATAGAACCCACAATTTGGAACCGTGCAACTAGAGCCTGACGTTTCAAAAGTGTCTGTAAATAGGTGTAGATATTTGATATAAAAAACATTTGAAGGTGAATTCCTTAAGAAAACACCAGTAAACTGTTTTTCTTAAGTATCATACCGGTGGTGCGGAGCGGACGGGGTGAAATAATATGTTTTCATTGGGGTGCTTGGCCAGAAAACCTCCTCGTGTGCCTAACGGCTGCTGGTTCTTCTGGATATATCTCGACTCTCGAGGGAACAGCAGTTGTTGGGCCGGTGCACGCAAATGGGGAGTTGCTTCACGTGCCCCTCTGATGCAAGCAAAGGGCACTGTGGAAGTGTGGAGGAGCAGGGGCGGGCCCGGTGTGCACTCACCCTGCCATTGGGCAGGCAGCGGAGGGACTGTCCTTCCCAGCCCCCATCTATCTCGTAACCCCAGCAGTGCCCGCTGAGTAGTACTCTCGCGTCTCTTGGGACCGAGGGTCTTGGCTACGCCGCCCGAACCGCGAGGAAGAAAACCTCTATAAAAAAATACTGCAGGATGAGGCCTGGGAGCAGCAGACTCGGGGTAGTCTGCTGCCCGACCAGCAGCTGGCGTAGCTGGCACAGCTGGCGTAGATGACACAGTTGGCGTAGCTGGCATGCTGGCGTAGCTGACACAGCTGGTAAAGGCCCGTGAGGTGAGGTGGCGTGCATTGTTGCGTGTGCGCCACCGAGGCTGGTGCGGTTGACGTTAGGCCGCACGGGGAGAAGGGGCTCGCCTGCTTGTGGCGGGCCGGAATCTGTCGGGGGTGATTGTTTGAATACAGAGGGTTCCCACACCCCCGGACAAAGGTAGTTAAAGGATTTCCCCAGGGCAAAACAAATTCTTTTCATTGTTGTGAATGTCATGTCCTCTGTCCTATCCCGATTTACCGGAGCTAAATAAAAACTTCTAAAGCGCGTGAATTGCAAGATCTGCGAGGTTAAGCTACACTAGCCGCGGTCAGTCTTTGGATGGGTGACCATTTCGTTACCACATCGAAACCTCTCCGTGCTTCGTAGAGCATGTTAAGCTGTCGGTCACGGTTGCCATAGGAATATCTATGGTAGTCGTTACGGGTAGCTAGAAACCCGAAAGTATGACAGGTCTATCTAACCCCAGACATTATAGCACCGTATCAAATTGCAGTGCTATAAAACCAAAGGGCAAAACACTGACATTAAAATTAAAGACCCAATAATTAAAAAAAAAAAAAAAAAAAAAAAAAAAAAAAAAAAAAAAAAAAAAAAAAACCCCAGACATTTCCATACTGACCTTTATGATCTAACCATAAGATATCGGTATTACACAATAACTGGGTCGAGGGGGTTTGATGGCAGTCACTCCGATTAAAATTCTGATGTTTACTGACATCTGGTTAGACATGGAAGCCGACTCCAACATAATTGGAATAAGATTAGGGAAGAATGACCTTAAGATATAGCTGCACTAGTCTTTAACTCAAGCCAGTAGCATAAGAAAAGAGAAGAATTATTACCTATTATATGCCAGTAGGTGTAGCCGTGATTTCCAAAGAACAGATATTGAAAATTGGTGAGTAGTTTTTGTGCTTGTCATGTTTGGGGGGATATGCCATAATCGCCACGCTTGGCAGGCGGGTTGGCGATCGCAGTTGGTTGGTTAAATACTCAGAGGACGCTGCTGTCCATCCTTTGGTGAATCCCTTAGTCGCCTTTTACGACACCCATGAGAAGATGTTAGTAGCAATATGAAATATTATTTGTAAACTATTTGATGGCTAAAAGCCTTGGTTCCATATACTTACTTGTCACCTTGACATGACAGTGACACTTCTGTTCCTCCCGCCTTTTTGTTGGCGTCCGTCTGTACTCTGTAATTGTGTTCCTATAAAACTGTCTTGCAACCAAAGACATTTCTATACTAACGTAATAGACCACTACAGTGTGCGACTGAGATACCGATCTTTACGAAAAAACCTATATGCTAGAAAGAGACATAATAAAATGTCAGTAGAACCGATTTTGAAAATTGTAATCTCCCATAGCGTCCCATCAAAATATAATCTCGTATTATTTTATGATTTATTTCACAATCGTTCTGTATTTTATCCAATTAATATCAATAATCGTATTGGTGTAGTGTTCTGTGTTATACTGCTGTGTAATTTACATTATTAACCTAAAGAAAGAGATGTTTCACAGGTAGGTATATGCAGGACAATACAACTTTCATAATGCTTATTTTCATAGAAGTTATTCTTTAAATCATTTAGTAATGCATTAATAACATGCAGTAAATACCGTATTTTCTATATAATATGTTATTTTAAATAATTATGTGTTAGATAAAAAAAAATTGTGTACGTGAAAATGAAACCGTTTCGCATATGGATTGCTCAAAATATATCGATATGTCGATAGTTTCAATTATATATTTTTTGTACTACCTAGCACCACACATGTAACAAGTTAGTGTCCCTTACTGCTTTAAAAAAATACAATCGAATTGAGAACCTCCTCCTTTTTTTGAAGTCGGTTGAAAGTATTGAAAGGTTGATTTAGTCCGGCCGCACATTGGAAGGAAATCACAATGATTCATTCATTGATCACAGAAAAAATCTGACGCACCTTAACCTATACCATGGTTGTACTTTTACGATGTTATAATAGTATGTTGTACGTCTATGGCAAAGAGACGTTTCACAGGTAAGTATCTGCAGGACAATACTACTTTCATAATGCTTATTTTACATTTATACAGTTAATTTTAGTACCGGCCCCGCAGACTGACAGAATTTTCCAAATCGTATGTCTGCTTTTGACATATTAAAATGTAAATACGGTGCTATTTTATGACAATGTGCGGCCGGGCTAAAAATGCTGTAAAATATTGACCGGCTAACTTCATAACTTCCAGATTTCCTGTAAATGCTGTTATTAAAGAAAAATGGATGGGCACAAATGTTAAAACGAATAAGCACCGTATCTACTATTCTCCGCCAAATAGTGATGCTTGCATTGCTGTGTTTCGGTCAGAATGGTACGGGTACTGGTAATGGTGTAATTACAATCACATGAGACTTTCCATCTTCATGTTGTTTGGCGAACCGACTTGCGGTACCATTTAGGTAACAGCCTAGATGGTATTGCAGTTGTTATTGGCAAAGGTAACCGCTTAACATATGGTGGGCCTTTATTTCGTTTAGCCATCCTATACAATAAAATAAAATATAAAAACCGGCCAAGAGCATGTCGGGCCATGCTCAGTATTATAGGGTTCCTTAAGTAGGTGTACAAACGAATCAAATCGAATATTAATCATGGCTATTTTAGTTTTTGCACTAATCGGCAGCATTCGCGACTCAGAGCGTGTTGTTAGTAGCACCATCTAGCGATAAATTCAAGAAGCCAAATTTAAGATGTCTGTCATCTCAAAGTTACTTTTTGTGATTTTTTCAAATAGAAAATAGCTAAAGGAGCATTATTTGTCATGATAAATTTTCTCTAAGGTCAATGACCTTTGAACTAGGACGTTTTAAGTATTTTTCAGTTTTCTGTCTATAACTCAAAAAATTATAATCACATTATACTCGAAATAATTTTAAAAGAGAGTTTTCACAAAGGTCTATCAATGTGGAAGATTATAAGTTTCTACGTTGCATAGTTTAGAAATGGCAGGGGGGGGGACACATTGCAAGCCACTTTGGCGGGCTATATTTCGCAGATGGTACACCTGATAAAAAAGTGATGTATGAAACATTACCTTCATTTTAGTAGACCTATTCAATGATACCCCACACGAGGGGGTGCAGCAAAAAAAATATTTTTTTCCCCATTTCACATGTATGGGCGCCACCCCTAAAGAACGTAAAAACTATTTTTTTATTCTTTTAAAATTGAAATCTATATGCAGACTATTTTTAACAAAATTTCATTTACTTATGTTTATAACTGTAGAAGTTATTAAGCTGTAAAGGATTAGGACAGACGGACAGACGGACAGACGGACAGACGGACGGACATGACGAAACTATAAGGGTTCCTTGTAGGACTTCGGAACCCTAAAAAAGCTGAAAGCCTCGAAAAAATTACAGGGTTTGCAGTAGATATTTTAAGGATAACTGTATCGTTTAATGAAATCACCAACGATCCATACCTACGGTTTGATTTGTTGCTAATTAAGTTTGTTTTCATGTTGCATGTTTACGTAAGGGTAAGATAATATACATATGTATGAGCGCATCTCGCGGTTAAACTTGATAGTTTAGTGAGTTTTCTAGTAAATTAAAGCTAAAGAAATTGTACCTGTGATTGAGTAAATAAAATAAATAAAAACTTATCATAACGAACAACATTTACAATGGGAGCAACCACAGAGTACATTATTATAACTGGAGCAACCCTGAAATCGCGAAAAAAATCTGCTGTTTACTACATTTTGTCGATTCGTGTGAACACTAATGTAGGGAATAGCTGTTTTTTATTAGATTTCAGGGTTGACCTCGTAGTAAAAGTTGTTCGATAGCACTCAATAAATAAGCTCTTCAAATATGACCACACACGTATATCGGGAGATCATCAGTATTAACGGCGCGCGAACTGGGCTCTTTGGTCATCATTGCTAGAAACCACTGGTCTTGCTGTTCTCATGGAATACAAATTCCCATGAAACTTCATAGAGCATCTTAATCATGGAAGGGACTAGGTTGCTATCCGCGGCTCTAAGTTTGATCAGATAGGTCCTTTTTACTAAAACAAATCTCATAGATACAAAAAATACAACAAAAAAGTTTTATACACTTATTTTTCATGTTATATGATGGCGAAACGAGCTATTGACCCACCTAATGTTAAGCGGTTACCTTTGCCCATAACGACTGAAATACCAACTAGTCTGTTACCTGAATGGTACTGCAAGTCGGTTCGCCAAACTGAGACATGAAGACGGAAAGTCTCATGTGATCATTCAATTTATGCATTAAAAGAGCCTCCACGAGTGACGATATTTAATTGATCGTCCGGCGCACTCTGGGCAGTCAGCCCCGCTATCAACCTGCTGACTGGCTAATCTTTTCCCCACGACATGAGCTATTATTAATATGTAGCTCATGTCGACACGAAGAAGAAGAAGATTCAATTTGTAAAAATATACCATATTTAGAAAATGGGTTCTTGCAAATGCTAGATTGTCAAGTATGCGAATGCTAAGAGATAGATTCTTAGCCGGTTGCAAATTTAGCCTGCCGCTGAGAAAACTCTTTCTTGAGCTGACGCGGACTTGATTTTATATGATTCGGTCGTCTGTATCGAATCGAAAATCATGGCCAAGTTCTTGCTCCACCTCCAATTTCATCCTCAGAATTTAGTTGCACGATTCCAAAAACAAAGATCCTATATCTTTGTTTTTGGAATCGTGCAACTAAATTCTCGACATTTAATTCTTTGCCTATTTGAAATAAAAACTAACTAATAACTAGAAATTATCGAAACACTGATGTTTCTAAATCTAAGTCGATAAAATTATAATGTATAAGTCTGATGTGTAACTTAAGTTGACTGGACAAGAAAACTTGTCAAGTTCATAGATATTGTAATTTTTCATCAAAATTCAACAATTTGACCAATTCCGGAATCGTGTATAGGTACTTAGTTCCGGGATTGAAAACCTTTCTATACACCTAATTAAAACTAATATGATTAATTGTAAAATGTTCCGTGTGGTGCCGGACGTAAAGAATTGCACCAGCCTATATCTTCTCATGGGTGTCGTAAAAGGCGACTAAGGGATTCACCAGAGGATGGGCAGCAGCGTTCTCTGAGTATTTAACCAACCAACTGCGATCGCCAACCCGCCTGCCAAGCGTGGCGATTATGGCATATCCCCCCAATATATGCTTGGGGGAGGCCTGTGTCCAGCGGTGGACGTCTTACGGCTGAAATGATGATTAATTGATTTTTTTATTTCTTACTTATGTATTCCTTACCTTCGTGACATTAATAATGTAATTATAATATAGCCCTTAATTGCGTAACTCAATCTTTTAAAACAAATAAAATTATGTCTCGAATATCTGTAATTTTAAAACAATAGTTACTTAATAGCTTAGCAGTTTTAAAATACTACCACTCCTTAAAAGTAAGGCCGGTTGAACTATATCGATAATGCGGAAACGTCCATGTCACATCACTAAAAATCACCCCTACACGTGTCAATTTCGCACATAAACTCATTATGCTTTCGGTGACGTGATAATGAGGTGACAGTGTCTCTATTACGTCAGTATAATACCTTTATGCTTGCAACATAATACCTTTATGCTTGCAACCAATCTACTAGAATTCCACTTAACATTAATAAAACCAAACTCTGCTTAGTAAATTAGTGTTTTATTAAGATTACAATAGAAGATATAGGGTGGTGAAATTCTTTGCGTCCGGCACCACACGGACATAGGTCGCGGGAATCCGCTGGATGCGGAAGGCGGAGGACCGGTCGTTGTGGCGATGCTTGGGGGAGGCCTGAATGATGAATGAATGATGATGATGATGAGATATTGAAATCACTAAAGGAATTTTTGCAAGTCTTACGGGTTAACCAATCATTCAATCCAATGGGTGGTCTTCGAACACCTGTCCGAAGATCTGACGACACTCTTACCAACTACCTACTATTGTTATGCGGAACTGAAAATGATGTAAACAATTTGTACAGCCTTGAAGATTTAAGAAAAAACAAATACTTACTTCAAGGAGCAACTATGCTATTGGTTGAACAGCCATTACATGTTAATCCTTTTTCGAACAAGCTTTCCTATAAATATGCTTACCGTACGTCCCGGTTTGACCGGGATTGCCCCGGTATCAGACATTGGTCTCGGCGGCGTCCCGGCCGGTTTGGTATTTTGTCCCGGTTGTTGAGGCGCGTTACTATGAAAGTGCGATGAAACGCGTGTCAAGGGTTCGCTACCATTTTACCAAAACTTTATATCGATTTTCGTTTTGCAGAAAACTATTCCAGGAATATTGTTTCACATAATTTTCAATTCATCACTTCTTGTAGATCGAAAAACGTTTAAATCGAAAAAACTATTTGAATTATTCTCGGTTCTTAGAACTCATATTTCATAGAATACATTGTGGAATACATATAATTTAATCAAGTATTTTATTGAAAGAATCGTATATATTGGCGCTTCCTTGCCGCAAGTGTAGTCAGAGTCCATTTTTGGTATTAGATGGATGCGAAATAATACATTAAATCGCAATAACTGTTTATTCTTATAAATAAGACACACTGCACATACAGACGCAATTACAATGAATAATTACATTATAAATACAATATTCACTATGTGACGGATCGCAAACGAATGACCCTCAACTAACGTCACTTATAATCATGAGATATTGTTTAGATCTATTTAAATTCTTGACAATTAAATTAAACATTTCATGGCAAAGCAAAAATCTTAATTAGTTAATTGAAATAAATTACGAACTTTGAACAAATCTAAAACGATAAAAATAACATCTTATGCTCAATTACACACTTAAAAATAAAAACAATATTTTACATTTAATTTCAAATTTAAGTGAAAATAATAAAAAGATGTGTTAGACAACACTTTTTACAATAAACTAATGTCTGCATATCGGTGGCAAAACAGTTATACAGAAGGTAAATAAAAGTCATATTCACTTTCCACCACGAGAGAACTCTGTATTTTTCATGTTAGTCACTTTAACACATGGCATTAATATATAACAATTTAAACTCAATTCACAACTATTGGAAATCAAGGATTTCTACAATTCACAGAAAATACTACAAAGGTTACATCAATACTGACCGTTGCAACAATCTGAATGCCCCCACTAATCAAAACCACAGATCTTTTACAGATGTGCAAAATCGAGTCAATACACGTTCCTTAATTAATTTTAAAGAATATTCCTTTTTAAATAAAAATGTTGGAAAGGTATTATAAAAATTAAGTAGGTATCAAAAACAAATAAATATCATTATTATTCATTATAACATTTGGAAATAATTAATTTGACTCGGATATTATCGGAAATAGAAATTAATATAAAACAAATAAATACAGCACAAAAACGTTAAATTAAATCATAAAATAATTCAAAACAAATTGAATAACATAGCTATTCTAACAGATGGTTTAAAATACATTTTATAATCAAATTAAAAAGCATATTTCTAAATTGATTTAATTTCACATTTATCCGCGCCCACATATACGTCCATCACCATAATCGTCCACGGCCGCGGCACCGCTTGCAACGCTCGCTCGGCTCATGCGTGGTGTGGTCACAGTTCTGACAAAACCTAACCTAACTAGCAGCTATATGCCGTCAGTTTTTAGGGTAAGGCTACAATAGGCAGAGATTTGCGATGTGACTGGGAGATAAATAGAAATATATTTGGAGTACAGTGTAGCCATTATAGTGAATATTATGAGAAAGAAAGAAAGGAAAAGGAAGGAAAAAGAATTAATAAAAATTAAAAAAAAAAAAAAACAAAAAAACAAAATTCGAATTTCAATTCAATTAATTTCCTTATTTTTTTATTTTTTATTAAGGAATCGCAGTAATGTTTTGCCCCTGAACCCCCTCGCGTGAGCTTTGTCGCCGGGCCCTCTTGCAGGAGCTTCGCCCCCAAGACCCCTCGTGGGGGCTTTTAATTTTTTTTAGCTCTCGCTCCTGTGCCGGTTTAGAGCTAGGTACATAATTATGGTAAGCCTACCTATAAACATAGTTATTTTTGTAAAATAAAGGTGTCGATTCTCTTGTTCACGAGCTAAACTTATTTTAAACTATCGCTCTCTTTTACTAATAGTAGATACAAGAAAGGGATGGCAACAATTTTAGTGCTGCCAAATTAGTTTACGTCTTTCGTTTTTTTAGGGTTCCGAAGTCCTACAAGGAACCCTTATAGTTTCGTCATGTCCGTCCGTCTGTCCGTCTGTCCTAATCCTTTACAGCTTAATAACTTCTACAGTTATAAACATAAGTAAGTGAATTTTTGTTAAAAAATAGTCTACATATAGATCTCAATTTTAAAAGAATAAAAGAATAGTTTTTCCGTATTTTAGGGGTGGCGTCCATACATGTGAAATGGAGAAAAAAAAAATTTTTTCGCTGCACCCCCTCGTGTGGGATATCATTGAATAGGTCTACTAAAATGAAGGTAATGTTTGATACACCACTTTTTTATCAGGTGTACCATCTGCGAAATATAGCCCGCCAAAGTGGCTTGCAATGTGTCCCCCCCCCTGCCATTTCTAAACTATGCAATGTAGAAACTTATAATCTTCCACATTGATAGACCTTTGTGAAAACTCTCTTTTAAAATTATTTTGAGTATAATGTGATTATAATTTTTTGAGTTATAGAGAGAAAACTGAAAAATACTTAAAACGTCCTAGTTCAAAGGTCATTGACCTTAGAGAAAAATTATCATAGCAAATAATGCTCCTTTAGCTACTTTCTATTTGAAAAAATTACAAAAAGTAACTTTGAAATGACAAACGTCTTAAATTTGGCTTCTTGAATTTAACCCTAGATGGCGCTACTAACAACACGCTCTGAGTCGCGAATGCTGCCGATTATTGCAAAAACTAAAATAGCCATGATTAATATTCGATTTGATTCGTTTGTAATTACACCTACTTAAGGAACCCTATAATACTGAGCATGGCCCGACATGCTCTTGGCCGGTTTTATTTTAGTCGGCACGTTCCGAGATCACGACGAAACTTGTACGGAAATTTTAATTTCGACTAATTTAGCACCTCTAAAATTGTTGCTGTCCCTTTCTTGTATCTACTATTAGTAAAAGAGAGCGATAGTTTAAAGTTTAAACTAAGTTTAGTTCGTGAACAAGAGAATCGACATCAATGTCTGGTAGGCTATTCTGAAAGGTCTCACTTGCAAACTCACTTCCGAATCCGCAGTAAAATCGTTTTTTTTTTGTATTGAATTTACTACTTTTCACTCCGGATTCAGAAGTGAGTTAGATAGTGAGATTTTTCAGAATAGCACAGCTGATTACCTTTTCATGCACTTATTTAGTACTCTTAGAAGAATCGAAGCTAACTATTGCTCAGCGTCAAAAATCAGCTTTGAAGCTTCGTGAAAATGATGAAAGGAAAAGTGAGAATGAGCGGCAATTTCGTATGCCGCTGGTCCGCCCCCGAACATCTCGTCGACGGTCGCTGTCCACCATCAGAGAATCTGGAGTTTTTGACATGGACAGGTCAGTCATATGTAATAAGTAAGGTCTTACTTTAATAATGGCAAATATTTAAAAAAGTGAATCTACTCATCATATCAAACAACATTTAATATGTGATGGGAGCAACCCTGAAATCACGATAAAAAAAACAGCTGTTCCCTATACATGGTGAAATTTTAATGGCTTCTTTCACGAAAAGGGGTAATTGTACTCATCATTATGAACAACTTTTACTATAGGAGGACCAACCCTGAAATCGCGGAAAAAATATCATCTGGTCCCTACATTTTATAGATATAGGTAGGTAAGTGAACAAAAATTTAGGGACAACTGATTTTTTTTTTCGCGATTTCAGGGTTGGTCCCATAGTAAACAACATAACATAACACACATAACATCACGCCTGTATTTCCCCGAAGGGGTAGGCAGAGGTGTATAGTAACACCCACATTTCGCCAGTTATGTTGTAGTCCCATGTAATAGGGGGCGAGCCTATTGCCACTAACCGGGCACAAATCCAGACTCTAGGCTGCTACTGAGAATTTCCTAATGAAAAAACCCAATAACACTTTTCCCGACCCGGGAATCGAACCCAGGACCCCACGCTCAGCAGTCGCGCTTGCGACCACTAGACCAACGAGGCAAAAACCATTGCCATAGTAAAAGTTGTTCATAATGATTTATTTATTTATGACCCCTTTTCGGGAAAGAAGCCATTAAAATTTCAGCATGTCTAATTTTAGTTTAACCGTGACCATGGCGCTTACGCTTGTAACAGCGCCGAAATATTGGGAACTCAGAAAAAAATTGAACATGGTAAATATCCCGTGACATCATCATCATCATTTCAGCCCAAAGACGTCCACTGCTGGACATAGCCCCCCCCAAGCATCGCCACAATGACCGGTCCCTGAGCTTTCCGCATCCAGCGGATTTCGGTCCACCTCGTGGGCCTACCCACGCTGCACCTTCCAGTACGCGGTCGTCACTCCAGAACTTTACGGCACCATCGGCCATCCGTTCTGCGAGCAATGTTCCCCCCACTCACTGCCACAGTTTGGCAATTCTTTTCTGTTCCCGTGACATCATCATCATCATTATAGCCGAAAGACGTCCACTGCTAGACATAGGTCTCCCCCAAGTGGGGAGGAATATGTCATAATCGCCACGCTTGGCAGGCGTGACGTGACATACAATATATTTTTTAAGGAGTGCGGCTAATTTGCATAGTGGTTTCAGTATCTATTCCTTATTGCAACCACGTTATTAAAATTCACTTTAAAACAAAATAAATACTTGCCTTTGTATGGCGTACACTACAAAATTTTCCGAGTCTCCCATACAAAGTCGATTTTTCATTTTGTTTTAGAGTGAATTTTAGTAGTTGGTTGCGATAAGGAACAGATAGTTAGTGAACAACTATGCAAATTATCCGTACTCATTAATTTATCTATACATATAAAAGGCTTTGTCCTGAATGACTGACGGATCAACGCACAGCCTAAACCGCTGATCGTAGAGACCTGAAACTTGGAGGGTGTGTTCTTTGTATGACGTAGGCATCCGATAAGAAAGGATTTTCCGAAATTCTATCCCTAAGGAGGTGAAAAAGGGGGGCAAAGTTTGTATGGGACAACGTGATTCCTTGGTCCAATCTACTTCAAATTTTGCATGAACCTTTTTTAATAGAATTGATGGAAGACCTGTTTCGTATTTTATTGAAATTCATCCCCTAACGGGGTTAAAAAGGGGTAAAAAGTTATTTTGGCGGTGATTTGCTTCGAAGTTGATATCAATACTTCTTAGTGCTTTTGATTTAAATTATTTGACACATGTTTGAAAACTCAATCCGATTTTATTCAAAAAAGGTTGAACTCACTTAAAAACATAAGGCGGGCTCCACACGTTGGCCCCAACGTTGGGATGAGCGTTGGCCCGTAATTATGCCTAGCGTCCACACGTTGGAGATAATGTTAGTTCAGTTCCGTCAGAGCCAATGTAAAGACGTCTGAAATAGATGTTGCGCAGGACACTTTAATATTATTGAGTGCTTAAGAGCTGAACTGTCAATTATAATAACACAATAGTTAAACAATAGACGTCGTTTTTGAAAAATGTTTTGACTAACAAAATAATATAATTGTTATTTGTTAATAAACATAAAGATTTTTTATAGAAATTCTGTAACTATTGCGTTGATGACATTTTCAAGACGCGGTGACCGTAGGAACAAGCTCATTCGATTCACCTTACTGCATGAGTGCTGCGTCAAGACTGAGCAAACCGCCAACGTGTGGGCACATTGCCAACGTTGTCTCATAATTCCTTTGATAAAACCGACACGTGACGTCGGCGGGCTCCACACGTTGGCCCCAACGTTGTGGCGAGCGTTGGTCCGTAATTATGCCTAGCGTCCACACGTTGGAGATAATGTAACTTTAGTTCCGTCAGAGCCAATGTAATGATGTCTGAAATAGATGTTGCACTGCGCACTTTGAGTGCATAAGAGGTGAACTGTCAATTAAAATAATACAATAGGTAAACAGTGGACGTCGTCTTTGAAAAATGACACGCGATGGCTAACTGCCAATACTCGCCACAACGTTTGGGCCAACTCCATTTTCCCGATCCACACGTTGGCGAATAGTGTTGGCGCCAACGTTCGGGCCAACGTGTGGAGCCGAGGTAACTGCCAATGCTCGCCCCAACGTTGGGCCAACTACATTTTCCCGATCCACACGTTGGCGCCAGCGTTCGGGCCAACGTGTGGAGCCGGGGTAAGCAAATACTCTTTAAAATTGGAAGGTCTCTAAAAATATCTGTTTGATTTGTCGTGTATAATAATACTTATAGTTTTCTTTTAGTCATAGAATTAATATAAACCAGAAACCGTGATCGCGCCTAATACTGAAGCGTCAAAAACTACTCTTAAATAGAGTAGTTTCACGCGCAGCCAATCAGTCACTCTGTCAACTTCGTATCGCGTAATGTGTTTTTCGGTGTCAAATTAAATTAGATTATGCCGTCTTGTGTCGTTCCTACCTGTAATAATGCAGCTGGACTAAAAAAGAAACACGATGGGATCACATTTCATGTGCAAGTAGCACATTCAGCTATCAGGTTATTTAATTATTGAATAAATTGTTCAATTTAAATTTTCATAGAGAATGATGTGTCCATTTTGTTGATGTTGCCAATTTATGAGTTTTGATTTTCCCTACTTTTGATTACTATTAAGGGCTTTTCTTAGTTTTTAGCAGTCTCCTTAGACTGTGCTAAAAGAGAGAGAGAGAGACGAGGTTTCCGGGGTACTGATTGCGAATATAACATCTATTTTGATATTGAAGATGGCGGACGCGACTTTTTAAATAAAATCATCATGGGTATCGTTTCCGAGGTTTCTCGGGGTTCTAATTACGAATATAACATCTATTTTGAGATTCAAGATGGCGGACGTGACTTTTAAAATAAAATCAATATAGGTATCGTTTTCAAGGTTTTCAAGGATGCTGATTGCGAATGTAACATCTATTTTGATATTCAAGATGGCGGACCCGACTTTTTAAATAAAATCAACATGGGTATCGTTTTCGAGGTTTCTCGGGTTTCTGATTACGAATATAACATCTATTTTGAGATTCAAGATGGCGGACGTAACTTTTTAAATAAAATCAATAAGGGTATCGTTTTCGAGGTTTTCAGTGGTGCTGATTACGAATATACTATCTATTTTGAGATTCAAGATGGCGGACGTGACTTTTTAAATAAATACAACATGGGTGTCGTTTTCGAGGTTTTCAGGGGTGCTGATTACGAATATATTATCTGTTTTGAGATTCAAGATGGCGGACGTGACTTTTTAAATATAATCAACATGGGTATCGTTTTCGAGGTTTTTCGGGGTGCTGATTGCTAATATAACATCTATTTTAAGATCTAAGATGGTGGACGTGACTTTTCAGCACTCGAAACCTCGAAAACGATAACTATATTGATTTAATTTAAAAAGTCACGTCCGCGCCATCTTGAATCTCGTAATAGATGTTATATTTGTAATCAGCACCCCAAGAAACCTCGAAAACGAAATCCATATTGATTTAACTTGAAAAGTCGCGTCCGCCATCTTGAATCTCGAAATAGATGTTATATTCGTAATCAGCAAGCCCGAAAACCTCTAAAACGATATCCATATTGATTTTATTTAAAAAATCACGGCAGCCATCTTGGATCTCTAAATAGATGTTGTATTCGCAATCAGCATCCCGGGAAACCTCGAAAACGATACCCATATTGGTTTTATTTAAAAAGTCGCGTCCGCCACATTGTATCTCAAAATAAAAGTCGCCTCGCCCGATCACACTTTTCGTAACGCATTCACCAGCTTACTCCCCAAGTCAAACAGCATACTCCCCAAGTCAAGCGTGCGTAAAGAAGTTTTACTTAAAAAAGTCGCGTCCCCCATCATGAATCTTAAAATAGATGTTACATTCGTAATTAGAACCCCCAGAAACCCCGAAAACGATACCTGTATTAATTTTATAGAAAAAGTCACGTCCGCCATTTTAGCTGTCGAAGTAAATAGTTACAAAATATGAATTCCTGTGAATGGCCAATTTTGATTTTATTATCATCATACCTCCAATGTTCACAATGTTTACCCCTAAAACGGATTAATAATGTCTGAGCTAGCAACATTACGCGGAAAGGAAGTGAGGCGGGGGCGGGACACTTATTTACTTTTTGGACACAGCGCGCGGCTTGCAATTACTGTAGGATGTGGTTTCTGGTTTATATTAATTCTATGCTTTTAGTTTGTCTTAGATGTTTAATTTAGTGTGTATTGTTTTTCGCAATTTTATTCCTAGAGATTCTCCTAACACCATCGAATTACTCCTTTGAATTCAAGAGAGTGCAGTTCATCAAAGTCTGCTTCGCAATAACTATAAAAAAAGCTCAAGGTCAAACTCTTAAAGTAGCGGGAATAGACTTGAGGGAAAGCTGCTTCTCTCACGGCCAGTTGTATGTGTCATGCTCCAGAGTAAGCACACAGAGTAGCCTGGTATTCTAGCTCCAGAAGGAATTACAAAAAATATATTTTACAAAGAAATACTGCTCTAGGTGTGTAGTATTTCAATTTCGTTGTAAAAAGATAATACCCCCGTGATACTTTCACCAAATCAAAGCCCGAGCTTCGTGCTCACAAAATAAAACGAATTTTTATTTTATTTTTATTTAACCTTTAAATCCCAACACTAATAAAGATTGTTA
This sequence comes from Asteroscopus sphinx, assembly GCA_949699075.1. Lineage (NCBI taxonomy): Eukaryota > Metazoa > Arthropoda > Insecta > Lepidoptera > Noctuidae > Asteroscopus > Asteroscopus sphinx. The sequence goes on along the minus strand of OX453010.1, from coordinate 25,238,926 downwards.
TATTTTATAAGTATTTGAACATAATAATTGCAAAATTAATAACGTATAAAACCAACAAAAAATCCTATTAGAACCATTTTCGATTTCGACGCGGACGAAGTCGTGGGCAAAAGCTAGTCCTGTATATAATAGGTAGGTTAGGCTTTTCTCCTCATGGGAATACAATGGGTTTCTATACCTAGTACGCAACAGGTCGGTGAATAGTAACGTGAGACGTTTGAGTCGCAAGTCACAACTAATAGGGTTGCCAGCCGTCCGGGTTTCCCCAGATTTGTGCTAGTTTCGATCCAGGGAGCGTCCGGGCCCCGGCTTCATTTGTAGTCCGGGTTTAAAAATTTAGTCTTGAGCCGCCGCGATCAACCGACTCGCTAAATTCACCCCCCCCCCCCCCCGCAGTTGCAACTTGTTGTTTTTTATTACACTGACTATGTTTAAAAAAACCTGATGACATGTCCGGGTTCTGGACTCTAAAATCCGGGGCTTCCACGCGTCTTGTCCTGGTTGCCAAATTTTAGAGATGGCAACCCTAGTCGCAACGCGACTGGCTTGCAGCCCCGCTCCGCCTGGGTTCCTATGCATGCGGCAATCAGTCTCAGTCATAGTGGTACTTCCGACCTGTCGCGTAGGTACTGTAGAAAGACTGTAACATACTTTGTATCTTTAGAGGTAAAGTAAGATCTATCAAAAGCCAAAGACCAAAATATTGTAAGCAGTAGAGATGAAACGGATAGCTGTTTGGCCGGATACCGGATTTCCGGCCAACCTAAAAGCCGGATAGTCGGATATCCAGCCAAACATAGCCGATTGGCGCATCGTAATGAGCGAGCTCGCGTAGGTAGCGCACGATTTGCACGAACGATCGGGCGGACTCGGCTGAATTCGGGTGTTTTCGTTATATTTTTTTTTTGTTATGAAGTAAAAACATTGTGATTATAAATACCTATTTGTTACGTGAATTAAATAAAATACCTTAATTTTACATTTTGTATTTTTTTCCGGTATCCGGCGGCCGAATAATTCCGGTATTCGGCCAGATAGCGGATCGTTACCGGATATCCGTTTCATCTTTCTCTAGTTAGCAGTGTTGCTTGTATTTTTTTGCGGCCATCAATTTTTCCTTTCCTGACAAAAGCTGAATCGAGCTGAATAAACCTAGTTACTAAGGAGTACTGTGAAATATTTCTACAGATATCGGCCTCAAAAACGTGGAGAAGACCGAGAGAAAATGAAGGAGAGTCTGGCTAACACAATGGCTTATGGGGATGAGCAGGAACAACGGCCACAGCTCCCCGTACCAAGTATCAAAAAACCGCAGCCAAAGTTGCCCACCTCTAAAGAAAAATGGAATGAATGTAAGGTCTTACTGAATACTGATACAATAATCTTATTTTACTGTAGGTGCCTGCAATACCCATTTCAATTTCAACTAACCATGTAGGAAATGTGTGGATGTAAAACCTCAGTCATTAGTCCTTCCAACCTAGTTGTACCCACAAAGGCGGTCTTAACGCCATAGGCGATCTCCACCAGACACCCGTAGGATGATGCAGGCAGATAAAATACAAGGTAGATTTACAATTCATACTATAAAATTGAGTTACCTGCAGACTTATCATTAACATAAAAATAATGAAATTTTATATATAAAATGTATATGTTTATAGGCCTTAACCTTCTCATTCTGAAAAGAGGCCCGAACCCAGCAGTATTAGGCTGATGATGATTACATGTATAAAAAAATACACATACATACTATAAATAATATACAAACACATTATATCTTGACTATCAATAAGTATATTATATCAAGATAAATCAAAGCAGAGCTGAATCTCCGAAAGTTTTGTAACGAAAGTATTTTTCTAACTTATTTTAAAATGAGTGCGGACTGGTAGCATAAAAATAGACAATAATACTATTTTATGCTGGTAGTATCTTGATTTCACGAGGAAGAGCATTCCATAATAACCCTTCTAAACAACATAAGAAGTGCACAACAACACCCACCTACTTCTACCTACTACCCACTACCTAGTGCACAAATCTTGCTCTGCTTACTCCCACTTAAACAGTATTTAAATATATATTTTTTTAACATTTTTGGGGATTTTACACAGCACGATCTAGTCCCAAACTAAGCAGAGCTTGTACTATGGTACTAGCTAGACAATGGATATAATACTTATGTAGGTACTTTTTTTTGTAAATACAGTACATAAGAAACACCCAGACCAACACAAACACTTATATTCATCATACAAATATTTGTGTCCTGTGCAGCGACAACGGGCCTGTGTTGTCGCTGGTCCTGTGGGAATCGAACCCACGACCTCGTGATCAGCAGTCCGACACTCGAACCACTAGACCACAGACGTCGTCAACGTATTTTATTCTAGTATGGTTTCGTTGGTAGTATAGTCAATACCAATGTATAATCTATACCCAGCAGTGGGTGATACCGGGCTAGAATGATGATAGTCAATAGTGTCGCGTCAGTAAAACATGCGTGATTTTTGATTTTCAGTGGTGACTCAAATCCGAGAACGCACTGAATGGCTTGCTGAAATGGAGTATTTGGGCCAAGCGGACCCCCACCGAGATATCATTAAAGATCAAATAGCGGAGAGGATGCGTGCTTTAGATGCGTTGGGCATTGACAGTGAGTGCTCGACACCGAAGTCAACGGCTTCTGGATTTAGTACAAGAAGAACCCAAGAATCTGGCCCCATAGGACATAGACGTGAATCATCAGGTGATTATATTAATGATTCTTAAAATCATCGTCATTCCTCCTCCAAGTTCCAGCCTTTACACACACTGAGAAGCTCAGCAAATACACCGATCTAGCCACCGAACTAAGAACCCAATGGATGGTAAAAATCGTTCCTATTATTCTATCATCTACTGGAAAAATACCTCACACACTACACACAACACAAGCCTCAAACTCTGAGACATTCATCCACTCACATTCAAAATTCTACAAAAAGCAGTCATACTAAACACATGCAGAATCGTCAGGAATTTTTTATCCACAGACACTACTACCCCAGCTCTCGTGCTTGGCTAAGCCCCGCACAAAAGTGTAGAATTGAACCCAATTTGGAGAAAAGCAAGTTTTTAATAAGAAATAATAATAATGAAATTCATTACATTCGTTCTTGTTTGTCAAAACCAACAAGAACGGATGTAATTAATTTTATTAGTAGCTACATCTCATCTATTAATAACATGCTACAGTTTGCACACAGCACATCCTATAAAGAACACATGAACAAAATGTCATCCTGTCATCCCTTTGATAGAAATTAATAAAAGTTAGTTATTACTTTTCTTGTTCACAAAATAAACTTATTTTTAAGTATCGGTATCTTTTACTAATAGTAGATACAAGAAAGGGATGACATCAATTATAGTGCCTGTCAATCTAGTCGAATCAATAATTAGTCGAAATTAAAATTTTCATACAAGTTTAGTCGTGATTCTGGAACGTGCCGACAAAAAATACGAAGAAGTGTAAGACGTAAACTAATTTGACAGCACTAAAATTGTTGCCATCCCTTTCTTGTATCTACTATTAGTAAAAGACAGCGACAGTTTAAAATAAGTTTAGTTTGTGAACAAGAGAATCAACACCATTGGATGCATTCTTAGGACATTCTTATTACATAGCAATTTAGGTTAAAATTTAATTACCTAGTTATTATCCTCAAGGCTAGATTCTAATTAAAATAAAGTATCTTAGAGGTACTTTTAGTACAAAAGAGGTGTTGTGGGACACCCGGTTGGTTGAAGCAAAGTTCCATTCGTTATACATATAACTACCTCTTAAGTAATTAAAATAACTGAACTGATCAGTTTAGTTCCTCCTTATAACCACTAGGGGCGCAAATATAATGTATCAAAGCCATCTCAACTCGATTACAATCCTATCCTATACTACTAAATAATATTATATTATCTGTGCTACTAATATTATAAACGTGAAAGTTTGTGATGTATGTTTGTTACGCTTTCACGCAAAAACTACTGTATGGATTTTAATTAAATCTGGTATACAAATAGAACATAACACGGATTAACATATAGGCTACTTTTTATTCCGGGAAGATGAACAGTTCCCGAGGGAGGCGTGATAAACGACATTTACGTGGGCGAAGTCGCGGGCATAGGCTAGTATTTTATAAGTGTAGACTCAGCTCGATCCATACCTTCTGCACCAGCAGAGCAATAAATTGGAAGGCTATGTTCAGTAGTAATAAAAAATGCTTTAATGTGCTGATATAATGATGCCATCAATTAATCCTCTCTCGTCCAGGACGAGAGGAGATTGACGAAACAAGTATACGAAGCGAGAGTGGATGGAAGAGTTGGAAGGGGACGACCTCGGCGAACGTATCGCGGACGTTTTCAAAAAATGCCAGGCTAAGAGTTCTCTAAACCGACGAGCATGCATGACGAGGTTAATGGACGTAGATGAAGCGAAAGAGGTGTGTCAGGATCGTAGCAGGTGGAAATCGATAGTCTCTGCCTACCCCAATGGAAAACAGGCGTGATAATATGTATGTATCGATTAATATAGGTATTTATTTTGTGGTGTTTCAGTACCGTCAAATCGATCAGACAAAAGCGAGAAAAAGCGAAGTATGCGGGGTACAGTTAGAGCTCGCAACAAAGAAGAAAACGTATCGGCCTACGAACAGTTTTCGCCGTTGCAGTACACCCCCAGGCGCAGAGTTTAACAAACGTCAAGCAACTGTCCAAATATAATCCTAGCTACTACCCCGAACCATTGTGGAGTCACTGAATCAGAAATTATTCAAGAAGTCGATTACCTACTTCTCTTCTGAAATAATGCAGTTGTTATAATGCGTTTATGAAAATATAGCGCGTTTTATCCTTACCGTACGCGCAATCTACGACGTCTGTGGTCTAGTGGTTCGAGTATCGGACTGCTGATCACGAGGTCGTGAGTTCGATTCCCACAGGACACACATATTTATGTGATGAACTTAAGTGTTTGTGTTGGTCTGGGTGTTTCTTCTGCTTAGTTTGGGACTAGATGGTGCTGTGTAAAAATGTCCCAACATATTTATTTAATATTATTATTATTATTTATTAGTGATGCAACGAATACTACTTTTACGAATACGAATACGAATATCAATTCTCCTATTCGGCGAATACAAATACGAATAGCTGATTCTACTACAATAATATATAATAAAGCCTCTTTATTCCTTAACTAAACAACATCAAAGTAATTATTTTATAATTTTTAACGCATTTACGCATGCGAAGCGAAATCTAACGATTTAAATTGTGGAAAGAAAAAATCGCTCACGAGCAGGATTCGAACACTTGAGTGTTCACGGTAGGTTAGTGGCTAAAACACTGGCGTACTGAGCCAGGAGTCACAGGTTGGAATCCTGCTCGGGAGCAATTTTTCTTTCCACAATTTAAATCGTTAATAACAAAGTACATAAGATTTTTTATAATTAGTGGGTGAATTAATCCCTCCTTTTTTGCCATTCTTTCCGGTCTTGTGCTGTTGTAGGACTTGTAGGCCAATTTTGGCCCGCCAACAAAAAAAAAGAAGCAAAATACAAACATGCTAGCGCGCAATGGAAAGAAGCATACTGAATGTAAAACTTATAGACAAACAAAAAAACACCACCATTCGCAAGAAGACAAAAATGATAGACGCTTTAAAAAATTCTCAGATCTTGAAATGGAAATGGGCAGGGTACGTAGCACGTTCTGTTGACACAAAATGGGCTAAAAGAGCAACCACGTGGACAGGCCCGAAAGGCAAAAGTAGACAAGGACGGCCCCGAGAAAGATAGGCCGATGAGATAGAAAAAGCGGCGGGCCAAAATTGGCCTACAACAGCACAAGACCGGATCCTACTATAGCTGCACGTAATTATTAGTCAAAGATAAACAATTTAAAACGGCTCTGCTTAATTTTAGTACACAAGTTGATGAAATACAGCAGTGAGCTTACGTTTTATTATAAATCATTGAAATACAGTTAATACATAGAAAATTGCTTTGTGGTGACTGATCCTTGTAACTATTTTTATTACATGCTCACTCCTATCTACCAATTTTAGTCTCTACAAACAAAAACTAAAAAAAAGTACACAAGTTGATGAAATACAGCAGTGAGCTTACGTTTATTATAAATCATTGAAATACAGTTAATACATAGAAAATTGCTTTGTGGTGACTGATCCTTGTAACTATTTTTATTACATGCTCACTCCTACCTACCAATTTTAGTCTCTACAAACAAAAACTAAAAAAAGGTCGCCACAATTGCTGACCATCTGTAGATGTAAACAAGAGATGAGAAAGTTTAATGATTTGATGAATGAATCTTTGTGTCTTTGCCGTCACGGTCGCAATAGATGCAAGTCGCAACGCAATATCTGCATGGAATTTCTAGGAATTTCTTTATTTACGAATGTCACGACAGTATTCGGCGAATACGAATATTCGTAAATTTGATGGTATTCGGCGAATACGAATATTCGTATTCGTTGCATCACTATTATTTATTAATCTAACTTGACTTGAGAGCCGTCGCAGTAACCATGATAAGGGTGTCAGTTGGAGGCATCTCTACTTGGTCTGTGGTTGGAGGCGGGGAAACATGCGCTGTGCCTAACTTCACTCCGGCCAAGTTAGATTGTGCGTACTGTATGGACTGTACATATCTGAGGCTTTGTTGAGCAATAGAAAGTTCTTTTTGATTATTTTTACTTGTTTATTTTTGTCAATTAGAGTTGTAGCGGGCTGTACCTATACACTGCAGGTATATTACAAAATTATTGGAAACATAAAACAGCAAATAACACGTTGTTACTCAATATAGGTATTTTTATGGCTAGCTAGTGTGGACCAACATTAATTGTATAACCCGTGCCTATGAATGAAGGAAATCTAAATGGCGGCGTGAACCATGCATTGTAATAAATCTGTTATAATTGAATAAATTCTGTTGTTTTGGTTTCGATTCTCTTGTTCACAAACTAAACTTATTTTAAACTATCGATCTCTTTTACTAATAGTAAATACAAGAAAGGGATGGCAACAATTTTAGTCCTGTCAAATTAGTCGGAATTAAAATGTCCGTACAAATTTTAGTCATGATCGTGATCTCGGAATGTGCTGACTAAAATACAAAGAAATATAACACGTGAACTAATTTCACTGTTGTACACACGGCTACACATCAAGCTTTACATTTCCAGTATAAGCTGACCTCGCATTGTATAAGCTTTTCGTAAAATACAAGTTCCATACAGTAATTTGACAGCACTAAAATTGTTCGCTCGGCTCACACGACGCTCGATGCGAATATTACGTTATGCCAAAATTTTCCGGCCAGTCGTCACCTTTATAGTTAGGTAGTTACAGTTTATAGTTGAACATGAGTTGAACTAAGAGAAAGTAATTAACTATGCAGGATCAAGAAGTTTTCTCTGGAAATGATGGGATGTTTCCGAGTGAAATATTATTTGGTGAATGGATGAAAAGACAAAGTTGAATTGTACTTGTATAAAACTTTCTGTCATCAGACTGGTGACCTGGTGACCCTGTATGCTTCTCTATGTTTGACTGTACAAAAATAAATAAACTTAATTATAAGGTATTCATTAATCTTACCTTTATTGAATATTCTCTACACTACTGACTGTACTTGGGTACACAACATACTTCTAGCATCTAAGTATATCCCACTATATGAAAGAGATTGCTGAGGCCAGGCCATATTTGCAATTTGCTTCTATCATAATTCATTAATTCCAATCTTTTTTTATTGCACTGCGCTTATATCAGAAGTGTAATCTATCAATTGCAAAGGCTACTATTTGAGAATTGATGTTTTGGAACTGTGTAGTGAGTGGACCATGGGCATAGTTTGGTGATGATTAGGACGGCCAAAGTTCTTCGGGTTTTGCTGCCCCTGCTCTCTCTGGGTATGCCACTGTGTATGACTAGTTCACTTTATCAAGATTTCTATACCCTGGATTAGATTTTCTGTTTCTGTTTTTGGCTTCGACAATGTTGTTGCAGATCTTAAGAATCTACAAAAACATATTAACACTGAGCATGTATCACCTGCAGGCCAGTGCAGTATTTAATCACTATCATCAATAGTTACTGTCTTGGAAATTTTTGTTTTGGATTCATTTTTAGCATGGGATTTCCGTTTGTTTGTTTTACTTCCTTCATCAGTTTTTGCAGTCACTGTTATTGGTTGATTATAATCACTGGGAGGAGGTGCTTGAAGTTCAAAATTTGAATATCTTCTTATTGGCATGTTTAATATAAAGCTATCATCAGTTAATGCATCCATATTTGGTCCAATTTTTATATAACTAATAGTCGAATATGCTGTATAGTGGAAGTCTTCTATTAAATAATTTCCAACCAATAAATATGCAATAACATCTTCACCTAATACTCTTGAAAAGATTGGCTCTTTTCCTTTGTGCCTCAGGTTTACTGGACCTTTCAGAAACCATGCATCGAGCAATTTCTGAGCAGTCAATTTAACATCTTGCTTGTCAGCATTCTCAATTACGGCAGCTAATATTTTACAGTGAGGCTTTAAATTTAATTCTTTTATATTTGAATGAGGATTACAGCACACATCACACATTTTATTACAATCAGCATCACCCCAACTTTCATCAAAGTGCTCAGCTATAAGAAGCCTCCTACATAAGGTACCATTGAGGCAGTATTTCACCATACCATACAGATGCTCCAGACTCCCGACTGAAGAAAACACCATAGTACTGACTTTGAAGATATCTTGCATTCTGTACAGCGTTACACATTCTGCTCTGAGGCCATCACGCCCTGCCCTACCACTTTCCTGATAGTAGTTTTCCATAGATTTACTGATTGTGTGGTGTATTACAAACCTAACATCAGGTTTATCAATTCCCATACCGAAAGCTACAGTTGCCACTATGGCTTGGTAGTGTTTCTCATGCCACTTCAAATGTACTTGTGATCGAGTATTAGCATCTAAATTAGCATGGTAGCATCCAACTCTTAATCCTTTTTTACGTAGTCCTGCAGAAATATCTTCAGAATCCTTAATACTGTTTGTGTATATTATTCCACTTTCATCTTTATACCGGCCTTTTAATAATTTCTCAAGTATTGTAACACATTCATCCTGTGATGTTGGTTTCTCCAATATTTTATAAAATAAATTAGGTCTATTGAAAGTTGACTTGATAACTAAACAACCAGGTATATTAAGAATTTTCTGTACATCAGTCAACACATTTGCTGTGGCAGTCGCTGTTAGCCCTAATATAGGAACATTTGGAAACATATTAGACAAAATACCTAAATATTTGTAGTCAGGTCTAAAGTCATGCCCCCATTGAGAACAACAATGTACTTCATCTATAGCTATCCTTTGCAATCTACCATCGGCATAACACTTTTGCAAATTTGACATAAATCTTTTACTTTTAGCAAACCTTTCTGGGGTAACATAAAGCAACTTGATCTTAGTCTTGTTATCTTTAAGTACATTTAACGCTTCCGATGTGTCTTCTTTAGGGCTAGAGCTTGTGATCAACTTCGCTGGTATGTTTCTTTTAATAAGTGATCTTACTTGATCTTCCATTAAGGATATAAGAGGAGAAACAACAACTGTAAGCCCAGGTTTGACAAGCGCTGGCAACTGGTAACATAAGCTTTTTCCTGCGCCTGTCGGCATTACCACTATGGCATGCTGGCCTGAGAGAGTAGAATTAATTGCACCCAGCTGCTTAGGTCTAAAACAATCAATCTTAAACATACTTTTCAACGTGCTGGCTACATCCTCAGACCATTCGTAAGTTGTACCTGCCCAATCGACATTCGCTAAAGTATCTGTTTTCAGTTTGTTTATAGAATTCCTCAATGAGACTTTCTTTTCGTGAAGCACGCGTTGAAGATTTTTCCATTTTGTAAGCTCTGAATCTACTTTAGATATTTCCTTGTCTAGACTTTTAAACTCTTTTTCGAGATCTTCTATACTTTTCATATCTAATTAGGTATACTGGTATTGGGTATAAATTAATTTTAAATAAATGACTCCGCTCGTCGCTTTTTACTAGTTTTTACAACTTTTAAGATGACATTGACATTTACAATTTGACATGACATTTATGACATTAGAGTCATTTGACATTATAAGTTTTTTAGAGTAGTTTTATGGCCTTGTTGCCTAAACATTTTGGCTTATTCTTTATTTAAAAAAAAAGAAAATAATAATAATAGGTTTTTATTGTCTCTCATCCATTTTCATCTAGGAGGAATAAAGACTTCATACAATACTAGGGCTCGTATTACAGAAGCTTCCTCAAGTACAGTTTAAACTCCAATCACCTGATCACTACCTAAGGATAGAATCGTTACTTGAGTATCGGTCTTATTCCAGAACGGTAATTATAAACTTTAATTCAACAACAAAACACACGAATTTGACCTGAAATATAATAGAAATCTCTACTCAAGCGTAGTCTGGACCACGCTTGAGTGATTACAGATCAAATATCTGCCCAAATACCGAAACAGGTGACAATATAAAACGAAACTAAACTCAGCTGAACTGTGATCAACAAATCTCTGCTTGAGGGACGTTCTAAAATCAAAGCTCAACTTGAAACTAGTTTTAAACAGAGATCAACGCTTGAGTATCCTTCTGGAATACGGGCCTAGGTGTGAGTGTGAGATCTGTGTACAATACAGAAATTGAGGCAGCCCCAGTAAGTTATAAGAATACGTGAGTTAGGGTTGCCTCGTAACTTCCCTTACTAGTTTTATAATAATTATGAGACGTTAAATAAACATATTTATGTAAAATTAAAAATTTTAATCGATAGCTCTGTGTGTCGGTATGTTTATGTTTATTAGAACAAATTAATCATCATTTCAGCCGAAAGACGTCCACTACTGGACATAGGCCTCCCCCAATTAAAGGGGGGATATGCCATAATCGCCACGCTTGGCAGGCGGGTTGGCGATCGCAGTTGGTTGGTTAAATACTCAAAGAACGCTGCTGCCCATCCTCTGGTGAATCCCTTAGTCGCCTTTTACGACACCCATGAGAAGAGATAAGGGTGGTGCTATTCTTTAAGTCCGGCACCACACGGACACGAACAAATTAATAAAGAGATGGAAACATTACGAGTAGGATTATGAGCAGTATACCCTCAGGCACCGCTGGAACGTTTTTCGACCAGAAAATCATTAGTACCCTTAAGGTCCGCTGGGACGAAAACTTCCCAGTGAAACCAAGTCTTTTTAGACTCTATTTTTGATTAGTGAAGGTTCAAATACAATTGAACGGCGCATACCCAGCGGTGCCTGAAGAAGTTTTACCTCGAAGAATCGCGGCGAAAGTACTCTGTGTTTCTGAGGGATTGATGAGAAAATATGAAAGTCACGTTTTTCAACTTTGTACCATTTACCCACACTTGTACACGTTAACGAACAATTTACATTTAATAATCCACTATTATTACATAACAACGACCATACAGCCCATAGACGCCTAATGTTGAATATAATACGTACAATAAATTCTGCCTCTAGCTGAGGCGGTCCGATTGGCCCTACCAAGGCGGCTATTGACTAATCAAGTCAGTTTCGTGTTTTGAAGATTTCAAGCGGCGAATAGTGGCGACCTACATTAGTGAAATTTCATCGATGTGTTGCAGACATCGATCGCCTGTTATGTGGCGTCTATGGGGACTATAGTCACCACAGATTAACGACTCGCTGTTATATAAACACTCGAAGAAACACAAATGAAAAATAATACCAAATCCACAACATCCTCTTTCCGAATTTTCCATTGATAAGGGAATACCCTACAGCTCAGTGGCACCCCTATCAGTAAAAAAATAATTACTCGCTGAGTACATAATTTATCAAAATCTGTTTCTACAGAATCGTAGTAAAGGTACCTACTTACTAAAGTTTAATCAGAAATGAGTAACTCCGTAAAGTATAGTTAGCTGTAGTTGTAGAAATAAAAACCAGCCATGTGTGAGTCGGACTCACGCAGTAGGGGTTCCCATAGAAGCTGATTTAATTTACAGAGTACATCAAAAGAAATCAACGCACCGTGCGCGAAATATGAATTTTTGCATATCATTCTTACGCAGGTAGTGCTGGTACCACCACATATGCCTATGTTTGCCCATTTTTAGTATTTATTGCTAAACAACATAGTCCACACTATAATCAGACCAAGTTTAACGCTGGTATGCATTATCGTTTTGAAGATAGAGCAGGAACAAAAACGTTGAAAAAATTGCATGTTTTTCGAGGTTTCTTGTACACCCCCTTTGGTTTTAGACTTTTTTATTTTTAGTATTTGTCGTGATAAAGGTCATAGCAACACATATTCTGAGAAAATTTCAACCAGCTACCTATTACCATTCAAAAGATACAGCCCTGTGACAGACAGACGGACGGACGGACAGCGTAGCTAGAGTAATAGGGTCTCGTTTGGCACTCTTAAGGAACGGAATCGTAAGAATGCGAAAAACGGCCACTTTTGGCACTTTTAACATAGTTTATAGTTTCTGCTTAAACTACAACACCTTTATTACAATTCTGTAGGACCACCAGATTTTCGGTAAATGATGTACTCTAGAGATGAGTAGTTTTTTTCGAAACCGGTTTCACCAATTGGGTTATTTCAGTATCGACTAAGAACTAAGAAAATAAAACGTGTTTCGCGTACTTAGTACCATGACACAAAATAGTAACTAGTTCCTAAATAACGATTTAAATAATAATTTCTTGGGTTTTCGCGATCACTGCACATTATAATAAAACCATGTTTAACTGGATTAAATCGCGTATATTGTTTAAATTGGTTTTCCTGACGTTTCGAAAGCTTTGCAGCATTTCGTGGTCGCAGGTAGACTAAGATGACAATCGTCTTTACAGATATTTCTAAAAAATATATTTTAATCTACCGTACAAGATTATTAATTGAAATCGTTTCAAACAGCACGCAACACTGTAAAAGATAATGATATTGTGAGTGATTACTGCGTTCATCGAAACGATTTTAATTAATAATATTGTACGGTAGATTAAAATATATTTTTCCGGTTTGTTTTATTATAACGATTTAAAATTATTTGACATCGGCTATTAGAAACCTGTTGCAGAAGAAACCTCCAATAGGTTTTTCTCACTTTTAGGGTTCCGTAGTTCCTACAAGGAACCCTTATAGGTTCGTCATGTCCGTCCGTCTGTCCTAATCCTTTACAGCTTAATAACTGTTACATAGTTAGTTATAAACATAAGTAAATGTAATTTTGTTAAAAAATATTCTCAATACCTATAGATCTCAATTTTTAAAGAATAAAATAATCGTTCGGTTTCATCGATAATTTTTAATTATCCATTTAAAACACTGAGGTGTTACAATACCTCAGTGATTTAAAATCATCTAAATTATCACATAAAATTATCTACGTAGGTACCTACTTTCATTTAGAAACTTTAGAAGTTTAGACACAGATACTAACTAGTAAGTATTATATTCTTTAGATATTAAACTCGGACGACTAGAAAAATATTAAATGTATTCTACTATTCTTTACTGTGCACGTACCTATACATTTATGTTACAGTTTTGTAACTACAGCTTATAAAATTTTATTAATATGAGCTTGGAAATAAGTTTAACCTACTTTGCATCAAGTGATCTTATTGAATTATTGAAGACTTCCTTCCTAGTTTCATTAAAATCGGCGAAGTGGCCGTGAGCGCACGAAGTGATCATGACGTGTCTGAAGCCATACACAATATTATTATAAATTGAGATGTGTAAACTTGTTTATAAATTTATCAATACGCATAATATATTGTGATAAGACTATGACATTTAAAACTTTACTTTATTTATTTTTCAAATAAACAATGTGGTTTAGAGTTCTAACTATAAATACAATGTAAGTAATTATTTTATTAATTTATTCAATTCTTCGTAGGAATATTATTTTATATGCAATGAGATCCTTTGCAAACACCCCACATTATGCCATGTGCTCGTAAAAATATAATTGCGTATACCTAGTAGATAGAAGGTATGCGAAAATCTTTTTGGGGATTGAAGAACCTGATCTCCAATCCAATCCGTTCTTCTTCTATCACGATTTACTCTACTAGAGATATAAATTTGACATATTTTGTATGGAGCTTATGTCAAATTCTTATCTCTAGTAGGGCAAATCGTGGATAGATTGGATACTTTTGAACGTCTGGTGTATTATAAAAGTAATCTATGATGATGATGACCAAATCAAGAATGTCTTATACAACGGGTTATTGAAATAACTTTAAACCTCTTAATAGGTCATTGTACTCATCAGTATGAACAACTTTTACTATGGGACCAACCCTGAAATCGAAAAAAAAAAAAAAAAAAAAAAAAAAAAAAAAATCTGCTGTTCCTTACGTTTTGTCGATTAATGTGAACACAAATGATATCTGATTATTTTTGCGCGATTTCGGGGTTGGTCCCATACACAGAAATAAATAGCATGGAACGGTAGTAATCACAATTTTACTTGCAATTCACGCGTGGCAACTTTTAGACAAGCCACGCCTCCCATGCTGACGTCGATTTTCGCGGGTTTATGTAACGATGTTTATGATAACAAGTCTTATTGCGTACCGAGCAAGGTCTTGAAATGCTTTGCATGCCATAGCATACCATATTGCATGGTGTTGGCACGCGTGCCCCGCCCACTTTTCCGTTCTAGCTATTTATTTCTGTGGTCCCATAGTAAAAGTTATCATACTGATGAGGGAGGTGTATGTCCAGCAGTGGATGTCTTTTGGCTGAAATGATGATGATGATGATGACTGATGAGGACAATGACCCTTTAAGAGGTTTTGAGTTATTTCAATAACACGTTGTATGTATTATTGTTGTATGTATTGTACCTACATAGACCAAACCTCCCTAGTCATGTCATGACTTCTTCTTGTCTTGTAGTGATTTGTGAGGAGGTAGGACGAGTTATTTAATTTTTACTAAACTGGACTCGAAAATGTCATGAATTTTTTAACATTTCACTAAAGCATGTAGGCCTAATCCGGTGGATATACACGAGATCATTAACGGCCAAAATTAATATCCAATCTATCCACGATTTGCCCTACTAGATATAGGAATTTGACATAAGCTCCATACAGAATATGTCAAATTTCTATCTCTAGTAGGGTAAATCGTGGATAGATTGGATATTAATTTTGGCCGTAAGTGATGTGTCATTGGTTATGTATCACTTAATGATACATCATTGATCAGGCGCGTGCATTGCATATAGGCAATTAGGCAATACCTAGTGCCTTCCTCATTCAAATTCAATATTGGTGTAAATTATTATCCTTTTTTCAGAGTACGATGATTATTTATCTTAAAATAGACCTATTAATGCTAAATTAATCTTCATACATAAAAAAATCAATAACTTATACCACAATTAAATTCAAGTGAAGTAGGCCAATGCACGCCACTGTCATTGATGAAACTAATATGTACACTATGTCACTCTATTATGTATCACTAAAAGATAAAAGCAAGGTGGACTAGTCACTAAATTAGGCCTCCTGTGTCGATCGATCATTTCATTTCACAAGACTCGGGTCGCTCGTGACCCGTTCAACGAATCAAAAGACCCAATCATAACTGATCGAATGTTTTCGGGTCACAATTCACAATGATCCAATCAATCACGATCGACTCACGTGTACACTGAATGATGTGTAATGCAAGTGAATATCACTTAATTATCAGTCTGTATAAACACTGTATCACTTAATGATGTATCACTCGAGTAGTGAGTATTATCTAGTGATATCGTGTACATGCGCCTTTAGGGTCTGATTGCGTGGTAAAATAACACAATTATTTTTTAAACGTAAGTAATAGTTTGTAATAGTTTTACATTTAGTTTTTTAGTGCCTACGAGATTCTGGAGTCTCCTAAAACTTTATTGTGCCCAACAGCTTGTTTTACAGTAGCGCCGAAATTGCGGTGCTCATACTTGCCAGAGGTGGCTCCAAGGGGATTCGTCTAAAAAATTTACAAAAAGTGGGTGGTACGAGTTTGTTAAGACGAACTATACACACTGCAAGAGCAGCTGGATTTCACGATATAACCGTGTCTACTGACAATCCAATAATAGCGCTTGAAAGTATTAAAGGTTTGTACAGTTAGGTACCTAGTTTTTTTTTATTTATTCTTAACGGGCTTGCGTTTGACCGCCACCTCACCTGATGTTAAACGATGGTGCGGTCGACGATGGCACACGCTTGCCCAGCAAAAAGGCAGTTTCTAGAATTTTCATTGGCATTTAGGTATTTTTAGTGCAAATCGTAATTAATAAAAGTTACGTAGGTACAGAGGATGGGCAGCAGCGTTCTCGGGGTATTTAACCAACCAACTGCGATCGCCAACCCGCCTGGCAAGCGTGGCAATTATGGCATATCCCCCCCTTAATTGGGGGAGGCCTATGTCCAGCAGTGAACGTCTTTCGGATGAAACGGTGGTGACATAGGTACTTAATATCGTTTTTTTTGGGTTCCGTACCTAAATGGTGCCAGACGGGACCCTATTACTCTCGCTACGCTGTCTGTCACAGGGCTGTATCTTTTGAACGTTAATAGTAGCTGATTATTGCTATGACTATCACGACAAATACAAAAAATAAAAAATTCTAAGCACAAAGGGGGTCCCCAATACAAGAAACCTCGAAAAACATGTGCCTTGTTTCAACGTTTGTTCCTGCTCTATCTTCAAAACGGTAATACATACTCGCGTCTATAGTATTATATTATCTGTGCCAGTGTCAAACTTGGTCTGATTATAGTGCATCATTGAATTAATAAACCTAGTGCATACCATGTAGTTTAACAACAAATACAACACAAAATAGGGCAAACATAGACATCTGTGGTGGTATCTGCTGCGGTAACCGGCGTAAGAAAGAGATGCAAAAATTCATATTTCGCGCACGATACGATGCGTTGATGTCATTTGATGAACTCTCGTAAATTAAATCAGTTTCTATGGGGTATCAGGTCGATGGGTGATACGGAACTCTTACTGCGTGAGTCCGACTCGCACTTGGCCGGTTTTATCTAATTACGTGTGCTAGAAACGTGTGTATTAGGAACTAGTAATTATATTTTCTCAGAAGTTATTTAAAAAATCAACATTATAGAGACCTACCAAGATTGTATACCTACTAAATACACAGACATAGTAAAAAATATAGACTAAGTGCTGCGAACAACCATAGTGAAGCCAACAATAACCGTGCTCCTTCATGTACAACCAGTGCTCACGTACACACCATGCACCTGAAGGGTATGTGTTTTCGCGATGCTTACTGGAAGATGCCGCTACATGTGAACTGAGAGGGGTGAGCACGGTTTAAGGTGCATGTGTGTGCGTGAGCACTGGTTGTACATGAAGGAGCACGGTTTTTGTTGGCTTCACTATGGTTGTTCGCAGCACTTAGTCTATATTTTTTACTATGTCTGTGACTAAATATGAAAGTAAAAAAAATCAGCACATATGTAATCGTACACGTAGGTTAGGTACCTTATGATATTTTCATTCTTTCTAAACAAATATCTGTTTCATGCAGAGATTTAATTCACTAGTAAATATTTAATGTCTTTGGTTTCATGCGAGAATTGAACCCGCGACCCGTAGCTAAGTCACTACAGTTCACTCAAGGAAATGCGAGTGGTTCTCCATAGAAACGCTCTCACTCTCGACTTTTTCCTTCTTTTATGACCCTATCCTAGAGCAATGATTTTTTACAGTAAAATAATCAACTACTTTTATGTAGGTACTTCTATGTATTTCTTTTTGATGATAAATTATTTTTATAATAACTAGAAGCCCTAAAAATCTCGAAATTGCCTATTTAGACCACTGATAACAGAGGCCTAGTGTAATCTGATAAGTGATAACTATTAATAAAAAAACACCACATAGGGACACAGTAAATATCCTTCTTATTTCATCATTTCAGCCGAAAGACGTCCACTACTGGACATAGGCTTCCCCCAATTAAGGGGGGGATATGCCATAATCGCCACGCTTGGCAGGCGGGTTGGCGATCGCAGTTGGTTGGTTAAATACTCAGAGAACGCTGCTGCCCATCCTCTGGTGAATCCCTTAGTCGCCTTTTACGACACTCATGAGAAGAGATAAGGGTGGTGCTATTCTTTAAGTCCGGCACCACACGGACCTTCTTATTTAGTTTATGAAATATCTTATTATTTTAATCTTAATAGTATACTTATACTCTATCTCTATCTATTTATCTTTTAAATTGGTCCAGTTTCAGAGGAAAAAATAGGCGAGAGCCAATCCTCGAATTATGATATTTAAAGCTTCAATCAAATAAACTATAAATGCACGGTCTTGTACACAATCAAACGCAAAAACCATCACCGCGACAAAATGTACTTATAACAGTGCTTGTAACGTGCATGTTACAAGCACTGTTATAAGTGCAGCAGTGCATGTTTACGACAGCGACAAGTATTACACTCCATCATTTGATTGCACATTTGGAGTATAGTTTTATTTATTGTTTTCTACACAGTTTAGCATCGTGAAACATCTCATTAATCTGTGGCTAGCGCAGTCGTGAAGCAGCTAAGAGCGAAACTGCACGTGACTGATTATTGCACAGTTTTGATGGCGCCGTTTTTCGATTGGCGATCGTGCATGTATATTTGATCGAAGCTTTTAAGCTTTTCAGTCGGTGCACTCGGAGCAGCAGTTGTTCTTATCGCACTGATTTGAGGCTGAGCGCTCGCAGAGTGACAACAATAGTTTCTTCAAATAGGTACCTAAGTAATTTTCAAAAGTCTGCAACCTTATTTTCTCAAATGTTTTTTTAAGATAATGTTACACTATTCCATCGAAGTTTTCTAACTGCAACTGATTGGGCACCTTCTATATGGGGCGTGGCTGAATTCTTGGCATCAAGACCCAATGTGACAATTCTATTATTGATGCAAGCTACCTCACCATTCACTCAACCGGCACAACTACGAACTGCTTTTGAAAAAATCACGCGTCCTTTTCCATTTGATTGTGTATTTTCTGTGACAAGGTATGAAACATGATTAATTTAGCAATTTTAAATAAATTTCAGTACCTACTTACCTACATGTAAATTGTGTTTTCTAGGAGTTATAAACTTCGTTGGCGGCGTTTCAAACAAAAATATTATCCTGCAAACTTTAAAGTTGGTGATCGAGTTCGTAGGCAAGATTGGAATGGAGAGTTTTTAGAAACAGGAGCGTTTTATATTACAAGAAGATGGCTTTTGGATAAGGGATATTTTCAAAATAACAAGTAAGTATGTAACGAAAAGGCAACATGTCTGGCGAAATATATTTTATGGCATTAACATTTCTTACAAATGAATTAGGGGCCTATACGTAAACATTTTGTGAATTTCAAGGTATCTACCTAGGTAGGTTTAAATTTTTTTTATTTTTATTTATTATGAGCAGGATTTAAACTTGCGATAGTTGCGACTTCTGTTCGATTCCGCAAGCAGAGTTCACGGTAGCTTAGTGGTTAAATCGACTGGTGTACTGAACCAAAAGTTGCCAGTTTGAATTTTGAATCCTGCTTGTGGGCGATACATCATCATCATCATTTCAGCCGAAAGACGTCCACTGCTGGACATAGGCCTCCCCCAAGCATATAAGAAAGTAAACTTCCTATAAAACCATAAGCGTGGGAAGCGAATAAATAAAAAATAACAAAACATGTATTTCGAGTTGTCAACATATTCCGCTAGCCCAGCCACGGAAATAACCCTCACCCCCCCACTACTATTTGACATTCCGCCAAAATGAATATCCAATCAATCCACGATTTACCATACTAAAGTAACGGCCAAAATTAATATCCAATCTATCCATAAAAAATATGTCAAATTCCTATTTCTAGTAGGGCAAATCGTGGATAGATTGGATATTAATTTTGGCCGGTAGTGATTTTTTCTCTGTGACGTGTCTGTGACTATTTTATAAAATTAATAAGTACTCAGTGTAGTGTACGTTGTAGTAATTAATAATTCCATGGACTATTTCAATTATTTGAAGGGCTGCGTTCAGTCAGTTATATCGACCAACGTCATCGGACGACGCTCGGAGCGTTCGTTTGTATAGTTTGTACAGAGACATGACATTTACCGCCGGTAGTGCCATGTCTCTGGGTTTGTATGTTCGCTCTGAGTACCTAACTGAACGGCCAATGTACAGTCAACAAATCGGAATCATGACCCACTCAGCTGATAATTCGTTTGAAATCGTCAAAACAGTAAGGTTTTCTTCTATGCTGCACTTAGGACATTTTGAATATTACAGAAACTGCATTAAAACGGGTCAGAGGTCTGTGCTGTTTTGAGCTTTGTTATCAATGCAATAGATTTATAATTGTATTGGAAATTATGTTTTTGATAAAGCAGGAATTATGTTTTGAATTTCGAATTTGCTGTCGTTTCACGTGGTTTTCCTACAAACAGCTATATTTTTTAAGAAACCTAGGTATACTAACTTTTTCGATTACAGAACATTAATAAAATAAAAATGACAAATAATAAAATGTCAAGTATGAAAAGGTGTCAAACAATACTCATAACTTAACGGCCAAATATGTGGAACATACATTTAATTTATAATATCCTCTGTTTCACGCAATAAATAATAAATAAATAACAATATTTGGAGTTAAACATCAAGAATAAAATTTAGAACAATAATTTTACTGGTAAACTAGCTGTCACTGTCAATAGTTAACAAAATTGATAACAAGTCTGTTGCCATGGAAATATCTGTTTAAGCGAAATTCAACCTAATTGTATTAGAATGTCTGTAGGATATTAAGCTTATCGTGGGTCATGATTCCGATTTGTTGACTGTACACTCCGGGCGTCGTCCGTTGTCGTCGGGTGATGTTAGTGAACGCACCCCTTGACATTTGAGTACGTTCAAGATTATCGTCCGACGACGCCCGGAGCGTAGTTTGATCGTTCATTTTCAGTTACTCAGAGCGATATAACTTCCTTGGAGTGATCATACAAACTGTGATACTAAACGAACGCCCAAGGAACGCTCCGAGCGTCGTCCGACGACATCGGGCGATATAACTGAGCGCGGCGCGGCCCTTCCTTGGCATGTCAAATGATGACACTTTAGTGATGCGACTCGAGTCCGATTTTACCACTTGGAGTCCTAGTCATTTTACAATTTTACTTGAGTAGTCGAGTGACTCGAGTGTTTCACGAGTCACTCGCCTCTATCGAGTCACCTATTACAATCCTTGAAATAATTGTTTTATTTTGTCAATAAGTTGAGGCTTAATAAATTGACAAGCATGAAGTTTTATTTCAAAACATCGTCAGGCTTACAAAATCAACATTTTTATATCGAAATAAGACATCATTTCACTTGTTTCGGTGAGTGATTGTCGAGTGACTCGATTCCGAGTGTACTCGAGTCGGTATTTTTTTGACTGGAGTGCGTATTTTCTTTTCGATGTCGCTCAAGTCACTTGAGTAAAAGCGGTAAAAGCGGACTCGAGTCGCATCTCTATGACACACCCTTAGGGTGCGTTCACTATTATCGTCCGACGACGGCGGACGACGCCCGGAGCGTTGTTTGGTCGTTCAGTTACTCGGAGTGATCGTCCGGGCGTTCACACCAAACCGTTCAGTATTGTGAGCGGGCGTCGTCGAGCGTACGCACCGGTCACCCCGTGAAATAGTAGGGTAAAAGACGCTCTGCTGTCATGTTGACAGATAAAAGTATGAAATTACAGATAATTTGAGGTTTCGATTGTCATAATTGTCAGTGCTTCATTGTTCTAGTGTCAGTTTCATGAGGTCGCCCGAAGTCGTTCAGTATCTCTGAGAAAATCGTCAATGATCGAGCGATATTCGCACCGGGTGACTTTCACACTGGGCTACGTTCACTTATAACGCACTCGGTGTGAAAGTCACCCGGTGTGAATATCGCTCGATCATTGACGATTTTCTCAGAATTACTGAACGACTTCGGGCGACTTTATGAAACTGACACTAGAACAATGAAGCACTGACAATTATGACGATCGAAACCTCAAATTATCTGTCATTTCATACTATTATCTGTCAACATGACAGCAGGGCGTCTTTTACCCTACTATTTCACGGGGTGACCGGTGCGTACGCTCGACGACGCCCGCTCATAATACTGAACGGTTTGGTGTGAACGCCCGGACGATCACTCCGAGTAACTGAACGACCAAACAACGCTCCGGGCGTCGTCCGCCGTCGTCCGACGATAATACTGAACGTACCCCTGAGTGCGGAATAAGTGAACGTAGCCTAAGTGTCACACTTTACCACTTTACTTTGACATTGATTGACGGGCTGACAGCTTCTTGAATCTTGAATACGTGTGTGTACATTTTTATACAAAAGTTATTTGTTCTATTCTATTTATATTATAAATTTAAACACATGATTTGTGTAACCTTTAGATGGTTATTTCAGTTGTACTGTGCTAGAAGTTAGTGCCACAGAAAGCTTAGAAGTGGATACACCGGATGATCTACATCTAGCGAATGTATTACTTAACTCTAACTCAGTTGGTTGAAAGTGAAATTCGTAAACGATAAGCAAGCAAGGTACGTTGAGTTATAATTACAGTACATATGGTTCCTGTGAGGAAGTAGAACAGTGAAAAGCAGGAAGCTGGGGAATAAGGCGGCGGAACAGACGTTATTGACACGCGCATTTTTGGACAGATAATACGCCTCCCTCTTACGCCTACAATGCTGCAAATAAAAATTTTGGAATTCCCTGCCACAATACGCTTGATTCCCTGCTGCTCTCTTATCAATTCCCCAACATGATTAATATTAAAGAAATTAAACATTTTATTTGAGTTTATTGTTATATTATCAACAAATATAGCTTACCATTCTATTTTTTATTTATTTGCAGTTGTATTCATCAATGGCAGGTAATCAATTATTATGGAATTTAGATCATAGTCAATAAAAACCCATCATAATTCAAGTCAATAAAAATAGATGGTTATTTTTCCCCATATCTTTGCCTTCAGCTTGTTTCTGACAAGCATAGACAACCATTTTGTTTGATAAAGAAGTTGATAGGTTAAAAAAATCCAATAAATGTTGGATTTATCCATTCCCCAGAATCCTCCGCTTTCAGTCAAACCCCACACTCCCCGCATAGGCCTCTCATTCCCTGCAAATTGGGGAATTCCCTGCTGACTGGCCGCACTGGTTACGATTCAAAGAGTTATGGGCTAAGTTGTACTGAAACTGCCATTGATTCAAGGGTGGATTGGCAGAATAGGGTAGAACCCCTGTAAAAAAAAAAACTGAAATAACCAATTTTCAATCACTGACATCCATATGAGGGGGTAAGGGGCATGGTTAAACTATAATACCTACCAACATAGTTTTAAGTTAATGTTGTTTATAACTAACCTTCCTGTGTTGTTATATGGGTGTCATGTCCGAAATAAATGATTATTTAATTTAATTTTAATTTAAACCTCCTCATGTAAGGTAAAAGTTGCAACTGAAGTCCTTACATCCTTAGCTTAATTTTGGAGTTTTTTTTACATGTAAAATCAATTCGTTCAGTCCTTGTAAATCCTTTTGGGGCAGAACTGACTCATATAGGTTAGAAGGTATTTTTGTTTTTCACCTTGAAAATCCTTTTGGGGCAGATCTGACTCAATAAGATAGCCCTCATGATAAGTATGGGTACTTATTCCTTCGGAGGGGGTGAGGGGGATTGGGTAAACTAAACCTGTGAATGTTGATGATGAAGCAACTCTGCACACAATAACATTCATGGTAAACCTAAATGTTAAACGTTTAATTATGTATTTGACAGTTAACTAACTTACGGTCAAAGACATTTATTTTCTCAAAAGATTACAATAATCACTTATAGAGAAAATACAATTATATTTTATTAACTAATGGTTATCGATTAGCGTAGTAAGTTAGTGTAGGGTAGTAAGTAAAAAAGTTTCATTAAAATTAATGGAGCGAGCGTCATAAAAAACGGTAGGTCTGTGTAGGTAGGTGTACTAACAGCAGTTGTTTATTAAGGCCCATGATATAGTAACTTGGTTTTTTAGGGTTCCGAAGTCCTACAAGGAACCCTTATAGTTTCGTCATGTCCGTCCGTCTGTCCGTCTGTCCTAATCCTTTACAGCTTAATAACTTCTACAGTTATAAACATAAGTAAATGAAATTTTGTTAAAAAATAGTCTACTTATAGATCTCAATTTTAAAAGAATAAAAAAATCGTTTTTACGTATTTTAGGGGTGGCATCCATACATGTGAAATGGAGATGAAAAATTTTTTTTCGCTGCACCCCCTCGTGTGGGGTATCAATGAATAGGTCTACTAAAATGAAGGTAATGTTTCATACACCACTTTTTTATCAGGTGTACCATCTGCGAAATATAGCGCGCCAAAGTGGATTGCAATGTGCCCCCCCCCTGCCATTTCTTAACTATGCAACATAGAAAGTTATAATCTTCCACATTGACAGACCTTTGTGAAAACTCTCCTTTAAAATTATTTCGAGTATAATGTGATTATAATTCTTTGAGTTATAGAGAGAAAACTGAAAAATACTTAAAACGTCCTAGTTCAAAGGTCATTGACCTTAGAGAAAAATGATGTTAGCAAATAATGCTCCTTTAGTTACTTTCTATTTGAAAAAATCACAAAAAGTTACTTTGTGTTATGTTGAACACACTTCTTCAATTTGGCTTCTTGAATTTCTCGCTAGATGGCGCTACTAACAACACGCTCTGAGTCGCGAATGCTGCCGATTATTGCAAAAACTAAAAAAGCATAGCCATGATTAATATTCGATTTGATTCGTTTGTAATTACACCTACTTAAGGAAACCTATAATACTGAGCATGGCCCGACATGCTCTTGGCCGGTTTTTTATTTAATAAAATTGCACATCATAATAAACATTTGATTGCCTCATTGGTGGTCGCAAGCATGACTGCTGAGCGTGGGCTCCTGGGTTCAATTCCCGGGTCGGGCAAATTGTTATTGGGTTTTTTCATTAGGAAATTCTCAGTAGCAGCCCGGAGACTAGATTTGTGCCCGGTTAATGGCAATAGGCTCAACATTTGACTGCCTCATTGGTGGTCGCAAGCGTGACTGCTGAGCGTGGGCTCCTGGGTTCGATTCCCGGGTCGGGCAAATTGTTATTGGGTTATTTCATTAAGAAATTCTCAATAGCAGCCCGGAGCCTAGATTTGTGCCCGGTTAATGGCAATAGGCTCATCCCCTATTACAGGGGACTTATAACATAACTGGTGAAATGTGGGTGAATTGTATACCTCTGCCTTCCTCTTCAGGGAAATACAGGCGTGATGATGTGTTATGTTAATAAACATTTGAATAATTGTATTTTAGTTGGTTTTTCATCATGTCAAGTTTCTCTGAGATAGTAACTTTTGAAGACTTGGAAGCGACTGACGTTATAAGTGTCGAACTTGTGCCGGAACGTAAAGGACTTATATTGAAGCACTGTGAATACTACGTGAGCTCAAGAAGACATGGCACAACTGTTTCGAGAAGATACAATGATTTTCTTCAACTATATGATGTCTTATATGCTAAATACCCTTATCGGTAAGTTATTTTATTCCATTTCACCATCGCATTCTATTTATTTTTACTTTATGCTTTCACCTAGTAATGAGACAGTAATAATATATGTAAATATGCTTATTTCAGTGCAATATGCCGGTTGCCACCAAAACGAATGGTTGTTGGTGGAGGTAGTTCCCTGTTCCTCCTACGTCGGCGGGCCGCCCTGCAGCGCTGGTTGACCCTAGTGGCACGGCACCCAGTACTGGCCCATGATGCTGACCTCAGAATTTTTCTCTGTGAAAGTACTGTACGACTTGAGAAACCAAAGCATGATGAATTTGTTCTTGCTGGCACACAGGAAGAAAGCCCGGTAAGAAATTGTATACAGTCTTTAACACATTTTGAAACATGTTCTGGAACCATAGAAATCATAATAATATAAGGTAATAGAAGTGCTAACTGCCTCGTTGGTCTAGTGGTTGCAAGTGCGACTGCTGAGCGTGAGGTCCTGGGTTCGATTCCCAGGACGGGCTAAGTGTTATTGGGTTTTTTCATTAGGAAATTCTCAGTAGTAGCCCGGAGTCTGGATTTGTGCCCGGTCAATGGCAATAGGCTCGCCCCCTATTACATGGGACTATAACATAACTGGCGAAATGTGGGTGTACTATTACACCTCTGCCTACCCCTTCGGGAAATACAGGTGTGTTGTTATGTTAATTTTATGTTAGAAGTGGTAAAGACTCTTGAACTTATCGCCACTTATGTGCACAGTGCGCGAATCGTTTTCTTGATCATCTGTTTTGGATGCAGATTCACTTCACAGGAAATATTTTCCAGCATATCTAACAGCGATTTGTATTTAGGCTTAATTTATTTTGCATTGAATGCTAGAAACATGGTGGGCGTGATTGCGTATTTATGTGTTGGTAGCAGAAAACCATAAATTCCATAAACATGCATTACATTAACATGCGTTCTGGTAGTAAAGGACAGTAGATACCATTTCTATTACCGTATTATTTAGATTTCTATGTCTAGAACCAAAAATTCCAAATGGTTTTATCAAAAATATTGTATCATTAGAATATATGAATATTGTAAAAAGATATGTTATAAATTTTTTCAAGCATACAAATCAAGGATGAATACTGTGTAAGTACCTATGTAGTAATTATTTTACCATATCAAATACTACCTACTTCCTGGCATGATAAGGCTGATAGGAAGAACTCGTAATCAATATTTATCCTCCTAAACTACGGGAATGTAGAACTGTCACACACAAATACCTCGAGAGGGCTGATTTAGAGTTTGACACTTAACGCATACTAGATGGAATGCGTCGCCTTTTATTCATAAATCAGTAGTTCCTCGTTTCCGCTAGAGGCCCTCTGCGCTACCGATTTATTAATTAAAGTCGACGTGTTAGATCGACTATGCGGTATGCAGTAAGCATAGAATTCTATGGCGGTAAGTATCAAACTCGCTCTAGGTCTTATCGACTTATCGAGCATGTTCAAACGGCGACTGATACTGTACTCGAACAGATTCCCTCTGCGGAAGTCGTAATTCTGGGTGACTTTAATGCCCATCACGTCGAGTGGCTTGGGTCACGTATAACCAACCACGCAGGGAGATCTGTTCACGACTTCGCTCTGGCCTATGGTCTGACACAAATGGTTACCTCACCTACACGAGTACCTGAGGTGGAACATCATATTCCCTCCTTACTGGATCTTCTGCTGACTTCACACCCTGAAAACTATCAGGTGTCAGTGTGTGCGCCGCTTGGGTCGTCAGACCACTGCCTGATACGTAGTGTGATACCTCTCACGTGCCCATTGCGTCCGCAAATCTCAAGCGGCCGCCGTGTTTGGCACTATAAGTCAGCAGATTGGGATGGAATACGAACATTTTTTTCGTCCTACCCATGGGGGCCAGTTTGTTTCTCGTCGGATGATCCTAACGCATGTGCCAACTCTGTCGCCGAAGTTGTATTGCAGGGCATGGAACTGTATATTCCGAACTCTGCAGTGCCTGTCGGTGGCAGATTTCGGTCGTGGTTTGGTAAATCTTGCAACGTGGCATCACGTCGAAAGAATCTTACCGAGCCTGGGCCGAAGCACAGGCAGTGCGTAACCCGATCTCCGGCACTTCAAAGAAACTGTATAACACAGCCTCCAGATCCTTTAAGAAGGAAATTGCCGGTGCGAAGTCCAAGTTCATCGGCAAAATTGGCGAGAGATTAATGCGCTATCCTTCGGGATCTCGCGCATTTTGGTCTCTTGCCAAGGCTGTCCAGGGAAACTTCTGTCAGTCGTCGTTTCCACCATTGCGCAGGGATGACGACTCGCTTGCTCACACTGCAAAAGAGAAAGCCGATCTCTTGGGCTCTCTTTTTGCGTCCAACTCGACTGTTGATGACCAGGGAAGCACACCTCCTACTATCCCGCGGTGTGACAGCTCCATGCCCGATGTCTGTTTTACGCAGAAAGCTGTTCGTAGAGCACTATTTTCCCTGGAAATTCATAAGTCGAGTGGACCAGACGGCATCCCTGCTCATGTACTTAGAACATGCGCTCCGGAGTTAGCTCCTGTTTTGACGCGCCTATTTCAGCACTCGTACTCTACCGGCGTAGTCCCGCACTCATGGAAGACAGCTTTAGTGCACCCGATCCCTAAGAAAGGAGACCGCTCAGATCCATCTAACTACAGGCCCATTGCCATCACCTCCCTACTTTCCAAAGTAATGGAAAGTATAATTAACCGCCAGATACTAAATTACCTAGAGGACCACAAGTTGATAAGCGACCGCCAATATGGTTTTCGTAGTGGTCGTTCAGCTGGTGACCTTCTTGTGTATCTAACACACCGATGGGCAGAGGCGGTGGAGAGCAAGGGAGAGGCCTTAGTAGTTAGTTTGGATATAGCGAAGGCTTTTGATCGGGTCTGGCACAAAGCTCTTCTGTCTAAGCTTCCTGCGTACGGACTTCCCGAGAGATTATGTTCATGGATAGCCAGCTTCCTTACGGACCGGAGCATTAAGGTCGTGGCTGACGGTTCATGCTCTGAATTGATGCCCGTGGATGCTGGTGTCCCACAAGGCTGTGTGCTATCCCCAACTTTGTTTATTCTGCATATCAATGACATGTTGCGCATAAGCAACATTCATTGCTATGCAGATGACAGCACTGTGGATGCACTTTACTCTGGCCAAGCTAATCTCTCGCGTGAACATGTCGTGGAGTACCGGAATGGACTTGTGTCTGAAATTGAGACTTCTCTGGAGCGAGTCTCTGAGTGGGGCAGACTAAACCTAGTCCACTTCAACCCCACTAAGACACAAGTCTGCGCGTTTACCGCTAAGAAGACCCCATTTGTCGAAGCACCTCACTTAGAGGGCACTCCCCTCTTAGCTACGCCAAAATTGGGAATTCTAGGCGTCGACGTATCGAACAACGTTCAGTTTCGTGGTCACTTGGAGGGTAAAGCCAGTATGGCTTCCAAAAAACTCGGGGTGCTAAACAGAGCGAGACAATATTTCAGACCGGCTCATCGCCTAAAACTTTATAAGGCACAAATCCGGCCGCACATGGAATATTGCTCTCAGCTCTGGGCTGGAGCACCCGAGTACCTACTCCTTCCACTTGACCGCATTCAGCGTAGAGCGGCTCGAATCGTCGGCGACTGCGATTCCCAATCGGCTGGACCCTCTAGCTTTGCGAAGAGATGTTGCATCTCTATGTGTCTTATATCGCATGTACAATGGGGAGTGCTCTGAAGAATTGTTCGACCTTATACCAGCCGCTGACTTCCACCATCGTACCACCCGCTATAAATCTAAATTCCACCCTCACCATCTTGATGATTGGTGGTCAACTACAGTACGTTTCACACGCCACTTTTTGCCTCGAACAGCAAAACTGTGGAACCAACTTCCGTCAGCGGTTTTCCCGAACAAATTCGACATGGGAGCCTTCAAGAAAAGAGCATACGTCTTTTTAAAAGGTCGGTGACGCATCGGCGACTCCCCTGGTGTTGCGGATGTCCATGGGCTGCGGAGATTGCTTACCATCAGGTGACCCGCATGCTCGTTTGCCCTCCTATGTTATAAAAAAAAAAAAAAGGTAGGCACTCAGTTCACTAACTTATGAAGAGATAGAAAATCTTATAAAAACATAATTATCTGCATTCTTGTCTTTCTTTCGTATACGCGTATTTAAGTTGTATACAAGGCCAGTACGTATCCACAGGAAACTGCTCGCGTATATTTAGGAATGCTGTTATTTACATTTGTTATTCCAAAACATACACGAATTGCGCGTACTAGTCGTGTATAGTTTGAAATGTAAGAGGTGAGTAAACATTTTCCAAAACATATACGAATTGTCGGAATACGTGGCACTGTGGGAAGTGCAGCCCCTCTCCCTCCATGCCTCAGGATTTACAAATGATTGTACAATTACTTATTTACAATGATTTAATGTTGGATACTGTCATATTACCTCTTGGAGGTGGGCGCTAATGATTCAATGTTGGATACTGTCATCTTACCTCTTGGAGGTGGGCGCTAATGATTCAATGTTGGATACTGTCATCTTACCTCTTGGAGGTGGGCGCTAATGATTCAATGTTGGATACTGTCATCTTACCTCTTGGAGGTGGGCGCTAATGATTCAATGTTGGATACTGTCATCTTACCTCTTGGAGGTGGGCGCTAATGATTCAATGTTGGATACTGTCATCTTACCTCTTGGAGGTGGGCGCTAATGATTCAATGTTGGATACTGTCATCTTACCTCTTGGAGGTGGGCGCTAATGATTCAATGTTGGATACTGTCATCTTACCTCTTGGAGGTGGGCGCTAATGATTCAATGTTGGATACTGTCATCTTACCTCTTGGAGGTGGGCGCTAATGATTCAATGTTGGATACTGTCATCTTACCTCTTGGAGGTGGGCGCTAATGATTTATCTAATGTTGGATACCGTCATCTCCCCTCTTGGAGTTGGGCGCTAATTATCTAATGTTGGATATTGTCATCTCCTGTCTCGGAGGTGGGCGCTACTGAATGCGACTCAGTTTTCTGAACAAATGCAGCTGTGTACACAAAAAATGGAAACTACCTAGTTTGTAGTTTTCCATCTATCTATCTTTGTTCCAATAAAATTTTTGAATTTTAATATTATTGAAAAGTTATATTAATTTAAATGTGTCTTTTGTCATGTGTAAATTTACTTTTCGATGAAAAGGAAATGTCACTTATTTGTAGTCTGGCCCTGCCCTAGGACATATTCCCAACGAATAAGCAAGTGCTATAAATTATACCGTATAATACCCCAATTGGTTTACGATATGTACGGTCACGATACTTCGCGATCAGACCTCGGCCACTCAATACAATATAAATGCTAGCACCACTTACATACACAAGATTACGTCTGTATATGGACGCGCACACACATGTAGGTTAGGGATACTAAGCCAAGCGCTTCTCAGTAGTTCTCAGAGATGGCATGCTCGTATAGCGACTGGCGATTGACATCCATTGCAATCTTGCAGTCCAATTGCCGGAAAACTATTGGCAGGTGCGGGCAAGGAATCTTAAATTGGCGGGGGGCGGTGAGTGACCGTTCTGTACGTTAGTGCTACCTGTCCGCTACGAGAATGCCGTTTTCCCTTCCCGCTGCCACGTACCGCACCTCCGGCCAGGCCCGGCTAATACCGACCAATAGCAACACTGTAAATCGTAATTTTTAACGGTTGACCGCGGCATTCTCACAGCAGACGAGAATAGTACTATATTAGATATCCTGTGTCGCGGTGGTACATTTTGTCGACAAAATCCCTTGAACGAATCCTGCTACATTACACATACCTACAGCTGCCATAGAACATTGAGTGCAAGCGATTTTAGCTTTAGTGGTGGTTACACCGGAAAGTTTGCTGATAGTACATCGCATGTTTACCTTTGTAGAGCGAAGTGACTACAGAGGAGATGCAAGCGGCGTTCGTGAATGAACAGGAGCAACTGCGGCTGGCACACCTTGGGCTGGGCAGGCTAACACAAATATTTGAAAAAGGTACCTCTAAAATTAAATCATTGTTTTGCTATCGTGAGCCAGGTTGTTTTAAACCAGCAACCAAGAAGATCTAATGCTTTCCGTTGCTTATTAGCAAATCTGGCTGGAAATCTATAGTCTCTGCTTTCTGCCTACCCCAATGGGAAACAATGTAAAACTGTGCAAGAATAATATGTTTGAAAAGCAAAGTAAAGCTGTGTAAGGAAGCTGAGCAATGAACAAGAAATATATCCACGAATTGCACTGTGCGAGGCAGGAAAATGAAGCTCTCCTATTGGTAGCTTTTTCTACTCTCACACCGCTAAGCTCTATCGCACAGCTCTGGTGGAGTTTCAAAAAAGTCTTTCTTAGTACTCCTCTACACCATAAAAGGAGGCTACTCAATCAATTTCATGTTACTAGCTGCAGTGGTTTGGGCTCTGGCGATATTATCTGCTGTGTTATTCTAAAATTTCTCATTAGCAAACTCACTTCTGAATCCGCAGTGAAAAGTAGTAAAAACAATAGTAAGTCCTTCACGATTTTTTTTGTCTGGAGATAAATAAAATTATATTAAATAAATTGCAATTTTGGTCAGATTGTGGGCTGGATCATTTCTGCACAACACGGTTCAAGTGTGATACGATATGAGGTATGGTGTGTTTCAGTTCAGGACAGGTACGGGGCGGAGCGGGGCGACATGCGCGAGCTGGGCGCGGCGCTGAGCGCTCTGGCCGCTCCCGCCGCGCTGGACGCCGCCGCCGCGCGCGCCCTCTCGGCCGCTGCTCAGTATGTACCAGCATGGCTTCTATTTACGCTATTCACATCATCATCATCATCATTTCAGCCGAAAGTCGTCCACTGCTGGACGGAGGCCTCAAGCATCGCCATAATGACCGGTCGCTATCGCTATCCGCATAGGGTTACCATATTAAAATGGAGGGATGCCAGTCTAGGGTGCCTAAATAGAATTAAAACGTATGTGTTTTAACTATTTCAGTCTGAAAAAATATTTATTTGCCAATATCAATAAAATATTTTGTATTAAATTCAGTTTTAAATTGTTAAAATCACTTGAAACGTTTTCTTATCTATTCTTATTTAATAATTCTTTCACCATTAGAAAGCTACTTTATCGTAATATAGACTATATTTTATTTCAGTACGCGAAGTCGCAGGCTAAGTCTAGTTTTTAATATTTTGATGCGAAATATTCCAATATTTTTTTTTAAAGTAAAGATAGGTTTAAAGAAATTTATTCTCAATAAAAACACAAAGTCACTTACTTGAGAACAATATTAACTTAAGCTATGATGGTTTAGTTCGTCGTTTTAAGATAAATACAATATGAGCGAGAGGTAATGACTTATCATTCACAATTAAATATCCATTCTTTATTATCGCGAGAGTGATACCTATTTTTGATAGACCGACACAGAGTAGTTAATCAATGGAATACTCATTCATACAGTTATTTTTCTATAAAATCTCTGAATTTATGAGGTATATACATATACATCCTTCCATATCACCAGATCACCAGAGTCAAGAACACAGATCAGATCGGAGAGATATTTAAATAGAACGAATATGTTTTTATTTATTTAAACGAGGGCGTTAATTGCTATTTCGGCCGAGACTTGTATAGTACTTTTCTCTCATTTGCGAGGAAACAATACACAAATTAATGCAACAGTATCTAATTTTCATTCGTGCCAATTCAACCGCGCGCGTTTCTTGTTCTACTTTCAAAGTTTTGAAAAAAAAATGTGCATTTAGCATTTATTGTGATAAATATTTTGTACCTAAAACACCTAATTTATGTAAGTCGTACTTAAAAACCTCGGTAGCATAATTTAAAAAATAAATATTGTCCAGCAATTTCTATAATTGTCCTGTTGGATATTACTGGCCTGTTATTTCGTTGCGTACGGAAAAGAGCCGATTGCTGTATTCTTTTTTTTTGAATAATGAACCAACTACCGAGCAAGTGGGAAAAATCTCATTTCAATTTTAAAATCCCTGCCCACTTTAGTCCCTATTTACCGCTACATTTCTATTCGGGCGTGTTACGGTACGCTCATGGTATAATAAGATGTTCCACCAGGTATTCTCTTCTCGCGATGACAGCGCGATGCCTCCAAGCTACGTCACGATCAGTGCTGCCATTGATTGATATCTTCAATATATTCAAGAAGATTTTTGTTCACAATGAATATAAAATAAATTCCTAACTAGCCTATTTGTTAGCTAGTGTTATTCATCTAATTAGTTATTAAAGGAAACTGTGTAAAATTACTAGTTCAAAAGTGATTCTTTATAGGAGCAAGTAAATGAAAAAATGCATTTTGCTCGGGTAATTTATTTTCACAAAGTGGCAGCACATCAAACTGACAAGTGTCACGCTAACAGCCCGCTATTGGCTCCCCGGTTGATGACGTAGTACGGAAGCAATCACGTGACCTAGCTGTCACGGGAAGAGAGTACCTGGCAAATAATTTTTACTTACTTAAGATAGAATGCGGACGGAGAAATTTAAGAACTTCAAAATGAATAATATCCCGTTCATATAAGATCCAAAATCTTTTATCAAAATCAGGGAGAAAATACCGGGCGAGCCCGGTTTTCTGAGACAGTATTACCGAGAGCCCGCTGTCCCTTTCCTGCATGTATGGACACCCTATAGAAAGAGACAAAGGGCTCCCCAATCATTGGACCGAATTTTAGTCAGCCGTCCGCTTTCCAGCTAGATATACAACGTGTATCAGAAATGAGTGGTCAAATTTAAAGAGCTTATTCAGGGGATGCTATCGAACAACTTTTACCATGGGACCAACTCTGAAATCGAGAAAAAAAATCAGCTGATCTGTTTTGATTTTGTCTAGCTACATTGATGATTTAGTAGGGAACAGGTGATAATTTTTTTACGATTTCAGGGTTGGTCCCATAGTAAAAGTTGTTCTATGCTATGCCCTGAATGAGCTCTTAAAATATGACCACGCATTTCTTATACACGTTGTATAAGTTCCTTGCTGACAAGTGTCACGCTAACAGCTCGCTATTGGCTCCACGGCCGATGACGTAGTACGGAGGCAATCACTTGACCTAGCTGTCACGGGAAGAGAGTACCTGGTGAAACATCTTATAGCATGGGTACGCTCATGGTATAATAACACCAGGTAGTCTCTGCCCGTGACAGCTAGGCCACGTGATTGCCTCCGTACTACGTCATCGGCCGTGGAGCCAATAGCGGGCTGTTAGCGTGACACTTGTCAGTTTGATGTGCTGCCACTTTGTGAAAATAAATTACCCGAGCAAAATGCATTTTTTCATTTACTTTCTTCTATAAAGAATCACTTTTTAACTAGTAATTTAATATAGTTTCCTTTATTAACTAATTAGATGAATAACACGAGATAACAAATAGTTAGGCTAGTTAGGAATTTATTTTATATTCATTATGAACAAAAATCTCCTTAAGTATATTGAAGATATCAATCAATGGCAGCACTGATCGTGACGTAGCTTGGAGGCATCGCGCTGTCATTGCGGGAAGAGAATACCTGGTGAAACATGTTATTATAGCATGGGTACGCTGATGTCGCCGGCAGGCTGGCGTGCGCGCTGGAGCCGGCGGACGAGGAGGCGTCGGAGGGCGGGCCGGGCGCGCTGGTGCGGCTGGCGACGGACGCTTGCGGCGCGCACCGCGAGCTGTGCGCGCGCCTGTCGCGCGGCCTGCACGCCGAGCGCGCCGCCGCCGCCGCCGCCGCGCCGCTCGCGCCGCAGGCTCGCCCGCTGCGCGACCGACACCGGTACGCTCTCCGCGCCGCGCTGCAGGTCAGTCTCCTTACCCCCTATTGACATCATTAACCTGAAGACTACGGTCTGAGGGCTTATAAGAACCAGGGTTGTTACGGATGGCAAAATTTTGACATCCGCGGAAGCGGATGCGGATTTTAAAGATTTTATAAAATTCTTTTAATTTTAAGTTCAGACATTTCACTTAATATAACACAGTAAACAAAGTAACAAACACTGTAATTGATCCACAATGGAAAGCTCGTCAATAACTAAAACGAAACGAACATGACGTACAGGATCTTGTACCCAATCCCAAAGTGTCTTCCTATTCCTATTGGTAAATTAGCGAACGAAGATAGGAATGAGTAAAAACGCGTGAGGCACGTGTCACTCCGGCACCGCCTACTTTCTTTACATGTCATGACTTGTTTTTTTCAAGTTTGTTGTTATGAATCCGCAACCGTGAAAGCTCCGCATTAATTGATGCAGATGCGGATGCGGATGAAGATGTCTGAATTAAAGCGAATATTCCGCATTTGCGGATGCGGATGCGAATATCCGTAACACCCCTGATACGAACTTACGAAGACTATCCTCCAGTTTCTGTTTTAAATGTTTAGTAAATTTTTGCGTTGATCAGCCTTTCGGAAACTTGACCTGAGATTTGACAGCTGATTAGCTGTCAAATCTCAGGTCAAGCGATGTGATTGGTTGTTAATATTTTTGCCGGCAAATCACAGGAGCTGACATTAGATTTGACAATAGATTAAATTGATCAGCCTTCCAGAAACGGGGTATAAGGCTTATATTCGGAGGCAAATCTAAGCGTAAGCGTAAACTCATGCTTCCAACTGTCAAATAGCACTTTGGACAATTCGTTTTTTTATTAATTAGGCATTAAGTCCGCCTATGTACACATGTTTCATGAAGTTTAAATAAATAAATAACCGCGTTGCGCCTTTATTTTTCTTAATAATAAAAAAATATAATAGAGTGAGACGGCTGTGAAACGCCTTATAATTATGTACAGTAGTACACATTTTATATGGCTTATCGATGTACTTGCGCAGAAGAGCAATTTAAATATGCGGGAAATTGGTTAACCAATCAGAAAGCACCATCGCTGTGCGCCAAAAGTCTCAGCCGAATGACAATACAATGACAATGACTGACAACAACAATACAAACAACACAACTACAATGACTTGCAGTGTACGGAAGCGTTTGAGCGAAATAGAAAAATACGGCACGGCAATCAATTTTAATACTTATGGTCATAAGGTTGATTATATTTTTTTGATGTTCCGGGATTATATTTCCGTTGATGATATTTTTTTAATGTCCCTTATCTCTTCTCATGGGTGTCGTAAATGGCGACTAAGGGATTCACCAGAGGATGGGCAGCAGCGGTCTCCGAGTATTTAACCAACCAACTGCGATCGCCAACCGGCCTGCCAAGCGTGGCGATTATGGCATATGCCCCCCTTGCTTGGGGGAGGCCTATGGTCCAGCAGTGGACGTCTTTCGGCTGAAATGATGAAAGCAAATTAAAGCTGAAGATGAAAGTAAGGAAGCCGAGCAATGAACAAGAAATATATCCACGAATAGGACAGTTGCGCTGTGCGAGGCAGCAAAATTAAGCTCTCCTATTGGTGGATTTTTTGTATTCTCACACTGTTAAGCTTTCTCGCAGAGCTCTGGCGGAGTTTCGAAAAAGGCTTTTGACACCTTCTAGCTAGATGCATTGGTTTGGGCTCTGTCCGTTTTTCTGAAATTATGATGTGTTTGCGTCGATCGTTTTTACGGGCCTGCGCGAACGAAGATTGACGACGCGCCTTATCTTCTGTGTCATACTGTAATGTACTGTTGGTCGTGGGGTGTAGGAGGGCTGCGTGGCGCGCGCATACTTGGCGCGCGCGCTGGTGGCGCTGCCCGCGCTGGCCGCGTCGCGCTCCGCCGCGCATGCGCAGCACGCCGCGCTGTGGCACGACCTGCACCGCGCGCTCACTCACCACTGACGACACACGCGGCTATCTACCTTCACGACATGCAAAGCATAATATCATAGCATTATTCTTTCATTCATTCATTTTCATTATTCTTTAGAGCATTCTGTGCATCCTTCTACACGTGCATGGGAGAAGTATTCGCAAGCATCGTATGGGGCCCTTCGAGTCTAATATAATAACGCGTTCAGAAAACTGATGGGGCTGCCTTGGCGTTGCAGTGCGTCAGAGATGTTTGCAGCGGCGCATGTAGACTGCTTCTACACTATAATGCGCAAGCGTGCAGCATCACTGGTGGCACGAGTCATGGCCAGCTCCAACAGGGTTCTGAACATGATAGCTGACAGAGTGGATTGTCCATATATAATCCACTGCTGTCAGTTACATGTGTCAAAATTTATAACTGTATACTAACACCTAGGTTTAAGATAATAAAATTGTTACTAACCCTATATGAGTTCTTTTGCTCGAATTAAAGTTTTTCTATTCTATAGCATTTCATATCTGGAGGGTAGGCAAAGAACCGGGTATGTCCACAGGATTTAAGGGGCGGCATTGGGAAAAATAGGGTTTTTGGAATCAAAATATTTTCATTTGTGGATACGACGTTGATCTTATTTTCATATATAAGATTTTTCATTATATTTACTAGATTTTGGTGTAGGGAAAACACGATTTAATTAAATTTGCTGGATAGGTTTATTTTCCAAACTAAGGTCTGTTTTTGCACTATTTCGCATTGCTTTTATAAATTCCAATAGTTTTTACTATTGTTTTTTGTGAATAAGATATATCTTGTACATATCTAAATTCTGGTGTACCAGTTTTTTATTTAAATGTTTATTCGCTGAGATATTTGCAAAAATGTAAAAAAACATCAAAAAAGCGCGATTCCGCTCTGTTCTCACACGCGCAATTTGCCGTATGTTAGAAATGGACGGTTGCAAATTCAATGCAGCACCTTAATGAAGAGAAAAACTCTTGAAAAAATTGGAATGTTGCTAGTTCATTATTGAGAACAATGGATGTAGAAACTGTTTCTTATGATGACAAACCGGAACATAATAAAAAATCTGGCGATTGCAAACGAAAGTTTCGCCACTAAAAAAAAAGACGTGGCACTCGGAGACTGCCGCGGTAAAGCTATTGCATAGCATTTTTTATGTATATACAAAGAGGAGGTGCCCTAACGCCGAAACTCTAAGCAGGCATGAGTCCCCAGATTGCGGGGCGAAGAGGGGGATTACGCATGCGCAGTAACGCCGATACAACCAATGCCACCTAGAGGCGATTTGCAGAACTAAAGAGACAAGCGTGATATTTCAAAAAGTCATTAAAAGTTCTGCTATTCATCGATAGATGGCAAAACTAAAAAGTTTCACCGCTGTGCCGGTCGGAGTGGGGGGTGTTAGGTTATTTTCGTTACGGAATTTCTGGATTCGGTCTCCACGCTCAAGGCCCGCGATAGAAGCTATGCAATAGCTTAAAAAAAAAGTTATAAATTGTGACATTCCCTGTTCTTTTCCTGTACCCTTAATCTGCAGATACCTTCACAGTTAATCGGCCGCCTCAAAGCCCTGCATGCAGGCAGTATAGCCGTTACCAGCCGTGGCGGATATCTTACAGACTTAAATAGAATAGTTTTTCTTATATTCACAACTATTGTTATAGTGAATCCGCTCAAATAGTGGCGCCCTTCGAAAAATACCACGAGACGCGTGCGTTAACACGGCGTCTCGAATACAAACAATGCCGCCAGCAACGTACACCCGCAAGAGATACAATTTTTTTCTGTATTTTTTTCACACAGCACCATCTAGACCCATACTAAGTACAGCTTGGACAATGGATTATAATAATATTACACTTTTATTTTGTAAATACAATATACTATAATTCCGTAACATTTTAATTATGACTTTTTTACTTAGGCTATTCAGTCGGAGCTGCAGTTGTCCTTATCGCACTTATTTGAGGCTGAGCGCTCGCAAATCGACAGCGATAGTTTCTTCAAATACCTAATTTTCAAAAGTCTCTCTGCCCACATTTCCTCTTAATGTTATTCTAATTAATCCCACCTTTATCACAACAGTTTTTTTTATCTCGCACCTTTGATATTAAATTAAGTTCCTGAATGCTGTATGTCGTTTGGGCATACAGCCACTATTTGAGCGGATGGACTTTTCATGTCAGTTTTATTAATTAAGTACATTTCAAATTAAATATTCATCCTCACATGAAAATTATAAAAACATTATTCCTGTAAAAATTATGATAAAATGTGTGACGTTCACTCTAGATTGCTACAATCACAATGCGTTATGTAAGGTAACCGCATATCAATAGTAACACAATCAGAATCGGAACTGGCTTAGTATACCAACTGTAACCATATTTATAAGCAAATAAATATTTATATTTATACAAGGTGTAATTATAAACTTCTTAAAGGACTCATTCATTATGAAAAACTTTTACTATATGAACATTCCAGAAAAAAAAGCAGCTGTTGCCTAATTTTTTTCAAGTTATGCAAACATTTCGATGAGATTTCAGGGTTGGTCTCATAGTAAAAGTTGTTCATAAAGATGAGTACATTGAGCCCTTAAGAGGTTTTCAGTTATTTCAATCACACCTTGTATACATTTCATACAGATAGGCTCAGCTTATATTGGTTTTGTTATATGCGCTTGACTGTATGATCTTTTGACAATAATAAAATTATGACAAAATCTGTCTATCTCTGTAAAAATTAACATAATGTTTGTATTTCAACTCACTCTAAATTCCTGTTGTTAGGAAACAAAATTCTTCAGTATTTGCTACAGGGGTGTTACGGATATTCGCATCCGCATGCGCAAATGCGGAATATTCGCATTAATTCAGACATCTTCATCCGCATCTGCATCAATTAATGCGGAGCTTAGTAGTATAGTATAACGGGCTGGTTTCCGCAACTCCACGATCAAGCGTGTATTTTGCGTACGGGTGGGAACTTACTCGATCCATCCTAACTTCTCGAAAAAGGCCAGCAACGCCTTGGTGTTGCTGGTGATCTCTCTGAGGGTACCTGGGTTA
This sequence comes from Asteroscopus sphinx, assembly GCA_949699075.1. Classification (NCBI taxonomy): domain Eukaryota; kingdom Metazoa; phylum Arthropoda; class Insecta; order Lepidoptera; family Noctuidae; genus Asteroscopus; species Asteroscopus sphinx. The sequence goes on along the minus strand of OX453010.1, from coordinate 25,198,220 downwards.
CCGAAGTACTTGGCCCTTGGTATCTTGGTAGTTGTTGGCTCTAATGCGGAGCTTTCACCGATGCGGATTCATAACAACAAACTTGAACAAACACGTAATGACATTTAAAGAAAGTAGGCGGTGCCGGAGTGGCACGTGCCTCGCGCGTTTTTACTCATTCCTATCTTCGTTCGCTAATTTACCAATAAGAAGACACTTTGGGATTGGGTACAAGATCCTACACGTGATGTTTGTTTCGTTTTAGTTATTGACGAGCTTTCCATTGTGGATCAATTACAGTGTTTGTTACTTTGTTTACTGTGTTATATTAAGTGAAATGTCGAAAAAATAACGATTTTCATTTATTTGTGAACTTAAAATTGAAAGAACTTTATAAAATCTTGAAACCTCTAATAATCCGCACCTGCATCCGCGGATGTCAAAATTTTGGCATCCGTAACAACCCTGATTTGCAACCAGAATTAAATTAATCTGACTTAAATATATGTGAACAACAATAAAAAATAAATAAATACAATTATATAAAGACCGTCTCCGATGTTACTAATATTCAACCGCTATCTAGAGGCAGAGTTGCATTGATAATACTATTATTGTATACATTTTATTATGGTTAAAAAAATGATTATTCCCAAAGTTCCCAAAAAGCCAGTAAACCACTTTTATACGCCACGTATATTTATTTATTATATTATTTATTGTACACACACCAAACAAAAAACAGTAGTATATGTTATTACTAGTATGTTATTATTAAGTACTAGCTTTTACCCGCGGCTCCGCTCGCGTTAAATTCTGCTATTATGCCGAATTATGCCCCAATGCCCCGCTACCCCACAGCCCCGCTTCCCCACTGCCCCTCTACCCCGCTGCCCCTATCCCACTGCCCCGCTGCCCCACTGCCTAGCTGCCCCGCTGCCCCACTGCCCCGCTACCCCACTGCCCCACTACCCCGCTTCCCCACTGCCCCGTTGCCCCACTGCCCCACTATCCCGCTGCCCCACTGCTCCACTACCCCGCTTCCCCACTGCCCCACTGCCCCACTGCCCCGCCGCCCCGCTGCCCCACGGCCCCGCTACCCCACTGACCCACGACCACGCTGCCCCACTACCCCACTGCCCCCCACGGCCCCGCTGCCCCGCTACCCCACTGTACCACTGCCCCGCTAACCCCGCTGCCCCATTGCACCGCGGCCCAGCTGCCCCACTGCCCCGCTGCCCCGCTGCCCCACTGCCCCACTATCCAACTGCCCCACTGCCTGCACCGCTGTTTCACACTACCCCGCTACCCCACTGCCCCGCTACCCCACTGTACCGCTGCCCCTCTGACCCACTATCCCACTACCCCGCTGCCCCGCTACCCCACTATCCCACTGCCCCACAGCCTGCCCAGCTGCCCAACTGCGCCGCTGCCCCGCTGTCCCGCTGCCCCACTGCCCCGCTGTCCTGCTATCCCACTGCCCTCCACTGCCCCGCTGCCCCGCCGCCCCGCTACCCCACTGCCCCACTGCCTCTCTACCCCGCTGCCCCACTGCCCCGCTGCCCACCTGCCCAGCTGCCCCACTGCCCCGCTGCTCCGCTGCCCCACTGCCTTCCACTGCCCCGCTGCCCCGCTGACACGCTACCCCATTGCCCCACTGGCCCGCTACCCCGCTGCCCCACTGCCCACCTGCCCAGATGCCCCACTGCCCCGCTGCCCCACTATCCCACTGCCCCAGTGCCTGCACCGCTGCCCCCCACTGCCCCGCTACACCACTGCCCCACTGCCCCGCTACCCCACTGCCCCGCTGCCCCAATGCCCCACTGCCCCACTGCCCTGGTAACCCACTGCCCCGCTGCCCCACTACCCCACTGTCCCACCGTCCCACCGTCCCACTATCACAGTCCTACTGTCCCACTGTCTGCACCGCTGCCCCCCACTGCCCCGCTGCCCCACTACCCCATTGCCACGCTGCCCCGCTGCCCCTCTGCCACGCTGCGCCACTATCCCACTGTCCCGCTTCCCCACTGCCCCGCTGCCCCACTACCCCACTGCCTACCCAGCTGCCCCACTGCCCCGCTTCCCCTCTGCCCCGCTGCCCCGCTTCCCCACTGCCCCGCTGCCCAACCCCGCTGCCCCGCTGCCCCACTTTCCCGCTGCCTCGCTGCCCCGCTGCCCCACAAACCCACTGCCCCGCTACCCCGCTGCCCCACTATCACACTGCCCCACTGCCCCGCTGCCCCGGTACCCCACTGCCACGCTGGCACGCTGCCCTACTGCCTCACTGCCCCGCTGCCCCACGGCCTCGCTGCCCCGCTGCCCCACCCCGCTGCCCCGCTGCCCCACAGTCCCGCTGCCTCGCTGCCCCACAATCCCACTGCCCCACTGCCCCGCTACCCCTCTACCCCACTATCCCACTGCCCCACTGGCTCACTGCCCCGCTGCCCCGCTGCCCCAGTACCCCACTGCACCACTGCCCCGCTGTCCCACCGTCCCACAGCCACTGTCCTACTGTCCCACTGTCCCACTATCCCACTGTCCCACGGCCCACTGTCCCACTGTCCCACTATCTCACTATATCACTAATCACTATCGTCCCGTCCCATGTCCCATGTCCTGTCCCATGTCCCATCCTATGTCCAGTCCCATGTGCCGTCCCACTGTCCTGTCCCATGTCCCGTCTCATGTCCCGTCCCATTTCCCGTCCCATGTTCCGTCCCCTGTCCCGTCCCCTGTCCCGTCCCCAGTCCCGTCCCCTGTCCCGTCCCCAGTCCCATCCCCTGTTCACTCCACTCCACTCCACTCCATCGTACATTACTATCCGCTCGTGCAAATGCATAGAAGCTTCGATCTGTCGGGTGAGTACGCAACCCACGAATTAATTTTTTTCTTTTTTTCTTTCTTTCTTTCTTTCTCAAAACCCATACCAGTTTTTAAGTCAGATCATCAGCTTTCAAACAAAAAAAAAAACATCAAAATCGGTCCAGTAGTTTTAGCGTGATGCTGGAACAAACAAACAAACAAACAGACGCTAGACGTTTACAATTTTATAATAGTTAAGATAATGTGTGTAACTTGGCCATTGTTTGTAGGATTTATTTTAGTTGTAATTTCAATGTAGACTTCTTAAAACATTCCTTTATTTTCTCGTACGACGGAAACTTGCTCAATAATAAAGCAATATTATATAAATTAATAAGCAACAAATGTACAGTCGACCGCACGTCATTGATAACAGTTTGACAGCGTCTTTATTTCGAAAGCAGTAAGGCCGGTTTTAGTCATTCAAGTCTTGATTAATTAACACTGACATGCGATCGACTATTACCATATTATGTAATATTATTTTACTCGAATATTTTATAAGTTTACACATTCTGAGCTCGAATAAAAAGATATATTTTATAGTTTAAGTTTGATTTAAGTTATAGATTTATTTTATTTTAATATATACCTATTCTGTGATATTTTCTTTGTTCAAGAAGCGGGACACAGATTTAGTGCTAAATAAAGAAAAAAAGATTTTAATGTTCGCCTAATTAATTATACATAACTGCAGCACTCCATTTGTTCACTACTCTGTGATTTTATTGAATCTTAAGTGTTCATAAAGTCAGCGTAAAAATATCGGAACGAACAGCCTGTTCCAACTTATCTGAATAACTATGAAAATTATACTATATCTTAACGACACAAGTAAGAAAGAAATAAAAATAGTTTATTGTCACAGTTAACGACGCGCAACATGCGCAAGTGTGTTTCAGAATCTGTTCGTCCCGTTATTTTTGACGCTGACTGTACACACTGGACACTGGCACTTGTTAAACCATTTTGTCTATGGCGTTTAGTCTATGGCGGCGTTGGTGTTGTATAGTATTTATTCTTTGATATAGGTATCTGACTGAAGAGAATTATATTTTAAATATCTTCAATTTTAAAGATAGGTACCTAATATAAGAAAATATATTTTAATTTTGTTATTTTACGCGTATTGTACCCAGTCTTTTAAAGCAACTATCGGAAAGTACATCATATTAGGTACTGTATTGGCTCTAGGTATAGTTATAGATATAATATTCCCTTTTTTCCCCAAGAAAGTTATCCGACAGATTCAATAAAGGTGTATTAAAAACTTGTATCTATGAGAAAGAATCTTGTATTAATTTAAGTAAATAGGTATAATGAAAGAGAAAGGGTTTATCTCTAATTCTTTGTAATTAAAAAAAAATATCCAAGAGTTTACATATATTTTGTTATTGGTATCTAGCAAGTTGTTATTATTTGATCAATATACAATATTTTAACCTATATTAGGTTTTTTTTTAAACAATAATGTTAATATCCAGGTTTGCTACATAACACAACATCACACCTGTATTTCCTTAAGAGGGCAGAGGTGAATAGTTCATCCAAACTGTGCCACACAGGTCGGATAAAGTGGGCTACTCAAAGCATTGCTTTGAGGAGGCTGGAACGGGATGGCGGATAGGATTGAGAGAAAGGAGAATGGGCAATTTGTATTGGCAAATAACCCACAGCGGATAGAAACAAATCATAGGTGATAGTATAATACCTATCAATTAGAGACTAGTTTAAAACAAGCGACCGGGGCATGGGGCTCGTACGCTGTGTTACGAACGCTCTATGAAATTGTATGCAACTATTATATCAAGCGCTGTCGTCAAACAATTTTCATAGCATGCATTTCATAGTGATTATTTTCTCTGTGATAAACTAACTTCAGCCTTAGCCAATGATTTATGACAAGTGATTTTTTCACAGAGTACTTTTTAATATGGATTTTTTTTCTAGCCAGTATGGGGAGGTTCTGTCATAGAGAAAAAATTAAAGCAGCAATGGACTATACGATAAGTTTCCAAAAGAGTTATGCTGTGCTCTGTGAGTTTGTTTGTGCGTACATAGCTATCATCCACGTAGTAGCATTAACACCAACATTTTCATTGTGTCATCATCCTCCTGCCCTTATCCCAATTTATTTGGGGTCGGCGCAGCATGTTTTTTTCTTCCATACATCTCTATCAGCCGTCATCTCTGTGTTTACTTTCTTTCTATTCATATCATCTTTCACACAATCCATCCATATTTTCTTCGGTCTCCCTCTTTTCTTATAGCCATCAACATTCATACTTAAAACTTTCCTCGTAACATGCTCCCCATTCCTCCTCATCACATGTCCATACCATGATAGTCTGTTGCTACTTAACTTCTCTGTCACTGGCGCTACTTTCAGACTCCCTCTTACATATTCATTCCTTATCCTATCCATTCTCGTTACACCACACATTCCTCTTAACATTCTCATCTCAGCTGCATGCACTTGCCTTTCATTAATTCCTTTCGTAGCCCAACATTCCGATCCATACAGGACAGCAGGTCTTATCATGGTCTTATAGATTTTCCCCTTCAGTTTAAGAAGAATTCGGGAGTCACATGTAGTTCCCGTGACCTGCCGCCATTTCAACCATCCTGTGTTAATTCGGTGCTTGACTGTCCGGTCAATTTCGCCATCGCTTTGCACAAGTGAACCGAGGTACCGAAAGTCGGAGCAGACTGGCAAGGGCACGCCATCTAGCGCAATAGCAACAAAACCGGAAAGACCGCCGAAATCGCAAAACATGTATTCCGTTTTAGTTCTGCTGATTTTCAAGCCAACGTTCTCCAGATTTTGTTGCCATTTTGCCAATCTACTCTGGACCTCAAGTCCATCTTCACCAACAAGGACAATGTCGTCAGCAAACAGCATGCACCAGGGTGCCTCTTCCTGGATTTCTGATGTCAAAGCATCCATTATCAGCAAGAAGAGGTAAGGACTTAGAGCCGACCCTTGGTGCAAGCCTATAGCCACACTGAACTCGTCGGTGTTGCCAGCGGCCGACCGAACGTGGGTACTAGATTGGCTGTACATAGCACGAATTAACTCCACATACTTTGCAGGCACACCTTTCTCTTTTTCATTGTGTATTTTCATTGTGTATTTGTATTAAAAGAATATTGTTTAGCGAACTACTGGGTATAGGTTCAATTTTGTTATTATACCTACTTCTCGTTGTTAATACGGCTAATTCGTTGATAATATTTTCATACAAACCAAAATTCAACGTCAACTTACGGCCAAAATTAAATATCCAATCTATGCACGATTAGCCCTACTGGGAGCCTACTGGATATAGAAATTTGACGTTAACTCCATAAAAAATACGTCTTTCTATCTCTAGTAGGGCAAATCGTGGATAGATAGGATATACCTACATTTACGGCCAAAATTAATATCCAATCTGTCTATGATTTACCCTACTAGAGACACTGAGGAATTATAACTAGAGCGGCCCTCTAAAAGAAATCTTATCACGCACGCTCTGAGGTCCATGGGCCACAGTGATCCCAGTCGGTCTTTACGCTCAGTGCGATGCAAACGTATATTACTCCGTGCTTAATGACGACAAAACATTAAAAAAATGCCGTCTTGTGTTCTAAAAACATGTAAAAACCATTCAAGATCGAAACACAATAATAACGGCGTAACGTTTCACCGCTAAGTAAACAAAATGCAATACATTTTGACATTTTCTAGTTTACTTGTACACGTTGCCATTTGTGCCGCCATTTTCTATGCATATCATAGACTAAGAAAAAAAATTAGTTACAGAACGGACACGATGTCTGGTACTCCGATTACTGAATAAGGCAGATATAGCGCACGGAACACGGGTGTGCGGCCACCAAAGCAAATATGAACTCAAAGCAAATTTTGAGGGGTGGACGAATTCGAGGTGGAAGGGAGGGGGACGTGGGTTTGGGGAGATGAGTAACGGAGTGGGGGATTTTTTTATGTATGGTGGCCTAGAGAGAGAAAGCTTAGGGCGTGGCAGGGGAGGCAAAAATGTAGTCAGAATTCGGTAATCTCTGCCCGTTCCCGAGATATCAGCTCTTTAATCAAGATATTTAATTTGCTTGTCTTTTTCAACTTTCACAAGGTTCCCGTCATGTGGGACACATATATCAACAATCATTGCGCGGCGCTCAGATCGATCTATCACCACTATATCAGGCTTATTGTGAACAATAGTCCTGTCAGTGATGATAGATCTGTCCCAGTATAATGTGACATGGCCATTTTCAAGAACTGGGTCGGGCACATACTTGTAGTACGGTATTTCTAATTCTACAAGATTGTACCTAAAAACAAGTTGCTGGTGAATAATTCTGGCTACTAGGTTGTGCCTGTGCAAGTACTCGCCGTTAGCTACACGCGAACAACCGGCTATAATGTGTCGGATAGATTCTCCCGGACGGTGACATGCCCGACAGATGTCAATCGTGCCATCCTTCACAATATACTTTCGGTAATTGTTCGTCATCATAACTTCGTCCATAATTGCACATACAAAACCTTCGGTTTCTCAGAAGAGATCACCGAACCGTAGCTAGGCCACGGACGCTAAGCCATCCACATCGGGTCCATGAAGAGCCTGATAGAAGCGTCCGTGTAGCTCCTTGCTTTGCCATACCTCCTCGCGATCTTTGGTACTCAGTAGTGCAGGTTTGCGCCAGTTCTCTTTAGCCAAAGAGAGCGAGGTGAGTCCCTTGTCCACTGCAATAACATCTCGATGCATACCCACGTCCAAGTGAAGGAAATATTCCCTTAGACTGCACACCTCGCGGTTGTGGAGGGTCTTTGCATTTAAAAAGCCATGACCCCCACACTTCCGCGGGATGTACAGCCTCATCACCGATGACCGTGGGTGATGCATACGATATGCCGTCAGTAGTGTGCGGACTTTCCGATCTAGGGCGTCAAGACCCGTCTGAGTCCACTTGAGTATACCGAAGGAGTAAATCAAGACCGGCATGACCCAACCGTTAAATGCGCGCACCTTGTTTCCGCCTGATAAAAGACTATTGAGAACCTTTTTCAGGCGGCCAAAGAAGCGCTCCTGCAACGATTGCATCATGTCAGCCTGGTTGATGCCTAACGCAAGTATTTGTAGGTGTCGGTTGGGGAGAGGGACCCAAGATGTGTAGAATCCGAGAGTTGAACACCCTCGCATTCCACAATCTCACTATGCTTTACATGCATGACTGCACATTTGTCCACACCGAATTCCATCCTGATAGAATTACTAAAGTTTTCAGTTACCCTTAGTAGTTCCATCAGTTGCAAGTCTGTGGGAGCAAACAGTTTAAGGTTCTCCAGTAGCAGGTTCTATTCCCGCCAGCAGTAAGACGGGTGATAGGGAGTGACAAGCGTTGTAGTTCAGGTAGATTTGGGAGGGGTTAAGGGATGACGAATTCGCGGTGGAAGGGGGGGGTACGTGTTTCCCGCGGGTGTAACTAGATAGTGCTTTGGGTTTGGGGGGGAGAAACGGAGTGGGGGGGTTTTTATTAAGTCTGGGTGACCTACAGGGAGTGGGCTTACAGGGTGACAGAGGGGGGCAAAAATGTGGTCAGAATTAGGTTATCTCTGCCCGTTCCCGAGATATCTTTAATATCTTATAGATTGTGCTTTGGGTTTGGGGGGGAGGAACGGAGCGTGGGATTTTTTTATGTACGGGTGACCTAGAGGGAGCAGGCTTAGGGGGTGGTAGTGGGGGGCAAACATGTAGTCAGAATTCGGTTATCTCTGCCCGTTCCCGAGATATCAGCTCTTTAAAGTTCTCGGGTGGCAGGTTCGATTCCCGCCAGCAGTAAGAGGGGTGATCGGTATTTACCACGAGTAAAACTAGGTGAAGCTAGCTAATAAATTTTGCCTAAATAATATGCTTGATACTAATTTAATTTTGCATGCTTTCAATCAACCCCCCACATTAAATCATAGGATTCATCTGATTCGAGCCATTATTCATAAATATGCAAAAATTCGTTTAAACTGCGAAGCAAAAGTAAACAATGATTATTTATCTGAGCGCCAGAAACTAAACAAACTTATATTGTTTAATGGAAAATAAAATTTTGTTATTCAAATTATGTGAATAAACTTTTATTTTAATTCGTTCCTTTGAAAAATCTCAATATATCGAATAGGCAGAATAAACACGAGTGTCGCATCTGTGCAGATTATGTCGCATCTATGACTCGCTAGCCACCCGCCGCGCACCCCGCACACTCCCCGCGCTCTGAGCCGGGCGCACTGTATATTGTAGGCGACAGCCGCTCCAGTTATAATTCCTCAGTGACTAGAGAGAGATAGAAATTTGACATATTTTGTATGGAGCTTATGTCAAATTCCTATGTAATGGAGTGACGTAGGTGCAATAAAAGAGTACTGCTCGGGTCAATGATTAATGTAATAATCCTATTAAAATGAGTGTGCAGTTACATATATAGGGTTAGGTGAGCTGCACACAACACCTCCCCACAAATTGTAAAAAAAATGATTTTATTAATACATTTTTTTTTTTACAAAACATAAAAAATACTTATACAAATTAAAAAAATAAAGTTCATGTTAAAATAAGTTAAAAAAAAATTACACAAAAAATGTAATAACTTATACCTACTTAATATTTTATGTTAAAAAAACATTTAATAACTTATACATAATATTTCATGTTACACACAACTTAGTATTATTTTTATGGATAACATAATCTTTTCCATCTCTTGAAATCATAACATTAGGCGCTATTTCTTCGATAACTTTATATTATTATGGTCCTAAATAAATTCTACTTAACTTATCTACTACTTGATTCTTAGTTAAAAATAAATCTAACTTTTAGTCATTCCTGACCAATAGTAATATTTCCTAATATTATTTAACTTTCTGTTAACCCCCGCGTGGCCACTTGTGGGCAACAGATGAAAGTCGTTTAAGATCACATATTTCGTGTCTCTATCAGTAACTCTTGTGACGTCTTTTATTATAAGTAACTTCGGAATGTCACGTAATTGAGTCATTTCCTTTATAACATTTTATTGTTTATTAAGTTTTCAATGCGCTTACTTTTAATTATTACGAGCTCGTGTTATTTTATTTGCTTGCAAAAACGTTGTAATTCTCTCGCTAACACACTTACGGTCGATAACGATCGAGACATTACAAATATTGCCAATTTTTCTGGCACAAAAATGCAATTCTTATTATCACGAATGCTTAAACTTTTCTATTTGTCTTATAGTACCAGGAGTACATAAAAATCAACTCAACGCTGTCAATCCGTCGTTTGAGAATTTCCACTACTTTAGGTTGATCAGACCTAGGCGTAGAGAGCACCTCAGAAGACGTTGTTCAATGTTGTCAGAGTAAGCACGTAACCTACGAGCTTGTGCTCTGGCTACGAGGTGATATCATGGGTATCCGGCTCAATGCATCTGCAGATGCGTTGTGCCGTCCCTAGACATAATTATCTCAAAATCATACTTTTTATAGTAAATTCAATACAATATTATTTCACAATAAGTATTCATATTTTAGAGTTCAGAATACCTAAACTCATCAATATTAAAAATACCAAACCACTTAAGTTTCTTATTATTTCTAATTAGACAATTAATTACGTAAATATTTTATTACTTAGACTAAAAATAGAATGAGTGTTTGTCAGGCACGAAAAATTTCTAAGTCATCATTATTTATGTCATTGCCCTGACTATTGGACTGATGCACATTCACGTTATGCTGAACGCGCTTAAAACCGGAGCGGCCGCCGCGAAACTGCTGACGCTGACCACCCGTGTTTTTACCTCGGTTGACACCATTTGCAACGGAAGTTCTATGACCTCTATAATTATAGTGGTCTTTGTTATCATATTTATTATAAAATTTATAAACTTAAACTAACTACTACTCTGATCAAAATAGTTTCCTTGGCCACGAGAACTTCGTTCGTTGTATTAGGTAAACCTAAACTGCATGACCTGCTCCTGTTGCTGGGCAGACATGGAGTGCTCGTCCGCCACAGCCCTAATGGCTTCAGGCAAAGACGTGCACTGGCGTGAGGCAATTATGATGCTGAGCCGTTCGTCGGTCAGGCCATCATTAAACCATTTGATCGCAGTCTTCTCATTGAGAGGAAGTAGAACCTCATAATAAAAACTATCAATTGACTGATTAGTCACCTGTTCCTGGCCGTTCATCACCGGCAACATGGAAATAGCTGTCTTAATATCAAACGAATCAGCCATTTTTATAAAACTACTAGACTGGTCTACTAAATTTTCAGAACACTAGGAACCTAATTTTAATTAAGTACTCTTTCAAATAATTTAATCTATTAGAATGCAACTCTTTAAGCTGCTGGGACATGACAACTAGCACAATATTAAAATATTAACATACCTAATTTAATGTATGTAAAAAAATTGCTTAACAATAAAATAAAAACTTACAGTAGGTATTAGCACACAGTAGGTATGCAGCGGTATTTTATGTAGGTCATTATGATAACGTTCGAAGTTGCGTGATTGAAGTGAAGTCTTCTTTTCGGACTTGAACACACTCCCGGCTGCTCCTCATCGGACTCGTGCCACGTAACTCCCAGCGCCCTGCATATCCTCACATCCTAATAGGCTTGAGCAATCTCCCGGCACCCAGCGCCAACGCTCTTTTTACCCGACTGCGCCAGAAGGAGGGTTATGTTTTTCGAGTGTATGTATGTATGTATGTATATTTCTTTGGCACGCTCTGTGGCCTAAACGGCTTGATGGATTTGAGATTGAGAGGTGTCGTTAGATTCGTCTTAATCCTGAGAGTGACACTGGGTACATCAAAATTTAAAAAATTAAAATGGCCGCTTTTTGGCGCCATATTACCTCTTCAAAAAATTTTTTTTTCCCTCAAAAACTATCAAGTGGGGTATCAAAATAAAGGGTTTTATAAATGCTTTACAAAAATATTATATAAATAATTTAAATGTAATTTGGAATGAAAAATGCTAAAAAACAACAAAATATTCAATGTTAAAAATGAATTTGACTTTTCAAAAAAAACATTGATAGTATGATAAATAAAACATGACAAAACTAAAAAAATTCAAATAAAAAAATTAATTAACAAAAACAAAAAACCCGACTGCGTGTAAAAATAACAGAAAAGATATAAACAAGACTTATCAACACGCAGGCGGAGGCTACCTATGAACTACATATGTAATTAATGACCAAAAACATACGTAGCCTCCACCCTGCGTGTTGATTTGATACTTTCAGATATACCTACACAAGTCTTGTTTACATCTTTTAAGTTATATTTACACGCAGTTGGGTTTTTTGGTTTTGTTAATTAACTTTTTTCATAATTGTTTTTTCTTTTTTCTTCTACTGCTTCTAGTTTTTTATTTTTCAAATTTTCTTTCTTCAGACATCTTCGCTCTTCGCGCAATTTACAGACTCACAGGAAAGACTGGCCATGGGTCGCCATGTAATGGAGTGACGTAGGTGCAATAAAAGAGTACTGCTCGGGTCAATGATTAATGTAATAATCCTATTAAAATGAGTGTGCAGTTACATATATAGGGTTAGGTGAGCTGCACACTACACCTATCTCTAGTAGGGCAAATCGTAGATAGATTGGATATTAATTTTGGCCGTTAGGCCGTTAGATATGGGCTAATATCTAACGTTCATATTCGCTCTGGACCAAAAAGGCTCATTCTCCTTTAGAGCGTAACATGGTTAACTATTACAGGGGTGGGGGTAGTATAATGCCGAGCATATCCCACGCCCTCGAGTTGATCATAGGTAAACTCTGTTTTTTCTTAAGTATTTGTCTTATTTAGTAAACCATCTTTGCATGTCTTTTTAATTTAGATTTTTTAAATAATTAACTAGGTACTGATAAAATATAATTACTAATTCTGCGGATTCTTGCGGTTACAAAATGTGTGTAAAATTGTAAAGGTTTTCGTGCCCTCGGCGCCGCGCCACGTCTTCTATAGTAGACAAATATTGTATGGACATAAGTAAAAAGTTTTAAATTCGTGGCGCTGAGGGCACGAAATCGTTTGTTTGTTTTGTTCGAATTGGTATTATTGGCGGTGAAAAGGTTAATAATTATTAATTACGAATTGCATTAAAAATACGTGCCAAGATTGTTTACTAAATAAGACAAGTATGAAAAAACAGTGTGGTTGGAAGGACGTTATGAGTGCTGGAATCGTACCGACTAAAAAGTCGGTAAGAGTTAATTAAGAGTTGGTCAGTCTTGTCCATGACGATTCCCCCATGGAAAAACATTACCACTCCTTTTTTTTGGGCAGTCGTATTAAAAAGGATGGTTAAATGTGGATGTGTGTCATGGAGATGTGAAAGTATCTCTGTCGCATAGGCTGGGAAACCTCATCTTTGCCGTAGGCGACGGGTGAGTACTTTTGGCTACTGATTTTGGCCGTGATTCTGTCTTTAGTCAGGCAAGAGCTAGAACACTTGGGAAAGCGTCATCTCCTTCTGCGAGGTGATGCTCGCAAAAAAGGTGGTGGAGGGGGAGCGAGAGGCGACGACCTCTCTCCACCCACAGGAATCGGAACTCCAGCAACCTGCGGGCGGAGGAATCTAGGTCAACCACTAGGTCTAGGTCGTCGCCTGAACAGTCAAGGCCCATGACGGTGCGCAATGGTGCGTTGCGAACCGCGCGCTTCAGTGGAGGTTGGTGCGGTCAACATTAGAGGCCGTACCAAAGGTTAATGAACGTAGCACTATAGCTGAGTTTTTGCGGCATCGTGTAGATAACGTTATCGACAAATTTTGTACGGGATTGTTTAGTTCCAAATACGCACACAGTGGCGCTGGTAAAATTCCCATATAAAAGTCGATATCTAACCGATATCGTAAAAACTCATACTAGGGGCTCTGCTCTTTCTTGAATATTATTCTAGAAAGAACTGGAATGCCCGTCATTATAGGATCAGCAAGCTGGTGCAGTGTGCTGGCCATGTCTGTCGAAGGACCGATGGCCATTGGAGCAGACGAGTCCTTGAGTGGAGACAGCGAATCGGAAAACGCAGCGTAGGGCGCCCCCAGCCAGCCTACGTGGACCAACGACCTGAAGAAGTTAGCTGGTACGTTAGTACTTTTAGATATTCTGTGCTGGGGAGGACTGGATGCGGAAGGCAGAGGACCGAGTGTTGTGACGTAACTTGGTAGAGGCCTATAATCGGCAGTGGACTGCATAAGCTGAGTAGATGATTCTAGAAAGAGTAGTTCTATTAGATCGCATCTTTGTGGCCCGGGTTTACATACCTGTGTTTGTATCTCCCTGTAAATAGCAGCCCAAGTATTTGTTTTGCTGTGCCAATTCATCAGTTCATTACTCAATAGAACAAGGTAGCATATCTCCATCTAACATAATATCCAATGAAGGAAATGGTATGTGGTCAGTAATGTGTTATAATAAGTTATAACACTTCAATTGAGAAGAAAGAGATAAAAACACCGATTGTTGATGTAACTCAAGTTGAAATCATCACAATAGAATATTGTATGTACAACCATGTACAACTTGCTTTTTTTGACGTTAAGTATAAATATTTTTCATACAGTTTACGCGTATCGTAGTTACCTAAGTACCTATATATTTTAACAAAGATGATCTAAAAATTAAAATAACGTAATTGTTTACAATCTATCCCTTACTAGAACAAGTGGTTGTGTAATCTCATCATTATGAAATTAGAGTTTACAAACACATTCTATTGTGACTTTCATCTTTGAGTCATCACGGCTAGATAATTTATTCACTGTAGGCTTTAGTGTTTGAGTCGCCTCCTACCCAGATGGAAGTGTTCATACTAGCAGTGTGGCTCTGCGTGGCCACCGCCGAGCTCGCGCAGGACTTGGCTCACATCGAGGACTTCATACAACAGAAGAGATATCTACTCAAGAAGAAGTACCGGCCTATGTACCACATATCCGCTCCGGTTGGATGGCTCAACGATCCAAACGGTTTCATATTTTTCAAACGACAATACCATATATTCTACCAGTACCATCCGTACAACGGCGCGTGGGGTCCTATTCACTGGGGCCATGTGATCAGCGACAACCTCGTCGATTGGGCGTTCTACCCGCCCGCGCTGGTGCCCAAGGACCACTACGACAAGCACGGCTGTCTCTCCGGCTCCGCGGTTATACACAACAGCTATTTAACGCTGTTCTACACGGGACACGTGTTGTCAAACAACAAGACTTACCAAACTCAAAACGTCGCCATAAGTGCAGATGGCATCATCTTCCAGAAATATTTGTACAACCCGATCATTCGAGATGGCCCTTTTGGCAACTCGGACTTTAGAAATCCTAAAGTGTGGAGGTTCAGAAACTCGTGGTACATGCTCATCGGAAGCTCAAGAATGCAAGAAGCATATTTGTTGCTATACACTTCACCTGACTTATTTAATTGGAAGTTAAATGGCACAATAGCTAAGTCTTATGGAGACATGGGATACATGTGGGAGAGTCCAGACTTTTTTGAAATTGATGGATTTAACGTCTTGATTTTGTCAGTCCAAGGTATACAAGGTGACGGTCATAGATTCAGAAATCTATACCAGACAGGATATATCGTTGGCAATTTCAACTATTTAAATGGGCAGTTTGAAGATTTGGAAATTTCGACAGCAACCTTCAACGAGCTGGACTTCGGGCACGACTTTTACGCAGCGAAAACGATGCAATCTCTCGACGGAAGAAGACTGTTGGTCGCTTGGCTGGGTATGTGGGAGAGTGAATTCGAAGAATCGAACGACGGCTGGGCGAGCATGCTGACCTTAGTGAGGGAACTGAAGCTCACATATCAGGGCAGGCTTCTGATGGTACCGGTAAGGGAAATTGTGGAGCTGAGGGCCGAGGTGTTAGAGGACGCATGGTACAGTCCAGGAGAAGCGTTCTATGCGGGTTCTCGAGCGTTCGAGATGCTTGTTAACTCGAGCACTGTGATGTACGACGCAGCGATTATACTGGAGTGGAGCGGAGAGCGGCAGTACACCATCGCGTTCTCTTCGGAACGCGGATACGTGAGCGTGGACCGCGGCGGGGTGGACGGGGTCAGGCGGGCCGACTGGTTGCCGATCTCGCACATCCATTGGCGCATTTTCGTCGACTACAGCTCCATAGAAGTATTCTGCGGTTCAGGTGAAGTTGTATTCTCTAGTCGCATTTACCCGAGGAAGTCAATGCGCGTAAGGATCGCCGGTGACACGCAACTGCATGTGACGCAATATCGACTCAGGCGCAGCGTTGGCTATGACAACAAACTCCGTAAGCAATTGAAGAATCATGTCATTAACAGATATCATTAGAGTGGACATTATATTGGCAGACACACGGGGCAATTTTATTATGTATTTAGAAAGGGCAGAAGACTCTTGTATTGACACCGTACCTAATTATGTACCTAGTACCTACTCGATACAGATAGTCTAAACCACTGCGGTTGTGATTGCAGTCTCTTTAGCGCAGAATAATATAAGTATACCTACAACGTTACTTTTTGTTGTCAACCTATACTGTCCCACTGCTGGGCAAAGGTTTCCCCCATGTTCTTACAAACTTACTTTTCATAGTTTTGAGGGGAGTTTGGACCATAACCCGCCACGCTGGTCCAGTGCGTGTTGGCGGGTCGCCAGAGCTTCGTCGGTCGAAAAGCAGGATGCACCACGAGCAGGGTAGGTTGACTTGAGCTCCCAAGCTTTTATTGGTTGCCCCTTACAATTTGGTTATTATGGTTAAATTCAGTACATCAGTGGATCGTGAATAGGTCCTTCAGGTCCAGAAAGTTCAGCTCGATTAGTTTCCGTGCATCATAGTCCCTATAGCATCAGAACGAAATATTTTCACTTTCTTCGCTACCAACTAGGAACTAGGGAACTTGCAGTAGGTCTAAAAGCATGTAATTTTGTGTTTTAGAAAAAAAAAAACCATGCCAATCGATTTTCCTAGTTATTCTGAACAAACTAGTTTCTCAAATAGCGTAAACAAAAAGTAACGTTGTACATAAACGGATAATTTACGGAACTAACGAAGTGTAAATAAGTTAAGAAACGTTTTTTTTTTGTTTTTGTTATGTTTGAGTGAATGAGCGATATGTGAGGTTCTGATAATTTCCAAAAATATTGCTTGGAAAAGCTATTATTTTAATGGATATTGTACAATATTATATAGGTAGTCTGTCGGGTCAATGTGTTCACATGAAGGTTATCGAAACCCTAATTTCTGGCAACATGGTTGGCATTGGTTGGTTAGCAAAAAGCCGGGCATAATGTTTATCGAAAATAGAATATAATAGAATGTCTTGAATAAAAATCGTATAGAGAGAACCAATTTAACATCTAAAAACAAGAAATATAAACAAGAATAGGGAATTCTTTTCTATGTAGGTACTCTGTGTTGGCAATTAAAGTCGATCGTTTTAAACTTTTTTTTTTAATTTTCTACATTTGATAGGACATCGGGAGGTTTATTATTTTATTGATGTGGCTATAGGTTTTTTTTTTTTTTTTTTAAATTATTATGGCCTGGTTGCTAAGACCTTTAAGCCATGTCATTTATTTGTTATATGTGAGTAGTTTTATGGCCTGGTTGCTTAGACCCTCCAGCCAAGTCTTTAGTTTACTCACCCTAGTAAAGTGATGGAAACTTTACCAGGTTTTTGAGCGGATGACGAGAAAATACGAAAGTCACGTTTTTCAACTTTGTACCATTTACCCACACTTGTACACGTTAACGAGCACTTAACATTTAATAATCCACCATTATTACACATTAACACTCGAAGAAACACAAATTTAGGAAAATAATACAAAATCCACAACACGATCTTTCCGAATTTTCCCGCCAACCTCCTGGCTATAGGTTTTTTTTTTTTTTTTAAATTATTATGGCCTGGTTGCTAAGACCTTTAAGCCAAGTCATTTATTTGTTATATTATATGTGAGTAGTTTTATGGCCTGGTTGCTTAGACCCTCCAGCCAAGTCTTTAGTTTACTTACCCTAGTAAAGTGATGGAAACTTTACCAGGTTTTTGAGCGGATGATGAGAAAATACGAAAGTCACGTTTTTCAACTATATACCATTTACCCACACTAGTACACGTTAACGAGCACTTAACATTTAATAATCCACCATTATTACACATTAACACTCGAAGAAACACAAATTTAGGAAAATAATACAAAATCCACAACACGATCTTTCCGAATTTTCCCGCCAACCCTGGCTATAGGTAAATACATACCTACCAGTGTTGCCAACCCGTACGATAATTATGGGGGCGTACGATAATTTAGTCATTGGTACGATGTACGATAGCGAAGCTCAAAATTACGTTAAACGTACGATAATTTTGAGCAATGGATAAATAAAAACCGGCCAAGAGCATGTCGGGCCATGCTCAGTATTATAGGGTTCCTTAAGTAGGTGTACAAACGAATCAAATCGAATATTAATCATGGCTATTTTAGTTTTTGCAATAATCGGCAGCATTCGCGACTCAGAGCGTGTTGTTAGTAGCGCCATCTAGCGATAAATTCAAGAAGCCAAATTTAAGAGTCTGTAATGCCAAAGTTACTTTTTGTGATTTTTTCAAATAGAAAGTAGCTAAAGGAGCATTATGTGCCATAATAATTTTTCTCTAAGGTCAATGACCTTTGAACTAGGACGTTTTAAGTATTTTTCAGTTTTCTGTCTATAACTCAAAAAATTATAATCACATTATACTCGAAATAATTTTAAAAGAGAGTTTTTACAAAGGTCTATCAATGTGGAAGATTATAAGTTTCTACGTTGCATAGTTTAGAAATGGCAGGGGGGGGGACACATTGCAAGCCACTTTGGCGGGCTATATTTCGCAGATGGTACACCTGATAAAAAAGTGATGTATGAAACATTACCTTCATATTAGTAGACCTATTCAATGATACCCCAAATGAGGGGGTGCAGTGAAAAAAAAAATGTTTTCCCCATTTCACATGTATGGGCGCCACCCCTAAAGAACGTAAAAACAATTTTTTTATTCTTTTAAAATTGAGATCTATATGCAGACTATTTTTTAACAAAATTTCATTTACTTATGTTTATAACTGTAGAAGTTATTAAGCTGTAAAGGATTAAGACAGACGGACAGACGGACGGACATGACGAAATTATAAGGGTTCCTTGTAGGACTTCGGAACCCTAAAAATGGTATGATGTTTTTGAAAACTCCAAAAGAAAACTACAGACGCTTCGCTCTCGCTACTGTGCTTTTGTCAATTTTACCTTAGTGAAAAACGCAATTATTTTTAGGTGCAGTACAAAGACCCTCAAATGGCAAGCATATGAAAAGACAAAGCCTAAAACGCCTGTTAAAACGTACTTAAAAGCACTGACGTTTTCAGAAAATCCCAAAAAAAATTCGCGCTCGCTCCGCTCGCGCTGTTCCTTAGTACCTATAGGGAATTTCTATTCCCCCTCCCCTAGGCCAAAAGCAACATACAATACGTATCTAAACAAAAGAAAAAAATAAAATAAAAAAAACATAATTAAATTCTACTTTTCAAAACATTGCTGTAATGTTTCGAAAAGTAGAATTACATTTTTTTTAGTCGTCGAAATCCCGCCAAAAAGTCAAACGACATTTCAAAAGTAGTCAAAATTAAACGTATTATATTATCTTTGATCGCCAACCCGCCTGCCAAGCGTGGCGATTATGGCATATCCCCCCCTTTTGGGGGAGGCTCATGTCCAGCAGTGGATGTCTTTCGGCTGAAATGATATTATCTTTGGTCAAAATATATTTTTTTTCCTGACAGTATCTAGGTATTACAGATTGTACGATAATTTTGTCGAAAAACGATAATTTCGACGCGAAAATGCGATAATTTGATCTTTTGGAGTTGGGAACACTGATACATACGGTCTTCAAAGTCGTTTTTATTTTCCAATAAATTATGAATTTTACTCGACCGACTACCTACTAGGTACCTATTATCTGTTCAAAAATTATACCTATAACTTTATCGGTCAAATGACATAATTATTGCTATTCAAGAGTGTTTATTGTTGGACTTATCAAACTGAGAATGTATTATTGCTTTCCATTAAGTTCAGTTATATTCTTACAGTAGGTAGATACACGTTGGAACAGACTACCTAGTAAGCCTTTAAAGGTCTTTTGATTGCTGACTAATGAGTTAGTGGCGTAGCTAGATGGAAACAACTTCGAGACAGTAATTAACTAGGCCCCCTGACCAAAATTATCGTTATCAAGATGCATAGCATATTTTTTCTTAATAAATATCAGAGCATTTAGAGTTGGGGAATTCACGAAGAATGACAATAACCTAGTTATGTTCCCATTATTTTATCTAAACCATTTTTCCTATTGGTCGAAGTAGATTTAGGATTGGTTAAGGGAAAAAATAGCCTAAATTCAATGATAAAATTCGAGGGCCTCGGGAAACTGCCCTACTCTGCTCAAATTTTATAACTTATAAGTTAACTAAATATAAAATAGTTAAATATTTGTGTGATGAACATAAGTGATTGTGTTGGTCTGGGTGTGTTGCTTATGTATTATAAGTATGTATTTACAAAAAAAAAAAAAAAGTATATACGTATTATATCCATTGTCTAGTACCCATACCACAAGCTCTGCTTAGTTTGGGACTAGATGGTGATGTGTAAAAATGTCCCAAAGATATTTATTTTATTTTTATTTATTTAACTACGTCACTTGGTGGGGTTGTTGGATGTTGTTTATTCTTGATCCTTTTCAATGACACCTATAATACAAAGTGTTATTGAAATAACTCAAAACCTCTTAAGGGGTCATTGTCCTCCTCAGTATGAACAACTTTTACTATGGGACCAACCACGAAATCGCGAAAAAAAAACATATGTTCCCTACATTTGTGTTCACATTAATCGGCAAAATGTAAGGAACAGCAGATTTTTTTTCGCGATTGCAGGGTTGGTCCCATAGTAAATGTTGTTCATACTGATGAGTAGGTACAATTACTTATTAAGAGGTTTTGAGTTATCAACAACAGGTTGTAGAAGTCATTTTGTAAAAATTAGATACAGAACGGTTGTCTAACCCTCAGATCTATACTATAATAAAACTGTAAAGGTCAGAAAGTCTGTACATTGAGTTTTTTTTCGCTAAAACCGGCTAGGGGGACTAGAAATAAGCTATAGAACACGAATCAATCGTTTAAAAAAATTATGTCTGTCTGTCTGTTTGTTACCTCATCACGTGAAAACGGCTGAACGGATCGTAATGAAACTTAGCATTTGTATTGGTATTAGTCTAACTTAAATTATAGGGTATGTTTTATCTGAATCGGTTGAGTAGATCTAGCGATACAGCTTGACCCCTCTATTGTATTATAAGTTGCATACAAAGTAGAGGTCATGATTGTTGGTTGGATGCAGGTTGCTGGTTCCTAAAAATACAACTGGATTCTATTAGTATTATAGAAAATATAGAATAACATAACATAGCCCATCACTGTCCCGCTGCTGGGCATGGCTCTCTTCTTGGAATGAGAAGACTTAAGGAACTGGGTATTGTTATAGTGTAATAGATTATCATAACATAATCAGCTCATTACCTACTGCCCCACTGCTGCGCACGGACCTCTTCTCGGAACGAGAAGAGTTAAGAAACTAGAAAATATAGAATAACATAACGTAGTCAACCCATTACTGTCCCACTACTGGGTATGGCCCTCTTCTCAAAATGAGAAGAGTTAATGAACTGGATATTATTAGTATTCTAGAATAACATAACATTACCAGCCCATTACAGTCCCACTGCTGGTCACGGGCCTCTTCTCAGCATAAGAAGAGATGTGGTTAGTGTTATAGAATAACATAATCAGCCCAATTACTTCCCACTGCTGGGCACGAGCGTCTTCTCAGAATGAGGGAGTTTAGGGCTAATTCCATGAAATTCCATCACCTTAGCCGGTTGGTTGTAAACAAAAAAAATAGTATGGTCGGTAAATAGTGTAATCGTCTGTGTAGGCGCTTATATGTATATATTTGAAGATATTGTGTTCATAATTATGACACGATGTTATTATCCGACGTCCACGCGGACGGAGTCGCGGGCACAGCTAGTTATAGAATAAAATTCTATAATCTGAGGTCTGGTCTAACCCTTCTCAGGATGTTTGCTTCACTGACAAAAATCCTTCACTGATTATCGAAATATTAGATCGATGACTGCCTCGTTGGTCTAGTGGTTGCAAGCGCGACTGCTGAGCGTGGGGTCCTGGGTTCAACTCCCGGGTCGGGCAAAGTGTTATTGGGTTTTTTCATTAGGAAATTCTCAGTAGCAGCCCGGAGTCTGGATTTGTGTCCAGTAAATGGCAATAGGCTCGCCCCCTATTACATGGGGCTATAACATAACTGGCGAAATGTGGGTGTACTATTACACCTCTGCCTATCCCTTCGGGGAAATACAGGCGTGACGTTATGTTATGTGTTAGATCGATGTCACTGATGGTCGCTTCGAACGATAAACCGCCGAGAACTCCATCGATGGTCGCATCTACAAAATAGATGATCGTTCGCCGACGAAACCACTCTCCACCATTGAGGTACTACGTACTAGTATATAGTACCTCAATGCTCTCCACCGATGGTCGCTTCTTCACCAATGTTTATGAATACCTACATGAAAACATGAAGTTATTTTACAACTAATACGCGGACAGTCGACATAGCTACGAGTTCTGTACCTAATAGATTTTTCATTACTGATTGCACTGATATAGGTACCTACCTAGGTACAGTAGAGGAATGAAAAGGTTCGTCAATTTTTCAAATGCATTCCTTTATAACGGCGACTAAAGTATTAACATAAGGTGCATTCGATCTTCGATGTAACGTAAAACGTTTCGTTTCACTTTCTAGCACTGAATTATATGTTTACCTTTCTAGTATAATTTTTTGTACAGTTAAGTACATACCCACGAGTAAGTACCTTTTTTACCCGACTGCGCCCGAAGGAGGGTTATGTTTTTCGAGTGTAGGTATGTATGTAAGTATATTTCTTTGGCTCGCTCTGTAGCCTAATCGGCTTGATGTATTTTAGCTTGAGGGGTGTAGATTCGTCTTAATTGTGAGAGTAACATTGGGTAGGGGAAGATGGGGTGGAATCGCACATAGGGAGCTTTCGCACAGTGACTGTATCTCCACTATCTAATACGTTAGCACGGTTATCTTTATGTTCGTGTTTCCCACTCATACGCATAGGCCACAGGCATAGGCTTCCCGCGGGACGGAGCAGGCAGTGCGGCCGATGGCTTAGTTGAGCCGAGTCGAAACGTGTTTTCGCGCTGCGTAAGTAATATTAAGACTTAACTTTGAACTTTTTTATCCCTAATAAATTTTGATCAAATTGTAAAAAATATTCATTGTAGTTGGTAAATAGATGTGTGAAATTATTATGTAATTATTTATTTCTGGATAACGGCAACTGTTTTTTTTTCAACTAACAAATTTGTTGATTGTTTGGGTTGGGGCACCTTCGTACACATTTACGTGGGGTGGGTTCGTACCGTGTACGAAGGCACCCTTTGTGAGTTGTGATGGTTGTTTCACCTGGAAGATTATTATTTCAAGACTCGAATATGGCCATTTAACAAGCCGGCTTTCCGCGACGAGGATTTGGCACCAGTTTAGGTTTATCAGTCAATTTCTACACTACAGCAGCAGCATGCATCAAACCGTGCCTGAAGAAATTGCAGTTTCTACAGCTGATCTAAATGGCAACGCGCATCCATGCCCGCAGAAATACATCTAATTCAACAAGATCCTCCACTGAGTTCTGCGCCAGCTTCACCCTCTACTCTCACAACCGTTAGACTGGGTTGTTGATCCACCATCAACATCAGTTTAAGGCCTGTTAACACCTGAAATGATTTGATTATATTCCAAGGTATATAAAAATGCGCCCAAAAAGTCATAGAAAGGAAAAATTACAGCAAAATCAAGGATTTACACTGAAATAAAAAATAAAAAATGTAAAAGACTAGCTGGTTGGTCTAGTAGTCGCAGGTGCGACTGCTAAGCGTGGGGTCTTTGGTTTAATTCCCGGGTTGGACAGTGCCATTGGATTTTTTTATTAGCAAATTCTCAGTAGCAGCCTGGAGTCTGGAATTGTGCTTGATTAATGGCAATAGGCTCGGCCCCTTATTACATGGATCTTATAACATAACTGGCGTAATATCGGTGCAGGTACTATAGGGACACCTCTGCCTACCCTTTCGGCGAAATACAGGCGTGATGTTGTGTTATGTTAAAAAGTAGAAGAGATAAAGAAACAAGAGAAAGAAAGAATAAGTAGAGCAAAGGAAATGAAAATCGCGCTAATTTTGTTGTCAGAGGCAAATATCACAGCTTTGCCAAAAAGACAGAAAAAAACTATTGATTTTAAGACTGTTTCTGTGTTAACTATAATCAAAATTTGACGGTATCTTTCAGAAGTCATGATGTATTTTAGTAATATATATTTATATGTACTTAATAAACATAAATATTTTGTACAAATGTATTTTTTATGACTGTGTACGAAGGCTACCACCATGAACGAATGTACCCCATCCTATGTACGAATCTACCCCACGTGTGGGGTGCATTCATACGTTTTCCATTTTTTTTTTAAACGGCTATTGCTCAGTTGTGCTGCATTAAATCAACACCGACATTCAGCTTTATTATAGCCAGATAACTAGGTAATACAGCAGCGTTGAGGTTGTTATGAAATAGTTGTTAGTTTTTTTTTTACAAGGCTCTGAGTAAAAATTGTACGAAGCCACCCCATCTTCCCCTAGGTATATTGAAATTACAAACAATTTTAATGTTTCCGCTTTTTGGCGCCATATTATATAATAAAACAAAGTTTAACCGGATTAACTCGCCTTTTTTAGGGTTCCGTAGTCCTACAAGGAACCCTTATAGTTTCGTCATGTCCGTCCGTCTGTCCGTCTGTCCTAATCCTTTACAGGTTAATAACTTCTACAGCTATAAACATAAGTAAATTAAATTTTGTTAAAAAATGGTTTAGATATAGATCTCAATTTTAAAAGAATAAAAAAATCTTGATAACGTATTTTAGGGGTGGAGGATTTTAGGATTTTTTCGCTGCACCCCCTCGTTTGGGGTATCATTGAATAGTTCTACTAAAATAAAGTTAATGTTTCATACATCACTTTTTTATCAGGTGTACCATCTGCGAAATATAGCCCACCAAAGTGGCTTACAATGTGTCCCCCCCCCTGCCATTTCCAAACTATGCAACGTAGAAACTTGTAATCTTCCACGTTGATAGACCTTAGTAAAAAATCTCTTTTAAAATTATTTCGAGTATAATTTGATAATAAATTTTTGAGTTATAGAGAGAAAACTGAAAAATACTTAAGACGTCCTAGTTCATAGGTCATTGACCTTAGATAAAAATGGTCTTAGCAAATAATGCTCCTTTAATTACTTTCTATTTAAAAAAATCAAAGGAAGAAACTTTATGTTATATTGATAACAAAGTAACAGCGCCTAAAATAGCACCTAGCGCTAAATTGTGGCGCTGTTTGCAAAAACTAAAATAGCAATGATTAATATTCGATTTGATTCGTTTGTAATTAGACCAGTAGGTCCTAGGGTTATAGGGTTCCTTACGTATAAGGAACCCTATAATACTGAGCATGGCCCGACATGCTCTTGGCCGGTTTTTTTAGAAATATCTGTCGTTGTCATCTTATTCTACCTGCGACGACGAAATGCTGCAAAGCTTTCGAAACGTCAGAAAACCAATTTAAATAATATAGGTACGCGATTATCCGGTTAAACTTTGTTTTATTATAATGTGTAGTGATCGCGAAAACCTAAGAAATAGCCATATTATATGTTTAAAAAAAACCCACTATACCTACCTATCGAGTGGGGTATCAAAATAAAGGGTTTTATACTTAAAATGGTTTACAAAAATATTAACAACTGACCTGACTGTTATGTAGGTAGGTAATTTGGAATGAGAAATGCTAAAAAGCAACAAAATATTCAACGTTAAAAATAAATTACCTACCTAGGTATATTTATGCGTGACTTTAAAAAAAAAAAAAAAAAAACCCGACTGCGTGTAAAAAAATTATTAAAAGATGTAAACAAGACTTGTGTAGGTGGTAAATGTGTCTAGGTATATGTGAAACACAGACCAGTAAGCCTCTTAGACGCCTATTAGCCGGATACCCCGGTCACAAAGCATATGCAGTAGCACTGCATATCTTACGCCCAGCCACCAATCGGGACGTCACTTCGTCAGTGAGCGGCACCAATCATATCACCGAACCTTTGAGCCGACCAATCATAACGCGCCGTCCGCCCCCCGGTCCCCGCCAACATTTTACGACTGTGTTCACTTGCAAAACTTTGTTTATGTGGCGTCTTGAGGCTTACTGGTCTGTGATGTCAAAGTATCAAATCAACACGCAGGCGGAGGCTACCTATGAACTAGGTACTTATGTACCTACATACTACCTACCTACCTAATACATGACAAAAACATACCTACGTAGCCTCCGACTGCGTGTTGATTTGATACTTTCACATTTAAGCTAGGTACACAAGTCTTGTTTACATCTTTTCAGTAATTTTTACACGCAGTCGGGTTTTTTGGTTTTGCTAACTTTTTTATTCACAAATATGTATAAATGAATTATTTTTAAATAAATTACAGTGCTTTCCATAGGATCAATACAGTGTACAGTAAAAGTACCTAATAAATGGAGTTCTCAGACCAACTAAAATGGTAAAATGGTTAGATGGAGTTAAAATACAGTAAATCTATGGACCTTCTTTCTGTTCTCCACTTCGATGAAGTTTGATCCAAGGTTCTCCATGATCTGGGCACACACTGGCTCCACATAAAATGTTGTTAGCGAAACGATTAACAGCCAGTAGGTAGTTAGGTACCTAACGATCACTAATATCCTGCTCATACAAAAATATCACCTATTTCTCTGGGGAGGCCAATGACCGAGCATACGAAGTAAAAAGGTTATTTACCGCCCACGGCTTGTACACGCGGTGACGCAGTCCCTATTATGAAAATAATAAAAGCCGCCCACGTTATCATACCGATTCTAGGATAAAATGATGGATTCTATTAAATTTTTATTCGATTTAAAAAGTATACCTGTCTATAAAATAGGTAGGTAGTTAGATACATATAATTACTTATTTATGACTGCCCCAGCCCCAAGAAGTAGGAACATTAAAAAGTTTAACGATTGATCATTCCCGGGGAAGCTCACTGATTCACGGTCTTTGGTCACGAAATAAATAGGTAGGTATTGAGTAGCATGCATAATTATGTCGTATAGGATAATCGGAAAAAAATAATCTTTGCGACAATCTTAGGACGATTGCAAAGGACCTAATTGGAATCTATGAAAGTTTTTCGTTATTATCAGAGCAATTTTAGGATCATTGCAAAAATCCGGCTTATCTTAGGTTAGTCGCGAGTAGGGCATGCAATTCGAGTAGATACCTAGGTATTCGAGTTCGCCTTTTTACTATTCGAATAGTAAGAGCTTAGGTATTCGAGTTTTTCGAGTTTTCCGAATAATGGCTAGAAATAACATACCTATGCTAACGCAATTGAATGTTTTGAAGTATGCCATTACATAAATTAGCTAAATGAATCATACGATTCGCCTAATTTCGCCAAACCAGGCTGTTTTTGAATCAATTAAGAACATAACCAATATTTTCTATTCGGAATCGGAAGATACAAGCGATGATGATGAAGATAATGTGACGGAGCAAGTCAATAAGAGCATTAGGGAACAATAATTAAAGGGAAAAAAAACCTATTTTGAGGATATGACCTACATCCCCCTGTCTCGCCCCTTTGCGCAGTTGGCTTGGCTTCGTCATTGTTCCTGGATCTGAGCAGTCATTAGCTTTGATCATTCTAACTCATAAACAAAATAAACATTATGCAAGCCAGATGGCGAATACGTCACAGCTATATAATTGGCTGCGATTGGTAGGCCGATGGAGGTTGAACAAACAAGCACGCAAATTTTAATTCTATGCACGTAACATGATGTTTGGGAGCGTTTTTTTGAGCAAATTATGGAGTTAGAACAAACAAGCACTCAAGACATTTTTTGTTTTGGAGATAGGACATTTTATTTTTGTTGTTAGTGCATCTTATATCTATACTATAATATATATATATAATAATATAATATAATATATAATATAATATTATAAAGAGGAAAGTTTTGATTGTTTGTTTGTTTGTTTGTTTGTTTGCATTGAATAGGCTCCGAAACTAATAGACCGATTTGAAAAATTCTTTCACCGTTGGAAAGCTACACTATCTCCGAGTGACATAGGCTATATTATATTTTCAAAAAAATTAGGGATCCTTACTAAAACTCCAATAATGTAACCCAAGGTGTAAAAAAAATACCTATAAAATTCCTTTCATCGCGTGCGCTGCTAAAACTATTGATGATAGAATAAGATAATGTACTAAAACTTTGCAAAACCCGTCATTATCTACAAAAAATGTCGCGACAGCATATGTCTAACTGTTATAGTTATGTCACAATAAGTGTTCTTTTATTTTAAAAAAAACAATTGAAATGCCGCCGCTAGAAAAGGCTCTTTATTTGTACCTTGGTATTAATCCTTATCAAAATAAATTACTTTATACTGAAGACTGCTTCAATACCTTTATATAACTTTTTGAATTATTCAATTCGGACATTCCATTCGAAAGACATCACGAGTTCAAAAATGTAAGTATTAGAAAAAAGTCGCGTGGTGGCTGCTCACTCCGCTCGGCTAACTATTGCAGGTCGGGCAGCAGACTACCCTGAGTCTACTGCTCGCAGGCCCCATCCTCCCGTAATTTTTATAGAATTAGTTTTCTTCCTCGCGGTCCGGGTGGTGAAGCCAAGACCTTCGGTCCCAAGAGGCGCGGGAACACTTCTCAGCGGGCACTCCTGGGGTTACGAGATCGACGGGGGCAGGGAAGGACAGTCCCCCCACTGCCTGCCCAGTGGCAGGGTGAGTGCATACTGGGCCCACCCCTGCTCCTCCACTGTGCCCTCTGCTGACATCAGAGGGACATGTGGAGCAACTCCCCATTGGCCCCCATGAGGCCCCTCCCGTACCAGAACATTCGCAGGCAATAAGATCCCCCGAAAGTTAATCCTTCGAAAGGATTCCATTGCCAGTACCGAGGATGCACTGGCCTAACAACTGCCGTTCCCTCCAGACGTGTCCAGAGGGCCAAGGAGTTGTCAGACACACGTGTAGGTTTTCTGGCCAGCCCCTACAGGGAAGCTCTGACTTAATTTTAATGGCTTTTGTTTGTAGTTATGATCTTTTTACAAACAGTAGAAATAAAAATGAAATAATCGAATATTAAAAAATAATGACAAAAAAAAATTAAAATCTAAACTTTCTATATAATGTACTCTTTCTTATTAACCCGACGCAAAAAGAAGGGTGTCTGTGTGTGAGTGTATATTATATGCGTAAAATTTATAATTTTTGAATTTTTTCCTAAATACCCGTGCGAAGCCGGAACGGGCTGCTAGTCAAAGATAAATTAAAATAAGTTAAATGTAGGTATAGGACGTAAGAACCTTTTCTACTGTTTTTAAACCAAAAAGTAGTTTTTGGTAAAATTGTTCGGTTGGCCATTCAAGCACTAAGGCGGCGTTACATCCTATACTTTTGAGGTGTTAAGAGGTTTAGTATAAAAATTGAATAAGGTTGTATAACATGGTATAAACCCTTAGCAGAAAAAAAGTTTGCGACGATACTATTACACCAGCGACTACACAGCCGGCTGCGGCTGTGTTGTCGCTGTATTACACCTATTTTTTTTCCTGTCACATAACTCCTGAATCTACCAACCAGGTCCAGCCTGCCAAATCAACGGTTTTCACAAAACCTTCAACTTCAAAGTCCTTCAGACTAGTAAATTACCTGAACTTAATTTATTTAGATAAAATAAAAACTACTTCTAAAAAATTATTTTAGTTATTGTCGTTAGGTTGAAATAAAGCTACAATTTCCAAAAAACGCAAGAAATTATGTTTGCGGGCTACTGCGCGTCTAAGGGCGCTGGATAACTGAAAATTCTTGTTAAGGCTAGGCTCCCAAAATGAGGTGACTTTTTGAAAACATATGCTGAGTCGAACACATGCTTGATGAATGACAAATTTAGATACATATTTTTTTGAACCTTTGTCCATCGTTTGACTAGACATTTACATAATTAGTTGATTTTTATTCGTTACTTTTATTTTTTGAAAATCATGCGTTTTTAGAGATTTTTCGAATATTTATCCTTTATTATTTAACTTAGCTATATAAAATATATGCAAATAGGAAGAAAATAAAGTTTATTAAATACTAATTAGAGGAAATTTGTATAGATTGTTTAGTATTCTTGTAATAAAAAGAAAACTGTTTTGAGATTTACGACATTTACTTCCTTGGTAAAACACGCGAGAATGATTTTCTCGAAAATGAGTTCTATTGCAAGTCACATAAAATTGACGAGAGTGGCACGCAGTTGCGGTGTGTAAGGGGAGTGCGAGGGTGGGAATTACGTTTTGGGAGCGTCCTCTTAAAACTAGTTTTGCTCGTCTAGTTCAAGATCTAAATGTGTTTTTTTATACCACAAACAAAGCTAATGTAGCGATTATAATAATTAGAAATTACGTTACCTTCTACATGTCCTCTAGTCTTTGCCTTTAGGGATGCTCTATAAAAAAATCACCTTAAAATGAGTAAGTTTTAAATATATTTCTTTGTAAATTCACCGTATAAAACAAACAGTTTATAGTTGTATTTATTATTTAAAACATACAATTGGCACCATTTGTAATTTCTGATATTAACTTTGTATTGTATTTTCAGTGTTGCCGGGTAATTTTTCGCATAATTGTGATTTTGAACAAAATATTGTAGTACGAAAATCATCATCAAGTATGTTTATCCATTTGTAAAAAGCGGGATGTAATAAAATACAGTACTAAGTATTTTTTTAAATAAATACACATAATATATTATTTCAAATAGAAGACACTAATCAAATCGACAGATATTTAAATTTTTAGACTATCATTCCAATTTTAGCCATCAAGAGCAACGACGACGACGAGATGTTTAGTAATGCTGTTATTATTTATTCTTGAAAATCATATGAAGAGATTATTTTTCATATCTCAAAAAAACAGCTGTAAAATTTCAACGAATTTGGAGCCTCCTCGTGTTGATTGTAATATTGTTAAAATGATTGTCTTCACACTTCACCCAATACAAAATAATTGCATAATTTTTTTTAATAAAAGGGGAAAAATCTTCTATTCTATTCTATTCTTTATATATGGCAAGCGATGCCGATGTCGACAATTCTGCCAATGTCAGATGTGCAATGGAAAAGCATGTGTTTTTTACAAGAACAATTAAAAAAAAAAACTTGTATGTCAGTGAAACTCAATGTGTATTCTGTTGACGGAGTTAGTGAGCTGAAACAAACAAACAAATAAAATACTTAAATAATATAATTGTTAACGTACAGTAAAATAAACGTATACCACAACCACATAAACAGGAAATTTGCGAAATGCGTCATAAATTTATAATTTAATATTATTGTGACGGATAAAAATCATCAGTGCCTGGAGTAACTCTGGAGAGGAATAAGTTAGTAGAGAAGAGAAATTAATTGGAACAGGAATCTTTAATTCAGGGAGGTGACTATATAAATCTAGGGGTGGGATGTTATTCGAACAGTTAAAAAAGATATGATCTAAGGTACCCTCATCCAACCCGCACTCGCAAAGAGATGGGGAAAAATCTTATTTGTGTTGCAACTCTATCTCTGGCTGACACGAACGAACTGTCATAATAACAAAGTGTCAAAATCAGTTGTCGAGGAAAGGGTGAAAGGTTGTTGAAACAAGTTTCGTAAAACCTAGTTTTATCAGTGATATTGTGTGAAGTGGCTGAGTACACGTAACAAAAGGACAGTAAATTTGTGCATATGTTTTAAAAGTAACAAAAAAGCTGCCTGTGAATTAATATACGAAATAAAACATGGCTAAATCAATGTTACTATATTTTGCAATCGCGATACTTTGTTTTGCTTCTGTAAACAGTAAAAAAGGACTCAAATTTTATCAAGAAAAGGTCAGTAGTATAATTTAAAAAAACTATGTGCTTTTATAAGCATTATTGTTTATTACTGATTATAACGTGTCAGTAAGTTTGGTACAACTTTTTAATCCCAAAGTTTAGTTGTCAACCTCAATTATTATTTGTGCATAAAACTCTTAATCTTAATTATGTTGAGTGTAGGATGTACCGCTGTGTATGTAAACTGGTAGATGTTTACACATGAAAAGTAAAAATAACGTTTTATTGCATATTTAGTACCTATTTTCCAAGTCCTTGTCTTTGCAATATGTTTATTAATTAGTTATGTATTTTAATTTATAGATTACTATACTCTCGTTAAGATATATTATGACTTTTATTAGATAATATTATGTCTAAAATATGGCTATAGTAGTTCTATGTACCTATTTAGTATTGTATGTCTAGTGTCTTATCCATATGGCTTATAAATCTGTACTCTGTTTCAAGAATTACCTATGCTACTTAAGTTTTAGTTGGTTTTATAGTTGAATAGGTTTTATTACTGCAACACGGGTGTAGTTAGGGCAAACCTTTCCCAAAATGTTATAATCATTTTCTTAGAACTATGAAAGCAATAGTATTTTAGGCAACAAGCTTCATCATCGTCATTTCAGCCGAAAGACGTCAACTGTTGGACATAGGCCTCTCTCAAGCATCGCCACAACAACTGGTACTGCGCTTTCCGCATCCTGCGGATTCCCGCGACCTTCACCAGGTTGTCGATCCACCTTTTTGGGGGCCTACCCTCGCTGCGCCTTGCAATATGTGTTTGCCACTCCAGAACAAGCTTAGTTGAACAAAAATGTTCTTCTAAATATCCTACACTACTAAAAGAAGTTTCCACATGGTTACAAAATGTTAATATAATATTGGAATAACAAGTATCTATCAGTGCCAGTGGACTACTATTTTTTGTGAGTGGAAACTGGTAATTCTTAACACATGACCTATGGAGAAGTTTTATTGACAGGGTGGAAATAATAAGTGTGCCTAGCTGATTATTTCAATGATTTAAAAGATATAAACTTTAAATTGATGTAAAAATTCTGTCACATAAGTAGGTATAAAAAGTTATTCTATTTTTATAAACCACAAATTTAAAACGAAAGCGAGTTAATATTGCATTGTCATACAGTTCTGAGCTATGTTCAAAATTTTCAAGTCTCTAGCTCGTACTAGAAATACAAAAAAAAATTGATTAGTAAGATTGATGATGGATGTTTGATTTTTTATAGAGAAATAAAAAAAATTGTTAGTAAGCACAAAATAGTGTTAAATAATATAATTATTAACATAAATGGTTTCACTTACGTAATTCCATCAGGTGTGCCCAACTAAATAATAATATAAGCTAAATTTTTTAGCCCGATTAAACAATATAAGCAACATTTTTTACAGAATGTTCATGAAGCTCAAGAACTAACAGATCAAGATGTGAAAAACCTATCCGCATTGTCTGATATGACTCATTTTAAATCTGTTTTAAATGAAATATTGATCCCAAGAGTAGTGGGTACACCGAATCATGAGAAGGTCAGCAACTACATATCCCAACAGATGAGAGACCTGGGTTGGAGTGTTACTGAGAATGAGTTCTCTGACCACACACCCGTGTTTGGGCCACTTAACTTTAAGAACATCATAGCTAAGCTGAACCCTGACGCGGACAGGTACTTGGTGCTAGCGTGTCACTATGACAGCAAATATATGAGGGAACATGTGTTTGTTGGTGAGTATGTTATGTTTTATTTTATTCCCTATTAGCTTTGATCTAGATATGCTTATGTGGACTTAAAATTATATTTAGGTAAGGGAGCTTCAAGTATTACGTGACGCAATTTTTTAGAGATTTTTTACCCCCCCTCCCCCATGTAACGCGCCGTAACGGTCACAATTATGTGGCGTAAAGTACCGGAAAGTCGCTAATATACCTATGTTATTGTTTTAATCGCGTTAATATTATTTATTAACATTTGAAATGTCTTGTTTTTAAAAGCAAGAGATTTCTATTTTTTTTCCATCTTTTTTTGTCCTAATAAATTTAAATCTGAAGGGTTAAAACAATGTTACGTAACGCGTAGTTCAAATAAAAACCGGCCAAGTGCGAGTCAGACTCGCGCATTAAGGGTTCCGTACCACACATCGACCTGATACCCCATAGAAACTGATTTAATTTATGAGAGTTTATTAAAAGACTGCCTCGTTGGTCTAGTGGTTGCAAGCGCGACTGCTGAGCGTGAGGTCCTGGGTTCGATTCCCGGGTCGGGCAATGTGTTATTGGGTTTTTTCATTAGGAAATTCTCAGTAGCAGCCCGGAGTCTGGATTTGTGCCCGGTTGATGGCAATAGGCTCGCCCCCTATTACATGGGACTTACAACATAACTGGCGAAATGTGGGTGTACTATACACCTCTGCCTACCCCTTCGGGGAAATACAGGCGTGATGTTATGTTATGTTATTAAAAGACATCAGGGCACAGTGCGTGAAATATGAATTTTTGCATCTCTTTCTTACGCAGGTACCACCACATATGTCTATATTTGTCTTATTTTTAGTATTTTTTGCTAAACTACATAATATGTACTATAATCTGACCAAGTTTGACGCTGGTATGTATTACCGTTTTGAAGATAGAGCAGGAACAAAAAAGTTGAAGTTTGACGCTGGTATGTTTTACCGTTTTGAAGATAGAGCAGGAACAAAAAAGTTGAAAAAAATGCATGTTTTTTGAGGTTTCTTGTATGGGGACCCCCTTTGGTTTAAGTTTTTACCCAACTGCGCCAGAAGGAGGGTTATGTTTTTCGAGTGTATGTATGTATGTATGTATATTTATTTGGCACGCTCTGTAGCCTAAACGGCTTGATGGATCTTAGCTTGAGAGGTGTCGTTGGATTCGTCTTAATTGTGAGAGTGACACTGGGTATATCAAAATAATAAAAATCAAAATGGCCGCTTTTTGGAGCCATTTTATGTGACTTCAAAAAATTTTTTTTGCTCAAAACCTATCGAGTGGGGTATCAAAATAAAGGGTTTTATAACTGGTTTACGAAAATATATACAACTTATATGTTTAAATGTAATTTGGAATGAGAAATGCTAAAAAACAACAAAATATTCAACTTTAAAAATGAATTTGACTTTTCAAAAATAAAACATTAATAGTATGATAAATAAAACATGACAAAACTAAAAAAATTCAAATAAAAAAATTAATTAACAAAAACAAAAAACCCGACTGCGTCTAAAAATAACAGAAAAGATATAAACAAGACTTATCAACACGCAGGCGGAGGCTATGTAATTCATGACCAAAAACATACGTAGCCTTCGACTGCGTGTTGATAAGTCTTGTTTATATCTTTTCTGTTATTTTTAGACGCAGTCGGGTTTTTTGTTTTTGTTAATTAATTTTTTTATTTTGTTTGTTTTTAGTATTTGTCGTGATACCCCTCATAGCAACACATATTCTGTGAAAATTTCAACTAGTCATCTATTACCATTACAAAGTTGTTATTACAATATTGACGATTTCCTAAATGACATAACTATAAATGTAACAAATTTACTCATTTTAATTTATGGACAAACGTAAACTATTATTATTATTACTTTTTATACTTGAAGTTTATTTTGTTCGTTAATTATATTACTATAAAATACTACCAAACCATCATTTATATCTTTAATAAGCATCTCAACCATGTAATCTACACATGTTTTTGCAAATAAATATATCTTTATCTTTAAAGATACAGCCCTGTGACAGACAGACGGACGGACGGACGGACAGCGTAGCGAGAGTAATAGGGTCCCGTTTGGCACCCTTCGGGTACGGAACCCTAAAAACGAGGAGAATCTACTGATTTACGAATGAAAGTCGACGCATACTATTGAGTTCACGATCGCGCCTGCAAAAGTTTCAAACTCTGAATCGGGACTTTGGTATTTACTACGCTTCACACGCCATTTTTTGCTTAGTACAGCAGAACTGTGGAACCATTTTCCGTCAGAGGATATTCCAAACAAATTCGACATGAGAGCCATCAATAAAAGAGCATTGTATTGTGTAATAAGGTGGCACGTTTATTTATGTCATACATTTCGTAGACACAGCGTGTGGCCACAACGAACCTCACGCATACCAAGCGACCTTACAGAATTTGCATTTGGTTGTGCGTTGGAATTGCACAATTTAATTCCCCCAAGCCCTTTCCATCATAGGACTACCAGACGCACGGCGATGCGCCACCGTTATATGGTCGATATTCCACCCTTACGCACGAACCGTGTGGTTTTGTTAATAGCTTTATCATGCGTACCGCCAAAGACTGGAATTCCTTGCCGGCGTCAGTGTTTCCCGAGAAGTATAATCTAGTGGTCTTCAAGGCTCGAGTGAATAGCGATCAGGATCTCATTTATCAGCTTTCAGGAAAGTGTCAATCGAGTGCCCAGAATAGGATAGATTTTCCATAATTAGCATTTTTCCATCCAAAGACGGAAAATAAAAATAAAATCTTAAAACTGCTATAACTCGAAAACAAATGACTGGCGCCACCTGGTTCACGGGATCATTTTCGTTGCAAATGAGCTCTAGTATAACCCCTTTCATGGAATAGGTCGAATTACAAATCACCCTGTAGATAGATAACGAAAATTTAAAACTTAAAAAAATCTGAGGTTGTTATTGTTTTATAATTATTTTTGTTTGTTTATGGTTCTAGAACTTTAAAATATTTATTTCTGGCGTCTAGAGTCTAAGATGCCCGGAATAAATATTAATTGACGTTTAAGGTTCTACAATTAAATTTAGCTTGAGCGAGATTATTAAAGTAATTATTTCTGTTTTTGATGGTTAACTATAGTACATTATGATACAAGTGAGCTAAGTTGACTATTATACTCGAGGCTGGATTGCAGCCCGAGCCGAAGGCGAGGGCGTAATGGGGTCGAGAGTATAATAGTCAATGCTCACGCGTGTCATACGACGTTTTTCAACACACTTGCGAGGAAAAAGCATACATTTTAGACAAATATTGAATTTGTGAAAAATGGCGCGCGGATTACTGTAATGTAATCGCACGGTGACATACAGCTATGCGCGCGCAGGTGTTCGAAGGAAACCAGCATACAGCCTAATAATAAAAATATTATAAATTGATTATTTATTTAAAACACATATTAATATTAATTTGTTGCCAAAAATAAATAATTTGATGAAATGAAATGTTTATTTAGCATATTTTAATTAATACAGTTAATTTATTCCCAAAAATGTTTAATTTTGTTTAGGCATAAAAACTCTTTGCTGCGAATTAAAAATAAACTGTAAAGTAAAAAGCACTAGTGCCATAATATAATGAAAAAAGCACGCGTGCGTTGTAAGCTACATTATGAACCTAAAATCGGTGCAATAAGAGCCACTTTACGAGCAAGTGTGTTGAAAAGTATTTTGTTACATGAATCAAAGCTTCATGACCTTTGAAGGTCATGTGTAAATCCCCTAAGTGTGCGAGTCCGTGGGTTGTCGCCCACATCGCCCACGCGTTGGCGACGCGACGCGGACGGGGAGAGTAAAGAAGGACCTCGTGGCAGTCGCGGCCACGCGGCGTCCCAGCAAAATTAAACTTCGAGACCCGCGATCATTATTCACAATGAACGAACGAGTGCGGGCGCGACTAAGTTACATTTATTTGGTAAATAACGTAAGCAGAAAAAGTACTTTGATTGACCAAGGCCCGGGGGGTCATAACCCCATGACCCCCCTTCTGGATTCGCCCTTGCACGATATAATTATCACTATAACCCCAACCTTCATATGTATCATTTTATTTAAATTTCTCTCTGTATGATATGTTAATTTACGGTGAATGAACGAGTATGAACCGGAATAAGCAAAATTTGCAACCTGCAAAAATTCACTATGTAAACAAAAAACTTTTGTCAGTAACATAGCACACCACATTCAAAATCCGTTATTTCGTTTACGGAAGTTAACTTATGTGTATGTGTATAAGTACCTACCTTTTTTGTGTTTTTTTATGGATATCTCTGTTAGGGGAAGACGGAGAGGTATGATTGATACATCCGGCTCACCGTAGTCGTCTTAAGCAAACGAGGGATTCAGTAACTCCGCTTCATCATCCACCTCTGATGGCACACTTGTGGCACGTTCCGGGAAAACAATATTGTTTCCGCAACACCCTCGCGTTGCACAGCATCAAGCAAGTGACCACCAACTGGCATCAAGCAAGTGACCACCAACTGCCACCAAGACATGTTTCAGATACCTATGAAATTTCCAGCTCAGTACGCCAGCCACTAAGCTACCGTGAACACTTAGTGGCTGAAGCACTGGCGTACTGAGCCAGAAGTCGCAGGTTCGAATCCTGCTCGTGAGCGATTATTTCTTTCCACAATTTATATCTTTAGTATTGTTATGTTATCTATCGTATATAGGTAATGGACCAGAGTAAGCCAGTGCGGAATGTAATAATAATATAATTAAATTGTAAGAGAGTGTAATCGATCTGTGACCCCCCCGAGACTATGGCCGCTTGGTCTGAGGTGTCACGGGGGAAATCGTTTGTTAGGTAGGTACTTATTATTTGACTTACTGACGGCGTGCTTACTCTTACTCTGTACAAATGTCACAAAGGCTGTTGCCAATATTAGAAATAAAAATAATGTATCAATAAATGGTCCTACTTTTGTTGTACTCAGAAACTGATGTGTAGTATATCAATCAGGTGGACACGTTCTCTATGACCCCATATAATTATCATAATATTGTCATCCCACAAATCAATGGAATTTATAATAAATCTCTTCACTTCTAGCGGGTATCATTCGTTTTGCTATTTCTCAGAAACAATCCTATAACATAATTATGCTATAAAGACTAGCTGGGTTGGTGGCCGTAGAGTTATTTATTTTACACTTGGGTCGTAGGGTTGCTACTTTTAGTCATCAGCTTGCGGTATGTATATCATGTGCGGTGATCACAGATTTGACATTTACTGCCGTAAACATTACTGTCCCAACAATTACCCCGATTTGACATTTACATGTAAACTAGCCTGCCACGTCCCGGCTACGGCACGGATATGTGTGTATATACCTTAAACGTGATTGCTATTGCGAGTGAGTTACATAATTCGGCAGCTGATCCGTTTCTCCCTTGCACGCTACACCCCATGTTGGTCACGGCGTGTAAAACTGTAAACTTTTCTAGGTGCTACGGATTCAGCAGTGCCATGTGCAATGATGATCAACCTGGCTAAAGTGATGTCGGCACAGCTGGAGTCGCTGAAGACCAACCGGCTAAGCCTCATGTTCATATTCTTCGATGGCGAAGAGGCATTCAGACAATGGGGCCCCAAAGACTCCATATACGGGGCCCGGCATTTGGCGACGAAATGGCATGGCACGGAGTATAAGGATGGAGCCAATCAGCTTCAGAGAATGGTATGTTTGGCTTCTTTATTGATATTATTGGTGTAGACTTTTTAAGGTCTTCCGCGGTCTCTCGCTCCTTCGGATCGGGTTTATCTATTTCGTGGTGTTGCCCATTCTCCAGGGATCTTATTCTCATCTCATACTATAGGTACCTACGTAACTACCTACGTAGGTACTTACTTTCGAGGCAAATGTACCAAACAATGTTATCAGAAAAATAAACAACAGCCATAGATTAATAACACAAAAGATACCTAATCCGCGCACACAATTTGATGCAGCAAAAAGGGCGCCCAGGTGGGCACACTACGCCCGGCCGCTCCGTAGTGTTCAAGGTTAACGCGGTCCGAACGCATCTCCCGGAAAATAATTAAATGTGACGATTTGTGCGATTAAATGGTGTCACAACACATCGAAAATACATAAGTAGTGTATTAACATCACTTTTCACAATCAAGCTTTGATTATTTTTTGACCTTTGACCTTTTAAGCAAATAAAAACAATCATTTCATTTCGTACTTAGTAAAAGCGCAGTGTTGCAAGATATTAAAGAAATGATTTTCCCATTTTAACTGTCTTAATTGCTCCGCTTGATGAATTTATAAAGTAGTAATTATAATTTACGTATGTAATACGCACACGTATATGTACGTACAGTCGACCGCATTTCAATGGTATGACTATATAATGGTACACAATAAAGATGCCATCACGTTCAAACTGCTACCACTGACGTGTGGTCGCCTGTACGTGAGTAAATTAAAACATTTATATACCTAAAATGTGTTTTTTCAAAGTTGAACTCTAAACGAACTGTATCACATTTTTTTAATCATAACATTTATTACGTGTTCTTGTTTAAAGAAGTCCTACTGACCCAATTATTGCTGAAAAATAGTTTATAAATATAAGTCTAATCCGTAGGGAAGAATGTCAGGAACCATCCAAAAAAAATTTTTGGTGACAATACTTTTTTCTGGCAGCCCCATTTTATAGTGGTGTGCGTGTGTAAACTTATCAGCGCTAGCACACATAATGTTTTTTTTGCATCAGTATTGCTAGCGCGTAATGTATGAAACTATCCTTCTATGTGTAGTAATTCTATGACAACAGCTTTGTACAGTGTTTAATCAATAAATGAAGTAACTACCTACGTGCTTTTGAAATGCAGGCGCCTTTTATCAATAATAAATTGTGTAATTTAGACCTAGTTCATGACCTATCATTATTAATGTTTCGGAATAATATAAAAACATTGATAGCCCTGTTGACCTCAGGACGCCTGACGACTGACTATCCCGCGTTCAATCGCCTAGCACAGGGGTTCTCAAACCTTTATGGTTTCGGAACCCTAAAAATAAAAGAAAAATATATATTATTATTTTATGGAACCCCAACAATAACTAAAATAAACTCAATTGGTTGAAATAATAAAAAATTAGCTTGATGCGGAACCCTGGCTTTGCTTCGCCGGAACCCAAAGGTTCTGCGGAACCCATAGCATATATTAAAACAGTGCTTCCAAACGTTTTCCATAGCGCGATCCCTTTGGTAAAATATAAATGCCCGTGACACCCTCGCCCTTCACTAGACATAGGATTTTTAATAAACGTAGAAACTTTTTTAAGTGACTGTGACCCTCCTGTATACACTTTGAGCAGCGAAATAAATGTTTATCTGTGTGTTACGAAGGGCTAATTTTAAATGTTACATACATTTAAAATACTCATAGTGTGTGAGTAGAAAATACTAGCTGATGCAGTGGCGTAGCTATATAACCACGGGGCCCGGAGAAAAATTTAGAAGTCGAAAATTCTTTATTCAATTAGGATATTATAAAACTTTTTCAAACGTCGTTCATGGAGGCCGAGGGGCCCCTTGAGTTTGCGGGCCCCGGGGCACGGCTACGGAGTGCTACTGTTTTTTTTCAAAATTCTACCAGCCTCATGGGGAAGAGGCTGGGGTGTGTGGGATTTTTACCGAACTAAAACCTCCCCGGTGGTCATCTTCAGCACAATAGAGGGGGGACTCCGGGAATGGTTATACTACCGGTACCCCCTCTGTGCTTTGCCTAAAAGGCACGTCTCTGGGAAGACTTGTCGTCCTAAACACCTTCCCGATGAGACAACAATGGTGGCACGGGACCACCGCGTGCCACCGTCATCACTGAGGTCACCCAGTGGACGCCCAAAGCCCCCACTTTGGACGGCCGTGACCATAAAGGCCCTCCTGTCCTATCGACAGAGCAGGGGGATACAGCGTGTTGCCCTAATGAGCTAGGCACCGGAGCGGTTGCCTCTCTGACGCCGCCTTCTCCGAGCAGGATCGGCCCTCTCTCGATCCCGCTCCGCAGCCTCTTTCTGAACCATGACGGTCTCACAGAAAGAGGCCACTTCCCTCCAATTTGTCGTCTCTGCCAGCATAGCAGACACTATCGCTGGCAGAGAGAGATCTTGCCCGATTTTGTCGACCAGGACCCGCCGCTCCGAGTTCTACGCAGGACACTCTGCAAGCGTGTGTTGGGCGGTATCCTGGTCACCTCCACAATGGTGGCAATTCGCCGTGGCCTCACGTCCAATCCTATTCAGTTATTCACCGAAACAACCATGTCCATGTCATGGTGAACACCTGAGTAAGCCGGTAGGTGACGCGCTCACTTCTATTCAGCCAGGCCTCGAAGCACGGCAGGATGGCTTCGATCACGCGCTTGTACGCATACTGCGGCTCTACAAGCCGTTCGCGCCACTGTTCTAGTGCGTGTCTTCGCTCCTTTTTCGAACGCCCTTGAGTGTGCGCTTTCGCCACTCTGGCGGATGGTGCGCGCTTTCGCCACTCTGGCGGATGGTGCGGATCCGGTCATATACCCTCGCGTCCATTTCCGCCAGTATGTCCAGGGGAGGAAAGCGCGCCAAGAGAGTTGCCGCCTCGAAGGATATTGTCCTATATCCTCGTAGCCCCGCCTAGCCCTAAGGTAGCTACGCCACTGAGCTGATGCCAGCGGATTTGCTCACAGCGCTACCTATCCCCCATTTTGTAAATTTTGTGTACACGAACCCTACATACCTAAGTATATTGCGGATATGCGTCATTTTGATTTGTAATAAAAGTTGTTCAAATTGATAAGTACAATCATCCCTCAAAGGGTTAATAATGAATTAAAAATAACCCTTATTTATCTAAATAAGAGCAAAAAAAGCTAGCAAGCTTTTCTCACAAACTCACAGTAAAAGACAGCTTTATTTCATTAAGGTGAGGTCAGCAATTAGGTCGTAGTTAAAATTACCTTCACGGTTTGTTATTTAACACGCGTACTTTCCCCCGCCTAATGAACAAGGAAAACGTTCCGGCCAATTAGGGACTTTCCGAAATAATGTTTCTGCACGTTGGCGTCCGTCGCACGGATAAGTTCTGTGGAACTTGAGGACGTCGGGGAGTTTTTAAACTCCTGTATTTCTTATACGACAAGGCGAAATTCGTTTTAAAATATAATTCTGGTAAATATCCCGAAAATTAATGTTGTTTATTAATAATAGTACATAACTGTTGAGGCCTGAAATGAAGCAATTTACGGCCGAGTATTATTGGAATCCTTTTTAACTAAACGAGGCCGTTAAATGCTAATTTTCTCTCATTTGCGAGGAAACAATACCTACACAAATAAATTCAAAAGTATTTATTTTTCATTCGCGCCAA
The DNA here is from genome assembly GCA_949699075.1 of Asteroscopus sphinx. NCBI lineage: Eukaryota > Metazoa > Arthropoda > Insecta > Lepidoptera > Noctuidae > Asteroscopus > Asteroscopus sphinx. The sequence continues at coordinate 25,154,917 of OX453010.1, read as the reverse complement.
TTCGACCGCGCGCGGTTCTTGTTCTATTTTCAAAGTTTTGAAAAAATAAAACAGCATTCGGCCTGTATAGTGATAATTATTTTGTACCTAAAAAACACCTAATTTTTGTACTTAAAAACCTCGGTAGCATAATTTAAAAAATAAAAACTGTCCAGCAATTTCTATTATTGTCACAGACCTACGTCGTGTTGGATATTACTGGCCTGTTATTTCGTTGCGTACGGAAAAGAGCCAATTAATGTATTCTTTTTTTTGAATAATGAACCAATTTCTGAGCATGTGGGAGAAAATAAATAAATTCCCGGAATGTGAATATTCCTGTTGTACGATGCAACCGTACAGTTTTCATTTTACCTAGAATCAGAATTTTTGTACCGCGTGCATAATTCGATAGAATTTGCGCTAGGTCTTCGCCGCGTGTGCTCGCTATCATACAAAACTATCAAACTTATCATTCAAAGTTGTCCCGTACACCTGTAGTCATCTTTTCTACTCTTCTTGCGGAACTCATGATGTTTCTACTTCATTATTTAATCAACTCAACCTATCGCGGTCCACTGCTGAACATAGGCCTCTCCCAAGTTGAGCCACAAGACTCGGTCCTCCGCCTTCCGCATCCAGACCCCCCAGCTCTCTCCTTAAGGTCGTCGGTTATAGACATGAATTACGGGCTGTCCAATTACGAAACTGTTCTATTTATTCGCACAGATAAATATCAACGAACGCGCTTGCCAATAGGAGCACGTTATGTCTAGTCGGTAGTGTGTAAAATTGGTGGAATTGATTTCAAACAAAGCTGCTCCCCGATTCAGAACATTTTCGATACGCAGTTGTCAACCGTGAAACGCTACAAAAATACCCGCGTTAAGCGCAACGACCTACATGTCGGAGATACAATCTACAAAGGCGCTGCTAAGTTCAAATACTTAGGCTGTACCATCACGGACACGAATACCCGGGAAGAAGAGGTTGAAATCCGCATCCATAACACCCTGAGATGTAGTGCCGCCCTACATAAGGTGCTGGTGTCCAAGCTTCTTAGTAGAAACACCAAAATTAGAATTTATAAAACGGTCATAAGACCTATACTGATGTACGGATGTGAAGCTTGGACACTGACACAAAAAGAGGAGAGTAAGCTCTTGGTAACAGAGATGAGGGTCTTACGTAAGATCTTGGGCCCTGTGCAGAGACCGGATGGTACCTGGTGGATCTGGAAGAACGCTGAGATAGAAGAGCTCGTGGCTGAACCAAATGTGATAGGAGAGGCAAACCTCACAGACTCCGTTGGCTTGGTCACGTGGAGAGAATGGGAGAAGATCGAGATGCGAAGAGAGCCTATCCGGGTCGACCAAAAGGGCGACGACGCCCGGTCGGTCGCCCTAGATATCGCTGGAGCGATGCGGTGGAAGGCGGTCTTCTGGAGATCATAGCCAGTGATTGGCGAGATACTGCCAAAGATCGCGGCAAGTGGTGTTCTCTCGTTTCGGAGGCCAAGACACATTTTGGGTCGCTGTGCCAGCGGAGTAAGTAAGTAGTAAGTAAGTTTTCAACCGATTCGGTTTTTTATCTCTTTTTCTCTCGTTACATTGATCGTAGACGAAACGAGATAACAAACTGAACCGGTCGACAAATGCTTTTCGGAAAGGTTCTAAATCGGGATCAGCTCCCCGATTCAGAACCACACGATGATTCTGATGATTCACGCAAAGAGAGAAAAAGAGTTAATAAACCGAATCTGTCGACAACTGGTCATCGTGTGGTTCTGAAACGGGGAGCAGATGTGATTAGATCTCTATAGGGTTTAATCGATGATACCTCGGGTTTACTCGGATGAATAAAAAAGGCGGACGGAATATCGCTAAACAAAGACTGAAGCACTTCATTTTGTCCTAAACCCAGTATAATTTTGAAAGCATTTTAATACACCAGATTTATGCTGTTATTTTTTTTGTGACATTACAAAAATGAATACTGTCACACTAGATTTGCGTAATTGCGGCTTTTTGGCATACTATGGATGTGAATGTGTGCGTGCCGGCCCGTAATTTTAAGCGAGATACTATGGATGCTTCACTTATTGTTTAGCTATATTCCGTCCGCCTTTTTTATTCGTCCGAGCCTACTAATATATGTCCCACTTTGCCAATTCTCGCACTATACAAAAAAATACACATTTTGTCCCCAGGATGTTTTAGTACTCCTCGACCTCCTAGGGGCTCCTGACCCTGTCTTCTACAGTTACTTCCAGTCCACGGAGAAGTGGTATGTCCGCATGGCGGTAGCCGAGCAGAGATTAGCGGAACTGGACCAGTTCCAAGCCTATACGAAGGGGAAACTGGAGCAGACTTACTTTAGGCTAAAGAGTTCTGGCTCCTACATCGAAGACGACCACGTCCCGTTCATGAGGAAAAGTGAGTATATACTTGTTTATGTTTTGGTACATTCTTGCTGTAGACAAGATAGCGATCTTCGAACGTAATGAGTATACATCTATCCAGATGCAATATACGGCAATGAGGCGTGTATAGTCAGCGTCAAAAATATGAGGACGAATAGACTGTTTAAAATGATCTGAAGGCCAATTCTCGTAATTCAAAACATTCATAATATAGTTCCAAACTAATCTCAATGCTTTAAATTCCAATCTCTTGACAGTAGATGTTCCTGTTTGCCGTTTATTTGTGACACTTAGGTCATTAATGTCACCAATAAATGGCAATCAGAATGGCAATAGAGATTGAGATTTAAAGCATTGAGAATAGTTTGGAAATATATTTTTAACGTTTTTAATTACCAGAATTGGCCTTCTGAACAACTTTCTTAATACATAACCAGCCCATTACTGTCCCACTGCTGGGCACGGGCCACTTCTCAGTACGAGAAGGCTAAGGCCTTAGTCCACCACGCTGGCCTAGTGCGGGTTGGCGGACTACACACACCATTGAGAACTGTATGGAGCACTCTCAGGTGTGCAGGTTTCCTCACGATGTTTTCCTTCACCGTTAAAGCAAGTGATAAACGAATATAAATCCGCACATGAATTCGAAAAGTCAGAGGTGCGGGCCGGGGTCGTCCTGCATGGAAGGCAAGCGTTCAACCACTAGGCTATCACTGCTACTTTCTTAATAATAATTATTAAAAACTTTATCTCATTGGGATAAAGTTCTTGTCAGAATAACAGTAGGCGTGTATCACATATCAGTAAGCCTATGGATACCAATTAGCACGATACCCGAATTCACCAAACTTATGAAGTAGCACTGCGTAAGAGCCGCCCCGCCACGACTATTCGTATTCGACTATTCGTCCTACCTATGTAGGGCGTCACTTATTATAATCTGTGGGTATTACTCCGTCAGCGAGCGACACCAATCATACCACCAAAATACAGTGGACGGATATGGTTCCAGCTCCGCTAGCCATTTAATGAATGGGACATGAAAAAGCAAGCAAAACTGTATATTTTTCAATGAGATACCATTAGAATTCACCCCGGAGGAAATTAGATACAACAGGAAACAACTATCTGCCGTTCGGCTTATAACAAACACTTATAGCTAAACAAAGTATAAACAACTAGCTACTACCATAAGAAAAGAGAAGACTATTATTATCTATTCTTTGCTACTACCCACTTTACAATTTAACAGAGTAGGTATTTGGTCGCTTGTGCACTACACTGAATTTTAAGATCCGTCGGTCCGTAATTTTTGTCTATTAATTTTTCAGTAATATTTCGGATGCTGCAATATGACGAAAAAGAAAATTACGGACATTAAATTACGGATAGTGCACAAGGGTATACGTAAATTACTGGCCTGCTACATCGGACCTGAAAAAATCGAACCTATGAATCAAAAAATTCAATGTAGTGCACAAGCGTCCTACACTTTTTTTATTAGAAGTCTTAAAAACTATTGGAATAAAGATAAGCAATAATGAAAAATGTCCAAGTTGTGCAAGTGTGCAGGTTTCCTCTGTTTTAAGTGATAAATATTTTTTCTTTATATTCGAAACTGACTCCTAATAAAGGAATTATTTCAAAAGTGCGTAGTATATTTATCACTAGCTGTGCCCGCGACTCCGTCCGCGTGGATGTCGGAAAATAACATCGTGTCATAATTATGAACACAATATCTTCAAATATATACATATAAGCGCCTACACAGACGATTACACTATTTACCGACCATACTATAATTTGTTTTTACAACCAACCGGCTAAGGTGATGGAATTTCATGGAATTAGCCCTAAACTCCCTCATTCTGAGAAGACGCTCGTGCCCAGTTGTGGGGAGTAATTGGGCTGATTATGTTATTCTATAACACTAACCACATCTCTTCTTATGCTGAGAAGAGGCCCGTGTCCAGCAGTGGGACTGTAATGGGCTGGTAATGTTATGTTATTCTAGAATACTAATAATATCCAGTTCATTAACTCTTCTCATTTTGAGAAGAGGGCCATACCCAGTAGTGGGACAGTAATGGGTTGACTACGTTATGTTATTCTATATTTTCTAGTTTCTTAACTCTTCTCGTTCCGAGAAGAGGTCCGTGCCCAGCAGTGGGGCAGTAGGTAATGAGCTGATTATGTTATGATAATCTATTACACTAACAATATCCAGTTCCTTAACTCTTCTCAATCCAAGAAGAGGGCCATGCCTAGCAGCGGGACAGTGATGGGCTATGTTCTGTTATTCTATATTTTCTATAATACTAATAGAATTCAGTTGTATTTTTAGGAACCTGCAACCTGCATTAATCCAACAATCATGACCTCTACTTTGTATGCAACTTAATACAATAGAGGGGTCAAGCTGTATCGCTGGATCTACTCAACCGATTCAGATAAAACATACCCTATATTTTAAGTTAGACTAATACCAATACAAATGCTAAGTTTCATTACGATCCGTTCAGCCGTTTTCACGTGATGAGGTAACAAACAGACAGACAGACAGGCAGACAGACAGACAGACATAAATTTTTTTAACGATTGATTCGTGTTCTATAGCTTATTTCTAGTCCCCCTAGCCGGTTTTCACGAAAAAATACTCAATGTACAGACTTTTCGACCTTTACAGTTTTATTATAGTATAGATATAGATTTAATATTTTGCTTCTTTGCCTTGTATACGATATAAGGTTCACTCGCCCGGGTTTCCGGAAAAACCCGAGCGGACCCGTATCGCGATCCCCGCATGATGCTAATTTATGATTAAAAGGGCGTTGGATTTTCCTGATCAGTAAATTCTTAGTTGCATTCGATGAAATAGCGCAATGATCCTGTACCTATAGGTACAGTAACCCTGTGTTGTCCTTAATATACGTTGTTCCGGTTTTCTGCTATTTTTATGGTGTAAATATTATAAAGCATATTCTACTAGGAATTTAAAGTTTGTGAAAATGTCTGGGTTGAAGGCCAAATAAACAATATCCATAATTTGGCATTTATAATATTAGTAGGAATGTGGTAGGAGTAGTAGGGTTTTGGTTAGGTAGATATGTCCTGAATTTACATAGGATAGGTACTTTTTATCAATTCACCACGAGCATAGAATATATCCACGAGAGTAAAGTCACGGGCATCAGCTAGTCAAACTGCTAACATGTTATTGTTGGTGATACAAGTCGTACAGTAGTTAAGCGATCGGCTCGGGTTCGATTCCCGCCTGTAACAAGTGTGAAAGAAAAATGTTTTTTTTTTCTGTGGATCCAAAGATAGTTTTCCCGGATCTGGGTGTTTGTGCGATATTTGTGTTTGTAAACGCACCCCCGATAGGTATAAGACAAATTCTAGTGCCATGCTTAATTCACATTGCACCATGTTTAATAAAGAATTCAATACTGTGAAAAACTCCAACTTTGCCCACTTGAAAAAACAAACATTTTATTCAGACCTTCACGATCCATATTTAAAAAACAAGAGTTTGTTAGTAAAGAGGTAACTTATATACTATGTTAGTAGACATCATTATACACACATACACTTACGTGCAGGCTGTTCCAGTGGCCAATAATGCGACTGTCCAGCCTGCTCGCTATCATTCCCAGGATGTTGTTAGTGCTGGCGCGGACTCTGCAGAACGTTGCGGCGGCGGCGCTCCGCTTGCGTAGTATGACTTAGCATTTTTTTTAAAGTAAACAGAGATTTTATAAATGTGACAACACTAACTAGCTTTTGGAGCAAAAGTTTTGGTTCAGATATGAAGTATCATGCAGTGTGTGTCAAAAATTGAGAATGGGATGTGAGCGACGTCCCAAAAATATTTATTTGTAATAAATAGGGTACATCGAATGTTGTTACATGATAAAAAAAATGTTCAAGCCCATTTAGCCATCATCAACAGCATGCAAAATTTTTACTTATAACTAGGAACTAAAGGCAATAAATACGGAGGAGTTATAAACGTACATAAATATGACCTATTGTTGTATTTTATCATATCAACAAACATTACATTATCTTATTCCTTCAGCCACGAATATTATATCTGTTTGATAAGTTTTCAATGCTGATAGTGTCAAAATTGATACAAATTATTGGTTTCTCCCGTACCCATACAATACTTGAGTTTTTATACTTCTTGATAAAAAAAATGATCTGAAATGGAATTCGAAAAGTCAGAGATGCGGGCTGGGTTCGAACTCAGACCCTCCTGCATGGAAGGGAAACGTTCAACCGCTACTCTATACTACTTTTGGATTAGTGTCGCTCCGACCTCAAACTATACCCTCAGCCCTGCGTTGCCGATGCTAAAATCGTTCAGACGCGTGTCGCTCCGACCTCGAACTATGTCCTCAGCCCTGCGATGCCGATGCAAAAATAGTCCAGACGCGTGTCGCTCTGACTTGCGTCTCCGTGGGTGAACTGCCTTCGTTTTCTGTGCTCATTCGGATAATTAGTATGGACACTGTAGTTTCTATGATTAGCTCTGACAAAACGATAAACTCATGGCCATCTCCAAAAATAGAACCAGAAGGCTTCCTTATTTAAATGACTTTGACATTCTTTACAACATTATGAGATCCTTAAAAATCCAGTTGTGTACATTTGGTGGATCTACTCTAAGTACTCTATAATCTTAGAATAACTTTATTTATTTAAAAAATAAAAAGGTTCCCTGGCTACCAAACTAGGTTATTACCTGTGACTTGGGAGTCAGTGTTCCTACAAAAAATATTTTTTACAAATGTATGTATGTAGTAAACAAATGTCGGTAGAAAAAAAAAGAGGCAAATGAAAAATCCTAGTAGGTTGGCAATTATACAATATTGATTTACTTCAAACTAGATTTACAATCATCTGAAGCATAAGTTGTGTGAGAGTGGGATGAGTTAGTGTATGAAAGTGTGGGGAAGGGGGCTGAATGTGGGGGTGTATATGTGAGTGTGAGTGTTTGTGTAGTATTTTTTAAGTTGGAGAGAGAAGTAAATCTTCTATTTCATCGTAGTTTTGTTCCATCAACCAAGTTTTCACTGTGGTTTTACATCGATGTAAGGTAAGCTTGTGTATTGAGAGTATTTTATTTATTGTGTTGTACAGTTTTTGACTATAACTAGGCATAGAACCGCAGTACTCCCACGCGGAGGGTAGCAATTTTTTCAAAGGCTAAGTTTGTACAGTATTCGTGATGCTGTGTGCGTGTCGTTGAACATTTTACGTGCCGAATTAATTATTTGCTATTTTAACGCATGCGAAACTAAAAAAAAATCTGTTGCTCCATACATTTTTATTCGCATAACTCGACAAAATGTGGGCAACAGCAGATTTTTTTTGCGCTTTCTGGATTGACCCCATAGTAGAAGTTGTGTACCCCATAATGATGAGTACAATGAGCCCTCAAGAGGTTTTCAACACACTCAACCTTATACTTACATACACTGCATACACATGTATCCCGATCCCTACACGCGGAGCTGTCGATTGATAAGTGTTTTCTCTTATTTTGTTACTCAATGTCTCATATTATAAAACTAGTAAGTATTTTATAACTTACTGGGGCTGCCTCAATTTCTATATTGCATGACAATGATGAGATACCAAGGTACAAATTAACCTAAGGATACAATAAAAATATAAGTATTTTATTTATTACAACATTATACCTGTTATTGTTTTATTGACATTGAATGTATCGAGCAGTGAAAGTACAGGCCGTAGTCACAACGTAAATTACATTGACAAGGCCAAACCTAGAGGTATTTGCTGTTAGTTACATACTTAGACTAAGCATGGATATAATTATGATGCTATCTCAATCTACGGATGGGTTATTCGGCCGCTTTAAATAAAAACAGATGAAATTTTCCAGCATAAATTCAAGTTTTTTATTATGTAGTCTTCATAGACTACCTGATTACGTAATGAATGGATAAGAGACGTGTTTTAGGCCTACACCGCACTGCAATTTTTAATCGCGCGATTTTTTTACGCTAAATCTGTAACGCACGGAATCATAATTATGCAGTTGCACTGACGATTTCGACAGACATGGCCAGCCCACTGCCACTTCAGCTTACTGATCCTACAAGCTATGTCGGTCACTCCGGTTCTTTTCCGGATAATCTCGTTACGGATTTTATCCTTCAAAGAAACTCCAAGCATAGCTCGCTCCATAGCTCGCTGAGCGACTTTGAATTTGTGGACTAGCCCAACTGTCAGTGTCCACGTCTCGGCACCGTAAGTCATGTCGAAAGACCGATGGCCGTTGGAGCAGACGAGTCCTTGAGTGGAGACCGCGAATCGGCAAACGCAGCGTAGGGCGCCCCCCTGCCAGGTGGACCGACGACCTAAAGAACGTGGCTGGGGGGGACTGGATGCGGAAGGCAGAGGACCGAGCGTTGTGGCGCAACTTGGGAGAGGCCTATGTCCAGCAGTGGACTGCGATAGGCTGAGTTGATTGATTGAGACTGACGATTAAAAATCGCGGCGCTAGGTGAGCCTCAATGCGCGAATAAAAATCGCTGTGTGGGCTTAGCGATATCGCTTTTACCGACAAGACTGCCCATAATTTGTAAGTTGTTCCTGTTAACTGCTATTTTCATGGTGTACAATAAAACATATTCTATCTATCTTGTATTACCTATGGCGAATTCGAAATTTACTAACTTATGCCCGCGGTTTCACCCGCATATAGTTGGGTTTATCACAAAAATAGGTTATCGCGCATCCCTCAGAAACTATTTTTCTTCCCGGGATAAAAAGTTGCCTATATGTTAACCCGGGTTATTGTCTATCTATGTGCTAATTTTGATCCAAATTCGTTCAGCCGTTTCAGCGTGATTGAAAGACAATCAAACAAACAACATAACAACAAAACATCACGCCTGTATTTCCCCGAAGGGGTAGGCAGAGGTGTATAGTACACCCACATTTCGTCAGTTATGTTATAGTCCCATGTAATAGGGGGCGAGCATATTGCCATTTACAAACAAACATACTTTTGCATTTATAATATTAGTAGGGTGGGTATGTGCAATGCACGATAATTAAGTATACTGGGTGTCAGGGAAACGCTCCCGAAACTGAAAGGCTGTTATTATACCTACTACCTAAACACAATCGAATACCAATAACCATTAGCCTTATAATCATTGTTTTAGCGATTAGATATTTTGCAAACTCGCAATGTAAAGCGTACAAAACTCGGGATCAATGCCGCTCGTACCTAACCTACCTACGCTCGCTACCACACGGACTGCGTATGCGAGCGGATGTCGTTTACCCCTAGCGCCAGCTTATATTTTATTTGAATTACATTGCGAACTTTGAAAAATTAAGTAAATAAATGGGGTTTTTTTGCAAATCAGTTTTATTTGACTGCCCAAAGCTGGTTATGTATGAAAAATGAATTAAAAAAAATCTAAAAAAAGAATCGCATTTTTTTTGTGGTTTCGTATCAGTAATCACCAGCACCTATCTTCGTTTTCGGAAGCGTTTCCCTGACACCCAGTATACCTAAGTTTTTTGTTACAATTGTTTCAGATGTGGATGTTCTTCACATAATCCCTTCACCGTTCCCCCCTGTGTGGCACAAGGCGGAGGATGACATGTCGGCTCTAGACTTCAACACCATCGAGAACTTGAACAAGGTCTTCCGAGTGTTCGTAGCCGAGTACGTCCACGTCAAACCTTAGCGACGAGGCCGCGACGGACAGGCAAGATCATTAGCGTTACTTAACATTAGAAATGCGAAATCAGCGTTACTTAAAATTAGAATGCGAAATCATGTACCTACCTAAAATGAAATTATACTTTCTAAGCTTATTTATGTTGACGAGAGGTCGCCCATTGGTCGAAATTCGACCGTAATTCATAACTGTATTTAATGTTTATAATTGAACTACCTATGCCATAAAAAAAATTATTTCAGTTTTTGTTATTGATAACACTAAAGTTCGTCAATAGCATAGAAATCTTAATAATAAGGTAATAGAAATGGTATATATGTCTTGTAATACCGGAACGCATGTCGCCGGTTTTCCGCCACCAGTACCAACACATAAATACGCAATTACGCCGACCATGTTTCTAGCATTCAATGCAAAATAAATTAAGCTTAAAAAACAAACCGCGATTAGATATGCTGAAAAATTCAATTTTAGTGACTCTGCGTCCAAAACAGCACTGATGATCAAGCAAGAGAGACCTGTACCTACGCGGCGACAAGTTCACGCGCCTTAGCCACTTCTATTACCTTATTATTTAGAGTTCTATGGTCAATAGCTACAAAACAAAAAAAAAATCCTTGACAAAAAGCACATCTTCACACTAAATAATTGTAGTTCAATGTGTAAGTTCCTTCACGCCCACAGGCTACCTAGGCCGCAGCCTGTGGGCGGCTAGAAGCAACCCCGCGTGGTTGACTTAGAGGCTCGAGGCAATTTGTCCCGAGCTATCTGACTGGTACTGTCAAATACAGTACATGAAAAAAACTGTTTCGCCGCCTGCCAAAATATTCTGGCCTTGAGTGGCTCACGAAAGTGCTAACTGCATTGTCCTGAGCAGACATTTAAGGATGTTACTATGTCACAATGGTGTCGATTCTTTTTTTCACGGACAAAACTTATTTTAAACTATGTCCTTCACTAATAGTAGACACAAGAAAGAGATGGCAATAATTTTAGTGCTGTCAAATTAGTCGGAATTATAATTTTCATACAAGTTTAGTCGTGATCTCGGAACGTGCCCACTAAAATACAAAGAAATGTTGCAAGTAAACTAATTAGACAGTTTTAAAATTGTTGCCATCCCTTTCTTGTATCTGCTATTAGTAAAAGAGAGCGATAGTTTAAAATAAGTGTAGTTCGTGAACAAGAGAATCGATGCCATTGTTTGTACAATAATCCATCAATGACCAGCGATGGTCCACTGTATGGAGTTATTATGTAATAGTGTAACATAACATAACATCACGCCTGTATTTCCCCGAAGGGGTAGGCAGAGGTGTATAGTACACCCACATTTCGCCAGTTATGTTATAGTCCCATGTAATAGGGGGCGAGCCTATTGCCATTAACCGGGCACAAAACCATACTCCGGGCTGCTACTGCGAATTTCCTAATGGAAAAACCCAATAACACTTTGCCCGACCCGGGAATCGAACCCAGAACCCCACGCTCAGCAGTCGCGCTTGCGACCACTAGACCAACGGGGTAGTCAATAGTGTAATAATATATTACAAAACTTTTTGCAGTTGCAAATACTAGCTTCCATTACTTATTGCTTAAAACATTGGGCTCATCGGCACCTCAGATTACTGAATACTAATCGACACATTTGAATCAATTAGTGGCTTCCTGAATAATCTCAGCGGCCGGATATTTTTAAACTATTTATTTACTCAGCGTGGTTAAAATAGTATGGAACGGAAATAATTTGCCGCCAACCGCAGTAAACCGCGATTCATATTTAATTAACCTCGAAGTAATATACCAGGCCCCTCAGAAAGTATTGCGAAAAAAAGTTTTTATATATGGGAGACTGGCCAGTTATAATGTTTTTCGAAAATATGATTATTTATAAGTAAAAATAAGTAAGTTCCAATTTCAAAATTTCCCTCCACATTTTTTGCGAGTTAATTCAAAGTATTGTGTCTCACTGAAATATGGATCTGCGCCGGGAACATTTTAGAGCTATGATTTTATACGATTTCAAGTGTCGCCTGAAACCGGATGAATCGTACGATAGACTTCAAATGGCATTCATGGATGAAGGCCCTTCCAAGGCAACCGTGTATCGTTGGTATAACGAATTCAAGCGCGGTCAACCAACTTTGGGGGATGACGAAAGAAGCGGTCGCCCTTTGACGGCTGTTACCGAAGAAAACGTGCTAGCAGTGAAAAATTTAATCTAAGACAATAGGCGAATTACATATCAGGAGATTCAACACATATTGAAGATTGGATCGGGAAGCGTTCACGAGATTCTACACAGCCATCTTCGCGTGAGGAGGATAGTATCACGCTGGGTGCCGCACAACCTCACCGATGCGCAGAAGCAGGCCCGGGTGGAATGGTGCCGTGATATGCTTAACAAATTTGAAGCAGGCTCGTCTCGGCGTGTTTACGACATCGTTACAGGTGATGAGTCCTGGATTTATCAATACGACCCAGAAACCAAGCGCCAGTCGACTGTTTGGGTGTTTCAAAATGAGCCAACGCCTACCAAAGTGAAGCGATCTAGAAGCGGGGGTAAGATTTTGATCGCTAGCTTTTTTAATTTGACTGGCCACTTGGTATCAATTCCCTTACGGGATCAAAGAAGCATTAATGCCGAATGGTATACTACCAAATGTTTGCCAGAAGTTTTCTCTGTTATAAGCAACAAGCGACCAAACACAGGGCTCCGCGGGCTACTGCTCCACCACGACAATGCACCTGCGCACACCGCACTCAAAACGAGGGACTTCCTGGACAGCACGCCAGTCAAACTCCTGGGTCACCCTCCTTACAGCCCTGATCTAGCACCGTGTGACTTCTTTTTATTCCCAAAAATAAAAAATCAGCTCAAAGGGATACAATTTTCGTCGCCGGAAGTTGCGCTGGCTGCGTTCGAGCAGGCTGTAAACGAGGTGTCTGCGGCGGACTGGAAAAAGTGTTTTGAAAACTGGTTTAGGCGCATGAATCTTTGTATAGAGGCTGGTGGAAAGTACTTTGGAAAGATTTGATAAAAATATATGTACGTATAGAACAATTTTTTTTAGTTTCGCAAAACTTTCTGAGTGTCCCACGTAAAAATAATATACAGATTATTTTATGAAATAAATTATCGAAATTGGTATTTGTGTTGCCAGAAATAAGTCCTGTAACTTTAAATGTGTAGGTTTTCATGCTTAAAAATCGAAAGACTGTTTTCCTTTACCCACATGTTATATCATGTTAAACCAAATTTTGGATAGTTGGCCCTTCTTAAATCTAACTCTAGCCACACATAACATAACATCACGCCTGTATTTCCCCGAAGGGGTAGGCAGAGGTGTATAGTGCACCCACATTTCGCCAGTTATGTTATAGTCCCATGTAATAGGGGGCGAGCCATTAACCGGGCACAAATGTAAAAAAATACCTTTTTATGTATGGAGTTTGACGCTTAACCTGGTTTAAACCAAGGTCTAATCCTGGTTTTAGCTTTTGTAATAAGGGGATTTAACTCTAAACTCAGTACAGAAGTAAATATTCTTCAAATATTGAAACTGCATTACTCATACGCTCTATAAAGTTTATTATTGATACGTAATTCTGTGTTTTATATTTTGTTACAGTCTTTAATTAAAGTTTCAGTTTTGATTTTAGTAATCAAAACTTGTTACAGATAAGAAGTTGTTGAAATGTGTACAATCTGGGTTTATTAGGGCCGCCTCAAACAATTGATTAAACTGCTCTGTCCTTCGATCAATCGAAGGCTCTGTCACACATAATTTAAACAAATGAATGAATTATGATTGGTTTGAAGTTTTATTCTATTCTACCAATTTCTACATCGAAGTAGTGAAGATTTTTGGGCTCGATTACATTTACGTATTACGTATTCATTCCGAATCTTTTAATTTTAATAATAGGGTTATCGAGAACGCACGTTATAGTTTCAGAAATGAAACAAATTTTTTCATTTTATTTTGAGAAAGTTTTATTTTAATTTCAAAACAAGGTATACAACATGCTATTATTTTTTAAATAATATATCCGCCAAACATCCTCCACGACTGTCTGCATACTTGTGTTCTTTAAAAAAATGTACGACATTTTCACAGAGATGCGGCTGTATCTCAGCGATAACTCTTTCAATATGATAAACGATTTGTTGTAGTTTCAATTGAACGGTGGATATGTATATTCACGACATGCGGTCCCAACAGGACGGTGCGGCGTGGCGCCACCTACCATAGGTGTTGTCTGAGAAACAATTGATTTGTTCCTGCAACGATTTTAGGGCCGTGTAATTTCCCAACACGCGCGCTGATACCAATTGGTCAGCAAGATCTTGCGATTCTCCGTGCTACTTTTTCATAGGGTCTAGTATAGTATTATATTATCTGTGTCTATGCATACGATTTTACAAATGTGTAGTTTGCTCGACATCCTACGTCACAACAGGGATCCGGCAGAATATCAGCGTCAGCTTTAATAACCAGGCAATATGGACACCCATTTGTCACAATTTTGGACACCCATTTGTCACAATTTTGAGTCATCTGTAACTTTTTCCTCGCTTTGTTACTCTGTATTACTTCTTCACTAAATCAGTTTCTTGGTTTATGTATATCCTTTCTTTTGATGTGTCTCAGTTGTGTCAAATAAATATTTTACATTCATTCTTTCTTTCTTTGCAAACAAGCCACGAACAATTTCCGAGTTTAAGGCCGACTTCCAACGAGTTATCGATGAGATAGAGTTGCATCTCTGTGAAAATGTCTTACAAAATTTTGTTAAAAGAACACAATTTTTCAAAGACAGCCGTGGAGGACATTTGGCGGATATATTATTATTAAAAAAATTGCATGTTGTAAACTTTGTTTTCAACCTAATATTGTCACTTTCTCAAACTAAAAGCGTTTTATTTAAAAAACTATATTCCCGATAGGAATTATTTTATCAATTTGATTGACTATTACTACTTTTAACTAACGAATGAAATTATGTTTTGTATTAGCACAATTCTCTACACTTTTATTTATTTAGTTTAATTATTATATAATATTTTAATTATTTACTAAATATTGTATAGTTCTATTTGCACTTAATTAGATCTTGCTTTGCGAATGTCTCGTGTACGAGATATTTTATTTTAAAAAGGTGTATTTGTAACCAAGTTTCATAAATTTTATGAAGCTTTGTTTCAATAAATTGTTGCAGTGTATCGATTCCAAAGATACAAAATACAACATAAAATCGTTAAAGTGTCGTGTTAGACCAGGGGTTCCCAAACCTTTATGGTTTCGGAACCCTAAAAATAAAAGAAAAATATATTTTTATTATATGGAACCCCAACACTAACTAAAAGAACTCAATTGGTTGAAATATATTTTTTTTAGCTTGTTTGTGGAACCCACTTTGGGAATCGCTGTGTTAGACAATGGTCATACCAGCTGAATATGTAATGTAAAATTAAATTATACTTAGATTAAGAAAATTGTCCGCGATTGTATTCACAACAACCAATTTGATTTGTTTTGATATATCTGCGCGCGAAAAGTCCCGTAACCAGTCTCATACGAGCCACACCAACTTCAATGAATAATATTAATATTTTGCCTTATAACGCAATGGTGAGAAATTCCACTACATTATGAGAAGCAAATTGACTCTTTTACCATGAGTATTATATATTAATAGCATTAAGAGGCTGACAACACCAAAAAAATCAGACCTCTGCGGTCACTGTCGTTTCGTACAGAACTAAAAGAGAGGCAACGAGCCGAGGGACGTCGGATACGCCGCTCAACTTGAATGAAAATTAACATATTTTTTTTTTAAACTAACAGCTTATTTGAAAAACAGAAACAACAAATGTTTAGATTATTGTCTTTCTCAAATGTTTTCTTAATTTTATTTATAATATTTAGTAAACAATAGAGATTGTTTGCTTTAAAGCATGTTTTAAGAGGTTAGTTTACAATTCTTTTCTATCGAGAAAACTTCATGAAAACGTGTTTTGGGCACAATACAGTTTTAGAAAATACGATCAAGATTAACATATATTTTTTTCACTGTCACAAACTGAATAGATACAGCCAAAAATGTTTTTAAAAGAAGCCTATTTGTGGTATTTGGCTGTTGTCAGCGTCTTAATGTCTTATCTTATAACGCAATGATGAGAATTCCACTACATTATGTTAGAAGCATTATGTTAGTCCGTGTGGTGCCGGACTTAAAGAATAGCACCACCCTTATCTCTTCTCATGGGTGTCGTAAAAGGCGACTAAGGGATTCACCAGAGGATGGGCAGCAGCGTTCTCTGAGTATTTAACCAACCAACTGCGATCGCCAACCGCCTGCCAAGCGTGGCGATTATGGCATATCCCCCCTTAATTGGAGGAGGCTTATGTCCAGTAGTGGACGTCTTTGGGCTGAAATGATGAATGATGTTAGAAGCAAATTGGCTCTTTTACCATGAATACTATTATGTGTTATTTTATAATAACGCAATGGTGAGGAATTCCACTTCATTATTTTAGAAGCAAATTGGCTCGTTTACCATGAATACTATTAATGTCTTATCTTATAACGCAATGGTGAGGAATTTCACTACATTATGTTAGAAGCAAATTGGCTCTTTTACCATACGAGCACTATCGAACTAGCCGTGTTATACAGGTTGACTGGTTAAACGAGGGACTTCTTGAAGGAGAATATTCAGTTCAGTACTTGATTCTCATTCCAAATATGTATAACGTATAGCACCTTGAATTTTTCAATATTTTTTCAATCGATTTCGTCGATAGCTGTGGACTATTCCGCGCTTATAAATAAAAGTTACATGCAGTAAGGTGGCGCACCTAGCACGGCAGCTAGCAGTGTCCATCGGTCGCTATTTCTACCCTCTGCGCCTTTTGTACGTCGACTGCAGGTAACAGTTTGACATTGACAGCGTCTTTATTTCGTAAGCAATAAGGGCGGTTTTCTAATTCGAGTGTTACCACTGTCATGCAGTCGACTGTACCTACTAGCCAGCAGACCCCTAGCCAGTCATAACTTGCGCCAGCAAATTTTTTCCTGTATGCGTGAATTATAATGGAATATTTTTTTCAATTTTTTTTTTCATTGTGCACATTCAACCATATTCTTGAATATGTCCCTCATTCCAGTCATGCTGTATTGTTCCAAGGTACATCAGAAGAGGGCACACTATTTGTAAGCCTTCTGTAATTTTTAGTTATTAGAAACAATGTTGCCACACTGGCAAGATTTATGTTGCAATACCATAAAAATTATATATATATATATGTATATGTATATTTTTGCAATTTGCAATAATGGTGCAAACATAAACTAATATTATTTCGTTCCTAAGGCGGTTGTGTATTATTAAAATGATTTACACAAAAACGGATCATATTTTCATATTATATACCCATTTATTATACATGTACCTATTGTAAATATGTATCTAAGACTCCAATGTATTTTAGACTTTAAACGCTTATGGATTAAGTTGACATTCCCTGAAAATGTACTTAATTTAATCTAATGTACTAGTTGTGAATGTAATCAATTTTACGAGTGGCTTGTCAATTTAATTTCCTAATTGCAGTGTTGGACGCAATGTATGTAAATGTATAACAGTTAGTTGAGTGTTTTATGCAACCACTCAGGCACCGAGTAGGTCCCTCAGTAAATTTCCTTCAGGCACTGCTGCGCATGTGCCATTCAATTTAATAATATAACCTTCACACATCAGAAATAGAGTATAAATTGACTTGGCGTCCCAGCAAAACCAAGTGTAACGTGTTTAACGATTGGGTGGGTGAAAAATGTCCCAGCGCAGCGGGGTCAGAAAAACTGTACACGATCAACAAGCTTTGACTGTTTTAGGTAATAATACCTAAAACAGTCAAAGCTTGTTGATCGTCAATCTCACAATAATAAAATGACCTGCTTAAGCGCAAATCACACAAGGCGGGTACGGGTCGGGTCTATTAACCTGTTTTATATGGACGACATCAAACGAAATGCAGGCGCGGGTCGGGTCCGCGGCGGGTGAAGCGCGGCCGCCGAGCGTGTCTCCCGCCACTACAGAGCGCGAGCCGCGCGGGTCGGGAGCCACGCGCGGCTCCCACGCTCAAACAGCCGCGGGTCCGACCCGCACCCGTTCTGGGTTGCGCTTTAGTTTCCAATCGCGTGTGACAAGGCGCTATTTAGGGAGGTATATCTCCAGCAGTGTCTGCACTTGTTGCTTAATCAATATTTAAGGAATAAACACCTCGAGAAAAATATCTTTGTATTCTTAAGGCCTTGCTTGAAAATCATTCCAATAAAAAGTGGAACGAATTGAGATTTTTAACAATGCTTATTGCTATGTTATTTCTATTTAATACTTTAAATGATAACAAAATGAAAAAGGTGTAAATTTATAAATACCTCACTGGTGGCTAAACTACATATTTTTCTTATGTCGTACGATAAAGGAAATAATTTATTTTAGCTGTTGTTATAATTTATTACAATAGTAAAAGGAAAAATATGTATTGTTGCTGCTTGCTTTCAACTTGCCTATATATTTATCAGTTAACTAAGCTAAGTATTTTTGATAATAATATGTGTATTATATTAGCCGTATTATCAATGACTTATTTGTCACAAACTGGCTATTTTTCTAATTACCTATCGAATGTATGTTTTTGCTCGGTAAAATAATTGTTCACTATTTTATTTTATTGCTAGTTTATACTGGGTGTCAGGAAACGCTTCCGAATCTGAAAGGCTATTATTATACTACCTAAACACAATAGAATACAAAAAACCATTAGCCTTATACTCATCGTTTTAGTGACTTGGTATTTTGCAAACCCGCAATGTAAAGCGTACAAAACTCGGGATTAATGCCGCGCGTACCTAACCTACCTACGCTCGCTACGACACGGACTGCGTATGCGAGCGGATGTCGTTCACCCCTAGCGCCAGCTGATATTTCATTTGATTTACATTGCGAACTTTAAAAAATTAAGTAATTAAATGGGGTTTTTTTGCAAATCAGTTTTATTTAACTACCAAAAGCTGGTTATGTATGAAAAATGCAAAAAAACATGAAAAAAACTAAAAAAAGAATCGCTTTTTTTGGGGTTTCGTATCAGTAATCACCAGCACTATCTCCTATCTTCGTTTTCGGAAGCGTTTCCCTGACACCCAGTATAAAGATTATGGTTACAATACAATAGTTTCGAAAGATACGTAGGTGTAAAATATTATTTTTGTCTCAAAGTTTTCAATATTTCTTTGGTTAGATAATTAGTGCAAAATCAACAAATTTTTAATTGATGTGATACAGCTGTAAGTATACAAATTTTATTACAAATGATATTACATAATCGTAAAAAATTAATACGTTGATGTTTTAAAAGTTGTTTTATTGCCTTTTAAGAAGTTTAAACTCAACGTAGAAATAAAACCATAGAAATCTAAATAAAGGTAATAGAAGTGGCGAAGGCGCGTGAACTTGTCGCCGCGTACAGGTGTCTTTTAGGACACCAGTGCACGAACCGTTTGCTTGATCATCAGTGTTATTTTGGACGCAGTCACTAAAATTGTATTTTGCAGCATATCAAGCAGCGGATTTTTTTAGGCTTAATAAATTTTGCATTGAATGCTAGAAACATGGTGGACGTGATCTGTTGGTAGTGGAAAACCGGCGACAAAAGACGGTAGATACTATTTCTATTACCTTATTATTTAGATTTCAATGGCGCACACCGTTGGGGTGGCGGCGAAGTTAAGAGCAATTCACTGATTCCAAGACAAACTGGCTCTTATTAATCGGCTCTCTTATGGACGCTTGTGGCCGCTCAACCGCTCTTTGCGGCGCTTTGAGCCTCTTAGTCTGATTTTACTTAGCTGTTCAAATTTCAGTCGTATACTGAAGCAAATAAGGTTGAATTTCAATTGTTACTAATAAATAATAATAATAATAAATATCTTTGGGACATTTTTACACAGCACCATCTAGTCCCAAACTAAGCAGAGCTTGTGCTATGGGTACTAGACATCTTTTCCCCACGCCATGAGCTGTTATCATTATGAAGCTCATGTCGACACGATAGAAGAAGAAGACTAGACAATAGATATAATACTTATATACTTTTTTTTTTTGTAAATACATACTTATAATACATAAGTCACACCCAGACCAACACAAACACCTTATGTTTATCACACAAATATTTGTTCTTTGGGAATCGAACCCACGACCTCGTTATCAGCAGTCCGACACTCGAACCACTAGACCACAGAGGTCGTCAAATAGCTGGTTTTCGCGAAAAAAAAACCGCCTGTATATGTTGACCCATCGAGCAACTTGCTTAATGCGTGGCGGGAATCAGCATCCGCGCCGGCCGGTAGTTGGATTCTTACGGCAAAAATGAATATCCTATCTATACACGATTCGCCCTAATAGGTAGAGACAGAAATTTGACATAAGTTGTATGGAGCTTATGTCAAGCAGGGCAAATCGTGGACAGTAATTTATTTTGGCCGGTAATCAGTACGAAGACATGTGAGTGCTCACACAGCAGGCGTAGCATAACCACTGTACAAGAAAATTGTTTACGGAAAAATTGATAAAACTACATTGTATACACTGAGGTAATATGTAGGTACTACGTACTAGAAAAGTCACCTGGAATCGAATGTTTCTAACACGTTTTAGAGCTCCTGCACTCTCACTCACTTAGCCACGCTCGCGACGCGCGTGCTCCGCGGCCAGCAAGTTGCGTGATATTTTTTGGTCGTAATGTCTACTTTAGTGTCTTTAGTACTAGTACATATTACCTCAGTGATTGTATAGAACTTTATCTGTCATTTTGTCTTTTCTTTCGTAGACAAAACGCTTGTCTACAGCGGTCATGCTACGCCTGCTGCAGACACGATTTTCCATACAAAAATTGTATTACCCAAGTACCCGACTATCGGCGACAGTTTGAGTCTGCGGGAGCTCTTAGGAAACAAAGTGCTGTCGTGGAATTGGCCGTCACTTAGGCCCGTATTACAGAAGCTTCCTCAAGTAGGTACAGTTTAAACTCCAATCACCTGATCACTACTTAAGGATAGAATCGTTACTTGAGTATCAGTCTTATTTCGGAACGGTAATTATAAACTTTAATTCAATAACATAACACACGAATTTGACCTGAAATATAATAGAAATCTCTACTCAAGCGTAGTCTGGACCACACTAGAGTGATTACAGATCAAATCTCTGCTCAAATACCGAAACAGGTGACAGTATAAAATAAAACTAAACTCAGCTGAACTGTGATCAATAAATCTCTGCTTGAGGAACGTTCTAAAATCAAAGCTCAACTCAAAACTAGTTTTAAACACAGATCAACGCTTGAGTCTCATTCTGTAATACGGGCCTTAGGGTCTACGGCCCGTTAGGTATCCATTGTCAGATCAGACGATCTTTGCAGAATCATAACTTCGCGGGGTTTGTTCAATAAAACCCGGTTTTGTAATGCGTGTACCAGTACCACAATGGCGCACCTTTATGTCCTTTCTTAGGGCGACTCCACCAGAGCTATGCGAAGAAGTTAAGCGGTAGACAAGGAAAAAAAACCACCAATAGCGAAGATGTGTAGTGCCCGGACTAGCATAATGAAGTAATCCTATTGGAGCATTTTTTGGCTCACCGTTAAGCTTTCTGGCATAGCTCTGGTAGAAACTTAGAAAGCCCCCTTAGAGGAGACTGAGAGTGAACTTAGGGTTAGGAGCTGGTTTCTTTGTGTCAGTATCATGAAACATAAACTAAAAGCACACTTAAAGTAACGGTTAAAAGGAACAAAATGGAACAGACGCGGAATTGTGTTGCTAACTAAACAAAAAAGTTAAGTAGGTAAGCACAGCTTCGACGTCAACTCCGACGACGCGACGGCTCTTTCCTAAAAAGACTACAGATCCAATGAAACCCGGGCAGATGGTAAGTAACTCTGGCATGCGACAGTCAACTTACGAGAGTGAGTACGAATATAAAATAAAAGTCTATAATTATAAATGACGTGTTATTTATTTTATACTGACGCACATCGCCGGCATCAACCTTGAACGCAAGGGGTCATTCAAGTCATCATATTTACTGCAGTTTTATGAGAATAATACAATAGACGTATTAATACATCTGTGACGCGAATAAAAACAAGAATTCCTTGGTGCGTATTAACGATAGACGCGTGCAAGCGCGAACCAAGCAACACTTACATTTCAATAGTTCAACTTCTGCGATTGCTGCGGTTTGCGGTCATACGCATCAAGGAACCCCTACAGAAACGGAAATAACACAAATCAAGCCGGGTCTCCTGCTATAAAAATCTAACAAAACATGTTAATATTTTGTTTATGCCAATCAAATGGCGGCCCACCTAAACGTGGCTGGAGGGGACTGGATGCGGAAGGCAGAGGACCAAGTGTTGTGGCGCAACTTGGGAGAGGCCTATGTCCAGCAGTGGACTGCGATAGGCTGAGTTGAAAATCAAATGTGGCCAAACAGCTAGGCCACGTCCACTTTTTGTTAGAAAAAACGGTTAAAAATAAAAACGTCACAGGGGTCGTAACGGCTTGACATTGTAAATTTCAAAATGACAAGTTATTTAATATTCGTATATTTATTTATTATTTGATTTTTTTTTGCAAAAGATGTATGTAGTATGAATTATGTATAACTAGCCTATGCACGAGGCTTTGCCCGCGTATAATTCGATTTATCACAGAAAGGAAAGATGTTATCGCGCATCCCTCGGGAACTGTCCGACAAGTTCAAGTGACATGTTACATTTCTTTGTACTTTAGTGGGCACGTTCCGACATCACGACTAAACTTGTATGGAAATCTAAATTCAGACTAATTTGACAGTTCTAAAATTGTTGCCATCCCTTTCTTGTATCTAGTATTAGTAAAAGGCTTCGCCCTCACATAATTCGGTTTATCACAGAAATATCTTATTTTTTGTCTCTGCATTACCCTAAGGTTGTCTGGTAGAGAACGCCTATGGCGTTAAGACCGCCCTTTGTACCCAGTTGTGCATCTATACTTATTATATTACAAAGCTGAAGAGTTTGTTTGTTTGTTTGGTTGAACGCGCTAATCTCAGGAACTACTGGTTGGAATAGAAAAATTATTTTTGAGTTGGATAGTCCATTTATCGAGGAAGGCTATAGACTATATAACATCACGCTACGACCAATAGGAGCGGAGCATAAATGAAAAATGTTGCAAAAAGGGGGAAAAAAATTTGAGGGTCCGTTGAGTGCGTTTCGTAGACGGTTAAAGTAACTCAAAAATCATGTATGACGGAACACTGAGTGAGTGAGTGAGTGACTGACTGACTGATTGAATATCAAAATTGTTAAGGTAGACTTCTGGATTTTCTTAACAATTTTGACAACAAAACACGAACATTGGTTCAACATTGGTTTGGAACATTGGTTCCCGAGGGATACGCTAACGCCTTTCTGTGATAAACTGAATTACACGCATGCGAAGCAGCGGGCAGAAGCTAGTAATTAATAAAATAAATAAATAATAGTAGTTTATGAAACTGTTGCATAACAGGGGTTATTAAAACACGAGTGTGAGTTTAAAAACCGAGCCGTAGGCGAGGTTTTTAATAGTATCACACGAGTGTTTTAATACCTAGTTATGTCAGTTTCATACACTATTTTATCTAAACTCATACAATTTTAAATAAAATACCAAAGTCAAATTCTTGGTAACATTGTTGTAGTTTTTCTTAATTTTTCTGGTAAAAGATTGTTCGTCATTTACGTTGCTGCATCCGGAAATTCAGGCCGGGTTATATTCTCTTCAGTTCAGTATCACTGCTGTAGTCAGATATTTTTGCCCAGAATAAAACTTTAGACATACAAAACCATAATAATAACGTAAACAATTACAATAAATTTACAAGTAACGATGACCAAATCCAGTAGGTCATGGCGCGCGACCGCGCACGCGCCCTCGTGCGCGCCTGCACAGATAATAAAATATAGTCTGGCGAAAACATTATAATCGGAACTAATTTTCTATCCTTGTCAGGATTCCGTCAATCTCTGTTTTATCATACAAAAAATGTGCCAGTAAACACTTAAGAGCGTATGTTCGATTTAGCGCAAGTCCAAATCTGCACGATCTATCGAATGGCACACTCACTACGGCACGATACAATGGTTCCTCTGTGCGTGAGTGCTGAACCTTTAGCACGAATAATTTTGATACTTTTATTTTTTTAGGATTTATTTTATGAATTTTTTTTTTATGAATGAAAATTTAAAAATTAATTGTTTTTTTGTAAATATTATAACGGATTCGGATTCTACTTATCAATGCAAATATAAAATCCTGCCTCAGTGTTTTCATTTAACAAGTATTTTCAAAGATATAGATAGCGATTTGAAGTTTTTTTTGTATGAGAAAATTAAGACCTTATACATTACTGTATAGATCCATATAGTGCTAGTGCCAAACTACACTAAATACATACTCTGTTGCTTCAAAAATCTTCGATTTGTTTTTAAAAATAATTTTTATTTTTAAAAAATCGTCAGTTAAAGATAAAATTAACATTGGAATTTTACGCTAAAACCGCACAATACCTCAAAGATTTATTTATAGATTCATATATTAGAGATGCCAAACTATAATAAATACATACTGTAATGCTGTAATGCTTCAAAAATTTTCAATATGGTTTTACAAGTATTTTTAGAGATACAGTCATTTGAATTTTTTTATGTATGGAGAGAAAGATGTTTTACGCCAAAACCTTACGTTACATCAAAGTTTCGTGTATATATGCATAGTGTTTGTGCCGAACTACAATAAATGTATACTCTGTTGCTTCCTAAATCTTTGATTATGCTTTTAAAAAACATTTTTATGAAGAAAAATTTATCGACAGTAGGAGATAAAGTGTTAATTAACATATTTACGCCAAAAACTCACAATACCTCAAAGAGTAATTTATAGATCCGTATAGTAGAAGGCCAAACTACAATAAATAATAACTTTAATGCTTCCAAAATGTTACGTTTTACAAGTTTTTTCAGAGATCTAGTAATTTAAAGTTTTTTTATGTATGTAGAGAAAAGCGTGTTACGCCAAAACCTTACGTTACCACAAAGTTTCGTGTGTATATTTGCATAGTATTTGTGCCGAACTTCAATAAATGTACTCTGCTGCTTCGAAAATCTTCGATTAGGCTTTTAAAAAACATTTTTATGATAAAATAATAATATCGACACTAGGAGATAAAGTAATAATTGGCATTTTACTCTAAAACCTTACAATACCTCAAAGAGTCATTTATAGATTCGTATAGTAGAGCCAACCTAAAATAATCCCACAGTGCGCCGCCGCCGCCGACGGTTTTTAGACGACGCCGCCGCTGATTTGCGTATCGGCGTAAAATCGGCGCGAGTTCTAAATGTTTTAGTACTTAGTTTTAGGAAACCCTACAACAGCCTTACACTCTTCTCTGATATATTTCTAACTTTCAAACATAGACACGTTTAAGTACCTAGACCTAGTACATAAGAATAATAAAACCGACTCGCACTTGGCCGGTTTTATTATTCTTATGTTACATAGACACGTTTAAGTACCTAGACCTAGTGGTCTAGGTACTTAAACGTGTCTATGTTTGAAAGTTAGAAATATATTAGAGAAGAGTGTAAGGCTTGGGTGTTCCGCCATGTTGAATTTAGAATGACGTCACACAGCTAACCATGCATTGTCATCCAAACTAAACGTGTATACAAATTTCAGCTCAATCGGTTGAAGATATCTGCTTCAAAAATAAGTTGCAAGATTCGACATTAACAAATTACATACATACATACGTTGCAAGTTAGTAAAAAGCTTGTAAAAAGAAAGCAATTTCATAGAGCAAACTTTGAACAGAAATTTAAACTTTTTTCGTTCAACAGATTCGGCTATGACAGACGGACAGACAGACAAGAGAGTGAACCTATAAGAGTTTAGTTTTTTCCTTCTAGTTACGGAACCTTAAAAATACATTATTTATAAATAAAAAGCCAACGATTTTGTTTTTTTTTCTACTAAACCCGAATAACATACGTTTGTTTTTATTAAAACCCTAACCCCTAATTTTTTAATCCAAAACCCTAAAACATTAAGTTCCAAACTTGAATCGATTGCACACTCTAGAACACTTGTAACATACCGAATTTCACACGGGCGAAGCTGCGGGTGGAAGCTAGTGTAACATAAATATACTTTTTAGCTCTTGCCTTAGCCAAATTTTCAGATTTTTTGCGTTTTCTCTTTCCAAAAAACGCCTTTGTTTTATTTCCCATACCTTCTAAAACATAATTTTTTGTCACTATAAAACAATGTCAGTCATAAAAAAATACTTACCAAGTACTTATGATAATATTTTAAAATTTTGTCGGTCATCAAAAATAAAATATTTTATTTACCAAAGTACTAAGATTTGACGATCGCCCTAAAAACTTGCAGTATCCGTGTATAAACGCAAGGCAAAGGTCGTCAACCCCCGACGGAGCGCCGACCGACGTGACCACTCTCTGGAAGGGCTCGCGGCGAAGTGATTTGAATCGATTTTTTTTTTTTTTTTTTTTTTCGAATGGGCTCTCGCAGGTGGGACCGAAGTCCCATTTCTGCTTAACCGGACTTAGTTGGCGGAGAGTCCCATGTGGGACTCCATTCGCCGAAGGTTTTTTCCCTACATACTTACAAACTAGATGCGCGCGGCATCAATACCGCGCGTAATCGGGCGGGCGCCCCCCAAGGGGGGGGCTCGAACCTCGCTAGGGCATTGCAGGGGGACCCCGCAGTTCCTATGTCCCCCTAGCAGCCGTTGCTGCATCGAATTGGTTACCTCGAAAGTAGCGGACTTTCGGTCCCTATCGGGTGACGTGCTAAACGCCGTGAAGCGGCAAGCCTCGCCGGCGAGGCTAAGACCTACCTAGAAAACCTAACCAGTGGCTACGCAATAGCCTGCTCCTAGGAACTACTCTAGAGCATAGGGCCGGTCTCGCGTGACGAGATTATCTCCGGTTGCTTACACCGTGAGGGCGTCCCCAGGGGGGAGCTCGGACCTCGACTCAGGGTGCAGCAGGGGGACCCCGCCACTGATCCCCCCAGCAGCCGGTGCTGCGTCGGCATGTGTTTCTGTTTCTCGAGAGTCGGACTCTCGGATTCTGTGTGTGTGTCGCGTCGGTCCTCGCCGGCGGGGACGATATTTTGGACGACGGCGTCGGAGTGTGCTTGTACTTTTATCTGACTCCTGGAGGAGTGTAATAGCGTCATCGGGCTCGATTTGAATCGATTCGAACGCGAAGTATTATAGTAGTTTTAAAATATTTATAAAAAAATTATAGAGCTAATTTAGTTGAAATTTTCAAGTGTAAGTTTTTAAAGAATATGTTCTTCTATTATAGTAATTTATTGTTATATTAAATTATGTAAGATATAGTGGTGAAAATAATAATTGTATCGACTATAATTTCTGAATAATTTCACATTGTTTGGATTTTTATTTCTTATGTATTCAGCCTTAAATGAAAAATCCTTTCTAGTAACTATTTTAACAAGGATCTTCCCAGTTGGTTAAAAAATTTCGTTTCTTAGATCTGTCAGTGGTTTCAGATATTTGAAGCTTCGAAATTGACTCTGAAAGTGAAAATAAGAAAACCTCTGTTCAGTTATCTTGATAGATTTCACAAATACTCTAATAATCGAACAAAATAAACTATCTTCTATTTAGACAATATTTATTTATTTTATTATTAAGAGCCTGTACAGTCCCACTGCAGGGCAAAGGCCTCCCTACTCTCCTTCCACCTCTCTCTGTCTGTGGCTAATAAGGACCAGTCTTTTTGAAAGTTGTCCAGTTCATCCCGCCATCTCCGTCTGGGCCTGCCGCGTTGGCGTTTGCCATTTGTGGGGGCCCATTGGGTCGTACGTTTGGCCCATTGGTCGTCTGGCATTCGGCAGATGTGTCCAGCCCAGTTCCACTTCAGCATGGCAGCTTTCCGAGTGACATCAGTTATTTTTGTCCTGGAACGGATGATTGTATTCCTAATCCGGTCAACAAGGTTAATTCCCAGAATACTCCGTTCCATTGCTCTCTGGCAAACCTCGAGCGTGGTCCTCTGTTGAATTGTCAAAGACCATGTTTGAGAACCATACGTGAGGATGGGAAGAATGCATACGTCCATGAGTCTCTTCTTAAGGGACAGAGGAAGATTACCCTTCATGAGTTCTTTCATTAGACAATAACATTTCCTAAAA
Organism: Asteroscopus sphinx; assembly: GCA_949699075.1. Lineage (NCBI taxonomy): Eukaryota > Metazoa > Arthropoda > Insecta > Lepidoptera > Noctuidae > Asteroscopus > Asteroscopus sphinx. Next base: position 25,126,432 of record OX453010.1, on the reverse strand, counting down.
TTATTAGTAATTGATATGTTCGTAGGATAAGTGGTTGATGAATAATCAGATTTGAAAAATTACGTTTTTGAGCAAAACAGCCCACGGACCGAGCATACGCTCTTAAATATAATTAAAAGCAATATGACAATCCAAACTTCTGCTAAAAACGCGATTTTAAATGATAATTTTTTTCAATGTATGACTAGTGGCGCCGCCCTGAATTTTGTGTACTCACTTTGGTGCCAAACTGTACGACTGTTAAAAAAAAGGTTTGAAAACTCCTTGGTTGGCTCGAAGTGGCATTAAAAACTCCTTAGTTGGGCTGAAGTGTGCGGTTATGGAAAAAAAATTAAATTACCGCATTGTTTTGTTCAGCAAACTGTATCGTAATGAAACTTTTTAAATTCATTACAGGTGCGTAAAGTATGTCATTATTTTCGAGTTCATAATTCGAATTTTACGATACGAGTGTAGATAAAATACATTATCACACATCTCTCGGGAACTTTTTATATTCCCGGGATAAAATGTAATGTAGTCTATGAAAATATGATAATACGGGTTATGGTCTATCTTTATGCCATATTTCATCCAAATCCGTTCAGACATTTCAGCGTGATTGAAGGAAAAACAAACACTACAGATATGAATTATGTTATGGCCCATGACAATATGAATGTACTAAAAAGGTGCAAGTAGTTGCGGCCCGGACTTCAATTTGTAAAAATATATCTAAACCGGCCCAACGACCTAAGACAGGGACACCAAATGCAAAATAAACCAAACAAAGATATCCGTTTTTTAAGTCGTTCGCCCGATATTTGATGATTTAAAAAGCTTGCTTAGGTCTGAACTACTACTGACCATATGTACTTAAAATAGGTCGTGTCACCCCCATCAGTAAAAAAAATATTATTACTCGCTAAGTACATCATTAGGTCAATGGCAATAGGCTCGCCCCCTATTACATGGGACTATAACATAACTGGCGAAATGTGGGTGTACTATTACACCTCTGCCTACCCCTTCGGGGAAATACAGGCGTAATGTTATGTTATGTTAAGTACATCATTTATCGAAATTTCGAAGTGGTGAGCTGGCGGTCAAACGCATGCCTGTTAAGAATATTAAAAAAAGTACAGGTACAGTAGTACACATTTTATATGGCCCACCGATGTACCTGCGCAGATAATTTAAGTATGTGGGAAATTAGTTAACTAATCAGAAAACACCATCACTGCGTGCCGAGCATAATAATATGTGCCAAGTCTCGGCCGCTGCCGCTAGAGTATGGAAGCGTGTGAGCGAAAAAGGCGTCTCATGAGCATTGCATAAGGTTGATTATATTTTTTTAATGTTTCGGGTGTTTTCGTTGATCGTCTTTTTGAGTCTGCGCGAACGAAGATAGACGACACGCCTTATTTTTTGTGTCGTACTGTACTGTAGTTTAATCAGAGACTATTAACTCTGTAAATTATAGTTCGCTGTTGTTGTAGATAGAAAAAGTGCCACAAGTGGCCGTTTTTCGCATTTTTTCTATCTACTACTACAGCGAACTATATTTTACAGTTAATAGTTTCTGATTAAACTACAGTACCTGTACTTCAATTGTTAAAAAGGAATTTTCGATAAATGATGTACTCAGCGACTAATTATTATTTTACTGATGGGAGCGCCACTTAGCCCTTAGTAGCGGGGTCAGTTTCACAGCCTACGAATGAAGTTACACTAATGAGATCGTGACGCAAATTATATCCAAATTACACTTATTATATGCATATATTTATTTATTTTTTATTTTATTAACCGGTCGGGCACACCCGATGATATAACGTTAGTGAAACCGTTTATATTAATCATTATATATTTATTGGTTAAAAATGCAAGTTAAGTCTTCTTATGACCAATATTAAAACCTTTGACATCGAAATAACAAATTAATAAACTTTTCACAAGTTGTTAACAGTAATCTTTATCAATATAAATATGGCTAAACATACTTTGTAAACAAAAAAAAATGCATACCATTAGCGTGATTTAGATTTCATTTGTGTCATGATCTCATTAGTGTAAAATCATTCGTGGTACCCAATTTTATGTGAAATCGACCCAGCGCCTTAAGATAATGGACTTTACCTATAACTTAAATTGGAATGTAAGGATTTCTGAAGATCTTATTGCATGAAATACAACACTCAAATGTTGAAATGCATACACTCTCATAAAAACATTTATTTTATTGTTACATCCTAACACAGTCTTAGCCTAGTCTCATACTTACTTAAAAAAGACTATCTAAAAACGATCCCTTGAACTTTTTTGTTACTCTCTCTTCATATTCTTTCATTTTGTCTTCAATATTACTACGTTTTAGACTATTTGCAACTTGTTCTGTATTATTATCTGTTGTTCGCGAAGCACTGGCTTCTTTATTTAGTTCGTCATTACTTGTTACACTTTCAATGTTACTCTGTACATCTATTTGCTTTTGACCATTTTTTTGATTTGTTGCTATTTCAGATTTATCTTTTGTGTCCAAATCACTCATTTCTTTGTTTAGTTCATCAATATTCATTTTATTATTATCACTGTCAATTTTACTGTTTTTTTCAGATGTTTTTGTTGTATTCTTGTCTTCTGCATTCAACATAGGAACTTTAGCTGGTTCTGGAACGCTTTCTTTTATATCACATGAAGAAGTATTATCGATTCCAGTTTCTTCTACTTTTTTCATGAAAGTATCATGTCCAAAAAATAGGGAGTCCATTTCTTCTAGCTTGTCGTCCTTGGCTGCAGAATCAGGCTCATAATATAGTTTGAGATCACTTTGATCATCCAAACTATTTATCTCAATCATCTTCAATTGAGATTCTTTGTCTCCATTATCTTCGTTATTTTTTCTTTTATAGTTATCAATGCTGAAATCTTCAGTGACATCATCTGTTTCATACGTTTTGGATGATTCTTCGAATAGTTTGGTTACGGTCGCAGTTGGTGGTTCATATGGTCTACTTGAGGTTTGTGATACATCTGTTCTTGTTTTTGAACGCTTTATCTTGGTACCCGTGGCATCTTTATTCTTCTTGGATACTGTAGTAGTAATGGTAGTAGTAGAAGTAGTAATTGTAGAAGTAAGAGTAGCCTTTGGAGGAGGCATAGCGTTATCTCTTTGGTATTTCTGGAAATAATTAAATGATTCAAACAAAAGTTCAACTTACGTACCTGTTATGAGATTCATTTTATTAGGAACTATTGGAGATTTGAGATGATATACTAATTTTCGCCCACGGCTTCGCTCTCATGATAAAAACTATCCTATGTTTTAATCCAGGACATCGTCTATCTATGTCAAATTTCATCCAAATCGGTTGAGTAGTTTATGCGTGATGCTCGAACAACCAAACAAACAAATAAACAGACAATTACATTTTTATAATATTATTATAATAATATATTAACCTCAAACGAAGTATTCAAATCTTCTCTCCTTATAACAATATCTTCCATAAAAGAATCCAAAAGTATTGATTTTTCCAAGACATCAACTGCACTGTCGGGGTTGGGTATAAAGTAATGTTTATCAAATTTTTCTTTCGGATACAGCCATTTATATATTTCCGCAAATCTATCTAAATATTCCTGTAATCAACAAAATATGAAAATATTTAATATAAGTGCATGATTAATGGTAAAAAGTCTCAAATAATACACATACACCTTGTTAAAAAAAAATTAACTGACTAGATCAGCGGTACTCTAAGTGTGTTCCGCGGAACCCTAGGGTTCCGCGATACCCCTGTAGGGGTTCCGCAAGAATTTAGAAAAAAAAAACAAAACACCTCTCTCTGATCACTGGTCGAACGTTTTGAATCCGCCCGCCGCGCGTATACTTGTGAGCGCGCAGTCCCTTTGATAAAAGCCGCCTCTGAATTAGACGCTATAGTTGTGAACAAGCGACTTTCGGCTCTATCTTCAAAAGCATAAAGTCGAGATTGTTTACAACGCATTTTTTTGTATTTATATTTTTATTTCCGCTTTTTGTTTATCAAAGGCGCCGACTCGAGTATTTTTGAGAATGTTCGAGTTCGAGTCTAGGACTAAGTATAAAAGCGCTATTATATAAAAAAAGTCGCGCCTCGTCAGTCAGTTGACGATTAGCGTTCGGAGCGATAAGTTCGTACCTACCTACTTACAAGCTGGCTAGCCTGCTGCCTTCTTGTAAGTTCTACTGCCCGCTGTATTCTGATTGTATCAGTTTTGTACATTTCTTCTTTGGACTAAACTTTGTCTCATAAACGCAGTAACGATTGTGCATTATTTTGACCCTACCATCCTGACGTGTAACATTATTAATAAAGAAGAATGGAACGTTGGCTTAAAGGTGTTAAACGCGTTGCAACGACATCTTCTAATGACGCTGAATGTTCAAAAGCAGTACGCGCGGAGAATACAGCAATTACCGATCCAGACGATGATGCCACGACGTCAAGCTCCACGGTTTCAAAGACGAAAAAAAGGAAATATGATGAATCATATATCAGTTTCGGATTTGTTGATTCCAACGGCTCACCTCTCTGCATGTTATGTAGTAAACTGCTTCCTAATAGTTCCATGGCACCTGCCAAATTACGCAGACATTTAGAAACTGTACACCCCGAGTCTAAAGACAAGAATAAAGAATTTTTTGTTCGTAAAAAAGAACAGTTATTGGAAAGTCAAAAAAATATGATGCATGTAACACAAACTATCAATGAAAAGGCCACGGAGGCATCATATTTAGTTAGCTATCGCATTGCACAAGCAGGTGAAGCGCACACTATCGCTGAGAATTTAATAAAGCCATGTGTGTTAGACATAACAAAATGTATGCTCAATGAAAAATCTGCAAAGCATCTTTCTACTGTACCGCTATCAAACGATACTGTTTCACGGCGAATCCATGATCTGGCAAGCTACGTCAAACAAGAACTAGTTGCACGTCTACAAAAAACACGATTCGCCTTGCAAATGGATGAGTCAACTGATGTCACTGGTCTGGCTATCTTGCTGGTTATCGTGAGATATCCATATGAACGTTCTTTTGAAGAAGACATGCTTATGTGTTCACCGCTGCCCACAAACACTACCGGGGAAGAAATTTTTAATAAAATAAACATATTTTTTAAAGAAAATAATCTTAGTTGGAACGATTGCATTGACATTTGTACAGATGGGGCCAAGGCGATGACAGGTAAAACAGCAGGAGCAGTATCACGAATAAAAAGTAAAGCGCCTAATTGTAGTTCCAGCCATTGTATTCTGCATAGACAAGCACTTGCGATGAAGCAAATGCCGTCAAATCTAAAATTAGTTATGGATGAAGCGGTAAAAATAATTAATTTTATCAAATCACGACCACTACAATCCCGGTTGTTCTCATTATTGTGTGAAGATTATGGCAGCAAACATAAAACACTGCTGCTCCATACAGAAGTGCGATGGCTGTCTCGGGGTAAAACTTTAACAAGGCTATTTGAACTTAGAGCCGAGTTACAAATGTTTCTTTCAGCAGATACAGTTTCTTTTAATTTGAAAGACCGTTTGTATGATAAAACTTGGTTGTTCCGATTGTCTTTTATGGCGGATATCTTTCAAAAACTGAACGAATTGAATTTATCATTGCAAGGTAAACAGACAACAGTGTTCCAGGCCTATAACAAAATAACTGCCTTCAAAAGAAAATTAGATTTTTGGATTATTTGCGTTGGTAAGAGAGAAATAGAAAGCTTTACGTCACTCAGTGAGTTTGTTAGCGATAACGACTCGGAAATGTTTCAAGATGATGTGTTTGAAGAATTGGTCCAATATCTCACTTCGATGCACGCATCTTTTGTAAAGTATTTTCCCGAAGAACATAATACAAAAATGAAGCTGAATTCATGGATTCATAATCCTTTTTTACCCAACTTGCAAAAGCCCGAAAGTATGTCAAACGAGATATATGAATCTCTTTTAGAAATGTCATCAGACACAAGTATGGAGTCACTGTTCAAAACGACGCCTCTCAACGATTTTTGGTGCAGAATCCGTGATGAATATCCAATGCTTGGCAGAATGGCTCTGAATATTCTTCTCCCGTTCCCAACAACATATTTGTGCGAAACAGGATTCTCAACCTATGCAGCCACGAAAACAAAATATCGCAATAGACTGGACGCCGAACCTGATATGAGACTTCAAATGTCTTCTATCAAACCTGATATCAACCAATTGATGAAAAATAAAAAACAGTTTCATACCTCCCATTAGTTAAGATTTTTTCATTTTTAATATCTTCTATTATTGTACTTGCCATGTGGTTAAAGTAAGTAATAATTAGTAACTGTTACATTGTACTTTTATTATGCTTATATAATAAAGAATACACTTTTAAAAACTATTGTTTTATTGTAGGGTTCCGTCAAGTATTTTGCTTGTCAAAAGGGTTCCGTGACCAAAAAAGTTTGAGAACCGCTGGACTAGATGATTCATGCAGCTTCGCTCACAGCGCCACCTTAGCAGGTCCAAATTTTGCGATTTTCTTTTTTGGCACTAAACTAACATTATTGTGAATATGAGTCCTTTTGGTCCATAAATAAATGGTTAATAACTTGACTACAGTGCCGTCTATCGAATCCTGGTTTAGCTATGAACCATCATTTCCACAAAACAAAATATTTATTTTTTATACATCAAAAATGATTAATTTTCACCGACGAGTATTAAATACCATAATAATTAAGAAATCATGCAAAATTTTGAAAAAAATTGTAATTGTCATTGAAAACGATTCCTTAGCAAAATACAATTTAAAAAAATATTCATACGTACAATGTTACTTGCGGTCGAAGCTGCGATACTTTTAAGAAAGCAATGTACGGTTACGCGAATGACTAGTCGTTGGTTCGTTGAATGACATTCCCGTAGTAGACAGGCTACTCAGCATGCATGCGAATATAACAAATATTTCTAATGTAATTGAGTGCAAATAGCGTAATATAATTTAGGCGCCCTCTAGCGTCGAGTAGTTGAACTCATTGGTTAATGCCAGAAATAGTTATCTACTATGCTACCCAGCATGCATGCGAATAAAATATCATTTTTTTTTTTTTTTATAGTATAGGATGGCGAAACGAGCTAAAGGCCCACCTGATGTTAAGCGGTTACCTTTGCCCATAACAACTTCAATACCACCTAGGCAGTTGCCTAAATGGCATCGCAAGTCGGTTCGCCAAACTGAGACATGAAGATGGAAAGTCTCATGTGATTGTAATTTCACCGGCACCCGTACCCTTCAGACCGAAACACAGCAATGCAAGCATCACTATTTGGCGGAGAATTAGATACGGTGGTAGTACTTCCCCGGACGAGCTCTTTCACAAAGGGGCTCTACTACTTCTATTTCTGATACCATTGAATCCAAAATAGCGTCATTTAAAAATAGCGCCCCCTGGCTTCGAGTAGTTGAACTCACTAGTTATTGCTTACGATTTGTTTAAAATGGAAGAACGTCTTAAGTGATTTTGACATGTTCGTTAAAATGAAATCTTAATAACTCGTATTAAGATTGAATTAAATAAACACTGTATGAGTTTAAGGCCCAATTTGAATTCTAAATAGGGACCCTAATCACGTCGTGGTATGTACTATTTCAGTTGTAAATGTGTGAGTTTGGCGACACTGGTTCTCGTACTAAGTAATCGTAATAGCCATTCCCTCTTATTTTTTAATCCGTGGTGCCGCTCTTAAGTGAGAAACAGGTGGCTGCGCAGTAGTCAATTTTGCAACCAAATCAGTAGCGCGCACGCGCAGTAATGGCGGCAAGACTCCTCTGATAGGTTATTCATTTGAATGGCAAGATGGCGGGGGACCGCATGTTCTCGCTGTCTCAGTCGTTCGTTAATGTTCGATGCATCCTTATGTCCTGCTCACACTTATTACGCGACTACCTGCGCGGCCCTCCGCCTGTTTTCAAAGCGGCACAGTTATATAACGCGTACTGTAAATCGTATTAAATAGATAGAAGATTACTTACTCTCATGTTTACACATGTGGTCCATATCTTGAAATCTGCTTTAAAACAGTATTTTAATATTTGATCTTCTAACAGATTTTTATCTCCATCTATGATTACAATGCTCCACTCTCGGTTGCAGAATTTAGGGAGGTTAACTGATGTATTGATTATTACCCGCTTCTTGATCATGGGGTTGGTCAGCTCTATGGCCACTTCTGGAATATTTTTGTTAGTTTTAGCACAATTAATCAATTTAATTTTAAATGTAAATTTTGTAAGATTATTTCATTTCAACGTGCCTTGGTAGTGAGAGTAAAATTGTTTAAAAGTACAGATGTTTTATCTCACGAAAGCGGGTGAGCCATACTTGTGTGTGTGTGCACATGCACATTGTCTTTGCGTGCGTAAGATAGATAGATAGATAGAATATACTTTATTGTACACCATGAAAATAGTAGTAAACAGGAACAACGTATAAATTATGGGTACATGGGCGGTCTTATCGCTAAAAGCGATATCTTCCAGACAACCTTTGGATGGACAAAGAAGACGTAAGATCTAGATAATGGGGGCAGTCCGTGGCGTACTACTAAACTGTAAGCGTAAGCTCAGGAGCGCTCAGTTTTGGCCGAGTTTTGTAGTTACGCACACAAGAGCGCGTGTCTATACGCATTACAACTACAAGCATGGCTCACCCGCTTTCGTGAGATAAAACAACTGTATCAGAGGTACCGTTCCGTGTGGTGCCGGACGTTAATAATTGCACCACCCTATATCTTCTCATAGGTGTCGTAAAAGGCGACTAAGGAATTCACCAGAGGATGGGCAGCAGCGTTCTCTGAGTGTTTAACCAACCAACTGCGATTGCCAACTCGCCAGCCTAGCGTTGCGATTATGGCATATCACTTGCGGGAGGCCTATGTCCAGCAATGGACGTCTTTCGGCTGAAATGATGATGATGATGATCAGAGGTACAGTAAACTGCATATCAATGTTAACAATTAGTAACAAACCAATATAAGCCGAACTGGCTTAGTATGTAGGGTTGCCAGATCAAAAAAAGAAAGTCCGTTGAAAATTCCGGACATTTGTAGAAAAGTCCGGACATTTTCTCTTTAAAATGGCTAATTTCGCGGCATGTTTGTTTCTTGCGCTAAGCATTGCATTTTGTGATGAGGATACGGTTAGGTGAAGTTGAAGTGAATAAATTCCGGAAAACTTTCTGGCCATGTCCGGAAAATTTCGGTCGTATGGAAACCCTATTAGTATGTAAGTTTCATACACGACAGGCTTTACTTATATTGATTATTCAATTATTTAAATTTTTAACGCATTTAAGCATGTGCAGTGAATTTTTCTTTCCACAATTTATATCTCTGCTTACTGGTTTTGTTACCATCAATGTGTTTGTCTGTACTATTGTCAATAGTAGTAGGAAGAATATTTTGTGTACGGTGAAACTGTACACTATTGCGGATTTAGCAAATAAATAAATAAATAGCACTTTCACTTAAACTAATCGATCGAGTCGTTAGTACTCATTAGTACCTAATAAGCTGTCTCCGCGTGTGCTCCCTCACACTTTATATTATAAATATATATATATAAATTAATTATATGGTATTTTGAGTATCCTTCAGCTAACTCCATAACTTTACATTTCGAAATTAACGAAAATCTGGTAATACATCCCACAACTCAATTCATTCGAATTGAGTTGTGGGATGTATTTTCAAGGGCAAGGACATTTTCAACAACCAATCTTAACTATTATAAAATTGTAAACGTCTGTTTGTTTGTTTGTTCCAGCATCACGCTAAAACTACTGGACCGATTTTGATCTTTGTTTTTTTGTTTGAAAGCTGATGATCTGACTTAAAAACTGGTATGGGTTTTGAAAAAGAAAGAAAGAAAGAAAAAAATAAATTCGTGGGGTGCGTCTTCACCCAACAGATACGAAGCTGTACGATGGCTGAGCGAGCGAGCGAGTGACAGTGACAGTGACTGTGGACTGGACTGGACTGGACTGGACTAGACTGTACTAGGGGGTTAGTAGAATTTAACGCGAGCGGAGCCGCGGGTAAAAGCTAATAGATTAATAAAAATGTAGACAAGGTTTCCTCACCATCTTCTATATCAGACCACGTGTAGAACCGGTCCACCCAGTCGTGCTCGTTGCCTTCTGCACACAGGATCAACACAGGCTTCTCCAGTAACGTGTAGATGGCCTTCAGGAACAAGATTATTTGGATATTCCTACCGAAGCTGACGAGATCATTTATTACAACTCCAGGGTTTTTCTAAAAAATAAAGAGTATAACTATACAGGCAGTCCCATCGCAATGCCTCATGGAGGGAAAGTACCTACTTTATAATATATAGAAAATAGAAAAAAATATTTATACAACGTGTTATTGAAATAACTGATAACCTCTTAAGGGGTCATTGTACTCATCAGTTTGAACAACTTTTACTATGGTACCAACACTGAAATCGCGAAAAAAAAACAGCTGGTCCCTGTCCCTGTTGTGTGTTTTGTGTGTACATTTGTATACATATAAATCGACAAAATGTAGATACCAGCTGATTTTTTTTCGTGATTTAAATTTTGGTGCCGTAGTAAAAGTTGTTCAAACTGATGAATACAATTTTCAGTTATATCTATAACATGTTGTATAAGTAAAATTTCACCACGGATTAAAAACTAGTGATTTATGGGTCCTATTTGTGAGCTGTTACAGTTGATTCCAATAATGGGTTTGGCAAAAACGCTTGAACGCACGGAAATTTGTTCTAGTCGACAAAAGTGGTCTGCGCGGGACATATTAAAGTGCACAAGTGTGGGCGCAAACACTGGTGCACTCTCTATTCCCTCACTCTCATCATCCGATGGGACGGCAATCCGACACTAACACGACCGGAGAGAGATTAGGCGCAGGAACGACGACGGCTTGATTACCCTCCAGAGGCACGGGGGTGTAATTACCGCCAACTTCCTGACTCCAGGCTGCTACTGAAATTTTTTATTGACAGAAAAATCCCAGTAACACTTCTGCCCGACCCGGGAATAGAACCCAGGACCTCACGCTTAGCAGTCGCGCTTCCGACCACAAGATCAACGAAGCAGTCAAAAATTTCAGTAAAATGACACCAAAGCAGCAAATTGTACTCAAAAACACCTTATTTTATTTGCTGTTATTTCTTATTTCATAAATTTAAAATGCTTACCCTCTTAAATTGTCTGTAAAGAAATCTGATGCCCTCAATATGGTGTTGCGGTATTTTACAATTGTCAATATAAATATTATCCTCGCCCTTCGAGAGGTACAGTCTGTTGCTGGTATCCTGGTTTCTGATCATCTTGGATTATTGTAATATATAAAGTATCTGAAATCAATGTTATGAAAACGTTTAGTATTCTGTTCCGATACCAGTTATTTTAAATGGTTCACACTCACAGTATAGGCGATGGCTATATGGTGATCTTATCCCCTATCTCTTCTCATGGGTGTCGTAAAAGGCGACTAAGGGATTCACCAGAGGATGGGCAGCAGCGTTCTCTGAGTATTTAACCAACCAAATGCGATCGCCAACCCGCCTGCCAAGCGTGGCGATTATGGCATATCCCCCCCTTCATTGGGGGAGGCCTATGTCCAGTAGTGGACGTCTTTCGGCTGTAATGATATGGTGATCTGGATTGTAGTCTATATAAAAAAATGATCATGATGAAATCCAGGATAATTGCTCAATAGTGATCTTGATTGCGATAGATTTTTTGATCCAATCTTTTTGATTTCTGTATCAATCGAATTAGAATTCAAGTTAGTGTCAATTTGTACTGCATTTCTCTAGGAATTGACATTAGCTTGATATGGTTCAGAGCTTGAACCAGTCAGGAGTGAGGCCCCTGATCACCATGTAGCCATCTCCGAGCTGAAAAATTGTGTTGAGATCACAGACCAGTAAGCCTCAAGACTCCACATAAACAAAGTTTTGCAAGAGAATACAGTCGTAAAATGTTGGCGGGGACCGGGGTGCGGACGGCGCGTTATGATTGGTCGGCTCAAATGTTCGGTGATATGATTGGTGCCGCTCGCTGACGGAGTGATGTCCCGATTGGTGGCTGGGCGTAAGATATGCAGTGCTACTGTATATGATTTGTGACCGGGGGTGTCCGGCTAGTAGGCGTCTAGAGGCTTACTGGTCTGTGGTTGAGATAAATAGTAGCCAGTTAAATTAGTTCACCTATATCAAGAATAGTGAATTGAAAATATAATTTTAAATTGGAAAGCACTTTAAACCAATGTTTTTTTTTACCTTTAACAAGCAGTTGTTATAGTAGCTTCTCTATGATATATAGCAGAATGTATAGAGAACGCCTATGGCGTTAATACCACCTTTGTACCCAGTTGTGCATGAAGAATCAAATAAATAAATAAATATAGCTCATACAAGCCCACACAAAATAGTTCACAGATTCCGATTTTAATCTTATACTATAACAACTTTTATTAACACTTTGTATAAAAAGTTCAGTTTTTTTAGAGTAATTAAACTTTTATACTGTCTGTTATATTGAGTACTAGCTGATGGTTCAGCTTATTTATAATAACTAAGTAGGAGGTGTTGAATCAATATATTTTGATACCGTTTTTCCTTACTCCCAGTACTCAATACCATCTGTGGGTGGCTTCTAAGAATATATTTATCTTATTGATCTGTGTGTTACTATGCTTGAAATCTAAAGCTTCCATTACTTTTAAAATAGAGTTTCAATTAGAAATTATTGGTCAGTGTCTGAATAGGTCTTTATAAATAACAGTTTGAAATTTTCAATTATGTGATCTTCTTATTCTTCATGTCCACGGAATAAAGAAAACAAGGGGAAGTGGCATATGGCTATCGCACGCGTGGCACAATTAAGCGCAGATGCGCAACATTAACTTAATCGCGCTTAATTTCCCGCTGCAACACTATGATGTCTTGTATGCTCAATTTCAATAAAACAATTTTAATTTTTAATAACTTGTATTAAGATTTAATTTAACAAAAAAAAAATTATGATTGTTTGGCCCCATTTGAATTTTAAATAGACCCAATCACATAAATGTTTTTTGTGTATTTTAATGTACTATTTCAATTGTCAATGTGTGATTTTAGCAACAGTTTTTCCTGTACTAAGTCATGGTAAGGGCACTACAATTAAACTACAATATTCAAAATTCAATTTCTTGCATTTTTGCTAATTTTAATTCTATTTCACATTTTATGTATATTGATCGGAGTATGTTTGGTGACAGCACAGACCAATAAGCATCTAGACGCCTATTAGCCTGATACCCCCGGTCACAAAACATATGCAGTAGCACTGCATATCTTACGCCCAGCCACCAATCGGGACGTCACTCCTTCAGCGAGTGGCACCAATCATATCACCGAACATTTGAGCCAACCAATCATAACGCGCCGTCCGCCCCCCCGTCGCCGCCAACATTTTACGACTGTGTTCTCATGCAAAACTTTGTTTATGTGGCGTCTTGAGGCTTACTGGTCTGTGGGTGACAGTAAAGAATATACCTATCTACTGAATATTACTCATAGAAAACATGAACCTAGCTCTTTAATCCCTCATAATTGCAGATTCACATGAGACATAATGGAATTTTAATTGTATCTGGAACTGTATTTGCTGGACAATATTAATATATTATATTTGGGGGAGGCCTATGTCCAGCAGTGGATACCTTTCGGCTGAAATGATGATGAAATGATGATTAATATATTCTATAAAATTATTGTTTATCCAGCAACTATAGCTTCTAAGAGCTTGATTAATGTTTTCTTTTGGATGATTGTTGGCAAACATATTCCAATCAATGTAAAACATGAAATTTTGCAACAATTAGCAAAAAAACCGCAAGAAATTTCGAATTTTGCGGTTCACTGCACCTTAATTTATGAATAAAACCTAGACAGGGATTAAAGTTGAAGGTGAAAAAACAGATGTTAACTTAATATGCAAATAAAAAAGTACTTACAGCTAATGTAAATATAATGTTTACGACGGTAAGTTTTGATTTAATCTATTCAGAATAGACAGCGTCATGATTAAAATGTATAGCATTTCTAAATAAAATAAGGCCACAAACACTGATACACTAGTTTTGTGTACCTCTATGTCTTCAAACTCTTGCATGATGTGCCTATTACGGTAAACATGATCCCAGAACATGGACAATAATTCCTAAAAAAAAATAGGTACGTGCAACACTTGTTTACACGCCGATACTACACGAGCGACTACTTTAATTCATTTCGCATTTTATTTTTATTAATGAGTAAGCTAGACATGTAAATTATTTCATTTAAACATGGTAAAATACATACGTACACAACAAACTTGTTATCGGAATAACATGTTACTCAGATAAATCCGAAATACTTATCTATAAATGCAAAGTATATCATTACGACAGCTATGCAATTTAGTTGCAGTATATTTTGACAGTGACACTGACAGATTCACGATTTTAATGCAATAACTTTTTAATTTGAAGACTTCAAATCTTGGCTACGAGCTTTTTTACTTTTAAATATGAATAAACGCGATATTCAATATTATGTTAGTTAGAAGGATACATATTTGCTGCAGTTACCATCCCAATTAAAAGTCACTGAATTCTACGGTTACTAAAGGGACCCTTTAGTAACCGCTCCCCCGTGCTTTTGCTTTTTGTGATTCAGCCAGCATTATCTACAGAATTTTACACTGCCTCCACCTTTGCTGTTCAGGCGGCCATAATAGGCGCCCCGTGCGGTAAAAACTGGGGGGCGGCCATCTAACAGCCATACTCAGTCTCTACTATGCTGGATCCGGTTTTTAAATGTAGATCTGGGGCTGCGAAACACCTATCAAATTCAACGTAAGAACTCTCCAATTTGCTTAGTTAACTTATTTAAATGCTTTTAGTTTATACTGTTACACGGGGCTTGTCATATTTTTCAATAATGAATTTATTGTCTTGAAGTGTCGTGGCCCAAAAGTATAGGCCTAATCACAGAGAAAATAATCACTACGTTACAGGCCTAATAAATAAGTAGGCCACTCTGGCGCTCATGGCCTTATTTATAGTAGGGGTCAAATATCACGTTGTGTTTTATTAATGAAAATAATGTTAGAAAACATCCAAAAATATATTCATTTATTATAAACATAATACTTAATTGGATAACAGGCGATATGGATCTACTGTGACTGTGTTGTATAAGTTGTATTGCACCTTTGCTTATAAATATAATATACGGGAAACATGATTGAGTATACAATGTATAATATAAAAATGTTAAAAAATTATTCATTCTTGAAGTTAGGTGGCCTCTTCTCAACGAAAGCTGTCATGCCCTCTTTACGGTCCTCCTGTAACAGAAAATATATAAATAAATAAATTCTTATAGAACATGTAATTGAAATAACGGAAAATATCTTAAGGGGTCATTGTACTCATCATTATGAACAACTTTTACTATGGGACCAACCCTGAAATCGCAAAAAAAACCAGCCGATCCCTACATTTGTGTTCACATAAATCACCAAAATATAGGGAACAGCTGATATTCTTCTCGCGATTTCAGGGTTGGGCCTATAGTAAAAGTTGTTCATAATGATGAGTACAATGACCCCTTAAGAGGTATAAACTAAGATTATGGTTGTATATCCGATATATGTATTTTAGGATATTTTGATATTTATTTTATACCTTGGAGTTTTACGAACCAAGTATAGTATAGAAGTATATCCACTTACAGTAGCAAAAGTTCCATAGAAGTACGACTTTTCGAAGAGAAGTCCAGACTTCAGGGTGGTC
Source organism: Asteroscopus sphinx (assembly GCA_949699075.1). Classification (NCBI taxonomy): domain Eukaryota; kingdom Metazoa; phylum Arthropoda; class Insecta; order Lepidoptera; family Noctuidae; genus Asteroscopus; species Asteroscopus sphinx. Next base: position 25,110,550 of record OX453010.1, on the reverse strand, counting down.
TCATAAGCTTGGTTGACTGCCCCCTTAGCCATCTTCACGATGAGTGGGGAGTGGGTACCGATTCTCTCCGCCAGCTTTATGGTCTCCTCCAGGAGTTTGTCGACGGGGAAGACGCGGCTGACCAGACCTGCAGAAAAATAATAATTAATGTATAAAATATTTGTGTGAATGCGAAGTGCGCTGAAGGCCAATTCTTGTAATCTCAATCTCCTGACAGTAGATGTTCCTGTTTGCCGTTTATTTGTGACACTTAAGTTGTGACTTAAGTGTGCCTCGGCCACTCAATACAATATAAATGCTAGCATCACCTACATACACAAGATTACGTCTGTATACGAGCGCGCGCACACGTGTATGTTAGGGATGCTCGCCGCTCGTAATTAGGGATGCAAAAAAAACATCGATGTTTTGAAACATCGATGTATCGTTCATGAACATCGATGTTTTAACATCGATGTTGAAATCCTTAACATCGACGATACATCGTTCTTTACGAACGATGTTTTATAAACGATGTTTTATCATAGCGCCATATGTGATTCTTTGATCTTTGCTTTACATGCAGAGCAGCACGTACTATTATATTCGCTAAACAGATTTCAGGACATCATTCCCTCATATAAACATTGATCTACCTCCGTAACACGCGTACATTCTATTAAGTACATTCTTTATGACAAAAAGCTGAGATAATAGTTAATAACATGGTAAACTATAAGCTCAAAATCGGTGTTTGTGTAGGTAAGTGTTTATTCAACAATTTTATCCTACTATTTGTCAGAAAAGAGAAAGTGAAGTTAGAAATGTTAACATTAAATTTTACATTTCTGTGTTAGTTGTTTTTGTATAAATTGGATTGGCTAATAATTTATTAGGTGTTTTATTTCAATTTTATTTATTATTTTCACGTAACCAAGTAGAAAAAATCATAGTTGATAATGTCGCTAAGTTGTGTTTGTACTTCAGAAACTTGTCAAAAACAGTCAAAAATTTAGAATAATCGATTTCCGTGATGGACGAATCATACTTATTGTATTTCATTTAGAAAAGATTTTTTTACCAAAACATCGAAAAAACATCGATGTATCGTTCATAAACATCGATGTTTTCGACATCGATGTTTTACGTTTGAAAACATCGATGTTTTTTATGAACGATGTTTCATCCCTACTCGTAATGCCGACTGGGTTCCAAGCGCTTCTCAGTAGTTCTCAGAGATGGCGTGCTTGTATAGCGACTGGCGATTGACATCCATTACAATCTTTGCAGTCCAATTGCCGCAAACCGCCGGTGGGCGCGGGGTGTGCCGGTGAGGAATCTTAAATTGGCGGGGGGCGGTGAGTGGCCGTTCTGTACGATAGTACTATTAGGTATATTTATTACGTTTATTGGTGACATTAATGACTTAAGCACAGATGCTTAAGTCATTAATGTCACCAATAAACGGCAATCAGAAACGTCTACTGTCAGGAGATTGAGATGTACAGCTTTGATATTAGTTAGGAACTATATTTTGATATATTTTGTTTTTAATTACGAGAATTGATCTTCTGATGTCTATGTGTCACAATTCTTCAAACAATTGTATTTGTGTTTTTAACACGCTTTTATTAGGTCGACCTGTAAGTAACTAACTATGTAATGGAATCTAAGGTAACTAATTTAACCATCTTCCAAGGGTCGTAGCGTAATGAAAATTGGCAGCTGTATGTAGTTCTGATGACAATACAATAATATGGTACTGTCGAACTGATCTGATGATGGAGCCGGAAGATATGAACTGGAACTTCATGATGGAAAATCGTATCATAGCTGTTTTGGATTTCTTAGAAAAGTCTTGTAATGAACTTTGACCACAATTAGGTTTCAAGGTCTGATGATGAAGCCGGAAGATAGACACTGGCATTCCATGATGGGATATCGTATCATAGTCGTATTTGCACTTTGAGAAAGGCCACGTAATGGACTTTGAAGCGTGTTTTTCTAGTGTTTTTTAAACTATTAATTTATAAACAATAGGGTATTTCACTATTATTTTTTCATTAAAATTCTTAAGAAATCTCTTCGAAAAAAGATGAGCAACAATAAAAAAACTAATGAAATATTTTTAACAATGCTCAAGCTATAAGCGTTTCAATATTGTTTACTAGACAGAGACAGAACTACTATCATCTGACGTCATAACGCATTAACGCCATCGCAAAGATACACCAATCAGTACAATGTCCGTTTCCCGCGACAAAGACTACTAAAAATAAAAAAGTAAAAACCAAAGGGGGATCCCATTTGGTTTTTACTTTACCATATAAGAAACCTCGAAAAAAATATTTCACGTTTTTGTTCCTGCTCTATCATCAAAACGGTAATACATAACAGCGTCAAACTTGGTCTGATTATAGTGCATACTATGTAGTTTAGCAACAAATACTAAAAATAGGGCAAACATAGACATATGTGGTGGTACCTGCGTAAGAAATAGATGCAAAAATTCACATTTCGCGCATGGGTGTTGGTTTTTTGATGAACTCTCAAAGAACTCTCTCGTAAATGAAATCAGTTTCTATAGGGTATTAGGTCGATGGGTAGTACAGAACCCTTACTGCGTGAGTCCAACTCACTGGGTCGGTTTTTCATTATTTCTTGAAAATGAAATTTAAAAAAATACCCTTTACGTAAGTTTTCATTCACAAAAAAAATGGATTTTCTTTACTTTTTTATGTTGACCATACACTCAGTAACATAATAATAATATTATTTTTAAACGTACCCATCCTCTCGGCTTCATTAGCATCAATGAAGTTGCCCGTTAGGACGATTTCCATTGCCTTGGACTTGCCCACGTATCTGGGCAAGCGCTGGGTGCCGCCGGCTCCGGGGATGGTGCCGATGTTGATCTCTGGCTGGCCAAACTTGGCCTTCTCGCCGGCGTAGATGATGTCGCAGAGCATAGCCAACTCGCAGCCACCGCCGAGCTGAGTTGCAGAAAGAAATTTGTTAGTAGAATAGCACAGTTTATGAGTGGGAGTTCCTCGATATCATAAGGAAGGCTTTATTATTATCTTTTAAAATTCTGTATATTAATAACAGCACTTTCTGACTCTTGTTGTCATTAAGTCCCTGACAACACAAAAATATCAGGCCTCTGCGGTCACTGTCGTTTTGTACAGAACTGAAAGAGAGGCAACGAGCGGAGGGACGTCGGGTGCGCCGCTCAACTTGAATGAAAATTAACAATATTTTTTTTAAATAAAAAACTAAAAGCTTATTTGAAAAAAAAAAAAAACTTAGTTTTAGATTATTGTCTTTCTTAAATGTTTTCTTAATTTCATTTATAATATTTGGTAAACAAAAGAGATTGTTTGCTTTAAAGCATGTTTTAAGAGGTTAGTTTACAATTATTTTCTATCGAGAAAACTTCAAGAAAACGTGTTTTGGGCACAAAAGAGTTTTAGAAAATACGATAGAGATTAACATATATTTTTTTCACTGCCACAAACTGAATAGATACAGCTAAAAATGTTTTTAAAAGAAACCTATTAGGGGTATTTAGCTGTTGTCAGCGTCTTAATGCACTTTCCGAGTGTACGTCGTAAACCATTTTCAATAATTTTCTCCATACAAACGCTCTCGACTGTTTTCATTCTGGATTATAACCCTAAATCAATGTTTTTTTACAGTAAAATAAATATCAACTTTTTCTATGTCCCTATGTTTTAGTTTTTGGTGATAAATTATTTCTAAAACCTCTCAAAATTTTTCAAAATTGCCTACTTAGACCGCTGTCTACAGAGGCCTAGTGTATAAATTTGACAACTATTAATGAACAAGGAAAAACATAGCGACACAGTACATATTCTTCTTATTCAGTTTATGAAATATCTTTTAAATTGGTCCAGTTTCGGAGGAGAAATAGTCGAGAGCCAGACCTCGAATTATGCCTTTTTTACCCGACTGCGCCAGGAGGGTAATGTTTTTCGAGTGTATGTATGTATGTATATTTCTTTGGCACGCCCTGCAGCCTAAACGGCTTGATGGATTTTAACTTATGAGGTGTCGTTAGATTCGTCTTAATTGTGAGAGTGACACTGGGTATATCAAAATTATAAAAATTAAAATGGCCGCTTTTTGGCGCCGAATTACGGCTTAAAAAAAAATTTTTTTTCCTCGTAATCTATCGAGTGGGGTATCAAAATAAAGAGTTTTATAAATGCTTTTCAAAAATATATACAACTTATATGTTTAAATGTAATTTAGAATGAGAAATGCTAAAAAACAACAAAATATTCAACGTTAAAAATGAATTTGACTTTTCAAAAAAAACATTAATAGTATGATAAATAAAACATGATAACAAAACTAAAAAAATTCAAATAAAAAAATTAATTAACAAAAACAAAAAACCCGACTGCGTGTAAAAATAACAGAAAAGATATAAACAAGACTTATCAACACGCAGGCGGAGGCTACATAGGAACTATTATGTAATTCATGACCAAAAACATACGTAGCCTCCGACTCCGTGTTGATAAGTCTTGTTTATATCTTTTCTGTTATTTTTACACGCAGTCGGGTTTTTTGTTTTTGTTAATTAATTTTTTACTGAGGCTATTCAAACGGAGCTGCAGTTGTCTTTATCGCACTTATTTGAGGCTGAGCGCTCGTTAAGCGACAGCGATAGTTTCTTCAAATACCTAATTTTCAAAAAGCCTCTCTGCCCGCATTTCCTCTTAAGCACATAATTTATCACAATTATATAATAAAACCCAATCGCAGCAACAACGATCTAAATTGTGATACAGACGGCAGAAATGATAATAAAACGCAGTGATTATACTATCTTTGGATAAAACTTAGGACACACGCATTTCACACCTACTAGAAACTTCTTATCCATTCTTTTTCTATTCTACTAATTGAATAGAAGTGTTAAATATAATATAATTACAGCGAATCCGTTGACTGCAGCAATTATTGGTTTGCCGCAGTTGGAGACATCTTCCCAGTCCTTGAGGAACCCTTTCTTCTGGTTCTCACTGAAGGTGTTGTTCTGCATCTCCTTGATGTCAGCACCAGCTGCGAAGGCCTTCTCGTTACCTTTATGGGAATAAACAAACATTTACATTAAATTTTGTTGGTGTATCCTATACCTCTTATTATTTTGAGGGAAGAGGTAGGAGTCTTCAACGCCCCTAAGTCACTGCAACCAGTGGCAGTGCGACCTGATAAGATCTATTGTGACGCCATCATATTCTATGCAAGCTCTTCCTTTTTCTCCTACTCCTACCACTCCTCGTTGGTCTAGTGGTCGCAAGGCGACTGCTGAGCGTTCCCCTGGGTTCGATTTCCGGGTCGGGCAAAGTGTTATTGGGTTTTTCATTAGGAAATTGTCAGTAGCAGCCCGGAGTCTGGATTTGTGCCCAGTTAGTGGCAATAGGCTCAACCCCTATTACATGGGACTTATAACTGGCGAAATGTGGGTGTAGCTACCATACACCTCTGCCTACCCCTTCGGGAAAATACAGACGTGATTTTATGCTTGTTTGTTTACCTACCACTCCTACTCTCTTAACTATTTTGGGGTCGACTTTCTGTCTAACCAGCTATGCGATTCAGAACCACACGATAACCAGTTGTCGACCGTTTCGGTATGTTATCTCGTTTCGTCTGATGATTCACGCAACGAGAGAAAAAGAGATAACAAACCGAATCGATCGACAACTGGCTATCGTATGGTTCTGAATCGGGGCGCAGATGCGGCTGAATATTCTATTTTATACGGATCTACTGCTATCAGACCCCGCAACCCAGTTACCGGGCATTACTGCCATTCGAAGGTTAGACCAGGTGTATTATGAAAAGTTTATTGAAGGTGATTATTTGGGGCATTGAAATCTAAAAATATGGTAAAAGAAGTGGTCAAGGCGCGTGATAGTGTCGCCGCGTGCAGGTGTCTTGACACCAGTGCAGAAACCGTTTGCTTGATCATCAGTGCTGTTTTAGACGCGGAGTCACTAAAATACCAGGCCCCTCAGAAAGTATTGCGAAAAAAAGTTTTTATATATGGGAGACTGGCCAGTTATAATGTTTTTCGAAAATATGATTATTTATAAGTAAAAATAAGTAAGTTCCAATTTCAAAATTTCCCTCCACATTTTTTGCGAGTTAATTCAAAGTATTGTGTCTCACTGAAATATGGATCTGCGCCGGGAAAATTTTAGAGCTATGATTTTATACGATTTCAAGTGTCGCCTGAAACCGGATGAATCGTACGATAGACTTCAAATGGCATTCATGGATGAAGGCCCTTCCAAGGCAACCGTGTATCGTTGGTATAACGAATTCAAGCGCGGTCGACCAACTTTGGGGGATGACGAAAGAAGCGGTCGCCCTTTGACGGCTGTTACCGAAGAAAACGTGCTAGCAGTGAAAAATTTAATCCAAGACAATAGGCGAATTACATATCAGGAGATTCAACACATATTGAAGATTGGATCGGGAAGCGTTCACGAGATTCTACACAGCCATCTTCGCGTGAGGAGGATAGTATCACGCTGGGTGCCGCACAACCTCACCGATGCTCAGAAGCAGGCCCGGGTGGAATGGTGCCGTGATATGCTTAACAAATTTGAAGCAGGCTCGTCTCGGCGTGTTTACGACATCGTTACAGGTGATGAGTCCTGGATTTATCAATACGACCCAGAAACCAAGCGCCAGTCGACTGTTTGGGTGTTTCAAAATGAGCCAACGCCTACCAAAGTGAAGCGATCTAGAAGCGGGGGTAAGATTTTGATCGCTAGCTTTTTTAATTTGACTGGCCACTTGGTATCAATTCCCTTACGGGATCAAAGAAGCATTAATGCCGAATGGTATACTACCAAATGTTTGCCAGAAGTTTTCTCTGTTATAAGCAACAAGCGACCAAACACAGGGCTCCGCGGGCTACTGCTCCACCACGACAATGCACCTGCGCACACCGCACTCAAAACGAGGGACTTCCTGGACAGCACGCCAGTCAAACTCCTGGGTCACCCTCCTTACAGCCCTGATCTAGCACCGTGTGACTTCTTTTTATTCCCAAAAATAAAAAATCAGCTCAAAGGGATACAATTTTCGTCGCCGGAAGATGCGCTGGCTGCGTTCGAGCAGGCTGTAAACGAGGTGTCTGCGGCGGACTGGAAAAAGTGTTTTGAAAACTGGTTTAGGCGCATGAATCTTTGTATAGAGGCTGGTGGAAAGTACTTTGAAAAGATTTGATAAAAATATATGTACGTATAGAACAATTTTTTTTAGTTTCGCAAAACTTTCTGAGTGTCCCACGTATCATATCTAACAGCGGTTTTTTTAGGCTTAATTTATTTTGCATTGAATGCTGGAAGCATGGTGCGCGTAATTGCGTATTTATGTTGGCCAGTGTTGGTAGCGGCAATCCGGCGACACGCGTTCCAGTATTAAAAGGTGATAACGTTTCTATTATCTTATTATTAAAATTTCCATGTTTGCGGGTTATTGTCAGGGACTGATTCACCCTAGCAGCTGCACAGCCTGGCAGGCGCATGGCTGCGACGTCCTGGAGGACGAATCCAGCACCCCGGCCAAAGATTGTAATAGGAACACTGTTTGATCTATGAGAATTTACAGATTCAAACCTAAATCACAGAGTATCCAATAGTACAGTCGACTGCATGACAGTGGTAACATTTGAATTAGAAAACCGCCCTTACTGCTTACGAAATAAAGGCGCTGTCAATTTCAAACTGTTACCATTGACGTGCGATCTACCGTACTAACGTACAGAACGGCCACTCACCCTACGTACGTTACGTTACCTACCCTAATACGTTTCCCCTACCTAAAACCATTCATAACACTATTATTCTTCTATTATTTATAACATGACCCTCGAAAAACCATTGTTTGAGGCGACTAAAATAAAATAATAAATCATGAGGAGTTAAATCAGCCATTCCCAAAGTGGGCGATAACGCCCCCTTGTGGCCGCTGCAGGCCTAAAGGGGGCAGTAAGAGACCCAGAAAAAATATGGAGGCGTTGTGTAAAGGCTTGGGGGGCGATTTGTAATTTCATCTAGCTAAGAGGACTCTTAGACACCGACTGAACTCTCGACTTTCGAGTAGACAAAATAAGTTTGGGAACCACTGTTAAATTAATATTTTGCAACATCATTTTGACATTGAAGAATAATATTATCTGTTGATAGGTTTTTTATTGTATTGATTGTAACGCGTTGGGTGTGTTACTTACGAAATAAAGCAGATCTACTATACTGTAAATAATAAATGGATGATAATAATGATATTAATATCGAGATAAAATATTATGAAATATCGTAAACAACTTAAAGGCTTAGGAAGAGTCGATTAAAACAAAGGGCGATTTCTTTGACAAAGTTCAACTACTTTACACAAATAATGAGCAGTACTGCCTGGCATTTATGTAATTTTAGCCTAGTCTTGGTTTACTTTAGTGGTTCTTAACCTTTATGTAGTGTAAAGTCCTGCTGACGCCACGCTGATAGAAAAGTTGATTACGAAACCAATGAAATTGATATCCGTTTTTTGCAAAATTATTCAATTTTTACATTTTACCCCACCACACCGTATTTTTAATATCCTGGAATCTGGATGCATTTACAGATTTAAATCTACACATGCACAAATATTTAGGAAAAACTACCTGTAGGCTATACCAGTGCAGGAATCGAATCCGCGACACAGTGCAGAAAGCCAATTTCCCAGCCCCTGCACTATCCGCCCTGCACCCAATGTTACGTTAAACTGCCAGATTACTTGCTACCAGCGCCGGCTTTAGCCCATGTGGCGCCCGGGTGCAATCAATACCCTGGCGCCCTCTAGAAGACGTGCGATCAAAATGCAATTATAAAAAATGTTGGGAATAGTGTTGCTAGATTAATTTATCCAAGTATCGGGACTTGAATGAAAAAAGCGGGACTGGGGCGAAAAATTGGGCCGTCCCGCCAAAAATGGAACATCTGGCAACACTTTTTGGGAAGCAAAAGCCCGTTTATTTCGCTTTCGGTACGCCCTGGTGGACTCGCGGGGTAGAATCGGAAGTAAAAAGTATTTTTAGGAAGGGAGGGCTTTCAAGAATAAAAAAGCACAACTTTGTCGTTAATTAAAAAATATTTAATTTAAAAACTAAGTGTAAATCACAGGACAAAGTAGGTACGACCACGAGCGACGCAGACTTTTTGGAGCGTCGCGAGTGGCTGGCACTCGGCGCGCCCTAAAACCCTGTGCCCGTGTGCGCCCTACACCCTGCACCATAGTTAAAGCCGGCCCTGCTTCCTACTATTATCCTACTAATATTATAAATGCTAAAAGTATTGATGTTCATTTGTTTGTCCTTCAATAACAATGAACCGGCCGAATGGATTTGGATGAAATTTGGAATACATACCACGGCTCCTTTATTATTCCAGGAAGATAAACAATTCCCAAGGAATGCGCGATAACTTCTTTCTGTGATAAACCGAATTGTGCGCGTGCGAAACCGCGGGCATAGGCTAGTAATATTAAAAATGCGAAAGTATGGGTGTTTTTTTGTTTGTCCTTCAATAACGTTGAAACAGCTGAACGGATTTGGATAAAATTTTGCTCACAGATAGACCATACATAGATAGAGTATACCGCGGGCACAGAATATCTAATAGTACAAACGTACAGAACGGCCACTCTCCGCCCCCCGCCAATTTAAGATTCGTCACCCGCACGCGCCCGCAGTTTGACGGCATTTGGACTGCACAATGGCAATGGACGTCAATCGCGAGTCGCGCCATCTCTGAGACCCACTGAGAACCGCTTGGAACACAGTCGGCATTACGAGCGGCGAGCATCACCTACACCCGTATGTGCGTTCGTATACAAACGTAATCTTGTGTTTGTAGGTGGTGCTAGCATTAATTTTGTATGGAGTGTCCTAGGTGTGCCGCGGGCTTCAGCTGCAATAATTCTCACTAAATTTGAATAATAAATTACCAGTGATGATAATAGTGGCAATCTTTTCGTCGGCGTCGAAGTCCCTGACGGCCTGGCCTAGCTCCACAAACAGAGGCCCACACAGTGCATTCAAGGCTTTAGGCCTGTTCAGCTGGATGAGACCTACATTCTTCTTGGTTCCAACTACATCTATTTTGATGTTCTCGTATGCTGGGCCTGTGGGATAAACAAAAAGAAACTTAATACATCATGCAGGTTTCATATAGATTTAGAGAAAGACAGAGAGAGGTATGTATGAGGTTCTATGAAGCCCTATTGTGACGTCTGTGACGCATCTTGCATTCATTCATTGCAAGAGGCATTGTGATAAATTTGTGACAGATTGTGACAAACAATGATATTTTTTGATTTAAATAAATATCATTGGGGTCAAAACACAAAACTGCGAATCGGCACGAAGCGTATTTGCAGCGTAGAAAACTGCGACGCGAATTGGTGCGGTAAGGGGTCTTGCTGGTCATAACAGTTCGGGGAAGAATGGTTAACAAAAGGTAGCTTTTTACACAACTGCCCAAAAAAGGAGTGTAATGTTTTCAGGGTTCATATATGAATGTGGGTGAGTTTTTGACACATTTAATTAATATGTGACGTCATCAAATATACTGCAACTCACACTGACATACCTACAATGCCAAGTCATCCTGTATTAATTAAATTAATCATCATAATACAATCTTCTTCCAAAACAAAGAATTGGAGTGATAAGATAACACTAGTATTGTCAAGGCCAGGTATAATGTAACAATTTAACTCACTTGCATAGTAACATAGTTTTTATTAACCTTTTCACCGCCAATGACACTTATAGAAGACAAATTATTGTGCCCTCAGCCCCGCGACTTTATAACTTTGCACTTACAATATTTGTCTTCTATAGAAGACGTGGCGTTGAGTGCACGAAAACCTCTACAATGCCGTGGTGGTGAAAAGGACTAACCTTGACTTTATAACAATTGTTTCAGAATGAGGTTTGTATAATTAACTAGATACATACAGTTAATGGCAAAATTCAATAAATATTTTGGGATTTCAAAATTAATTATCTTAGTAGTTAACTGTTTGATTAAATTGATCATGAGCATGACACTTTACTATAAAGAATTGGCTCCTCTAACATTATTTGGTTAATCTAAAAGAAAATGACAAGGTTTTATTAATAAAATAATTTTGGTTCTTTAGCAATAATTAATATTTCCTTTTTATGTTGACTACAGAGTCACAGACAAACACAGATAAGTACAGACTTACTCAAACTCAACAAGCTTGGGAATGTTGAGAGCTGTTGTTGGTGAAATTAAAACATCACCCAAATTTCAAAACATGGCCTCTAAAGATATGCTTCAAATCAGAGTCTCAAGAGCTACACTCAATCTTAAGGTTGAGGTTGATCTCAAGTAGGTATGAGAGCTTTTTATTATAATGGTACTAGAGGATTTCAAGTAAAATTACAAAATCAAATATATAAAAAAATTACATAGTAATATTACATCCTAAGAAATTAAAATACATCTCATTTGCCGGATTTAGTATAAATTGCTAAATCGAAGGCAAGTGAGATAAGGAGTCAACATGTTTATACTAGAATGATAGGAGCGATTTGTTATCATTGCGGGACATAAAAAGGAAAAGTTATTACAAAATCAAAGATGAATTAAATTAACCGATTTAACTTATATGTGAAACCATGCTATTTTCTGATTTTGAAATTGTTTCTGTACTAAACATAGTGGTTATATTCTCTTTGTTCTGTAATAAAGTTATGCTAAATTCTACTAGAGTGCTGTACCTAAGTGAAATTTGTATCAGTTAACTCTGTTAAGATAACACTTATTACATCACAAACTCCAAACCGAAAAGAGTCAATGTTTACAGTAAAAGATTAATCAAAGAAGTTTTACTTACCAGTGCTGTAGAATTTAACAAAACCGGTATTCGCGGCTGCTACCTTGTTCACCACATTCTTTCCCAACAAAACACGAGTTACAACACCGACGGAAGCCATTTTCTGTGATTAGTATTATTTAACGGCTATTACGTCGCCACTCTTATCCAATACTGAACGATATAACGGCAAATAAAAGTAAAACACCGGCTAAAATAACTTTGGATCGGAAGAATGAACTTTGGTACTATGATAAGTAAATGTGAGTAAATGATAAGAATAAGCAGCAGTGTTGCCAGGTCCAATTTTCAAAATCCGGGAGGCTTATTGTGAAAAAAGCCGGAGATGTATTGAGGAAAAATGGAAAAAATCGGGAGATGATGTTTTTCAAGGAAAATTAAAGTTTTTGAAGTAATCCCGGTATTATATTTTGTCACCATTCCAGCTGTAATATTAAAATTAAAGCAGTTTGATTTTTTTACATTTTACTGCCCTATGTAATAAAAAATAATATAATTCTAAACTTTATTATATTGTGATAAAGTCTATTTTACGCTAAGTGTTTAGTAAACAAACGATACATTGGAAGTGATGGAAATATTCAGGGCAGCAACTTATCAGTCTATTTATATATGCAGTTTTTTTGCCAGGTTTTTTGATCTTGTTCCTATTATTAGGCTTTATACAGGGATTGTAAAAAATCGGGAGATTTTTGTTGAAAATCGGGAGATCGGGAGATTTTTACGTAAATCGGTGAATCTCCCGGAAAATCGGGAGACCTGGCAACAGTGATAAGCAGTGTTGCTAGCTGGGTCAGATTTTCAAAATCCCGGAGACTTAATAAAAACCGGCCAAGAGCATGTCGGGCCATGCTCAGTATTATAGGGTTCCTTAAGTAGGTGTAATTACAAACGAATCAAATCGAATATTAATCATGGATATTTTAGTTTTTGCAATAATCGGCAGCATTCGCGACTCAGAGCGTGTTGTTAGTAGCGCCATCTAGCGATAAATACAAGAAGCCAAATTTAAGAAGTGTGTCATGTCAAAGTTACTTTTTGTGATTTTTTCAAATAGAAAGTAGCTAAAGGAGCATTATTTGCTACGATAATTTTTCTCTAAGGTCAATGACCTTTGAACTAGGACGTTTTAAGTATTTTTCAGTTTTCTCTCTATAACTTCAAAATTTATAATCACATTATACTCAAAATAATTTTAAAAGAGTTTTATAAAGTTCCATCAATGTGGAAGATTATAAGTTTCTACGTTGCATAGTTTAGAAATGGCAGGGGGGACGACACATTGCAAGCCCCTAGTGTGGTGGACTAAGGCCTTAGCCTTCTCATACTGAGAAGAGGCCCGTGCCCAGCAGTGGGACAGTAATGGGCTGGTTATGTATACTCAAAATAATTTTAAAAGAGAGTTTTCACAGAGGTCTATCAATGTGGAAGATTATAAGTTTCTACGTTGCATAGTTTAGAAATGGCAGGGGGGGGGGGACACATTGCAAGCCACTTTGGCGGGCTATATTTCGCAGATGGTACACCTGATAAAAAAGTGGTGTACCAAACATTACCTTCATTTTAGTAGACTTATTCAATGATACCCCACTCGAGGGGAAGCAGCGAAAAAAAAATTTTCATCCCCATTTCACATGTATGGACGCCACCCCTAAAATACGTAAAAATGATTTTTTTATTCTTTTAAAATTGAGATCTATATGTAGACAATTTTTTTAACAAAATTTCATTTACTTATGTTTATAACTGTAGAAGTTATTAAGCTGTAAAGGATTAGGACAGACGGACAGACGGACGGACATGACGAAACTATAAGGGTTCCTTGTAGGACTTCGGAACCCTAAAAAAAGCGGGAGATGTATTGAGAAAATTATATAAAAAATCGGAAGATAATGTTTTTCGACTAAAATCAAAGTTTTTGAAGTAATCATATTTACGCTGTATTAGCTGTATAGTTATACCTACATATTATTAGGTATTATATTTCACCACCATTTCAGCTGTAATATTAAAATCAGAGCAGTTTGCATTTTTCATAATATTTTATGAGGTATTAAAAAAAATGAATTTAAATCTTTATACTTTTGTAATAGAGTCTACTTTACGCTAAGTGTTTAGTTCTTCTTCTATCGTGTTGACATGAGCTACATAATGATAATAGCTCACACCGCCAGCGCCGTGGCAAACGACTAGCCAGTCAGCATGTTGGTAGTGACCTAGTGGGGCTGACTGCTCAAGGTGCGCCGGACGATCAATTAAATATCGTCACTTGTGGAGGCTCTTAATAATGACCCCAACAACCACAGACTAATAGGTATACTGACCCCAACCAATGTTTAGCGAACTTATCACAATACATAATTACTGGGAATATTCAGAACAGCAACATAGGTAGTAGAAGTTTTTAGACTTTCGCGAATTTCACTCATATTGAACTAAGTTTACGGTTTAATGTTTGTTATATTTTGATTTAATTGTGCGCGACAAGTCCCGTAAACTTAGTTCAACATAGGTAGTCATCATAATTTTCGTGTTTCATTTTACTGTTTGATTGGCTGTTTGATATTATAGATGAGCCTGACGTTTCAAAAGTGCAAAATAGGTTTCTTTGTAATAAAAAACATTTTAATTATAATTGAATTGAATATTCCTATTATTAGGCTTCTTTATACAGGTATTGTAAAAAATCTGTAGATTTTCGTAGAAAATCAGGAGATCGGGAGATTTTAGGAACATCTGTGAATCTACTGGAAAATCGGGAGACCGCAATAGCACGGCAATAGTGTTCGCAACACTACACTGGTCAATAGGGTAACGATATCGAAACGAAAGTATCGATACCAGTATCGAATCAAAAATATCGATGCTATGGTAAGTATCGAAACAAATGTATCGATTCATACGAATACTTTTTGCTAACTTTAAAACTAGACTATTTTTCCATAAAATACATACCAATTCTCAAGTCTAACATTTAAATGTTGCAACAAAATCGGTCAAGCAGATTTTGCGTGGGGCTCGAACTAACAAACAAACAAACAGATATTTACAGTTTTATAATAGAATGATTTGGAAGGAATAAACTAAGAAAATTATATAAATCAAAATTCCTTATCCTTTATAATGCCGTGCATGCACCATACCATACTGCATTGCATGCAGGGCATAAATTTTTTTTTTTAGTATTTTCCGCAATGCATGATGGAATTTTAAGTACAGTCGACGGCATGGCAGTGGTAAACACTTGAATTAGAAAAGCGCCCGTACTGCTTACGAAATAAAGGCACTATAAATATCAAATGTGCGATTTATGTAAGTCAAGTGTTAAAACATTAAAAAGTATCGATTCCTGGTGTAGTATCGCAAACATAGTATTCGATTACAAAAATACTCGGTATCGAAACATATGTATCGATACCAATGAGGAATCGATTCTTTTTCCATATCCCTAAATGTCAAAATGTCAATTTGATTATTATTTTGACGACCTCTGCGGTCTAGTGGTTCGAGTGTCGGACTGCTGATAACGAGGTCGTGGGTTCGATTCCCACAGGACACAAATATTTGTTTGATGAACATAAGTGTTTGTGTTTGTCTGGGTGTTGCTTATGTAAAGAAGTATATAAGTATTATATCCATTGTCTAGTACCCACCCATAGCACAAGCTCTGCTTAGTTTGGGACTAGATGGTGCTGTGTAAAAATGTCCCAAAGATATTTATTTATTATTATTTATATCATTGACTTAAGCTAGGAACAAATTATAAGTCACGACTTACGGTCGCGACCGACTGTCGCGCCTTATTAGTGTGCACGATCGCATCAGACGGCGTGTTCAGTCGCGTCTATATTGTCTTTGGTCGCCTTACTCGGACGTTTCTCCGTCTTAGCATTGAATTGAATTGATTGATTGAATTGATAGCAGCTTCTACTGTTAAACTGTTATTATTATGTCAAAAGAAAATTATAAAGTACTGACTGGTTATTTAATAACTTTTTGTAGGTTAGTCAGATGCATTAACAATAAAATAAAGCAAAATACTGTAAAAAACATACAATATACGTCAAAGCAGTGACAGTTGGCGACTGACAGCCGCTCGGACGCGACCGATCACTGTGCACATGCAGGGCTACGTTCACTTATAACGCACTCAGTGTGAAAGTCACCCGGTGTGAATATCGCTCGATCATTGACGATTTTCTCAGAATTACTGAACGACTTCGGGCGACTTTATGAAACTGACACTAGAACAATGAAGCACTGACAATTATGACGATCGAAACCTCAAATTATCTGTCATTTCATACTATTATCTGTCAACATGACAGCAGGGCGTCTTTTACCCTACTATTTCACGGGGTGACCGGTGCGTACGCTCGACGACGCCCGCTCACAATACTGAACGGTTTGGTGTGAACGCCCGGACGATCACTCCGAGTAACTGAACGACCAAACAACGCTCCGGGCGTCGTCCGCCGTCGTCCGACGATAATACTGAACGTACCCCAGCCAAGGCGTCCGCGACTTATTGAAACATCCGGCGAGCCAGATTTTTGTCAGACGTCCGAGCGCTCAAGGTCATGTGAAGGACACGTCCGCGACTTATAGCTGACAGTTTGCACACATAGGTGTAACTTTATTGACCAGATACAGCATCAGCCGCGACCGACGATCGTGACTTACAGTCGCGTCTTATAATTTGTTCCTAGCTTTAGGTCCAACTCACTTTTTTAAATATTAGATAGATAGATAGAATATTATTTATTGTACACCAATAACATTATTAAACTTAGGACTAACATGTAAAATAAGGGTACATTGGCGGTCTTATCGCTAATAGCGATATCTTCCAGACAACCTTTCACATCTCTAGTACGTCTGTGTTTATATATATCATTAATTTGTGGTGTTTAGTTTTATATTTGACGTTTGTTTGACGTCTTGAAGTTGATGAAAGTAAACAATTCTACCTAATTAATTAATATTTATTTTTCATTTAAAAAGACTTTAACGACACTCTGACCCATAACTGTTTTATGTACATCTAGAATGGCGAATAAGTTTTTCATCCTGACCGGCGAACCTGGTTAGGTCATTGAATTAGTCAATGGGTTAGGTATTAGCCTAGTAAACACAAAAAGGATACTAAAAAACCTAATAGTTTTATAAAATTAATTAATATTATTTTCAGGAGTTGGTAAAACTACATTAACAAAGAAGCTATCAACAGAAATCATAGCCAAAGGAATCAATACTACGGGTTTTTATACTGAAGAGGTTAGGAAAGGTAGCACTAGGGAAGGATTTGATGTAGTGACTCTGGATGGTACTAGAGGCCGTTTAGCAAGAGATCAGAGCCTATTGAACGGTCCAGTAAAACATAAAGTTGGAAAATATGGCGTTTTAATACAAGAGTTTGAAAATGTTGCATTGCCGTCTTTGGTTAAGGTATAAATTGTTTATTGTATGTACTTATCCAGTTGTTGTATTCCCTTTGGTGAGGCCTTGCTCTTGGGAGGCTGAGGTGATTGAATCATCATCAGGGGTCAGAAAATGTAGTTTTTAAGTACCTACCTAATTACCTTAAATTCATTACGAAATCTTAATATCATTTGATAAAATGTCTTCTAAAACTTTTCTTGGCTATGTTGGGCACAAAACTAAGTAGCATAACACACCTGGTTCCTGACCTTCCCTGAATAGCCACCCACCAACATTTCGTCGCCTCAGTGCTTGAATGTCCAACCGACCATCTTAAATCAATAATAAACTAAAAAAAACGTCTCCTGTAAAATTTGTTCAATGGTTGGTTGGACATTCAAGCACTGAGGCGACGATTTGTTATGTATGAGTATAAGATTTCCAATATGTATGTTCACAGTATTTCCTAGTGCAAAATTAGACCAGCAGCACATAATATAATACTATAGTACCAGCAGTAACTTTTTTGTGTATCTAGAATTAATATATTAAACTTTAAATCCCATGATCCTGGTATTTTCAATAGGCATATCCATGTTTTGATCTATGTACTACCTGCCTGCTGTGAAAATGCCGTTTTCCCTTCCCACTCCCTCGTACCACACCTCAAGTCAGGCCCGGCTAGTACCAATACTGACCAATAGCAACCGTGTAAAGTGCCCTATGACCACAGATAATATATTTTTTTTTACGGCTGACTATGGCATTCTCACAGCAGACATGTAGTATCTACTTAAAAAGTCATAATACATGGTATTTATTTGTTTTTAATTCCCTTCAAAAACCAAATTAATCAGTTATTAATTCTTTCCAGCCAGACAATACACAGACACATTTACTGGTCATAGATGAAATAGGCAAAATGGAATTCTTCAGTGAACCTTTTAAGAATGCAATAAGAACCATATTTGGTCCTACATCTAACTACACAGTTCTGGCCACAATACCTGTGAGGAGGAGTGATCAGATCATTGAGTCTATAAGAAACCATAGCCAAGTCAAAGTTTGGACGGTAAGCAAGATGTTGGTGGACCTAAGGCACCCTACAAATTAATTAGCCCCTTAAAACATATTTGAACATCAACCACAAAACAAATGTCTTTTTTTTACATCATAAAGCTGCAAACCCACAGCAAGCGGAACTGAAGCGGTAGGTACGGATCGGAAGCGTATCGTCGGCGGATCTCATCGTGTTGTAATGTACTGAACTGTATTAGACAGTTCACATAGTGCCGTCCTGCCGTGGGTTTTGACGGCGTGACCGATCCGCCGCGCTGCGTGGAAAGACAACGTGGGTGGTGCGCGATATGCTGGCAATGTATTATATATTATGGGAATGCATAGTAGTAGTCAGACAGACAGCGGAATTCCGCCGCCGTTGTCCCGCGCGCGATCCGCCCGCAGTGTGACATGCACACCTCGTCCACGTTTGGGTGACGCTCCGCCTCAGTTTCGTCCCGCCCGCTGTGGGCCTGCACCTTTAGTTTTTGTTTACCCTAAACCTGAAAAGGGGTTATTGTCATCATTACGAACAACTTTTACAATACGACCAACATTGAAATCCCAGAAAAAAATTCTGCTGTTATTTATTTATTTATTAAATTTATGCACACACAGAGAAATAATAATAAAATACATAGAAATGAATAGTACGGTCGACCGCACGTCAGTGGTAACACTTAAGTACAGTAAGGGCGGTATTCGAATTGACGTGTTACCACTGTCATGCTGTCGACTGTACAAAGGCACTGCTTATCCACACATTCATTCATTGCTGTTCCCTGCATTGTGTTCACATAAATAGACAAAATGTATGGAACATCTGATTTTTTATTCGTGATATTGGGTTTGGTCCCACAGTAAAAGCTGTTCATTATTCTTCTTCTATCGTGTCGACATGAGCTACATAATGATAATAGCTCATGCCGTGTGCAAAAAGATTAGTCAGTCAGCAGGTTGGTAGCGGGGCTGACATCATTATGACTGGTTCATAATGATGAGTACAATAACCCCTTATCAGTTTTACTGTCACAAAAAAAAAATGATGTTGTATAAAGGCCCCCTTACGGTCTGATGTGACGTAGCTTTGTTCATGATGGTTCAATATTGTTGCATAAACTGCTGTAAAAAGCTTGCGAACTCGGACGAATAAAAAAAGCGGACGGAATCTCGCTAAACAAAGACTGAATCACTTTATTCTTTCCTAAACCCACTATAATTTCGAAAGCATTTTAACACACCAGTTTTATATTGTTATTTACTACCGTCACACTAGATTTTTTGCGTAATCGCGGCTTTTTGGCATACTATCTTGTGGCGAATAAATGATTTGATTGATTGATTTGATATGGATGTGAATGTGTGCGTGCCAGCCCGTACTTTTAAGCGAGCCGT
This sequence comes from Asteroscopus sphinx, assembly GCA_949699075.1. NCBI lineage: Eukaryota > Metazoa > Arthropoda > Insecta > Lepidoptera > Noctuidae > Asteroscopus > Asteroscopus sphinx. Next base: position 25,090,738 of record OX453010.1, on the reverse strand, counting down.
CTTACTATGGATGCTTCACTTATTGTTTCGCAAGATTCCGTCCGCTTTTTTAATTTGGCCGAGCTTGTGAAATTCAAAATTTCTAGCGTTTTTTGCAAATTGTAGCTCTAGTTAAAAAAATAAAGCCGGCCAAGTGTGAGTCGGACTCACGCAGTAAGGGTTCCGTACCACCCATCGACCTGATACCCCATAGAAACTGATTTAATTTACGAGAGTTTATCAAAAGCATCAACGAACGTACAATCAATCAATCAATCAGACCAAGTTTGACGTTGGTATGTATTACCGTTTTGAAGATAGAGCAGGAAGAAAAACGTTGAAAAAAATGCATGTTTTTCGAGGTTTCTTGTATGGGGACCCCTTTGGTTTTAGACTTTTTTTATTTTTAGTATTTGTCGTGATACACCTCACAGCAACACATATTCTGTGAAAATTTCAACTGGTTATCTATTACCGTTACAAAGATACAGCCCTGTGACAGACAGACGGACGGACAGCGTAGCGAGAGTAATAGGGTCCCGTTATCACCCATTGGGTACGGAACCCTAAAAACAAGAAATATCGTATTTTGCAGGCATGCGGTAGCCAGCATTCACGTTAATTTCAACAAATTAAAGTTACATACTACCTATCGTTGGAGAGTCCCTTAAAATCCTACTAATATTATAAATGCGAAAGTATGGATATTTGTATTATTAATATTTGTATAATTGTCCTTCAATTACACTGGAATGGATAAACATTATTTGGATGAAAATTGGTACCTATATAGGTAGACCATGACCTGGATTAACACAGAATACTTTTATTGCCAAAATTAATATCCAATCTTTCCACGATTTGGCCTACTAGAGATAAGAATTTGACATAAGCTCCATACAAAACATTATGTCATTTCTATCTCTAGTACGGTAAATCGTGGATAGATTGGATATTAATTTTGACCGTTAATCGACATAGGTACTACGGGAGCTAAGCCACAGGCGCCAGCTAGTTAAAATATATATTTTTATTTTATTTAGGGTGCTGAAACCATAAAAGTGTGGCAACTGCCTTATCCAATCTCTTTGCATAAGTGTTGTAGGAGTAGACTAATAAAAGGGATGATGTCAAGCGCTTCAACAGCAGCTCCAATACTGATGGCCTTCTAGGCCCATGTTATGAAGTTACTGTCTATTATGAGTTTAGAATTTAATAGCTTTTGCCCGCGAATCCGTCCCCTCGAGACCTCTTCATTCCCTTTCCCATGGGTATTTCGAAAAAAAAACCTTATTCCTTGTAGGGAACCGATGTGCAAAATTTCAGCTTTCTAAGTTGAAGAGTTTGTGCTGGGAATTGATGAGTCAGTGAGTGAGTTAGGATTTTTCTTTTTATATGTATTGATCAGCTGTGCCCGGATGCGTTGCAATGCCAACTTTTTTTTTTCGTCAAAAACACTTGTGGATGCGCCCACGATATTCCATACAAACTTTCAACCCCCTATTTTACCCCCTTAAGGGTAAATTTTCCAAAAATACTGAGCCATGTATTTATTTATTTTCAACCAAAAAGCCGCGGATTTTCATACGAACTTTCAACCCCATTTTACCCCCTTAGAGGTGGAATTTCTAAAAACCAACTGCCTACTTTATAAAATGTATCTACTGTAAAAATTGATGAATTAGTCATGGAGTCATTCACGACAAGTTATTGAAGCTAAGCTGTTCGCTACATTTTGTCGATTTATGTGAACACAAATGTAGGGATCAGCTGTTTTTTTTTCGCGATTTCAGGTTTGGTCCCATAGTAAAAGTTGGTTATACTTATGAGTACAATGACCCCTTACGAGATTTTCAGTTTTTTCAATAACACGTTGCATAAGTACATATAATACGGAAATCGTGAAAAAATAATCAGCTGATCCCTACATTTTGTCGATTCAAGTGAACACAAATGCAGGGCAACACTGTTTTTTTTTTCACAATTTCAGTGTCGGTCCCATAATAAAAGTTGTTCATACTGATGATTAGAATGACCCCCATAAGAGGTTTTCAGTTATTACAATAACACTTTGTAGATTAGAACACATAAGGTCTCTTTTCTTTTGCAATAAAGTTCATAATAATTTATTTCATTCTGTCTGATCTTTAAACATTATTTTGTTTTCAGGTTACCAGAGAGAATAGGAACAGCATCCACGAGGAAATACAAAAGGAAATGAATACGGCATTGAACTTAACATAAACTGTTTATTAGTATTTAAAGCTTTTTGAATAGTGGCTCGTTGTTAAATACATAAAATTTTCTATATATTTTCATTTTCATTTAAGTAGTACACATAGCAAGTATGTGGTCCCACTAGAATAATAATAAGACCGAGTAATGGTTGCCCGTTTGAGTTGACATAAGTATGGGTCAATATTTAGGTACTTATACATGGTAACTATACTGGGTGTCAGGGAAACGCTTCCGAAAACGAAGATAGATGATTGTGCTGGTGATTACTGATACTAAACCACAAAAAAAGCGATTTCTTTTTTTTGACTTTTTTTTTTTCCATTTTTCATACATAACCAGCTTTGGGCAGTTAAATAAAACCGATTTGCAAAAAAAACCCCATATATTTACTAAATTTTTTAAAGTTCGCAATGTAGTTCAAATAAAATATCAGCTGGCGCTAGGGGTGAACGACATCCGCTCGCATACGCAGTCCGTGTCGTAGCGAGCGTAGGTAGGTTAGGTACGCACGGCTACACATCAAGCTGTACATTTCCAGTATAAGCTGATCTCGCATTGTACGGAAAGCCTATGCAATGCGAGGTCAGCATAAACTGGAAATGTACACCTTGATGTGTAGCCGTGTGTACGCGCGGCATTGATCCCGAGTTTTGTACGCTTTATTTTGCGGGTTTGCAAAATACCAAATCACTAAAACAATGAGTATAAGGCTAATGGTTATTGGTATTCGATTGTGTTTAGGTAGTATAATATAGCCTTTCAGTTTCGGGAGCGTTTCCCTGATACCCAGTATACTTAATTATCGTGCATTGCACATACCCACCCCACTAATATTATAAATGCAAAAGTATGTTTGTTTGTAAATGGCAATAGGCTCGCCCCCTATTACATAGGACTATAACATAACTGACGAAGCCTAATAATAGCCTTTCAGTTTCGGGAGCGTTTCCCTGACACCCAGTATGGTATAAGCATATGGAAGTTTTTCCTAGTATGGTTAATAAGGGTGTGGGCCTTAGTTAGGGGCCATACATAAATTACGTCACACGTTAAGGGGGAGTTATAAGCTTCGTGACGTCACTGCACAGTCTGTTATTTTGCCTTAGTTGCGGCCATCCTTATTTTTTGAGGCTTTTAGAAAGATAATAACCAAACAAAACTTCTATTAAAACCCCCGTGGTTTTAAGTGTCATAGTTTTCAAAATATTTCGAAAATCGAGAAAAATCCATAGAAACCATAGAAACGTGTTTTAGGCTTTCATAATGAACATTTTACAATAAATGTTTCATGGCACGCTAGCCATTAACTTAATGCATCATTACATCTATTTTATCATAAAAAAATGCGTTCTCCTAGGCGTCAATTTTATTTTTTCCATGATTTCATAATAATTTTATTTATGGTCATTCTTAACATGGTCGCATTTTATTTTTGTGTGTAAATGTTTAGTACACTACTAAGTATAACCACAAAAAAAATAAGAAGCAACGAACACAGGAACTCGGAGATATTCATTTTTAAAGTTTTAATTTAGGGTTGTCAACTAATGTAGGCGCCTTTAACAAACGACCAATTTCGCTCGGAATAAATTTGCTTCTTCAATTATTATAATTTCCTATTACTATTTCTGAAGCATTATCCTTGGTCTAATCATGTCTTCACAAACACGATTTTATTAGATTCACCTGTAACTAACAAATCATGTAACAAATCTTGTTTATTATTCTTTTTTGTTTTGTAAGTGCATGCACTTACATCAAAATGAATCTTCGATGAAGGATATTATGTGGAATTGGGAAGGGGTCCGCCCTCGTTAGATAGAATGTCAAAACCCAATTTCCATACATAATATCTGGAGAAGCGGGGGTGAGGTGTCATGGAGCCGTCAAAGACCCATGGCACTGCTTTGCCTCAGCAGGTACTGACCCGTCCTGCTGGGGGATGTCCTTCTGGGCCCCGACCAGAGGACTTAATGCAAGGGGGGCATGAGGGCGCCAACCCTCATGCTGGTCAGCGAGTGGCAACTCCAACGACTAACAACGAAAGCACGAACACGGATCTGAAGAAATCACTCACGAAATTGGGAATTTATAAAATTTTGGTAGATAAGGCACATTTGCACGGGGTTCATAAAAGACCTTTGGATCTCAATTCAGAGGAACGATGCCTAATCGTGTTAAACGCTTTATATCCAAATGGAATTCCGAACAATATCGATAGCCAAAACAATGAATTTAATTACAATCTTTCAAATTTTTTAAGTAAATGTGGAACTTTATATTGCAGTAGTAAACGGAATTTCAAACGATTTTGTAATAAAAACAAACACTGGCTTTCCACTATTTTTGATATTGAAATACCAAAAGTGAATATCGAGGAAAGTCCTTTACCACAACAAAATATTATAGAATTGGATGAGGCACATTTTTTATTACAAAATAATCCTTCAACTTCGAGAAGTAGTAGCTATGCCTTACAAAAAACTTTAAGACCCCAAGAACTTGGAAGACCCGATACCTGAAACTTCTTTTGGCGCTCATTCCAGTTTCACATCAAATACACATTTATTACAAAGTAATCCTTCGACTTCGGGAACTAGTAGCTTTGACTAACCTTCAATAGATCCGAAACCTGAAACTAATTTTGATGCTTCATCCAGTTCCACATCTACATTTTATGAAAATTTAAGTGATCGCCAAAAGCGCCGTGCACGTAAAGATCTTTAGGAATCGCTTGACGGAGAACCTCATTCAAAACTAATTAAAGTTATGTCGAGAATAGTAACAGACGAAACCGGCGAAAAACTAAATAAAAGTTCTACTCAGGAGTTTGAGTTTATAATAAAGGAATGCTTGAAAAGTCCAACTCGGCCTAAAAAAATCGCAGGAACCATAAAGTCAAAATCGGAACCCAAACCCTATTCTCCTGATGAAGCTCTTTGTTTAATGATTGATATAAAACTATCAGTGGAGGACTATATCTACATGCAACAAGGTGCCAAATCTCGATGATTTAATATTTACCCTGCCTATTATAAGATACAAAAAGCTAAAAAACATTGTTATCTTGATGTTGAAATTGAAATATCAGAACGAGAAGCCAAAGTACCTTTAAATGATTTACTTATGCACACGTTTCGACGAATCATTGACTCTTGCGACCAAAGGGTTTCGGAATATTGCAATCAAAAACAGTTAGATACACTTCACTGCGTTTTTGAGGGTTCATGGGGTTTTGATGGTAGCACAGGACAGTCAACATATAAGCAAACGTTTTCTGATAAAATTGATGACGAACACTGCCTCTTTGCTACTACCTACATTCCGTTGCGCATAAAAAGTCTTGATGGTTTTGTCTTATGGTCAAACCCAAATCCACAATCTTTTAGATTTTGCCAACCAATAAAAATACAATACAGATCAGAATCAAAAGATCTGATTCTGGAAGAAAGGAACTGGGTAGAAGAAGAAATTGAAAATCTTTCACTAATTTATTCGGAAATTTTTGCTGGATATGTCGTTGTCGGAGATCCAAAATTATACCTCACCATAATTGACGGAAAAGTCTTTAATGTCATCACAAATACCAGCTCACAATTACGGTGTGCGTGTATTATTACCCATGATCCATTACCGCAAAGTTTTGCTGATATTCCTAATACTGAATTGGTAACAGACGCTTCTGATGATAATATACTCGTATTATCATCACAAGAAGTTTTGACAAACTCCGATGATGACTGCTAGGTTAGCGTCACGTATCGTTGTAGTCTTAGAGCATTGAGAACATTATAGTAATTGTTTTCAGACAACAGAAACCCAGAAAGAGACACAGAAAGACACGAGAAAGAGTTTACTCAAAGTTAGTTAAATACTAACACACTACACACCTCTGCCTACCCCTTCGGGGAAATACAGGCGTGATGTTATGTTGTTTTTTTTTTTTTTTTTTTAGTTAAATACTTGGGAAATATCTGGCACTTTTATTTTATTTTTTTATTTATTCAATTGCGACAACCCTATTTCCATAGAAATTTCAAAAATACTTAGAAACTCTCTATCTTCGTATTCCTGCTATTGACGCATGTCATATTTTAGTGTATTATTGACAATAACATTACGCATATATTTAAATGAAAATAAGATGCGACCGTGATAAGAAAACATGAAAAAAAAATGTTTTGTGTTAATCGGTAAAAGTAAAAAATCTCCTAATATATCAAAGGTACGATGCCCCATTTTTTTATCTAAATATATATTATGCTGTTACTTTATTTAAAGGACTAACTAAATATGTATTACAACAATTTTCGAAAATAAAAATTAATTTTGTTTTTCTCACTTTTCAATGAAACCTTAATAACTTTATAATTATAAAAAAAAACACTATAGGTATTTCTGCCAAACCTTTATCGTTACTATAGCTATCGAATAAAAACATAAAATGGACATGGCCGCAACTAAGGCAAAATAACAGACTGTGCACTGTATAAATCAACTATCTCCAGTTATCTGACTTGCTATGTGCGTATCTATCTTTAATAAATGACCTAATATATTAATATCTTTAATAAAACAAAATTGCAGGTTGTTTAAGATCTAATTGTATGGATAGCTGAATAAAAATAATTACTATACCATTATAGAATTCCTCGAACAAAGATTATAATGTCTACAAGTTTGCATGCTTTAATTTTAAGCAAAACATGAATTAGCTCATATTAAAATGTATAACACCTTGGTATACCATGTTTTACGCAAATAAATATATTCTATTCTATGAATATTAATAAGGTTTAAATTTGTTTGTGTACTTTGGAAGTGCTGTTTTAATTGAATAATTTCTAAATTATAATTGCTGAATATGTGACGACACACCAGAGGTGGAGGGGTCACACAAATGTGATCACCTGTGACAAGGACTGGAGGGGACCCCCCCGGATTGCGGAAATTCGCAATTTATGGATGGCCCCTAAGTTGTATACAATTTTTGTAGTGAAAATAACTGTAGGAAGATACGTTTACGTTTTGACGTTTAGACACTAAATACATTTATAAACGCAATGTCGGTCACAATCCTTAGAATAAAAGAAGCAATAATATGAGATACCTAAACTATAATTTATTTTCAACACACTTGCTCGTAAAAGGGCTACTTTACGTTATCGCTATAGTGCTTTTTACTTTACAGTTTATTTTTTAATCTCAGCAAAGAGTTTTTATGTCTAAACAATATTAAACATTTTTGTGAATAAAATCGACTGTGTTAATTAAAATATGATAAATAAACATTTAATTTAATCAAATTATTTATTTCAGACTTTGAATTTGCTATTAACATCAATTTGCGTTAAAAATGAGAAAAAAAACCATTTATTATATTTTATTATAAGGCTGTTTGGTGGATTCCTTCTACCACCTGCGCGCGCTATACGCACATAGCTATACGTCACTCAACCACAGGCAGGCAAGGCGCGCGATTACAGAAATTCGCGCGCCCTTTTTCACAAATTCAATATTTGTCTAAAATATGTTTATATTTTTTTTTTCCTCACGAGTGTGTTGAAAAACGTCGTATGAAACGCGTGAGCATTGGTCATTATACTCTCGGCTCCATTATGCCCTCGCCTTCCCCTCGGGCTGCAATCCAGCCTCGAGTATAATGACCAACTTAGCTTACTTTTATCATAATGTACTATTATTTATTTATTGTCATAACCATATTGGTACAGGAACTGCAATTGTAGCAGAATACATACTTCCGGAAGGCGTTAGACCTTAATAATAATAAAAAATACAACAAATTAACGAAACAATACCTATCATTATTATTGAAACGCTCATGCAAAAAATCGGTAAAGTTAAATATTATGAATAATACAGGTATACATTAAATCTTAAAAATAAAAACCTAATTTTATGTTAAGTCTTTGGCACCCTAAACATATGTTGTTGACAGGCTCGCGCTCGCTTGTCACGTATCGATAACCATATTAATCCATATTATCATTCCTTTTCTAAATAACGCGCGGGCCTGTCGATGCGACGTACCAGGGCCGGCCCTAGGGTAGAGGAAAGGAGCGGACGTTCTAGGCGCAAAGTGGAATAGGTGTGCCAAAATCGAAAAGGCAAGGAATCGATAAAAAGTTTCAGACAATATATTTCGCGCTCGCTTCTTGGTGTGCTCATGCCATTTTGTAAAGCAAGGCAACCTGCAAAGCCAAATCTGATTACGAAGAGATTAAAAGTCGTGACTAGCTTGATTTGATAGAAAACAAAAACTGCATTTTTTATACATACGTGGGACACTCAGAAAGTTTTGCGAAACTAAAAAAAATTGTTCTATACGTACATATATTTTTATCAAATCTTTTCAAAGTACTTTCCACCAGCCTCTATACAAAGATTCATGCGCCTAAACCAGTTTTCAAAACACTTTTTCCAGTCCGCCGCAGACACCTCGTTTACAGCCTGCTCGAACGCAGCCAGCGCATCTTCCGGCGACGAAAATTGTATCCCTTTGAGCTGATTTTTTATTTTTGGGAATAAAAAGAAGTCACACGGTGCTAGATCAGGGCTGTAAGGAGGGTGACCCAGGAGTTTGACTGGCGTGCTGTCCAGGAAGTCCCTCTTTTTGAGTGCGGTGTGCGCAGGTGCATTGTCGTGGTGGAGCAGTAGCCCGCGGAGCCCTGTGTTTGGTCGCTTGTTGCTTATAACAGAGAAAACTTCTGGCAAACATTTGGTAGTATACCATTCGGCATTAATGCTTCTTTGATCCCGTAAGGGAATTGATACCAAGTGGCCAGTCAAATTAAAAAAGCTAGCGATCAAAATCTTACCCCCGCTTCTAGATCGCTTCACTTTGGTAGGCGTTGGCTCATTTTGAAACACCCAAACAGTCGACTGGCGCTTGGTTTCTGGGTCGTATTGATAAATCCAGGACTCATCACCTGTAACGATGTCGTAAACACGCCGAGACGAGCCTGCTTCAAATTTGTTAAGCATATCACGGCACCATTCCACCCGGGCCTGCTTCTGAGCATCGGTGAGGTTGTGCGGCACCCAGCGTGATACTATCCTCCTCACGCGAAGATGGCTGTGTAGAATACTAGTGAACGCTTCCCGATCCAATCTTCAATATGTGTTGAATCTCCTGATATGTAATTCGCCTATTGTCTTGGATTAAATTTTTCACTGCTAGCACGTTTTCTTCGGTAACAGCCGTCAAAGGGCGACCGCTTCTTTCGTCATCCCCCAAAGTTGGTCGACCGCGCTTGAATTCGTTATACCAACGATACACGGTTGCCTTGGAAGGGCCTTCATCCATGAATGCCATTTGAAGTCTATCGTACGATTCATCCGGTTTCAGGCGACACTTGAAATCGTATAAAATCATAGCTCTAAAATGTTCCCGGCGCAGATCCATATTTCAGTGAGACACAATACTTTGAATTAACTCGCAAAAAATGTGGAGGGAAATTTTGAAATTGGAACTTACTTATTTTTACTTATAAATAATCATATTTTCGAAAAACATTATAACTGGCCAGTCTCCCATATATAAAAACTTTTTTTCGCAATACTTTCTGAGGGGCCTGGTATTTATGCTTATAGCTGTTTTCAGGTTTCGCTTCGGAGTATCGTATTTATTTCGCAGAAACTGAATTGATTGATTCCATGTTGTCGACCAAAGGGCACTATAGGACAATCTCGCTCTACCCTTATAAAAAGCTAGGGCCGCCACTGGGACGCAGCAATGTGTTTAGTGTGCCGAAGGCTTTAAATGCTTAAAAAATACTTCTCTTCTAAAGGTTACGTGACTAGGACATGCACATTTTATTATTTTTACTCATTAACGCAACAGGGCGCAAATCTAAAGATATAAATAATTATAATGAAACAAGTTTAACCGGATTACACCGCGTATATTATTTAAATTGGTTTTCCTGACGTTTCGAAAACTTTGCAGCGTTTGTGGTCGCTGGAAGGCTAAGATGACACGCGTCTTTATAGATTTAAAAAAAAAAAACTATCTACCGTAGCTAAAAAATGGTACCTACGCGTAGGTACCATTTTTTATTTTATAAATTAAAATTGGTCGATGCATGCAGTTGTCACTCAGTGTTATTACGTTTTACAGTGTAGTGTGCTGTTTGGGGACTTGATAATTTTTAGAACTGGGTTTTTGGAACCAGTTGGTAGCTAGCCGTCTTCTCTATTAAAATTAGGACGTTTTTAATTTCAATAGCTTCACGAAAGTCACGAAGCATTCATATCGGTACATATTGGTTTTCCTTCGCCAGGACTTGTGGTTTATCAAATCGAAAAAAAATAGTTTGGTTTGTCTAGGGCACGTTCACACACTGCAGACTTTGTGGAGAGTCGGTTCTTGCTTCAGCTATAATGTACTGTAATTCTAGTGGCTATATTACGCTTTGTTTGCTCTATGTATGATAACCCACAATTACAATCAATTTTGTAGACCCCTTCATCTTGTAAGGGAATGTGACACTTCACCAGTCTGTCAGCTGATCTTTCTTTGTGGCTTGAAGTAGGTTTTGATTTCTATCGCTTCAAGATATGACTAGGGGGACTAGTACGAGTTTGACACTTACGAATACTTAAATAGTTTTCGTCGACTTTCATTCATAAATCAGTAGCGCCCCTGGCAGATACAAGGAAGAACTACTGATTTATGAATGAAAGTCGACGAAAACTATGAAAGTATTCGTAAGTGTCAAACTCGTACTAGGCCCCCAGTAGGCCAATTCACGTAACTAAAGAAGTACATTTGCAGTTAAGTTTCGATCGTTGATTTCTATCACTTCAAGATATGACCAGTAGGAGGTTTTGATTTCTATCGCTTCAAGATATGACCAGTAGGAGGTTTTGATTTCTATCGCTTCTTGATATAACCAGTAGGCCAGTTCACGTAACTAAAGAAGTGCATTTGCAGTTAAGTTTCGATCGTTGATTTCTATCGCTTCAAGATATGACCAGTAGGAGGTTTCGATTTCTATCGCTTCAAGATACGACCAGTAGGCCAATTCACTTAATTAAAGTGCAGTAGCAGTTAAGTTTCGATCGTTGATTTCTATCGCTTCAAGATATGACCAGTAGGAGGTTTTGATTTCTATCGCTTCAAGATATGACCAGTGGGAGGTTATGATTTCTATCGCTTCAAGATACGACCAGTAGGCCAATTCACGTAACTAAAGTGCAGTAGCAGTTAAGTTTCGATCGTTGATTTCTATCGCTTCAAGATATGACCAGTAGGAGGTTTTGATTTCTATCGCTTCAAGATACGACCAGTAGGCCAATTCACGTAATTAAAGTGCAGTAGCAGTTAAGTTTCGATCGTTGATTTCTATCGCTTCAAGATATGACCAGTAGGAGGTTTTGATTTCTATCGCTTCAAGATATGACCAGTAGGAGGTTTTGATTTCTATCGCTTCAAGATATGACCAGTGGGAGGTTTTGATTTCTATCGCTTCAAGATACGACCAGTAGGCCAATTCACGTAACTAAAGTGCAGTAGCAGTTAAGTTTCGATCGTTGATTTCTATCGCTTCAAGATATGACCAGTAGGAGGTTTTGATTTCTATCGCTTCAAGATACGACCAGTAGGCCAATTCACGTAATTAAAGTGCAGTAGCAGTTAAGTTTCGATCGTTGATTTCTATCGCTTCAAGATATGACCAGTAGGAGGTTTTGATTTCTATCGCTTCAAGATATGACCAGTGGGAGGTTTTGATTTCTATCGCTTCAAGATACGACCAGTAGGCCAATTCACGTAACTAAAGTGCAGTAGCAGTTAAGTTTCGATCGTTGATTTCTATCGCTTCAAGATATGACCAGTAGGAGGTTTTGATTTCTATCGCTTCAAGATATGACCAGTAGGAGGTTTCGATTTCTATCGCTTCAAGATACGACCAGTAGGCCAATTCACGTAATTAAAGTGCAGTAGCAGTTAAGTTTCGATCGTTGATTTCTATCGCTTCAAGATATGACCAGTAGGAGGTTTTGATTTCTATCGCTTCAAGTACCAGTAGGCCAATCCGGTAGTTGACTACAGTCAAAAATTTCCAAAAAATTTATATTATTTAAAAGAAGGTACAGAAAGGACAACATTTTAGAAAGAATAAACAAAATCCATAAAAAAATTGGAGAGATATACGCTTTTAAAGTTTATGGAAGGGGCATTTTCTGTCCTTGTCGTGCGAAACGGACATTGTTTAGAGAGATGTCAAGTTACTATGAAGGTTTTGAACAGTGACGTCATTCTTCAATAGTGCTTTCTCTGTCTAGTGAACTAATTTAAATCGCTTATAACTTGGAAATTTTATTAAATATTTTATTGGTTTTTTCACTGTTGTTTATTTTTTTGAAAAAGTCTTGAGATTTCTGATAAAAACTAATTTATAAAAAATTATCACCTTCCCTATTCACGTAACTAAAGAAGTGCAGTTGTAGTTAAGTTTCGATCAAAACAACGCTTTCCGTATTCTCTTATCAACGGCGATTGCTGTCAGAAACGAACTGCAGCGTCACTGCAACTTGATCGGCGCCTCATGAAATTACGTGAATTAGGGCCCAGTTCTGTCGGTGCTATGCTTGGAGTTTCTTTGAAGGATAAAATCCGTAACGAGATTATCCGGAGAAGAACCGGAGTGACCGACATAGCTTGTAGGATCAGTAAGCTGAAGTGGCAGTGGGCTGGCCATGTCTGTCGAAGCACCGATGGCCGCTGGAGCAAACGAGTCCTTGAGTGGAGACCGCGAATCTGCAAACGCTGCGTAGGGCGCCCCCCCGCCAGGTGGACCGACGACCTAAAGAACGTGGCTGAGGGGACTGGATGCGAAAGGCAGAGGAGCGAGTGTTGTGGCGCAACTTGGGAGAGGCCTATGTCCAGCAGTGGACTGCGATAAGCTGAGTTGATCTGTCGGTGACCCCTTTGATGAATGGTAGAATAGCAGGTCGACGATATACTGTGCTGGGTTTCCGGTATGTAATCCAGTTAAACTTGTTTTATTATAATGTGTAGTGATCGCGAAAACCTAAGAAATTATTATATAAATAATTGTTATAAGACAAATTCGCTCACGAGCAGGATTCGAAGCTGTGACTTCAAGATCAGGGGCCTTACTCCCGACTGAATCGAGTTCAGTATCAATCGAATATGAATTCGAGTTAGTGTCAATTCGTACTGCATTTCTTTAGGAATTGACATTAGCTTGATTTGGTTCAGAGCTCGAAACAGGAGTAAGGCCCTAGCACGAACAATTTTGACGTATCGAAACGTTAATGTAAGCGTTTTTTGAATAAAAAATACAACAGTTCTCTTACATTTTGGTTTAATTTTATGCATAATGCAGACTTTGTATCATACAAAGATATAGCTAAAAGCTCTAAGTTAAAAGAATATTTTGTATCAAATGAGTATTTGAGATCCAAAATTCACTTACATTTCGATACGCCAGAATCGTGCACGAATCGGCACAACTGTTGCTTTGACTGCTAAGCTACAATGAAAACAGCTTATGGCTTGTGGTATCGAATTAAACTTCCACTTAGAATTTTTCTTCCCACAATTTATATCTTTAGGACTTGCAAGTTTCTAACTACCTTGTTGGGTGGCTGGCTTGACTTGTTTGTGGAGTCTAGAGATTAAAACGAAGACTTTTCATTAGATTTTCTACAAATTCACTATTTTACGCAGTTTCGTTATTATGTAAAATGTAGGTAAGCTAAAGTATAATAGTCTCCACTTAGATAAATAAACACGACATAGCGAAACGTCATATAGAAATTATATAAGACATGTTCCCATTTTAGTTACACTTGTAGTTCGACAGCAGTGCGACGATGACATACTTTTTAGCCAAAGCACGTTTTTAGCAGCGTCTGACCTATTATATATCTTGGTCTTATATTTGGGAATATATTTAGTAGCAAAACAAGGATTTAAAAAAATCTATCTACAGTACTACCACGATGTACAGTAACACTTGAATTAGAAAACCACTGCTTAAGAAAAAAAGGCGCTGTCAATGTGAAACTGTTGCCACTGACGTGCGGTCGACCGTACCTGCGTAGATGTCGTTTTTTGGTAGGCGCGAAAATATTTAATCCAATCATAACGTACCACATTTACCCGCGAAACATCTTTATCCGCTATTGGCTGTTCCGTACGCGGCGGACTTAATTTGTTAGGACTAAAATCTTCTATCTTTTTCTGATGTTTTTAGTTAGAAAGAGACATATCATCCTCCGAGCCTTTTCCCAATTATATTGGGGTTGGCTTCCAGTCTAGCCAGATGCGGCTGAACATCAGTATTTAACACGGAGCAACTGCCATCAGACCCCCGCAACCCAGTTACTGGGTAATACTGATATTCGGAGTTGTCAGACTTTGTTAGAAAGAGACATAGTGGGATTAAATTAGTTTAGTGCCGTGAGCAAGAGAATCGGCACACATTGTTGATGTAACTTACAAAAGTGTTCGTACTGTAACTACCAGTACCAGCCCAGCCTCTAGATAACTTGTCAATCAGCTATCATCAGATGAGTAATCGTCAAACTGTCCTTCTACCTCTAGCACTACTTGAGGATTACACATTTTCTCATATTTCACAAGTTCCACTATTGAAACGGGATGTGCGTCCATGGGACAGAAGTTGCCTTCTGCCATTTTCCTTTTGACGAAGTGGAGCCATGGCGAGCGAGGCGGTGTTACAGTCTTGTAGTAGTGGGGGATCCAATAGTCATCAGAGTCCCAATCTTCGGGAGAACTGGCCCGGCTATTTGGCTGCTCTGAAAGTATTTTAAATATTTTTTATTTTTGTCGCCAACTATTCTTATCTGATTGTCTTTGAGATGAATCACCGATCATACGATTCGATGTGAAAACCGTTTTTAGAGGCAACATTCCATCATATGATACATGCTAAAATTTTAATGATTTTTTTCCCGAAAAGGGGTCATTATGAACAACTTTCAACTGCAGCTCATTTTCGTACAAAACCCTATTTTCATTACTTAAAAAAAAAAAAAATAACCCACACCTATTTTTAGGGGGCTTGTTTTTGGCTTCTTTATTGTATAAACTCTTAGCAGAAAAAATAAAACCGGCCAAGAGCATGTCGGGCCATGCTCAGTATTATAGGGTTCCTTAAGTAGGTGTAATTACAAACGAATCAAATCGAATATTAATCATGGCTATTTTAGTTTTTGCAATAATCGGCAGCATTCGCGACTCAGAGCGTGTTGTTAGTAGCGCCATCTAGCGATAAATTCAAGAAGCCAAATTTAAGACGTTTGTCATTTCAAAGTTACTTTTTGTGATTTTTTCAAATAGAAAGTAGCTAAAGGAGCATTATTTGCTATGATAATTTTTCTCTAAGGTCAATGACCTTTGAACTAGGACGTTTTAAGTATTTTTCAGTTTTCTCTCTATAACTCAAAAAATTATAATCACATTATACTCGAAATAATTTTAAAAGAGAGTTTTCACAAAGGTCTATCAATGTGGAAGATTATAAGTTTCTACGTTGCATAGTTTAGAAATGGCAGGGGGGGGGGACACATTGCAAGCCACTTTGGCGGGCTATATTTCGCAGATGGTACACCTGATAAAAAAGTGGTGTATGAAACATTACCTTCATTTTAGTAGACCTATTCAATGATACCCCACACGATGAGGTGCAGTGAAAAAAAATATTTTTTCCCCATTTCACATGTATGGGCGCCACCCCTAAAGAACGTAAAAACTATTTTTTTATTCTTTTTAAATTGAGATCTATATGCAGACTATTTTTTAACAAAATTTCATTTACTTATGTTTATAACTGTAGAAGTTATTAAGCTGTAAAGGATTAGGACAGACGGACAGACGGACAGACGGACGGACATGACGAAACTATAAGGGTTCCTTGTAGGACTTCGGAACCCTAAAAAAGCCCACGACAATACCAATTATTTTTTTCACAGCTTAACTTCCGATTCCTCCAGGTGCAGGCTACCAGATCGACGGGTTCCGCAAAAGGGTCTTTCAGGCTAGTAATTATATGAGTTTCATCGACAGTAAAGTTACCTAGCCGTGCAACTAGAGCCTGATTGACCTGAGCTTTTTGGTTATTAGCTCTTAATCCAATACCAACCTTGATTATTCACACCTCCTGAAGTTGTAGCACAAAACTCTTCATCATCAGTTAAACTAGTATCTGAACTGAATTCACTATCTTCTCTAAGCACCTCAAGTTTTCTGAAAAAGTTTTATAATTCTATTTATAAAATTGAATTTTCACTTAACAGCAAGATGTGACGTTAAATAACTATTATCATAAACTCATCATTATGTGAACAATCTACATACATGGATCATGTTGATTACTAGGGCGGCGTTCAGTATTATCGTCCGACTTCATCGGATGACACTCGGAGCATTCCTTGGGCATTCGTTTGTATAATCACTCTGAGTAACTGAACGTCCGAAGTACGATCCTGGCGTCGTCGGACGATAATACTGAACGCGGCCTAGAGGGCCCAAACATGTTCATAAAGAGACTCTCGATGGCATTCAATCACTGCTGTCCCAGAGCTTTAAGGTTAAAAGGCCTTGGTTTGCCTAAACATCGGATGACACATTTTCATTCAACGTTGTATACTTTAAATCATCACCAGCCAGCAGTTGGCTTTAGCAGTCCAATGCTCCACATAGGCCTCTCCAATAGCATGCCTAAGACCTTCATCTTTGGCCACTCTCATCCAGCTTCTACCAGGCATGTGAAGGTTGTCACTCCACTGAACCTGCGGGCCTTCCAAGCTACATCCGATTAGTGGTCTGTGCGCACTGGCGAGTGTTATGAAAACTTAAGTAGGTACATTATCATAACATACAACGTGTTATTGGAATAACTCAAAACCTCAGACACCCCAACTAATTTGTATTATAATAAATTGATATGGAAAGTAATTATTAATTTTCATTTATTATTGTAGAAGATATTGAACTAAGTTTACGGGACTTGTCGCGCACAATTAAATCAAAATATAACAAACATTTTGACTAACCTCGACGTTTCCGTTAAGTTGCATTGGCCGTGGTCATGAGCAGACTGAAGTATGTGCGTGTCATCGTCTTGAGCGTCGGGTGTTTTCTCGAACTACCCGCGGTTGGTTTTTCGTAACGTCGCTGTCCGTAACAAGATATGCTGAATCACGACACACAATGCTGACATTTTCGGCGGACATACATGTAGACATACCACGACCATATACGTTAGTACTATTAAATATTCTGTGCCACGACGCGAACACTTAGTACACCGTAAACTTAGTTCAATATGAGTGAAATTCGCGAAAGTTTAAAAACTTCTATTGTAGAAGATATTTGGAATTTTTGGTATCCCATGATAACCATAACCATAGTAACCATTTACTCTAATCTATTCATAGTGCTAGATTCATTATGTGCGAAGCTCTCGACGTTACTGTGTCGGGAGGTGAATAACCTTCTTGAAACAAATGTTACCCAAAAGTTTCCATCACTCTTTTTTACTGGGTTTCGCTCGCCTTTGCGCTCAGCGCCACGTCGTCGTATGAAACTTTTAGACTTGGCATGGTTTGAAAATATTTTTTTGGTAAAAATTAACCTATGATAAAAAAGTAGATGTGTTAAAGAGCATTACCTTTCCTCATGATTTGTTATTGCATAATATTTATATCATATTTACCTATACCTATATAATTTATATGTATTTATTTAGGTATCTATTGCTTCATTAGAATTAATTTTATGTTTCTTATCTTTTTACACACTGTTGTCTACATTTCTTACTTATTTCTCCTCTCGCAGAAATTTCATTGAAATAAGCAGTACCTTTGTACTAAATAATTTTTAATGCTGTCTCCTTTCATAAAATATGTTATTGTGTGTACATAAATTATAAATAAATAGTGTAATGGATTCTACTCTCGATTCAGAAAAAAACAGTTTCAGGTTTTGAGTTAATTCAATAACACTTTGTGTAAGATTTTTTTTTTAGAAACCTACCTGCCATTTACTCTGTCAGGGCACTTTATTCTCAATTTCTCTTTTTTCAGCAAATATACCTCATCATCAGGTTCTTCAAAGTAATTTTGAGCTAAATCAAGTTCTTCCAAATTGTTTACACTATCCAAGGCATCACACAAGTTATTGTTATACAGATCAAGGGTTTTCAAACTAGGTATTTCATTTAAAGTTCTAGGTAACATGCATAGTTCATTATTATCTAAAATAAGTCTCACTAATTTACTTAATTTACACAAATTGTCTGGTAGATACAGAAGCTTGTTGTATGATAATATACATGTGTGTAAATTCTCCAATTTGCTAAATTCGTTAGGTAAAATGCTGATGTTATTCAGTGATAAATCAAGTTCTTTTAAATTTTTATAAATATCTATGTTTGAATTGATGTGGTATAGCTGTATGTTGCTCAGATTCAGCCTTTCTACATCACAGCACTTGTCCAATCCTTCACATGGTACATGTTCCAAATAGTTCATTTTATTATGATCATAGTCTTTATTGCCTAAAATTATAACTTTTGCACGGCAGAGTGTTCCCAAAAGCTTTACATGTTTAGTTAGTTTACAGTTATGTACATCTATTTCGTTGACTAAACTTGTGTGTTGTAGCAACTCCTCAAAGTATCCTTTCGTAAAAGAATTGCATATATGCTCGTTGTTACTCAGGTTCAAATATACCATTTTTTTTGGTTTCTCTGCCCACACCCAAAAAGGTGGTCCTTCTAGACTATTATTAGATAAATTAAGGCTTTCTACATTATGGCAACAACTTGGTGTATCGTCGAAAAACACAATGAAGTTGAAGGAAAGGTCCAACGTCTTCAAATTGTCCAGATTCAACACTTTAGCAGGTACTTCAGTTAACTTGTTGTTAGATAATCTGAGATGAACTGTGTTCGGTGGCAGATCAAGGTCTTCACTAAAACTTGATATATTTCTATTACTTAAGTCCAGGTCGGTGATATTGTCCAGATATTCTATTGAATTTAACACAATATTTTTTACTAATCCGTTTTTTGAGCCTGTCTTTTTGTAACAGTTCTTTTGTTTATTTCCTACCATTTTGTATTTACAAGCACTATTGTTCTTTTATAAAATCAAATATATATATGAAACCGATTAACATACAGTACATATTTGCTTGATAAAGTTTTACTTTTAATTATAACCTCTCTCTGTCAAAACAAGTCAATGTGACAAAACAATACCAGTGCTCAATCTTAGAACAAATAATCGGGTACAACAGCTTTTACAACGCTGCAAAAAAACGTAGTACTTCGAATGCTTGTAGATAACAGGTAAGATGGTGGTTTTTAATTTAGTAGCATTATATTTGTTACTGTTACGGACTAAAAGTAATAGATGGCAGGTTTTACAAATTTAAGAAACGAGATATTGTAATAGTTTATTCAATATTCGATAGATGTCGCTACATGACCCCATATTGGATAATTGCTCCAAAGAGATTAAGATTTCATTTCACGAGATAATTGTACTGATTTTTCACCAAATATTACATTATTAAATAAGTATCAATTTCAGAGCAATTTTTGTTGTTTTTTGAATAATAAAGTATTCTACTTTATTGATTTTGACTGTTTGATTATAGTGCTAAAATTCGCAAGTCAGAAGTAAGTGTTGGTAGCAGTACGATCTTGCGGTCAGTTTTATAAACGCAGGACATGGTTCGATACTCAAGAAATGCTTCTCTTTTTGCATTTTTTATTTTTAGTTCAGATGATGTACTAACAGTAGTATCGCACTAAAAGTATCAGATGGCGCTAGTAATCGGTTACCTGTTTTGTGGTTAAAGATTGGTCTCTATTTCAGTATTATTACAATGTACTCTGTGATACATACAAAACATATTACAGTACTCTGTGACAAAACCACAGACGTACTAGAGATGCTACGCACAAAACTAAAGTATAAATTGACATTAGGGTAGAGATGCACGATCCGATACGATACCTTACAGTATTGATACAACAGGATACGATACTCCGATATTTTGGATCGATATTAACGAATACGATACACGCTTTAATCGATATAAAGATACCAGTATCGGAATTGATGGATCGTATCACATTGTCATAAATAAATGACCAGTCGATTAAAATATCATAGTTGTTTATTAAATAAAATATTTATCTTGACAAATCATTAATTTTGTTTATTTTTTTCGTTTTTGCTTATACATATGATCGTAAATGGTGAAAGTTTTTTATGATTTGTACATAGAAGAAGTTTTATTATTACGAGTCCCCCGGGTGCCTTTTGAATGTTGACAGATTACGATACGATACGATTTGATATTTGGTGGATGGGATCGAAGCTATTCGATACGATCCTAGTATCGTATCGCATCGATGCGATCCGGATCGATTTAAAGTATCGATACAAATACAAGTATCGGGCATCCCTAATTGACATTGACATTCAGGGTTGCTAGAGTTTCTGAATTTTCCCCATATTCATATATTTTTTCCCCCAAAATGATGTATCGCAACTTTTTTCCCCATTTTTATTTCAAACAGTATATTTAAATATTACAAATAGAAAAATACAAGACTATAATTATTAAAAAAATTGCTATAATACCTAACTAGTACATACAAGTGAGCTAAGTTGGCTGTTATACTCGCGGCTGGATTGCAGCCTAAGCCAAAGTCGAGGGCGACGAGGAGAGCCGAGAGTTATTGACCGCGGTGTTCCTCTAACAACCTATGGTCGGGGGCGCAGGATAGCTTCTGCATTTGCCATCACCCCTGACTGGCCCCGGCTCGCCATGAGCAGGCGAGCCCCTTCCCCCTCCCCTTGTGGCCTAACACCGCTCGCAGGCCCTTAATATTTTATAGAGGTTTTCTTCCTCGCTGTCCGTGAAGCCAAGACAAAACCCTCGGTCCCTAAAGGAGGCGCGAAAACACAACATTAAAATGTGGTACAGCGGATGGCAGTGGATGGATGGTGGTGGATGGAGGAGGCAGTAGCTGCTTGTTTGCTTAAAAATACTACGATCATTTATCTCCCAATCTTGGTGATTATAGCTCTACCGTAGATCGCTCTAATAAAAGTCAAGAGACGTAGAGGCTCTACGTCTCTTGACTTTTATTAGAGCGAGCGAGCGATTTTTACGAGATCGTTGGGAAGAACCGGCAAGAAACTCCATGAGGAAACGTTTGCCCTGCTCCTTAATCCGCTACTGAAACTAATAGGTACTGATGTGATGATATGAATTAAAGCTTCATGAAAGTCAAAGCGCGAGGTCCTCCGCAACTCCGCTCTGGGGCGCGAGGCCGTGGACGGTCCCCTACACCCAGGCGCAGTTCCAGCCCAAGATTTTGGGGGGGGGTCAACTTGGCTTACGTACACTTCGATCAATAATAGTACTATTTTTCGAAGTACGTACAGTACAGTTTCAAGGTCCAAATTTTTTATTTTTATTTATGCAAAGACAAGGTAAAGTTTGAAGTTAGTTTATTATGTAACAGAATAGTTACTTACAAAATGAACGTCAGTAAAGAGGAAACGAACGTTGGATACAAACGCGAGCGAAGCGAGCGCGAATTTTTAATATTTATGCGAAAAGTTGACTTCAATTTAATTGTATTTTTTGGAGTTGTAGGTAATGTACGTTAATGAAGAAGAGCGAGCGTGAATTATTTTTTTTACCGCCAAAGCACAGAATATCTAATGCCAAAGCTTCAATCGCTTGCGCCTTTGATATAGTGTCCGATCGCAACAGCAGGGTCATGTAAAGTAGCGCAAACCGTTCAACAAAATGATCTAGGTACCCCCCTCCCCGTCCCCTCATGAACTCTATGCCTTTGCCAAGGTGGAACTTCTGCAAAGCTAAATGGGATAAATTTCAAGAGAAACTAGACCATGACTTAGCGAATACTTGTCTTGAACCTAACGCTGCAAATTATGGTAACTTTTGCAACCTCATCATTAAAGCAGCAAAGTTAAGTATTCCTAGAGGGTTTAGGAAAGAATATATTCCCGGCTGGAGCCCCGACAGTGAGGAGCTTTATAAGGAGTACCAAGACACTGAAGATCATAACGTAGGTGCCAAACTTCTCCAATCCTTAGACCAAAATAGGAAAGAAAAGTGGAAAACTACAATGGAAAACATGGACTTTAAACGATCCAGTAGAAAGGCGTGGAAAATGCTCAGCAGCCTTTCCGGAAAACAGCACTCCCAAAAATCCTATAATACGATATGCCCTGACGCCATTGCTTCCCGAATGGTGGACGTCACTCGAGCAAAACGCGATATTGTTTTTACCAGAAAAATCAAGAAGGAACTGAGGCGGCTCAGGGATCTCTCAGCAACAAATCAACACCTGTCTAGACCTTTTGAAATTGGTGAAATTATTAAGGGTATACAATTTTTAAAAAACCATAAGGCTGCGGGCTTAGACAACGTATTTAATGAATTTATTAAGAATATGGGACCCCTCAGCATTAGTTGGTTAACTGAACTGTTTACAGACATACTTCAGAATAAAAGCATACCTAAACTATTTAAACAAGCAAAAGTTGTGGCCATACTGAAACCTGGTAAGTCAGAACAACTACCTGAAAATTTTAGACCCATTTCTCTCCTTAGTTGCACATATAAACTGCTAGAACGTGTTCTTCTCGCTAGAATAGAGCCTTACATCGAAGCAGTCACGCCTCCCGAGCAGGCCGGATTTAGAAAGGGTAGAAATTGTACCGACCAAGTTCTTGCGTTAACCAGTCATATTGAAACTGGCTTCCAAAACCAAATGAAAACTACTGCTGTATTTATTGACCTGACAGCTGCTTACGAAACTG
This sequence comes from Asteroscopus sphinx, assembly GCA_949699075.1. Classification (NCBI taxonomy): domain Eukaryota; kingdom Metazoa; phylum Arthropoda; class Insecta; order Lepidoptera; family Noctuidae; genus Asteroscopus; species Asteroscopus sphinx. The sequence goes on along the minus strand of OX453010.1, from coordinate 25,067,623 downwards.
TATGGAGAGAAGGCTTGATTATAATAATAATAATATAAATTTATTGATACAAAAAACCTTAAAGAATTCTTAAGACTAGAATACATTGATTTTTATAGTTAAAGGTCACACGAATAGAGTAAACCCTGACTCCTAAACTAGGTGGACCTGTGACTTAGGAGTCAGTGTTCTGCTGTCACTGTGATAGCAAAAACCTTTATTAGGTGTGTTCTTACAGTATCCAAAGCAAATAATTGATTTCCTAGGTTTTTAAGTACCTACAATAATATTAACAAGGAATTATAAAAGAAAAGTGGTTTATATATATGCTAGGGCGCGTGTGTGTATGTGATAGTGGGGGTGTGTGTGAAGAGTGTGTATGATGTATGTGTGTGCTATAGATTGTCTGTATGTTTGCGTATGTTTGTTTTTATTTTTTAGGACTGTTTATTATAGTGTTGTGCTATATTCGTGTAACAATTAAAATTGAAAAATGATAAATAACAGAACAGCAAGCAACTACTGTGGAATATTAAGCAGATCTTCTGTCTGGTCATAGTCCAGATCTTGCAGCCACCCTTGTACTTTAATCTTAACTTCATGGGGGTTTAACCCAGCTATATGAAGCATTTTGCAAAGTTTTCTGTACATTAATATGCTTTTAACGTAAAACTGCCGAGCGGCGAATGATGTTCTATGGATTATTATTGGGTACGTAATTCTTCCCCTGCGCTTAGTTGGGTCTGATGGGATAATTTGCGTATGTATTCTAAGAACCGCACGGAGCACAAAGAGTTGTCTCACAGTCAGTAATTTACAGTCCGCATATAGTTCTGTTGTGGGAAATCTATATGGTCTACCAAGCATTACCTTGGTAGACCATATAGATTTACAGATTTACAAAGTCTTGTCTGTAATTCCTAGCAGAGAAATTGCAAATTTAATCTCAAACATGCTAAGTGAACGTTACTTTGAAGTTTTCTTAGGAAGCCAAAAAAGCCGCAAAAGAAAACTTAATAATGGCCTCCCACAAGGCTCAGTGCTAGCCCCGCAACTATTCAACCTCTACACATATGATCTCCCACCAACCGAGGGTACTAAGTTCATTTACGCTGACGATATCGCTCTGGCCACACAAAGCAGAGATTTCTTGACTGGATCGCATGTTTTGACACACGACCTCAAGGCCTTGGCAACATATTTTAAATGTTGGCGATTAACTCCAAGCACTAGCAAAACAGAAGTCTCCTGCTTCCATCTCAACAACCAAATGGCCAGCTACCACCCCACTATAACTTTCAACGGGCAAGTACTCAAGTTCAATGCATTTCCTAAGTACTTGGGAGTAACACTGGACCGATCTCTGACATACAAAGAGCATCTCGACAACGTTTCACAAAAAGTTTCCACACGAAACAACATCTTGCATAAATTATGTGGCACTTCATGGGGAGCATCGGCCGATTGCTTGCGCACGTCTGGCATCGCGCTCACTTACTCAGCAGCGGAATACTGTGCACCAGTGTGGCTAAATAGCGCACATGCGTGCAAAGTAGACACAAAACTTAACGATACAATGCGTTGCATCTCTGGCACCATCAAGTCAACTCCAGCGCACTGGCTCCCGGTTCTTTGTCACATTGCTCCTCCACACCTACGTAGAAGCCACGCGCTCCAAAGAGAAGCCGCTAAGATCTATGAGAACCCTAATTTGCCTATTTTTCACTACCTTGCACACCCTCCACCATACCGACTTAAATCTCGCCATCCACCATACCTAACGGCACGAAATCTGTCAGAATTTGACATCATGGAAAGTTGGAAGACTGAGTGGGCTAACGCAACGTTTGGTTCGGGCGTGCAAACCATAAACCCCACTGCAAAGTTGCCTGGCTTTGGCTTACCCCGACATTTGTGGTGCCGATTAAACAGACTGAGAACGGGACACGGAAGATGTAATTACCTCAAATATAAGTGGGGATGGAGCAACTCCAGCCTCTGTGAGTGCGGCGAAGAGGACCAGACTGTGGACCATATAATCCAACGATGTCCTTTATTGTCGTACCCTGGCTCTCCAGAGGATCTTTTCACCCTTACACCTGACGCCACCATATGGTTAAAGAATCTCAATTTGTCATTGTGAATAAAATAATATAGATGTATAGATAGCCTATAAAGATGCCATACGATTAAATAAATAAATCTAGGTACTGCCGTCGTATGTGTATTATTTGTCATTAAACTGGAAATATCATTCATACTTTATTTTGAGCAAAATAATACCTATGCTGTAAATTGAACTTCAATACACAAACAAAATTCTAAAATAATGTTAGGATTTTATTTACGTACGAGTAGATGTCGTGTGATGTCGTGTTTGAGTAAGTAGGTAGTACTTACCTAGTTTTGATTTTATTGTTTACTTTTGAACGTATAAGCAGTAAGTTAATAGTTTATTTTTTTAAATTGTCTATTTTAGGAGATTTGTCAATATGACGTGTACGATTTTGGGGGGGGTCACCCTACGACCCCCCTCTAGAACCGCCACTGCCTACACCGCCCAAGTCTTGCGTCGTTTCTGAAACTATATTTTTTTTAACAATAGTAAATATTTATTTCTCAATTACAAACGTTTAAAATAATTAAAGTAAAAAACAGTCCTTAGGTTACAATTCCTTTCTTTCTATTTCAAATGAATATGTAAATCTTTAACTAAAAATATACGGTGCCCATTATTCCTGGTTTCGAGACTTTCGTTCGTAAAATATTTAGTTACAGACTTGGATTGGATATTTTCTCTGTCTATAGAGTCGGTTAATTTCTATTACCTACCTACATTACATCATAGGATTTAAAGTCCAAAACGTTCCTGTTCAATTATCTTTTTGGTTTATAGACTCTAACGCAGTTAAATAAATTGATAACAGTTTTCATAAGCGTATTAGTCTTTATAAAAAATGTTCCAAAGTAGCCATTCTGAAAAATAATCAAGTAGGTGGTAGGTACCTACTAGGGCTTCGATTCCGAGATTCCGAGATCTCGAAATATCGGAATCTCGCTACATTTTCTACGTATTTATAATATCGGTATTAGAGAGTAAAATATCGGAATTCCGATATTTCCATATTTTCCAGAAAATTTATGAGAAACATAAAAAAATCCGAGAGCTATTTATTGTTTAATACGAAGTACCCCGTACCGCTAATAGACAAAGAATTTAGCTATTTGGTTTAATCAAAGACTAATGGTGTGCCTCGAACGGAGACCTTACAACAAACTTTTTAATTTGTAATGTATTTTCCATTCATAAATCTTATATTTGTTGAATATTGATCCTTGGCAGAGTTAGAAGACTAGCTAGAAAGTGCTAGTGAGAAAATGCTTTTGCTTTTATTGCTTACAAAGTTCTTTTCACTTATTAATGACAATTTTCTGAGCCATGTCTACAAGCTGTTTTCGAGAGTCATTACGAACCGTCTTTCGCGTAGGTTTGACGACTTCCAGCCTCCCGAACAAGCCAGCTTCCGAAAAGGCCTTAGCACCGTAGACCACATACATACACTGCGGCTGGTTATACATAAGACTGAAGAGTATAACGTGCCTCTTTGTTTAGCGTTTGTGGACTACGATAAAGTCATCGATTCTACCGAGACTTGGTCTGTACTACAGTCTCTTCAACGGTGCCAGATTGACTATCGGTACATCAAAGTGTGTTTGTATGAAAACGATTACAGGACCAAGCCTCAAAATCTATCCTTCTGCAGCGAAGTGTGAGACAGGGAGATTTGATCTCTCCGAAACTGTTCACTGCTGCATTGGAGGATGTCTTCAGGTTTCTGGACTGGAAACGGCTAGGCATTAACATAAACGGCAAGTATATCACTCACCTTCGGTTTGCCGACAACTTATAGTCATAGCTGAGATCAGAGAGGACCTCATACAAAGCTCGATGACCTCAGTAGAGCTTCCGATAGAGTGGAAATATGGACAAGACAAAGGTTATGTCGAATTCCCAATTTCCCATTTCCGTAAATATCGGAAAATCTACACTCGAAGTTGTTGACGATTATGTATAGGTACCTAGTACTTTGACTAATCAAAGACCTAGGACAAACTGTCCAGTTAGGTAGGTCCAACCTAGGTTTGGTAGGTCGACTCGGTAGGGCAGCGTTCGGGAAGCTACGCAATATCTTCTGGTCCAAACACTGCAGTGTCTCAAGAAGAAAGTCTGTGACCAGTGTGTGTTGCCAGTAATTACTTACGGTACTGAAATGTGTTTGCTCACAATGGGCCTGATAAGAAGGCTCAAAGTCACTCAAAGGGCAATGGAGAGGGCTATGCTCGGAGCGTTCCTGCGTGACTTAATCAGAAATGAGGAGATTCGCAAGAGAACGAAAGTAACCGACAAAGCCCGAAGAATTGCCAAACTTAAGTGGCAGTCAGCGGGGCACATTGCTCACAGAACGGATAGCCGATGGGGCAGTAAAGTTCTGGAGTGGCGATCACGTACTGGAAGGCGCAGCGTAGGTAGGCCCCCCACAAGGTGCACCAACGACCTGGTGAAGGTCGCGGAAATCCGTTGGATTCAGAAAGCGCAGTTCCGGTCGTTGTGGTGATGCTTTGGGGAGGCCCATGTCCAGCAGTGGAGGTTTTTCGGCTGAAATGATGATGATGACATATTCGATTAGCACTTGCTTTAACGGTGAAGGAAAACATTGTGAGGAAACCTGCACACCAGAGAGTGCTCCAAACAGTTCTCAATGGTGTGTGTAGTCCGCCAACTCGCACTAGGCCAGCGTGGCGGACTAAAGCCATAGCCTTCTCGTATCGAGAAGAGGCCCGTGCCCAGTAGTGGGACATTAATGGGCTGGTTATGTATATATGTATGTATGATGATGATGACAGGCTGTACATGTTTATAAGATCATAAAGACCCATTAGTTTTCAAAAGCAACACTTTTGGCATAATCTCCACTTTTTACTCTACAAACAAGATTAGGTTTTCATTTTAAATCAAGTCCTAGTAGTATTTAAAAATATTGTGTCTCAATATCGGAATCTCGGAATTCCGATATTTTGAGGTCAATATCGGGTCCAATTCCGATATTGGAAAATAGGCGATATTGAGAAGCCCTAGTACCTACTTATATGGAACCGTTGATGCCTTATCGAATTCAAACATGCTCCGCTTTCGTAATAAAATTGTAACTATTACCACTACGTATGCGGTATACGCATAACACAATGGTATTATGCTAGTAATACAAGTTTTTCATAATTTACAAACACGACTTGATGTAACAATTTATATTGTTGCTACGGTTAGGCATAAAGTGTAAAATTTCTCCCTTGGCAGCAATGTTTTGTAAATACGTCTTAGCCGAAAATTCACATGTTTTTACTCTCTTTACACTAGCCGTGGACGCAAGTGGTCGCGTTAGGACTTAGAATGATTTTTAAAAGATATTTTTTTGTTAAGTTAGTTTTTACAATGTTATTCGTTACCTTTGTCCATGGTGCAAAAAATTCTGATGAATTTAATAGCGGTAGTAACAATAATAAGCCAGAAATAGCAAGGCAAGGGAAAACAAAAAAAGCTAAAATGAGTAAGTAAATCTGTATAGAAATAGCCGTGGCTAGCATCAGCATGAAAGTTCAGTCTCATCACATGAGACTTTTCATCTTCATGTCTCAGTTTGGAGAACCGACTTGCGGTACCATTTATGCAACGGCCTAGGTGGTATTGCAGTTGTTATGGGCAAAGGTAACCGCTTAACATCAGGTGGGCCTTTAGCTCGTTTCGCCATCCTATACTATAAAAAAAAAGTTCGCAGTATGGACAGGGCTGAAAAGTTCTTTACTTGCAATAAAATCATCCAAATTCGTCCAGCAATTACAGCGAAAATGGGCGTGAATATGGCCCATAATATATAATCACACAATTGACGTTATTATATTCTATTAGATGAAAAAAGGGTAAGTGGACAAAGGTGTTATCTGTCAAAATAAAAAATATGACTTTTTAGCATGAACATAGGTTTTAACTGATAATTCAAACGCTCATTACTCGTTTAGAAATATTTGCTAGTTAACACCTTTGTCCACTTAGCCCTTTAATTATTTACAAACTTAAGTAACATAAATTATTTCTAAATAAAAAAAAACCCTAAAATTAAACTAAAGATAAAGCTAAAAACTAAAGAAGAGCATCAAAATATTCCTCTGTATCGCAGTCAACTGGTAACGTGCCCAGAAGACTGGCAGCATTGCCGCGGGTTGTATGGCAATGCTTATTCTTTGACTAAAGTAAAGGCCAGTATTCAGGTCACGTGAAGTGACCGACCGCCTGGAAATATACCTAAATAAAAGTTGAGCATTTTTACAAATTAAATCTTACAATTAATTTTATTACATTCTAGCACAGAAAACAGCTACCGGCACGTTGTCAAACGTGATAACTCAGATACAGAACCTTCCCACTATGGACCTCGGCAGGAAGTTCCGGACGCCATGCAAAACTGGTAATCGATGTGGAAAGGTATATTTTATATTATTTCTATTAAATTCTATTTTAGACATTCTCTACTCTTCTTCATTAAAATTGTTTCTAGGAGAACAATGTGTGCCATTGCTTGGATTTCGTTGATTAAAGTTGCTAATCCCAATTTACCTATGCTGTGCTCCGTTTCTTTTTAGTCCAATTTATTATCCACTATGGCGGTCTAAAATCCGGCTACAAAATCGTATCGGGAGATGGGTATAGTTCCAGGCACGAGACGTGAGCACAAATTGTACCAGCGTAGTAGTCTCTGTCGTCACTGTATTCTAGTATTCCGTTTTCTACATATATTCAATTATGCATTATCATTTAATTAAGCCAATGCAAGTGCCTGTTTCTGATTTGTTGTACTGTGAACAGAGATTCGACCACTTACGCAGTGGAATCTGTGCTCACGACTCGTGCTAACTATAACAGCTTTTGAATACATCGACCCCTCAAACTTACTGGTATCAATACCAGGATAAAGAAGCCCCAGTCCAACAACTAGGTTTTAAGAATCTGGGATCCCTAAGTAGATGTGTTAACATAAGACAGAAATCAATCCTCGTATAATATCAATAGCAGTTATGTCGCAACATGTAGACTGCAGGCCAGCCTCCCGAAAATAAAGAAGTACAGGAACAATGTATTTATTTCCTCAGGTGATCAAAAGGCTAATGGTGCCGAAACTGGCGCAGCTAGAGAACACGATAATGGGAATTATGAAGGACCTGGCGAAGTTACCGCCTGGCTCTAGACTTCCCGACAAGTTTACGAAGACGGAACCTATTAAATTGTTGCTGGACCAAAATTATAAGTGAGTGTGTGAGATTTAGTCATTTGTCTGTCGCTCAATCTAGTACTTAAGTAGACCACCCATAGTTTATGAAAAAAAAAAAAACATGGATTGTTTTGAGTAGATTGTCTAAAGATGTGATTAAAGCGACTTAAGAGTGATTGGCAGTAAGGTGTTAAAGGGCTTAAAAATCCCGACGTCTAAAATTGATCAAAACAATTGCTAGACAATATCTTATACCCAGGGGGCTTGGTCAAGGAGGGTATTATGTTTAGTAACCCTTTACTTCTGTAGTTTTCAAGAAGTATTCAGTACTGTAGTATTTGACACGCGTAATTTGCGTCTAACTTGCTTGTTACAATATTTAAATAAATATTCAATATTTTTTGGTATACCTAGATGCCTATCTGGCTATACAACTCTTCACCAACTTTTCATTTTTCAGAGAGGACGTATGCATGGACAAGCTGGAGTCATGTCTTAAAGAAGACAAGCGTCGCAAGCGCATCTTAAAAAAACTTTTCTTCAAGAAATACAATTCTCTTCGGCAAGATCTGATTGGCTACGGCGGAAGAAGACTTTGGGGCGGGGAAGGCAATCTGTTCTATAGGAAATAAATTGATGTTAATTGTAAAATTATATACTAACCTAAATATAATATATTTGCTGTTTTATTACGCAAATTTTGGAGATAATATTATGCATCACAATTATTAATTAATACAGCAGAGCGATGAACAATAAAAATTGTAACTTTAAAAACCTGTTATCTGTAACTAGTGCTGTCAAGAATTAATAGGCTCAAAACCTAGTATATCGGGACTGTTGAGAGGAATCCAGAACTAATGTTAAACATGGACAGGACATAATTATAAATATATTCAGTTTTTTCTATTCTTAATGCGTTTGACCATCTCACCTGATGTTAAGCGTTGGCGGTAGCGTTAGTTAGAAGTGAAAGAAAGAAAGAAAGTGGCTGGGAGGGACTGGATGCGGAAGGCAGAGGGTCGAGTGTTGCGGCGCAACTTGGGAGAGGCTTATGTCCAGCAGTGGACTGCGATAGGCTGAGTTGAGTTGATGAACTGATTTTGTATTTTGTATTTGTATACATTTCATGTCAAATTTCTATCTCTAGTAGAATAAATCGTGGATAGATAGGATATAAATTTTGGCCGTAGATTGTTCATGCTAGCGATCGATGGAAATTCATGTTAACAAGTGGACGCTTGTGGCTGTTTACGCATAACCATAGTTAAACCTGTGGTTAAACCATAAGGTCGCATTGTAACCATAGTACGTACTAGTACTTAGGATTCGTGCCAGCGCCAACAGCATCCTAATGAAGTTAGCTAGCAGGCTAGACTGTGTGTTTCTGAACCACTGTTGCAAGGTTTCAGCTGGACTTTGCGGTAGTAATCTTAGGAATGCAAAATATTCACCTGATGTTCATACTTACATAGTTTTTAAGTAATCTGTTACTAACCCTAGTCCATGTTACTTGATTAATGAGTTTAATTATTATTATTATCTCTCGACCAACGAAGGTTCGTAGTGGCAAGCAAGCCATGGCTTTGGTTTAAAGGAGGTTCATGTGCAGCGAAGGACTCTTTCTTCTATTAGCCTATGTTGGCTTCCAGTCTAACCAGCTACGCGATTCAGAACCACACGATAACCAGTTGTCGACCGGTTCGGTTTGTTATCTCGTTTCGTCTTATGATTCACGCAACGAGACAAAAACAGATGACAAACCGAATCGGTCGACAACTGACTATCGTGTGGTTCTGAATCGGGGAGCAGATGCGGCTGAATATCAATATTTTACAAGGAACGACTGCCATCAGACCCCCGCAACCCAGTTACTGGGCACTACCAATATTCTTTGGCGTAAAACAGATAGAAATGTTTTGTGGCACGGTCGTGGCCCGGGCGTCTACTTTATTGTCATTTTATACAAAGTATATTATAGAAACGTGGCGGTGGGGTGCCCCTTCAAGATACTTTGTCTTCACGCCATGCCACGTTCACGCCACATGCCACTGACTGACCCTCAGAATCAAAACAATAACCCCGTAACCGTTGTCATGGATATTCATATGACAACCGGGACCGAACTGTGGGACCGAAAGGGATGTGTAGTGAAACGGTCACCCATCCACGGACTAACCGCGGCTAGTGCAGCTTAACCTCGCAGATTTTGGAATCCACGTGGTTGTTACTAAGTCACGAGCCTCGTATGTGCAGCAATGGACGACTGCCTAAATAGATGCAGCTTGTGATTCTGCTTCAGTTACGTCTCACAAACGGGTACTATTGAGCCCTTGAACAACCACGCTTAACCGAAACTTCTTGCGCTATTATTTTACTCTATACTACCCGCAGGAGAACGAAGGTAACCGACATAGCCCCAAGAACTGCCAAACTTAAGTGGCAGTGGGCGGGGCACATTGCCCGCAGAACGGATGGCCGATGGGGCCGTAAAGTTCTGGAGTGGCGACCGTGTACGGAAGGCGCAGCGTGGGTAGGCTGGTGAAGGTTGCGGGAATCCACTAGATGCAGAAAGCGCAGGACCGGTCGTTGTGGTGATGCTTGGGTGAGGCCTATGTCCAGCAGTGAACGTCTTTCAGCTGAAATGATAATGATGATAATACTTCTACCCGTCTACTGTATGTCATAAACGTTTGTGAGGTACCCAAGAATGTTTTATATGTAAATCATACAGAGGTACCTACCTAGGTAATAATGATACCTAATAGTAATGGCCACGCTAGAACGTAATAGCAGTAATAGTAGGTATATTACAATAGTGACTTGACTTCTTTTTAGACACCCTCGTTTTTTTTTGCATACCTATGTGTTTAGCCGGGAACGACACGTCATGTAAAGAGTACTTGGGCGATTCACACCACGGTCCGATCCAAGCGTGGTGTGAAACGCCCCACTACCAGAAACTTCATGGGATTAATTTAATGTCACGTGTATTTTTACACTTACCTAGTTATGCAATCCATTGTTCGTAATGTCTATGAAAGAACCGCTAAAACACCAAGAGCGATTTAATAAACACATCTAGTGTTTTCCAAACTTTCACGGTAGGTAACGGAAATTGAAAGCCTAAACTCGATTCAAATTTAGAACTAAACTTTTTACTGAACAACCTGTTTGCAGAGATTGACATTTATCTTTTTTTAAATATGATTTTTAATTTCTAAAGTGGTGTGTTAAAAAAAGCATTTAATTTGTGGCCAGTAATTTCTTAGTTCTAACCAAAAAGACTTTAGTTAATAGTAAAATGTGTGAATCAAAATTGAAGTTACAAGTAGTTTTAATAGTTTTATGTATGGCGTTTAAAGGGCTTCAAGCTGTTGATGATTGTAAGTACCTACTTATAGGTACTGTATGTTAATTAAGTACCTCTTCAGGGCGTCAAGGACAAATAAAAAACGTGGTGTGTGGTTATAGCTCCCTAGACAGATAAACCGTCGATGAGAAGAATGTTGCTTTTATAATTTAGCCAACTGTTATTATATTCTGTAAAAAACCTATATCCAGCAGTATTCTCCTTGTGTAAAAAAAACGTTATATTTCAGCTCTATTATTTACGGTGACGCGAGCACCTCGGTACTTTGGCATACTTCAGGACCATAGAGGACAACCGTTGTCGGTGGAAGTATCAGAAGAATACATGGACCAAGACTACATAGCCACAAATAGGTAACAATATTTATTGTTAACCATACAACTATAATTTAATTTTTTTTTAATTAAAGTGTGAACTATTAAAATGTAAGTAACATCATATTATCATCTTAATGAGTGCAGGTAAAATCATAATGAAAATATGTTTTTTTTCCAGAAAAAGACACAAAATCGACTGGAACAAGTAAGTGGTTTTATTAAATACGTTGTTTAAGTAGATACAGAACATAGTAAAATGATGACGAAAAAAGTCATTGTGTTTTGTTGTCATTTTCGTTTAGGAAATGAGTGCCGACATTTACGCGTAACACTTTTAAGCTAATGAAGGAAGCAGGCTGCAGGAACGAATTCTACGTTACAGACTGTTACAGGTTTACTTTGGTGCTGACCCAGACATGGGATTAAACGGCTAGTCTGGTCTATAACAGTATCTTATTATTGTCTGCACGTGTCGTGAACACAGGATTAGTTATATATACTTGCGCAGTGGTCGAATCTCTGTTCACAATACCTAAGTACAACAGACCAGACATGGGCGCTCTCGATGGCTTTAGAAAACAGAATGAAACGGCTTTAGAAAACAGAATGCAAGAACATGTCGACAGCTTTAGAAAACAGAATGCAAGAACATGTCGACGGCTTTAGAAAACAGAATGCAAGAACATGTCAACGGCTTTAGAAAACAGAATGCAAGAACATGTCGACGCCAGAGACCACCACAAAAGTATAGTTTGTGCTCACGACTCGTGCCGACAATTATACATACTATTTAAGACACCTAACATTTATAATTAATTATACGTATGGTACAGTCTAACAAAGCAATTAGTATCCAGGGTCCCCAGATATAAATTAAGTTTTCTCAGAAGATTATCAATGTTTTCGAGTGAAATATCATTTAAATTACGGACAAAGTTAAACTGTATTATACCTTATACCATAGAATGTACAATTTCTTTGCATAGAATTATAAGTAAAGTAACACATGTCTATGCTGTGGGCTATGTTGACAACTTTAGTTATCTGTCTGATCACCTCGTTTCGGATCCGATCCCTCAGAGAAACCCTGAGCATAGCCCTATGGTTAAAAACGGCGAAGCGACTAACTAGAATAGGTAATAGTAGATATGTGAACTAGAATGTTGGGCTGTTGCCTAAATGAAGGGTATAGGAAAATAACAGGGAATGTCACAATTTTTGACTTTTTTAATTTTTTAATGGTAATGTATACATTGATTAAGATACTTTCGTTTGCAATCGCCAGATTTATTATTATGTACCGGTTTGTCATAAGAAACAGTTTCTATATCCATTGTTCTCAATAATGAACTAGTGACATTCCAATTTTTAAATGCGTTTTTCTCTTGATTGACTCCTGTAGACATACCCTGTTATTTACCTGTACCCTTCAAATGGTATTGCAAGTCGTGTTCGATAAACAGACATGAAAATGAAAAGTCTTATCATCCTCCTCGCCAGCGACAACACAGCCTCGTGTTATCGCTGCTCCTCGCCTTTTCCTAACTCTGTTGGGGTCGGCTTCTAGTCTAACCAGATGAGGCTGAACATCAGTATTTTACACGGAGCGACTGCCATCAGACCCCCGCAACCCAGTCACTGATGGGTAATACCGACATTTGGAGTATAGACCAGTTGTCAGACTTTCGGGTTTCTGCCTACCCGTAACGACTGCCATAGATATATATTCGTATGGCAACCGGGACCGATAGCTTAACGTGCTGTCCGAGGCACGCAGTGGTCTCTATGTGCAACGAATTGTTCACCCATCCACGTACTGACCGCGGCAAGTGTAGCTTAACCTCGCAGGTCAAACAATCCGCGCGGTTGCTACCTAGCCACAAGCCCCCTTTAAGATGAAAAGTTTCATGTGATTGTAATAACCACCGGCACCCATGGTTAGGTAGGTACTTATACACTGAAAATGCAAGCATTATTGTTTGGTACTTCCCCGGACGGGCTCTTTCACAAGGAGTTAACTATTAAATGTTGCAGGTAACCTGTACTCGCTTAGTAAATTGACAGATTGACTATATTTTAGGCTATTTAAATTTTCCAGGAATCCTCTGGACATGGACGATTTTGATGACGACGACACGGAAGAAATCTTGGATGATAAGGACAAAGACGTGAAAGTGCCCAACAAATATAATTTACAAGCCGGCCCTGTGTAACCACCTCTAGTTCTAGAATTATGGTATTTAAGTAAGTCACAATAAATAAAGTTGTTTAAATAAAATACTTTTTATTACCTGATGGAAACGTCGCTTATACAATGCGTTACTACAATGTCGAGCGACTATAATGCTAGGCGCTTTTGTAATTATTTAACGTACCTACTGATTATAGAACAATCATCTTTTCTCCCACTTGCTTGGAAATTCATCAATTGACTCTTTTCCGTACGCAACAAAATAACATGCCAGCAATTTCCAACACGACAATAGGTAATAGAAATTTTCTTTTAATTATGCTAGCGAGGTTTTCGAGGTGTTTTTAGGTACACGATATTTTATAATTATAAAGGCTGAATGTGTGTCTATGTTGATTAAAATTGTATATTATTGTTATTGTGTGGCTGTAGTAAATAAACAATTTTTCTTTCTTTCTATTTTTTTCATTTGCATTGTTTTTTAAAGTTTGAAAAAAGAACAAGAACTTTGCGTGGACGAATTGGCGCGAATGAAAATTAGATAGGTACCTACTACTGTTGAATTAAATTGTGTGTTTCCTCGCAAATGAGAGAAAAGTAGTATGCAAGTGTCGACTGAAATAGCAAATAACGGCCTCGTTTAGTTAAAAACCGGCCAAGTGTGAGTCGGAATCACACAGTAAGGGTTCCGTACCACCCATCAACCTGATACCACATATAAACTGATTTAATTTACGAGAGTTTATCTAAAGACATCAACGAACGTACGCGAAATGTGAATTTTTGCATCTCTTTCTTACGTAGGTACCGTCACATATGTTTATGTTTGCCCTACTTTTAGTATTTTTTGCTAAACTACATAGCATGCACTAAAATCAGACCAGATTATTAGAGAAGTTTGACACTGGTATGTCTGCCGTATGGTATGCCTTTTCGAAGATAGAGCAGGAACAAAAACGTTAAAAAAAATGCATGTTTTTCGAGGTTTCTTGTATGGGGACCCCCTTTGGTTTTAGACTTTTTTATTTTTAGTGTTTGTCCTGATAGACACTATAGTAACATATTCTGTGAAAATTTCAACCGGTTACCTAGTACCGTTCAAAAGATTCAGCCCTGTGACAGACAGATGGACGGACGGACGGACAGCGTAGCGAGAGTAATAGGGTCCCGTTTGGCACCCTTCGGGTACGAACCCTAAAAAAGAACTCGGCTGGCGCCTCGTCCTTTTAAAATCACTTTCAAAATTACTCGGCCGTCAATTTCTTTATTTCAGGCTTCGACAATAATGTACTATTATCTCTTTTATGTAGTCTTATTTTATTTCCCTCTGCTTTTTTATTCCTAGATGAACTCTGAAAATAAGTAGGTATAATCTGGTGGTTTTATTTATTTATTTATAAAATTTATGCAAATAATAATAAAATACATAGAAATGAATAGTGCAAAGGTCGTTAGGGTCTTTAGGCTCTAGTGAATAGGTTTTTTATGGGAAAGCGTGCACCATCGGTTACTGCACAAGTGAGGTGATGGTCAAACGCAAGCACATCACGAAAAAACGTTCGTTTTGTTAACCCGAAGATAAATAATATTCAACTGAATTCATACATATACCTACTTTTTAGGGTTCCGTACCCAAAAAGGTGCCAAACGGGTCGCTACGCTGCCTGTCCGTCTGTCTGTCTGCCACAGGGCTGTATATTTTGAACGGTAACAGGTAGCTAGTTGAATTTTTTTCAGAATATGTGTTGCTATGATAATATCATAATTCCCTATCACGAAAAATACTAAAAATAAAAATAAAATTTGAAACTAAAGGGAGTCCCTATACAAGAAATCTCGAAAATCATGCATTTTTCAGCGTTTTTGTTCCTACTTTATCTTCAAAACGGTAATACATACCAGCGTCAAACTTGGTTTCATTATAGTGCATAAAATTTGTTTAGCAACAAATAATAAAAATAGGGTAAAAATATGACATATGTGGTGGTCAGTGGTACATGCGTAAGAAAGAGATGCAAAAATTCATATTTCGCGAACGGTGCGTTGATGTATATTGATAAACTCTCGTAAATTAACGATTTAAATTGTGGAAAGAAAAAATCGCTCACAAGCAGGATTCGAACCTGCGACTCCTGGCTCAGTACGCCAGTACTTTAGCCACTAAGCTTCCGTGAACACTGCTCGTGGTATCGAAATTAACCTCCACTTTTTTGTACGTCTTTGGCGCACTTAGCGCCAGTACATGACGCCATGGCGTACTGAGCCAGGAGTCGCAGGTTCGAATCCTGCTCTAGAGCGATTTTTTCTTTCAACAATTCAAATGGTTAGATTTCACTTCGCATGCATAAATGCGTTAAAATTATAAAATAATCTCGTAAATTAAATCAGTTTCTGTAGGGTATCAGGTTGATGGGTGGTATGGAACCCTTACTGTGTGAGTCCAACTTGCACATGGCCGGTTATTTTTAAACTTAGGTCACCTACATTCTAACTACTTAATACTTCTGCTGAATTATTTGAAAATCAGAGTAGGTACCTGCCTCGTATACAGACGTATAAAATATTAACGCTTTAATAGAAAAACATTTATTCGAAACGTTTAAAAATATGAAAATTGTATAAAAAACAACTCTAAGAAACAACTATATATCTAAATCGCTGTACATTTTCTCTAATCGTTCTTCTATAGATGCTGGCACCTCTGCCGGAAACAGTGGCATTCGCGCCATTTCCAAGGACTCTTCGGAGTAATCCTTCGATTCTTCGGAGTATTGCTCATCTAAGTGGTCTTGGTAGATCTTCTCGCATTCGCTCGGGTGTTCGCTTTTTATCGTGCTAGGGTGGTACCCTATGGCGTTAATAGGTCCTAACGTCAGGTACGGTGCCGTCGTTGTCACTTGATAATGCTTATCTGAAATAGGAAAAAAAGCTTTGTTGGTAAAATACAGCTGTAACGTTTTCCTAGTAACAACTGTGGATTTATGGGATTCTATGAAGAACATTAAAGTAACACTATAAAAACTGCTCTTGAATACTTTTTTTTCTTTATCTTTTTTTTTTCTTCACGGGCTTGCGTTTGACCGCCACCTCACCTGATGTTAAGCGGTGGTGCGGTCGACGATAGTTCACGCTTGCCCAGCAAAAACCTATTCACTCGAGCTTAAATACCACCAGATTATACTTCTCGGAAAACACTGAATTCCACTCTTTAGCGGTACGCATGATAAAGTTATTAGCAGAACGGTTCGTGCGTAAGGGTGGAATATCTACCATAACGGTGGAACATCGCCGTGCGTCTGGTCGTCCGATGATGGAAAGGGCTTGGGGGAATTAGATTGTGCAATTCCAACGCACAATCGCTGAAATGCATTCGATACAAAACCAATAGGCTAGCAACTCTGCGCCGATGCTCGAGACTTTACTACGCTTTTTCAAAGCTTGTAAAGGTATACTTAACGTCAAAAAACTTTAAATTAAATGTCGATAAACTTTTAATTTCAATATTAATTTTCTCAGGAATTACCGATAAAGGATAGAGAAAACAATAGTATTACCAAATTAATTTAAAGCATTAAAGCATGCGGAGCAAAATCTAAAGAAAAATTCGTTCACGAGCAGTAGGCCTACTCGCGTTTTACGAACGACAAACGAAGTACGAACTTTCGTTCCGACTGATACTTACGTGGGACACTCAGAAAGTTTTGCGAAACTAAAAAAAATTGTTCTATACGTACATATATTTTTATCAAATCTTTTCAAAGTACTTTCCACCAGCCTCTATACAAAGATTCATGCGCCTAAACCAGTTTTCAAAACACTTTTTCCAGTCCGCCGCAGACACCTCGTTTACAGCCTGCTCGAACGCAGCCAGCGCATCTTCCGGCGACGAAAATTGTATCCCTTTGAGCTGATTTTTTATTTTTGGGAATAAAAAGAAGTCACACGGTGCTAGATCAGGGCTGTAAGGAGGGTGACCCAGGAGTTTGACTGGCGTGCTGTCCAGGAAGTCCCTCGTTTTGAGTGCGGTGTGCGCAGGTGCATTGTCGTGGTGGAGCAGTAGCCCGCGGAGCCCTGTGTTTGGTCGCTTGTTGCTTATAACAGAGAAAACTTCTGGCAAACATTTGGTAGTATACCATTCGGCATTAATGCTTCTTTGATCCCGTAAGGGAATTGATACCAAGTGGCCAGTCAAATTAAAAAAGCTAGCGATCAAAATCTTACCCCCGCTTCTAGATCGCTTCACTTTGGTAGGCGTTGGCTCATTTTGAAACACCCAAACAGTCGACTGGCGCTTGGTTTCTGGGTCGTATTGATAAATCCAGGACTCATCACCTGTAACGATGTCGTAAACACGCCGAGACGAGCCTGCTTCAAATTTGTTAAGCATATCACGGCACCATTCCACCCGGGCCTGCTTCTGAGCATCGGTGAGGTTGTGCGGCACCCAGCGTGATACTATCCTCCTCACGCGAAGATGGCTGTGTAGAATCTCGTGAACGCTTCCCGATCCAATCTTCAATATGTGTTGAATCTCCTGATATGTAATTCGCCTATTGTCTTGGATTAAATTTTTCACTGCTAGCACGTTTTCTTCGGTAACAGCCGTCAAAGGGCGACCGCTTCTTTCGTCATCCCCCAAAGTTGGTCGACCGCGCTTGAATTCGTTATACCAACGATACACGGTTGCCTTGGAAGGGCCTTCATCAATGAATGCCATTTGAAGTCTATCGTACGATTCATCCGGTTTCAGGCGACACTTGAAATCGTATAAAATCATAGCTCTAAAATGTTCCCGGCGCAGATCCATATTTCAGTGAGACACAATACTTTGAATTAACTCGCAAAAAATGTGGAGGGAAATTTTGAAATTGGTACTTACTTATTTTTACTTATAAATAATCATATTTTCGAAAAACATTATAACTGGCCAGTCTCCCATATATAAAAACTTTTTTTCGCAATACTTTCTGAGGGGCCTGGTACATAATAAAGATAGGCACATAAAAAAGGCACAATTAAGATAGACTACGGTTCATAGTCGTACCGGAGATGAGAAAAACAAACGTCAAAACACGATCATCGCATGCGATAAGGGAACGATGGTTGACCGGAGTAGCAAATTGTGCGATGGATCGTACGATTTATCGAATATCGTCGAACGGGAGTACGAACGCCTGGATTCGAACCTGCGACTCCTGATTCGGTACACCAGTGCTTTATCCGCTTAGCTACCATGAACTCTCGTGCAGGTTCGAATCCTGCTCTTGAGCGAATTATTCTTTCTACAATTTATATTAATAGTATCACCTATTCCTAACCCTTAACTCCTCAGAAAATTCATTTTGAAATTTTTTATTCATTTATTTTTGACGTTGATTGCACGCATATAAAGGTAATAAAAGTTATTTATAATCAAGGCGGAATATTCACATTTTCGAGAATTTTGAATGTGTTGCGCGTGCGAGCTACGGCGGCGACGACGACGCGTAGTTTGCGACGCATGTTGCGGCGTAGCTCTACCACGGAGCGTAGCAGTCAGTGATGGCATATGAATAAAAATCCATACAGAAGCGTAGCTAGTCGCTGTGGTACACTCACACATAGCGTTGCGATGTATGCGCGCATTCATCGACACACATCACGTACGATCCGCTGTGGTAAAAACCAGTTTGCGCCGGCTCAGCTTGGCTTCTGATGGATAGCCGTGATAGGTCGAGCAAAGAGCGATATCACTTAATTTTCATTTATGAAGTCCATGGACTTATATTTGGAATATGTTTTTTTTGGATTGAGACTCCATTCGAGTTTAAACTTACAATTTAGTTTAAAATCAAAGCAATTGTCGACTAAAACAACACTATTTAATATGTGAGCTACGTAAACTTACGATCAATATGGTCAGGGAAGATCACAGTAGCAACAGTCTTTCCGACCTTGTCATCGTAGTAGTCCGCGAAGATATCGACCTTCGGCCCTTCATAGACGTCTCTGCCAGAAGGCTTCTTGGAGCAGTCATCTTCTAAATGTCTTCTGGCTGATTCTAGTTTCCCAGGGGCGTGGGTGTGCGGGACGTGGGGTGGAGGTATCTCTGTGAGGGGGACGAAACTCTTCCCAACGTGAGCACCGACTGGCCGCACTTTTGAGAGCCTGGCGAAGAAATTCAAGCTTTTCTATTGCATAGGAAGGTATTGTGTATGTTTAACAAAAATAAAGGACTGTGATTCTTATTTACACATATTCAATACAAAGTTCAACAGTACATACATGAGCTTTACTTCTGTACTCTCGGTGTTTTGTGTCTAAGGTATAGATGCAAAGCCGGTTAATAACGATTTTAACCTAACGGTAGCTAACGGTTACTTTTGTCATTAACGGTTACTAACCACTCTTTCGGGTTACTACGGTTAATAACTTTTTTTTTTATCGAACCGAAATTTCACCCCATGCAATTATTAGATAATGGATATACCTACTTTGTTTTATTGAAAATATTTTTAAAGGACAATGCCCTCTAATGTATGGCACTTAGTCTACCCATCAAAAGTTAATGTCGCACAACCAAACCCAGGGTATTTGAAGGACAATAAAATACTCTTTCCGTATAACTAATTGTTTAAAATGGGTACCAGTAATTCGCACTTTTTGGTACTTATTTAATATTTTGTGGTTAAGTTCGAAAAAATTACTGATTCGAAGTGTGACAATAATAGGATATTCGCGATAAGAGCTTTATAGTCCTTGTCATTTATATGACATGTTGATAATTACATAATTGTATACGTGTTAGTTTTTACACAAAAATTGTAAAGCTGCTAGTGGTAGTAAATTTCCTATCGGTTCGAGGAGCGGCCGTTCTGGTATGGAGCATTGAAAGTAGCTTCTTTCATCATCATCATCATCGTCATCATCGCTATCATCGTCACCATCATCATCACACATGACAAGACTTCACACTTCCACTGCTCGCTCCCAAACATACACAATCTACTTATATCTCTTATCTATTTATCAAATCAAATCAAATCAAATCAAATCAAATCAAATCAACCAAATTAAAAATAAAGCAAAAATTAAATAAATTAAATATTAATTATTTAATAATAATAAATAATTTTTCTACATACTCTCTTTCTAGTTTAGTTTTTCGTATAATCAACTGTTTACAATTATAATTTCTATAGAGTAAAAAAAAAAAACAATAATCGCGATCACTACACATTATTAATTAATTAAATCAAACCTTATCTAATAACTTCTTAGGTTTTCGCGATCACTACACATTATAATAAAACAAAGTTTAACCGGATTAAATCGCGTATATTATTTAAATTGGTTTCCCTGACGTTTCGAAAGCTTTGCAGCATTTCGTGGTCGCAGGTACTCAGGTAGACTAAGATGACAAGCGTCTTTACAAATATTTCTAAAAAAAATATATTTTAATCTACCGTACAATATTATTAATTAAAATCGTTTCGATGCACGCAGTAATCACTCACAATATCATTATCTTTTACAGTGTTGCATGCTGTTTGTGACTTGATTATTTTTAGGACTGGGTTCCAAACAGGTGGTAGCTGCCAAAAAACTCTCTATTAAAATTAGGATGTTTTTTAATTTCAATAGCCTCACGGAGCATTCTAGGTACATATCGGTTTTCCTTCGCCAGAACTTGTGGTTTATCAAATCGAAGAAAATGGTTGGGTTTGTCTAGGGCATGTTCACACACTGCAGACATTGTGGAGCGTCTGTTCTTGACGTCAGCTATATGTTCTTTAATTCTAGTGGCTATACTACGTTTTGTTTGCCCTATGTATGATAACCCACAATCACATACATACGCATCACCATATACGCGATTTAATCCGGTTAAACTTTGTTTTATTATAAATATTATCTATTTATTTGAGATATTTATTAATTTATTTATTGAATAAGTATTAATAATTAAAGTAATAATAAAAATAGTAAAATTAACATTTAATTGTGATTAACATTTATATTTGAGTAGCTACAATATTCGTAAACCAACGCATTAAAAATAATTCATGCTTGAAAAACTGTTCAACATAACCACCCTTTTCACGTCGCAGTCGGATAAATAACCGTAGCTAACCGGCTGTTTATGTTTTATGCGATGGTCAGGGTGGTTTTGTTTTTATAAAAACAAAGTAACGGCCGAGCAATACAAAAAGGCGGTAGAGACAAAAAAATTAGTACTATACGTGGGACACTCAGAAAGTTTTGCGAAACTAAAAAAAATTGTTCTATACGTACATATATTTTTATCAAATCTTTTCAAAGTACTTTCCACCAGCCTCTATACAAAGATTCATGCGCCTAAACCAGTTTTCAAAACACTTTTTCCAGTCCGCCGCAGACACCTCGTTTACAGCCTGCTCGAACGCAGCCAGCGCATCTCCCGGCGACGAAAATTGTATCCCTTTGAGCTGATTTTTTATTTTTGGGAATAAAAAGAAGTCACACGGTGCTAGATCAGGGCTGTAAGGAGGGTGACCCAGGAGTTTGACTGGCGTGCTGTCCAGGAAGTCCCTCGTTTTGAGTGCGGTGTGCGCAGGTGCATTGTCGTGGTGGAGCAGTAGCCCGCGGAGCCCTGTGTTTGGTCGCTTGTTGCTTATAACAGAGAAAACTTCTGGCAAACATTTGGTAGTATACCATTCGGCATTAATGCTTCTTTGATCCCGTAAGGGAATTGATACCAAGTGGCCAGTCAAATTAAAAAAGCTAGCGATCAAAATCTTACCCCCGCTTCTAGATCGCTTCACTTTGGTAGGCGTTGGCTCATTTTGAAACACCCAAACAGTCGACTGGCGCTTGGTTTCTGGGTCGTATTGATAAATCCAGGACTCATCACCTGTAACGATGTCGTAAACACGCCGAGACGAGCCTGCTTCAAATTTGTTAAGCATATCACGGCACCATTCCACCCGGGCCTGCTTCTGAGCATCGGTGAGGTTGTGCGGCACCCAGCGTGATACTATCCTCCTCACGCGAAGATGGCTGTGTAGAATCTCGTGAACGCTTCCCGATCCAATCTTCAATATGTGTTGAATCTCCTGATATGTAATTCGCCTATTGTCTTGGATTAAATTTTTCACTGCTAGCACGTTTTCTTCGGTAACAGCCGTCAAAGGGCGACCGCTTCTTTCGTCATCCCCCAAAGTTGGTCGACCGCGCTTGAATTCGTTATACCAACGATACACGGTTGCCTTGAAAGGGCCTTCATCCATGAATGCCATTTGAAGTCTATCGTACGATTCATCCGGTTTCAGGCGACACTTGAAATCGTATAAAATCATAGCTCTAAAATGTTCCCGGCGCAGATCCATATTTCAGTGAGACACAATACTTTGAATTAACTCGCAAAAAATGTGGAGGGAAATTTTGAAATTGGAACTTACTTATTTTTACTTATAAATAATCATATTTTCGAAAAACATTATAACTGGCCAGTCTCCCATATATAAAAACTTTTTTTCGCAATACTTTCTGAGGGGCCTGGTATTTTGTGTGTTATTACTATCACTGAATAAGTCTTTTAAAATTAAAATTATGCTTGCTTGACCATTTTACAGCTCCGTTTAAGAATTACACAACCTAAAAGTTGCGTAGAATATATCTTGCCGACTGGAGCGACCGATGGTAGATTAAAATGGGGTGTATATTAATTTGTTTGAACCGTGCAATGATTTATAGGTACATATATTCATTTATAGACTAATGTTTTTAAAGTCAACAAATATACTGTTTATCAAAATAAGTTTTGACTAAAAACTTTACCCTTAAACCCAAAAAGAACACCAAAAAAAAGGAACGTGTACTACTTACACTTACTTACTTTTAAGTTAGTTCACTACCGGTCATCGAATGCTCCGTGTGTTCTCACATACCTATCAATATAATTTATTCTTTAGAACTATTTCTGTCTAAACTTTGGTGTTAATTTAGTGCAATAAACTAAAATAGACAAATGTCTTCAAAGGACTGGTATCATTTATATCATATCAGCATATCAGTAAAGTTGTTCGGTACCTGCAATACCCTACACATACAAAATTGGAAAGTTCAAAATAGCGCCTGCATGTATTGTACTCACTTGTTCATCAATATATTGGATCTGATTTCAGATGCTGCATAATGAACTTGCAAAAAAACTGTGAGATACAGAAACTCCATCGCGTTGGTCACTAGCCACTATAACATTTTTACAATTCGACTTGCAACTGTGCAGGTCTTTTAAAGCCTCTTTTTGGCTGATATAGTACAACAATGAATGAAATTCACATTGTTGGTGCACAATACAACAGGTGGTGAACGAACCTTTTTATTTTAAACCTCTTTTCTTTCTTATTGTTGGATTGACTCACGGCTAAGATTATATCAGTGAAACTTTTTGGTGAAATATGTTTTGTACTTTACTCGTAATGTTGTACATTTTTGTACTGTGCAGTTGTTTGTCTGTTTTCGTGTAATTTCGAGGATATGGGTGTCAAGGAACACGCTCCCGAAACTAAAAGGCTATTATTATACTACCTAAACACAATCGAATACCAATAATCATTAGCCTTATACTCATTGTTTTAGTGCTTTGTTATTTTGCGAACCCGCAATGTAAAGCATACAAAACTCGGGATCAATGGCACGTGCACCTAATCTACCTACGCTCGCTACGACTGCGTATGCGAGCGGATGTCGTTCACCCCTAGCGCCAGCTGATATTTTATTTGAATTACATTGCAAACTTTAAAAAATTAAGTAAATAAATGGGTATTTTTTTGCAAATCAGTTTTATTTAACTGCCCAAAGCTGAAATGTATGTATGAAAAATGCATACAAAATATGAAAAAATCTAAAATAAGAATCGCATTTTTTTGTGGTTTATAAAGCGATGGATTAATTGTCACCTTGTTGGTTTAAGAACTGTTACTGCAAAAAGTATGACTAATAATGTAGTCTATCAATCGGCACATAACTTGAACGAAGATGGTGCCACTGCGCATTATGCTGTAATAACGTAAAGATTAGAATCGTTTTAATCTATCACTGCGTATATTCATGTCAGCTACATAAAGGAATTTTAATATAAAATGGTGCATGTGTTATTGGTGTACCGAAGTTACACAATAAAGTTGCTTTTGTAATGCTCTTGTTGAAAAACATTGTCATAATAGTGCCGTGAGTGAAGTCAAGGATCACTGGAGTATAGGTAGGCCCGCAGAAGTGTGATTCATCTACAGTTCAACGCAGACGATATCTATGTCAAAAGGAGAATCTATTGGAATCTGCAAAAAGGTGAATCTTTCCCCGAATAACGCTTTCAAACTTGAAAAGTCCCTAGAAATCTACTTCTTTCACTGGAGTAGGTACCACCAAGTGTTTCCTTTGGTCCGATCTGAGAATCCTTGGTATGGTAACCGTTATTGCCGATAAAACGATAATGCTCATTGCTCAGAAACTTTGCCCGATAATATTTCTAAATATCGATATGCTAACGACACGCCTAGCATGATTGCGATTGGGAGCATGTTAGCGTGGTATGTGGTATGCCACTGGTCAAATTTCTTTATCAATGTGACTTTGATCAAATAAATTGGATGTTTTTGATCTAATGTTGTATGTATTATAACACTAAACAATTAAGAATTTTTGATTGGACAAAGAGATTGGACAAAGAAATTTGACCAGTAGAATACCACCCTAACGCAATGAGGCTGCAGGTGCGCAGAACTCTTATTATGATGATGTTATAAGTCACTACACCTACACGTCAATGATGTTTTGGAGTCCAAAAAATTATCGTACCAACAAAAGTAGGTATTCTTGAAAAGGGTATGAGATAAGGGAGAAGTATTACAGTTACTATTATTAAGAGCCTGATCCATCGCAAGGCCCTCCTACTCTCTTTCTACTTATCTCTATCGCTGTCCACACCATTTCCATTTATGTTAGCGTTCGGAAGGCCCTGACCCGGAAATATGTAAAACGCGCTTAAAGAACCAGGCTTTTTGGAAGGAGTCCAGTTTATCCAGCCATCTGCGTCTGGGCCTGCCACTTTGGTGATTGCCATTTGTAAGGGCCCATTGGGTCGTAAGTTTGGTCTATTGATCGTCTGTCATGCGGCAGATGTGTCCAGCCTAATTCCACTTTAGCATGGCAGCTTTTCGAATGACGTCAGTTGTTTTCGTCAGGTAGAAGTGAAAAGTAAAAATCTTAAAGTACCATAACATTTATTGAACGTAAAACTAAAAGAATCTGCCCTTCTTCTTCTTGTACACGATGGGGTCTAGGTGCCAGGTCTGGTTGCCGCCACAGGAGACCAGCGTGTAGCAGCCTCCAAACACGATGGGTGGGTCGGTGTCCGGTACACAAATGTTGTCTTGGCAGAATGTAGCAGTTCCTGGTGGAAAACAACAATTGGCCGTAGAATTTGGAATCCTTTCAATAAGATGTGGTACCATTTGAAGTTAGAAACACTTTACAAAGTGATTAGAGGATATAAACTTCTTCAGGAGATAAAGACGACGTCTGTGGTCTAGTGGTTCGAGGATCGGACTGCTGATCACGTGGTCGTGGGTTCGATTCCCACAGGACACAAATATTTGTGTGATGAACATGAGTGTTTGTGTTGGTCTGGGTGTTTCTTATGTGTTAAAAGTAATTTAAAAAAAAAGGACTAGATGGTGCTGTGTAAAAATTTCCTGAAAATATTTATTTATTTATCTTCCTGCCCTGGTCCCAAATTACATGGGGTCGGCGCAATAGGTACGTCTTCTTCTTCCATTTTTGTCTATCAGCCGTCATCTCATCATTTACTTCCTTTTCATCTATATCATTCTTCACTCAATCCATCTCCCTCTTCCTCTTCAACCATGAACATTCATATTCATCACTCTCTTAGTAACATGCGTTTCATCCCTCCTCATCACATGCCCATACCAACCCAAACGACTTTCTTTCAACTTTTCTATTACTGGTGCCACTTGATATATTCATTTCTTACTTTATCCATTCTTGTCACTCCACACATTCATCTCAACATTCTCATCTCTGCTATATGCCATCTTCTTTCAGCCGTCTTCTTCATGGCTAAGAATTCCGATCCATACAGAATGACAGCTGTCACAGGACTCCAACAAAATATATTTTACGACCTATAGGGACGATTACAGAAATAAAACGAAAGTTTCTGTATTGTGCATTAGGTGGTCCGGGATTAGTATTTTATCATCATCATCATCACCATTTCAGCCGAAAGACGTCCATTGCTGGACATAGGCCTCCCCCAAGCATCGCCACAACGACCGGCCCTGCGCTTTCCGCATCCAGCGGATTAGTATTTATCTGCCTACAAATACCACACTGTGAACATTTGAATTCTCCAACTATTAAAAGTATAGATGACAAAAATACTAGGATTACCTTCCTACCTTGTTTTTTGGGACTGAAAATAGATCGAAAACATTACTATGGAGAATTCCTTACCGACGTATCCCGTAGGTCTGGCCTGCCTTTTATTCTTCACATAATCCACAACTGCCTTCGACAGTGCGTAGAAGTGCTTGCTGGCCTTATACCTCATCTTGGCTAGGGCAGCATCGCAGTCGCTCTTGTCGGCCCTACAGTGGTAGACCAGGTTCCGAGTATTCGATTTCACCATCTCTTCGCGCAAGACCTGATATTTACTGTCCGTGAGCAGCATTTGCCCGAAACGGACGTTTACTGTGGGTAAATAAGGATGATTAAATAAATAGGTATAATAAGGTTGTAAGAGGATCTCAATATCTACAAAGTTGAGCTGCGCCAGCCCTGGACAGTCCTTAGATAGGTGACCGTTTCGTTGCACATCGAGACTCCTGTGCCTCAGAAAGCAAGTTAAGCTGTCGGTCCCGGTTGCCATAAGTACCTATATCTATGGTAGTCGATACGGGTAGTCAGAACCCGAAAGTCTGACTACTGGTCTATCCTTAGGATGTCGGTATTCCCCAGTAACTGGGTTGTGGAGTTCTTATAGCAGTAGCTCCGTGTAAAATACTGATGAACAGCCGCATCTGGTTAGATCGGAAGCCGATCCCAGCATAATTGGGATAAAGGCCCGGAGAAAGAGGATTAAAGAAATAGGTTTTCTATTATATTTAGTGGTTGATTGGTCATAGCTACTGCCTACATAGCTCCTGAATTCTATTCCCACAAAAACAGAGTGATTTGACAAATTCTCAACCTAGACTAGAGTAGAGTAACCTCATACTAGAGTCTTACCACGCTAACTCTGCAGTGGAATTATGGCAATACCGTAAACAATAACAATAAAAATCTCTTTAATGATCTTAATATTCCAATGCAGAGTTAGTTTTGTCAGACTGAGTAAGTAAGTAAGACCAGTCTTCATTGGAATAACACAGGTGAAATCGGGGTGAAATCTAAAGTTATAAATTGTGAAAAGAAAAATTCTCTCGTGAGCCTGCGATTCGAACCGACCGACTCATGGTTTAGTACACACCATGGCAGTAATTTTTAACCGAGTTCAAAAAAATATAAGGTTCTCAATTCGATGCATATTTTCAACTGCTACGCTACTACGAACTCTGCTCACAATATTTCCGTCTCAGGGTGGTAATTTTTTTCCTCAATTTATGTTACTACTCATCTACTATGTATTACTTACATCCAGCCCCGACAATATATCCTTCCAATACGCCAACATGGTTGGCCAAACACGTCAAAACGGTGGCCAACGTGAGTCTCTTCATCTTTGAGGCTTTCCAAACTGAGCACTTAAGCGCTCCAGAACAACCAATGACTAATCAACTGCAGGTTTCATGGCCCAATTTATATTAACGACTTGTAAATTGGCCACCAAAGATTAGAAATTTAATTGGAAAATATAATGGAAATTGGAATCTATGATAATGCTTTGATCAGAGCCAACCGGTAAAATAATTTTATTATTTTTTAACGCATTTACGCATGCGAAGCGAAATCTAAAGATTTAAATTGTGGATAGAAAAAAAAAACTTTTATGATTCTTTCCACAATTTAAACCGGTACAATCGTAAAATAGTTATAATAAAAAACTGCAAACATTATAACAAAATAAATATGAAATTCCCGTCAATTCTTAAAAAAAACAAATCACGAACTTTTATGAAATGTGGTAATGGCATCAAAACATAAAACTTTTTAACAAAAAATTGAACCGACGAAAACCGAAACTGAAAAGCGAAAAATAACTAATTATGAGTCGGCGCCAAACGAACTTTTAACAAGCATAGTGCGTGTAAGTTGGAAGTGGCCGAGCGGAGAACGCATTTTTGGAAAGTTATTGTTTATCGTTGAAAATCTCACGTTGTATTTGATGTGACGTTGTTTTTATTATTTATTTAAAGTAATTTAAGATCTTCGTTGATTGGTTGTTTGGCGCCGACTCATAATTAGTTATTTTTCGCTTTTCAGTTTCTGTTTTCGTCGGTTCAATTTTTTGTTAAAAAGTTTTATTTTTCATTTTTTTGTAGTTAAACTCTAAATCCAGGTCTCCATTATGTCGTAGTGTCTAGAACTATATTTATGTATGTCAAGTTTCAACAGAATCGGTTAACAGGTAAGAATTCAGTGGGTGAACAAACACTCATCCCCTGTTTTACTACCCTTAGGGGTGGATTTTGATTTTGAAATTTAAATGGGACCAACTTCAAGATATACCCTATCCAATAAAAAAAGAATCATCAAAATCGGACCACTCTGTAAAATCTTTGCGTGGTCATACATAAAAAAAAAAAAAAAAAAAAAAAAAAAAAAAAAAAAAAAAAAAAAATATATACGCGTCGAATTGAGAACCTCCTCCTTTTTTTCGTCGGTTAAAAAGAGACGAAAGTATTCAGTCACGCGCTTCATCCAGTTCTAACTAATATAATAAATTCATTTATTTGCCAAGAAACAACATACATACATAATCGAATATAAATCCGCACATGAATTCGAAAAGTTAGAGGTGCGGGCCGGAATTGAACTTACACCCTCCTGCATGGAAGGCAAGTGTTCAACCACTAGGCTATCACAGCTTATACAAGAAACAACATTACAAAATAATAAATTATCCAGTGACCCCACACTAGGCAAGCCTGTCCTGTGGGTGACAGATACATAAGTTTAGCAGGTTGAAATTACATTGTTTACTTGGTCGACATAATTACTAACTTAACTTCCATTCATTAACTGCCATTCATAGTCGTTCCAAATTCAAAATTTCATTAAATTATTTGTCTAATTATCCCGCCAAAACACCATAGACTACAAACAAAGATCAGTTCAAACGAAACGAGGTAAGACCAGGAACAATTAACAATAGCTTACACAATCGTGCGCTGACCAACAGTTAATTGACCCCCCTCCCTGACAGCTGATAGCACCGAATTATACCAGCATTTCACGCTTCACTGTAATCTAGACTCCATTTAAGGTGGCATGAACTAATTTGTGGAGTTAGGAATCTCCTAGATAGGACTTTAAAAACTTGAGAAACCTAGTAAATTATTTTGTTTATTTCTCAATTGCGAGTAGACTTATTTCTTCTTGCAGTATGATTACCCAGCTGTGGATGCTGCTGCACTGCTGGGTTATAGTCTGAAGCATGGTATAATAAAATGCTATAGTATACCAGCCTGGTCTGAAGCAAACATGACACAAACATGATCTGCTCGATGTCTTAAACCTTATTTGATATTCTTATTTCATGTAGAGTCCTTGTTTGGCAAAAACTAAAAACCATGCCAGCTTTAACATAACATAACATAACATCACGCCTGTATTTCCCCGAAGGGGTAGGCAGAGGTGTAATAGTACACCCACATTTCGCCAGTTATGTTATAGTCCCATGTAATAGGGGGCGAGCCTATTGCCATTGACCGGGCACAATAATTGCCAGCTTTAATGTTTTCTATTTCAAATACCTTCCAACCTCTAAGTAATCTTGTACACCTATCCGTCATGAATTATTGCACGGATTCTGTTTCGTGGACCACTTTACGCATTTATTTTCATGCATGTGGCTATATTACATACGTGGAAAATATTCCATACCCTGTAGCAACACTGTGGTCTGTGGTACGTAACTCCGTGTTAGCACCAAGTAAGGACAATATGGCACGCGTGCTATCTCTGCTGTCCATCGTCTATAATATTGTATGGACTCTTACACAGTTCGATTGTTTCCATCTGCTACACTTTTGAATACACTACTGTTGAGTTAAAATCAGACCACCTTATTACAAAATCGGGTTTAATAAAAGGTTTTGCTTAAGTCGGGCTTAAACACCTTTTTATGTATGGAGTTTGCCATTTAATCCGGTTTAAGCAAGGGTCTAAACCTGGTCTAAACTTTTGTAAGAAGGGGGAGAATGTTTATAGGATTCAGGGGATTGAGTTATTTTATGGTTTAGTGATGAAATTGACAAAAGATTGTTGTATTAAATGGCCTCATTGTCTGAGCGCTCAAGATCTTGGCTTCCTTTTTAAATTAAATAATCAGGAAATTGCTACGTAACTTACCGACTAAGTACAAGACTTTAGCTTCAATTTATGTAAATTAAAGTATTTCCTGAAGAACTAATAAATTGACAACGATTTGATATATGTTTATTAATCAAAACAGCTGTTGTATCTTAAGAGTTTAGATGTTCTATTTTAATTTTAATTCCTTTTCAAAATTAATTTTAGCATTAAATTAAGAACTCATTAAAATCATGATAGTTCGTACCAAAAAAATTAAAAGAAATACCTACATTGCTCTTTATCCCGCACAAAAACCAGCCAGCAATGTATTTCTTGCTAACCAATACAAACACGAATCGATTTGCCCCAACAAATTGCGTACAGAAACAGACGCACTAATTGTCCAACAAAATAATGCATCAAGTTTATCTATGGTCGATACAGCGGCGCCGGTCACAATATAATTAGACGATTGTATCCTTTGTCTATGGACTCTGAGATATATTGTTGCGGAACTAAAGTGTTTACGTGTTTGGTGATATTTCAAAACTTATTGGTTTGTGTCTTATCGCTGTAGTCGTTGAAAGTGAGGCTGCTAAGCGTACAGGCAGCGAAGGTAGTTAAATTTTCCATTTTCATTTCAGACGAGTCCTTGAGTGGAGACCGCGAATCGGCAAACTACGGAATACTTGCATTTCCTCTATACGGCAAACGCAGCGTAGGCCAGGTGGACCGACGACCTGAAAAACGTGGCTGGGGGGGACTGGACGCGGAAGGCAGAGGACCGAGTGTTGTGGCGTAACTTGGGAGAGGCCTATGTCCAGCAGTGGACTGCGATAGGCTGAATTGATGATGAGTTGATTTATTGTTGATTTTCACCCTCTCCCATTTTAAGGAACCTCCCCCTCTGGAGCTTCTACCTTTTAAGGAGTTCAGCTATTTCTTCAGCAATAACTGAGCAGCAAGGTTGTATCATCGGCATATCGGTGCCCCTTCATCAGTGCTAGCTTTCTTATTACTCAAAAGTTATCGACATATTATAATATCTATAGAAATTTCTGAACCAACAAGAGCTATTCATTTAAAAAGAAAGTCTATGTATATTCATGCCTTTCGATTAACAATAAATAATTCAGTATCCATGAGGAAAAAGCGTTGATATCTTGTTCTCTAAGAAAACCTGAAGAAATAAACTAGTTTTATCAGTTAAAGTAATTGCAGGTGACACTACATACAATTATGTGAATGTGAACCAATTTCAATACAGGTATCCTAGTGGGTGTCTCCCCAAGAGTTATGATGGACAACCCGACAGACTGTGGTTGTACTACAGAATGTATACCCCTGATATCTATTAACCATGCACTAAATGTGAATTATCGACAAACTTAACTTTGATGCTACTAAACTTATAATCTCTTCTAGAATCGTTCTTATATGTCTTTATTTAAGGTTTGTTATAGGTGTTAGGTGATAGTATATTTAAAATTGTAATTGTAACATTTATGCGGGGTGGTCAAGTCGATAAAACGATTGTATTGGCGAATAACATTGGGGAGGGGGCACGAATTCTCAGCAGGTGTTATGACCAATACATATAATGGAATAAGACATTTTGAAGCCAAAATTGGTTGACACATACCACCTGACGATCCCTTAGTAATATTGGCTTCTCATACATCGTAGCCTCTTAGGACAACCATTTAAAGGCCATGCACTCACTTTATATTACCAGAGTTGTAAGATCGAATATTAGAAGGTTTTCCTATAATATACTTGCTTTCTACTTTTAAAATTACAAAAAAATCTGGGATATTCGAGTCTAAATTTAATGGCATTATCTTTTCTCGAGTATACACGTAAAGAATAGCACCACCCTCTCTCTTCTCGTGGGTGTCGTAAAAGGCGACTAAGGGATTCACCAGAGGATGGGCAGCAGCGTTCTCTGAGTATTTAAACAACAACTACCAACTGCGATCGCCAACCCGCCTGCCAAGCGTGGCGATTATGGCATTACCCCCTTTTGGAGGAGGCCTTTGTCCAGCACTGGACGTCTTTCGGCTGAAATGATGATGATGAGTATGCACTTAAAGTTTTATCCATTCTAAAAATCATCAGTATCACAGTTACCTTCTACGTCTGACAGGTGAGTTATTTGAGGGCTACTAATTGGTCCATTCACCCTGTTTGCCGTGAATTATCATTCATTTGTGAATTTTATTTCGTTTATCATTTTGATAAACTGTAAAAAGAACAAATTGTAAACTAGTAATTTTTTAACCTAATAAACTTTATATTATTATTATATTAATTATGACATGTTAACAGCTATTGGGAACAAGCATGATGTTTTATTCAACCGACCACACAGATCGTAATGGTGAGCATGATTTGAACCTATTGCGGATCCAATCTAATGTATAACCAACTAGAATTGACGACGAAGATTTAATTAAAATATGTCCGTACCCTATAAAATTTTCTGTTAAGAAATATTGAGTCTATTTTACAGACTTCTCTGAGGTGTATTATTTTAATAATATTCTTATGCCAGGAGAATGGGCTACTTTTACCTTGCAACATATCACAAAAACATCAAAATGTTGTGACTATGGCAAGCAAGTAATTATGGGCTAATATTTAAAATAGGGCTGAATGAGCTTTAAAATGTTAGCCTAATATAAACGTTGAAATTTCAGGTGAAAAAAAAATCAGGTGGTCCCTACATTTTATCGATTTAAGTGAACAAAAATGTAGGGACCAACTGATATTTTTTTTCGCGCTTTCAGTGTTGGTCCCATAATAAAAGTTGTTCATAATGATGAGTACAATGACCCCTTTTCGGGAAAGAAGCCATTAAAATTTCAACATGTATATTAGACTAACAATATTAAAGCTCATGTATATCATAGATATTTCACCAACAAACCTTAGTTACCCGACGAGCACCTGCCGTTTCATATTATCTATCCAAACTAAATTAAAAGGCCTTTGTTTGAAATATGCAACTGGGGTAGCTGAGCTCTTTAAACTGATCTTCTTGATTTGGTTGTATAGTTTGATCATATGATCATCCATGCTTCATCCATGTAAGTTTGACATGAATTTGTAGAGCGAATGAAAGATCTGCTATATAGGTACCATGTAGTGTCGTAATATCGTGAGCTTTCTATAGTGTCGTAGTGTAAATCACGTAGAAACAAGTTAAACACCTCATAATAGATTACAACAACATTACAATTTTGTAACACCCATAATTCGTACTTAAAGGTTTATCAAAGCTGAAGCAGCCTGATTCTATTCCATTCTCAAACTAACTATACTAATAATAAATCTCTGGTTGAATAATAACAATCTAAATGCTTTCAAAACTAGTACATTATTCAGAATCCGTGCAGAATAATGGAGGTAGACGGTTATCTCGCCTATTGTTGCCATTAGCAACCATCTTATAACAGCATTGTTTCCACCAATCCGAGGCGCACGAGCGCCGTAGATTGCCGGAGATGCACGAAGTTCAAATTTAAATGTGGAACCGTTTAAAAACACGGATTGAAATAAATCTTCTTAGCTAGGTAACCTGAGTAATAATTTGATTGAATATTTGATTTATCTAGTAACAGACGTCAAGTCGCTTAAAGCCCAGTTTAAATATGTGATTTTGTGTTTGGGAGAGCCCTTTGTCATAATCATAATCAGCAGTGGCGGATTTACACATTCGCCGCCATTAGGCTACTCAAATATAGCCGCCCCTACCGAACTTTACAAGTGTACTGTCTTACAGGGGCGGCCCTACCAAGTTTTTCAGGCGGTGTGAGATCTCATTGTGGCGTCCAAATGCGGGAAGCCAATGGGGTGGTCAAGGACGGATCCAGCGGTTTGTTTTTGATGATTTTGTTTGATTGTGTCAGGGGAGGTCGCGTACTTATATCCAGCCCCGGATCTACATTTTTTAAAGAAGGGTGCAGTCTTATTTGGCGCCCTCTACAAACAAAAAATAACCAATAAAATTCTAGGATTTTCGTAATTTTAGCTGAAACATGAATTAAAGTACCCCCTGCCAGGTGGACCGACGACCTGAAGAACGTGGCTGGGGGGGACTGGATGCGGAAGGCAGAGGACCGAGCGTTGTGGCGCAACTTGGGAGAGGCCTATGTCCAGCAGTGGACTGCGATAGGCTGAGTTGATTGATGAATTAAAGTAACTTTTAGAGCTTTAGATTTTCTCTTTGTAGAATATTAATGTAACGGAATAGTTACAATACCTATACGCTAAAAAAGTCGAAACCACAATATGTAATGGCGCGAGCGAAGCGAGCGCGAACTTTTTCCTAGTTTGAGTTTTGTCTGTAATAACGTACAGTCCCTCAAGCAGAATCTTTCCTGTGAACCACCACTAGTTTTACGTGTAATGTAGTAGGATTTGTTCAAGAGATTTTGTCGACAAAATCATAATGTATCACCGGGAAGGATCGTGACCGTACCTAACAGAAGAGTTGCTTAAAAATGAAATTTTTTGGACTGTTCATAAACAAACTCATTAGCTCTTCACAAAAGCATAGATATTCTGTGACAAAAGAGTACGCATTTATTTGAGCGCAACCCGTTCTTGCGGCGCCTAGAGCGGCTAATTGTAGACGCTAAAGAAAAATGTTGGCCCAAAATTTGCCGCCCCTAAAATCTGCCGCCCTAGGCTCCAGCCTACTCAGCCTGCTGGTAAATCCGCCACTGATAATCAGGCGAAACTCATAAATAACATGATTTATGGACAATAAAGGGCGAAATATTAATTTTATAAAATTGTTTCCTGATCACCTAAAGGTGGTTAGCAGACTTATAAATTACATTTACATTCAGTTATAAATTTTGGATTTGTATAAAAAGGAAACTGGAAACTTTGGCTAGTTTCTAAGCATGTACCTATTTATTTTTACGAGACGGTCATTAGTACAGAGTAGCTTCATACGTTTTAGCAAATAGACGAGCTCATTGGATAGAAGTTTTTAAACTTTCGCGAATTTCACTCATATTTAACTATATTTACGGGGCTTGTCGCGTACAATAAAATCAAAACATAACAAACATTTTGACTAACCTCGACGTTTCGGCCAAGTTGCATTGGCCGTGGTCACGAGCAGACTGAAGTATACGGGTGTCATCGTCTAGAGCGGCGAGTGTTTTCTCGAACTACCCACGGTTGGTTTTTGTAACGTCGCTGTCCGTAACACGATATGTTGAATCACGACACACAATGCTGACAGTTTCGGTGGACATACATGTAGACATACCACAACGCGAACACTTCTCGATTACCGGATTCCACGAGGAGGACAACCTATATCCATGTTCCCGATTGAAATTTTCATATTTCTTTATCTCAATTGCTTCTCGTACAATTCTGGGATAGTAATGACGATCAGTGGAGAGGATAAAAAAAATAAAAAAATAAAATAAAAAATTTATTGGAACAGAAAACACGTTTACATACAATATGTGTACGAAAATGACTGCATTAGTTATTAAACTGTGTAGCAGTCATTAACGCCCATTTCAGATGGATTGAGGCGACAGCGTTCCAACTGAATTGAAATTGTTAAGTAAGTATGTGTATGTGGAGGAGGGGGATTTTCGGGTTGTGTTTCAAAATGTTTGTTATGTTTTGATTTTATTGTGCGCGACAAGTCCCGTAAATACAGTTCATTGGATGGAATGGTGGAAATACCATGTGGGATCAATGGGATCTAGTCAACAAAGAAATAATCGTTGTACCTATAAGAAACATCCTAGTCTATAAAAAACCTGTTGGTGTAGAAGCTAACAACAGTTAATCATTTTCGCGATTACTACACATTATAATAAAACAAGTTTAACCTATAGACTTATATATTACTGTTTAACCGGATTACATCGGGTATAATAACAGTTCTTTCTTTGTTTAAATGAATCCTTCGTTTAGTAAATTTTTTATCCCTTTTTTGTAGGAAAATCTTTGAACTACTTTGAAAAGCCAAGTTTTCGTGGCATTGGGTGCCTCTCTAAGGCCACTTCACATGCGTCTTAAAACATTTAAAGAGCAGTGCGTAGTGGAAATAGTCCATGAGCGCCAAATTGCGCCATTCCGAGATGATCACTAATTCCTTTCTTTCGTAGTTCCGTACGTTGCGGCACAGCAAAGCGACTCGTGTTGTTCGAAGCATTGTTTGCTTTGACATTTTGCCCTAACTCTTTGTGTAGGGCTTATGGGCAATAAATACCGCGTATTGAACAGTGGGCCCAAATTAATTAGTATTATGTACTGATTGGATCGCGAACGATTGTTCTACAGATTTGTTATTGTTTTGTACTTCTCGGTTTATGTACAGTTTGTGCGAGATTTTGTAGTGTTTATGTGGTGGGATCATGGTATACATGGGAATTGGAAACTAGTTATCCGAGTTCTTTTACGGGCTCTAAATCCTACAAATATTATAAATGCGAAAGATGGATGTTTGTTTGTTTATTAGATTGTTTGTTTGTCCTTCAATTACACTGAAAGGGCTGAACGGATTTGGATGAAATTTGGGCACACCGATAGACCATAAATAAGATTAACGTTATAGGCTACTTTTATCCCGGGAAGATAAACAGTTCCCGAGGGATGCGTGACATATTTCTGTGAAGGCAGGCGAAGCCGCGGGCAAGGGCTAGTGTGACATAATTCAAACTGAGTGCAATTCGCAGCCATGAGCAACGGAATCCAAGATCCAAGACTGAAGTCTATCGCAATTCGGTATTGAAAAGAGACTTTTGGAAAATGTTCCTGATGACTTTTCGTACTGATGGAGTGGTTCTCGTCACCAATGTAGGTACTGAGGCTGGTGAGTTAACTTATTCATTATAGTCAACCATTCTAACTATCCTGACTGAAGCAAAAAAAAATACCTCAGGACATAATAACGATGAGTGAAACCTAATAAGGGGTGCATCAGTGGATGCATACCCACCAAGCCTAGTGAGAACTGTGAGAAGTGACCAAAGTACAGCATATTGTCCTTCTAGGACAGATTGCCGTAAAAAAGGGGAAATATAAAAATAAAAAGTAAAATAAAAATACCATTATTTATTTGAGGAAAGAGGTAGGGTCTTGAACGCCCCTAAGCCACTGCGACCTAAAAGATCTATTGTGACGCCTCTTGCAGCATTACAGCACTTCCCCAAGCTGCAAGTCAATCATAAAGTCGACTATGACCTTGGGGGAGGAGGATTTGATCTCCTGCATTGAGATGACGTGGCCTCCAAGATGCTGGCTTATGATGTGGTACACTGCATCACATTCGCATAGGATATGGATGGGTGTCTCATCCTTTTCGCGACAAAACCTGCAAACTGTGGTATCACTGAGGCCCATCCTGTGAAGGTGTTTGTTCAGCTTGCAGTGCCCAGTAAGGGTTCTTGTCAGGATTCTTATCTGATTTTTGTTCAACGAAAGCGCTTCTTTCGTAAACCTTTTTTTGAAGCCCACAAGTAGCGCTTTCGAGTGTTCTTGGCCTGGGGATTTTTCCCAAAGGCTAATACTTTGGTCAGTTCCCCAGTTTTTAAGGTAGGCTGTAGTGGTGCATTTAGGAATGCCACAGATTGGCTCCGGGCCCACATTGGGGCTTTCAGCACCAGCTCTAGCCAGTTCATCAGCGGCTTCGTTGCCCCTAATGCCAAAAAAACCATGCTAACATCCTGAGGAAACCTGCACACCTGACAGTGCTCCATAAAGTTTTCGATTGTGTGTGTAGTCCGCCAACCCGCAATAAGCCAGCGTGGTGGACTAAGGCCTAAACCTTCTCATTCTGAGAAGGGGCCCGTGCCCAGCAGTGGGACAATAATGGGCTGATGATGATGATCCTAAGTTCCTAACATCCCGCTATGAATTTGTCGTCAGAACCTCACGTCATCAACTAGCTGCAAAGGGGTTGAAAAACGGAAACTTCACATCCATTTTCTTCACGACGTCCAACTGAGTTGTTGTGGATCTGGGTGTATACATGCTGAAATTTGAATATCGCTTATTTCCTGAAAAGGGGTCATTGTTCTCATCATTATGAACAAATTTTACTATGGGACCAACCCTGAAATCGCGAAAAAAAAATCTGTTGCTCCCTACATTTGTGTTCACTTAAATCGATAAAATGTAGGGACCATCTGATTTCTTTTTCGCGATTTCAGGTTTGGGCCCATAGTCAAAGCTGTTCATAATGATGAGTACAATGACCCCTTTTCAGGAAATAAGCGATTCAAATTTCAGCATGTATATTAAATATATTTTATATATCAGTGAATCTACGCAGTAATATCGGGGGCCGTCCGCGGCGTGTTATGTACAAATGTTGCGCACGCGCGTAAACACTCGATATATTTTACGTTCGTGCTCCGTAAGAGGAACCGCGCGAGCTGTGAGAGGTGGCGGGTTAGGGTATCTTCAATTCTTCAGTGAAGATTTTATTCATTTTGTTGTTTGGGTTTCCTTTTTGCACTTACCTATTTGTGCAAATTCGATTTTGAAAACAAAAAGTGATACAAGCAACAGCGTGAATATATTTTTAGATTCTTACTGAAAAAGAAAATGAAATGTAAATATATATTTTAAAAGGAAAGGAGGGAAGGAGGGAATAGTCTATTTAGTTTATGAAAATTTCCAGATTATGAAGTCATAGTCATCTTAAATTAAAACAACAGCAAAAATACTTCAAAATAAGTGTCATGTGTCAAAAAAAGCAGTGAAAGCCTAGTGGTTGAACGCTTGCCTTCCATGCCATGAGGGTTCAGACCCAGCCCGACCCTCTGACTAAAATGAATTTATGTGCGGATCAAAATTTGATTATCACTTGCTTTAACGGTGAAGGAAAACATCATGAGGAAACCTGCACACCTGAGAGTGCTCCATACAGTTCTTGATGGTGGGTCGTGTGTGTAGTCTGCCAACCAACACTAGGCCAGCGTAGTGGACTAAGGCCTTAACCTTTTCATTCTGAGAAGAGGCCCGTGCCCAACAGTGAGACAGTAATGAGCTGCTTGTTTATTTATTTATTATATTCTTTATTGTACATACACCAAACGAAAACAAAGGCAATAGTTTACACAAAGATTATGTAAGTACAATGGGTGGTCTTATCGCACAAGGCAATCTCTTCATCTCAATCTTCGATTGACAAGTAGTGTTCCTTTACTATTTTTTTTAAACTGATAGTGATTGTGCACGCCTCACATTTAGTGGCCATGCATTCCACAGGCGAGCAGCTTGAATAGTGAAAGATTTATCAAATAAAACCGGCCAAGAGCATGTCGGGCCATGCTCAGTATTATAGGGTTCCTTAAGTAGGTGTAATTACAAACGAATCAAATCGAATATTAATCATGGCTATTTTAGTTTTTGCAATAATCGGCAGCATTCGCGACTCAGAGCGTGTTGTTAGTAGCGCCATCTAGCGATAAATTCAAGAAGCCAAATTTAAGACGTTTGTCATTTCAAAGTTACTTTTTGTGATTTTTTCAAATAGAAAGTAGCTAAAGGAGCATTATTTGCTATGATAATTTTTCTCTAAGGTCAATGACCTTTGAACTAGGACGTTTTAAGTATTTTTCAGTTTTCTCTCTATAACTCAAAAAATTATAATCACATTATACTCGAAATAATTTTAAAAGAGAGTTTTTACAAAGGTCTATCAATGTGGAAGATTATAAGTTTCTACATTGCATAGTTTAGAAATGGCAGGGGGGGGGACACATTGCAAGCCACTTTGGCGGGCTATATTTCGCAGATGGTACACCTGATAAAAAAGTGGTGTATGAAACATTACCTTCATTTTAGTAGACCTATTCAATGATATCCCACACGAGGGGGTGCAGCGAAAAAAATTTTTTTTTCTCCATTTCACATGTATGGACGCCACCCCTAAAATACGCAAAAACGAATCTATTATTCTTTTAAAATTGAGATCTATATGTAGACTATTTTTTAACAAAATTTCATTTACTTATGTTTATAACTGTAGAAGTTATTAAGCTGTAAAGGATTAGGACAGACGGACAGACGGACAGACGGACAGACGGACAGACGGACGGACATGACGAAACTATAAGGGTTCCTTGTAGGACTTCGGAACCCTAAAAAGGTGGTGGAATGAAAGCGCATGTATATTTTAAGATTTTCTGATGATCTCAAGGACTTAGAATGCGTGTCACAGAGGAACTTGAATCGCTCTATGCTTTGCTTATGTAAGTGTCACGTATTAAAATGATTTGGTAATACATATCTCATCACTTGCACCACATATCATATCAAAACCAAAGTATTATATCGAACATCTGGGTGTTCTGACGCAACCAGCAACTCTTAATGCCTTCAATAAGTTTGGTTTACTTCCTTTTGATATTAGGAGCTCATTCTTAAGTACACTGATTGCGATACTGTACTAAAGTTTAACTTCGTGATCGCTACCTGTGGTGTTTTATTTATCTTTTATCTTAAATACACAGACATAGTAAAAATTATAGACGAAGTGCTGCGAACAATCATAGTGAAGCCAATAAAACCGTGCTCCTCCGTGTAGAAACCAGCGCTCACGCACACACATGCATCTTAAACCGTGCTCGCCCCTCTCAGTTCACATGTCGCGGCATCTTCCAGTAAGCAGCGCGAAAACAAATATCCTTCAGATGCATGGTGTGTACGTGAGCACTGGTTGTACATGAAGGAGCACGGTTTTTGTTGGCTTCACTATGGCTGTTCGCAGCACTTAGTCTATTTTTTACTATGTCTGTGCTTAAATGCGATAAAGTAGTCGTTCTTAGTAAAGTAGTTAAAATATTATACTAACTTAGTACACAAAGTGGTTTGGAATAATCAGTGACATTTCTTAATGGGCTACTGCTGTTTCCTTCAGGATTCAGCAATCTATGGAACAGTTCACACCCACCTATAGGGCTGCCATTACCTAAATTACCAACACTGGACAAACAATTCCAAAACCCCGGACATTTGTGCGAACCAGGTTGCGGACATACTTAAAAATTTAATGAAAAACTGAATTGTATTTATTTTACTAACGTGGCGAGCGTCCGTGTTTCACCGGAAACTTCTTGAGAACCCCGCCCCGACGCCCCCCGAACTAGGACAAAACAGGGGAAACCCGGAAGGATAGCAGCCCTATTCACACCAAACTTATAGTCAGCCGCTGACTCACTGTCTGTAAGGTAAGATAAAAATAGAGAAAAATCAGCAAACCGCATGAATGTAGCTCACATTCGGCGGCTGACTGTAGGTAAGCGAGCATTACGTCTCTAATAAAGAAACACACTCAATCGACATTGCTTTGATTTCAATTTCCATTGCACGGTTTTTTTTTTTTTTTTTTTTTTTTTTTTTTTTTTTTTCTTAACGGTCTTGCGTTTGACCGCCACCTCACCTGATGTTAAGCGATGGTGCGGTCGACGATGGTACACTTATCGGGATCTTTTCACCACGCAATGAAAGAAAGAAAAGAATAAAAGGAAAGAAAGAAGAAGGAAACTATTGTACAATTATGTAGTCAAACTAAGATATAGTGATTTTGGATAATAATATGTTACAATACAATAAAAATTTATCAGGTAAGGTAGCGGTCAAAAGCATGTCAATTTCAGAAAAAATAACACAATTAAGGTGCCGTTTCTTCAGAATAAAGTGATCCTCAAACTCAAGAAAATAAATCAGTAGTGCTTATTACGACTGACTGACTGATCTGCTGACTGGACTGCTCATCACGAGGTCGTGGGTTCGA
Source organism: Asteroscopus sphinx (assembly GCA_949699075.1). Classification (NCBI taxonomy): domain Eukaryota; kingdom Metazoa; phylum Arthropoda; class Insecta; order Lepidoptera; family Noctuidae; genus Asteroscopus; species Asteroscopus sphinx. Next base: position 25,025,151 of record OX453010.1, on the reverse strand, counting down.
TTCCCACATGACACAAATATTTGTGTGATGAACATAAGTGTTTGTGTTGGTCTGGGTGTTTCTTATGTATTATAAGTATGTATTTACAGAAAATAAAAAAAGTATATATATATTATATCCATTGTCTAGTACCCATAGCACAAGCTCTGCTTAGTTTGGGACTAGATGGTGTTGTGTAAAAAAGTCCCAAAAATATTTATTTATTTATTAGTGGCCATAATTAAATCAGGGTCAATAAACAAAAACCAATTGAGCGGATTTTGTACCCATATTAGAAACTAAATAAAAATTGAATTGAATTGAAAGACCAAACGAGGACTACAGCCTCTTTTACTACGGCCTTCTTTTCATCACAAGAAGTATAACAGCTCCTTTAATATCTCGTTGCCTATTTTCACCCATTCCTCGATCAGGAGATCAAAATGATCCCAATCGGACAGATCAGATTGTAAACAGCAACGTTTGTGTCGGGTACAGATGGTAGTTAAGATGTATGGAGCCCTACAGAGCTGACCTTTGTTTCTTTACTTATTATTTATGGTTGACTGTCTTTAAGTACCTTTGTAGGTAAGGGATTAAAATTTATATTTGATTAAAACGTTAGCAACTATAGTCATGTCAAATATAGGGAAACCTTATTTATTTTAAAGGGGACATTAATTTTGAGAATGTGGTGCTATCGAGAATTTTAATAATATAGATAATCTCATATCTTGGGATTCACATCCAGGACCTTTCACTCGGCAACCGCACTGACATCCACCACACCATCCAGTAGGACTGCACCCTGCAGTAACATTTTAAGTAAATTTATTTGTTACACTTATTATATGGCAACACATGGGAGGTCGTAGGCACCTGTAAGAACAGTAAGTAGCAACTTTCTAATTATTTAGCAGCATAAAATCCTCATAACAAGTGAATCCTCGTTACAATAAAATTGTAAGTAGAAATCCAAATCTCTCAATCCTACTTCGCTATCGGGAATCCTGGGCTGTTATCGGCAATCTTCGGGTCAGCTAGCAGGTTGAACCGAGACAAGATCGGTACATTTAAATATCCCAGAGGCTGAATGTAAACAGCTGGTATCTGATTAAAGGCTCGTGGCTTGATATCGGTATCGTTGTAGAACTACCGATTCTCGATATAAAAATAAATAAATGCATCGATATGGCTGCATTCGTTATTTTAAATTGTAAATGAGTTATTTTAAAGAGGTAGGGTACGGAGTGGTTAAACCATTTATGAGTTCGGTTCAGGCATACTTTCAATGTAGTGATAGCCTAGCTACGTGCGAAGAATCCTTATATCAAACAACAACAACTTACAACAACAACAACAACAACTTACAACAACAACAACAACAACAACTTACAACAACAACAACTTACAACAACAACAACTTACAACAACAACAACTTACAACAACAACAACTTACAACAACAACAACTTACAACAACAACAACAACTTACAACAACAACAACTTACAACAACAACAACTTACAACAACAACAACAACTTACAACAACAACAACTTACAACAACAACAACTTACAACAACAACAACTTACAACAACAACTTACAACAACAACAACTTACAACAACAACAACAACAACTTACAACAACAACAACAACAACTTACAACAACAACAACTTACAACAACAACAACTTACAACAACAACAACAACTTACAACAACAACAACAACTTACAACAACAACAACAACTTACAACACCTACTTACACTTAATTGTTTTACAACTTGATTCGACAGATACAACGACTTATACAACGTGATATTGGAATAACTTAAAATCTCAGACACCCCAATTACTTTTTATTATACTAAATTGATATTGAAATTAATTATTATTTTCATTTATTATTGTAGAAGATATTTGTAATTTTTGGTATCATAGTTACCTACTCTAATCGATTCATAGCGCTAGATTAATTCATAAACGTGCGACGCTCTCGATGCTACTGTGTTGGGAGGTGAATAACCTCTTAAAATTAAGTTAAGATTTAATAGTTTCAGGAAACAAATGTTATCCAAAAGTTTCCATCACACTTTTTTACTGGGTCTCGCTCGCCTTTGTGCTCAGCGCCACGTCGTCGTATGAAACTTTTAGGCTCGACTTGGTATGAAATTTTTTTTATTGGTAAACGTATGTTAAAAACCCTAAAAACCGGCCAAGTGTGAGTCGGACTCACGCAGTAAGGGTTCCGTACCACCCATCGACCTGATACCCCATAGAAACTGATTTAATTTACGAGAGTTTAACAAAATACATCAACGAACATACGCGAAATGTGAATTTTTGCATCTCTTTCTTACGTAGGTATCACCACATATGTCTATGTTTGCCCTATTTTTAGTATTTGCCCTATTTTAAGTTGCTAAACTACATAGTATGCACTATTATCAAACCAACTTTGACGCTGGTATGACGTTTACGTTGATGCATGTGGCTTTAGCACCCTTTGGGTGTTCCGTACCCTAAAAAGTAGTGTAATGGATTCTACTCTCGATTCTGAACAAACTAGTTTTAGTTTTTGAGTTAATTCAATAACACGTGTATATCGATGGACAGATACAAACATTTACGAGATCGTATTATCAGAAGCACTGTTATAAATACGATCAAAAGATAGAGTTTATTGAGCCCTTAAATTTTACCGTTTACTTTAACGTTTATAATCAAATATTGTTATTCTATTGCTCTTCTATAATAATGTAATGTAGAAATGAACGGAAAACATACTCCGTTACCTATATATAAAAGATCTGTACAAAGATAGTATAAATTCTTTGACAAAATAATAGTAAAACTTATTCACGTTATGATTTTATTCCCATCTATGTATTTCAAATACTTTATTTTTACAAAATAACATTGACTTATTTCTGTCAAGGGTTTTTTGATTATAATGAATTGCAGGGCTGTGTTAATGAGTGACATATACAAGAATATTGTAGAATATGCGTAAAAATGTTGAAAAAAAAAGATAAAGAAAAACCACGATAAATCACGCGTATAATAGCTGTAAAAATGCTCGCGCACGCTCCCTGTCTGGGGTTTGCTGGCTAGTACGCACGGCTACACATGAAGCTGTACATTTCCAGTATAACCTGATCTCGCATTGTACGGAAAGTCTATGCAATGCGAGGTCAGCTTTTACTGGAAATTTATAGCTTCATGTGTAGCCGTGTGTACAAAAGGCGCAGAGGGTGGAAATCATAGAAATAGATAGAATGGCCATGTGGGCAGGGCGCGCGTGGCAGCACCATGCACCATAGTGCAGGTTATTTCAAAGCCTTTCTCAGCACGCCTTATGACTTGTTGCTATAAATACTGTAAGAAAAAATCGCAAAAATGCGTTATTGTGCTGTTTCTAACTGCAGAAACAAAAGCTGTAAAGTACATTTGATTAAAAAAAAATTTTTTTAAATAATGACGTCAAAATGTAAGGCGTAGTTTGTTCGGAAAGTTGCCACGCATGAATCGCAAGTAAAATTGTGATTACAACCATTCTATGGTGGAAATAGCTACTGATGGACACTGCCGTGCTAGGCTAGGTGTATCACCTAACCGTATGCAACTGTGATTTGTAAGCACAAAACAGTATCCCAGTAATTAACGAAAATACTACAAAAATGAAGGGTACATTTTCTAACATATTTGGAACGAAAATCATGTACTGATCATACTGCTTCAAGAAGTTCCTCGTTCAATCAGTCACTCTGTACTATAATACTGTCAGCATCAAAAGTGAAAAGTAGAGTACCTACTCTTAACCAATAGATTACCAGAGGATCTAAAAGAATGTGATAACATGAATGTGTTCAAAGCTAAGCTAAAGAATTATGTATGTACACTGTAACATTTCCAACGCTCTAGAGGCTAAAATTATATAATTTAGTTGTAAGTACTTTTGTATCTCATTATAAGCGAACTGTTTGTTCTTATGAGAAATAAAATTCTTTAAACCTAAACCTAACTTGGCCTTTTTTGAAAACATTCGCAATTTGGTTGCGTTACGTGCGTCGAGGTTGTATCCCTCCAACTCTTCCATCCACTCTCGCCTCGTATACTGTCGTTTTTTCAATCTCCTATAAACTCTATACATCAAATCAAATAATAATAGTTAATTGTACCCAGTCTTTTGTCACAAATTACCGAGAAATTTTAATGGTTCGAAAGTAACGGTCCATAGTTAGATTATCTTCTGCTCTTCCGTGCACAACAGGAAGGATAAGTATGATTTGCATTGTTCTAATTTCTTCAGTAACTAGTGTTGTACTGAACTTAGGAGCTTCCAGCGCCCAGAATAATGGGGTCATGGAACCAATCTGTAACAACTACTCAACGTCACATTGATGGAAAATACACGAAATATTATCACGTACGAGGCCGCACGTAGGTAATACCGAGACAATATGATGTTCGACTAAGGGCACCATAAGAATTCAACCTGGCAGTCCAAATATTTTAGCTTGTGGTTAGTTCTTGCGGTCTTACACTAATAGTCATCAATATCTGTGATTCGAAAACAAGCCAAGAAGGCGATAGGACATTCTCTGTGGTCGCCTACCATTTTTCTGTAATGATACGACACGATCTTGCATTGGTCTTGCGAAAATGCAAGACTGCAAGACCAAGACTGGATAACATTACCTGTGATGGACAGCAGGACTCTCTTTTTTTTTCAAACACGGGTTTATAGCGTCTGTGGTTTGTTTAGATGAGGGAGTAGTCTTTTCACATTATGTCATCTAAAAATCGGTCTATTGGAGCGAAACAATTTAAAGATCTTGAAATGTTATTACTTTAGAATCCTTTGTATGAAAAATTACTATGATCTGTAGTCTGGACAGAATTACTTGATGCCTGATAAAAATAAAATGACAGTTGGTAGCCCAAATCCACAGTACAAGGTCACTCAGCGATCTACAACATGTTATTGAAATAACTGAAAACCTCGTACGGGGTCATTGAACTCATCAGTATAAACAACTTTTACTATAGGACTAACCCTGAAATTGCGAAAAAAAACTGCTGATACTTACATTTGTGTTTACATAAATCGAAAAAATGTAAAGATCAGCTGATTTGTTTTTCGTGATTTCAGGGTTGGTCCCATAGTAAAAGTTGTTCATACTGATGAGTACAATGACCCCTTAAGAGGTTTTCCGTTATTACAATAAGACGTTGTATAGAGCGAGCTATGTTTGGAGTTTCTTTGAAGGATAAGATTCGTAGGTAATGAGATTACCCGGAAAAGAACCAGAGTGACCGACATAGCTTGTAGGATCAGCAAATGCCAGTGGATGTACACGCTTGAAATACTTTTGCGTGTGTTTCCTCCTAATGTCTTATTTACGTATAATCCATAGTGTATTTCAATAAGAGCGCGTGCGTTGCCGATGCGGTCATTGTGGTGGTGTTACTTACCACGGGAGTACTTAGTGATGGCTAACTACTAGTGGTGATGGCCATAGCCCACAGGGTATAAAAGCTGGCTGGAAGATTTCCTTTTGAATACAAATAACATAATATACATAAGTACCCAATAATATTATATTACCAAAAGTACTACCTATAACGGTCTCCATCTTTGCATCTGTGGTACGATTTTTTTTTGTCAGACTTGGCTAGCCCAAAAAGTTATCACCAGCAGCAACTTAAGGGTAGGATCTGCTCATCATTCTGCATAAGTTTAGGGACCAACTCTGGTATAGTGAAGTGTGAAGATTTAAATTGTGGAAAGAAAAAAAAAAAAAAAAAAAAAATACGCTCACGAACAGGATTCGAACCTGCGACTCCTGGCTCAGTACGCCAGTGCTTTAGCCACTAAGCTACCGTGAACACTGCTCGTGATATCGAAATTATCCTCCACTATACGTCTTTGGGTGACGTCAGCGATATCTTATTAAGAAACATCGTTTCTTAACCGACTCGACTAACTTTGCAGTTAAATCAAAGTCGTATAGATATGCCTACCCTTACTAATTATTTTATTATTTTTAACGCATTATATAACGCATTTTTTTTTTTTTTTTTTTGAGCGATTTTTTCTTTCCACAATTTAAATCTTTAGATTTCGCATCGCATGCGTAAATGCGTTAAAAATAATAAAATTATTAGTAAGGGTAGGCATATCTATACGACTTTGATTTAACTGCAAAGTTAGTCGAGTCGGTTAAGAAACGATGTTTCTTAATAAGATATCGCTGACGTCACCCAAAGACGTATAGTGGAGGATAATTTCGATATCACGAGCAGTGTTCACGGTAGCTTAGTGGCTAAAGCACTGGCGTACTGAGCCAGGAGTCGCAGGTTCGAATCCTGCTCGTGAGCGATTTTTTCTTTCCACAATTTAAATCTTTAGATTTCGCTTCGCATGCGTAAATGCGTTAAAAATAATAAAATAAAACGAGTGTGCTTTAGAGCACACGACTGTGATATAAGTTAACAATACTATATACACCCTCAATACTATTTCACCGTGACGTAACGTAACGTAACGCATTCACCAGCTTATTTCCAAGTCAAGCGTGCGTAAAGAAGTTTTACTTCAACGTACCGTAACGTAACGTAACGCATTCACCAGCTTACTCTTCAAGTCAAGCGTCCATTCGCCTGGCCCGATCACACTTTTGTAACGCATTCACCAGCTTACTCTTCAAGTCAAGCGTCCATTCGCCTCGCCCGATCACACTTTTGTAACGCATTCACCAGCTTACTCTTCAAGTCAAGCGTCCATTCGCCTCGCCCGATCACACTTTTGTAACGCATTCACCAGCTTACTCTTCAAGTCAAGCGTCCATTCGCCTCGCCCGATCACACTTTTGTAACGCATTCACCAGCTTACTCTTCAAGTCAAGCGTCCATTCGCCTCGCCCGATCACACTTTTGTAACGCATTCACCAGCTTACTCTTCAAGTCAAGCGTCCATTCGCCTCGCCCGATCACACTTTTGTAACGCATTCACCAGCTTACTCTTCAAGTCAAGCGTCCATTCGCCTCGCCCGATCACACTTTTCGTAACGCATTCACCAGCTTACTCCCCAAGTCAAGCGTGCGTAAAGAAGATTTACTTCAAAAACGTGTGCGTCAGGAACGAAGTTCTTCACGCACCCACACACAGACACACTACAAAGAGAAAGAAACAGAGAGCGTGTGGTGTGCGTATATGCCTGCTCATAACGCAAAAATCTTAGTTGACGTAAAATTTTCTCCAGAATCACACCGAAAACTTCGTTCAAAAAATTGCTTCTCCATACGTTTTGATCGAGTTAGGTACACCTATTCGTATAAAACCCATAGTAAAAGTTGTGTAGAATGATGACTCAAGTTTTCTTGGTAATAAAAAAATAGTGGTGTCGTATTGTAGTATTGTAACTAACAGTTTCGTGTGGAGCTGATTCTGACGACCAAAAATCAGCGGTATAGCCAAATATCTACTACTCTCCTATCAGCTTTCTCTTTGGGAACGCATTATTGTCTAGTCTAAATCAACATCTTCATAATAATATTGATTTTCTACTCGATAGGCGATATAAAAACGTTGGTATTCTAACCATAGAAATCTAAATAATAAGGTAATAGAAGTAGTACAGGCGAGAGAACTTGTCACCGCGTGCAGGTCTCTCATAGGACACCAGTGCGTGAACAGTTTGCTTTGATCATCAGTGCTGTTTTGGACGCGGAGTCTCTAAAACTGTATTTTGCAGCATACATAATAGCGGAATTTTTTATAAGCTTAATTTACTTTGCATTGAATGCTAGAAACATGGTGGACGTAACTGATGTGTTAGTAGCGGCGAACTGGCAACACGCGTTCCAGTATTAAGAGACAGTAGATATGTTTAAAGAATCTTTATTCTCAAAAAGAACATTCAGTTCACTTATATGAGAAGCTTACATTATTCTTAAAATTACACATAAGTCGTCGTTTAAATACGAAGCATGCAAATCTAGCTATCTAATCTACAAATTCATACAATAGTTAAATATTCTTACCAAATAAACAATAGCTTGTTATTTTCATTTACGTTAACATTTCTATTACCTTATTATTTAGATTTCTATGATTGTAACTAACTGTTTCAAGCGGAGTTGCGAGATTCTGAAAAGCAAAAATGTTGTTTTGATTTTCCTCTCGATAGGCCATAGGTAGATGGAATTTAGTTTTGTGCATACAGAAAACGCTTTATACAATAAACTACTTCTTACTTGATATTCAATAGTACATTTTGGTACCTAAATAACATAGATAGCCAAGTCTTCGCCGGACTTTAACCGCAGCATCCCATTACCGGCAATTCTTATCAAACGCAATCCGAATGCGGGTGGCATACACTACCACATAACTTCCATAAACACGAAAATTATTTAGCAGTCTTATTGCAAATGATATAAGGCAGAAAGTCTATCACATTTATGTTACTGCAATAGTAAATTGAACTTTGTACACCGAATAGATATTGGCCCACAATGACTATTCGACATGTCAAACAATTGAAGAATTCCCGAAGCAATAAAGTCTATATTCTTTTGAAGATTAAGTGCTGCATTGTGGTGTTTTGATGGCGGATGGTGGAGTGTGCAAGGGATATTGAACCGTAATGTAAAGAGAAGTTAGAATGTGTCTAACTAACGAACGGATACGTCGGTAATGGACTGACTTCACGCCACCGATGTCATCGCAGCACAAAAATCTATAGAATAGTGAGACCGAAGTTATTTTGAGATAAGGTACCTACCTACCGTACTGAACATAGATGAGATCGGGATAGATGCGATCCGGTGAAGCGATCCGAGGATAATAATGAAAACATTAATTTCTCCACCACATAAAGGCTTTTTGCAAAACAAATTCACCTAGGTATTTGTTTAACATTATGTTGTGGAGACTGGAGCTTGTACTAGGTGAACCTGTATTACTCTTTCGCTGATCCAATCCGCCGCAGGACAGGTCGGCGCTGGTGTCTTTATGGTACCTAATGCCGCCCTAAGAGAGGCCAGCGGGTGATATATTGGGGAGTCTATCGTCCGCATTGCACGGCCCTCGAGTTGTGTTATCCCAGGTGTGTCTGGACATCGCCAAAAGAGTGTACAAAGAAAGTATGTAGGCGGTTCATACCGCCATGTCATGTCATCAAGAGATAAGCATTTTCACCGCTTAAAAAAAAGGGTCAAAAATACATTATGAAACGTGAGTTTGTGAAATGAAAGCTTTTCAAAATACCATTTTGCTAAATGAATACTTTTCCAAAAAAATTGTGTAGAAAGTTGGTTTGCGAAATTATTATTATTCCATTTATTCATTTTTATATACTTATTTATTACATTTTTAAATATTTTATAAAAATAAAAAAAAACACAAAACATTTAAAAATAAAAATAGTAGCCCACCGGCATCGGGAACAAGGTCCAAGCTACCGGCGGTCAGGGCCTCAGAGAGAGGAACTTCCTCACGATACGCGCCGTGTCAAGAAGTACAGCTTTCTGCATCAAGCCCTTGGTCCAACCGCCCAACGAGAGCCTCTGAAGGTGTTGGTCGAGGCTCTTGGCTATTAAGCCATTGACCGAAATGACTATCGGCACAATGACTGCCGAGTCAACATCCCACATGTCGACAACCTCGTGAGCCAAGTCAAGATATTTTATTTCTTTATCTTATTATTCCATTTATTAATTTTTATATACTTATTTATTACATTTTTAAATATTTTATAAAAATAAAAAAAACACAAAACATTTAAAAATATAAAAAATAGTAGCCCACCGGCATCGGGAACAAGGTATCTTATTATTATTATTATACTTTATTGTACACACAAATACACATTAATATTACAATAGGAAAGCTTATGTACATCGGCGAGTTTAACTAAAAAAAAACCGGCCAAGAGCATGTCGGGCCATGCTCAGTATTATAGGGTTCCTTAAGTAGGTGATACAAACAAATCAAATCGAATATTAATCACGGCTATTTTAGTTTTTGCAATAGACGGCAGCATTGGCGACTCAGAGAGTGATGTCAGTAGCCGCTAGATGGCACTATACAGTGCCAAATGTAATACACGGCACTTGACGCCAGCATTGGCGACCCAGAGAGTGTTGTACGACGCCGCTAGAGGGCGCCAAATTTAAGAAGTGTGTCGTCAATATAACACAAAGTTACTTTTTGTGATTTTTTCAAATAGAAAGTAGCTAAAGGAGCATTATTTGCTATGATCATTTTTCTCTAAGGTCAATGACCTTTGAACTAGGACGTTTTAAGTATATTTCAGTTTTCTGTCTATAACTCAAAAAATTATAATCACATTATACTCGAAATAATTTTAAAAGAAAGTTTTCACAAAGGTCTATCAATGTGGAAGATTATAAGTTTCTACGTTGCATAGTTTAGAAATGGCAGGGGGGGGGACACATTGCAAGCCACTTTGGCGTGCTATATTTCGCAGTTGGTACACCTGATAAAAAAGTGGTGTATGCAACATTACCTTCATTTTAGTAGACCTATTCAATGATACCCCACACGAGGGGGTGCAGCGAAAAAAATTTTTTTTCCCCATTTCACATGTATGGGTGCCACCCCTAAAGAACGTAAAAACTATTTTTTTATTCTTTTAAAATTGAGATCTATATGCAGACTATTTTTTAACAAAATTTCATTTACTTATGTTTATAACTGTAGAAGTTATTAAGCTGTAAAGGATTAGGACAGACGGACAGACGGACAGACGGACAGACGGACAGACGGACAGACGGACGGACATGACGAAACTATAAGGGTTCCTTGTAGGACTTCGGAACCCTAATGAGTTAAATGATACATTTATGAATAATTGTTTGCCGTTTCGCAAAAATCTTATCACAAACATGCACTTATGTTTGTGAAAAGATTTGTTTGTGAAAAGATTTTTGCAAAACGGCGGGCACCCATATTTATTACTTACTTAAGAATGTTACACTTAATTTACAAATTAATTTTGCTTGCCCAATGGTGAAATATGACTCAACCTTTTTTAGGGTTCCGAAGTCCTACAAGGAACCGCACCCATATTTATTACTTACTTAAGAATGTTACACTTAATTTACAAATTAATTTTGCTTGCCCAATGGTGAAATATGACTCAACCTTTTTTAGGGTTCCGAAGTCCTACAAGGAACCCTTATAGTTTCGTCATGTCCGTCCGTCTGTCCGTCTGTCCGTCTGTCCGTCTGTCCGTCTGTCCTAATCCTTTACAGCTTAATAACTTCTACAGTTATAAACATAAGTAAATGAAATTTTGTTAAAAAATAGTCTTCATATAGATCTCAATTTTAAAAGAATAAAAGAATCGTTTTTCCGTATTTTAGGGGTGGCGTCCATACATGTGAAATGGAGAAAAAAAATTTTTTTTCGCTGCACCCCCTCGTGTGGGATATCATTGAATAGGTCTACTAAAATGAAAGTAATGTTTGATACACCACTTTTTTATCAGGTGTACCATCTGCGAAATATAGCCCGCCAAAGTGGCTTGCAATGTGTCCCCCCCCCTGCCATTTCTAAACTATGCAATGTAGAAACTTATAATCTTCCACATTGATAGACCTTTGTGAAAACTCTCATTTAAAATTATTTCGAGTATAATGTGATTATAATTTTTTGAGTTATAGAGAGAAAACTGAAAAATACTTAAACGTCCTAGTTCAAAGGTCATTGACCTTCGAGAAAAATTATCATAGCAAATAATGCTCCTTTAGCTACTTTCTATTTGAAAAAATCACAAAAAGTAACCTTGAAATGACAAACGTCTTAAATTTGGCTTCTTGAATTTATCGCTAGATGGCGCTACTAACAACACGCTCTGAGTCGCGAATGCTGCCGATTATTGCAAAAACTAAAATAGCCATGATTAATATTCGATTTGATTCGTTTGTAATTACACCTACTTAAGGAACCCTATAATACTGAGCATGGCCCGACATGCTCTTGGCCGGTTTTTATTGTATCACCGTAACTACCCGTATTTGCATAATACAATACCTTTTTTTTCTTTATCGGTTAATCTTTAGTTACTAACACATAACACATAACATAACATCACGCCTGTATTTCCCCGAAGGGGTAGGCAGAGGTGTAATAACTTTAGTTACTAATTTACTTCAAAAAATATTCCCAAACAGCTCTACCCCATATTTTTCACTTTAGCGAAAAAGTTTTAGTGTGCGTTAAATCGCGTCCGTCGTTGTGTTGCTAATCTTGCATACAAATTGTTGCTTACAGGGTATCTTATTTGTTTATCAAGCAACCCAGGTTTAGAGGAAAATAAAGGGCACTTGTTGTCATTCGGGGCGATGTTAACTAGCCTTGTTGTTATATAAGGTGTCTCAAAAGTAGGTATAGGAAGTTTTTTTTAAATTAAAATGCGAATGGATTGGAATTTCTTCGTAATTTTATTTCATTTTAAAGAAGACACTTGTACAATTTGTACAATTTATTTGAACAGAATATCTACCAAATGAAAGGCAGGCAGTTTGAAAATGCCGATTCTTTTGCCGAAGTTTCTCACTACTTTTTCACACATTTCGTGGTTTATTTCACCAATAACAGTCGTCAATGTTTTGTGGATCGTTGGCGTAGACCTTATAAATAAATAAAAATAAATATTTTTGACGTAGCCTCAAAGAAAGAAATCCAGTGGCATAAGACCGCAAGATCTCAGTGACTAATTGACAACGCCTTTTCGTGAAATTACGCGATTCGGAAACCTCTCTTGCAGCAAAGAGACGATTTTTGTACGTTCTTTTATCGTGAAACGCTCCATTATTAATTTTACATGCGTCAAGATGACGTATAATTTATTTCAATACGCCATTTTGAATATTTCGAATATATAACGAAGTTCAAATCCTTTACGTACTTTTGGGACACCCATTAGGTACCTACAGTATTACGACACAAAAAATAAGGCGCGTCGTCAGTCTCCGTTCGCGCAGACGGGAAAAGACGATCGACAAAAACACCTGAAGTATTAAAAAATATAATAAAACAAGTTTAACCGGATTACATCGCGTATATTATTTAAATTGGTTTTCCTGACGTTTCGAAAGCTTTGCAGCGTTCGTGGTCGCAGGAAGACTAAGATGACAAGCGTCTTTACATATATTTCTAAACAAATATTTTTATCTACCGTACTATTTTTATTAATCCCACTGTTGGGTATGGGCATCTTCTTAGAATGAGAAGGATTCAGGCATTTCAGGCCTTAGTCCACCACGCTGGCCTACTGCGGGTTGGCAGATTACACACACCATCAAGAACTGTATGGAGTATTCTCAGGTGTGAAGGTTTCCTCACGATTTTTTCCTTCACCGATAAAGCATGTGATAATCAAATTCTGATCCGCATATGAATCCGAAAAGTAAGAGGTAACTGAGGGCCTGGTTCGGACTCAAACCCTCCTGCGTGGAAATGAAGTGTTCAAACCGCTAGGCTATCACTACCATTTTTTATAAACTGTGTTCATCATTCTGCGCAATTTCTACTATGGGTAAAACTCTGAAATCCAGAAAAATATCTGCTGTTCCATACATAAGTAAATTTAACACGATAAAATGTATACAACAGCCCCCACTAGCCAAGTTGACAATCTACACAATCTACAATCGTCAACGCTAATAGAAAACGATCAAAATGTATGGGAATGACATATCTCAACGAATGACTTTTTCGTTGACATATGTCATTCCCATACATTTTGATCGTTTTCTATTAGCGTTGACGATTGTAGATTGTGTAGATTGTCAACTTGGCTAGAGGGGCAGATGTTTTTTTCAAGATATCAGTGTTGGTGCCATAGTAAAAGTTGTGCAGAATTATGAGTAGAGTTTTAGCTTAAAGTTTTATTGGTAATAAAAAATTGGGTGGCGAACCCAGTGTACCCATGAAACTATTAAAGCGACAAGTGGAAACATGTCCATACCACGTCAATTTATGACATCATTAAGATCTTAATTAGACAAAGTGCAGAATTGTGCACTTAGTTCGCTATTTATTTGCCTAATCGATCTAATTGTACGGAAATTGTAGAGTTAACCTTTTGATAATAAAAGTTTTATTGACTTATACACTGATCAGAGTCCCAATTCTCGCGTTGTAGAGAAAAATGTCTAATTCGATATAGTCACTAATTTGAATCTCTATGAAAACTGACACGACACGAGAAATGAGAATCTCGCGTCCTAGACATTATCTCGAAATAAATAAAATAAATACTTTTGGGACATTTTTACACAACACCATCTAGTCCCAAACTAAGCAGAGCTTGTACTATGGGTACTAGACAATGGCTATAATACTTATATACTTATTTTTTTTGTAAATACATACTTATAATACATAAGAAACACCCAGACCAACACAAACTCGTTCATCACACAAATATTTGTGTCCTAAATGGACATAATGTCGAAACAAGATGGCGAATGTATTCAAAGCAGCAAGAAATCAGTGCAATCAGATGATACACAACGCTAAACGCCGTCATATCCTCGATAACATCTCTTGTTCCTCGTCCGCTGATATCTGGAAGTTCCTCGGGACTTTAGGTATCGGCAAGCCACGTGAAATGAATCTCCCGAGCACAATTGGTTTGGATGATATCAATAATCATTTCACTTCTTCTGTTAGCTTGAATCACCAAACCATTTGTAGGACGGTTGATTACATTGTTGGCCTATCTCGTTCTAATATCGATTGCTTCAACTTTTCTCCAGCCACCTTGGAAGAAATTAAGAAAATCATCCTTTCCATTAAATCCAAGGCCGTTGGGTACGACAATATAAGTCGTAATATGGTCATCATAATCCTTGACTATCTCCTAATCCCGATTGCCCATGTCATCAATTTTTCACTTGATTCCGGTCAGTTTTCTTCCCTTTGGCGCAAGGCATTAGTGCGGCCTCTAGCCAAGGTCACCAATCCTTCCCTTCTTAGCCACTTCCGTCCCATATCCATACTTCCTTTTCTGTCTAAAGTGCTCGAGGCCTGTGTACATAACCAGTTTTCTAGGTTTGTTCATTGCAACGACTTTGTAAGCCCTTTACAGTCAGGATTCAGGCCGGGGCATAGTACAGTTTCTGCTCTCCTTAAAGTGACTGATGACATTAGAGAGGGGATGCAGGGTACCAAAGTCACTGTACTGGTTTTAATAGATTTCTCTAATGCCTTTAACGCCGTCAGTCACGATATTCTCCTTTCTATCGTCTCCAACATCATGGTTTCTCCTGAGGCGCTGGAATGGTTCAATTCTTATCTTCGTGGGCGTCAGCAGTCAGTTCGCGTCGATAAAACCTCGTCGAATTGGCGTGATCTGCATGGTGGCGTCCCGCAAGGCGGTATACTTTCTCCATTGTTATTTTCTATTTTCATAAATTCCATTACTCATAGTCTTCGATGTTCGTATCATCTGCATGCTGATGACCTTCAGTCATATGCTTAAGCTCATGTATACAACTTGCCCGAAGCAATTAACCAGCTTAATCGTGATTTGGAGGCCATAAACACCTGGTCTGTCAGGTTTGGTGTTTCAGTTAACCCCACAAAATGTCAAGCTTTAATAGTTGGAAGCTTGCAAATGATGAGCAGAGTAGTTGTTGGGACCCTCCCAGCAATTTTCTATAACGGTAGTGTCATTCCAATCAGCTCTAGCGTCAAAAAACCTTGGTTTACATTCTGATTCTTCACTTAACTGGCACATACAAGTCACCAAGGTAAGCCAAAACGTCAACGGTACGTTGCGTTCCCTCTACCGCCTGAGGAACTTTTTACCCGCCAAGACCAAAATAATGCTTGTGCAGACTCTAGTCCTTCCTATAATCGACTATGGTGACATGTGCTACTACGATTTGATTTCAGTCTTACTCAGTAAGCTCGACCGGCTGCTTAACAATTGTATCAGGTTCATTTACAACCTAAGAAAGTATGATCATGTTTCTTCACATAGGTCTCAACTTAAATGGTTGCCCATCCGTCAGCGGAGACAAGTACGTGCTTTGACTATGCTTTTTTCTTTACTTAATTCTCCTTCCCCCCCTCTTTACTTAACTCCCCACTTTCAATATTTATGCTCTACACACACTAGAAATCTACGGTCTTCTAATAATCGTCTTCTACATTGCCCTTATCATAGATCTAATTTTGTTCACTCATCCTTTCATATTCAATCAATTCTTCTTTGGAATGAGCTACCTCTCGAGCTTAGGATGGCCACCAGTCGGGACTCTTTTAAAAGGAAAGTTCGGAAGTTCTTTCTAGATAAAATTTTGGCAGAATCATCTCATTAGTATTTTATCTATGACTATAATAGTATATTATTATATATATTTAGTACTTATTGTATGTTATATATATATACCTATGTATGTTTATCTATTGTTTTAGTGGTAATTTATTTCTCATCTGTTTTGTGTCGTGAATCAATATTGCACCTGCCTTGTCATCTCTGTATCACCCTAAGGTTGACTGGGAGAGAATGCCTAAGGCATTAAGTCCGCCTATGTACACATGTTGCATGAAGTTTAAATAAATAAATAAAAATAAATGTCGATTGAAAATAAATTTTCGTATTCTCAGAATGTCACTTTAGGGATATAATATGTCTACGCCTAGCGTTCTAAATACAAAGAATGGTTCATAGCAATTGACATGATCGGCGACATTTTTCGTAGAGATTTAAAATTAGAGATTATCTCGAATTAGACATTTATCTCTATAACGCAAGAATTGGGGCCCTGGTATTGCGTAAGCGCATCAGGTAGGTATGTCGAGGTAAGGCTGGGTGTATCGGGAATTCCTAAGTAACAGTTAAGGTAAAGTAACCCAGGAATGTTCGGAATCGGAAAATATTTGGACTATGGGGTCAGATTTGGGGTCTACTCGCGTTTTACGAACGACAAAATAAGTTCGAACATTCGTTCCGACTGATACCTGCACAATAAAGATAGGAAAGAAAGAAAGAAAGAAAAAAATATTTCAGTCTCGGTAGTTACAGGCGAGAGAAAAAAAAACTAAAAATAACACATTAACAATAATATTAAAATTAACATGCCTGTATAAGACTAAAAAACCGGCCAAGTGAAAACTAATTTAATTTACGAGAGTTTATCAAAAGACATCAACGCACAGTGCGCGAAATATGAATTTTTGCACGTCTTTCTTACGCAGTTACCACCACATATGTCTATGTTTGTCTTATTTTTAGTATTTGTTGCTAAACTACATAATATGCACTATAATCTGACTAAGTTTGACGCTGGTATATATTACCGTTTTGAAGATAGAAACAAAAACGTTGAAAAAAATGCATGTATTTTGAGGTTTCTTGTATGGGGACCCCCTTTGGTTTTAGACTTTTAGACGTAGCGAGAGTAGTAGGGTCCCATTTGGCAACCTTCGGGTACGGAACCCTAAAAAGTCATCTCAGCATATGCTACAACACCGAAAAAAGGCACATAATAAAGTCGTATGAAACTGACAGAGATCGAAGAAACAAACGTCAAAACACGATCATCGCATGCAATAAGGAAACGATGAAAAAAAAAATATGGATGAAAATGAATTTAATTGAATTGATGGTTGACCGGAGTTCACCGGAGTAGCAGATCACCAGACGCGAATAGACCCTCAGGTTAATTTTGGCTACCTATATTTTGACTTTAGCATAGTTTTACTATCATAGGTAAAACTGTGACTTTAGTAACAGCTTTCAATAGAACATAAGACGAAGAATTCCAAATACAAATATCCGAGGACTCATCGCGTCGCGTGCTAACAAAATATATAAACTTTCTTTGCATAAAAACTACGCAATACATTACCCAGTGGTCGCCCAATTAAGAATAGCCGACCGAATATAAACAGTCGGCATCACATTCGCTAGTTTACGATGCTGTAAGCAATTTATTGAGAACACGATGCCATTTATTCTCGGTCGGTTAATCATCGCGGGGCTATGAATTAGAATCAACCTGCTGTTGTTGTTGATCTGCATGTATCATAATTATTCGTTTTGCTTGTAAATCTTGCATGTGAGTTGTGTCTTGGTTGTGAACTTATGAGGAAGGGAATCATTGATGGAAGCAATGATTCTAGTAGTATATATGTCTATGGATGGAAGAGAGAGTGAGATAAATAGATCAATAGTGGTGGTGGTGTGTGATAGATGGTGCTGTGTAAAAAATGTCCCAAAAGTATTTATTTATTATTTACTAGCTGTACCCGTGGCTTTGCTCACGTTATCATAAGGTAAACTTTCAAATGAGTCAAATTTCAAAGATAATGGACAAATGATAGCAATAATTATTTTTTTGCCATTATTTTTTTGTTAAGGCGCTGGGCGCAAAGTCAAAGACTAAAACGTAAACCTAGAACCTAGGCCACACACAAACAAATTTTGAGCAGAATTTACAAAAATAATACAGAATGATATGAATGTATACAATAAAACGCCATTTTACAAAACTTCTCTATAAACTATATTCGAGGTTTTACCTTCAGCAGCCAAAATGTACAGAGTGTCAGGGCTGGTGACGCGAGAGCAAGCGACGTACAGTTGTCCATGTGAGAAGCAGCTGGTCCTGAGGTCGCCTTCGGTGTCTGCCCCTGCGACTTATTGATAGTCATCGCAAAGCACAGACTCACAGGAAACTGTATGCGCTTGAGTTGTATATTTTGTGTATGTGTGGCAAAATAAATGGTTTAAATTGGAAAGGGTAATTGTGGGTAATCAGTGGTATACGTGGAATAAACACCGTCTCGCTAACGGCACACCCAGTGAGAATCTCTGCCTCTTTAATGTGCCTCTGCAAGGATATGACTGAGTCGGGTCCCGTTACACAGCTTAGGCGATGTTAAGTTCCGCAAAAGCATAAACAGGACACCGACTTTAAGTTTGATAAGATGGGCAGGAAGTCCACTTGCAGAGAGAGAGTTAAGGAATTCTACTGAGTAGTGAGTAGCGTCATCTAGATCTATAACGGTGTTTATAGAAGTATAAACCACTTCATTCCCTTAAATTTCTGAGAGAATGCTATCGTTAATGGCAGCGGCTTGGTCATTTTTTGGTGTTAAAATGGCCCTCTCACACAACCAAGAATTCTGCTGGCGCGAGATTTGGCTGATGTCCCCATGAACAGAACGAATTAGATCCTGTACCGTAGGGATCACTCTACAAAGCGTTTCCGGTAGGTCCACCTGGCCACTCTCCTCTGGATAAGTTCCTACTCCAATGTTTAAAAGGACATCAGTGAATTCTTGAGCATGTGAATTCCAGCCAAGCCTTGAGAGCACATGTTGACCGTCAAGCACAATCTGTGAACTTGCGGCCAGAGAATATTTTATTTTATTAATTGAGGGATAATAAACAGCTACAACATAAGACATCAATTATAGGGTTAGGAAATTTGTATATGAATAGAGAGTTTTAACGAAGCATTCACCTCATCAGCCCTAGTACCTCGCGTCACCACAGGCAGCGTCTGCCAAAAATCGCCGCTAAAGAGAACTGTTACCCCACCCATGATGTTGTGGTTCCTGCGGATGTCTTGCAGGGTTTGGTCAACAGCCTCCACTGCCTTTCTGTTCGTAATCGTGCATTCATCCCATTCAATTAGAGAGCAGTCTCGTAGAACAGCGGACTTGTCACTGTTTCGTGAAACTGCGCAAACGGGCGTCTCGTTGCTCTCCAAGTCTGTGGGAATCTTAAACATTGTGTGCGCAGTTTTGCCACCAGGGAGCAGTGTTGAGGGCTATTTTTCCTCGCCTTCTGACCTCTGCAAGGATGCCTGAAGTAAGAAAGGTTATTCCTGTTTCTCCAGGAGCATCCAAAAAAACATTTTCCCTTGGCAGAGTTCAACGCTCTGCAGGATAATTTCGAATAGCTGTCTTTGCTCTGAGATGAAGTTTTCGATGTGGTCGTTAACAATGACAGACATTGCGCCCGGATTGTAGTCAGTTTCGGCGGCGTATTCACGATTAACGCCGGGATGATGAGCCACAGGTTGGGGATTCGGTAAACCGTACTCACCCAATGAATTGCAGCCGATCGAAACGACCATGTCTTGAAGTGAACAAAGACAGCTATTCAAAACGCGTTCATTATATCAACATAGGTCCGTAAGAATCGCCAATTGCAATGGTGTAAAATATCGCAATTCGTAGGTACTAAGTATTTCAAGACAGTCGAAGAAGCAAACACAAAGACAAAAAAGGTAACCCCTGTTTCTCTACCAATAACATCAAATTTTGTGAATGAAACCATAGCGCGATCTAATTCAACGTTAACGCCATCTGGTTAGGAAAGAAGTATTTTAAATTAAATTAATTATTTTACAAAACTAAGTAAGTGGGAGACGTAGTCGTAAATTGGTAATATTTTCCATAGGTTAAGGATAACAATACAAATAAATTTTCACGCTTTTATTTGGTTAGGGGGCTCAGCAGTTAGTACAATAAGTGGTTCAATGGCACTTTTTGCACCGATTTCAATATTTTTTTCACTGTTAAATAGGTAAAGCACTTTTTAGCAGACAATACTTTACTAAACTACTGTTAGATAACTACTGTTTGTGGTAGAAAGTAAAATAAATAAAAATAAATACGGAAGCAGAAAATAATCAACACAATGCACTTTTGCTCACCCCTCATACCAAATAGCGTGATCATTAATTGTTTTATAACTTAATAATGCGCTATTTAGCGGACGTTGTTGCTAAATAACTTAATTTGTTGAAGAATGTTGAAGTTGTTTTTTTTTGAATAAAAAAATGCGAAAAAAAAAAAAAAAACTAAGATTGAGGCTGAGATTCGATCTTAGAACAACACAACCGTGATCCAGACGCCAAGCCACCAGGATGAGTAATTATTTACGGGAAACTACGAAATAAACATTTTCATTGTTAATATCTGTCGTTTAGCTCCCTTTATATATAGCGTGATGGTTATTTCTTTAAATATTAATTTTGGCGTTCTGATAACGATTTATTTTAGTCTATAAATTATAACATTTCAATATATTAGCTGTAAATCATAACTTTGCAGACAATTTGTGACTCTACTCACCTCCCATATACAAAAGCGTGATGATTTGTAGCCTGTAACCTGACCCGGTCTGTAACCGACTTTTTTGCCAAATTTCAACTAATTCTGTTCAGTAGTCTTGGCGTCATGCTCAAACATACAAACAGATAAACAGACAAACAGACAAACAGACAGAAATTCTAAAAATTGTAGTTTTGGCATCAGTATCGTTCCTAGAATGCGCAGCAGTGATTTTTTTCAAAAAATATTCAATGTACAGTTTTTTCATCTCTACGATTTTATTATACCAGGCCCCTCAGAAAGTATTGCGAAAAAAAGTTTTTATATATGGGAGACTGGCCAGTTATAATGTTTTTCGAAAATATGATTATTTATAAGTAAAAATAAGTAAGTTCCAATTTCAAAATTTCCCTCCACATTTTTTGCGAGTTAATTCAAAGTATTGTGTCTCACTGAAATATGGATCTGCGCTGGGAACATTTTAGAGCTATGATTTTATACGATTTCAAGTGTCGCCTGAAACCGGATGAATCGTACGATAGACTTCAAATGGCATTCATGGATGAAGGCCCTTCCAAGGCAACCGTGTATCGTTGGTATAACGAATTCAAGCGCGGTCGACCAACTTTGGGGGATGACGAAAGAAGCGGTCGCCCTTTGACGGCTGTTACCGAAGAAAACGTGCTAGCAGTGAAAAATTTAATCCAAGACAATAGGCGAATTACATATCAGGAGATTCAACACATATTGAAGATTGGATCGGGAAGCGTTCACGAGATTCTACACAGCCATCTTCGCGTGAGGAGGATAGTATCACGCTGGGTGCCGCACAACCTCACCGATGCTCAGAAGCAGGCCCGGGTGGAATGGTGCCGTGATATGCTTAACAAATTTGAAGCAGGCTCGTCTCGGCGTGTTTACGACATCGTTACAGGTGATGAGTCCTGGATTTATCAATACGACCCAGAAACCAAGCGCCAGTCGACTGTTTGGGTGTTTCAAAATGAGCCAACGCCTACCAAAGTGAAGCGATCTAGAAGCGGGGGTAAGATTTTGATCGCTAGCTTTTTTAATTTGACTGGCCACTTGGTATCAATTCCCTTACGGGATCAAAGAAGCATTAATGCCGAATGGTATACTACCAAATGTTTGCCAGAAGTTTTCTCTGTTATAAGCAACAAGCGACCAAACACAGGGCTCCGCGGGCTACTGCTCCACCACGACAATGCACCTGCGCACACCGCACTCAAAACGAGGGACTTCCTGGACAGCACGCCAGTCAAACTCCTGGGTCACCCTCCTTACAGCCCTGATCTAGCACCGTGTGACTACTTTTTATTCCCAAAAATAAAAAATCAGCTCAAAGGGATACAATTTTCGTCGCCGGAAGATGCGCTGGCTGCGTTCGAGCAGGCTGTAAACGAGGTGTCTGCGGCGGACTGGAAAAAGTGTTTTGAAAACTGGTTTAGGCGCATGAATCTTTGTATAGAGGCTGGTGGAAAGTACTTTGAAAAGATTTGATAAAAATATATGTACGTATAGAACAATTTTTTTTAGTTTCGCAAAACTTTCTGAGTGTCCCACGTATGTATAGATTTTATATATAAAATGTTTCTATAATGATTAATATTGATGAGGATTTCTGGTAATACGTTATTGAACCGTGAAAAATTGATATTTTAGTTGTATGGTGAATAATCTGACATAATAAATAGGATAGCAAAATGAGCTAAAGGCCCACGAGATATTAAGTGGTTCTATCTATCTTTGCCCATAACAAGTACGTAACTACTGCAATTCCACCTAGGCTGTTGCCTTTACCAGTGTTTTTCAATCTTTTCCATAGCGCGATCCCCTTTAGTAAAAATAAATGCCCGCGACCGCGAAGAGTTCCCTTCTTTATCTCCAAAGATCTTCATTAGATCTTCACCAAGTACTTTCTGAATGCATATGCTTGATTTGTTGATAAAAATACTAAAATCGCTATATGTATTGTATATTTGAGGAGTTCCCTCAATTTCACATGGATCCCATCATCAAAACTAGATTTTGATAAAAATGGGACCAATCTGGAAGTATAGTCTTTTCAAATAAAAAAATATCTTTCGAAATCGGTTTATAAATGACGGAGTTCTGAGGTAAGAAATATTAAAAAAAAAAAAACAATCTAATTGAGAACCTCCTCCTTTTCTTGAAGTCGGTTTAAAATAAGCCTTAATAAACCCATTTTCATTAGCAGTACACCTGCTTAGCGTAATTTTAATGCCCATATTAATATGCACGCATCTAACACTGTCAAAACAAATTAAAATACAGGCGTCTTAATTACAGAGGTGTGCGTAGGAGCGGAATTTTCTACGTCAATTTAGTTGGTAGGAGTGATAGCATCAGGATCATATCATGATCTACTACTTAATTTCGTTACTACCGTCACCATCAAAGGTAACTGATGATTAATCGAAGTTTCAAAATTGTTACATGAATGATAACTTGCCTATTAACATTTTTGTGTAAATTAAAAAATAAAACAGTAAAATATAATGGTATTATTGATTGCTAGATTAATTTGTTTTAAAATTCTAAAATATTCATTGAATTTTGCTGTTGATTGTACAGTCTAACAAAGCAATTAGTATACAGGGTCGCCAGATATAGATGAAGATTACTCGGGAAGTTATTATAGAATGGGTTGATTAGGGTTTTGTATAAATACAGTTTAACTTCGATCGAAAACATCCATAATCTTCTGAGAAAACTTCATTTATATCTCTCTACCCTGTATACCAATTGCTTTGTTAGACTGTACTTACTTGCTAATCATCCATTCCAGTCTTGCGAGCACCCCTACGTCGCCGTCGTCGTGGTCAGTATAATGAGGTTTCCGAAATATTGACTGCTCTTCTGCTGTTTGCGCTGGAAAATTCTTCTTATGCGTCAAGCTCTATGTTTTGATTTCCTTTCTGCATGCCTTTTTGTTTTGATTTTAACTACATTGTATTTTAGTTTTTGATGTAATTAGAATCGCACCTCATGCTTGTTAATCCTACTTTTTAATAATATGTGGAATATGTCATTTACTAACCTTTTAGCTTATAATTATGTGTAATACTCTACCGTTAATTTTCCCAAATAACCAAAATAAAATAAAAATCCAACAAGAATTTCGATTAATTTTTCCGTCACAAAAATCTTTCATAAAGTATACAGAGTACCTAATTGAAAAAAGCACTAAAACACTTTACAACAATTATCATGTTGCACTTGCTGTGTCGTTTACATTTTATTGTTGTTCTACATTCAGCATAACTAATAAATTATGTTAAAGACGCCACCAGAATACACCCCTGCACCTTCGCGGATGACAGGTGGGTCAGATGTACCTACATAATATATGTATATTGTAACCCAAGTTTCAACATAAACACCCTATTAACGTCAGTGAAATTAAACACAAGATTAAAAGTAAAACGTCCAGAAACTACGGCACACTACATTGAATGCTTCAGAAAGTAGATCAGGGGTTCCCAAACTTTTTCAGTTCGCGGCGCAGTCACAGGTTTAATATTTTTTAGGGTGCGGCGCTCTAGGCGAAATAGTGACACTAGGCAAAGAAACGTAAACATTGTAACACTACAATATCTACGTGTAAACAGGGGCGCAACGAGGCGCTCGTACTGTAGTACTGTAAACTGAGTAGAGAGTAACGAGCGCCCCGTGGCGCCCATGTTTACACGTTGTTGCACACTTTGGGAATCCCTGCCATAGATAATAATCATGTTGATATTAATCGTTAATTAACTTTTCGAATGACCAGAATAAATAAGATAGCTTAAGAGCCCTCGCACACTTTTTTGACAAAAACAGTAACGAGAAGTGGATTTTTGGCATTCTAATTCTATTCGATAGAAAGATCTTTAGAAATTTCCATTACTAAAATATAATAGTCTTTTGATTTTAAGTTACTGATAAGATAGGGGCTCGTAGCTAAGCAACGACTGCGCGGATTGTACGATCTGCAAGGTTAAGCTGCACTTGCCGCGGTCAGTCTGTGGATGGGTGATCGTTTCGTTATACCTCGAAACCCCTCCGTGCCTCGGAGAACACGTTAAGCTGTCGGTCCCGGTTGTCATACGAATATCTATGGCAGTCGTTACGGGTAGTCAGACGCCTGAAAGTCTGACAACTGGTCTAACCTCCGAATGTCAGTATTGCCCAGTAACTGGGTTGCGGGGGTCTGATGGCAGTCACTTCGTGTAAAATACTGATGTTTAGCCGCATCTGGCTAAACTGGAAGCCGACCCCAATATAATTGGGAATAAGGCTCGGAAGAAGATAAGATTTTTTATCAACACTCAAATTATTAATTGTTGTCAACAAATTAATATTAATTAGTGTTATAAATAAATAAATAAATTATAATAAATAAATAAATATTTTGGAACATTTTACACAGCACCATCTAGTTAGTCCCAAAACTAAGCAGAGCTTGTAATATGGGTACTAGAAAATGGATATAATACTTATATACTTATTTTTTTTGTAAATACATACTAATACATACATAAAATACATAAATACATAAGAAACACCCAGACCAACACATACACTTATGTTCATCACACAAATATTTGTGTCCTGTGGGAATCGAACCCGTGATCAGCAGTCCGACACTCGAACCACAGACGTCGTCAATATTTTTAACCGACTTCAAAAGAAGGAGGAGGTTATGTATTCGGCGGGTTTTTTTTATATTAGGCTGTTTGGCGGTTTTCTTCGACCACCTGCGCGCGCATAGCTGTATGGCACCGCGCGATCCACGCGTCATTTTTATAATTTTTCACAAATTCAATATTTGTCTAAAATGTGTAATTTATGTTTTTTTCCTCGCAAGTGTGTTGAAAAACGACGTATGACACGCGTGAGCATTGACTATTATACTCTCGGCTCCATTACGCCCTCGCCTTCGGCTCGGGCTGCAATCCAGCCTCGAGTATAATAGTCAACTTAGCTCACTTGTATCATAATGTACTATTCGTTTTTTTTTCATATTTCAGTTTTATTACGTTGGCAAAGTCTAAAGTTTCATGTGCATTTTTATTTAGAAACTTTATTTATTTTAGGAGAAAATTCAGGCTTAAAAAACCTATTTTCTGGTTATAAAGTAGGTATTTACTGGATAATTCAATGTAGTCACAGAACTCACAGATTACCTATGCGTTACTACGTAAGTGTTGTAAGAGGGAGGCTATTATTACCAGCCTGATTTTGATATG
The DNA here is from genome assembly GCA_949699075.1 of Asteroscopus sphinx. Taxonomy (NCBI): domain Eukaryota; kingdom Metazoa; phylum Arthropoda; class Insecta; order Lepidoptera; family Noctuidae; genus Asteroscopus; species Asteroscopus sphinx. The sequence goes on along the minus strand of OX453010.1, from coordinate 24,998,775 downwards.
AAATAGGTCTTTAAAAAATTGCCAAAAATCTAATAAATCAAATGACCACAATACAGTCCCTCACTATTGTAATTAAGTTAACAATATAGTACTCGACAAACTAACATATATACATAATTAAGCAAAATTCCACACGACACAACCTTGTGGTGAGGTGCTTTTTACAAAGCACACGCTGCGCTGTATCGAGTATCGAGCCTTATTGTCTTTTGCGCTGCGACTCCATTCGTCTATATACTGGGTTATTGTAGGGTCACCAGCTGGAAATGTAATCAATATTACTGTTATTGAAATTTTTATCTTCACAGACTTTTCGTTTTTTTTAAATACCAAAAACACAGCCTCCTAGATTTGATGAAATACCATTATAGGGCGCAATTTTTTTTCACCGTCGCGGGCATTTGAAGTTCCTGGAGCCGTCTATTTTATGCTGTGGATGGCCACCGTGTGGTTTTATTCAGTAAAAATCCGACATATCCCTCCGCCTTCCCCAGACGGAGGATATCCATGAGGCTTTCCACCCAAAAACAAAAAAAGGCGCAAATTTAAATTATATAATATGTCAATTTTTAAATCTAGACGTTTTGGAATACGGGCATAAGACTGTCGTCAATACGATTATGGGGGTCTTCGAATGAATAGGTGTTTATGACTAGAATACAATCATCATATGACAGGCATTTAGAACAAAAAAAAAACGAGTGTGCTTTAGACCACACGACTGAAGTAAAACTTCACTAACTTATATCTCCCTCAATACTATTTCACCGTAACGTAACGGACCATAACGCATTCACCAGCTTACTCCCCAAGTCAAGCGTGCGTAAAGAAGTTTTACTTCAAAAAGTCCAGCTCTATACTGACTTTATAGTCGTGTTTAATTAAGTTACATTATTGACATTGACGTCGTCTGTGGTCTAGTGGTTCGAGGGTCGGACTGCTGATCACGAGGTCGTGGGTTCGATTTCCACAGGACACAAATATTTGTGTGATGAACATAAGTGTTTGTGTTGGTCTGGGTGTTTATTATGTATTATAAGTATGTATTTACAAAAAAAAAGTATATAATTATTATATCCATTGTCTAGTACCCATAGCACAAGCTTTGCTTAGTTTGGGACTAGATGGTGCTGTGTAAAAATGTCCCAAAGATATTTATTATTATTTATTATGCTGCCTCTTTATCGATTGTCTATAAAAGCCGTAGCCGCAGCCGTAAACTTCCAGACAAATGTTCATAATTGTAATTTTTGAAGACGTTTTGTGCAGTATAGTACGGTTGACAGCCCTAGGTGTGACAGTCCACACCTCGTAACAACGTCACATCGTCTGCTCTTCTGTCAATTAGCTCGCTTTAGGCTATGAATACGCAATTACGTAGCCTTAAAGGGTGGAATAGAGAAATGCCCAATTATATTCACAATAGACTTGTGTTCAATTGTGCAGTGTCGCAGGAATAGTGCCGTTGTTTTGCATATTCAAATTATATCAAGAGTAAATAAAAATTGTGCAGTGAATATTGCATTACCTAAATGTTTTGAGGGAATAAAAATGAAATTGAAGGAGCAAAGCAAAGCAAGAAATAGCCAGGAGTCGCAGGTTCGTATCCTGCTCGTGAGCGATTAATTCTTTTCACAATTTAAATCGTGAAATTGAAGGGTTGAAAATGTAAAAGGTCTTTGTGCCTTTCATCATCATCATTTCAGCCGAAAGACGTCCACTGCTGGACATAGGCCTCTTCCAAGTATCGCCACAACGACCGGTCCTGCGCCTTCCGCATCCAGCGGATTCCCGCGACCTTCACCAGGTCGTCGGTGCCTTTCATATAATTTGGCAAAAAAATAAAAAAATAAATTTTAAAAGAAAAACAATTTCCACAATTTTCCGCCGGTAGGCAGCAAGCAGCATTCAACCGCAGTCGGAGTTGTGCCGCCAGGCAGCATAAAGCCCATAGAATTATTATACTGATGGAAATGTCTTTGATAAAGCCAGCGAGGGAAAAAAAATAGGTTTTTTGTTTTGTATAAGACACATGTTTAAATACCATGCCTAACAATATATATAATGTGTTGTGCAAACAAAGAAAAATTAAGATTTTCAATCCTATATTATTGTCCATGACCATAAGATAAATAAAATGATGATAAATGATGAACTTGACAAGGTGAATGTTCTTCTCTTGTGCAGAACTTGGTTTCATACGATACACGTGAAAAAATAAATGTTAGTTGTATCTAACTAACACACACACACCCATAACATCACGCCTGTATTTCCCCGAAGGGGTAGGCAGAGGTGTAATAGTACACCCACATTTCGCCAGTTATGTTATAGTCCCATGTAATAGGGGGCGAGCCTATTGCCATTGACCGGGCACAAATCCAGACTCCGGGCTGCTACTGAGAATTTCCTAATGAAAAAACCCAATAACACTTTGCCCGACCCCACGCCCAGCAGTTGCACTTGCGACCACTAGACCAACGAGGCAGTCGCAACAGTGGCATCTAACTAACAGCATAGAATATATACTTACTAACTACTAATAGTAAATTTATTATCTGTTTTGGTACCTAATAAAACTAATAACATATTTATCTATCTACGATTTGCCCTATTAGAGTAGAAATTTGAAATAAAATGTAAGGAGTATATGTAAAATTTCTATCTCTAGTATAGAAAAAATCGTGATTAAATAACTTATTACATTTTGACCGTAAAAATACCACTTTCGGTACCAGTAGGTAATGTATCCACTTGCTTCAGATTTTGACTCTGCTTGCTTCTTGCTTTCGACCATTGTTGGCCAAAACTATTTTTGTATCAGACCAATATATAGTTTAATTAAATTATTATTTTTCGAAACCAACTGCGAAACCGGTTTATATTTTAAATTGTACATTTTTGACTTATATTCCGTATCTGTAGGTTGTTTAAGATAAATTGTGGGAAATAAGGAGATAACTCAATTAAGCGAGTGACATTATCGTGGTAAAGTCAACTGCAAATCGTTGGTATTAAACCAGTTTAAGCAGAGCCTGTCTTTATGAAACTCACGTACTAAGCTTGTTCTGCTTATAATGGTTTTTCTACCATTGATGTGCAGTTGACCGTACTAATTGTAATATCTTGGTGTAAGACAAGCATTCATGCGACAATAGTCGCAGACATTTTAACGATTATTTGTCGTCAAACGTGTCAAAGAACTTTGTAACAAACGCCTGTTGTGTGTCACGATATCAAAATTAAAAGGCACATGTCACATCTAAGGCTGGGACCGGCAGGATCACACGCATGCTGTTCGCGACAAATATGTCGAAAGTTGGCTTCAGATATCCCGAAATAAAATAAAGGTGTTAAGGACGTTTTTTATCAAATAAATTAATAGGCAATTAAAGGTACGATTGTGCTGTGGCATATCACATCAGAGGTTATTTGTCGCATTGTCTGTAGATAATGTCTGGGACGAACACGCACATAATACAAAGATGGAAATCCGCCAGATATAAACGTGTAGAACTGTTTTGTTCCATTAGTAAAACTTTTCAAGTTTTTTTCGAGATATCTAGCGTCACTTCTCCTATAAAACGTACTACCATTAAGAAGGTTTTTAAAATAGATAGAATTTTCTTTCCTTCAAATCAGTCAGAGTGTAAGCAGAATTGATCGTCTTAACCTTTTCTTATGAATTTTGTTCCACTACCATTTAGGGCCGATTTTATTAACGTCGTGTAAGCTTTACTCTAGTGTAAAAAGGGATTTTACACGAGGGCAGACAATATTTTCATTTCACCAACGCTTTACGTTAGCACGTAAAGACTTCCTTACACCGTCAATTTCGGCGGTGTAGTATTCCTATACCAGGGCGGGTAATATTCAATATGGCGTCTATTTCTATTAACAGCATTAGCTGCAGCAACAATTATGTTGTAGTATTGTACAACAGTCGATTTGTTTCAGTTGAATTGTCGAGAGAGCCCCTCAACCCAAAGAAGATCCCTTTGTTTGTGCAGATGCGCATATAGGTAACTATTGTTTCACGCTGCGCTGTTTTGATTAGTGTCTGGTTGTGACAGATGTTATTCTACCAAATAAAATATAAACCCAGATCTTATTGCTAACGTAGAGACATGGTTACTTTTTAATTTCGTCAGTATCTTTTTTCATTCATTCCATTCGTTCAATAAAAATAATAGTTAATCTGAGATCATTTTTACACTGAAGTAGCATGGTGAAATGGAATCGGAGTTATGCAGGGGTAAAATACAAGGGCTAAATTACCACTGGTGTAGTTACCCGAGTTTAAGTCGACTTTCAATGAATTCTCTTGAATTAAATAATAATAGGTCTAAGGGCCGATTTCACTTGTTAAATTCTTCTGTTCAAAGATAACCTTTGTACATAAAATATAACTATTAAACCTATCTAATCCGTATATAGCGGTGCGCAGGCGCAGCTTAATAGTATTGTTTAATTGTATTCGCAAGGCTGTAAAGAATACTTATCGTGATCAAGTGAACTTTATATGATATCTACTAATACGGAATCGTGCGTGTGTTTATCTAAGAATTAAATGGTAATGGGATGCAAGGATTCTGTGGGCGTTGTATGGACACCATATTGTTTGGAAGGTAATTAAATGAGGAATGTATCGGTTGATCATGAATGTGTATTAACGTATATTTTCTCGGCAATGCTTTTTTGCCTTTTGACGAGATCCTTCCCAAGTAACACAAAACCGTTTAAAGGTAAAATTAAATAATGGTATAATAAAAATAAATAATATGCAATTCCTCGAACAAAGATTATAATTATTTTATTATTTTTAACGCATAAAGAAAAAATCGCTCACGAGTAAACACTGTTTCTTAGTAAGACGTCGCTGACGTCTACCAAAGCAATTAATTAATTAAAAATTAATTACATTCATTTAATTTTAAGCAAAACATGAATCATCAACTCAGCCTATCACAGTCCACTGCTGGACTGAGGCCTACCTCTCCCAAGTTGCGCCACAACACTCGCTCCTCTGCTTTCCGCATCCAGTCCCCCCCAGCCACGTTTTTCAGGTCGTCGGTCCGCCTGGCGGGGGGCGCCCTACGCTGCGTTTGCCGATTCTCGGTCTCCACTCAAGGACTCGTCTGCTCCAGCGGCCATCGGTCCTTCGACAGACATGGCCAGCCCACTGCAAACCATGAATGATTTCATTTAATAAATATATATTTTTGGGACATTTTTACACAGCACCATCTAGTCCCAAACTAAGTAGAGCTTGTGCAATGAGTACTAGACAATGGATATAATACTTACATACATTTTTTTTGTGTATTGAAATGTATAATCATCATCACTTGGGGTTGACACTGAAAATCAGCGCTGTGTTGTGACTCACGTTACAACACAGCATCATGCTGAGTATCGACCTCTTTGCCGCAGCTACGACATGCAAAGTAGGTATCATACATTGGTAAAATGATTCAAGAAATGTACCTAATTAAGTTATTTTTTTATGTGCACCTACCTCATGTCGTCTTGTTGTGGCAATAAATCATTTTTCTTTCTTTCCTTCTATAACACGTTTGTATAATGTATATACCATGTTTTAAGCAAATAAATATATTCTATTCTAAATATACATCTTCAAGTTTTACAAAAGATGTATAACGGCCGAAAAGCTAAAGCTTCGCTTCTGTCGGGCGTCTCCCGATGCTATCCGTTTTTATTCCTGGAGCAATGAATCGGTCAGCTAAAATAAGTTAAGTCTTATGGAGTAACGAGATACACATCGAGAGCAATTCTAGAATTCATTGTGGTTTTAAATGAGTAGTAAAAGCAAGCAAATCCTGGACGACTAACACTAGTACTGTAAGTACGTAGCATTTGAATGATACGCAGCCAACAATGGTTATTGTGGTACGATTGATGTGTGCATGTCTTCGGTTCTAAGTTATTATTATTTGATTGTCTATTTGATTTTTATATGTATAGTTCTCAGTGACCGGCTCTACCCCATACAAATGTACCGGTGAAAGATATTTGATCTACTGATTAGTTTGGTACAGGCTATTCAGATTCGTATGAATTCTACTAAAATTATAAATGCAAAAGTTAGTTTGTTTATTTGTTCGTTTGTCCTTCAATCACGCTGAAACGGCCCGATTTGCATGACATTTTTAGTATTTGTCGTGACGGGGCCATAGCAACACATATTCTGAGAAAATTCCAACCGGCTACCTATTACTGTTCAAAAGATACAGCCCTTTGACAGACAGACGGACGGACGGACGGCAAGCGTAGCGAGAGAAATAGGGTCCCGTTTGCCACCCTTTAGGTACGGAACCCTAAAACTACCAACAAAGTACAGGCATCTACAGGTAGACAATCTTTATCTAGAACTAATGTGGTGACGGGTATCTTAAGTCCATTTTCAATAACATATCTATCCACAATTTGCCCTACTAGAGATAGAAAAATTATAAAGAGGAAAGATGTTTGTAATCGATAAACTCTGGAACTACTGAACCGATTCTAATCATTATTTCACTATTAGAAAGCTACTTTATCCAGAAGTAACATACGCTATAGGCTATCTTCTTCTTCTATCGTGTAGATATGAGCTACATAAAGATAATAAATAGCTCATGCCATAGTTTTTTTTTTCTGATTAGCCAGTCAGCAGCCGCTACCATGGGGCTGACTGCCCAGCGTGCGCCGGACTGATAGGCTATAAATCCTACTTCCTACTAATATTATAAATGTGAAAGTTCATGAAGATTTTTGGATGTTTGTTTCTCAATCACGCTGTAATGGTTGAACAGATTTAGATGAAATTTGGCACACTAATAGAACATATAGGCTTCTTTTTATTTCGGGAAGATAAACAGTTCCCGAGGGATGCGTGTTAAACGAAATCCACACAGGGGAAAACGCGCGTAAAGTCTAGTAGTTTATATCTGATTTCAGTTAGCGGGCGAAGCCACTGGCACAGCTAACTTGACTTAAGCTCCATACATTTTATGTCAAATTTCTTACTATAGTAGGGCAAATCGTTAGTAAATAAGTTATTGAAAACTGCCGTTAATCTTTTTCCGAGCATGATTTGATCAGCTTGCTAGTCTTGCCAGGTGCGGTTTTAATACCAGGATTAATGGCTGTAAACACATCACAAACACACTTTAGTAAAAAATGGCGTCTAATTCGAACCGGGACATTAGCGTTCAACATTACCATAAGACCTTTGAAGACCCCTACATTTCCAATCCCGCGATTTCATCCTTCAAAGTCAAAGCTGGGCAAAGGAAATTATAGCGAACAGCCTCTACGGCTGGCTTAATCTGTGGTCTGACAGTTTATAAGTACCGCTTAATTTGCTAAGACAAACCCTTAAAGGGGGCGTTGCGCCTGACCATCCATCATTGTAAGTCGGGAGCATTGGGCTTATGGAGACGGTGGTCCAAGGGATGGGCGATTAACTGCTCGGTAAGACTTATAATATGTGTACTGTTATTTCCAGGATTCGCCTAGTATGTGTATAGATTATGATATTTTTGAGTGACTATATCCTTTGATAAAGTAGCCTATTGACAAGTATCATTACGATATGACTGAATTTACGAAGATCTTTGGCTTAAGATTTAAATAGTAGAAAGAAAAAATCGCTCAAGAGCAGGTTTTTTTTTTCCACAATATAAATCTTTAGATATCGCTTCGCATGCGTAAAAATGCGTTAAATATAATAAAATAATCTTTGGCTGACTTGAAAGATCGATAGATTGTGACTGGAAGCAGTATCAAAAGCAAAGGTCATAAATTTACTGAAGCTGGAGTGTCTGTAGACAGGCAGAAGAATAATCAATCCACTGTAAGTGATTGAATCCTATTAATATTCTACTTTTCCCACTAATATTATGAATGCTAAATGCGAGTGAAACCGTTTATATTAATAATTACGAATTTAACTCACGATAGTTATTATATAAAAACAATTGTATGGTAATTTTACCAACGTTACGTTATTTGGAACTAAACAAGTCCCATTACATACAATTTGTCGATAACTACACGATATCGCAAAAACTCATGCTATACACGTTGCTCTGATACACGTTGTATATCCGAAAATATGAATGTTTGTTTGTCCTTCAATCACTCAGAAACGGCTCAACGGATTTTGATAAAATTTGGCACATAGATAGACCAGACCATGTTCTAGATTACCACATACGGGAGCATGGGAGCTAAACCGTAGGCGTCGGCTATAGGTATAAATTACTTTTTAGAAGACGAACGTTTGTTAAACGCATCGCACGCTTTCCGCTCTTTACTTAGACCACATAATTGGTATCGTCTTCTATCAATAACACATCGGTATCGTAAAATGTTCTCGTGATAACGCCATTAAAGACGTTGCAGCTCAATTCAGCGATAATGAATCATGTTCCGATGAATTATGTTATCGATAACGATTTCTATCGATTTGCGTGTTTGACCTGTTCCGAGTTCATGATAAATTGTTACTTTTAAAGTATTTTCTTGAATGATGCAGAAAGTTTTAGAAGATAACTCTAGTTCCGCAACCACTATTAGTTGCCTTACTAGTTATCATCCTTGTAGTCTAGTATTGGTCGATGAAGAGGTTATTTTGAAGGTCATCGTTATAATTATTTATTGATAACTTTGATGTTTGGGGAAGCACTGAGTTGATTTTATGTTACTCAATCACACGTAAACCGTTGACCGGATTTACGTGAAACTTGGACCACAAATTGTGGAAGGACAAAATCGTTCGCGAGCAGGATTCGGACCTGCGAATCCTGGCTCATTACGCCAGTGCTTTAGCCACTAAGCTACCGTGAACATTACACCAACCTTAGTAAATAAAGCACTGGCGTACTGAGCCAGGAGTTGCAGGTTAGAATCTTGCTCTTGAGCGATTTTTTCTTTCCACCATTTATATCTTTAGATTTCGCTTCGCATGCGTAAATGCGTTAAAAATTATAAAATAATTATACTATACATTTAATTTTTATTACTATACTTTTTATCTCAGGAAGATTAACAGTTCCCGAGGGATGCGTGATAACATAATTTCTGTTATAAACCGAATCATACGTAGACAAAGCCGCGGGCATGGGCATGGGCGGACGAATTGAATGTCCCGAGCTTCATGACCTATTCTGTCGAATATATGTTCCCGACAGATACCTCAGACACCGTCAGAGCCACCGACACGAATTGTTTGCCCAGCTGTCATGTCGAACTGCCTCCAGGGCAGAGTCCCCAGTGTGCCGCACCTTGAAGGCGCTCAACGCCCTCCTGATTGCTAACCCTGAATGTGATGTGTTTGCGGACGGATGGAATCAAATTTTGCGAGTATGTCTGATGTTTTGTGAGAGAATGTATCCAAGGGCGTCCACTGTTCCATGTTAAGGTATTTGTCATATATGTAAATTGTAATATCATCGTTATATCGTGTATCGTTTCTATGTTATCTAATGTAATTGGTTTTTGTACCGTGTTAATTAACTATAAATAAATAAATAAATGTGTGAGGTAAGTTTAAAAAATTAGGCACATATTAATCTCCTAGTTACGAGAACTCGGTATGTAGATAGAAGCTTTAGCCGACACACCAAGCTATACAAATCCAGTATAAGCTGAACTCGAAGTGCAGAGACTCCGTGCAATGAGAGGTCGGCTAATACTGGAAAATTATTACTCGAAGTGCAGAGACTCCGTGCAATGAGAGGTCGGCTAATACTGGAAAATTATTACTCGAAGTGCAGAGACTCCGTGCAATGAGAGGCCGGCTTATACTGGAAAATTATTAGCTTGATAATTAGCCGTACGGACATTAAGTAAACCCGAACAAAAATTGGGAACGAATTAAACAATTTTCCGAAAGTTCCTGTGGGTTTCTTTTTGTGTTTTTGCTATATAGTTACAAATTTCAGACAGCGTGTTGTCAGAGTCCTAAAGAAAGAAAGAAAGAAAGAAAAATGATTTATTGCCACAACAAGACGACATGTGGTAGGTACACATAAAAAAATTACTTAATTAGGTACATTACTTGAATCATTTTATCAATGTATGATACCTACTTTGCATGTCGTAGCTGCGGCAAAGAGGTCGACACTATAAGAATAGACAATAATTATTATTATCTATTTTATGTCGACACTCAGCATGATCCATAGTCTAAGGAACTCTAGCTCTGCTCTTTCCTTTCTTTTCTTTTTCGTAGTTTTAATTACGCTGTGATGATGCTGTGTTGTAACGTGCGTCACAACACAGCGCTGACTAAGCCTCTTTCCACCTAACCAACATGCTTCACCTCCGCTACGATGACGGGAAATGATCAATAAGTGAGTAATAGTTCATAAGCAACTTTGCTTCAACTTACTACAAACTAACGCTTATGTCCAATCAAAGCAACATTACATTTAATTTCTTAAAGGGTATGATTTACTTCGTCGCCGTTTGGTATTTAATCAGGATTCCATCAAGATTGATCTGTTGATCGATTAAGGCTGGGCAAAGAGGCAAGCAGTTGAAGTCAAGACGCAAATTACACCTGGCCTGCCTTCTGTTCGGGGTTATAAAATTTCAGAAACCAGACTACTTGTTCAATAAACTTAGCTGGATAACAAGCAGACGAGAATGCGCGAGAAGGCAATGTTCGCAGCAACTCTCGACTCAGCCTCATCGTACAGCAGCCTTTAGAGGCACGTTCCGCTACGCAGCATCTAAAGTGTGGAATAATCTGCCACCGCCTATTAGGTCAATCAGCACGATAAACACATTTAGGAGACATTTGCGGCAGTTTTTGATAGATGCGCAACGGAAACGAAATATGATCATTTTAAATGAATCAATTATTTGAAATACCTTTGTATATGTCTGTGTTATGTCAGTTATGTGTATTGTTTTTTTTTATTCACTCAATCAACTGTAGTCATGTTATTATTGTTGTTTTCTCATTATTTAATCAATACCTACGTATACCATATTATATTTATTTTATATTTTAAAATTGAATGTATTTATTTATTTATTTTTTGATACCTACCAGCAATTATATATTCATGGAACTGATTTGCATCCGTCTCAGTCACTACTCATATAGGTTCAGTTGAAAACCAGCGTCAGGTACTAGTGACCTGACATATACTGAACTGGACCTATTTGGCACAGCCGTGGGGCACACAATGTTATGTAAATCTACACTTTTTATTTATAATTTTGTGTCCCTAGTTTGTGGCAAATAAATTATTTCTTTTCTTTTCTTTCTTTCTTTTTCAGTTATTTCCACAATGTTTACACCTACCGCAGACGGTAATTTCAAGACATAACTTAAAGGAGTTAGTTAGCACCAGTAAATATAAACATGGGTTTTGTTGTTGCCTCATTGGCGTCTTATAGCGCCTTCTGATGTGCCAAATTCATTAGAGTACGCACGGCTACACACCAAGCTGTACATTTCCAGTTTAAGCTGATATCGCATTGTACGGAAAGCCTATACAATGCGAGGTCAGCTTATACTGGAAATGTACAGCTTGATGTGTAGCCGTGTGTACATGGTTATTAGCTGGGTAACGGATTAGACCTACTATTGCACCTTCGTATAATAACTACTGGCTTAATTAATCTATCTACAAATGTACAATATTTTCAACACAAATATAAAATACAAGTACAAAATAAAATTATATGAAAAGGCGCGCTTAGGCGTCGAAGTAATCCTCCACACCGCTGTCATCTGGAAAAGTGCCCAGAAGACTGGCAGCGTTGCCACGTTGAATGGCAACGCTTATTCTTTGGCCAAAGAACAAACCAGCCCTCTGGTCACGCGAAGCGTCGACCAGTCTCTTAGCGATTTCCTTGAAAAGGATGCGCGCATTTATTGTGTGGTCTACTGCTGAGGAGCATACTAAGGCCTCACTTGTCATCGTTTTCTTCAGGTTCTACCCTAATAATAATTCACAGATTTAAAAAATCTCATGCCTGAGCTGAGAGTCATGCACGTTCTATCAAATTCTATGACCCTCGTTCATCCGTCATGCTGTTTATTTTGTTTCGCGTGTGTAGCACTTTTTTTAAATTTATGTGGCGAGCGACATTGCGAAAGTTGCTATATGTTATAGTGTAGCATCTTCACCGTGTGTGAAGCCTTTAATATCAGCAGATTGAACTAAGTAAATCACACCGATCGATCTGCACTGCCAGCCTAATCCTAGGAGTATGCAATGTTTCATCATCATCATTTCAGCCGAAAGAGTCCACTGCTGGACAAAGGCCTCCTCCAAAGGGGGGGGGGGCATATATGCCATAATCGCCACGCTTGGCAGGCGGGTTGGTAATCGCAGTTGGTTGTTTAAATACTCAGAAAACGCTGCTGCCCATCCTCTGGTGAATCCCTTAGTCGCCTTTTACGACACCCATGAGAAGAAAGAGGGTGGTACAATTCTTAACGTCCGGCACCACACGGTCGATGCAATGTTTGGTTTACAAGAAAAAAAAGAAGTAGAAAGAAAATTGTGTAGAATTAATATCAGATCACTGAGGTAATTCTAAAAAGGTTCCAGTGAGCCAATTTTGCTACGAAACGAATCGTAACATTTACTCTATGTGTGTAAATATCTGATGTGTAAAGTGTGTTCTCTATTAGTTTTATATTTCATCTGAAAGGTTTTAATTATGCCCACCATTATTTCAGTTTTCATGTTTATCAAAACATTACATCTTAGTGTATTGCATATGTAAGCAACTTACAAGCCATTTACATGTAAAACAGACTATTAAGTAGGGTTGCTGCTTACTGGAATGAGCAATATTTATACATAGTAGTTTTAAAATGTGCTCTTTTGTAATATTTTTCTGAATCTGAAGGTTTCATGGTGATGGGTAGATTTTGGTATTACTAACAGTTTTGTAACAGTTACAGGAAAATACCTAATTATTAACATTAATTAAATAATCTATCTACAGATGTACAATATTTACAACACTAATATAAAATCCAAGTACAAAATAAAATTACATAAAAGGCGTGCCTTTGACGCCTAAGTCAAAGTATTATATTTAGATTTTGGTTGGGTGACAGTGTTCTATCACCGAAATATTTTAATATTATATTTTTACCATGACATGATTTAATATTTCTATTAATAACATATCACAGGTTCCACTACAAACACAGTCAATTCAAACAGTAGTCAGTTGCTCTCTTATCTTGTATAGGTAAATATAATGCTTTGTTTTTTTTCTTCTGTTCCCATGTCAGCACGATCTATTTCATCATCATCTTCCTGCCCTTATCCCAATTTATTTGGGGTCGGCGCAGCATGTTTTTTCCTTCCACACATCTCTATCAGCCGTAATCTCCGTGTTCACTTTCTTTCTATTCATATCATCTTTCACACAATCCATCCATATTTTCTTCGGTCTCCCTCTTTTCTTATAGCCCTCAACATTCATACTTAAAACTTTCTTCGTAACATGCTCCTCATTCCTCCTCATCACATGTCCATACCATGATAGTCTGTTGCTACTTAACTTTTCTGTCACTGGCGCTACTTTCAGACTCCCTCTTACATATTCATTCCTTATCCTATCCGTTCTCGTTACACCACACATTCCTCTTAACATTCTCATCTCAGCTGCATGCACTTGCCTTTCATTAATTCTTTTCGTAGCCCAACATTCCGATCCATACAGGACACAGCACGATCTATTTAACCCCTTGAAATATCACCGTTATATGACGGTCGTAATGTAGCGGTGAATGACGTCAACGAAAACGGTTGTCTCATCAACTCAGCCTATCGCAGTCCACTGCTGGACATAAGCTTCTCCCAAATTGAGCCACAACACTCGATCTTCTGCCTTCCGCATCCATTTCCCTTCAGCTACTCTAATCAGGTCTTCGGTCCACCTGGTTGGGGGGTGCCCTACGCTGCCATTGCCGATTCGCGGTCTCCACTCAAGGACTCGTCTGCTCCAACGGCCATCGGTCCTTCGACAGACATGGCCACTATGCCACTTCAGCTTACTGATCGTAAAAGCTATGTAAAAACAAGCTATGTCAAGATATGTGAAAAAGTTGTCTATTATAAATGAAATATATTGTTGTGTATTTTAAAATGGTGTCGTTGGAGAAGCGGAGGAATATGTTGGATTTGGTTTTCCTTAAGAAATTAGTAACAGGCTCTCTGGATTGTCCCAGGTTGCTTGGTGAGGTGTCATTCCATGTGCCACGAAATCTGCCAAGAAGCTCTAATAGGAAGCTTTTTAGTCAGCCAAAAAGCCGTACAAATTTGAGGCAACATTGCTCATTATCCAGAATGTAAGCTTTATACAAAAAGCATGACATGAGCATTGACTTATTCCTCTCATCTGTAATTTCTCTAAAAAAAGCTGTGATGGACATTCAGTGATAAATTAATCATTCATACATATTTAAATTCACTTAATTTAAGAAATGTTTTGTGTGTCAAGTCATTTGTTTTGATTTCATACAGACCATTAATGGTCCACTTTATTTTAATCTCTGTAAGTTTGTTGGTTTATGTAACTAATTTTTGTATTAATATTAATTGCGCTTAATTTATGGCATGCGGTGCTCTTCTGTAAGTAATGGGGCACTTAGATTAAGTTTGAAATGTGAAAAAAATTTCATGTACAGTGTACTCATTGTTGAAGAGCCAAATAAATAAATAAAATAAAATAATATGTACTTTCGATTCTTAAAAAGCGTTATTAGAGAAAGTAACTAATTAACTTCAAACATGTTCATGATGGTCTCGGACGAATAAAAAAGCCGGATGGAATCTCGCTGAGAAAAGATTGATGCAATAACGACCAAAATTAATAACCAATCTATCCACGATTTGCCCTACTAGAGATAGGAATTTGACATAAGCTCCATACAAAATATGTCAAATTTCTATCTCTAGTAGGGTAAATCGCAGATAGATTGGATAATAATTTTGGCCGTTAGTTTTTTCCTAATCCCAGTATAATTTCGACAGAATTTTAACACACGAGATATATATTGTTATTTTAGTCATGACACTACGACAATAAATAAATAAATATCTTTGGGACATTTTTACACAGCACCATCTAGTCCCAAACTAAGCAGAGCTTGTGGTATGGGTACTAGACAATGGATATAATACGTATATACTTTTTTTTTTGTAAATACATACTTATAATTAAATTAAATTAAATTATTTATTCATACAAAAACCTTTTGTAGAACACTGAGTTATTATGGTACACATAGAAATAGTTGCAATACAAACAATAAACATTTTTACAACCAGGATACAACAGTCAAAAGGTAATACATAAGCAACACACCCAGACCAACACAAACACTTATGTTCATCACACAAATATTTGTGTCCTGTGGGAATCGAACCCACGACCTCGTTATCAGCAGTCCGACACTCGAACCACTAGACCACAGAGGTCGTCAACAATGACTACCGTCACACGAGATTTGTTGCGTAATCGCGGCTTTTTGTCTTACTATGAGTGTGAATGTGTGCGTGCCAGCCCGTACTTTTAAGCGAGCCGTCTTACTATGGGTGCTTCACTTTTTGTTTAGCGAGATTCTGTCCGAATTTTTTTATTTGTCCAAGATGATGGTCTTTATATTACCGAAGCGAGATAACGGCACCGCTTTCTTAGGAAACCGTAGTTAGTATAGTAGCAACCTAAAAAAATAAAAAAATTCAACACAAAGAAGCCGAAACGACTAATATATTCTAACCAGTAGCAGCCCTAGCGTCATGCTGGAGTCACGCCGGTGGTCCGCGCACTCCACGAACACATTTACACGCGCGCCCCCTAACACACGTTACTTATAACAATCGTAATCAAAACTGTATGTTTCCTATCTTATGCAAGTATCGAAGACCTCTGCTGGAAACTATGGACAACTATCCCAGAAGTAAGTAGTTAACATTATGGTATTATCCCCCCAGACTGTCGTCACCAATCACACAAAAACAAAAGCCGATTAAGTCTCAGAATCATCATCATCGCAGCTTTTATCAAACTAATGCAGGTGATAAGACTCCTTTCCTATTACGCCGTTCTTCCCGGTTATGAGCCTATATTGTCCAGGTTTTTCCATGGACCACGATATACGATATCAACCCATCTTACCATCGGTCTTTTGACGTTACGATTGCCCTCTCTCGGCCATAATTCCTTTAGGGATTTACATCACCTGCCGTCACCATCATCTAGCAAAGTGTCCTGCCCAACGCCACTTGAGTTAGGTATCTATAGTTCTCAAATAGTAGAGAGTGCGGAGGCAACAGGGGACGTTGTCTTTCCGTCTAGTGCAGGTGTTGTCGGGCATGGTTCCTTTCGCAAATACTTGCACAAAGTAGCGAGTTGGAACGATACTTCCGTGTGCCATCAGTGCGGCTTCATTCTTTGGCGCGGTATCCTGCCTGGGTGATGAAAGAAAGAAAGAAAGAAATAATTTATTTGTCACAAACTACGGACATAAAAGGAACACAAAAAAAAAGTACATTTATAAAACATTGTGTGCCCCACGGCTGTGCCAAATAGGTCAACTTCAGCATAAAATATGTCAGGTCACTAGTACCTGATGCTGGTTTTCAACTAAACCTATATGAGTAGTGACTAAGACGGATGCAAATCAGTTCCATTGATGCTCCGCCCGTCGTGCTCTCATTGCAGCAATCGGGGGAGAACTCTTGCTGCCGGCCGGGTTCAGGGCCATGGCTGACAGTGTTGAGCCGTGGGATGTGATCGTGTATTTCTGTGAGGAGGCTAGCTTGCAGAAGAAAGCGACTATCCTTCTCAAGTATGTTGTACTTTTTTAGATTCTAAGCAAAATATCTTAGGCCGGACGATATCAGACCAGAAGTTTGAGGTCGCACATGAGTTTCCTATATATCAACGTTATTTTGTTATTAATGTGATTCTTGTTATTTATATGGTGAATCATTCGGTCAATTTTAAAGTTTATCTAGCGACATGTATATACGCTAATATTCCAATCAGATTAAAAATATTTCTTAATTATTGATACCTACTTTTATCTCTGAAACAAGCATATCCTGTACACCTGTTGATCGGTAACGAAAGTGAACACTGTCCGTCCATGTGTCACGATCATTATCTAAAACAAATGATATAACTGACGTTGACTGCTGTCAAACAATATAAAAACCATAATTGGTATGCTTAAAACGGAAAAGTTGTACGGTAGCTACTTGTTGTCATCCATCATTTTGAAAAGGCGATGGTAAAATACAAACAAACTAGGTATGTACTTTTTTATCTGTTTATAGTGTTTATGTTACAAACTCAGATCAATTGGTCTGAGATCGAAAAATTTATTATATAAAATGCTAAGAATTCTGTTTTGTTTGCAGAAATAGCTGTATAGGGTTATTAGGTACAAAGTTAGGTGATGACAGTACAAAGTTGTGTATCAGCCAGTATCACATGGTTATCTACGCCTTAGAGTGGTTAAAAATTGTGATAAGAATAGTGTGTATCATTTCCCTTATCTTTAATATTTTTTATGGCTTAGGTTTTCGCAAACACAACACAAAAAAACTCACATACACATGTTTATTATTTTTTATTATATAGTAGAACAGTTTCCACGTCATCCGCTTTCAATTCGTAGATATCCTACCTATACAAAACTCGATGAAAAAATATAATAACAATGATTAAGAATAAAATAAATAAATGTTTTAAGCCCAGACAAAAATATCCTATTCTTTGGTCTCAGTCTCAGGTTTTAAATGAACGAGAAATTAATTTAAATGACGCTTCGATGAATCTTCGTGACATACATTAAGCTAATTAGTAGTTGGTGTAGTCTAGTTCAGTTTCTAGTAAAATAACAACATTAATAATACAGTTGTGAAAATAAGATTCCACCACAAAAACTATAGGAAGTAAATAGTGGTAACTACATGAACTACCTTTGTCGATATATACAAAGAAATCAAGATGGCGTCCTCCTGTCAAATTGACAGCGCGCCATTTCGTTACACTGGCACGTGCGATCGCAATCTGCCTTGTGCTAAATGTATTAGAAAATAGTTGCAAAAAATAAATAAATAGGTGGTTCTCGGTTCTGTAGCAAGTCCAATTTCTACGCATTAGCTTCGTAGTCCCAGCACGATTTCGGTAATTAATTGAAATTTTTACGGGATTGGCTTGTTAGTGGGTTAAATAATTTTTAGCTGAGCGATAGACTCGTCTTCCATTCTTTTCTTTTTTTTATTCTTAGCGGGCTTGCGTTTGACCGCCACCTCACCTGATGTTAAGCGATGGTGCGGTCGACGATGGTTCACGCTTGCCCAGCAAAAACCTATTCACTCGAGCCTTGAAGACCACCAGATTATACTTAACACTGATGACTTACTTACTAAACACTGACGGGAAAACTTTTTTCGACTTAAAACCTATACTTTGATATCTGATTAGACTGGACATCAAGCACTAATTAACGTATTTGGGCAAACGACGTTAAATAAAATACGCCAACTCCTATGACGTGTTTCATTTTCGCAATTAAACAAAATTTGTGACGTAGATATTACATAGCGTCGCTGCGCCTGCCAAGTTCCATTTGTGATTTTTGATAGGTTTCGGAAAACAACAAAAAACATATAATTTTGTAAACAATACATTAAATAATAAAACTAATAATGCATTACACAAAACATTTATTATTATTTGTTTTCTTATTTAATTTATTGTTTAAAAAATAATATGTTTTTTGTTGTTTTACGAAACCTATCAAAAATCACAAATGGAACTTGGCAGGCGCAGCGACGATACTTGATTATTTTTCAATTGAACCCCAAATATTTAGTTTATTTAAGGCTATTGACTCTATTTCTGTAGGATGCTGCAGCAAAAACTATCCAATATGTTTTTATAATGACATTGTAATGGCAAACTGTACGGGGTCTCGACTGAATTCATTTGTTTGCTTTGTCTATTTCACCGTACTGTCTAGCCGATCTATCTAGTTTCTGTTACTGACTTATAAAATCACTAGCTGATGCCAGTGGCTTTGCTCACAGCCATATTATAATGTACTCCGTGGTAACAGCGCCACCTATCTGGTCCAGATTTAGTGATCTTATTTTTTGGCACTAAATCAACATTATATTGTGAATATTGTTACCGGCAACACTGAGGTAATATGTACTACGTTAGAGAAGACACCTCGAATCGAATGTTTGTAACACGTTTTAGAGCTCCTGCACTCTCACTCACTTAGCTCGCCGCGCGCGTGCTCCGCGGCCAGCAAGTTGCGCGATATTTTTATTTTATTTATTTATTTATTAACTTGCATACCGCTACCATTACAGGAATTCCCAAATCGATAGTGCAGCCACTGATCTGATAACCCATTACTAAACCACCTATTGCCAAACAAAAAAAAAAAAAAATAATATCACAAATAACATAATATCACTCTTGTGAATACGCACAGCGAACACGTGAACAAATCCACTTTATCGCTGACTAAATTAAGTGTGTGCATTCGTAATGTCTACTCTAGTACGTAGTACATATTACCTCAAAACTGATTTTATTATAAACTAGTTTGGCCTAGACTACATGAGACTTTCCATCTTCATGTCTCTTGTTATGGGCAAAGGTAACCGCTTAACATCAGGTGGGCCTTTAGCTCGTTTCGCCATCCTATTATATATAAATTAATTTAATTTAATTTAATTTAATATTCTTTATTCGGGCATCTAGGACCCATAATGTGTTAGTAAAAGCTTAACAACTAAATAAAATAAAATAAAACACAAAAAAGTTTTTAAGTGCAATCGGTAAAACTAGTTTTCCTCGGTAAAATTAGTTGATCTTAACACGTTTAGGCAGAACTAGTGTAGTAGCCCAACGCAATAAGAAAAAATGCACATTAAAAGGTGAAAAGCAAGTTAGGTTAGAACTGCGACCTCACATTGCAGTCATTGCACGAGCCAAGCGACCGGAGCGAACGGTGGCGCGGCAGCAGCCGGAGAGTGGCAGAATACTAGTTTTGCCTAGGCAATACTAGTTCTGCCTAAACGTCTTAAGATAAACTAGTTTATCCTAGGCGAAACTAGTTCTGCCTAAGCGTATTAAGACAATACTAGCTTTGCCTAGACAAAACAAGTTTTTCCTGGAAATCAGGTTTTCACTGTGACATATGTACCTATATACAGCGTGTTATTGAAATAACTGAAAACCTCTTAAAGGGTCATTTTACTCATCAGTATAAACAACTTTTACTATGGGACCAACCCTGAAATCGTGAAAAAATATTAGCTGATCCTGATCTCTACATTTGTGTTCAAATAAATCGAAAAAAATTAAGGATTTTCTGGGTTTTTTTTGTGGCTTCAGCGTTGGTCCAATAGTAAAAGTTGTTCATACAACGTTGTTGTTGTTACTGATGAGTAGGTACAATGAGGGGTCATGTAAGAGGTTTTTAGCTATAGATATTAGATTATTGATTCTTTTTAGGATAATTTTGCGAAATTAAGGTTTACCGTTGCAGAAGTCAAATGCAGCTCCGTGAAGTGTGAAATTCCACTTTTGAGACATGCACATTAAAAAAGGTCTTCTTAGGCTTGATTTCACCAACGATAATTCTCTGGTTAAAAGATCGTTTACCCACAATTTCAGTATATTAATCGAGAAATCAGCTGTTTAATCAGAGAATTAACGTTGATGGACACCGGCCTTGGTAGGTAATAGATTACTGTAATTTTATTCCTGGTCAGAATAATATTTAAATCTATCAAAAACTGCATCCTAGACATGCACATCCACTCCACCATAAGAACTATACATAAATTACAAAATACAAACAAATCTTGTTTAACCGCGGTTATATTCTCCGCACGTACAATCCGCAATCACGCAAAACTTTATTAACTCTTCAATATCCACTGCCAATAGAAGCAATCTTGGGCCATTACTATTCTTTATAGACATAGTTAAAGGCATAAATTACAGCCCATATATTATCTGAGAATGGCTAATGTAAACGAGGATCAGGCAACGTGCAAGCGGATCGGAAGCTATGACAATGCCAAACAATTTATTTTAATGGCCATTTATTAAGTTGGCTGTATAAAATCGCTGGTTACTCGGCGGGTGGCTGAATGCTTAGATTATCTGTGTCATGCGCCCGCGCGGCCGAGATGCGTATCGGGTGTATTCGGCTTTATTCGGCCCGTATCGGCAGCGATGACAATGGCAAACAAATGCGATCACGTTTGCTCGTATGTTCTGTAATATATGATTTTGATGTTGCGATTTGAATTTTGATTTTAGTTCTTAATGATGGTATTGAATAGAACTTGGAATTTCAGACATAATCTAGGTTTTCATCTGGGATAAGTTAATTTTAACTATACCGATTCATTTTAAGATTCTAGCTTCTATTCTAATAATTATGAAAGAAGCTTGACTAGAATCAATTCTAAATTATTCAGAATTAGCAGGCTATTGTGCTATTGTCATAGTTTACCAACCCAGTTTTAAACATGTGATGAAGTCTCGCATCAGCGCTATTTTCAGCAAATAACAAACTTATCAACCTGTAGTTTTTTGAGGTAACTCAAATACTGAGAAAACCATCTCTCAAGTAACTTCATCAAGACTATGTGGATGATAGTGTTTAGATTATTAGTCTAAGCGTCCAAGTCCAACGAAATTATTAAAGGCTTACGTTAATAATTTCGTTGGACATGAAAAGTTCTTTGTAACATAAGTTGGAAGAAAGCCTAGCAATCGCTCTGTAATAAAATATATGATTCAATGTTGAGCTTTGATTTCTAGTGGCGCGTGCGGTGAGGCGTATCATTTTAGTATTTTTAATCTGGTAGCTCTAAAGAGGAAGAGACAAGCGGTTAACAGCATCGATGTTTTCAAAGGAAAACCTTCAACGCTTCTTCGACTTCCCGGTGTAAAGGACACATTCGTTTAGATTTTTATATAGTTCCAGAAACTTCCTTTTTCGTGATTTTTACACTTACTGTACTAAAAATGGATGTCAACAAGTTATTAAAGTCAAAAGAAATATTTTTTGGTCACGACGGCAATAACAAAAACCTTATTATTTCAGTAAATCAAGTATATTGGACATACTGCCTAGATTAAGGCCAAGTTATAGGGGTAAGGAGTTATTACTCTAATTTGCCACTAAGTCCTTGCACCAATTATGCTTCTTGTCGTTTTTTTTCATTCCGCGATCTTCTACTACTTGCGCCGGATCAACTAACAGCAATTTAGAGGCGATCCGAAGCGTTAGTCTGTCCGAACTGGCGCTAATTCATCCGGGCAAGCTATAACGCTGTATAATTCAAGGACACAAAGGTTTGACGTGATAAACGCTCGGATTCATTCGTTGCCGAAGCATTGTGGTATCTGCAGGGGATTTGTCCGGCATTTGTTCTTAACCAAAAAGGTAAGTATTGTATTTCAATACAATAAGGTTTAGAAACAGAGTTATTATTGTGTTTAATTTTTTTTTAAATTCATAACGGGCCAACCATTAAAATATTGAAGTTTGGCAAAACCGGTATTGAAGTTAGGCAAAACCGTGTAAAATGGCAATCGCAATTTTTTAATTATGATAAATGATTTCGATTAATGATTTTTATTTTTGTAAATAAATGTTTAAAGAACACTTTTACAAGTCATGTTTGTTTCAATGGCATTTCCTATCTACATTTAATTATATAGTCTATCTGAGGTTTTTCTGAGAAGAAATGCTGAAACAAACTTCACGGAGATCATGGTCTTTCTTGTGTTACATACAGAAAAAAATTGTAATCATGTAGGACGTCTGGAAAGGCCTTTTGAGGAAAGCTCCACAGCAGCTTTGAGTTGACCTGTTCTCCAACTGATGGAGTGCAAGCGCTAGCCAATTACGTTTATTTCCAAACTAAAACAATACATTTAAAAAGTTTTAAAGGCAAATCTTAACCAGGAACAATCAGGAACTTTTTGAGCTTTTCTTTTAGGTTAATACATATGGATAGATAGATACATATCTTCATAACATCACGCCTGTATGCCCCTTTCCCTGTATTGGGTAGGCAGAGGTGTATACTACACCCACATTTCGTTAGTTATTTTAAAGTCCCCCTATGTAACAAGGGGCTAGCCTATTGCCATTAACCAGGAACCCACGCTTAGCAGTCGCACTTGCGACCACTAGACTAACGAGGCAGTCAGATAGATAGACAGAGTATACTATACATATGTATACGTATTATTATGTAGATATTAGCATAATAAAGAAACACAGAAATCACTCCCGTCGTGCTAGTATTGTTCAAGACACAGGAGTGCCTCAATGTCCATACATCAGCCATCAAAGACTTGGCCGCGGCATTGTGGACCTCGTATGACACAGCTGCTTGACGTCACAACAAAGCTATACAGTAATAAGCCACAATAAAGGCCAGGCACCACAGAACGGCCGCCCGACCATAATTCGAGCTACGATGTAAACTTGTTACAATTTGCTACGTTTACCTATTACATGTTCTGCTGGCCTGACCTTAGTTGTAGCCTGTGTCTCCTGTGAGAAGAGAAGCGGATCGCGGATGTGTCTTTAAGATTTTAATTGACATGGTTATGATGTGCCGTGTGGTTCTCGACAAGGGGGCGTCCATTAATTACGTAAGTTATTTTTTTTTTGGACCCCCCTCTTTGGGGAGATTTGGTAACATTTGGTGCAACCCTTCACCTTACGTGTGATTTACATATACAATATTTTTGTAACACAAAATGTTATCTCCTACATTTGTGTTCACCTAAATCGACCAAATATAGTGAACAGAAGATTTTATTTTCGCGATTGAGGGTTGGTCCTGGTCCCATAGTAAAAGTTGTTTATAATGATGAATACAGTGACTCCTTAAGAGGTTTTGTTAAATTAACTAAGAATAAGGTTGAATTCTCTGAATTAAAATTACCCCCCCCACCCCCCTCCGGCAAAATATTATTTAAAGGCCCTTTCCTTTAAATAAGATTTTGCCAGACATTATGCCCCTATTTTGAGCTTACGTAATTAAGGGACGCCTCCCAAGGAATAGCTGCCACCCACTCTACTACAGTCGTGGGTGTTGTCATATTTATGTTGGTGTCAGCTACTAGTCTTGGTTACACGGTGCAGATAGAAAATCTTAGTGTGAGGTCAAGAATTCGAACTTATAACAAAGGAAACATCCATTCGCAAATGTTTCCTGGAATTATTAGCTCGTCCGAGTAAATACTGATACCTCATCTATTTCTGCCGCCAAACAGTAATGCTTGCATTTTTTTTAATTTTTATTGTATAGGATGGCGAAACGAGCTAAAAGCCCACCTGGTGTTAAGCGGTTACCTTTGCCCATAACAACTGCAATACCACCTAGGCTATTGCCTAAATGGTACCGCAAGTCGGTTCGCCAAACTGAGACATGAAGATGATAAGTCTCATGTGATTGTAATTTCACTGCTTGTGTTACCATTGATATGCGGTTGACTGTACATCTGGAAGGACTTATGCGTTCCGTTTTGAATTCGCTTCCCCTATCCACCAAAGCATTACCTTTCAATGTATCGGGATACACCGCGTACATGTTCCCCGCACCCATTATGATGCAGTGGCCAGCACATATCTGACGATTTGCGACCATTTGCACTCTAGACCTCAGGACTTACCGAGTTAGCCACTGATTGTGGTCGCTTATTTGCTGCCTTATTCATACATTATATCATTACGGTGTTTGTTTCTTTATCTATAGCTTAAAAATCTGCTTAAATACCTGTGAAAAGTAGCAGCGGGCGTGAAAAACCTAGTTCTGAATCATTGTAATTATTCACTATATAACACAGTTTCGACATCAGTATAAAGTTTTGTAATATCTATTAAATTAAATAAATAATCAACTGGATTGGACACACGTATTTTCTCCACCCTGCAGTATGTCCTATTTTTACGGCAACATCACACAGCCTTTTTCCATGATTCCTAAACAGAAAAGATACCACGTAGATACATCATAGAAACGATATGCAATTTGTACTTAATAAAGAACAAAATAATTTATGTAGAAAGTATTACATCTTGCGTCGGTCGCCCCGGGGCACGGGCACTCGGCGATTTTACGCGTGGCAAACGCGTTCCCAGGGCAGACCTGTGTTATTGTTTTATATAAACTAAGGTTAGGGTCTGATGGGAGATGATATTAAAGAACAGCTAAATAAATGAGCTGTAAATGTCGGTACCACGATCAGGAAGAGATCCAGGATCTAATTTAGAGTGAATGGTTATGAGGTTGGTTATTGAGCGTTTGGATTCGGATAACCGATGGTTACATGTATGACAAAGGTAAGGTATATTATATTAAGTGTAAGTGGTCATCTTTAGACCACGAATACGTGTAACTTATTTATTAAGATTACTGTTAACGCGTAAAAATAGAAAAAATCTAATACTAGGCTATACAGAGTTAGTAAGTTTAGTAGTAGTACCTAGAGCTCCTTTGTGAAAGAGCTCGTCCGGGGAAGTACTACCACCGTACCTACTTCTCCGCCAAATAGTGATGCTTGCAATGCTGTGTTTCGGTCTGAAGGGTACGGGTGCCGGTGAAATTACAATCACATGAGACTTTCCATCTTCATGTCTCAGTTTGGAAACCGACTTGCGGTACCATTTAGGCAACAGCCGAGGTGGTATTGCAATTGTTATGGGTAAATGTAACCGCTTAAAATCAGGTGGGCCTTTAGCTCGTTTCGCCATCCTGTACTATAAAAAAAAAAACATTTTTTCGGTGATAAAGATCGCAAATGTCGGAAATTGGTTTACAACGCTGCTCCGAAAGTGTCCTTTATCATATTGCTTCACAAACTGTCACTCTTGAACATAGGACTCCTTCCTCGTAGACTTGAAATGAAAGAGCAATAAGGGGCACAGCTACCATAAAACTTTAGCAAATGGATTGGGGGATTTCATCATCCCGTAATCGACATAACCAGCCGATTACTGTTCCACTGATAGGCACGGGACATGAATCCAATTTACGGGACTTTTCTCAGAATGAGAAGGATCCAGGCCTTAGTCCACCACGCTGGCCTACTGCTGGTCGGCGGACTAGACACACCATCACAAACTGTATGGAGCACTCTCAGGTATGCAGGTTTTCTCACGATGTTTCCCTTCACCATTAAAGCGAGTGATAATCAAATTTTGATCTGCACACATGAATTCTTAAAGTCTGATCTGCGGGACAGGATTGAACTCAGACCATTTTGCATGGAAGGCCAGTGTTCAACCACTAGAGTTTTTTAGCCGTGGGGAAATCCTTATGGACGCACTCCGGCTGGGGCGTCGGAGCCATGTTTAGTCATCTTACAGACTAAATACTCACGTAATTTTTATGGATGTTTTCTTCCTCTGCTAACTTTAGAGGGACACGAGGAGCCACGTCTCATTTGGCCCAGATCGGCAATAAAGTCCCCCAGTTCAAAGAAGAGTCATTGCCCTTGCCCAGGGTGCACTGGTCCAACAACTGCTGTTCCTTCCAGACGTATTGAGAAGGTCCGGCAGCCATCGGACATTCGAGGAGGTTTTCTGGCTGAGCACTCCTCAACCCCTAGGTTATGCGTTTTTAGTCTCCTAATCGCTTATTATACAACGTATTATTAAAATAACTGAACACTTCTTAAGGGGTCATTGTACTCATCAGTATGAACAACTTTTACTTTTACAAAAAAAAACAGCTGATCCCCACATTTGTGTTCACATGAATAAAAAAATTTAGGGATTAGCAGTTTTTTTTTGCGATTTCTGGATTGGTCCCATAGTAAAAATTAATCATACTGATGAGTACAATGACCCCTTATGAGGTTTTCAGTTATTTCAATAACACGTTGTATACAATTCCCACAGTGAACAGAATATAGGCATATCGAATACACTCAATATAAATTTTCTATACATTAAGTACCCAAGCATTAATCATCATTTTATTCTCTTACCGGTCGGTTTATGAGTCTTGTGACCATTACAACACTTTACCACCTAATCGAGAATGTATTGAGCACAATAAACAACAATTACAGCGTATAATGAATGTCCCACAATCGTCATTAGTCGTGTTAGTACAACGGCACTAATACAATAAATAATATAATGTTATAGCGAGGACGCGGATAGCAACGGACGCCATCGGACGGCAACGGACGAGATATTGCTAGCTCGCGATCTACACGCTTTGTGGTGCCGCGTGGTTAGGGATGGCGATCTAGAAAATGGGTTATTTTAATTTATCTTAATTGTTTAACGGCAAAAATAGACGAGTCACGCCACCCAATGCACAACTACAGCACCGTGCCTCAAAGGCTTAAAATTCGTAAAAACTTTTTTAGTTGCGTGGTTCCGGCTGGTACCAATGCCTCAAAAGAAAGGTGCGATCTCTGGCGACAAACGTCTGAACCCCCTGCTTTCTTTGTAAAACCATCGGAAACCCTACCACCTGGGCATGTACTCCCGTGGTCAACTTGGAAATCCTTAAATAGACTTCGGACTCAAGTTGGCAGAAGCAAAGATAACCTCCAAAATAGGGGTTCACGGACGGTTTGGATGCCCAGTGTGAGTGCGGCGTCACTCCGCAAACAATGGCTCACCTTCTATCTTGTACCGCGTGCCCAGTCACCTGCACGCGTGAGGAGCTAATGACCGCCAATCACAAAGCAGTGCGGAACACTGGACCACCAAAATTTGACAAAATTTGCCATCGACTCGCGAAGAACGGCCAAAATTAATATCCAATCTATCCACGATTTACCCTACTAGAGATAGAAACTTGATATTTATATTATTTATGGAGCTTATGTCAAAATACTATCTCTAGTAGGGCAAATCGTGGATAGATTGGATATTATAATTTTGGCCGTAAGTAGAGACAATAGAACATCTATCGTTTCAAGTCCTGGGAGTCACTCGGGCGCTTAATGAATTAGCTTATCATAAGCATAACGCACAAAATTAAATATTCATACAATACAACTTAAAACATTAAACCCCCTTGTGATTAGCGCTGATAGTTGCCCGACACTCCGCTCCAAGTAAAATAAAGCCAAGACTGGAAGCCGACCCGAACATAGTTGGAAAGAAGTTAGGAGAAAGAGAGAGTTACCGTGTGACTGTGAGGTTCTAGAAAAACACATGCCTGTGAACGTGTAGGTGACTAGCCCATACAGTTTACCGAACCGTCAACGGCTAGCACGCGGTTTACTCTCAAGTTTCTGTCGACTGACAGAAGACAGCAGTTAGAACAGTTAGAATTCTCTTAACTACTGGCAAGATGAGATAGAAAGACGACGTTCTTTTGAGCGACAGACAACGTGAATGATAAGAAGTATCGCATACGGCGCAAAAGGAATGTCAAGTAAACGACGTTTTCACTCACTCAAAAAGACCGTCGTCTATTCGGCATCTTTCAATAAGTCGTAACTAATATAACTAATAACTAAATAAAAAAATTATTTGACTTGTAATAATAATTATTATCACTAAATAATTAAGAACAATGAACTATTGTTAAGTGAATCCCTAACAAACTAAGATACAAAACAGCCACTTGATTGAAAGAACTAAATTGTATTAAATTCTCGCCGTGTCAGCCCTAATTCCAAGTGCATACGATACGGGACGAGCTTTGTTTTGTAGTTCCATAGACTAAAGAGGGTACTAGACGAGGAATATTTTCATATACACATCCTTATTTTATATATACCAAAAAAACTTTATGGGTAGTCTCTATGCATCATACTGCACAACTTTTAGAATGGGAACAAACACGAAATCCTGAAAAAATAATCTCCTTTTTCATACCTACATAAGTGGATACCTAAATTGATCAAAATGCGTGGAACAGCTGTTATTTATCTTGTGGTGCAAACGAATGAGCAGAATTTTCATTTTTTTTTTGATTAATGTAGAATAGGGGTGTATCGACGAATATTATTATGTAAAGGGCACAATTCTTTAATGCTACTTATTTTTTTTATGCAAGTCTCAATAGTTTACTTCAATTTTAATTAATGGATGAAAATCTTCTTTATTAATGTCTTCATAGATCGTGTCATGTATGGAAATAGAAGACATCCTTGTGTACAGAGCCTACTTGTTTGACATAAATCGAGGGCAGAATCAATAACACTCAAATTATTGACAATAAATGGAAAAATCTGTTGTTTCGCGGAAACCTTCCACGAAGAGCAGCATAAAAAATATTTTTAAATCATGGCGACTTATTTCAACTCTTAACTCATCGATGGTCACTGGTGGACTTACATAATTATTATTTATTTATTTCCACAAAAAAATAATACATACATAATCAGCCCATTACCGTCCCACTGCTGGGCACGGGCCTCTTCTCAGTATGAGAAGGTTAAGCCTTAGTCCACCACGTTGGCCTAGTACGGGTTGGTGGACTACACACACTATCGAGAACTGTATGGAGCACTCTCAGGTGTGCAGGTTTCCTCACGATGTTTTCCTTCACCGTTAAAGCAAGTGATAATCAAATTCTGATCCGCACTTTTGGTGGACTTACGCCTCTCCAAAAAAGACACTTAGGTATCCAATGCCCGAGTCCAGAGTCGATAACTGTATTACAAGTCACTTCTGTTATACAGTTATTAAACCGTTCGACAATACATATTACTCAAGTAGTTTTCCTGAACCCTAAAGCGATCCTCCACCTGTTATTATAAGCGAAGCCCGTCTCTATCAAACCCTAGCTCGCCGTGCCAGCTATAAATATATTTCGTAGCGCACGCACAACAATTAAATTATCATAGGGAAGTCACCGCACGCGACCCAAGAGTTATAGGGACGAGTAGATGCCGACAGTCACCTGGCGAAGTGCGACAACCGAGGAAATGCTAAAAAAGATTTTCCTTGGTCACGATTATTTTTAGTGAGGAGAAAAACTAAGGATTGGAGTAGTTAAAGGAATTGGAAGCCATGCATACAAGTAATTACTTATTTTCAGTTTATGACTACCACAGAGAGATGTATATGTGGATGTATACCTATTACTGATTATGTATGGCAGCTGGGAACCTAAAGCTTGAACAGTGCTATGTGGTATTCTGGAAAATGGAGAACCCGATGACCAGGTAAAACTTAGAAGAATTTATTATGCTTGATTTATCGTGGTTAATTGTTGATTCATTCTTTTCAGTGCTGAACGATGGCGACGATTGCGCGCCTTTTTATTCAAATAATAATAAAATAATGTTGTAATATTAACAAATGACTGGATAAAGCTTAAGTAGTGGCTTAAGTAGATATTGGATGCAGCTGATGTAGAAGACGTAGGATACGAACAGTAGCGGGTAAGATATTATGAATTTAATTATGTTAAATTAGTAGGTGTAATTACTACGGATTAAATAAAGTTATTTTTATTAAATTTGAACCAGCAAATTCTTGTTAATTACGAACGAAAAGGCAAAAGCGAAGCAAGTTACAGCACCTTCGTTGGTTCCCATGAACCGATCAATAAAATTGCTTTGGTACCAAAGATGATTTGAGCGTTATTAGTTTCCAGATTTCCTACTCTATTCCTCAAAATCTTTAATCCTCGTCTTAGCCCCCACGCATGTCGCCCCCCACCGGCTGGGTGGCTGACGTCAATTACCGGAGTTATAGCGAGGACTGATCGTGAGTCGCGTCCTCGCCGCGCATGTAACGTGCCCCAGCCGGAATGTAAGCGAATTCTCGAAACGTATCGAACGATTCGATTCGTTTGCGGATTTGATGGACATATCATAAAGTTTGTAATGTTTCCGTTTATAGAGTTGAGGGCTAGTTAGAGTTACCGGAGTTTAAATGCCTGTCATGGTTCATGGATCGCTTATAGAACTATTAAGTAGCGCCATAGAAGTTAATGCTACCTATGTTAGTTACTGCCTCGTTGGTCTAGTGGTTGGAAGCGCGACTGCTGAGCGTGGGGTCCTGGGTTCGATTCCCGGGTCGGGCAAAGTGTTATTGGGTTTTTTCATCAGGAAATTCTCAGTAGCAGCCCGGAGTCTGGATTTGTGCCCGGTCAATGGCCCCCTATTACATGGGACTATAACATAACTGGCGAAATGTGGGTGTACTAATACACCTCTGCCTACCCCTTCGGGGAAATACAGGCGTGATGTTATGTTATGTTGTTATGTTATGTTAGAAGTTAATGGTATCGATTATCTTGTTCACTTATTTTAAACTATCGCTCTTTTTTAATAATAGTAAATACAAGAAAGGGATGGCAACAATTTTAGTGCTGTCAAATTAGTCGGAATTAAAATTTCCATACAAGTTTAGTCGTGGTCTCGGAACGTGCCCACAAAGCAATGAAACACGTAAACTAATTTTACAGTTCTAAAATTGTTGTCATTCCTTTCCAGGATCTACTATTAGTAAAAGAGAGCGATAGTTTAAAATAAGTTTAGTTCGTGAACAAGGGAATCGACACCATTATTCCACTTTCTGCATCCTTAATAGTTACTTTTCATACGACCTCATTGAACATGATTAGGAATTATTATTTTTACTCCTTTTTAGGGTTCCGTAGTCCTACAAGGAACCCTTATAATTTCGTCATGTCCGTCCGTCCGTCTGTCTGTCCGTCTGTCCTAATGTAAAGGATTAGCTTAATAACTTCTACAGTTAAGGTATAAGTAAATGAAATTTTGTTAAAAAATGGTTAAGATATAGATCTCAATTTAAAAATAAATAAATCTTGATAACGTATTTAGGGGTGGCGCCCATACATGTGAAATGGGGATGAATTATTTTTTTTCGCTGCTCCCCCTCATTTGGGGTTTCATTGAATAGGTCTACTAAAATGAAGGTAATGTTTCTTACATAACTTTTTTATCAGGTATACCATCTGCGAAATACAGTTCACCAAAGTGGCTTGCAATGTGTGCCCCCCCTGCCATTTCTAAACTATGCAACTTAGAAACTCATAGTCTTCCACATTGATAAACCTTTATAAAAACTCTCTTTTAAAATTATTTCGAGTATAATGTGATTATAAATTTTTGAGTTATAGTAAGAAAACTGAAAAATACTTAAGACGTCCTAGTTCATAGGTCATTGACCTAAGAGAAAAATGATATCAGCAAATAATGCTCCTTTAGTTACTCTCTATTTAAAAAAATCACAAAAAGAAACTTTGTGTTATATTGATATGACACACTTAAATTTAGTGCTAGGTGGCGCTGTTTGCAAAAACTAAAAACGCAATGATTAATATTCGATTTGATTCGTTTGTAATTAGACCTACTTAAGGAACCCTATAATATTGAGCATGGCCCGACATGCTCTTGACCGGTTTTTCTTATAAAATAGTAAGTAGAATCCTCAGGAGATGTTAACTTGTCGACCGCTCGGACCCGAATGAATTGGCTGCGTAGCGACTGTAGCGAGTATCGTGTCGAGTATCGGTTCGGTTTGCATATTGCACAATACATTAATCGCACCTTCTGCATGTGCATATATTTGTCCCCACAAATATTTGTCACCCCCCGGTGCTGCATGTTGCATTCAAGCTTGACGACCTACTTATTTCGCGGAATTAACACTTGATATTTTAACTTCATATTTTGTATGACATGGATTTCCGCAAAGTAACGCCTGATTCCATTATGAATCCTTTTTTCTTCTCTGCTGAAGGTCGCGACCACATCTAACTAGTTTCCGAACTATCCGGTTTTTCATTGTGTGGAATCATGTTATGTCTTTACACAGAGCGACAGCTGTCTTAAAGTGGGAAAAGTGTATTGACTAGGCAGAGGTGTACAGAAAACTATCAACCATCCCACTAGTACCGGTAGCCATCTTTCCTCAAACACACATAACCCAATCCGTGACGTGTAGACAGTAACGAGGCGAGTCAAAGGTCGGCGCCGCCCAGCTGCGCGTGCGACGAAACACACGCGTAT
Organism: Asteroscopus sphinx; assembly: GCA_949699075.1. Classification (NCBI taxonomy): domain Eukaryota; kingdom Metazoa; phylum Arthropoda; class Insecta; order Lepidoptera; family Noctuidae; genus Asteroscopus; species Asteroscopus sphinx. The sequence goes on along the minus strand of OX453010.1, from coordinate 24,965,742 downwards.
ATTACATGCATAGGTGTATATAAGGCGGGTTATATACAGTGTTGAGTGAACGTCAATTATGTATTAAGTAAACAGGGACGTGGACGTTGTAGGAAGTGTGAGAAATCTCAGTTAGACTAGGTACCTATTAAATGTAGTTAAAGATTTTCGTGTCTGGCACAGACACAGGTTCTAAATGTTTAAGAGCATGGGACCTTATTTTGGTCTGAGAATAGAATAAATTTTTTGTGTAAGTGTAGTCCGCTTTGATGTAGTACTTATGTACAGAACTTGTTGGAATTTTCGATGTCCTGAAGGATACTATGCTTCGTCCGATATTCCGTTAACTGTCTATTAAAAGAACTAGAATTATAATTATTTTACATTACCTGTTAATGAAATACAAAAGTGACCAGTAGGTTCTTGTGGATGATATTATAATATGATGTTTATTTGGTGTTCTTATTAGAATCAAATCCCTCACATTGTAATGTTTGTATTAGTTACTCGATTAATGTAATAAATAGTCCAAACCAAGTCGGTTAACTGATTGTGGCACCGCTGGGAAGTTACAACACCATTTGTAGAGGAGCATTTGTAACAATTTTAACTATTTAAATGTAGTGTACTTTCGATGGCAAAGGTGAATTGGAATTAATAGTACATTACTGTCGAGACCTGAAATGAAGCATTTGACGGCCGAGTAATATTCCGAAGTGATTTTAAAATCCTTTCCCAAAATGAAGTGACTTTTTGAAAACATATGCTGAGCCGAACACATGCTTGATGAATGTCAAATTTAGATACATGTTTTTTTGAACCTTTGTCCATCGTTTGACTAGACAGTTACATAATTAGTTGATTTTTGTTCGATACTTTTATTTTTTTTAAATCATGCGTTTTTAGAGATTTTTCGAATATTTATCCTTTATTATTTAACTTAGCTATATAAAATATATGCAAATAGGAAGATAATAAAGTTTATTAAATACTAGCTAGAGGAAATTTGTATAGATTGTTTAGTATTCTTGTAATAAAAAGAAAACTGTTTTGAGATTTACGACATTTACTTCCGTCGTAAAACACGCGAGAATGATTTTCTCGAAAATGAGTTCTATTGCAACTCGCATAAAATTGACGAGAGCGGCCCGCAGTTGCAGTGTGTAAGGGGAGTGCGAGGGTGGGAATTACGGTTTGGGAGCGTCCTCTTAACTAAACGAGGCCGTTATTGCTATTTTAGCCGAGACTTGTATAGTAGTAGAGCTCCTTTGTGAAAGAGCTCGTCCGGGGAATACCACCGTACCTACTTCTCTGCCAAATAGTGATGCTTGCATTGTTGTGTTTCGGTCTGAAGGGTACGGGTGCCAGTGAAATTACAATCACATGAGACTTTCCATCTTCATGTCTCAGTTTGGCAAACCGACTTGCGGTACCATTAAGGCAACAGCCTAGGTGGTATTGCAGTTGTTATGGGCAAAGGTAACCGCTTAACATCTGGTGGGCCTTTCGTTCGTTTCGCCATCCTATAACACTATAAAAAAAAGTTTATTTCTCTCATTTGCGAGGAAACATTGAAAAAAAAATGCGCTCTCAGTCTTTAAAATATTAAATATTTTTTAACACTTAATTTATGTAAGTTTAAAAACCTCGACACATCATGCTAGATGATTTAAAAAGTATAAACTGTCCAGCAATTTCTATTATTGTTGTGTTGGATATTGCTGTCGTGTTTTTTCATTGCGTACGGAAAAGAGCCGATTTCAGCCGATTGATGATTTTTTTTTTTAAATAATAAATCCATTTCCGAGCAAGTGGGAGAAAATAAATATTTTGTTAAAAGTTGGTCGATGATGATTAATACATACATACATACATCGCGCTTGTTTCCCATTGGGGTAGGCAGATACTATGGATTTCCACCTGCTACGATCCTGTGATGATTATTAATAATACCTATCCATGTTGTATTGATTGCCTTTATAGCCATTAGAGTAGATTCTAAAGCAAAAATAAATAAATTGGACCTTCGATAAAATAACTTTTTATTTTAATCTATTCTTTTCCAAAATGAGTGACAGAGTTATATTAAACAAATGAGTCATAATACCGCAAATGTTTTGATGTTTGATTTAATAACTTAGCCTTTACGAAACACACACCGTATTTTTAGGGTTCCGTACCCAAAGGGTGCCAAACGGGACCCTATTACTCTCGCTACGCTGTCCGTCCGTCCGTCCGTCCGTCCGTGCGTCCGTGCGTCCGTCTGTCTGTCACAGGGCTGTATCTTTTGAACGGTAATAGTTAACCGGTTGATATTTTCTCAGAAATTGTGTTGTTATGAGGTGTATCACGACAAATACTAAAAACACAAAAAAGTCTAAAACCAAAGGGGGTCCCCATACAAGAAACCTCAAAAAACATGCATTTTTTTCAACGTTTTTGTTCCTGCTCTGTCTTCAAAATGGTAATATATACCAGCGTCAAACTTGGTTAGATTATAGTGCATATTATGTAGTTTAGCAAAAAATACTAAAAATAAGACAAACATAGACATATGTGGTAGTACCTGCGTAAGAAACACATGAAAAAATTCATATTTGGCACGCTGTGCGTTGATGTCTTTTGATAAACTCTCGTAAATTAAATCAGTTTTTATGGGTAACATGTCTTTGAGAGGTACGGAACCCTTATTGCGCGAGTCCGACTCGCACCTGGCCGGTTTTTTTAAATTTTGAACTGAATTCTATAAAATAATTCTGTTTCTATAGTTACTTTTTAATGGAACCCGTCTATCAAAAACTAACCATGATAGTCTATCAGCTAATAATCATTAACTTGTAAAATCTAATAGGTATAATATCTAATTCGAACTGGTAGTCATCCAATTACCTGTAATTTTAATAAATTACCTATATGATAAGCGATAAACCAGTTGTCTAATAGCTCCTGATAAGCTAAAAGTGAACGATCCGTTCATTGAAGCAATTTACCGTGTAGTACATGCTTCAATGATATGGTGCTGGTTCGTATATAGGTATATTTAATTATACGAATTAAGGGAAAATGTGCCAGCTGTAGGATTATTAATTAGTAACTGACCGATTCTTACTTATAGGACAAACCCTACTTTTAGATAATAATGTATGGATATTTAGTTATACAGCAACTTATTTTGTGGAATAATATTAATTCATATTAATTAAATATTTTCTGTCAGTCACAATAACAAATGCAGACATGAGCGAGTACCGTCCAACTCCCAATTTTGTAATGGAAAGCAAGCGACAATTGAAAATTTGGAGGTGACCAGCAGCAGCAACATACAGTGTCGTAGCTAAGGTGAGTAGAGCCCAGAGCAAAATTAAAATTTTGCGCTCCCCAGAACTTACGCCCAGGGCAAGTTTAAAAATTTGCGCTCCCCAGAACTTACGCCCAGGGCATGATTTGGATTTTGCGCCCCCAAAAACTTACGCTCAGGGCATGATTTGAATTTTGCTCACCCCAGAACTTACGCCCAGGGCCAGATTAGAATTGTGCGCCCCCCAAAACTTACACCCAGGGCATGATTTGAACTTTGCTCACCCCAGAACTTACGCCCAGAGCATGATTTGAATTTTGCGCCCCCAAAACTTACGTCCAGGGTACGATTTGAATTTTGTGCTTCCCAAACTTATTTTGTAAAAAGAGAAAAAGATAAGATTAAGATAAGATAAAATTTTATTTAGTTACAAATACAAGACAAAGGTTATGTCGAATTCCCATATAGCACCCATTCCCGTAAACATCGGAGAATCTACACTCGAAGTTGTTGACGATTATGTATACCTAGGACAAACTGTCCAGCTAGGTAAGTCCAACTTCGAGAAAGAGGTCAATCGTCGAATCCGACTCGGTTGGGTAGCGTTCGGGAAGCTACGCAATATCTTCTCGTCCAAAATACCGCAGTGTCTCAAGACGAAAGTCTTTGACCAGTGTGTGTTGCCAGTAATTACTTACGGTACTGAAACGTGGTCGCTCACAATGGGCCTCATAAGAAGGCTCAAAGTCACTCAAAGGGCAATGGAGAGGGCTATGCTCGGAGTGTCCCTGCGTGATCGAATCAGAAATGAGGAGATTCGCAGGAGAACGAAAGTAACCGACATAGCCCGAAGAATTGCCAAACTTAAGTGGCAGTGGGCGGGGCACATTGCTCGCAGAACGGATGGCCGATGGGGCAGTAAAGTTCTGGAGTGGCGACCGCGTACTGGAAGGCGCAGCGTGGGTAGGCCCCCCACAAGGTGGACCGACGACCTGGTGAAGGTCGCGGGAATCCGCTGGATGCGGAAGGCACAGGACCGGTCGTTGTGGCGATGCTTGGGGGAGGCCTATGTCCAGCAGTGGACGTCTTTCGGCTGAAATGATGATGATGATACAAATACAAGTGCAATTTTTGCATATGTTCACTTATGCACTAAATTATACAATTTCACTGGGCCCCACACTAGGATACCCTGTGTCGTGAGCTGAAAAACGCAAACTCGTGTTTTAATTTTGGGTAAGTTTTTAATGTGTCCGTGCCCCAGGGACCTGCAGGCTGTGGGTCTGCGAGTGGGCTCCATTGAGGTTTGTGCCATTGGCAGCCACCTCCGAGGTCAGCCCCTAGCTACGATGCTGGCAACGTAGATTACATTGACGACGTCTGTGGTCTAGTGGTTCGAGTGTTGGACAGCTGATCACGAGGTCGTGGGTTCGATACCCACAGAACACAAATATTTTTGTGATGAACATACGTGTTTGTGTTGGTCTGGGTGTTTAATATGTATTATAGGTATGTATTTACAAAAAAATAATAACAGTATTATATCCATTGTCTAGTACCCATATTACAAGCTCTGCTTAGTTTGGGACTAGATGGCGCTGTGTAAAATGACGTCCCAAAATATTTATTTATTATAAAATGTGTTACAAATATTGGTCTGAGGTTACAAAGTATTCTAAAACTTCTCTCCCCACTTATACCGGCGCATCGCTCCAATATCTTGCGGCGATACAAAGTAACCTTAAAATTTTATTGTTATAACGGAGAGTCTGAAGTACTAACCATGCTTTTTGTAAGGGTCGTGTCCCATCTAATTGCTGTTTGCTTTTAACGTGGAATATCTTAAATACCAGAGGGATATCGATCTGGGTACTAAACGTGGGTAGTTGTAGAAATATGGCGGTATCGTTTTCTAATGTCGCTTTGAGAAACGAAAAGGATTTGCAGATCATTCTTGAAGAAACTGTTAGAAACTTGTTGAAGCCTTCATAGATGGATTTCAAGGTGATTGCTGAAGTGAAAGACACACACAAATAAACACACGCTGTGTATGTCAGTCAACCTCGATGGTTACAAAACCAGCATAAGCAGAGCCTGTCTTGTGTGAAACTTTATACTGAGGCAGTTCTGATTATAAGTTTTTTATAGGTTTAGTTACCATTGATATGCGGTTGACCGTAGTTAGCGGATAACGCACTGGTGCACAGAACTAGGAGTCGCAGGTTCGAATCATGCTTGTGAGTAAATTTTCCTTTCCACAGTTTATATCAGATAACTTGCCAGACCCAGTGCTTGTGTTAGTCTGCAGCGTCACTGCTGCAAATAGACTAGCTTTGTTGCCCAATGTGGTGACTACAGCCGTGTGGTGGTACAAGGGCTCTTTGGACACCTATGGAAAAGGAGATATTGTATCAAGCAAAGGAATGAAAACCCTTGTGATTTTTCTTTGCCAAATTAAACGTGTATTATCACACAGTCATAACAACAGTCGATCGCACGTCAATTGTAACAGTTTGATCATGATAGTCTTTATTTCGTAAGCAGTAAGGTAAGTTTTCGTAGTTCAAGTGTTATCTGACGTGCGGTTGAGTGTACAACGTTGTTAAACAGCAAGATGCATATTTCGTTACGACTGCTGATGTAAGGATGTTTTACCCTCGGACAAATAAAAAAGGCGGACGGAATCTCGCTAAACAATAAGTGAAGCATACTTAGTTAGCCGGCTCGATTAAAAGTACGGGCCGGCACGCACACATTCACATCCATAGTATGCCAAAAAACCGCGACTACGCAAAAAATCTAGTGTGACGGTAGTCATTGTTGAAGTGTCACAAATAAAATAACAGTATAAATCTAATGTGTTAAAATGCTTTCCAAAATTATAGTGGGTTTAGGTAAAAATGAAGTGCTTCAGTTTTTGTTTAGCGAGATTCCGTCCACCTTTTTTGTTCGTCCGAGTTTTTATCTATTATAGTTTTATTTCTGTTTATAAATTCAATGCTACAGCCAGTTATTTGGAATTATTTACAATTGTGTCTGCGAAATTGCAATAGTCTCGCCCCCTATTACATGAAGCTGCTTACCTTCAGTTGGCAGACCTGCCTACGCCTTCGGGAAATACTTGAGTAATGCCACAAAAAACCAACCAACTATCCAGAAGTAAATTGTTTGCACTTCGTTTAAATTCTAAATAACATCATTTATCTACCAATTATGAATGTTCTCCAATAAAACAAAGTCATTTTGCACTAAAACCATTATGGTCATTGATTGCAGTTCTGTGCCACCCGGGGGCTACTTGTTACCTTACGATATCTTATTAATAACAACCTAAATTGATTACGATAACATGCTAACAAAAAATAAAGAAGGTCCACTCCACCCGACACTGTACAGTGTATCATCATCATCATCATCATCATTATTTCAGCCAAAAGACGTCCACTGCTGGACATAGGCCTCCAAAGGGAGGATATGTCATAATCGTTCCGTGTGGTGCTGGACACAAATAATAGCTACACCCCATCTCTTCTCGTGGGTGTCGTAAAAGGCGACTAAGGGATTCACCAGAGGATGTATGGGTATACTTACCGAGAAAGTCACACGTAACTCCAAATCATCATCATCCTCCTGCCCTTATTAATTGGGGTCGGTGCAACATTTCATTTTCTTCCATATATCTCTATCAGCCGTCATATCAGTGTTCACTTTCTTTCTATCCATATCATCTTTCACATAATCCATCCCACTTTTCTTTGGTTTGCTTTTATAGCCCTCCACATACATACTCGAAACTTTTCTCGTAACATGCTCCTCATTCCTTCGCATCTATACCATGCCAATCTATATACTGCAACTCAACTTTTTCTTCATTGGCACTACTTTCAAACTCCCTCTCACGTACTCATTTTTTATCCTAATATCCATTCTCGTTACACGACATAATATCTCATTTCACAATACACAACTCCAAATGGGATCATAAATGATATTATTTGCACATGAGCAGCAACTTTGTCTCAAATCATATGCTATTCTCAAAATAGATTAGAGACGCTTCGAAGACTGAAGTAAGCTGTAGTGGCTGAAGTAAGCCCTTTAGTTGTTAAAAATCCTGCAGCTCACCATCTTTCTACGACATCCATTCAATTATTAGGAACTGGAAGTGATTTGTTCTAGGAACTAACCGACGACGAAGTTAAATGAAACAGGCATACGTAAGTATAGTAGTAGTAGTAGTAGGGTAGTTTGGTTTGGTGTAAACCAAACCAGCTTAAATGTGTTTCGTTCAATCAACTCAGTCTATCGCAGTCCACTGCTGGACATAGGCATCTCCCAAGTTGCGCCACAACGCTCGGTCCTCTGCCTTCCGCATCCAGTCCCCCCCAGCCACGTTCTTTAGCCTGGCAGGGGGGCGCCCTACGCTGCGTTTGCCGATACGCGGTCTCCACTCAAGGACTCGTCTGCTCCAACGGCCATCGGTCCTTCGACAGACATGTTCCGTTCGACGTCACTATATCCATCCATTCATCAATCCATATTCCTATTAAAAATAATAAGGCGGTGATGAGGGGCTTATCATTTGCAGACATAATTGAAAATAATTTATGTCTGGAAATGATAGGCCACTCTTGCGCTTACCGCCTAAAATGTGAAATTTACTCTTTCTCTCTGTTTGTTACCTTCAAATAGATAGAATGGTTATAATCACAATTTTACTTACGATGCATGCGTGGCAACTTTCCGAACAAACTACGCCTTACATTTTGACGTCATTATTTTAAAAATAATAATTTTAATCACATGTACTTTACAGCTTTTGTTTTTGCAGTTAGAAACAGCACACTAAGGCATTTTTGCGGGTTTTCGTTACAGTATTTATAGAAACAAGTCATAAGGCGTGCTGAGAAAGGCTTTGAAATATCCTGCACTATGGTACACGGTGCTGCCACGCGCGCCCTGCCCACATGGCCATTCTATGTATTTCTGTGGTTACCTTATTACGACTAAACCAGTAAACCGATTTTGTTGTAATTTGGTACAGAGATAGTCTGGAACTCGGAGAAGGACATAGGGTTATTTTATTTGCAGTAAACGACATCAACGCCACGGGCACACCACCTGTGTTCTGTTTGATATGAATTTTCTGACCTACTTTGTATGTTAACATTAGGTAGTATTATTTCCTGTCATCAAGAGTCATTATTGAAATTGTCCTTTGAATAATAACTGACTGAACAGTGAGAAATAAAATGGTTTTATTCATGAGTAGTTGTAAATGGATAGCTAATTATATTATAATGGCTACTTAAATTCCGACACTGGCTCCGCCTTCCCCGGGCGGAGTGCTTCCATGAAGATTTTCCCCACGGAAAAAAAAGGCCACTTCCCACCTTCTTTCAACGCAACCTACTGCAGTCCACTGCTGGTCAAAGGCCCATGTACAAATGTATCTACAGAATCTTTTTTTATTCCAGCCAGTATACAATAGGTATGGGGAGATTCTCAACTATAAGTCATAGAGAATAATGCCTTGGACTACGTAATACAACCATAGAAATCTTAATAAAGTTAATAGAAGTAGCGAAGGCGCGTGAACTTGTCGCCGCGTACAGGTGTCTTTTAGGACACCAGTGCGCGAACCGTTTGCTTGATTATCAGTGCTGTTTTGGACGCAGCCACAATTTTTTTATTTTGCAGCATATCTAGCTGTGAATTATTTTTGGGTTAATTTATTTTGCATTGAATGCTAGAAACATTATGGACGTGATTACGTATAATTTATATGTTGGTGGCGGAAGACCGGTGACATGCGTTCCCGTAGTAAAATACAGTAGATAACATTTCTATTAACTTATTATTTTTATTTTCTATGTTTAAAACACAGTTCAGCTGTGCTCAGACACTTCGAACAGTTTAGATACTCTGATCAGCCAAACCAAGCTTCTTCCAATTCGCCGATCGCTTGTATTTTGTACCGGACCCAGAATCGTCGATAAACGTCGCAGGCGATTGTGCGCCCGCCCTCAGATCCTGGAACCAATAATTTGTGGACATAAAACACAAGGTTAAGTTCTAACTAGACTATTGGGACAAAGAAGATATTTGCAGAATGCAGAAAATTATATCGGTACACATCGGTGCGGTGTAGAAAATACCGATGATTTTGATTGGATTGTAAAGGAATCGGTGACTGTTGGTTCTTGCAGGATAATGAAGTAAGAAACTTCATACCATAATCAGCCCATTAATGTGCCGCTGAAAGAAAGAAAAAGAAAAAAAAAATTGACAAAACTGAGACCACAGATATGACATCTACCTGGCGGTAAATGTCATGTTTCTGACTGAGACACATACAAAAGAAAGGATATATACATGAACAAGAAATAGATTTAGTGAAGAAGTAACAAAGCGAGGAAAAAGTCGTTGACAGTCATGTGCCATGTGTGTCTCAAAATTGCGACAAATGGGTGTCCAGCTTAGCATATTGCCTGGTTATTAAACCTGACGCTGGTATTCTGCTGGATCCCTGTTGTGACGTAGAATGTCGAGCAAACTACACATTTGTAAATATCGTTTGTGAGTGTGTGTGTATTATGAGTGTGATTACGAATAGAAATAAATATTAAGTATACGATAAATATATGTGACTGCCTAAAATAAATACAAATTACATTTTATTTACCCGAAATATAAAGATATTTATATTAATTCGCACGCATATGGTACAGAAGAAAGCAAAGGTTACCTTCATATCAATAGTTAATCTACCCTATAACTACCCTCATGGTTGTAAATCCAATGTATCGAAGTATTTTGAATTAGATTCCCACACAATGTGAATAGATAATTAATTTTAATTAGATAATTTGTAAACAACGTTATCTGATACCCGACAAAATACTGCCAAATAACTAACCAATAATAGATTGAAGACATAAATAGATACCTACCTAAAATGTGGTTTAGTACCTAAAGAAATTAAAAAATGATTTGTTCACAAGTTAGTAAAGGCAAGGCTGCTGGGCAAAGGCCTCTTCTCAGAATGAGATGGCCTGGCCTTTGTTAACGGACTCGCATACATATCATGCACTCTCAGGTGTGCAGGTTTCCACAATTTTTTCCTTCACTGTTAAAGCAAGCGATAATTAAATTCAACTTCCAAAAATTCTGTACTGTAGAATAAAGGTCTCCTAGGCCATAGTCACCAAGTTTCTCAAATAAATCGGTGATCGCTCCTCATTTACGTGAGGAAATATTGTGAAGATTTGTTTTACTTTCACTTACGAAGTTGTATTTCATTCGTTTCCGAATAGACGAGATTACAAGGGAAATGAGATTCTACTTTGACCGACCTACAAAGGCATTAAACTATAGTACATAATTATCAACAATTTGCAAGTCCTAGATATGGAGTCTAATGATGTAGTAGCAGACATCACGCCTGTATTCACCTATTGTGAAAATTAAGTAATTTATGCTAATCTAGGTTTAATTCAACCTCCTTCGTTCCTAAATTGTCGGCGCGCGTAGTCACGCGCGTCATAAACATGAAATATAACTCTTGCATTTATGTTATGATTGACTGTTGGTTCTTACAGGTTTTATTTCGAGAAGAAAAACTAATATTTTGAGTCAGCACATTTAATCCATCAAACAACAGGCTATTGATACACTTTTTTTTAGCTAGAATAAATTATCATTATTATTCTATTATTTTAACGTATTTACGCATGCATGTTTAATAAGCAGGGAAGGGTGGCGACGTGGCGAGGCATCGTAAGGCGAGCTACAGCAGCCCCCGGCAATAGTACATGATGGCCACGACCGCTCTGTCAAGAGCGAAACGACGAAGAAGAAGACGCAGAGACACATGCATGTTTTTTTATGAATTTTATTTTCAAAACAGATACCTGATTTATAACCAGTCTGAGGTCGTGGTCCACCTGCCTTGCCTGCCTGGTTTCTTGCCTGTAGTCCACCTCAGTGCACCTGGGTGAACCACGGACACTTTTTCTTGCCTATAGTCCACCTCAGTAACATCGTGTGAGCCAAGTTTATAAGCAGATATAATTATAGCTAGGTAACCTGCGCGGGCGCTTACCTGAATGGTTACACAATGAGCGAATAAATTAGCCACCAGTTATTGCGATGTCTGCCTGACACAGACGACTCAATGACTACCATGATATACTGGACTTGATTCACAAGGAAGCCAGTGAAGTACAAGTATTTACTTAGTTTATTTATTTATTTAAAAGTTGGTGTTTAAGTGTAAATGGACTTTTAGACTTTGATTGTAGAAGTAGCTCAACGAGACAACTTATAGTTTTTTTTGGGTTTTCCTTAACCAGCCATTACTGACCCACTAAATGCATTTAAAGAGTCTCCATGAGTGATGGTATTTAATTGATCGTCTGGCGCACCCTGGGCGGCTAGCCCCGCTACCAACCTGCTGACTGGCTAATATTTACACCACGACATGAGCTATTATTATTATGTAGCTCATGTCGACACGACAGAAGAAGACTGTCCCACTGGGCACGGGCCTCTTCTCAGAATGAGAAGGAATCAGGCCTTACCACCACGATGGCTGACTGCGGGTTGGCGGACTACTTACACCATCAAGATCTTTTTGAAGCACCCTCAGGTGTACAGGTTTCTTCACGATGTTTTTCTTTACCGATATTATAGCAAGTTTAGTGATAATGAAATTCTGATCCGCACATGAATCCAAAAAGTCAGAACTGCGGGCCGGGATCGAACTCAGACCCTCCTGCATAGAAGGCAAACTTTCAACCGCTAGGCTATCATCACTGCTCTCTGCTGGGTTTTTCTTGAAAGTTGACAAAGTCTGCTTGATTTCCAAAAAAATACAGCCTTATTCTATTTTCAATTGTGCTACATAATACTTTATACAATATAAATACACAACACACACATCTTACAATTCAATTACTACCTATCTTCATTAATTTACATACAATATAAATATGTACAAAATACAGATTGAAAAAAATAAGCTGTTCCCTATATTTTGTCGATTTATGTAAATACAAATTGAGATCAACTGTTTTTTATTCGCGATTTCAGGGTTGATCTCATAGTAAAAATTGTTCATAATGACGAGTACAAATACCCCTTAAGAGGTTTAGTATAAACTGAGAATAAGGTTGTATAGGGAATTTATTAAATCGTCAGCAAGGATATCGTATTTCCATCTAACCTTCTAAAACTAGAAGTTTAGGATAAAACCTGCAACTGTGATGGTCACCTAAATTGTAGGGAGACGATCAAAGTATCTTGAACCACATTCCAAACTAATTCGCCTATTGATCAAACAGGTTTAAATCTAATTCCTAGTTATAACTGGTGAGTACTAAACTGAGGTGTGACAGCTTGCAGGAAAACCTGCACCAATATCTATGCAAATAATAAACTCTCATTTATAACATCAGTCGGGGTCAAACTGTCTATTAGGTACAGTCGGCTGCTAAATAAGGGCCATAATCAAGGTTCAGGGGGCCGACAATAAATCCACGGACACTTCCCTTTGTGCGCGATTGTCCGCCACCTACGTCACCTGTTCATGTGGCAAGAAATGCTGTAGAACGATCCGTGAGGAGTGGCGTAACTGGAAATTAAGGTTTTGAAGAAGATTGTTATCTTAGCTTGGGACATTACTGAAAAACTACTAATATTATAAATGCGAAAGTATGGATGTTTCTGTTTTATTTGTTTGTCCTTTTATCACGCTAAAATGACTGAACTGATTTGGATGAAATTTAGCACACAGATAGACCATGTCCTGGATTAGCACATAGGATACTTTTTATCGACATACTACGCTTGTATTTACTAATTCCTGAAGTTGGTAACGTTATTTATAGGTGAGAACTATGTCCAGTAGCTGGTCGTAGTCCTTTGATAAAAATTGCATTTGCGGTTTAGTGATTTAGCACTTAGCAGAGAACCTTTCCATTTAGCAGAGAAAAGATACACCTGGGTTTTTGCAGCATTGTACATGCCCAAGTTAGCATCATCCCATTCGGAGACAGCTTTTAGGGACAAGTTCAAGCGTTCAACCATGCTGGATCTATGAAACACTAGCTTCATTGGTCATGTAACTCTTTAACCGTGCCGTTGTCTGCGTAATCAAAGGTCATTGGGATTTTTAAAACGACACATGAGTATTTGATTAAATGTATTATTGCCACTTCACAAGCACCGCACTATATTCTCTGAAGTGTGCATTCTCGTAAATTGAAGATAACTTTATTCATGTGATAGTAAAGTCAATGTAAATATATATTTTATGCATTTAATTGTCTATGCGTTAGATTTGAAACGCCGGGGAATGGTTTGGCCAGAATTTATAGTCAGACAGTACGTGTGCATTAACAACTTAGGGAGGTAAATTTTGCATTTTATATGGGTTTTAGAACAGCAATATCTTGTGAATGTTTTGATGTAGATCCTTCTATAAAATGCAGGACGTGTAGTTAAACCAAACCAAATGCTTGTAATATTTTAAGATAAAACTGATCTTCAATAAAAATGGATATTACATTTGGGAATATAAATAATGTTTAAATTTTAACAGTTACTCGAAATTCATAAAGGTATCTAGAACAGCTTGATCTGCTTCTGAATTAATATCAATTCGCAATCACTATACGGTGGCGTATAGGATAGCTGTTCTTACTCTTTTTTCTTGCACAAAGAACAGAGACAGAACAGAACAGAAGACAGAGGAACAAAATAAATGATGTTTTCGTACATTCCATCAACATGGGGTGAATGTTGGTGGAAGATTAATACATTGGGAAGTGGCGGTTACAGAGTAGTTTTACTTTTTGGAAACCAAACAACCTCAAGACATTATAATCCTAAATTAGAAAGCTTTGGAATTACCTAGTATATTGTAATGTTATGTTAATGTTCTGACAAAGCAATCAGAATTGTTAGAATACCAAACACATGTAGACATACTAATTTTAAAATTTACACACAGACTGAAGAATTCGAAGCTCATAAATATCCAGCAAGGTTGGGCCGCGTTCACACCGTATAAGTATTCAATCGGACTGTAAATCAGTGGGTTGCACGCGTGCCATTGTATGTACAATGTACGGTGTGACACCGGCCGTTATTTGCGAATATTTTCCCGGTTGTAACTTCATCAGGTTTGTGTAACAGACGTACCTGTAATATAGGTTGGTAGGTGTGATATAGGAATGTTATTCTTTTACGTCCGGCATCACACGGAACGGTGTGGTGCGGACGTAAAAGAATAGCATCATCCTATCTCTTCTCGACAAAAGACACACTGACAGAGCCACTAACAACTTTATTCAATCTTATCCTTATGCAAAAGGAAATACAAAAACAGTGGGCATGTTCAAACATTGTGCTTTTGTTTAAAAAAGGAGATCCGAAGCTCATGTCAAATTACCGACCAATTAGTCTCACGTCAAGTCTATACAAACTATTCTCATCGACTCTGCTCCAACGCTTGGCCACAATAATAGACGAAAATCAAACAGTAGAACAAGCCGGATTTATACGCAATTTCTCTACCATAGATCACATTCACACACTAAAAATGATCTTGGAAAAATATAAGGAATACGATAAGCCCTTATATCTGTGCTTCATAGATTATAGTAAAGCGTTCGATTCAATTTCACACAACTCTATTTGGCAAGCTCTGTCAGCGCAAGGTGTAAACAAAGACTACATCGACCTCGTGAAGGTAATGTATCGAAACAGTACCTCTAGAATAATGCTAGAAAAGCCAGGAACAAGCTTCAAAATCGAAAGAGGAGTAAAACAAGGTGACCCACTCTCCCCAAAACTTTTTAGAGCTGTGCTAGAGCAAATTTTCAGAGCGATGAACTGGCAAAGTAAAGGTCTGAATCTTCATGGAAAATACCTGTCAAATTTAAGATTTGCTGACGATATTGTCCTTTTGGCAGAAAATCCTGAGGAAATTCAATCAATGATAGAGGCACTGTGCGAAGAAAGAAAAAAAGTTGGTTTAGAGGTAAATCACCAAAAAACTAAAATGTTGACAAACAAACACAAAACACCTATAAAAACTGCATCTACTAATTTAGAATATGTCGAGGAATATATTTATCTAGGTCACCTCATCTCATTTACAGCATGCACTGACAAAGAAATAGAAAGAAGAATCAAATGCACTTGGAATAAGTACTGGGCAATGAAAGAAATATTTAAGAGCAAAATACCTAGTAAACTAAAGACAAAAGCTATGGAAACATGCCTACTTCCCACTCTCACATATGCTTGTCAAACATGGCCACTAACCAAACAAAATGTTGAAAAAATCAAAATATGTCAGAGGGGAATGGAAAGGAGCTACATGGGCCTCAAAATAAAAGATAAAATAAGAAACACCATAATTAGAAGGAAGACCAAGGCCAAGGAAGTGGCAAAGAAAGTTCTTAGCTTAAAATGGAAATGGGCTGGGCACATCCAACGAGCACCAGATGAAAGATGGTCAAAAGTCGTAACAAACTGGTATCCAATAAATAAAAAACGAAGACCAGGCAGACCACAAACAAGGTGGAGTGATGACATAGCCGCGATAGCGGGGAGAACATGGAGCAGAATCGCTAGAGACAGAGATTCATGGAAACGGATGGAGGAGGCTTTTACCGCTTGCGGTCCTTGTACAACACAGTGTTAGTCAATTGCAATGTAACATGAGAAGTAACACAGAAAGTATTTATATTCAACATAATATCAAATATTGCATGTATAAGGAAAAATAAAGCTATTTTATTATTATTATTTATTATCTCTTCTCGTGTGTGTGTGTGTGCCTTCGGGGAAATACAGGCGTGATGTTATGTTATGTGTGTGTTATGTGTGTGTCGTAAAAGGCGACTAAGGGATTCACTAGAGGATGGGCAGCAGCGTTCTCTGAGTATTTAACCAACCAACTGCGATCGCCAATCCGCCTGCCAAGAGTGGGTTTTTTTATTATTGCATATCCCTACTTTTGGGGGAAGCCTATGTTACTTTTTTCGGCTGAAATGATGATGATGATGATAAGTATGTTGTGTTATTGTTCGTTGTACGGGGACCATTCTAAGCTGCTCTAAAAACTATTTTCTCCCAGCTAACAATAAAAAGTAATAAGTAAGTACCTAAAAAAAGGAACCGAAAAGTTCTGGAGTGGCGACCTCGTACTGGAAGACGCTGCGTGGGTATGCCCTCCCCAAGGTGGACCGACGACCTGGTGAATGCCTTGGGAATCCACTGGATGCTGGAAGCGCAGGACCGGTCGTTGTGACGTTGCTTGGGGCGGCCTACGTCCAGCAGTGGATGTCTTTCGGCTGAAATGATAACAATAAAAATATAATATTAGTAGGCTCGTCTGGAGATGATTTTTTTGTTAAGTAGTAGTGGTATTCGCACTAAGTCTAAAGTTACTGCTTTATAAAATTAAAGCAGTAACTTTAAAGCTTCTTTTTAACCGACGAAAAAAAGGAGGAGGTTCTCAATTCGACGCGTATATATATATATTTTTTTATTTATGACCACGCATAACTTTTTACAGAGTGGTCCGATTTTGATGATTCTTTTTTTAATAGATAGGGTATATCTCGAAATTGGAATTTTAAAAAAGATTTAGAAAAAGAAAATTTTACAAAAAATTGAACCGACGAAAACAGAAACTGAAAAGCGAAAAATAACTAATTATGAGTCGGCGCCAAACAACCTATCAACGAAGATCATTAAATTACTTTAAATAAATAATAAAAACAACGTCACATCAAATACAACGTGAAATTTTCAACGATAAACAATTACTTTCCAAAAATGCGTTCTCCGCTCGGCCACTTGCAACTTACACGCACTTTGCTTGTTAAAAGTTTGTTTGGCGCCGACTCATAATTAGTTATTTTTCGCTTTTCAGTTTCTGTTTTCGTCGGTTCAATTTTTTTGTTAAAAAGTTTTATTGAAACCACGAAGCTACTAAACTGTTTTACTGATGCAAGCTTGTGTGAGACCAACTTATATCTTAAAAACTGTGTTGTTTATGTCTTGGACGAAAAAAAAAGGTGGACGGAATATCGCTAAACAATAATTCAGTGAAGCATGCATAGTAAGACAGCTCGCTTAAATGTACGGTCTGGCACGCACACATTCACACCCATAGTAAGACAAACAGCGGCGATTACGCAACAAATCTCTCGTGTGCCGGTAGTCGTTGTCGTAGTGTCACCAATAAAATAACAAAATGATGTCTGGTGTGTTAAAATGCTGTCGAAATTATAGTGAGTTTAGGAAAAAATTAAGTGCTTCAATCTTTACTTTTATTCAACCGTGGTTTATGTGTTTATTTTTGCAAAATAGTCTTACCAAGATCTATTTTAACATCCTTTAGGATAGTTTATACATACACCCTGACCAGCTTCTTATTCTCTCACCAAAGGGTTTTATTATTATCTTACTAACCCCTAACAATAATACCAAAAACTGTATTATCGCAAAGCGGTGCAACAAAGTTACCGTTTTGACCCAGATCGATCCGTTGATTTAATCGGTAAATGATTGAGAGGCGATGGAGCGGAAATCTTTTTGTTAAACTTATAATATGCTGTAGTTATTGTCTGATCGTTTGTCTTATAAATAATAAAGCAAGCAGCATCCTTATTAAATTAAAACTTCAATCAAAATCAATCAAAACTTAATAAAAATAAAAATTAAACAAACACTTAGGCTCGTATTACAGAACGTTCCTCAAGCTTTGATCACTGTTTGAAACTAGTTTTGAGTTGGGATTTAATTTTAGAACATTCTTCAAGCATAGATTCATTGATCACAGTTCAGCTGACTTTAGCTTTATTCTACACTGTCACTTGTATAGGTGTTTGAGCAGAGATTTGATCTACAATCACACAAGTGTGGTCTCGACCACGCTTACGCTACGATATTGTGTTGTATAATTGAAAACCAAGGTCATACTGTAAACTATGGATTTAATGCATATCACACATATGTCTATGGCTAGTCACATTAATTTGAACTGTATTTTAATGAAGCCAAAGTTGATTATTGTTTGGTTTGTGATGTACTTCGTCAGATGAGGCGTTCCCAGGAAAATTTATGTGCAGCAGTATCATAAAATAGGCGTGTGGTAACTTACGGCCAAAATTAATATCCAATCTATCCACGATTTGCCCTACTAGAGATAAGAAATTGACATAAGCTCCATACAAAATATGTCAAATTTCTATCTCTAGTATGGTAAATCGTGGATAGATTGGATATTAATTTTGGCCGTAAAACGCCATAGTTTATAGATTAATAAATGTCTTTGTTTATTTATTATTTATATGGTTTATACTACTTACCGTCTCAGACAACAAATGTCTACGATTGTCAGGTGTATGGGAGAATAGGTATGAGATGATATTATTGAAACCACTGGGTGTTGGTAAAACCCCTAGGTTCATTCATAGGACCTATGTTTTTTTAAGGTTTTGTTTAATTTAGGTAGCTACAGCATGTTTAAAAAAAAATTGGTTACATTTAGATGTACACACTAACAAAAAAATGTTCCGTACGCAGCGGCAGTACAGAAACTAATATTAGGTCCTTACATATGAAATTGGCGTTATGTACGGGAGGAATATAAAGTAGTTTTTTTTTTGTAAAATATATTTAATTAATATAATTATGCACCGTTGTTATCTATGCACTTTTGCCATCTCATAGGTAGTTCATTGATCCCTTTACAAAAAAAACCATGGGGGCGAGAATCAATAAACTCTTTGAAGGCGGTTTGGACTGCCGCCTCAGAGTTGAATTTTTTTCCTTGTAAGAAGTTGTCCAAATTCCGGAAAAAATGGTAATCTGTTGGAGCAAGGTCCGGGGAGTACGGTGGATGTCGAAGACATTCCAATGTTAGCTCACCTAACTTAGTAGTTGTTTGTTGTGCAGTGTGTGGTCTTGCGTTGTCGTGAAGCAGCAGTGGCCTAGAGCGATTGACCAATCTCGGTTGTTTAGCAGCTAGTTCTTCCTTCATGGTTTGCAGTTGCTGACAATAGATATCTGCCGTAATTGTTTGGCCAGATTTTAGAAAGCTGTAGTGAACGACACCGGCGCTAGTCCACCAAACACTCACAAGTAACTTTTTCTGAGTCAATTTTCGTTTAGGGCAGGGTTTGGCTGGGTCTCCAGGGTTTAGCCATTGGGACGAGCGCTTCCGATTATCGTACAGTATCCACTTTTCATCACAAGTAATGATTCAATTTAAAATCCCTTCATTATTGTGCCGGTTGAGCAAAGTAACACAGCAGTCGACGCGTGTTTGCAAGTTCGATTCACTCAATTCATGAGGTACCCATCGTTCAAGTTTTTTTACTTTCCCTATTTGCTTCAAGTGGATTAATACAGTTTTATCACTTACCCCGAAGCCTGTAGCTATCTCTGAAGTGCTTTGTGATTGATCCGCTTCCACAATAGCCTTTAATTCTTCATTTTCCACATTGCTCTGCGGCCGTCCACGGGGTTGGTTCTGAAGATCGAAATTTCCAGAACGAAAACGTTGAAACCAAAAATGTACCGTGCTTTCTTTTGCGACACCAGAGCCGTACACATCATTAATCCTTCGAGCTGTTTCTGCTGCACTGGTGCCACGGTAGAAGTGTAGAACTCGTACTCGTAAATATACTGATATTTCATGTTTAACATTGTGCGGTAATAAGCGACGCCAAAGAAAAAAATAATGAGAAAAAACAAATGAATGACTGTTTTCAAAACTCAAATGTACCAGCTAAATGAATTTATAAATTTGAATTTGGAATTCTTAACCAAAGGGGAGATATTTCAGATCAAAATGGTCAGTACGACAAAACGCTAATTTCATATGTAAGGACCTAATACAAAGTTAGTAAGTTAGTTACTTTAAGGTTCTTTCGCGTCATACTTGGTTCACTTTCTGTACACACACGACGGAATTTTAGTTTATTTTTGTTCACTGGTCACACTCGGCGCCTTGCTTGACGCGTAGTAATAGCAAGCGTCTTAATTAGGACGTTTTCGAGTCTTCAGACTGCGCACGCAAGTAACATATCTGTACTTTTAAATATCATTGTTACATTGTGTTTTTGTCAAATTTAATAATTATGTAAGAACAATGTAAGATGAAGGTAGTTATGCCGCTAGAGAATCTACAATTCAAAAATTTACATTCATACATACATATTATCACGCCCGTTTCCCATTGGGGTAGGCAGAGACTATGGATTTCCACCTGCTACGATCCTGAAACACCTCTTTCGCTTCATCTACGTCCATTAACCTCGTCATGCATGCTCGTCAGTTTAGAGAACTCTTAACCTGGCATTTTTTGAGAACGTCCGCGATATGATCGCGATAAGCCAAAAAAAATGAAAAATTGCCAGTATGAAGCTGCCAGTTCCAACTGACCTTGCCCGTTTGCGAAGATGACGCATTCATCATAAGTCTCCTCACAGACTGGTGCAATGAACGGTGCTCCAATGTTTTATGAACCGTCTGTCTCAGCGGGGCTCATCGGTGATAAAAAGTATTACACATTGTATTTGCATTGATCTGTAATTACCTACAATAATGTGTGCCTAACAGTCTTAGATAAGTTATACAAAAAAAAAAACAGTTATACCCTACTACTACTAAGAATAGGTTTGTTTGTTTGTCAACATTTCTAAGTTCATGGAATGTTAACAAATATGGTTTTGTTCGTATGATTAAAGACCGAATACCAAATAAGATTGACCTCTGTGGTCTAGTGGTTCGAGTGTCGGACTGCTGATAAGAAGGTCGTGGGTTCGATTCCCACAGGACACAAATATTTGTGTGATGAACGTAAGTGTTTGTGTTGATCTGAGTGTTTCTTATGTATTATAAGTATGTATTTACGAAAAAAAAAGTATATAAGTATTATATCCATTGTCTAGTACCCATAGCACAAGCTCTGCTTAGTTTGGGACTAGATGGTGTTGTGTAAAATTGTCTGAACTATTTATTATGGAGATATTAACATGAAAGAAGAAACCCAGAAATCACTCCCGTCGTGCTAGTATTGTGTAAAAGATGAAATAGTCCTCAGATTATTTTCCAGATATCCATTTCCTTAGGTACAATCACAGTAATAGATAGAATAGCCACGAGGGCAGGGCGCGCGTGGCAGCACCATGCACCATAGTGCAGGATATTTCAAAGCCTTTCTCAGCACGCCTTATGACTTGTTTCTATAAATACTGTAACAAAAACCCGCAAAAATGCCTTATTGCGCTGTTTCTAACTGCAGAAACAAAAGCTGTGTAGTACATTTGATTAACATTTTTTTTTAAATAATGACGTCAAAATGTAAGGCGTAGTTTGTTCGGAAAGTTACTACGCATGAAACGGAAGTAAAATTGTGATTACAACCATTCTATCTATTTATGTGGGTACAATAAACACACGCTGTGACTGACAAAACATTCTTTTTCGCATCCAGATTTTTTTTTTTTTTTTTTAGATTTGTTTTCCACTATCTGAAATTCTGCCCTATCAATTCATATACCAGGCCCCTCAGAAAGTATTGCGAAAAAAAGTTTTTATATATGGGAGACTGGCCAGTTATAATGTTTTTCGAAAATATGATTATTTATAAGTAAAAATAAGTAAGTTCCAATTTCAAAATTTTCCTCCACATTTTTTGCGAGTTAATTCAAAGTATTGTGTCTCACTGAAATATGGATCTGCGCCGGGAACATTTTAGAGCTATGATTTTATACGATTTCAAGTGTCGCCTGAAACCGGATGAATCGTACGATAGACTTCAAATGGCATTCATGGATGAAGGCCCTTCCAAGGCAACCGTGTATCGTTGGTATAACGAATTCAAGCGCGGTCGACCAACTTTGGGGGATGACGAAAGAAGCGGTCGCCCTTTGACGGCTGTTACCGAAGAAAACGTGCTAGCAGTGAAAAATTTCATCCAAGACAATAGGCGAATTACATATCAGGAGATTCAACACATATTGAAGATTGGATCGGGAAGCGTTCACGAGATTCTACACAGCCATCTTCGCGTGAGGAGGATAGTATCACGCTGGGTGCCGCACAACCTCACCGATGCTCAGAAGCAGGCCCGGGTGGAATGGTGCCGTGATATGCTTAACAAATTTGAAGCAGGCTCGTCTCGGCGTGTTTACGACATCGTTACAGGTGATGAGTCCTGGATTTATCAATACGACCCCGAAACCAAGCGCCAGTCGACTGTTTGGGTGTTTCAAAATGAGCCAACGCCTACCAAAGTGAAGCGATCTAGAAGCGGGGGTAAGATTTTGATCGCTAGCTTTTTTAATTTGACTGGCCACTTGGTATCAATTCCCTTACGGGATCAAAGAAGCATTAATGCCGAATGGTATACTACCAAATGTTTGCCAGAAGTTTTCTCTGTTATAAGCAACAAGCGACCAAACACAGGGCTCCGCGGGCTACTGCTCCACCACGACAATGCACCTGCGCACACCGCACTCAAAACGAGGGACTTCCTGGACAGCACGCCAGTCAAACTCCTGGGTCACCCTCCTTACAGCCCTGATCTAGCACCGTGTGACTTCTTTTTATTCCCAAAAATAAAAAATCAGCTCAAAGGGATACAATTTTCGTCGCCGGAAGATGCGCTGGCTGCGTTCGAGCAGGCTGTAAACGAGGTGTCTGCGGCGGACTGGAAAAAGTGTTTTGAAAACTGGTTTAGGCGCATGAATCTTTGTATAGAGGCTGGTGGAAAGTACTTTGAAAAGATTTGATAAAAATATATGTACGTATAGAACAATTTTTTTTAGTTTCGCAAAACTTTCTGAGTGTCCCACGTATCATTGTGAAATATTCAAATTATGTTTGTGAAAACACAGATGTATACAAAATTAGATCAACTATCCATGTAGAATACGACCCAATTCGCAATACAGGTCGCTAATAGTTGATCCCTTACGAAGGTATAGTTCGTCCAAAATCTGTTGATACTCACCCACACGTCATCGGCACCTTTCGTCCAAGCCTCCCATTTCATCATCCTGCACATTTCCAGGAATTGTTCCCTCGGAGCCAAAAACCTATCCACCCGGGGTCGCTGCTCATTCAACTGCAAACAAAGTTTTTATCGAAAACTCCACGAGAGCGTTACTGCGAAACATAACTAGTTTTCTAATAAAATTAGACGAAATACTCAGAATTGTTGTATAACGTACGTGGAATGGATAATGCACTTTCCGCGGACGATCGCCCGTTTTCTGGGAATGTGCGCGCTGGCAAAGCGGGCTTCTCAGAAAATGACCACTGGAGTGCGCAACGTAGTGAGGCCGTGGTACGTTATTACATTGTTAATTTTAATTTCTATGTTTTGTTGGTAAATGATTGGGTCAAGTTCGAAGCTGTGAGAACATCAGGGGTTCCCGAACAAAACTAGCATTAAAAAATAAAAAACAAAGATTTTACGAAATAAATTAATTTAAAAAAAAATTTTCGGGGTAAGTTGATTTGGGATACCGTGTGCTTACGAAGTCTCATTCATAAATTTCAATTTGATTTAATTTTTCACTTACGTATGCAAATTAGACGTGACACTAATTTAAATAACACACATCCTATGATAGGTGCGTTTCAAGTTGACATTTTTTTTGTAAAAAAGTCTAAATTTTTAATTTCACATAGTGGACAAATGAGGCAAATAGTACAAAAGCAGAATATGAGCCAAAATCATAAAATATGCAATATGCACACATGTATTTTGGTATCAAACTCAATATTTGATACACTTCCAGGTTAAAATCTTAAATCTAGCAGAAATTGTATGTGAAGTCATGTAGGTAATGGTGTAGTACTTGTGTAGTACCTACTTATTCCTTATTTTCAATGCAATAATTGTACATTACTGTCGAGACCTGACATGAAGCAATTGTCGGCTGAGTAACATTCCCAAATTATATTATTAACTAAACGAGGCTGTTAATTGCTATTTCGGCCGAGACTTGTATAGTACTTTTCTCTAATTTGCGAGGAAACAATACACAAATTAATTCAACAGTATCTAATTTTTATTCGCGCCAATTCGTCCGCGCGCGTTTCTTGTTCTATTTTCAAAGTTTTTAATAAAAAAAATGTGCTTTCAGCCTTTATAATGTTAAATATTATGTACCTAAAAACAACTAATTTATGTGTGTACTTAAAAACCTCGGTATCTTAATTAAAAAATAAAAAGTGTCCAGCAATTTCTATTATTGTCGTGTTGGATATATATATATATATATTACTGGGCTGTTATTTCGTTGCGTACGGAAAACAGCCGATTGTTGTATTTTTTTTTTTGATCAATGATCCAATTTCCGAGCAAGTGGGAGAAAAGTACCATTATGATCAATTACCTATGTTATAAAATGTGCGTAATGTGCATATAAATGCTAATTACTGTACTAACAAATTAATGTCTAATAAAATGAATTCCAAGACAATTTTAAGTCTTTAAAATATAGATCTAGGGGCTTAAGAATAACATTCTCAGGTTCTGAAACTGTAAGGACCCTTGAGCGTCAGATTTCAAAAATTTATTCGAAATGGCAATGGACTTTTCCACCATGTCCAGATCAGCGCCCTAACGCCTTTAAAGCTGGAGTGAATCGGCACCTAATAGGTTTGCTCGCTCCATCGTCGACCACATCCTGACAAAGCTGTCTAGATTGCGGTCAAGAGCAGATCTATTTATCATAAAAAAAAAAAAAAAAAAAAAAGCGTCAGATTTCAAAAAAATCTAAATGGCAGTGGACTTTTCCACCATGTCCAAAGGGTCCTTCAAAACCGTAAGAAAATCTTTAATGTACTATTGCTTATTGTAATAACTTGGGAGCTATTCAAATAGGGTGTAAATCTTTCCGGAAGCTGTTCGATTGATATTGTAATAGGTTGTTTGATTTAAAAAAATATACTGTTGTTGACACTTACTCGAAATGTAATGTATTAATATTACTCCTAAGACTTGATTCAATACTTTTATTTTTGGCTTAAATCTGAAAGGATATGAAAGAAGAAAGCATTGTTTTTCACCGTGCAACCACAAGGTAGGTAGTCTATAAAGTGCCAAGTTATGAAGTATGTATGTGTACTTATCTACATTAGAATTAAGATCTCATGTACCTTTAATCATACCAACAAAGATTCTATTCTATAAGTATTATGGTCATGTAAAGTTAAGAGGAAAGTAGCTAGGTAAGTACATACCGCAGACAGAAATGCTTTTGGTCTGAGGTACATACCGGATGTGGAAAGCGCAGGACAGGTCATTGTGGCGATGCTTGGGGGAGGCCTATGTCCAGCAGTGGACGTATTTCGGCTGAAATAATGATGATGAGGTACATACCAACATATTGACACGTTTTGGGGTTGCTCTTTCAGCTACATTTGAGCCAAATTCGGTAATGAATAGATAAATGTAAAAAAAGCTACAATCTGTTATGAATTTTGTATAATAAAATTATTACACTTGAAATGTAGTTTTTTATAGATTATTATTATTTTGATATATATTTGTTTTCTCCTGTGTTTTCTCCTCTTTTTGGGAGGGCGACGAACCTCATCAGCGGGCCGAAGCCAAGCGTAAGATAAGGGGATGATTAAATAGAATACGTGGATGATAAGTGTAGTAGATTTTAAAAAAAAACTGGTGATGCGACAGGTGTTAAGAATGGTGGCTTTTTAAATCATGTGGAGTGTATATGTAGGCATGTGTAAGGTGTTCAGGATTTGTTGTTGTACCTACTAGTTTAGCTAGGTACTTCAGAATTGCCAAATTTTAATTAGTAGAAGCCATTGTTTTTAATAGGTAAACTGATTTTCTGCACTTCTAAAACTAGTTAGCTACTAGTAGCGTCAGTTTATTAGTCGCCCTTTTTAACCGACTTCAAAAAAAGGAGGAGGTTATGTACTCCGCGGGTTTTTATGTTACTAGTAGCTATAATTTGTGCTACTCATAACAAAACTTTTTTTTCAGTGTAACATGTCATTGCTGCCAGATTTATTGGATCATTTTGTGAA
This sequence comes from Asteroscopus sphinx, assembly GCA_949699075.1. Classification (NCBI taxonomy): domain Eukaryota; kingdom Metazoa; phylum Arthropoda; class Insecta; order Lepidoptera; family Noctuidae; genus Asteroscopus; species Asteroscopus sphinx. The sequence continues at coordinate 24,939,362 of OX453010.1, read as the reverse complement.
CTAATATTTTGATGCCCAAAAAATACTCAGGCCCCGCATTTAAAAAAAAATATCATACAATACAATACAATACAAATCCTCTTTATTGCACAACAATATTATATTAATTTCTTAAATAACTACTTATGCGCTAGTGTACAACTGGCGGTCTTATCGCTCCAGGGCGATCTCTTCCAGACAACCATTGAATGGACTGGAATTTCATGGAAGAGACAAAGGGTAGTTACCGTTATATCATACCTATTTTTCTAGTAGCCTCTAGTACATTCCTTTTTTTTAATCAATCGAAAATTACTCGCCAAGGGATCGCCTCCTAGGGATCCCTAGGCAATTTGAATCAATACTTTTTTATATCAATAAGCCAATCATTTGCTGCATTCATTCGTAATAAGGATTTATTATATGAGGTAGAAAGCACTGAGCACCAATTACCTACTAGTTTTTATAATATTATGACTATTGCTTTGTTGCAAAAAGTTATACATGGCGATGATGGAAAAAATCTAAAAGATTTTTATGAAAAAAATTAAAATATGATAAGGGTATGGATTGTTAAAAGCTAATTGTAGGATGTGGTGCTTTATGTATAGTAGTTTTTTTTAAGACAAGGTGCTAAGTGGCCTGCATGTTTATGGGTCGTGAACCGAATTTCAAGTGGCGTATACCACGAAGTGGGTTTGTTATTCTGGAAATGAATCTATCGTGTAAAAATATTGTAAAGATTTAAAGATGGGGTCACATAAATCAATAAATTGGTCTTTGGTAATTGCAAACGTTTACTGTATCCTAGCCTCGTGGGTCTCGAGTTCTCAACTGTGAATACTGTCAAAATTAATAATTATAATAAAAATAAAAACTCACAAAACACAATAGTGTTTTTGAAAATACGATATTTTTTTTACACCCACAATCTGAATAGATATAGCTAAAAATGTTTTTAAAAGAAACCTATTTAGGGTATTTGGCTGTTGTCAGCTTTGATAGTTGTCAGCAAATTTACTTTGGAAGAAGAAATTAATTAATTGGAAGCCTTGAGCTTCTTGGCGTGTCACTAACATCCACCCTAAACTTCGGCTCATACATAGAGTCCAAGGCTCAACTTGCTGCCAAAAAGCTGGGCATCCTCTCTAAGGTGAGACGGTACTTCACACCTGAACAGCTGCTCAATTTGTACCAAGCACAAGTTCGGTCCTGTATGGAGTACTGCTCTCATCTCTGTGATGGCTCGGCTAAATATCAACTGGCGGCTCTCGAGTCGATTGATAGGCGCGCCAAGAGGCTCGTTGGCAACGATGCGCTGGTCTATGCCAAGCTACAAAGTCTCGAGCATCGGCGCAGAGTTGCTAGCCTATCGGTTTTTTATCGAATGCATTTCGGCGAGTGTGCGTTGGAATTGCACAATTTAATTCCCCCAAGCCCTTTCCATTATCGGACGACCAGACGCACGGCGATGCGCCACCGTTATATGGTAGATATTCCACCCTTACGCACGAACCGGTTTGCTAATAGCTTTATCATGCGTACCGCCAAAGAGTGGAATTCCTTGCCGGCGTCAGTGTTTCCCGAGAAATATAATCTGGTGGTCTTCAAGACTCGAGTGAATAGGTTTTTGCTGGGCAAGCGTGTACCATCGTCGACCGCACCATCGCTTAACATCAGGTGAGGTGGCGGTCAAACGCAAGCCTGTTAAGAATAAAAAAAAAAAAAAAAAAAAAAAAAGCATAATATTAGACTGCCTCGTTGGTCTAGTGGTCGCTAGCGCGTCTGCTGAGCGTGGGGTCCTGGGTTCGATTCCTGGGTCAGGCAAAGTGTTATTGGGTTTTTTCATTAGGAAATTCTCAGTGGCAGCCCGGAGTCTGGATTTGTGCCCGGTTAATGGCAATAGGCTCGCCCCCTATTACATGGTACTTATAACATAACTGGCGAAATGTGGGTGTAATGTACACCTGTGCCTACCCCTTCGGGGAAATATAGGCGTGATGTTATGTTATGTTAATATTAGTCAATGGGCCGAGCTATCCCTTGTACATTTAATGTATTTAATGTATTTACTTATTTAATGCGACAGTTTGGTCCTTCTTCTAGGAGAACGGAATGAAAGAAAGGGAATGTACACCCGGCTACACACCAAGCTGTACAAAACCAGTATAGGCTGACCTCGCGTTGTAAGGAAAACCTATACAATGCGAGGTCAGCTTATACTGGAATTGTACAGCTTGATGTGTAGCCGTGTGTACTTAAATCACTAATCTGTACAAGAGAATAGGAAAATACAAATATGATAATAAATTGTTTTAAGTAAAACGTGATATTGGTACATTAGAATGAGAAAATGATAAAAATTTATACATACATATGTTTTAAATGATAAAATAACATAAAAGCTGTTTACTCACAGGTTTACTACGAATTGTTGATTTGTTTATTAGTTTATAACAATTTTTAAAAGAATACGAACGTTATTCTTTTGTATTTTTAAAAATACAGTGTGTTTTACAAACATTTGTGGCTTCAGAATATAGAATAGATGTTTTGTAATAATAACTGTCAAATCTATGAAAGTTTTTGTAGTACCCACTATTTACATTTTGCACAAAATAATTTAGACTAAGGTAAATACATATATATATATATACATATATGTATATTTATTCATACAGCCAGAGAAAATCGTCTAATGTTTTTGATCACATTAAAAACAAGGTCCTTTTTCCAAGGTATTATTGGCGGGCACTAAAACCACCACGGTGTTCCTTCAACTACCTTTGGCCGGGGGCGAGAGAACTCTCTGTATTCGCACAACCACCTCTGACAGGTCCCGGCCCACCACAAGCAGGCCAGCCCCTTCTTCCCTGCGGACTAACATGCAAAATGCACAAAACTGTTTTTGATCACATTAAAAACAAGGTCCTTTTTCCAAGGTATTATTGGCGGGGACTAAAACCACCACGGTATTCCTTCAACTACCTTTGGCCGGGGGCGTGAGAACTCTCTGTATTCGCACAACCACCTCCGACAGGTCCCGGCCCACCACAAGCAGGCGAGCCCCTTCCCTGCGGACTAACGTCTAAAATGCACAAAACTGTTTTTCAACTAAAAAATATTGTCGCAGCGATGCAAAACTTACAGTAAAAATTTAAAGCAAAACAATAAAACTTTAACTTAACATGTTGTTATTTTTAACCGACTTCAAAAAGGGAGGAGGTTATGTATTATATCGTTACCATATTATCATAAAATTGGACGAATAAAAATGCAGGACGGAATCTCGCTAAGAAAAGATTGAAGCCATCGAAATATATCGATGATTGGAGCACTCCGTTTTTTCCTAAACCCACTATAATTTCGACAGAATTTTAACACAACAGATACCTACCTATATATTGTTATTTTATTTATGACACTAATACAGCGACTACCGTCACACGAGATTTGTTGCGTAATCGCGGCTTTTTGTCTTACTATTTGTGTAAATGGGTGCGTGCCAGCCCGTACTCTTAAGCAAGCCGTCTTACTATGGGTGCTTCACTTTTGTTTAGCGAGATTCCGTCCACCCTTTTTATTCGTCCAAGATCTTAAAGCAAACGACGCCCGCGCCCGTTGCTTGGCTCTCGTGTTTTCTTGATACAAAGTTTCAACCCCTGTTTAACCACCTTAGGGGATGAATTTTCAAAAATCCTTTCTTAGTACTCACCTACTTCATCTACAAAACTCCTGTGCATCATCCTAGAGCCACTGGTTTAGGCTGTGCGTTGTCTGTCAGTCAATTTTAAGAATTTTATTAAGTTCACACATGTACGCACGTCAGTGTAAATATTTTGACATTGACAGCGTCTTTATTTCGTAAGCAGTAAGGGCGTTTTTCAGTTTTCAAATTCAAATGTTACCACTGTCATGCAGTCGACTGTGTACATACCTCTTAACTTTTTTAGAAGGCTGAATGAATTTAGTACCTTGGCCAAGATTGCTTTGTGTTGAATATAAAGTTATTGTGGGTACTCCTATTTTTTTTAGATCTGTCAGTTATTAAAGCGTCTATTGTGTCATCAAAAATGTCTGTAAAACAGTAATTTGTTATAAAACTATAGAATAGAGTTTATATTCTTTAAATTTGTGTAATATAATGATGAATAGATCAACATTTGGTAAAAAATCTGTAAGTACCTTTTTTTCTCTTAATTACTATCTCAAAGTCGTTAACTAAATTATTATTTCAAATTCGTGTTAAAGTTGAAAGTTACTGTTTTTGTCGTAAATGTATCAAAATGATTTGTTTCTTCTCCAAAAAATATCTATTAACAATTTTTTTCAATACCATAATTATGAGGTTGCTAACATTCGATTGTGACACAAAATCGTAATTTTGTTTTTCCAAACAAATTTTTTGTTTTGATGAGGACAGAGGAAATAATTAACAATTATTAATGAAGTGAATATTCTTTTTTCAATTTTTTTGCACCATCACAAAGTTTAAAATGTTCACCACAAAACATGGTCGTGATCTCAGAATACAGAACAACTAAATTCTATGGTCGTGACGATGGTGATGATGGTCATATTAGATTGATAAAAAAACACGTAATTGGTGCGTTATCTATCTATCTATATACTATAATAAAACTGTAAAGGTCGAAAAGTCTGTACATTGAGTTTTTTTTCGCGAAAACCGGCTAGGGGGACTAGAAATAAGCTATAGAACACGAATCAATCGTTTAAAAAATGTATGTCTGTCTGTCTGTCTGTCTGTCTGTCTGTTTGTTACCTCATCACGTGAAAACGGCTGAACGGATCGTAATGAAACTTAGCATTTGTATTGGTATTAGTCTAACTTAAAATATAGGGTATGTTTTATCTGAATCGGTTGAGTAGATCCAGCGATACAGCTTGACCCCTCTATTGTATTAAGTTGCATACAAAGTAGAGGTCATGATTGTTGGTGCAACCAACCAACAATCATGACCTGGTTGCAGGTTCCTAAAAATACAACTGGATTCTATTAGTATTATAGAAAATATAGAATAACATAACATAGCCCATCACTGTCCCGATGCTGGGCATGGCCCTCTTCTTGGAATGAGAAGAGTTAAGGAACTGGATATTGTTAGTGTAATAGATTATCATAACATAATCAGCTCATTACCTACTGCCCCACTGCTGGGCACGGACCTCTTCTCGGAACGAGAAGAGTTAAGAAACTAGAAAATATAGAATAACATAACGTAGTCAACCCATTACTGTCCCACTACTGGGTATGGCCCTCTTCTCAAAATGAGAAGAGTTAATGAACTGGATATTATTAGTATTCTAGAATAACATAACATTACCAGCCCATTACAGTCCCACTGCTGGACACGGGCCTCTTCTCAGCATAAGAAGGGATGTGGTTAGTGTTATAGAATAACATAATCAGCCCAATTACTTCCCACTGCTAGGCACGAGCGTCTTCTCAGAATGAGGGAGTTTAGGGCTAATTCCATGAAATTCCATCACCTTAGCCAGTTGGTTGTAAAAACAAAATATAGTATGGTCGGTAAATTGTGTAATCGTCTGTGTAGGCGCTTATATATGTATATATTTGAAGATATTGTGTTCATAATTATGACATGATGTTATTTTCCGACATCCACGCGGACGGAGTCGCGGGCACAGCTAGTACTTTATAAAATTATCATTATATGTTATATATTAGTATGAATTACGTATGAATGCGGCAAAGTGGTTGGCATCAGCAGTACCTACCAAATTATTGATGCAAATGAGCAAGAGACCCCTAATTAACTTTAGTATTTTTATTAAGAAAGAAAGAAAGAAGAAAGAAAGAAACACATTTATTGGACACAAATCGACAAACACATACACAACAACAATAGCAACAAAAAGACAAACAAGTGTTTATAATAAAATTATGACAAAAAAAGAAACAATATTATTGTTGTGCTGTCCTGTGTTCTTTGCCAAATAAAAGTTTTTCTTTCTTTCTTTCTTTCTAATGCGGCGTTCTCACGAGGTGATTTATGTTGATAAAAAAAAAACACAGCGGCCAATTTTAACGGAGACTAGCCATCAGTGCGGGACATTAGTGCACAAATGTGTGCCCAAACACAGGTACATTCTCTATTCCGTCACTCTCAGTATTTGTCAGTAACAACCAGTTGGAGTAAGAAGTTTGCGATGCTACACCCCCGTGCCTCGGAGAAGACGTAAAGTCGTCGGACCTGCGCCTGATCCCTCGCCGGTCGTGTCGGGTTGCCATCCCATCGGATTTTTGTAATACTTAAGAATTGAATGTTAATCGTATTAAAGTTAATACTTACGAATTGAATGTTAATCGTATCATGAGAACATGCTTTCAACCTTTATTGAACGACAAAAAGTTGATAAGTATCCCTATCAACCTTTGGCATGCGAGTCTGTTCAATTAAGTTGATCAACTAAAATCGCCTCATGAGAACGCACCTTAAGAGGCAATCCCTTTGTACTTACAACACAAGTATCCGATCGATTATACTTTTAACACTTTAAACTTGTTTGTTGTTTTGTATTAATAGGTCAATACATATATTATCTTAGGGAAAGTCATAAATAAGTTAAACTTTAGTGATTACACGCATTTTTTCATATTTGGATGTCGTATGTTCTGTCTGTTTAGGTATGTTTACTTTAGTAAAATAATTTTAATTTTGTATTTTAATGTAATATTAGTAGTTGGTATATATATAGTATAGTAAAATGAAAATGAATAAAACTGTGACTGTATTTTATTAAAGATTACATTGAAATTTTAAGTTAATTATTTGGTTAACAGCCATATCAAACCAAAAAAACCGACAAAGTGTGGCACAATTTGGCCAATTTGGATGAGGTTTCTTTTGGGGTTTAGGTTTCGGTTCAGGTTTTGAACTATGGGAAACAGTTCTGGCCGAACATTTTTGTATCGGTATAGGGCCTTATTCAGCAATGAATATCTAAGAGCTATTTTGATGCGATAAGGATAGGTCAAAACAAACAACTCGTCGTCAGACAAAAAATAGATGCTGACTTCCCATATATGACTAAATAAATATTTTTAGGACATTTTTACACAGAACCATATATAGTTCCAAACTAAGAAGAGCTTGTACTATGGGTCCTAGACAATGGATATTATACTTATATACTTTTTTTATAAATACATACTTATAATACATAAAAAACCAAAATACAAAATACTTATAATACAAAAACCTTAGCGATGAACAATGGTTTTTGATGGGAAGCCAGCAAGCATTTTTTTTTCTTCTGTCGACCCATGCTTTGTTTATCGCTAAGGTATTTACATGGGAAGTTAATATTTTTTTAGTCTGACGATTTCGACAACTACTGGATGAAAGAGGGAGAAGAATATGAAAAAAATACATGATAAATCACGCGTCTATACACAGAAATAGATAGAATGGCCATGTGAGCAGAGCGCGTGGCAGCACCATGCACCATATTGCAGGATATTTCAAAGCACGCCTTATGACTTTTTTCTGTAAATACTGTAACAAAAGCCCGCAAAAATGCCTTATTGTGCTGTTTCTAAATGCAGAAACAAAAGCTGTAAAGTTCATTTGTTTAAAATTTTTTTTTTTTAAATAATGACGTCTAAATGTAAGGCGTAGTTTGTTCGGAAAGTTGCCACGCATGAATCGCAAGTTAAATTGTGATTACAACCATTCTATCTGTTTCTGTGCGTCTATACGTCTTTTTACTCTATAGTAAAAATACTCGCGCCAGCTCTGTTTCTGCCTTACTAGGTGCATCGCCACACCGTATGCAACTTTGATTTGTAAGCGAGGAACAGTGTGCTTCAGTCATAATATTGATGAAATCGACTGGAAAAATATTTCAAAAATTAAGCTATAATTTTTTTTACTTAATTGGAACGAGAATCAAGCACTGAACAGCCTCTTTCAATAAGTCTGTCGTTCAATTAGTCACCCTGTATATTTATTTATAAAGTTAATTCCATGGAGTAATTGCGTGATACAGTTGTTAAAGGTTAACAAACATTGACAATTAAATTAAAAATAATTTAGTCGTCGATATCTCAAGTTATATCTCAATTCAATATCCTTTTTTTTGACATTTGTAAATAAATAAACTTATTTAATCCAATAAGCAATGTTTACTAATGCGCATTCATATTATAAATTGAAAGCTAGTTTGTTTATCCAACGGTCTATTTATTACTTCATCACGAATGAACTATGTCAAATATAACCCGAATCCCTGGAGAAGTACATACGCACAGATTATACAACAAAATAATCAGAGAATATAAGATTCTTAACACACGTCATTATTTTGTGTAAAAGGTTACGTAATGGCCTTCACAATCTTCACATGTTATAAGTAATGAAGACATTAAGTGAAATATATATATAACCTTCCCGATTTTTGCTTATTTTTTTGTAATAAAGTGAAAGTTACACGATAAGTTTTGAAAATAGTACTGCATGGGGCCCAAATCCGAAACTTTAAGTCAAAGTCAAAGTCAAAAAGATTTAAAGATTTAAATTGTGGAAAGAAAGTCAAAAGTTTTTATTTCTATTAAGCATTTACATGCACTTTCAAAACGTTAATAAAATTATGAATCTAGTTGCACGGTTCCAAAAAGTTGATCTTTATAGTTTTGACTTTTGTGTTTTTACTTTTTTGTTTTATTTTTATACCTTATTGTATAGAGAAAAGTCGCCAAAGTCATGAGCACGATTTTGGAGGAAATCTATTTTTTTTTTTTTTTTTTGTAGCCGGTGTGGTTGGGTTAGTCTTGTCGAATATTTTTTGGAAAAAATGTTACCCTATCTAATTGCACCCTGCAAATGTCATGCGCCAAAACAAAGGAAATGAGATTTCGTAACAAGTTTCTTTATTTTCCATACATTGCAATAGTAACTTATATTTTTCTTTGTTCTAAATCGAAATTTTAATTCAAATTTTTATATCTAATGAATATATTTTCTTCGGAACTATTGAATACTACACAGCTTCCTACTTGATCTAATCGTTTACCAACAAAATACAGAGATTGATAAATAACAATTAATTAACGTACGTTGTCGTACAATCAACCGCACGTCAGTGGTAACAGTTGAATTACGAAAACTACCCTTGCTGCTTACGAAATAAGGACGCTATCAAGATCAAACTGTCACCACTGGCGTGCGGGCGTCTGTACCTCGGCCTAACAATGTTTCACACTTCAGTGGTAATTTTCTGAAAAGCCCGCGCATTTTCAGAAAACGGGCGATCGTCCGCGAAAAGTAATTTTTCATTCCATGTATGATTTACAACATTTCTGAGTTTTTTCGCAGTACGGGGCTCTCGTGAGCTTTCAATAAAAAATGTTTTTGTTGCAGTTGAATGGGCAGCGACCCAGGGTGGATAGGTTCGTGGCTCCGAGGGAATGCTTTCCAGAAATGTGCAGGAAGATGAGATGGGGAGCTCGGGAGAAGAGTGTCAATGACATATGGGTGAGTCCTGTACACAGAAAAAGATAGAATGGTTGTAATCACAATTTTACTTACGATTCATGCGTGGCAACTTTCGAACTAATTACACCTCCCATATTGACGTCATTAATTTAAAAAAAATTAACTTTAATCAAATGTACTTTACAGCTTTTGTTTCTGTAGTTAGTAACAGCACAATGAGGCATTTTTGCGGGTTTTTGTTACAGTATTTACAGAAACAAGTCATAAGGCGTGCTGAGAAAGGCTTTGAAATGCGCTGCACTATGACCATGGTGCAGAGTGCTGCCGCGCGCGCCCCGCCGACTTTTCTATTCTATCTATTGCTGTTGTTTTAATAACTAAATTGGGGAAAATATTGAACGATGACCTAAAGTGAATGTCATTTTTAATAATCTTTTTTTATATGGGTATGTGAAAAATATTATTGAAAATAACATACAATACACACTACTCCCGAAAGGTGATGTGTGCTCATATGTTTTGTGGTGAAGTCTCTTTTAGACTTATTTATAAGGCATCGTTCTATCCTGCTGTCACCACACCCATGCTATGTGATTTTTTTTATTAATTGTAAGAAATTCATAAATTTCGTGACCTCCATGCTTATTAAAATTGTATCGTTCACATGTATTGATTAAAACTGAAGTGGATTTAAATTTAAATATTTTTATATATTTAAATAATTGGATACCGGAGGAAAACAAAAAGTAAAAAAATAGAAAAAGAAAAGAAGAAAGTTAAAAGTATAGATATGTGTATGACATATCTATACTTTTAAATATCATTGTTTCAACGAAATCAACGATAAATATGTTCCGTACGCAGCGGCAGCACAATACACATAAACTAGTGCAAATTAAGTAAGTTGAACTACGTGGCTAAACATAGACATATGTGGTGGTACCTGCGTAAGAAAGAGATGCAAAAATTCATATTTCGCTCACGGTGCGTTCATGTCCTTTGATGAACTCTCGTAAATTAAAACAGTTTCTATGGGGTATCAGGTCGATGGGTGGTACGGAACCCTTACTGCGTGAGTCAGACTCGCACTTGTCCAGTTTTTTTTCCTATTGCTGGAGTACAGTAAATATTGGGGAGCGTAACACGCGTAGTTTTTAGAAGTGGTCCGAACAAATACGTTTGAAAGTACACAGTGGAGTTGGCTGATTTCCGATTTCAGGTATCGATTTGTCACTTTTGAACAATTCGTAGACATTCACAATTGCATGCAGTCCAGGTACCCTTTGTGTAAGTCGAAAAGTCAGAAAAGGTTGGCAAGTCGTTTCTTGGAATGGAGTTCAGAACTATTTATTTTGATAACTACGAGTGCGTACGGTAAATTGATAATTTCGGACTGTTACTGTAGCGGGTGGGGTGCGTACAGAGAGTAACAGATAGTAGGTGGTCACAAACGGTAACAAACTGGTACCCACTATATAAGAAAAGAAGACGAGGTAGGCCATACAAGAGGTGGAGCGACGACATTGTCGAAGTAGCTGGTACAATATGGCCAAGACTGGCACAAGATAGACTAGTTTGGAGCAATTTGGAGGAGGCTTTCACCGCAAAAGGCGGCCCTTACAACTAACACAATACTAACATATCTATTAAGACATACTAACTACTAACCACGTTGACTGCCTCGTTGGTCTAGTGGTCGCAAGCGCGACTGCTGATCGTGGGGTCCTGGGTTCGATTCTCGGGTCGGGCAAAGTGTTATTGGGTTTTTTCTTTAGGAAATTCTCAGTAGCAGCCCGGAGTCTGGATTTGTGCCCCGTTGATAGCAATAGGCTCGCCCCCTATTACATGGGACTATAACAAAACTGGCGAAATGTGGGTGTATTATACACCTCTGCCTACCCCTTCGAGAAAATACAGGCGTGATGTTATGTTATGTTATGTTAACACTTCTAACCAAAAAAAAAGAATAAGTAATGTACCTACTTGTAAGGGAAAATAAAGCTAAATAAATAAATAAATAACACACATGCCCTATCACACATCTAGCCGTTACGACGGTTCTTTCACCATTCATGCAGTGCGCCTGTGGAACTCTCTTCCACACTCTCTACGCGATAGCCCTTCACTGGATGTCTTCAAGAGAAGAATTAAGGAGCATTTTCTTTCACCATAAATCATATGTATTATATATATATACGTATTATATATATATATATGTATGTATTTTATGTACATATGTATGTACCTATTTATGTATATAAGTATATATATCTTAATATAATTATTTTACTTGTAAATAGTTTAATCTTGTTAGATAAGTTATGCAGTCAAAATTTTTGTTATTCTGTTGTACACTTGTTTTTATCCTCTAATAATATATCAACATCTCTCTATCGCTCTAAGGTTTGCTGTAAGAAAACTCATTTTTGAGTTAAGCTCGCCGATGTACATAAGCTTTCCTATTGTAATATTAATGTGTATTTGTGTGTACAATAAAGTATCATAAATAAACCGTAGCGGGTATTTTTATTCATTACGATATTTTTTGTTTTATTTATTCCGGATTAAATTATGTTTTTTTTTTGCGTGCTAATTAAAGTATAAGTACACACGGCTACACATTGTGTGGCCTCGCGTTGTAAGGAAAACCTATACAATGCGAGGTCAGCTTATACTGGAAATGTACAGCTTGTTGTGTAGCCGTGTGTACCTTCATTAGTAATGTCAGTTATTAATTGAAATACAAACGTTTTAATTTGAATGCACACATTGCGCACTGTTTCCTTATAATAATACAGGAAATGACGAGTGACGTCCCTGCCGCCGATTGCCAGTGTTCAGTTGCATTAGGGGTTGAAATGGAAATATCTAATTAACAGCATTTTTGTTCATTATTATAATTAAATTGAATTCTCTGTATCGATAATTAACATCATTAATCAAATATTCTGGCTGCATTATATGGCATTCAATTCATTTGTTAACAAACTGAAGGGTTAGCTTAATAATGTCTTAGGTTTTTACAATCACTAATACACATTATAATAAAACATGTTTAACTGGATGACATCGCTTATATTATTAGTTGGTTTTCCTGGCGTTTAAATTGTACGGTAGACTGAAATAATGTTATGAAATATCTGAAAAGACGCTTTTCGTCTTAGACTTCCTGCGACCACGAACGCTGCGAAAACCAATTATATATATTTTTTATTTTTTTTCTAAAATAGCTAGATTTTTTGGTTAATTCTGCCCCAATAATCACATTTTCTAAATCTGATTAAGAACTATTAAACATTTCATGTGTTTTATTAATACTTTTTTTGTAGCTACTACTACCTACTTACCTACTCACAAAGACTTACTTATACCACTTGACTATATTTTTTTCGACAATAATTTGAAATGTGTCGCAACACTATTGGAAGTCGTCAAAAACGCCATTATAGCGTGCTGCGGGTATAATTAATAGTCCGGACAACAAATTCCAATTTGTCGCCCTTTAGAAACAAATAAACGTTTATTTAATATTGATTTGTCTCCTTTATAAAATTGCTTGTTGCGGGTACAGTTAGTAAGAAAAGTTTTAGTATGTTAAATAAAATATGGAAAATCATTTTTCAAGTTGTATAATCAGTCCCGGGGGGATTGAACTGTGTTGACACTTACAAGGAAATTAATTAGTTGGTTAATTAACCGGAGTGACTTCATCCTGCTGAGTTATAATTTGCAAGGTTTTAGGCAACAAATATATAAGATTAAATTAAAGTTAAAGTGTAGAAGAATCACATTTCAGAGAACCTAAATTCTAAGTAGTTGTTGTAAAGTGCCTTGTGAGAGTGTGTTAAGTTTGTGTGGGGTGTGTGTGCGTGTGCACTATGTTTGTACGTGAGTGAATACCTACTTATTTCTATTGCAGTACAATTTCAGTTGCATCATAGTCCTGTGCTAGTAGCCAGATCTTAACTTTTTTATTTGTTTCGTAACTTGTAAGGGGATTTATATTAAGGTTTATATAAATTTTATTGTATAAAAAATTTGCTAGATATACATGTTGACGTCTAGCAGACGCCGTGTGGATTATACGATCTGCGAGGTTAAACTGCACTTGCCGCGGTCAGTCCGCGGATGGGTGACCGTTTTGTTAAACACCGAGACCCCTCCGTGCCTCGGAGAGCACGTTAAGCTGTCGTTCCCGGTTGTCATACGAATATCTATGGCAGTCGTTACGGGTAGTCAGAAGCCTGAAAGTCTGACAACTGGTCTAACCTCCAAATGTTGGTATTACCCAATAACTGGGTTGCGGGGGTCTGATGGCAGTCGCTCCGTGTAAAATACTGATGTTCAGCCGCATCTGGTTAGACTGGAAGCCGACTCCAACATATTTGGGAAAAGGCTCGGAGGATGATGAATAGTTAACCGTTGATCCGGGTTTTCTACGCTATAAACTAAAAACCGGCCAAGAGCATGTCGGGCCATGCTCAGTATTATAGGGTTCCTTAAGTAGGTGTTACAAACAAATCAAATCGAATACTAATCACGGCTATTTTAGTTTTTGCAATAGACGGCAGCATTGGCGACTCAGAGAGTGATCTCAGTAGCCGCTAGATGGCGCTATACAGTGCCAAATGTAATACACGGCACTTGACGCCAGCATTGGCGACCCAGAGAGTGTTGTACGACGCCGCTAGATGGCGCCAAATTTAAGAAGTGTGTCGTCAACATAAGACAAAGTTACTTTTTGTGATTTTTTCAGATAGAAAGTAGCTAAAGGAGCATTATTTGCTATGATCATTTTCTCTAAGGTCAATGACCTTTGAACTAGGACGTTTTAAGTATTTTTCAGTTTTCTGTCTATAACTCAAAAAATTATAATCACATTATACTCGAAATAATTTTAAAAGAGAGTTTTCACAAAGGTCTATCAATGTGGAAGATTATAAGTTTCTACGTTGCATAGTTTAGAAATGGCAGGGGGGGGGACACATTGCAAGCCACTTTGGCGGGCTATATTTCGCAGTTGGTACACCTGATAAAAAAGTGGTGTATGAAACATTACCTTCATTTTAGTAGACCTATTCAATGATACCCCACACGAGGGGGTGCAGCGAAAAAAAATTTTTTTTCCCAATTTCACATGTATGGGTGCCACCCCTAAAGAACGTAAAAACTATTTTTTTATTCCTTTAAAATTGAGATCTATATGCAGACTATTTTTTAACAAAATTTCATTTACTTATGTTTATAACTGTAGAAGTTATTAAGCTGTAAAGGATTAGGACAGACGGACAGACGGACAGACGGACAGACGGACAGACGGACAGACGGACGGACATGACGAAACTATAAGGGTTCCTTGTAGGACTTCGGAACCCTAAAAAAGGGACCTATTTAAAAAGACCTTTTTATGTTTCTAGCATTAACATTTGGCCGTTGATCATCAACATCATCATCATTATTTCAGCAGAAAGACATCCACTGCTGTACATCGGCCTCCCCCAAGCGTTGCCACGCCACAATGACTGGTCCTGCGCTTTCCGCATCCAGCGGATTCCCGCGACCTTCACCTGGTTTTCGGTCCACCTTATGGGGGGCTGACCCACGCTGCGCCTTCCAGTACGCGGTCGCCACTCCTTTACTGCCCCATCGGCCATCCGTTCTGTGAGCAATGTGCCTCACTCACTGCCACTTAAGTTTAGCGATCAGGCCCGGTCAACTCTGTATGGGCGGATGAAAATGCCTACAAGGGCTGAATTTCATCGTTTTCATTTGTTAGATAATGTCAATGCTTCGGGCTATGTCGGTTACCGTCGTTCTCCTGCGAATCTCCTCATTTCTGATTCGATCACGCAGGACTCCGAGCATAGCTCTCTCCATTGCTTTTTGAGGGACTTTCCTTATCAGGCCCATAGTGAGCGACCACGTTTCAGTGCCGTAAGTAATTACTGGCAACACAACGGTCAAAGACTTTCGTCTTGGAACATTGCAGTATTTTGGCCGTTGATACACCAATTATCTGTTAGATTCTATAATATTATACACCTATTCACCGCGAATTTCAATAGTCTATATATAAAAAATAAATAGTTATTTATTATGACTAACATAGAAAAAATCTAAATTTAAACCCTAATTAGGAAATATAACATTTCTAATTTTCTATTTATTTAGATTATAAAAAATCACATATTGAAAGAAAACAACTTTTTTGGTTTGCTTACTATAAAATTAAAACGGTTTTTTTCAATACGCTTACGCTTACCTACACATTACAAGTTTAATTATCATTGTAGTAGAAGCGTACTAATTTACTTCAAAAGTTATACTCAATTAACTATTAGTTAGCACTTTTGCCCAAGGGGTAATGAAAAAAAAACTTGTATTTAAAAAAAAGGGGGGCATGCATTTATTTGCGGCACCCAGTTTCTTACTCAAAATGATGCTTTAACAGGTACATACATAATAACATTAAATTTACCGGGCTATTAATTATGTCCAGCTAACAAAAATATTCTCGTAATTTAAACCTGTCATAATAATCAATTAGCTTCGTGTATACTTGTAAGAAAATGAAAAAAAAAAAAAAAAAATTATGATGAGTGATAACTTTCACTTCAAAAATGATCACTTTGATAAGATTAATAGGTACCTATTTAAAACTATAATTTAATTAATTTGCACCTTTCTCACTTTCCAAGTTTCCACAGCATACGAAATACCGACAGCAAAAGAGATACGCGTGCTATTTAGACGAAGCTTTCGACCTGGAGCCAACAATGTCTGAAACTTCCAAACTTGATGAAGAGGACTGCGAGCGACTGTGGCCCTGTGTGCCGAGGAATAGGAGCTACCTGTCTTCCGCTGACAGCATATTGGATCTACCCACTTATAGCTATGCTGCATGTAAGGACACATCATTAAAAATGTTTGGGATAATAAAATTAATGTATTGAACGATTGATGTAAAGATTGATTGATTGTTTGTTGTTGTTGTGATTGTTCCGTGTGGTGCCGGGATTCTCCAGATTTCTAAGGGATTCTAAGGGATTCACCAGAGGATGGGCAGCAGTGTTCTCTGAGTATTTAACCAACTAACTGCGATCGCCAACCCACCTGCCAAGCGTGGCGATTATGGCATATCCCCCCTTCATTGGGGTAGGCCTACGTCCAGCAGTGGACGTCTTTCAGCGGAAATGATGATGATGATTGAATGATTTAAATTGTGGAAAGAAAAAAAACGCTTTTTGAGCGATGTTTTCATTCCACAATTTAAATCGTTAGATTTTGCTTCGCATGCGTAAATGCGTTAAAATAATTAATGTATTGCTTATTTCAATGAAATTTCTACCAGTAGACCTGCAGTATTGTATCTAAATAACCGGGTTAGTGCATATCGTACCCGTATTTATGTCGGTTTTGTATTTACAAAGTAACAAACCTCAGGTTTCGAAACAAGGTTTATTTAAACTGCGACTTCTGGCTCAGTAAACCAGTGCTTTACTTTTTCTTTTTTTTTTCCTTTTTTCTTTTTTTTGCCACTAAGCTACCGTAAACATTGCTAGTGGTATCGAATTTAACCTCCACTTAGTAACGTATTTGGGTGACGTCAGCTTATGAAACAGTGTAAAAAAGTGTGTGTGTGTGAAAAGTCAGGTTGTTGATAACTATTAGACTTCTGTGGTCTAGTGGTTCGAGTGTCGGACTGCTGATCACGAGTCGTAGGTTCGATTCCCATAGGACACAAATATTTGTGTGATGAACATATAAGTGTTTGTGTTGGTCTGGGTGTTCATTATGTATTATAAGTATGTATTTACAAAAAAACTCTTTTAACTTTTTAACTCGCTTTCAGTTTTAACAGTCTTGTCTGTCTGTTTGGTAAAAAAATTGCAATCGATTTTAAACTAACTTCCCGATAAGCTAGAGACTTGAAACTTTAAACATAGCTCAGGACTGGATGACAATGCAATATTAACTCCCTTTCGTTTTAAAAACGTGGTATTAAAAATAACTTTTTCATTAAATTATATATTATTGATTTTTTTATTATTTTTTACGCATTTACCCATGCGAGGCGAAGCAGTTCACGGTAGCTTAGTGGCTAAAGCACTGGCGTACTGAGCCAGGAGTAGCAGGTTCGAATCCTGCTCGTGAGCGATTTTTTCTTTCCATAATTTAATTATAAAATTATATTAATGTTTAGTTCCAGAGCTACTCGACTGGTCGAACGACAACATCCTGGTGGCGGCGCTGGGCAGGAACTACCACAAGTGGTCGTGGCGGACGCAGAGCCTCATCAGCCAGGGTATCACGGACAATGACGTACATTGCTGCAAGTTCGACCCTCAGGGGAAGCTGCTCATTGTTAGTACTGCTTGCATCATTTTATGGTGTTAGGTTCAGTCGATTTGAAGGGCAGCAGCCATTGAGTTATTATTGATAGCGCGTAGCAGTGTTTTTGCACTGCAGGGGGCCTAGTACGAGTTTGACACTTACGAATACTTTAATAGTTTTCGTCGACTATCATTCATAAATCAGTTGCGCCCCTGGCGGATACAAGGAGGAACTACTGATTTATGAATGAAAGTCGACGAAAACTATGAAAGTATTCGTAAGTGTCAAACTCGTACTAGGCCCCGAGATCTGCGCTGCGTTTTAATGTAGATAGATAGATAGATAGATAGATAAAACGTTTATTTAGTACAAAAACAAGACACAGGACATACAGGTAAAAATACAATAAGAAAGTGTGATATGTGTCTCAATGTCAACATGTCAACATGTCAATGTCAACATTGGTGTCGATTTTCTTGTGCACGAACTAAACTTATTTGAAATTATCACTCTCTTTTACTAATAGTTGAAACAAGAAAGGGATGGCTACAATTTTAGAACTGTCAAATTAGTTTATTTGTCACATTTCTTTGTATTTTAGTGGGCACGGTCCGAGATCTAAACTTGTATGAAAACTTTAATTCCGACTAATTTGAACAGCACTAAAATTGTTGCCATCCCTATCTTGTATCTACTATTAGTAAAAGTGAGCGATAGTTTAAAATAAGTTAAGTTCGTGAACAAGAGAATCGACATGCCAGAAATAATAAAGCGTTGCCTATATTTATGATTTGCATATTGAACTACCATTTATGATATTTTCAGTTTAAAATTAAACAATATGTTTAATTAAACATCGGTGTATGAATTTATCAACAATAACAACAACCCGCAACCCGCCTGCCAAGCGTGGCGATTATGGCATAACCCCCCTATTGGGGGAGGCCTTTGTCCAGTAGTGGACTTCTTACGGCTGAAATGATGTATGAACTTATGACACAGATTAATGACTGGAACATGACACGGTGCGTAAGTGTGGGCTAGATGCCCCTGCATCCCGTGTCACACCTTTGAATTAATATGTCGAGGTAAGTGTTGCCAGATGTCCCGCTTTTTAAGGCTACCGTTGTGGCGATGCTTGGGGGAGGCCTATGTCCAGCAGTAGACGTCTTTCGGCAGAAATTATGATGTTGATGATGAAACGTTAAATACGCGATATCGCAAAAACTCAGGCTAGGGGCTCTCATAATCATCAGCCAATTACTGTCCCACTGCTGGGCACGAGCTTCTTCTCAGAATGAGAAGGTAAAGGCCTAGGTGGGTGCTAGGGAGTCCGAACAAACATAATTGTACCCGTAGGTAGCGGAGAAAGTGAAGAATGTCGAGAGGGACTACCTGATGCACGGAAACGAATCAAGTTGAACTTCCTGGACCATAAAACGTATTCCGATTACACATGGGCGTCTGCACGGCACGCCTCCGCCGCCACCGCCACCGCCACCAATTGTCCGCGGCGTGAGCCTAGAGTAGAGACATGAGCGCGGAAGGCGTTGTTTTCGCTCTTTATAATACCAGACCCTTGGGAAACCGATATCGACCACTTTGGGAATCTCTGGTCAAGAATATAAACAGGAGCAACTCCGGTTACAGTCTCTCCTTCCGAGCCTTTTTCGCAATTATGTTCAGAACGGCTTTCAGTCTGACCAGATGCGGGTGAACAGCAGTACCTATTTTATACGGTACGACTGCCATCAGACTCCCGCAACCCAATTACTAGGGAACACTGACAACACACACACTGAGAGAGACTGGTTAGTCTGGTAAAGATATTCATTGATAATACTTATTCCATAGCTCGGCACCAACTTCCACACGGTAGAGGTCCACGACAGTGCGGAAAGCAAGTGCATCGAGAAGACCAGCTGCCAGTGTCAGAGGAGTCTGACAAATTTCTGCAATATCACCGCCATTGACTGGAGCCCCACTGGAAACTCGTTTGTCATGTAATCCTTGTTTTTTTAACTCGCTTTCTTGTTTGTGTGCTGGTACTAGCTTTTTAATCGATTTCAAACTTCCCGATGCGCTAGAGACTTGAACTTTAAACATAGCTCGGGACTGGATGACAATAGCTCATGTATTGTAAAAAAACCGACCAAGGGCGAGTCAGACTAACACAGTAAGGGTTCCGTTATCGACCTGATACGGTATCATAAATTAAATCAGTTTCTATGGGGTATCAGTGATACCTCATGGAAACTGATTTAATTTACGAGAGTTCATCAAAAGACATCAACGCACCGTGCGCGAAATGTGAATTTTTGCATCTTTTTCTTACGCAGGTACCATCACATGTGTCTATGTTTGCCCTAGTTTAGTACTTGTTGTTATACTGCATGGCATAGTATGCACTATAATCAAATCAAGTTTGACGCTGGTATGTACTACCGTTTTGAAGATAGAACAGGAAAAAAACGTTAAAAAATGCATGTTTTTCGAGGTTTCTTGTATGGAGAACCCCCTTTGATTTTAGACTTTTTTTATTTTTAGTATTTGTCGTGATACACCTCATAGCAACACAATTTCTGAGAAAATTTCAATATTACCGTTCAAAAGATACAGCCCTGTGACAGACGGACGGACGGACGGACGGAGAGCGTAGCGAGTAATAAGGACCCGTTTGGCGCCCTTTGGGTACGGAATCCTAAAAAAAGCAATTTGTTCTTCACCAGAGGCTGTTCTCGAGGGTCGTTGAATTCGTTCACCCGTAATGCGCGGCGCATCAACAAGGAATACATCCACTACAACGCCATCCACACTGTTAGAGTGTCTCCCGACGCGCGGTACGTCTCGGCGGCCGCAGTTAATGACTATGAAGTCATGCTCTTCTCTTGGCCGGATCTTCAGATTTTATCCTGTTTAAGATCTGATTGGACTATTAAGGTATAGTATTTTTTTTTCTAACTGTGGGTTTGCACCAAAAAACATTTAACATGTAATGTCTCGAAACTTGTCATATTAAACTAATGTCTCAACTTGTTTTGTTGATTGTTACGTTCGCACTGCAGAAAACTGGGTAAATTCTTTGACAGATTTCAAGATTTGTTGTTGGCTGTGTTTGCACTGACTAAAAATTTATACATTGACATGTTTGTCTATAGATTTGTCACGGCTGACGTTCGCACTGATGCTTAATCATGTCTCGCAACATGTATAAATCTCGTTTTTTTTGTGTTTTCCAATGAGGTCGGTAAACATGTATGGCCGAAAGCAGATACTTTAAAGTGTATCGGAATTTATTGTGAAACATGTCAAAAGACTATGAAATGTCAAACAAGTTTCGTTTCAACAAGTTGTGTGATAATGCGAACGCGATTCGATACATTGACGGAAAACTGACTTTTCAACATGTTTTTATGTGAATGTTTCGTCAGCGCAAACTCACAGTAAGAAACAATTATTTGTAGTACGTTATCTCAATCTTTAGGAGGAAATGCAAAATCCATTCCTGATAGAAACGTTTTTGCCTGTTTTCTATCACATTATTAGACTGCTAAAGTAGAAGGACATTGCTAAAGTTCTATTAAAGCCCAGCCTATGGAAGTTATGAATAAAAGATGATGCTCACCATATACAATTCAATGAGGACAATGTGTTGCAATCTATTTTAATAAACGGACAGTACTCCACAGAGGTTTAATTAATTAAAATATTAACTATTTTGAGGTTATTTTTTTAATTGGTTGTCTAGCAATTAAACAGTTTTACTCTTCTAATCTTATACATGGTGAAGGTGATAACAAGAGGTTGGCTATCATTGGTTTTCTTTAACAGTGGTGCCAACGTAATACATTTTAAAACCATAGAGTACTTGCAAGGGATTTGTCAAAAATGTGAAGTCAAATAAATGGAGTATTATAACTGCTCACGTTATTATTATGTTCATTAACTCATTAAAATAAAAAAATGTTTACTGACGATGAATAGTAAGTACACAGTAAGTAGTGAAAAAATACGAATGTAATACATTTTTATCTTTGTACAGACTCAGGGCTATTCTTAGGAGTTTCGGAGGAGAAAATAGGCGAGAGCCAAACCTTTAATTGTAATTTTTTTACTTAGGCTATTTAGTTACTACTGTTTAACGATTTAAATAGTGGAAAGAAAAAGTCGCTCACGAGCAGGATACTACTGTTTAGTCGAAGCTGCAGTTGTCGTCATCACACTTATTTGAGGCCGAGCGCTCGCAGAGCAACAGCGATTGTTTCTTCTAATACCTAATTCTCAAACCTGTTCAAAAAAAAAAAATTTACATAATACCTACAAATAAGTGTAATTTTTTTTTCTTATAGGTTTCATTTAGCCTAGGCTGTATTTTAAAGTAAATGATAATTTAATAGTATTTTTTCTTTTGTGATCTCTTTAACCATGTTGCACGATGCTTTTTAATAGACAGCAGTAAATATCAATAGTAAAACCAGAAAATCATAAGCAACGATAGTATTCATCAACTCAGCCTATCGCAGTCCACTGCTGGACATAGGCCTCTCCCAAGTTGCGCCACAACGCCCGGTCCTCTGCCTTCCGGATCCAGTCCCCATCCCAGCCACCTTCTTCAGGTCATCGGTCCACATGGCGGGGGACATCCTACGCTGCGTTTGCCGATTCGGGGTCTCCACTCGAGGACTTGTCTGCTCCAGCGGCTGTCGGTCCTTCCACAGACATGACCAGCCCACTGCCACTTCAGCTTACTGATCCTACAAGCTATTTCGGTCACTCCGGATCTTCTCCGCATAATCTCGTTGCGGATTTTATCCTTCAAAGAAACACCAAGCATAGCTCGCTCCATAGCTCGCTGAGCGACTTTGAATTTATGGACTAGCCCAACTGTCAGTCTTCACGTCTCGGCACCGTATACATATACACGATAGTATTAGAATAGTCCAAACCTGAAAACAGTTTGTTCAGAATCACCAGGAAAATAGATAAGAAGAGTTTTTAATTATACTGTGTTACATGGTATACGGGTTAAATTCAGTACATCAATACATCATTCACAAGTTCATCATCATCATCATAATTTCAGCCGAAAGACGTTCACTGCTGGAGAAAAGCCTCCCCCAAAGGGGGGGGGGATATGCCATAATCACCACGCTTGGCAGGCGGGTTGACGATCGCAGTTGGTTGTTTAAATATTCAGAGAACGCTGCTGCTCAACCTTTGGTGAATCCCTTAGTCGTCTTTTACGACATCTATGAGAAGAGAGAGGGTGGTGCTATTCTTTACGTCCGGCACCACAAGGAAATTCAGCTTGATGAGTTTCCGTGCATCAGGTGCACGGCATCCTTTATTTTCTCTGCTTCCAACTGGGGGACCTTAGAGTAACTCTCCTCCTCCTTCAGTCGTATTCCTTAATGCTGAGGTCGTGACCTTCCCCTAGGATCATTTTCTTGGGAATGATGTTTCGCCATCTGTTGCGATCACCTGCGGCCTGGATCTACAGACCAACGTGTAGAACTACGGCCTCGTGCTCTTTTCCCTTCCACTTTTAAACTCAATTTAACTTATTTTTAGAGTAACTCTAAAACATGTAATTTTTTGATTTAGAAAATAATAAATAATAATCTCAGATAGTTCTTATTGCCATCCTTTTGAAGTGTTAATTTTAAGGTATTGCATAGCTTCTATCGCGGGCCTTGAGCGTGGAAACCGAGTCCAGAAATTCCGTAACGAAAATAACCTAACACCCCCCACTCCGACCGGCACAGCGGTGATACTTTTTAGTTTTGCCATCTATCGATGAATAGCAGAACTTTTAATAACTTTTTGAAATATCACGCTTGTCTCTTTAGTTCTGCAAATCGCCTCTAGGTGGCATTGGTTGTATCGGCGTTACTGCGCTTTAGCTATTGCATAGCTTCTATCGCGGGCCTTGAGCGTGGAGACCGAATCCAGAAATTCAGTAACGAAAATAACCTAACACCCACCACTCCGACCGGCACAGCGGTGATACTTTTTAGTTTTGCCATCTATCGATGAATAGCAGAACTTTTAATGACTTTTTGAAATATCACGCTTGTCTCTTTAGTTCTGCAAATCGCCTCTAGGTGGCATTGGTTGTATCGGCGTTACTCCGCATGCGTAATCCCCCTCTTCGCCCCGCAATCTGATGACTCATGCCTGCTTAGAGTTTCGGCGTTAGGGCACCTCCTCTTTGTATTTACATAAAAAATGCTATGCAATAGCTTTACCGCGGCAGTCTCCGAGTGCCACACATCTTTTTTGTTCAGAAACCGGGTCCAGCATAGTACCGACAGCTACTAGCTGGTGGTCTTGCCGCCCCCCAGTCTTCACCACCAGTAACGCCTGCCCCCCTCACCCCCTAGATCCGGCCCTGGAATCCGAAGCTGTCAATTACGCTTGATTTCAGGTTCTAACATGGCACCCGTGGCGCAGTGCCCTGCTCGGTATCGGCGCGGTGACGTCGGGCCTCAGCGCGCGCATGGCACTGTGGGATGCGCCCACCGGCAAGCTGCGCCACCGCACGCTAGGCAGGAACCACTACAGCCTCGACACGATGCTATTCAGCCACAGAACTGGCGAGCTGGTGCTCAGCTTGTGGAATACAGGTGATTTGACGAAATAACTAGACAAGGCGTAATAGAAGAAAGTAGTAGTAGTTTTTAGTAGTAGTCGTAGCTCGTCCGGGGAAGTACTACCACCGTACCTACTGTTTGATATCAAGCACTTGTAAGCAGTACTTCCTATCTTCCTTTATCCCTGTCCTTTTCTTTCTCCCTGCAAAACGCGTGCACGCCGCATCGCGGCTGTGACAAATTAGTTCATCATTAGTCCTTGAATTAACGGCACGCGATATGTGTCCTTGAGAGACGCCCACGCAGAGATTTTGTACCGCCAGTGAAAACTAAATGATCATACTTTTAAAGGCCTAGTATACAGTTTTATAATCGCAAATAGCGCTGTGACCTCAAGACACCAGCTCCAGCCATCCAGAAGAAGCGGTGTTACCCGGCGCTGTTCACACCTGCAGGTTAGTCCCATCAATTGTATAGTCGACTCATCTCTCTTCCCAACGGCTGTACCTAATCCTGTGGCTGCTTGCAAGTGTGTATTAGGGAACAACAAGAAGAAAAAAACAGTCCACTTAAATTCATTATAAAACCGCCTAAACATACCTCCCTATATGTTTCACCTACTTTTCCGCCAAACAGTGATGCTTGCATTGCCGTGTTTGGGTCTGAAGGGTACGTGTGCCGGTGAATCAGAAAAGGAATTAGAAAAAAAAAAAACCATTTTACCAGCCAATTACCTACTTTTGGAAGATTTTGTAAAACATATTTTTTTACAGACAGTGAGTCAACTACATCAAAGCCTCGCTCTCAACTGGTGGTGATGAATGACGCGGGCAAAGTGGTGGACCAGTGGGGGGAGGACCAGACATCCCTCGACCGCGTCCGGACCATGGTCTTCAGTCCAGACGGCACTAAACTAGGTACAATATCATACCCTGATACTAGGGATGTTAAGGATATGAAATTTCGGATCTGGATACGGATACGGATATAGGAATAATATTATACCGGTTTCAGATACGGTTACGGATATGGAATTATTTCGGATTATTCGTTAGTTTCAGATAGTTTCGGTTATGGATATTAGATTTTTAAGGAATTGTAAAAGTAAAAGAAAACAGCAATAGAAATACCAAACAATGCAAGGTACGCGCGCGGCTAGTGTGTCGGCTCAGCCTGGCAAACCTAAAACATGTCATAACATGTCTCATTTAGACTCCTCTCCTATCAAAATTATTCGAAACTTTTATATCGGATTCGGTTACGGTTACGGATAGATTTTTATTTCGGATCCGATAGTTTCGGTTACGGTTACGGAGCTCCATAACATCCCTGCCTGATACTGATGTGACATTTTATTATTACGCACGTTTTTATTAACTCTCTTTCTTGTCTGCCTGTAAGTTTGTCTGTTTAGTTTTACAAATTTTGCAGTCGATTTTAAACTTACTTCCCAATGAGCTAGAGACCAAAGAGGATATAATTATTATGCTGCTAGAGATTTGAACCTGAACTTTAAACGTAGCTCAGAACTGGATGACAAATGACAACGCAATAATAACTCGGACGAAAAAGCAGAAAACAAATAACCTAACATAACCTTCTGACACAGACCTGTAAGCCTCAAGACGCCACATAAACAAAGTTTTGCATGAGAACACAGTCGTAAAATGTTGGCGGGGACCGGGGGGCGGACGGCGCGTTATGATTGGTCGGCTCAAATGTTCGGTGACATGATTGGTGCCGCTCGCTGACGGAGTGACGTCCCGATTGGTGGCTGGGCGTAAGATATGCAATGCTACTGCATATGCTTTGTGACCGGGGGTATCCGGCTAGTAGGCGTCTAGAGGCTTACTGGTCTGTGCCTTCTGACCTCATACTGATTTATAACCTCTTACAACCTATTGCATGCGCTCCGCGTTTTTCATTTTAAATCTTACAAGTATTTTCATAGCTATTAAAAATTCACAATCTCAGGACAATCTGTATGGGGTTAGGAATCTGTATGGGGTTTCAAATCTGTATGGGGCTAGGAGAAATTATTTTATAGTTTTTAGTCCGCTTTAAAAACGTTGTATGTTAAAAAAAAATTGGTTCTTGCCTTCTAACAGCCAAAATTTATAGTCAATCTAATCCGGCGGGCTATGTTGGATTTTTGCCGCTGTGGATATGGAGCGACGAAAAACCGTTGAAACACTCGGAATGTGGGGTCCGAGTTCTTACTTTTTATTAAAAGACATCTCCAAGAGGTTGGTTGACTCTTCACGTGACCAAAAAGAAGGCTGGCCTTCTTTGGATAAAGAATAAGTATTGCCATACAACGTGGCAATGCTTCCAGTCTTCTGGGCACGTTACCAGTTGACTGCGATACGGAGGAATATTTTGATGCCCTCTGGTAGTCATTATCATTTCAGACAAAAGACGTCCACTGCTGGACATAGGCCTCCCTAAGCAGTTTGGGGAATATGCCATAATCGCCACGCTTGGCAGGCGGGTTGGCGATCGCAGTTGGTTGGTTAAATACTCAGAGAACGCTGCTGCCCATCCTCTGGTGAATCCCTTAGTCGCCTTTTACGACACCCATGAGAAGATATATGGTGGTGCAATTCTTTACGTCCGGCCCCATACCCAGTATAGCGTTTGCTGGCAGCGGACGGTAAAGGAATACCTTGGGCGAAAGCGATAGCTGCCGCCTGGCGGCAAGTCTTATCAAGTCTTATCTTATCGTCTTTTGCTACGAGATAAAGCCATCTATCAATCTTATTTATATGTTATGTTGTTCAGGAATAACAGGGCTACCATTTAAACGCGCAAGGCAACCAAAATTACAAATAAATAAATAAACCACTTAATGTGCTTTTTTATATCGGATTTAATGTGGATTTTGTTATCGGAAGTACTTCAACGTGTGTGATAAAAAAAGGTTTATTTTTTGTATATGAATAACAATAACTTTTTTGGATTATTATTCTATTTTTGTACAGTTATTGACATCTTCATACAATTTTCACGTCTAAATTAGGGTTTAAAGTTGACGAAATTCAAAATTGCCGCCATTTGCAAAAATATTTTTCTACCTTTTTTGTAATTTTTTTAATTTCATGCAAATTACATGAAAATTTTAAAAATAGGTAGGAAATATTATCGAGATTACGAAACAATATTTTTTTTGTATGGGTTTCTTATTAAAATATTAGTATTAGTAATTAAGTAGGTACAAAATGGGCGGGGCCAAGTCAAGTTCAAGGACGCGAACGCCATTTTTTTTTTTTTTTTATCAAACGCTTGAGGGGATACGGAACCTCTGGTAGTCATGAGTTTTATTTTAGGCTATTGTATTCTTAAAAATTTCTTAGGTTTTAGCGATCACTACACATTATAATAAAACAAAGTTTAACCGGATTAAATCGCGTATATTATTTAAATTGCTGCAAAGCTTTCGAAACGTCAGGAAAACCAATTTAAATAATATACGCGATTTAATCCGGTTAAACTTTGTTTTATTATATTGTGTTCTTAAGTTAAAATTTCAATAACAAGACTTTCCATCTTTATAGGTCTCAGTTTGGCAAACGCGATTTCCAATACTAATTATTTAGGTTATTGAGTTCGAAGTGTTCGAACCCGGCCCGCACTACTGACTTTTCGAATTCATGTGTGATTATCACTTTGCTTGAACGGTGAAGGAAAACATCGTGAGGAAACCTGCAACCTAAGAGTGTTCCATACAATTCTTAATGGTGTGCGTAGTCTGCCAACCCGCACTAGGCCAGCGTGGTGGACAAAGGCTTCTCATACTGAGAAGAGGTCCGTGCCCGGCAGTGGGACAGTAATGGGCTGATGATGATGTGATTTAGGCAACAGCCAAGATGGTATTGCAGTTGTTAGGTATGGGCTAAGGTAGTGCTTAATATCAGGTAGGACTTTAGCCCGTTTCGCTATACTAATTTCAATAGTCTGATAACTTTTAACTGAGGAATAAATGTGACGTTTCGACAGATTTTCTATACTACAACCAAAGACAAATAATACATATTTCTATGACTACAACTGTCAAAATGTCAAACTAGTAGTTAGTAAACTTTTAACTGAGTAATAACTCAGTTAAAAGTTTACTAGCTATTGAAAGACCGACCCTAAGTACTGTAAAAAAGAGTAAATGTGTACGTTTGTCTGTTAAATTTCATTTTTATATATGAATTGAATTAAAAAGACATGCCAAGGTTGTTTAATAATTATGACAAGTAAGAAAAAACAGAGATACGGATCCGGAATGAAATAAAAGTCATTCGTTATCTTAATAAAATGAAAATATGAATCTCACAAGAGATTTCTTTCAACTGATCTAAGAAGAATTATAAAAATATGTCATGAATTATGAATATTATATGAAGCCCATACTCGTTAAAATAAAGGCGAAACGATCCATGGGCATGCTAAAAAAAATCTCGTGTTACCACCCTTATCGACGGATCGTCGATTAATCGATGATATGTATCGATCGATACATCGATCGATGGTAGAATGAGATTAGTCGACGTCGATCTACGGATCTTACATGGAGCGACCGTTAAATTAGCGATGGATCGTTGATCAACCATCGCTCGACCATCGATCGACGATTGATCGATTGGTTTGGTAATTACCTCTTATGTTTAGTAGTGTTAGTCAAAAACGATTTAAAATAGAAATGTAAATACTGGAAAGAAATGTCACCTTCCCGGTGATACATTTTGTCGACAAAGTCCCTTGAACGACCCTGTTACATTACACATACCTACTGCTGCCATCGAACATTGAGCGCAAGCAATTCTAGCCTTAGTGGTAGTTCACCGCAAAGTTTGCTGATAGTACATTCCACTCTTATTAAGGAATAAAGTATTAAGACGTTAAATGTTTATTAACGGTACGTTATTTTAAAAACGACTTTTGTTTCACCGCAGTTAGTTGGTTATAATATAAGAAAAGGAAAGCATTTTACAGTCAAGAGTAGGTATATCGATGGTAATAAAACCAGTTTAAGCAGAGCTTGTCTTGTACGAAACATACATACTATGGTAGTTAAACTAAAAGTGGAATATGTAGTTACTATTGATAATATAATGCGGTTGACCGTATCTATACAAAGTTGCTAATGAGCCCATACAAAATTACAAAGTCGAGTGTATGTGAGAAAATGGTCACTGTTTTTATTAATTCCAAAAGTTGGTGAAAAAAATTCGTACTTATAACGGACTTATGACTATTAGGTATTCACCCCACACAGTTTTTTTTTTTTGCAATGGGAAACTGTGGCTGTAGGATAATACCTCTTTGGTGTTAAAAAAATAACAATAATTATTAAGCATCCTACATTGTTTTCAATTATAAGAAACTAGAATTTACCTACGGATTTTCTCCCGTCGTTCATTATCACCCAGGAGGTACAATTGCACGACTTGATCCCGTGATCACCTGATTTCATTGAAATGATGAGTTTAGATAATCATCTTTTCCTGTTTTATTATCATTTGTTATCATTAGATATCGATACCCTTTACGTCGGTGAAGTTTCGCAGCTAATTTGACTGCCATAAATGATTTGACATTAGCTGCATACATCTTACGTCAAATTTATATCTTAGTGTTACTAAAAACGGCCGTAAAACATAGTGACAAAAAGTTGATTGACCCCTCGGCCGAATAAAAAATGTGGACGGAATCTCGCTAAACAATAAGTGAAGCATCCATAGTATGCCAAAAAGCCGCGATTACGCAAAAAAACTAGTGTAACGGTAGTAATTGTTGTAGTGTCATAAATAAAGTAACAGTATAAATCTGGTGTTAAAATGCTTTCGAAATTATATGGGTTTAGGAAAAAATTAAGTGCTTCAGTCTATGTTTAGCAAGATTCCGTCCACCTTTTTTACTGTTCAGAGATTGACCCATGTACCATTCACAAACTGTGCATAAGGCAAACTTCATCATTTTTTTCATCATTCCAGCTAAAAAACGTCCACTGCTGGACAAAGGCCATAATCGCCACGCTTGGCAAACTTGTAACTTCTCAATTATTAACTCTTTCAAAATCTTCTATCACACAGCAACTGCGACTGCGGGCGAGGATCTGATCATCTGGAACTTCCTCCCTGAAGACAAGAGAAAAAGAAAAAGGTCTTGCAGGCGATTCTTCGCATTACCCGTCTATTTGGACAAAGCGAGTAATGGTGTCTCGTTGCGATAATTCCTCGTTTATTATTGTAATTTATTATTTTTTGCAGAATATGGTTATGAAGTTTATATATAATTTATGGTAATAATATTTGATATAAGTAGTTATTTGCTGTTAAAGACTTTTCTTTTATCCAGGGTGTAGCATTCATACTTCTATTACAGTCTTACTAAAGTCGGATCTCCTACGACCAAAATCTAACAAAACATTCTCTCGTTGCGATAATTCCTCGTTTATTTTTGTAATTTATTTATTTTTGCAGAATATGGTTATGAAGTTATTAATCATTTATGGTAATAAAATTTGATATAAGTAGTTATTTGCTGTTAAAGACTTTTCTTTTATCCAGGGTGTAGCATTCATACTTCTATTACAGTCTAACTAAAGTCGGATCTCCTACGACCAAAATCTAACAAAACATGTTAACATTTTGTTTAGGTAAATAAAATGTGGCCAAACAGCTAGGCCACGCCCCGTTTTTGTTAGAAAAACATGTAAGAAGTTAGAATTAACAAAAATATGGTCGCAGGAGATGCAGTAATTAGTTCAATGCGTGAACTTGCTAAAAACTAGTATGTGTCGTAGGGTAACCGAAAAAGTCGGAATTTTTCGAAAAGCCTAGGACGATTGCAAAGTTTCGTTATCATCCGAGCTATTTTTAGGATCATTGCAAAAGTCCGGCTTATCTTAGGTTAGTCGCGAATAACCGCTCATGAAATGAGCGCTAATTGGCTGATATGAACGTTATGCACTGAAGGATGTGTTGATTGGCTTACAGCTACATTCCTTCGTCTTCCGAGCCACGTTCTGACCAACCAGAATGAAGATGTTATAAATCGACTCTTAGATTAGCCAATCAGCGTTCCTGTTTCCAATTGTCCTAAACAAACTGGGATTTTTGCAATGATCATAATAATAGCTTGTATGATAACGAAAATCTTTCTGAGATTCCAACTATCTGGTCTTTTGTAATCATCCTAGAATTTTCGCAAAGATTCTATTTGTGCGTTTATCCTACAACATATGCAAGATGACTACAAAACAAATTCCTCTGATTTCTTTACTCTCTACCCTATGTATACTCGCATTTCACGAACGACCAACGAAGTTTGAACTTTCGATTCGACTGATACCTACATAATAAAGGTAGACACATAAAAATGGGACAATAAAGTTAGACTACGGTTCACAGTCGTATGAAACTGAACGGAGATCAAAGAAACAAACGTTAAAACACGATCATGAATGGTACGATTAATCGAATATCGTCAAACGCAAGTAGACCCCCAGAGGCAAGAAAGGACAAGTTACGTTTGACGTTTTAGACTCAAACTGAAGAAAGTCTGTAAATTGTGACATATTAAAACACTATAAATAAATGGGTAGTCATGGAAAAAATATTGTGTATAAAAAGTTAAAAACCCTTATTATAAAGAATGTAAAATAAACTCTGTTGTTCCTATGAGCTACGTTAACAAAATTGATATTCATACGTAAGGACGCAACACACAACTCATATGGAAAAGTCTTCAATAAAAATATACAATTTTAAATATAAAATCTATATTAATTTTGATCTTTCAATTAATAATGATTTAATATTTTATTTTATTATTTTTATTGAATGAGTTTTGAATGATATAATACCTTTCAATTTACAATTAATAATGATTTAATTTGATTATTTTTATTGAAGAGTTTTTCCAAGTGAGTTGTGTCTGTGTCCTTACGTATGAATATCGATCCTCATAACGTAGCTCACAGGAATAACAGGGTTTTTGTTACATACTGTATATCAGTTGATAAATAAGTATGCATGCGAAGGCTAAATCTCAAGACATAAAGAAAAATGTGAAAAGAAACCTGTGACTTTTGGCCAGTTAAAGCACTGGTGTTTGGTTCGGTTTTATTTCCACAATTGAAATCTTTTACTCTCGTTCCTATATAAGGAAAATCCCATAACATATTTAAAACATACTAAATATAGTTCCGGCTTCTGATAGCTTCTCGCGTTTAACAGATGTTGTAGTTTTTATCACAATTTCTCTTATCAGTGACAAAAACATCGCTTTGTATATGATTGACATGGTTCTGAATGCTTACCATAATTATTTGTATCGTATCGTATCAGTGTAGTCTACGAATAACTAGATCACTGTATACATAAACACCTTTTAAATTAGTAATCGTCTTACACCGGCTCCACACGTTGGCCCGAACGTTGTGGCCAACGCTATTCGCCAACGTGTGGATCGGGAAAATGGAGTTGGCCCGAACGTTGGGGCGAGCATTGGCAGTTGACCGTCGCATGTCGGTTTTATCAAAGGAATTATGCGCTAACGTTGGCGATGCGTCCACACGTTGGCGGTTTGCTCAGTCTTGCCGCAGCACTCACGCAGTAAGGTGCATCGAATGAGCTTGTTCCTACGGTTACCGCGTCTTGAAAATGTGATGGGCGCAATAGTTATAGAATTTCTATAAAAAAATATTTATATTAATTTAAAAAAAAAAATGATATTCTCTTGTTTGTCAAAAAAAATATTAAAGACGACGTCAATTGTTTAACTATTGTGTTATTTTAATTGACAGTTCAGCTCTTAAGCACTCAATAATCTAAAAGCTCCTTTAATGCGGCAACTTATTATTGTAGTATGTTTTGACTATAAGTAAGCAACGATGCTTGTGTGCTCGTAACACTAGTGGTGTCAACTGCTAAACTTTTACTCAATGAATGGGAATGTTTACCCCTTGTCGCGGGTGGTAGGAGAACGTACGTATCCCACGCCCTTGGTTGGTACTTATATTAATTTAGAAGTGTCAATAGAACAACTTCCACAAATATTAGGTCATTTTAACAATATTACAAAGATACGCATTGAATATAGCACCTCCTAAAATAATAATTGTATGATAACTTCTCAAATAAAATATAATATTTAATGACAGAACAATAAATATCTCAACAATGAGGAAGCTGATTTTGATGTACGTGGTAAGATGTGAAATCTGTGATATTCAAAGACGAATCTAAGCCTAAGAGAATTACTCAAGTACCTACGCCGACTTCGTCGTAGCTTTTGTTGCCGCATTTTACTAGTACGCTGGCGGTTTCTTGTTGGACCGCAGCGGAAACAAATCATTCATCTATGGTAATTGTCTTTATATTTTTATGGTGCATTTATATTGGTTTTGTTACTAAGGAAAATATGAATATACCTAAGATTAAAATCTAAACTGATACCTAAAGGTACCTTTCTGGAAAATCATTATCTGGTTAACATTTTACTAAAATAATTAACATATTTTTTTTCAAAAATTGTAGATTGATTGGTCTGCTGTCGAAGCGGCTTGGGGGCTCCATGGATCGGGGGGCCCTGGGCTCGTGCGCAAAGATGGGCCTGATTGCTAGTAGCCAATATTTGATTTATGAAGCGAAAGGAATACACAAGCCGAATAAAATGTGATGGTCTTTTCATTTTCATACTACACCATGTCTTAGTACTGCATTCCACATTTCCAATAACTACATACCTACAGCAAAGTATAACAAGATGGAATAATCTAAAACTGGTGACTATAATGTATCATAACTTAATATGATGAATTGTGACAGACTCCGCAATTTAAGGGTCAATTAACCTTTCATACCTTCTTAATTAATAGATGGATATGGACACATGGTCATGGCCATAGTATAGGGCCATCAGAATTCTGTTAAGAATTTTTAATCAATTTAAAAGAATATGAAATGTAATAAGTTGACGGTTCTTCTAAGAAACGTAGCATATTCAATTTAATATAACAGCTGTAAATTCAATTAACAGAAGAATAAATTAATATGCTCCAAACACTTAAGGGATCGTTATTTTAGTATTTTCCCGAGTTTGTCGGGATCAGCCTTAATTGAATCAAATCCGACTGAATATATTACGAAATTTTCCATGAGGTGAGTGTGGTTACACTCACTTAACATGAAGGGAATAACGGGGGCTGTTCGCTCACTATGCTCACTCACTCGTAATCTTCTTCGGACCTAACCCATCCGAATCAAGGTGCCCCAAGTTCCAGGCTGGCTTTGCTCGTTCTTGCATCCTAGATTCTCATAATTCTATAACTTTTTTTAACAAAATCGACGTAACATGAAGTGGATAACAGTAACCTAAATTGAAGGGAATAAAGGGGGGCTGTTCGCTCGCTATGCTCACTCACTAGCAGTGAGACCAGATTTAGCAGGATACTATGATTTAACAAGCAAGAAAAAACATTCTAACCTGCGACAAATTTACTAAGCCCTAAATTAGGAACCTACGCCTAATTTAATCACAGGATCCTGCTAAATCTGGTCACACTACTCACTAGCCCCCATCATCCCGAATCTAACCTATCGGAGTCAGGATGCCCCGTATTCCGAGCACGCTTCACTCGCTCTTGCCTCCTATGATTCTCATTACCTACCTTTTTTGGCTAAATGTAAATCGAACGTTTGACGTTCCGCTAATCACAATTTTTCATAAATACCATTGATATTTCAAAATACAAATAAAATAATTATTTTAAATTATTTAACATGATTTACGTTTGTTATTACTATTCTAAAACATTTGATTTTTTTATACAAAAATTGAATAATGTTGAAAACTGACATAGACGCCTTAAGAAGACTAAAATCCGATATAATTATTACAAAGAAATTTGTCAAAACTTAAAACCAAGGAAGTTATATTTGGATAAAAATTCTTTGCTTAAAACCAAACGACGAAGAAGCAAAAATACGACTTTATCTGTGGGAGTTCTATCAATTTTACGTAAACACCATCGATGTAAACACAGTGGCAATTATTGAAACAATAAGATTATTTTTTCTCGAAACCTTCGCGCTTTGTGCTTTTGCATATATATGCTTCTGTTTTGAAGTGTCCTACACGCACACAAATTAAGTTTAATTTAAATTTATGCCAGTGTTGTACAGTTGAGTCCTGTGTCCCGGACGAGTCGAGCTGGAGTGGGCTGCCGGGCGGACAAACATCGTGCCGTTGCTGTCGTCTGCGCTGCGCACTTTTAATAAATATCATTTGGCTGCGCACAATCCACCCGCGCCCCTTGTTACACAATAATTATGTTGAAATTATGAATACTACCCCGAAAACAAATCTTTATGAAGATAAAAAAGAACTTCTTTAAGAAAATGGTTAAAAGTGTAGGGAT
Source organism: Asteroscopus sphinx (assembly GCA_949699075.1). Lineage (NCBI taxonomy): Eukaryota > Metazoa > Arthropoda > Insecta > Lepidoptera > Noctuidae > Asteroscopus > Asteroscopus sphinx. Next base: position 24,903,564 of record OX453010.1, on the reverse strand, counting down.
ATTTTGGTTATTTAAATTGCAATTATCCTTCAAAAATAATCTTCGTAAAGTAATTACAAGCATTTTTAACCAAAAAAAAAATATTTATCGTTTTAAAAGCTGTACTGTAGTGTTATGGCAGCCAAATGACCGCGCATCGCCTGTGCACAGAGTCGGCGAGCCAGTCAGGAGCGCTGGCGCGGTATTTTTGTCCAATGTACAAAATGTCCGTAGTTTCTTCGCGACATGGAAGGGCCCCGATTTCTAACAAAACTGTCACCCCATCCATGGACTGACTGCGGCAAGTGCAGCTTAACCTCACGGTCTCCAATCCTCGCGTTTTTGTTTGGACATGAGGAATGAAGAAGGCTTCATCAACATACCAGTCTTTAAAAATACGTGTAAGCATTAAAACAAAATCATTTGAATAGTTAATTGGCAACAGTTCCAAGACAGGTCTCTTAAAAAATTGACCCTCATTTTTCTTCCCACGCGTGGCTTCAAAGGTTACAAATGAATTCTTCAAGGAAGGCACTAGCACCTCCTGTGTGGGCCTTGAGCTCCTTGCCAGGCTTAATGACTGTAGCACTATCCCTAGGACTTTTTAGTTGTTTCTGCTTATTTTTCCGTAGATATTTGTTTTATTCATTTCATTAGCACTTTCGGAATCCATTTTCAATTCCAGCCATTCTTTCTCGTCGGTTGCTTGCAACCCCCGGGCGTGCTCAATTATACACCACTTTGTACCCAATTAAATTCAACTATATTCACATTGTTATATGTTAAGACAAACACTATTAAGGAATCGTTGTACTCGAATTTGTCGGAATCAGCCTTAAGTTTAACTAGATTCGACTGAATATTACGGCATTTTACATGACGTGAGTGCCATCTGCAGCCCTCTTTTTTTTCTTTTTTTTTCCGAGGATGTAGCCTTCTGCAGCCCTAGTCGTTCCCAGATCCCTGCAGCCCGAGTAGAGTAACGGCCAAAATTAATATCATATCCATGCACGATTTTTTTTACTGGAGATAATTTTTTTACATAAGCTACCCTATCTCTTGTGTTCCGTGTGGCGTAGGACGTAAAGAATAGCACCACCCTATCTCTTTTCGTGGGTGTCGTAAAAAGCGACTAAGGAATTCGCCAGAGAATGGGCAGCAGCGTTTTCTGAGTATTTAACCTACCAACTGCGATCGCCAACCCGCCAATACATATACTAGTCTATGAACCCGCCTGCCAAGCGTGGCGATTATGGCATATCCTCCAGCATGACCAGTACAATGCTTGGGGGAGGCCTATGTCCAGCAGTGGACGTTTTTCGGTTGAAATGATGAATCTATGTCTATAGGGAAAAACGTTGATATATATGGCTGATAAAGGACGAAAGTACTTATCTTACTGTACTGTACTACTGTATTGGGTTCATTAAACAGAATAAAACTGATCAAAATTCAAAATTGAAGCCCGTATTACAGAACGTATCTCAAGTACAGTTTAAACTTCAATCACCTGATCACTACTTAAGGATAGAATCGTTACTTGAGTATCGGTCTTATTCCAATACGGTAATTATAAACTTTAATTCAACAACATAACACACGAATTTGACCTGAAATAGAATAGAAATCGCTACTCAAGCGTAGTCTGGACCACACTAGAGTGATTACAGATCAAATCGATGCTCAAATACCGAAAAAGGTGAAGTATAACATAAAGCTAAACTCAGCTGAACTGTGATCAATAAATCTCTGCTTGAGGTATGTTCTAAAATTAAATTCCAACTCAAAACTAGTTTTAAACAGTGATCAACGCTTGAGGTACTTTCTGTAATACGGGCCTAAGAATGGTTTTTGCATTATGTGCTTGAAGCTATACTATTTCTGAATCACAAAAAAAATACATTATCATCATCCTCCTGCCCTTACCTATGCAAATTTCTTTTTGGGATCGGCGCAGCAAGGCTTTTTCTTCCACACAATCTCTAAATGAGGTTTGATAATATATTAATTTCATCGTTTTATAATGAAGTAAATATAGCAATTGTAAATGTCTCAAATCACTCTCACTTTCGGAATCCCTCTTTAATTTCATCCATTCTTTCTCGTCGGTTGCAAATGTCGCAACCCCAAGGCGTGCTCAATTATACACCACTTTGTACCCAATTAAGTTCAACTATATTCACATTGTTACCAAACTTTTTTTCTAAACAGAGTTACTTTATAGTTGTGTAAAACAATTCTTATTCGCTGAGACTAACAGGGTATGTTGTTATTAATATGTAATAGTTAGCAGAATTTAGACTTGTTTAAGCTTGTTTAACAGCTGTAGAATAGAATCAAGACATGTTGGTGTGCCTTCCTAATGATACAATCATCGGTTCCCAAGCTGGTGAAAACAGTCATTATATTAAAATGTTATAAGAATATATATGGCCAGAATAGACGCGTGTTATTCAAAATTGTTAAATAAATTGGTATTTTGTCACCAAGTCATTTGAAATATGTGGCTCAAGGTGGTCCTAGAGAAAAACATTGATGGAATATTTAATTACATGTTCTCAGAGTTCACTCATTAGCTAGACATACTCCACGGAAATACTACGCTAATTATTTTTAAAGATAAAGTTATTAAAAGTATGCATAACTAGTGTATATCGTATCATCATCTGCCTCGCTCATTCCAATGTTAAGGCCAGCTTCCACTCTGATCAGAAGTAGCTATGCGGCTGAAAATTAGTGATTTGTAACCAACCAACAGTGTTGCCAGGTCCGATTTTCAAAATCCGGGAGGCTTATTATGAAAAAAGCGGGAGATGTATTGAGGAACAATGGAAAAAATCGGGAGATTATGTTTTTCAACAAAAATCAAAGTTTTTGAAGTAATCCCGGTATTACATTTTGCTAACATTCCAGCTATAATATTAAAATCAAAGCAGTTTGATATTTTACTGCACTGTGTAACAAGTGACGGAAATATTCAGGGCAGCAACTTATCCGTCCGTTTCATTTTATGCAGTTTTTTGCCAGGTTTTGATCTTATTCCTATTATTAGCTTTATACAGGGATTGTAAAAAATCGGGAGATCTTTGTCGAAAATCGGGAGACCGGGAGATTTTTAGGAAAATCTGTGAATTTCCCGGAAAATCGGGAGACCTGGCAACAGTGCCAACCAACTGAGTTACCGGAAAGACCGTTATTTTATGGTTCTACTGGTACTAGTGATTTTTTCTTGTTGAAGCATAATCGTACTGGCTGCACTAGTGATCGGCGTTCGTTTTTTATAATGTTATTTTTATATTTCGAAAACTGTTTTTTTGACTGTGCACTGAAAAAAAAACTTGATAACATTAATAAAAATTTTTTTATAAGTTTTTGATTGCTTCATTAATTATTTTTTCTATCAAGCAAAATGTCATGCTTGATTGGCCCGATTTTTTTCAGTGTGCTTGTCTTTCAATAAACAAATATCACAACACTTCTGAATATCCATAATATGACGATTGTCATAGTTTAGTAGCCTTACTTACTAGGTTTGCACCAAAAAACATTTAACATGTAATGTCTCGAAACTTGTCATATGAAACTAATGTCACAACTTGTTTTGTTGATTGTTACGTTCGCACTGCAGAACTATTTATAGCTTATACCATATTTATTTGTAAGAGGGTTATTCAGTAGTTTTTAGTTTTAGTACTCTAAGCCGACGAGCATGCATGACGAGGTTAATGAACGTAGATGAAGCAAAAGAGATGTGTCAGGATCGTAGCAGGTGGAAATCCATAGTCTCTGCCTACCCCAATGGGAAACAGGCGTGATAATATGTATGTATGTATGTTTTTTAAATTAAACATAAGATCACAGTAAAACCTAACAAAAAAGTAATCAATAATGGAAACATTAATTGAAACGTGTGAATAGTATAACAGCCATCGTTCACGCCATAGTAGATAAATATAATATAAAATGTAATTATTCTACATTGTTTTTTAAACTTGATGACTAGTGTGATAGGTACTTACGTTTTCATTTCAAACTTGTAGGAAATTTGTAAAAAAATTAGTCACATTGTTAACAAGACATGTTGGGAATAGATAGTGCAAATAAAAATGCATTTAAAGGCATATCAGAGCATTACATTAATTGACACTATTACAATGCGATACGGCAATACCAATTTACATTAATTTATTTGAATTACAATCGGTCTGTATTTTTATTCTTTATTTATTATGGTAATACAGAGTGCGAATTTAAGATGGAACTCTTATGGCAAGTTCAAGTTATCTAACAAAAAAGATAAGTTTGTTGAAGTTTGGTAGGAAAGCATGCCGTCGCCTGCAACTTGAAAATGCTCGCTTTGCTGCTGAACACCTTAAAATGTGATGCGATTTGTTGAAATATAGACGTAAAAACGGTTTTGCAGCTGTTTCTCCTAAATATTTAGGTACCGTTAGGATTAGGGAACATAAGCTGCCTCTTAATGCCCTATGTACCTATTTAAAAAGATCATTCTCGTTAGATCCATAGTCTAGATCCATAAAGGCTTGAGTTTTAACTATATACAAATTGAAAAACGTCTTAAAGCTATCTTCTAGCTGACATTTTATTCAATAAACCCTTATAATTTTCACAAAATGACATCCATACACTATATTCTTCCATCATTCCAACATCGTGCATCGGCACAATTATACTCATCAATAAAGCCAGGCTTTACGCTAGACCCGTCAATTTGACGTCATCATTATTTCCTATTGCAATTCTCATTACCTGACCATCCGATCTGACGGCTAAATGACACTAAACTGGGTAATGTAAAGGGTGTGATACACTGAAGCTTCTGTTTTGACTTTTTGACACAATTTTATTTAGAAGCAAGAATAAATCCCGGTTTTGGGATTTTTGATGAGAATCCATGTCGGGTTTATATATAATCGACGCAATGAATGTAGTGTGTGCATGAAGGTTGTAACGATTAGAAAATTTTAAAATCGTGGTCTGGCAGTATCTAATTGTCAAATAATTACGACTTATTTATTTGTTTATTTGTTCAGTGGTATACATCACAAAAACATTCAAAAGATTTGATTTGATTCGACTATGCAAACAGGTAAACAAAAATGTAGTTATCAAGGTAGGATATTAAATAAGTACAATGTGGGTAGATACCAGATAATATTTAGCCACATTATGAAGGAGCGAACACCCCGGTGACTGCGCGAGCGTCTTTAAAAACTTACTACTTACTTAAGTAGATAAAATGGTTTCGTACCCGTGGTCTACCTACGTAGTTCAACTAGGTGTTCCACATGCGTCACGTGCTACTGTGGGGAAAACAATATTGTTTTCCCGGGACGTGCCAAAGGCATAGCACTAGAGGGACACCGGCGCGGTCCAATGGAGTTCCCGGAGCTCCTCTATTTTGTGCAGAGGATGGCTACCGTGTGGTTTTAGTCGGTAAGAGTCTGACATACCCCTCCGCCGTCCCCAGTCGGAGGGTATCCATGAGGATTTCCACCCGAAAACAAAAAAAAAAAGGTGTACCACATGCGATTATAGTTGCATACTTTTTATTTATTCCTAGAAAATGGTTTTCGTAAATAATTCGATTTAAGTTAAATTAGGTACTATAAAATCTTTATATTTCGTAATAAATTTTGTTACAAAAACCCTATTAGACCCGTGAAGTGAATATTAAAACGTGGTTACAGATATTTTAATGATCGTATTCAGTGATAGGTTTCGTGTGGTGCCGGACGTAAATAATTGCACCACCCTATATCTTCTCATGGGTGTCGTAAAAGGCGGTCAAGGGATTTACCAGAGGATGGCCAGCATCGTTCTCTGAGTATTTAACCAACCAACTGCGATCGCCAACACACCTGCCAAGCGTGGAGATTATGACTTTCCCCCCCATTGGGAGAGCTCTATGTCCAGCAGTGGACATCTTTCGGCTGAAATGATGAATGATGATGATTTAGTGATATTGATCGTATGACTTGTTGATATTGGCATACCTGGATTTCAAAGACCCTTTTTATTTTCCACGTACTGTCTGCCAAAAACGTCTAAATTCGAAACTAATTTTCTATCTTTGTCAGTATTGTGGCAATCTGTTTTATTAAGTGCCTGTAAACACTTTTGTTGAATTTATGCAACGACTTCAATTATATTACATATTATTATATATCGATGAATTTATGTTAATAAGACTATCCAAATTTCAACTAAAAAACGATTTTTAAAGTAAAAAAAATTCAATATATGACTAGTGGTGCCCCCATTTTGTGTACTCTTTTATTAAACATAGTGATTATATGCTCTTTGTCTTTTATGTCAAACTGTACACAGATATTTTATTTGACAGACTGTCTATCTGTTTTGGTCTCAGAGGAACGACTAAAGCAGTTTTGGTGGCTCAAAGGCAGTCTAGTTTGTGCCACAAGTGCCACAACCAAATGCAGTTCATAGAAATGCACGTTTCTTTTAATCAGCTTTATATTTTTTGTAATAAAGTTGCCACTCCCATATACAAGCTTATTCTTAGTTTATACTAAATCTGAAAAGTAGTCATTGTACTCATTTCAACTTCATCAACTTTTACTATAGGACCAACCCTGAAATTAGGAAAAATTTAATTAACTTTAAAAGTAAAAACCGACTTAAAAATAATAAAATAATTTGTGGGAAACAAGTTAAGAAGTAGGTTTCTTTGATTCGGTTTGATTTAAGAAACAATTGGCACCGACTTCCTACGTTGTTTCAAACAAATTATTTTATTCTTTTTGAAGTCGGTTTTTACTTGTTTTTAAGTTTATTTTATTTTGAGTGGCATGCATACCAATAGAAAGACAAGCGATTGCTGCAATCCCGGATTATTTGATGTCATCCATTGTAGAGTTCTCTTATTTATCCCCGAAGATCTTCATCAGATCTTCACTAAATGATACTTTCTGAATGCAAATATCCCTATTACATGGGACTATAACATAACTGGCGAAATGTGGGTGTACTATTACACCTCTGCCTACCCCTTCGGGGAAATATAGGCGTGATGTGATTTTATGTTATGTTATGTTATGTATGCCTATAATATTTAAAGAGTTCCCTCAATTCCACATGGATCCCATTATTAGAATTGAATTTGGATAAAAATGGTACCAATCTGGAAAAATCCTTTCAAATAAAAAAATAATTTTCCAAATCAGTTTGTAGGTAAATGACGGAGTTCTGAGGTAACAAACATGAAAAAAATACAATTGAATTGAGAACCTCCTCCTGTTTATGAAGTCAGTTAAAAATAGTAAAGTACTACAATTTAATTAAATTGAAAACAATATTAATCGATAGTTCGATAATCGAATCGATAGTAAAATTACGCTATGTAGGTATTACACATAGGTACTGCTACTGCCATCTATCGCGTTAGGTGTAAAGAAAAAAAAAAAAAAAAAAAAAGGCCTTATTTTGTATTGGCGACCGCACGTCAGTGGCAACAGCTTGACATTGACAGCGCCTTTATTTCGTAAGCGGTAAGGGTGGTTATCGAATTCAAGTGTTACCGAACGTTACAAAATATAGGGAACAGCTGAGTTTTTTTTCGCGGTTTCTGGGTTGGTTCCATGTTAAAAGTTGTTCGTTTTCGTTTCCAACCCACCTAAAATTCACCCTGTATTTATTATTGATTGATGATGATATTAGAACGAAAGAAAAAAATCACTGTTTAACTATTTATAGCTTATACCACATTTATTTGTAAGAGGGTTATTCAGTACCTACGGGAATGCGCACACCGGCAGACCCGATTTTCCATACAAAAGTTATATCACCCAACTATCGGTCTGCGGGGGCTCTAAGGCCCGTAGTACAGAACGTCCCACAAGTACAGTTTAAATTTCAATCACCTGATAACTACTTAAGGATAGAATCGTTACTTGAGTATCGGTCTTATTCCAATACGGTAATTATAAATTTTAATTCAACAACATAACACATGAATTTAACCTGATATAGAATAGAAATCTCTACGACCACACTAAAGTGATTACAAATCAAATCTCTGCTCAAATACCGAAACAGGTCACAGTATACAATAAAGCTATACTCATATATATGTTCTAAAATTAAATCTCAACTCAAAACTAGTTTTAAACAGTGATCAACGCTTGAGGAACTTTCTGTAATAAGGGCCTCATCATCATCATCATCATTTCAGCCGAAAGACGTCCACTGCTGGACATAGGCCTCCCCCAATTAAGGGGGGGATATACCATAATCGCCACGCTTGGCAGGCGGGTTGGCGATCGCAGTTGGTTGGTTAAATACTCAGAGAACGCTGCTGCCCATCCTCTGGTGAATCCCTTAGTCGCCTTTTACGACACCCATGAGAAGAGATAAGGGTGGTGCTATTCTTTAAGTCCGGCACCACACGGACTAGTCCGGCACCACACGGACTAGTCCGGCACCACACGGACTAACAAGGACTAATAAGGGCCTAAGTCAAACAATTCCACCCTAATTAGGGCTAACATAAAAATTAAAATAAAATCCGGAGAAAATTCCGGACATTTGCAGAAAAATCCAGACATGTTTTAAAAAATTTCAAATTTCGGGGAATATCGATTGCTTGCGTGAAACCATGCATGCGTGATGCGGGTACGGGTAGGTGAAGCATCAATAAAAAAAAGAGTTAAAATTTTTGTGTGAAATTTCCGGACGTCTTAGAATTTCCCCCGAATCCTGGACCAAGAACCAACTTTCCGGACATCTCCGGACGTATAGCAACCCTAACTCGAATGTACTACCAGCAAAATAAAAGTAAGTCTTCATCCTGACGGCATTATCGTGACTTATAATTTCAGATTCAATCAAACGATTGATCAATCAAGATTTTATTAAAACTAGTTTGAAGAGGCTGTGCCGTTAGTTGTGAATGATGAATATTCATTGATCTAAGTGACATTGGTGACGGCCACAGTTAAGTGTGTTGGATGGCGATGCCCAGAGAACCTGGTCGTTTACCTCTGGTCGATTGATCTGTTTTACATTTAAATTATGAAAATTATTATCAATAAATTCATTGTTTATCTACACCTACGATTACTATATCTATCATTTAGTGTAGAAACACTAATATTATAAAGAGGAAAGATTTGTATTTTTGTGTGTATGTTTGTAATGAATAAACTCAAAAACTACAGTGCCGATTTAAAAAAAAAATTCAACATTCGAAAGCTAAATTCACCCTGAGTACATAAACATAGGCTATATTTTCATATCCACCCGTGCGAAGACGGGACGGGCCGCTAGTTATATTATAAAGAAGAAAGATTTGTTTGTTTGTAATCGATAAACTCTGGAACTACTGAACCGATTTCAATCATTCTTTCACCATTAGAAAGCTACTTTATCTAAAAATAAAATAGGCTACATTTTATTTCAGTAAGCGGTTGAAGCTGAGGACAAAGTCTAGTTTATTCATAAATTATGTAAACGGCTTGATTTCTTTACAACCAGTGTGTCTTCGGTATGAAATAGTTAATCCATAAGAGCCCTCTTACATTATTTTGAAGAAAACAGCAACGATTTTACTGATGGGGCATCACTTGGCTGCTACATGCCCCTTAATAAAATTCTTAAAACTGACTGAAAAACAACGGACAGTCAGTCTTAGCCGCTACTGGCTACCTACATACCCTACCTAGACCTACGTCTAGAAGGATGAAATTTTGCAGAGTACTTTGAATGACGTTAGTGAGCACTAGGAAAGGATTTTTGGAAATGTATGCCATATGGGGGTTGAAAGTTTGTATGAAGAAAACATGGGAGCGAAGCCAGCAGGCGCGGGCGTCAGCTAGTTAATTTTAAATATGTATACACCATAGAAATTTTTTTTTTTTTATTTTTTTTATTAAGATTTTAGGTTTGTATACACGCTGAGTTTATCTTAGTTTTGGAAACGAAAACCATAAGAACCATAAGCTTAATGTCAATAAAGAGGTATTATTTTCATCCAACATAAAAGGCGATAAGACCGCCCATTGTACTTATATAATCTTTCTGTAAACTACTGTCTTTGTTTTCGTTTGGTGTATGTACAATCAAGAATATGATAAATAAATAAATAAAAAAGGTGGCTGGGGGTGACTGGATGCAAAAGGCAGGAGACCTAGTATTGGGAGAGGTCAGCAGTAGACTGCGATAAGCCGAGTTTATGAACATAAAAGGAGAATCCTCCGACCAGGTTGGGTCTTATTGCCGCGACCCAATGGCTGATGCCGGCTGTTTGTCATTACGCTACCTGCGCGTCATATCTTGCCTAGGTTTCTGTGTGCGTCAAATTGAGCGTAAAATAACATATTTTTCTTTCTTTTTTTACTTGCGCGTTTCAGGATTCAGTGACGTCATCTCACACATATCGCCGATGTTCAGCAGGCATATCATGACCACTCTAGCCAAGGTATTTGTCCTTGAAAGAATAGACAAAATGACAGTTTTACAAGGTAATTTCGTCTATGTTCGTAGACAAATCTCTTGTTCATAGTGGTCATGCTATGCTTGCTCTAAGTCAGTAGTAGTTCTCATGTAGCTTGACAGATGTCGCTACATATCGATATCGATCAACTTCATTTAATAAAAACTTTTTAACAAAAAATAAAACCGACTTCAAAAACCTTAGCTAAAAAGTAAAAAATAATCATTGTATGTATTTTAAAATCTTAACATAAACCAAAATTTTGAAGGCGGCGCGTTTTATTTCATACTTTTTAGTTGAAAATTGCGAGGGTTGATTTATAAATGTTTATATAACCAAGTTGAGAATATTTTTTTTACCTTTGCTATCCCAGTGCTGGGCAAAGGTCTCGCTCATGTTCTTCCAAACGTCCAACCACTATCGTGAAAAAAAACACGCATATCGGCCAAGAATTCTCAGAAAAACGAACCAATGAGCAGATCATCTAGATAGGCGAAGCTAAAATAAACTGATTTATTGAAGCTGGTTAAAAAACTACTCAACCTAAGTCAATAAAATTTATATGGGACCACCGCGCGGACTTTCTCTACCAAATAAAAAAATATAAAAAAACCCGCCGAATACATAACCTACTCCTTTTTTTGAAGTCAGTTAAAAAATAGGTACCTATTATTTTTTTCGAATATCTAAATTGTTACCATTTCACTCGAAGAAATTTCCACTTCTTCAAGTAATGGTCAATAATTTTTCATTTGTTTTAGTCTATAAAAGGAAAAAAAATGATAAAATTATTCCCGTAACCATACACTAATAATAAACCATTAGGTATTTAGACTAAGGATTCAACATGAATAAGCAAGTCTAAATTACTCTTATTGCATTTTGATTAAATATTTTTTTTTAAGTGTTACGAACTTTACGTACACACGGCTACACACACATTAAGCTGTACATTTCCAGTATAAGCTGACCTCGCATTGTATAGGTTTTCCTTACAACGCGAGGTCAGCCTTTACTGGTTTATTACAGCTTGATGTGTAGCCGTGTGTACCAAAGATACTGTTCCAGATAAGTTCGACCTTATTGCGAATTTCTTACAAGCATTTATTTAGATTCACTTATTAGTGTCGATATGTTTGGGACTAATCTTGCAAGTAGCTATTGAAGTCTCACTATTAGAATTGACTGAAATTTGGTCCATTGGTTATTGGTTTGGTTATTGAAATAACTGCGACCCTCTTAAGGGGTCATTGTACTCATCAGTATGAACAACTTTTACTAAGGAACCAACACTGAAATCACAAAAAAAACCGCTGTTCTCTGCATTTGTATTCACATAAATCGACAAGATGTAGGGGACAGCAGTTTTTTTTTGTTGATTTCCGGGTTGGTCCCATAGTAAAAGTTGTTCATACTGATGACTACAATGACCCCTTAAGAGGTTTTCAGTTATTTTAATGACAAGTTGTAGGTACACCCGATGGCAATACAATATTAAAGTGACAGCGAGCTGATCTGACGATGGAGATGGAAGATAGACTCGGAACACCTCTATAACCTACATATGAATAACAGTAGATTGATGGTGTTTGCGGGCATTTTGATCGTCTTATAGCAACGAATCCATGTCTTATAAAAGTTTATTTTGAAAAAGATATTTCAATAATAAAAAAAAATCTTCAAAAAACTGTATAAGACCATACAGATACGCCACACGCCTTGGTTAACATCGGCAGTTAATATTGTACAAGTAGCGCCATCTGTTACGTTTCGCACGAATTACATTGGTAATAATCTGGAATGAGCATACTTGTTGTAGTAGAATTTAAAAAGAACAGCGAAATTCTTTTATAAACAATCATATTTCATGTATATGTATCATACCTATATCATGAGAAAGAAAGAAAAAAAAACCCAAATATTAAATTGCATAAAATTTCCTGAATTTAGTAATTTCCTGCTGTAAAAACAAAATGTAGAACAGAAATATCTAGATAGGTACAATAAAAAATCGCGAGTGTCCGAGTATGTGTCTTCCAAAAGATTCTTGAGCACTTGATTAACTTTGTTTTAATGTTTATTTGTTCATAAAAAAACTAATAAATTATTATAATACAAAATACTATTAGTAATACTCCTTGATTTCAAATATGCCGAAAATAATATGCGCATTACAATTCAGAATTAATACCACAAAAAATTATTTAAAAAAACCAATTAAATTCTATACTTTTATCTTTTATTTACTTAAAAATAACTGAAATAAATGAATTAATAAAAGTATGAAATGAAAAATGAAATTAAATAAATCAAATTTTTTTCTCGAAATCGTATCAACAAACTTCATATAAAAGACATCAACGAGTAGTCTGCACCTTTCCCAATAAGTTTTGTTCAATGGATAAGTTATTGAAATAAAATGAATGATAAACAGAAACGCTTACATTATTATTAGAAAATGTTTAATTAAATTGATTAATATCATTCTATATACCTACTTATAAGTAAATCACCTTTTACCTACATACAAATAACTTAAAAATACGTATAAAAAGACAGGAAACGGTGCTTCAAGCGAATAAATTAGTAATAAACATTTTTATTATAATAGTGTTAGACATAAATTGATGGCAGCAGCATCACAGATGTGTTAGGAGTTGGTAAATTAATTAAATAAATATAAATCTTGTGTTAAACACGACAGCCCCACTTCCGTTGTTAGGCACACCACGGCACTTGTTACACACAGCACACTTGCGCACGAGCAGAAAAGGATTAGAGAAAAGATGTTTGAAATAGTTCTTCGGCTCCTCATTCGTTGTGGAGACCGCGGGCTGAGCGCGCGCGTTGGCCTATGGCAAAAAAAATAAAAAACAAAAATACGATATACCAGTTCATTCACGGTTCGCCGGCTGTGCTTTTCGGGTGCAACGACCTCCGGTTATGTCATACTGCTGTATTTTTTTTACCGAACGTCCTTGCGTATGGCGCGAACAGCTGACGATCGAAATCCCGACGCGGCATTGCCAAAAATAAAAAGTTGAGTGCCCGAATATTTTAAATTTTGAGTTTGTGGTTTCAAAAATAATCAGTGCAGTGCGCGAATGTTTTTTTTTTCAGTGTAAGTGTTTTGTGCCAGTGATGTAAAAGTGACAAGAAATAGTAAAGAGGTGAGTTGTAACTTAGTAAATTATGTTTTAATAGGCGGTTTTGCGATGTCCATTTGTTAACACTTTGTTGATTACTTTCGATATTTTTTCTGCGGCTTAATATAGGTCGCCATTAATTATTATTTAAGTGTTGTAAGTAAGGCATAGAGATATTGCAATATTTTTTATAATGGTAATTGAGATATAAAGGGTTTTTCTTTAGGTAGTAGTGTCGTTAACGTATTTTTAACAAGTTGATGGTTTTGTACAACGTCCTTATTCTTTATTTATAATTGAAATATTCTGGTGTTAAGGCTCTAAGGCAGATAGATAGACTCTGAGATTCACAGACAAATCTAAGCGTGAACTTAAGCTTCCAACTGTCAAATAGCACTGCATTTTGACAGTTGGAAACTTAAGTTGAAGTTTAGATTCGTCTCTGAAAATTAGCCTGTGACTAGAAATTCTTCGTGACAACTAAGTAAAAACTCCAAAAAACTATTTTTTTTTCTTGTAGGTATATAGCTATTCAGTAGTTTAAACAAAAAATCGGTACAAAAGTACGAACAAACGTAAAATGTTCTAAATTATATTCCTAACAAGTTTTCACACTTCTTAACTAAGCTATAATTTACAAAACTTAACGTCTGAGACACAAACATCCCTATGTTAATAGGCACTGTTAACTTAACTATCAACATTTAACAAGTTGCCCCGCGGGTTTTACTGTCAAACCAAACTGATCCGTTTTGGCCTGGAGGGACCGACGTAATGCACGGCCTATCCTATATATATCTAGATCTAGGCTAACCTTTATCCTATTACGCGTTATGTGCAATAATCTTACCCTTGGGGTGATGTTCGACATTATGTTTAAGTATTTTTTTATGTTTAAGAAGGTTGCAGTTGATTTGAGTTAGGTTGCGAATAATTACAGGGAGATAGCCAGTAAGGCCATCATCATTAGATTAAGTATTTTCTTAAGTATTTTGCAGTCAATTTCCAGTCTAAAGAGATGCGGCTGAGTTACAGTAATTTGCTGCTAGGTTTAAGTCATATTCTATTCGTGATGATTTTAGGTGATAATTCAGCATTAAAAATAATAAAACTCTTTTATTACAATCATATGAGACTTTTCATCTTCATGTTTCAGTTTTGGGGAACCGACTTGCGGTACCATGTAGGCAACAGCTTATTTGTTATGGGCAATATGGGTCTTTAGCTCGTCTCGCCATCTTGTAATAAAAAAAGAGCCAGCCTTACAGTAGTATTACAGTGGTCACAACATTTGACATTCCACACCCATCTCTGCAACTCACGAAATCATTAGAATTAAATTAGATAAAAAATAAAAAATAAATTATCCGTGCAATTTTTTTTATTCACCTTATTAAAAATATTAATTGAGTATCGACAGAAATTTACCTCAAAATCTGACGTCCAACTCTAGAAACGCGCGCTAATTGGTCAAATCAAATAGCGCGTGCTTCCCCGACTTCCTGTTACACACTTCCGTCCCTTTTCACGTAATCACTCCCACAGATTGCAGGAAAGCGAGAGAAAAGAAGTTACACATCCAAAAATCTTTTGCATTTCTCTTCAATCATCAGAAATACCTACTTTCGATTCACATAATATATTTGGCACAAAGGACAAGAGCTTCGCAAAGATCTGCCACCAGGAACATCGCAATGGTTTAAGACCGCCTCTGTATATTGGTCTAAGGTATCACTTCTGATACAACATCATTCGTTTTCTAGGTATGTCAAGCATCATTTTCGTCATCATATTGTCACAAATCTAAGAAAAACTACTGCCAGATTTGGGTCACAAGAAGGAAAAATATCTATAATATCGAGTACATTGCTATAATTAAATCCAAATAATCCCTGAAAATTGGATTAGTGATTGTAAATTGAGAATGTTACTGCTGTCAGATAAGACATAACATAATATCGAGGTTCTACATAAAATATGGTCATCATCAGCCCATTACAGTCCCACTGTTGGGCACGGGCCTCTTTTCAGTACGAGAAGGTTAAAGCCTTAGTCCACCACACTGGCCTACTGCGGGTTGGCGGACTACAACCCGCGCGCGGCGCGGTGGTTGGTTGGTTGCGGGCTGGGTTCAAACTCAGACCCTCTTGCATGGAAGGCAACGTTCAATCGTTAGCCTATCACTGCGATGTGCGACATAAAATGCGATGCCGTGGGGTATTTCCAGACATGGGGCAATTCTGTTAAAATTCTCGCAACAAGACTGTGAGACGTCATGTTATTCTTGTCACCCGGAAGACGTGCACTGTTGGACATAGGCCTCCCCAAGTAGTTGGGGGGATATGCCATAATCGCAATGTTATAATCGCATAATCGCATTGGCAGGCGGGTTGTCGATCGCAGTTTGTTGGTTAAATACTCAGAGAACGCTGCTGCCCATCCTCTGGTGAATCCCTTAGTCGCCTTTTACGACACCCATGAAAAGATATAGGGTGGTGCAATTCTTTACCTCCGGCACCACACGGAACGCAGCGTAATATTGTTACGATATCCGACGAAAATCCATTTTAACGGAATTCACCCATGTCCGGGATGGAATTACCCTAAGGCGCATAAATATATTAGTAAATTCCAGTTGGCATAACTACTCATCATCGTCATTATAAGTATCATTAACGATCAATATTGGCTTACAATATCGTGAAGAAATGTTGCTAAGATCTTTGCGCTTGGCAACTGAAACTGCCCATACATCATCAGTCTCTATCGCCAATAAAAAAAAAAAATAAAATAAAATAAAATGCATTTATTTCAGGTATGTACCCATATGACATAAAATTACATAAAATATAGACACAAAACACATATTTATAATTACAATAATAACATTCACAATCACATTCATTTTACTGACATTCAGGCACTACCAGCAACATGTCTGTTACAGCAGTGCCTGATGTAAGGGCAGTCCAGTCGCCCAGCAATCATCGCCAGGACAGTATTGGAGCTGGCCCGCACCCTGCGCACCAAGGACGCGCACCGCTTGCGCATGGTGGTGTGGAAACAGTCGGTGCGCGCTTCCGCAAACATGCCCGAGGCACTGCAGAAGCGGGGCAGCCCCAATACCGCCCTGAACGCGTTATTATACTGGACACGGAGGGCACTGTAAGCAGCTTGTGTGTAGGAAACCCATAAGTTGCACGTGTATAGAGAGGTGCAAAAGGCTTTAAAAAGCGTAATCTTTACTTGATTTGAACAACGTGCAAACCTACGGGCTATCATATTAGCTCTCTTTGACAGCGCCCTCCGCTCCCGTTCGATGTCTACATGGTCCCTAAGGTCGGCTGTTACCCAGTGCCCCAAGTACTTGAATTGGTTCACCCGTTCCAAAGGAACACCATTCAAGCGAATAGGTGGAACATGTTGTGGGCACTTGGTGCCGACCTGAAAGACCATGTATTGACTTTTTACGGCATTATATACAAGGCCGTGCCTACCAGCGTACTCTTCACACACTTGCAACAACTTGCGTAATCCACAGACCGACAAATGCCAATCAAATCAATTAATCCAATGCCTTTTTTAATTACCTAGTGTTTGCAAAATGCATATAATTTATATAGGTCTCATTAATTAATTGTATTTCCGACAAATTTTTGTGCCAAAGTTAGCTCTAATAAGTGAAAATGTTACTATTACAAGCAAAGGCCCAATTGGGAATGCCTTTCGCAAATATCATACCAAACCATAAATGTGAATTGCAAATAAAGGTAATATCACCACACCTGCAATGAGTTATGTGTTTATTTATCAGGCAAAAAAGTTAAATAATAATAAACTTAGATAACGATATTTTCCTACTGAATTTAAACAATAAATCATCCAAGACAGTTGCTACAAATTAATCCTACTTCATACTAATAGGTAATATAAACCAGACTTGCCCGTGGATTCACTATCACAGAAACACTTATCGTTCATCCCTCAAGAACTATTTATTTATCCAGGATAGATAGATAGATAGATAGATAGATAGATGGAATATACTTTATTGTACACCATGAAAATAGTAGTAAACAGGAACAACGTATAAATTATGGGTACATGGGCGGTCTTATCGCTAAAAGCGATATCTTCCAGACAACCTTTGGATGGACAAAGAAGACGAAAGATCTAGATAATGGGGGCAGTCCGTGGCGTACTACTAAACTAAAATAACTAAATAGCACAAAATATATTACACATATAGGTATCATAAATATATATAATATATATATATAAATTAAAAAAAAAACTATTTCTTTAGCTATTTTTTTTAAATGAAAACAGTGACTGAGCTCGCCGTATAGACACAGGACAACTCATTCCACAGACGCACAACCTGAACAGTAAAAGAATTATCATAAAATTTTGTAGAATGCATTGGCATCAGAAGCTTCAAGTTTTCCGATGATCTTAAGTGTATGTGTGTCATTTTATCCCTTCAGATAAAAAGTAGCGTTTATTTTAATCTGGGCTATAGTCTGTCTGTGTAAACAATAAGCGTGCTCCGGGTTAGAATAGGTTGTGATTTATTTTTATTATGGGTTAATGAAGAACGTGGCTGGGGAGGACTGGATGCAGAAGGCAGAGATTCAAAGATTAAAAAATTTATTGCATAGGTACTTAGTGTACATCATTGGTGTTACTTTTTTTTTTGGTGCTTATAACTTAGTGGCCTTTTGTAAGCATTGCAATATTGAGAGCTACATACTATTATTTCAATTATAGATAGATTAGAGGACTGAGTGTTGTGGCGCAACTTGAGGCCTATGTCCAGCAGTGGACGTCTTTCGGCTGAAATGATGATGATGTCATTATGGTATCGAGTATTTGGACATTGCCAATGGTATTTAAAATGGTTTATTAATAAGAAAATTAGGTTGTTCAGAATTAAGTTATCTCCTCAATACTGATAAAGTGCTAAGGCTATCAATGCGACCATCAATGTGATTACGAAACGGTGATAAATTTAGCAAACTCAATTCGTCGCAAGAACTCTGCAATTGTTTAATTAGGCCTATATTTTCAACAGTCAATGTCTACGAGCTATGTCATCATATTCAATACAAACATTAATACAGGTTTCCGGCAATTTCACTTATCATAATTATTTTGACGCTGTCACATGAAGCAATACACAGTCCATATAGGCCAAAGATTGCTACACAACCGCTGAAATCGCAACACGATTTCGACAATAAATTTTTAGTAGTAGTAGACCTCCTTGTGAAGGAGCTCGTCCGGCGAAGTACTACCATCGTACCTACTTATGTTGCCAAAAAGTGATGTTTGCATTGTGTGTTTCGGTGTGAAAGGTCGGGTGCCGGAGAAATTACAATCACATGAGACTTTATAATAAATAAATAAATATCTTTGGGACATTTTTACACAGCACCATCCAGTCCCAAACTAAGCAGAGCTTGTATTATGGGTACTAGACAATTGATATAATACTTATATACTTTTTTTTTGTAAATACATACTTATAATACATAAGCAACACCCAGACCAACACAAACACTCATGTTCATCACACAAATATTTGTGTCCTGTGGGAATCGAACCCACGACCTCGTTATCAGTAGTCCGACACCCGAACCACTAGACCACAGAGGTCATCAATGTTTATATTCTTGCGGTACCATTTAGGCAATAACCTAGATGGTATTGCAGATGTTATGGGCAAAAGTAATCGCTTAACATCAAGTGGGCCTTTAGCTCGCTTTGCCATCCTATACTAATATAATAAAAAGTCAATACCGAAATAAGCAATCTGGTACAATAATTATTCCAGATTTTTCCAAGTTTCACCGGCTTTATCGTCATTAATTTAATAGCTAGGCTCTTTTCGGTGAAATATTTTCAAATTTTCTTTGCATTCCGACTGCCTCTTGACTTTACTCTTTTTACGTTTTGTATGATATTCTTTTTTTTTGTATTATGCATTACTGCGAAATTGTTGTTGTCCTGAAGAATAAAAAATAAAATAAAATAAAACAAAACAAATGAAAATAGTAATAATTTCTTAGGTTATTATAAACGAAAAAAGTTTTCCGCACGCAGCGGCAGCACGCTTACATATTAACTAGAATAAAGTAAGTAAGTTAGTTACTTTATGATACTTTCGTCTCATAATTGGTTCTCTTTCTGTACACACACGATGGCATTTCTGTATTTTTTTTTGTCACCGGTCAAGCTCGGCGCCTTGCTTGACGCGTACTAATAGCAAAACGTCCTGATTAGGACTTTTTCGAGTCTTCAGATTGCGCGCGCAAGTAACATATCCTGGTACAGTTAAATGCCGTGTTTGAATCTAAAAGATTTGCCTCTTCTTTGATACCTTTTATTTGAATTAATAAAGAACCGAGTTTATTGTTCTTAAAATTGCCCATGTGATGGACCATAAGATGAGTAGGATAGTTTAAAGGCCTCACAAATAGAGATATAATTCGTGGAACAGTATGCCGTCGCATCACAGCGGGGGTGTAGGCAATTGTTAATGTCAACGGTAGTTGATAAATTGCTCTGTTACGTTACATTATGGATTTTGTTCTTCGTTGATGTTCGTTGATTGTTCTATTTTATTTATATGTATGTTTAAGCTTGGTTTTGGTTAAGACACTGTAGTTCCAGTCTTAAGTGAAACAAAAATTACAATTACAATCACATGAGACTTTCCATCTTCATGTCTCATTTTGGCGAACCGACTTGCTGTACCATTTAGGCAACAGCCTAGGTGGTTTTGCAGTTGTTATGGGCAAAGGTAACCGCTTAACATCAGGTGGGCCTTTTGCTCGTTTCGCCATCCTATACGATAGACAAAAACACTCGTTTTTTTTTTGAAGTACAGGTACTCTAGTTTAATCAGAAACTATTACCTATGTAAAATATAGTTTGCAGTAGTTGTAGCACAGAGTAAGGCGTTTATACTGTGTGCTGGCCAGAATACCTCCACGTGTGTCTGATCTACAACTACAGTGAACTATATTTTACAGAGTTAATAGTTTCTGATTAAACTACAGTACCTGTACTTCAATCGTAAAAAACAAATTTTCGATAAATGATGTATTCAGCGAGTATTATTTTTTACTGATGGGGGCGTGACTTAGCTGCTAGATTCCCCTTTAGCATGGCACCGACAAGCACGTGATATTCGAGCTTCGATATTAGCCACAAAAGGTTCAAATGGCGATGTGTATGATTATAGAAGAATTTCATAATCTGCCAATATTTGTAAAAAAATTCGAGGTTTTTATTTAATTTAATAAAAAATACACGACTATGTTGTTTTTTTTTATATATCTTTAGTATATTAAATTTAAAAAAAAAATCGTATACTTTCTTTGCTATTTTTTTTTCAACATAATAGAATGTTTTTTGTTTAATGTGTTAAGATAAGTCTTTAATCCATACACTTGACTTTACCTACACACTGTATTTTTCTCTGGCTTTTAATATGTCTGGATATGGCTAACTTTGCGACTAAAAACTGGATGTTTCATGGAAAAATGAGAACTTACCTCGCCTTAGGAAGTGTGTCGTTTGAAAATAATTAATTTTTTAATCAAATTTTTGCTGAGGCATTTGTACACCTTGGTAACTGTACCTGCCTCATAGGTCCCTTATACAACGTGTATCAGAAATGCGTGGTCATATTTGAAGAGCTTATTCAGGGGATGCTATCGAACAACTTTTACTATGGCACCAACCCTGAAATCACGAAAACAAAATCAGCTGATCCTTACATTTTGTCCAGCGACATTCGGTGATTTAGTAGGGAACAGCTGATATTTTTGTCGCGATTTTAGGGTTGGTGCCATAGTAAAAGTTGTTCTATGTTATGCCCTGAATGAGCTCTTAAAATATGACCACGCATTTCTGATACACGTTGTATAATGTGTCCTGTTTGTAGTAATAAAACATTATGGGCGGTAAATACATTTAATTTTATCGATGAAACACTTTCTCCACGTCCCACTTTTTTTCACGGGGATTTATCTGGAAAAATAATAATTTCGTAAATCTATGTAGGTACAGTCGACCGCATTGGCCTACGTTATATTTTTTCCTTATTAATAAGAACAGGGTTCTTAATAATACATTACAATCTAACCTATAAGACGTATCCAAAGTGACGACGACACTCACTTCACCTCTAAAAGGGGAACTATTTGTTATTAAGTGTATATCATTATTAATTGTATATTATCAAATCCAATCTACCAATAGTGAACCTTTGTGAAGAGAAATAAATATTATGAATTATTATTATTAAGCCTAGGAGTTCCTGATTAAAAACCAGCAGACTATAGTTTTTACGAGATTTCAAGCGATTAGTCACGCATCATAGTCTGAATACAAAATGCATTGGCTGCATAAAAAGTATTGTTCAAGGAATTTGGAGGCGGAGATCGACACGATTCTGACTGAATAGTTTAACTTTCCGATCTTATTTAATACTTTAATAATATGAAGTCTAGAGTGTGTTAAGCCTGAACATACGTAGCTCGTTTTTATGTCAGAGCATATTGAGAGCCCTCTTACTTTTTTTTTACGAAAACAGCAACGAAAAGTGGACTTTAAGCATTCTCATTCTATTCGATAGATAGATCTATAGAAATTTCCATTCCAAAAAGTTGGAATTGCAACTGACACACAGCTAGTTTACAATAAAAAAAAAAAACTTTTACCGCCGTTACTAAACGGCTGATCAATTTAATTCAATTTGAATCGCAAGGCTGTTGAGTCATGTGTGATTATTGTTTGACCGGGATAGTAACAAACATACATGTAGTATGACATGGAAGACACCTTGTTAAAATGTGCGCACAAATATAGTTAAAAAAAAACGGGCATTTTACACATCACCGTCTAGTCCCAAACTGAGCAGAGCTTGTACTTTGGGTACTAGCCGTACTAGACAATGGATATAATACTTATATACTAATTTTTTTGTAAATACATACTAATAATACACATATAAAACAACAACCAGACCAACACAAACACTCTAGTTCATCACACAAATATTTGTGTCCTGTGAGAATCGAACCCACGGCCTCTTAATCAGCAGTCCGACAGTTGTACCACTAGACCACAGAGGTCGTCGCCGTAATCGTAGTGAAGCCAAAAAAAACTATGCTCCTTCGTGTACAACTATCGCTTACGCACACACCATGCATGCACCTGAAGGATATTTGCTTTCGCGATGCTTACTGGACGATGCCGCGACATGTTCATATACTGAGAGGGGTGAGCACGGTTTGAGGTGCATGTGTGTGCGTGAGCGCTGGTTGTACACGAAGGAGCATATTTTTTTGGCTTCACTAGATTGTTTGCAGCACTTCGTCTATATTTTTTACTATGTCTGTGTTTATTTTTGCGCACATATGCGACGCACAAAGATCACAGCAGTATTTATAATACCTAGCATTTTTTATTATTCCCGCTGGCTGGGGGAACATGCAGAATTATTATTTATGTAAAACCAGCATGTACCATGTTTCGTACAAATAAACATTTCATTCCATTTCATTTCATTTCATTTCATTGGTTTTGTTTTGATTTGAATAACGTTAAATCACAGACTATAATGTAGATCAAAAAACCAAAGATGTACCGTTATAACCACAGATCATGTACTGTTTATGTCCAGTGTTGTCAATTTAACTGTAACTATACTAAATTGTCATGGAATTGTAAAGTATTTATGTATAAGTATTGTAGTGTGTGCGTCAAATGGAGCGCAAGAATAAAATCTTTTTCTTTCTTTTTTAACCGACGAAAAAAAGGAGGAGGTTCTCAATTCGACGCGTATATTTATATATATATATATATATATATATTTTTTTATGTATGACCACGCATAACTTTTTACAGAGTGGTCCGATTTTGATGATTCTTTTTTTAATGGATAGGGTATATCTCGAAGTTGGTCTCATTTAAATTTCAAAATCAAAATCCACCCCTAAGGATAGTAAAACAGGGGATGAGTGTTTGTTCACCCACTGAATTCTTACCTGTTAACTGATTCTGTTGAAACTTGACACACATAAATATAGTTCTAGACACTACGACATAATGGAGACCTGTAGTTAGAATGTTGGTAGATTTTAACCACAAAAAAAAAGAAAAAGAAAACTTTTTAAAAAAAAATTGAACCGACGAAAACATCGTCGGTTAATTTTTTTGTTAAAAAGTTTTATTCTTCTTTCTTTCTTTGTGCGTTAATCAGTTCAGTTTGTTGCATTGTTTTGATAGGTTTCTGAAATCAGAAGCTGGAGTAATTCTTTTCTTTCTTTTACATACCATGTTCATTCTTCATGTGGGTCGTTTGTACCAGGCAGCGCGTCAGTTGTAACACAAAGAACGATGAATCACTTCGCCTCAATGTCAAAGACATTCGAGATCAGACGCCCGCTTCGCTCGTGCGTGACACTGCGGTGGTTTTTGCTCCTATTTCGATTATTTAGGGTCCTATGGCTTATTTGAATCTTGAGACGATTTATGGGTTCATTAAACTTGGTCCAAACTTGTATAAAATTATATGAGCATAAATTTTTCTTGGAATTAATTCGTTTGGTGGCACTGTCACTAGGTGGCGCCCGTAGTTCCGCTACCGTGGTATGACAACTAAAAGGTAGGTATCCTTTGGGTATCCAGGACATTGTCAAAAAATCTCTAAGAGTCATGATTCATTCATCATTCATTCATTTCAGCCGAAAGACGTCCACTGCTGGACATAGGCCTCCCCCAAGCATCGCCGCAACGAACGGTCCTGCGGCTTCCGCATCCAGCGGATTCCCGCGACCTTCACCAGGTCGTCGGTCTACCTTGTGGGGGGCCTACCCACGCTGCGCCAGTGCGCGGTCGCCACTCCAATGCCTCGGTACAATGCTCGATGACCTGAGTAGAGCTTCCGACAGTGTTGGTCTTAAAATGAATAGTTCATAGTTATTTATTGATAATATTAATTATAATAAGTCACATTTTAAGTAAATAAAATTACATTTTCAGTTATCATTATTACATGCTATTAAAATTTATTATAATAATATTCTTATTTTGACATATTAAATTCTCAATTAATCATTATTCTATTTTACAATTAGTAATTATTAACAACAAAAATGTTATAAGCCGCAGTCTGACAATTTAAGTAGTGACTTATCCTATAAATTCATCCCAGTGATAAAAGCCTTGCTCAATCAAATCAATCTTGGACAAGACAAAGGTTATGTCAAATTCATGACATCGGAGAATCTACGCTCGAAATTGTTGACGATTATATATATTCATATTCATTTATTTGTAAAGTTAATTTACACGTCAGTAGTTTCATAAATAATAAAGTTCACAATACCTTCCTACCTACCTACCTTGTACCTAGGACAAACTGTCCATCTAGCTGGACCAACACAAACACTTATGTTTATCACATAAATGTCAAATAGTCAGCAAATGTCCTTACCTATAAAATGCTATTTATAGTTTTGTATTTGTCTGTAAGCTTTCCTAAAACAAAATAATAAATAAATATTTGTGTCCTCTGGAAATCGAACCCACGATCTCGTGATCAGCAGTCCGACACTCGAACCACTAGACCACAGACAGTGAATTACATCGATCAGTTAAAATTATGGACACATATTTATATTAAAAGATCGTCATATAGTAATTATCTAATAGAGAAGGTGACTATATTTTTTATTAGATTTTTATTAGAAATCTCTTTCAAGAAAACTTTTTCAAGAAAAATAAACAACAGTGACAAAACCAATAAAATATTTACTAAAATGTCGAAGTTATAATCGATTTAAATTTGTTCACTAACTCAAGTTTAACTTTAGTTCTTCAATAGTGCTGTCTCTGAAGACAGCACTATTGAAGAATGACGTCATTGTTCAAAATCTTCATAGTAACTTGACATCTCTCTGAACAATGTCTGTTTCTCACGACAAGGACAGAAAATGCCCCTTCCAAAAACTTAAAAACCGTGTATCTCTCCCATTTCTTCATGGATTTTGTTTATTCTTTCTACAATGTTGTCCTGTCTGCACCTTCTTTTAAATAATATAACATTTTTGGTAATTTTTGACTGTTGTCAACTACCGGATTGTGTAGCATAATAGTATGTTACAGTACTATACTACAACAAACCGAAATAGATTAACTTATAAACAAAACTCAAGCGTGACATTTCCTCGCATACAACGGATAGGCCATGTTACAGTCTAACCACACATCCTCTGCCATATGTTCGGCATTTAATACATAGGCAGCACTTCCTGCTTACCTAAGCATTCACTTTTCTCCGCGCCTTGGGTGGGGTGTGTACATAAAAACACACACCGTTTTATTGGGCGGTCTCTAAGACGGGCAGTCAGGCGGAACCCACTCCCTACCACGGCCGCTTTCTACAGTAGTAGGGGCTTCGTGTCCTACGCATTAAAATTTATCATATTAATTACCCATTTATTTACTACGTTTCCGCTAAAAGGTAAGGGCAGATATCTAAGTAAAACTGTTTTAAAAGTAGGAATTGGTTGGAGGTGCCTAATTATGTTTAGTGGTAAAAATGGCTTCAAAGATTATGGCGGCCGTTTCAATTTGTCGGATCTAAATAGCGCTGGCGCTGTTTGGGAAACAGGCGTGATAATATGTATGTATGTAAGTGTGTAAATAGCGCAGTGAGATCGTTCGCCTTCCATTCCATGTTTTCTTATGGCTTTGATTCTCGTACTTATTGAAACAATTTTAAAGTTCTTTTTCGTTAACTATTTAGGTATATCAGATGGCCGATTCTCGTAATTAAAAACCGTTTAAAATTTAGTTCCAAACTAATCTCACAACTTTTATATTATTGTATCTATCCAGTACAAAAAAAAAAAAAAATTGTTATTATAAATTATCTGATAATTGTAGTATAATGAAATTTTTGTATTCTAAAATGATTCCAATACCATTAAAAAAATTAAAATATTTGTACGCCGGAAACTGCAGAATATGTTGGATCCAATTTTTTTTTAATAACAACTGTATTGTACCATATTCTGACAAATAAATGATCTATCTATCTATCTATCTAACTATATTTAAATCAGTTTTACCAAATGTGTAAGGTACAGTTATCAAACCGTTACTGTTGAGTTTTATTTTTGCAAATCTACCTATCTACCTACCCACCGACCTGCTTCCTGCCTCTGCCAGAGCTCGCTGTATTATCATAGCAGCAGCTCATTGACACAGCTTTACCCCCCCACTCCTCTGACCCCCTGTACCTCCGTGTGTCACCGAGCCTTCGAGCCTCAATGTCTCCGTGCCTCCGCTGTCTCCGGGCTACTACTCCGCTACACCTCCTACTCCTACCTGAGCTACCCTCACCCTGAAAATACCAACTTAACGTGACAAGACTATGGTTCATAGTTGTATGAAATTGACCGGAGATCCGAGAAAAAACGTCAAAACACGATCACCACATGCGATGAATGGTACGATTAATTGAATATCGTCAAACGCGAGTAGACCCCCAGACCCGGTCACTTTCCGTCGTGAAAGGCATTTAAGAAATATTTCAAGAGGATGGGAATATTGCCTTGCTGATAACAACATATTGCATATTTATAATGATATGTTGGTGATTATCATAAATGCGTGTTAAAAAGAAAGTACGTGAATGAAAAATGGCGCTGAAAAACTGTTTCAGTATAATGCAGCATCGATCATTATTTGAGTACCATGCATGAGATACAGTGACTGATTTACTAGCCACTGTCTCTGCTTGATCAGCGTCGATACATACGCGTGCGACGTGAATACTAAATACTTCGTTGCACGATGCTTAAATATTACAAGAATATTCTACTTAAGAGTAGAACAGCTTTCTGACTGGAGTTTCTCTTAAGTAAGACACATGTTCGGCTGACACGATTGGCGCATTGGCTGAGCAATCGGCTTCTGTGCTAAGGGTCGCGATTTAGATTCTCGCTCGGAACAAACGTTTTTGTGATCCACAGATAGTTAGTTAGTTAGTAGACGACCTCTGTGGTCTAGTGGTTCGAGTGTCGGACTGCTGATGACGAGGTCGTGGGTTCGATTCTCACAGGACACAAATATTTGTGTGATGAACATGAGTGTTTGTGTTGGTCTGGTTGTTTCTTATGTATTATAAGTATGTATTTACAAAAAAAAAAGTATATAAGTATAATATCCATTGTCTAGTACCCATACCACAAGCTCTGCTTAGTTTGGGACTAGATGGTGCTGTGTAAAAATGTCCCGAAGATATTTGTTTATTTATTTATTAATAGTTCTTCCAGGTCTGGGTGTTTGTGCCGCACCTTCCATACAGGATAATTCCTAGAGTTCCAGTTTAAAAAAATACATGCATTAAAACCATTTTATTTAGTTCAATTTTATCCAATAATTTTTTGTTGTTTTTATTGTTATCATGACTACAAAATAGAGCGTTGCCAAACTTAAGTGACAGTGGGCGGGGACAATACACATTGCTCGCAGAACGGATGGTTGATGGGGCAGTAAAGTTCTGGAGCGGCGACCGCGTACTGGAAGGTACAGCGTGGGTAGGGTAGGCCCTCCACAAGGTGGACCGACAACCTAGTGAAGGTCGCGGGAATCCACTGGATGCGGAAAGCGCAGGACCGGTAGTTGTGGCGATTCTTGGGGGAGGCCTATATCCAGCAGTGGACGTCTTTCGGCTTAAATGATGATGATGACGTCATGACTTACAGCAAAACAAGCAGGTCATAATTTTATTAATAACACCTTACATTACAATTTATACGATTTAAATTGTGAAAAGAAAAAATCGGTCACGAGCAGGGTTCGAACCTGCGACTCCTGGCTCAGTACGCCAGTGCCATAGCCACTAAGCTACCGTGAACACTGCTCGTGGTATCGAAATTCCCATCCACTTGGCACGTCTTCGGGTGACGTCATAACATAACATAACATCACGCCTGTATTTCCCCGAAGGGGTAGGCAGAGGTGTACCTATAGTACAACCACATTTCGCCAGTTACGTTATTAGTCCCATGTAATAGGGGGCGAGCCTATTGACGTCAGCGATATCTTATTAAGAAAGTGTTTCACTTTGCAGTTAATTAATTTTTTTTCTTTCCACAATTTAAATAGTAAGGTTTCGCTTCGCATGCGTAAATGTGTTAAAATAATAAAATAATTACAATTTATATTTTGTGCCGTATATGTTTTACAAATAAATATCTTTTATCCTTTATCTTTTTCTTTATCTAGTGCAGCTGTCAACTGAACAGAACAGCTATGATGGTTGCACTGTAATACATAACTCAATGTCAAAATCATAGATCTTGTCACAGATTTTGATAAATAATTTCACTTAGTATAATTAATTATTACCATCTTGGATATGCAACCGTATGCATGCATGTAGTTTTGAAATTACTCAACCGATTCATACGTTTCTTTTGACATATGAAATTTATTTTCTATAACAAAAACTGTGCAATTATCATAGCAACCTCATATAGTCAAAGGCAAAAAGTTATAAAAGTGGATTTAATTGTAACGATGAAGATTTTTTTCTTGGAAAAGTAAATTAATGTTAATACTAGTAATTTTATAGTACATTATGATACAAGTGAGCTAAGTTGACTATTATACTCGAGGCTGGATTGCAGCCCGAGCCGAAGGCGAGGGCGTAATGGAGCCGAGAGTATAATAGTCAATGCTCACGCGTGTCATACGACGTTTTTCAACACATTTGCGAGGAAAAAAACATAAATTACATATTTTAGACAAATATTGAATTTGTGAAAAATGGTACAAATGGCGCGCGAACCCCGCGGTGACATACAGTTATGCACGCGCAGGTGGTCGAAGGAAACCGCCATACAGCCTAATATAAAAATATTATAAATTGATTTTTTTATTTATAACACAAATTAATATTAATTTGTTGACAAAAATTAATAATTTGATGAAATGAAATGTTTATATAGCATATTTTAATTAATACAGTTGATTTATTCCCAAAAATGTTTAATTTCGTTCAGACATAAAACTCTTTGCTGCGTTTTTTTTTTCTTTGCTGGGAACTGTTCACCTTCCCGGGATAAAAAGTAGCCTATATGTTAATCCGGGTTATGTTCTATTTCCAAATTTCATAAATTACTGTTCCAGCTCTATCATAAAAATGGTAATACGTCATATAAACATATAAACGTCAGACTTGGTTTGATTGTAGTGCATAATCTATAGTTTATAATTTAACAAAAAATATAAAAATAAGGTAAAAACGGACATTTGTGGTAGTACGGAACCCTTAGTGCGCGAATCACTTAGCCGGCTATTAGTGATTAGTGTAGCCTGTAAGTTTCATTTCAGGGTAAATGCTGGCCCTTCCTTTTTCATGTATGTAGGAAATATTTAGACTCCGGTGTTATGACTTGTAGGTATGACCTTTTCAATATTTTGTCCGTTGCTAAAACTTATGCCTGGCTTCTACGTAAGTACGTTGTACTGGAATTAATGATGTGTACGAAATGAAAATAAGGGAGTAATTTAATTTTCAACACAATATTACTGACAGGGTAATAACATATTTATCGCCGCCATCTCATGAAACAAAAGTTAATTTAAAACTATCGTCATAAATTAATGTTTAAATAGATTACAAGTTTTCAGTTTGTTTCTGTTATCGCTACATCTCTTGTGTCGTATGTTTGACAGTTTGACGTTGATGGCGAAAAAGATGGCGGTACTTTGGCCGAAGTTTGTACGGTTCGGTATAATTTTAATAAATTACTACTACTGCCCACGGCTTCGCTCCCTTAGACTCAGTATTATATTATAGGGCTCGGCCTTTGGCCTCGCAGCTGTAACGCCTTAGGGGATGAATTTTAAAAAATCCAGTCTTGTAGCCAAAACAAAAACACGATATGACGTGTCGCGTTGCAATTCTATCGTGGAAATATTCGACGTGCATCGTAAAAATTCACGACACGGTGTCGATTTCGTATCGTGGTACGATGCACAGCACGACATCGTGTCGCAAAATAACAGTTTGTTTTCTTAAAGTGGTTTCCATAATTCATGATGGAAAGAAATGGATTGACCCAGTATTTTCTGTTTCTGTCTCTTCTTTAAGTGATTATTTTATTTATTTTATTTTTATTTAATCACAGGTACAATTTCTTTAGTTTCACTTAACTAGAAAACTCGCCAAACTATCAAGTTTAACGGCGAGATGCGCTCATACATATGCCGACGAAAACACGTCTAGTTAAGGTCATTGTCGTTTCGTACAGAACTGAAAGAGAGGCAATGAGCCGAGGGACGTCAGATACGCCGCTCAACTTGAATGAAAATTAAGATTTTTTTTTTTTTATAAAAAACTAAAAGCTTGTTTGAAAAACAGAAACAACAAATGTTTAGATTATTGTGTTTCTCAAAGGTTTTCTTAATTTTATTTATAATATTTAGTAAATAAATAATAGAGATTGTTTGCTTTAAAGCATGTTTTAAGAGGTTAGTTTACAATTCTTTTCTATCGAGAAAACTTCAAGAAAACATGTTTTGGGCACAATACAGTTTCAGAAAATACTATCAAGATTAATATATATTTTTTCACTGCCACAAACTGAATAGATACAGCTAAAAATGTTTTTAAAAGAAGCCTATTTGGGGTATTTGGCTGTTGTCAGCGTCTTAAAGGTGACGGCCAAACGCAAGCTCGTTAAGAATTAAAAAAAAAGCTGTAAGGGCGGTCTTCTAATTCAAGTGTTACCATTGTCATGCAGTCGACTGTACGTAAGGATATAAAACACGAATAAAAAAGCACTCGAATTAAAAATGAAACAAGAAATCGGATTTATGGTAATGTGTATAGTATAGTATAGTATAGTATAACGGGCTGGTTTCCGCAACTCTACGTCCAAGCGTGTATTTTGCGTACGGGTGGTAATGTGTATTACTTGTATCTAAATAAGGTTAATTTTATTTTTTGGCACTTTATGTGATTACAAATTTAGGTTAATAGAATCAGGCAAAATTATTGGTCACATAAAACCATTCACTAACTTTATTTTATTTTAGTCATTACTTGTAATTGCCGTTTACTTCAAAAAGGGTTAAAACCAGAGTACCTCCAACACCCCAACGATCTCTAAAAACAAGTAGATTTATGGAAAATAACATTAATTGGTCCAGATATGCCTTGTATGGCGCATTGACAAGACCCAAGTTATTAACGCGGGGTTTTAAAGAGTGTACACACTTATCCGGATTCCGTTTAAGCCGATAACAGGTCACCCCGTAGTGAATTGCTTGGCGTCATGTCGAGTCGTGACTTCTGAATCTTCGGATTGGGTGACACTTCTCTTCTGTGGGTCACTGTTCGGTGGACAAAGAACTGAAGATACGCACGATTGGCTGTGACTATTTTGTCGTAGTTGGAATTTTTGGTTGCGGTATCTTTGCGATGTGGTTGACTCTTTATCACTTTTTTATCGCCCCTCGATCCTCTTGGGTGTGGAATGAAGAATCCTAAACTATGTCTGCCAACACACTGTTAATGAATACAAGCACACAGTACTACTCTTTATTGTATTGTGATAGAGACGGGGCTGCTGGAAAAGGCATATCACTAAAATATCAAGATAAAAGGTGATGTTTAAAATGTGATCGATTTATGATAAAAAGTAAAAAATAATCTTCTTAGGTTTTCGCGATCACTACACATTATAATAAAACAAAGTTTAACTGGATTAAATCGATACGCGATTTAATCCGGTTAAACTTTGTTTTATTAAAAAATAATCCTTGTATGTATTTCAAAATCTTTTCATAAAGCAAAATTTTGAAGGCGGCGCGTGATTGACCCTTTCTTTACGTATGTATATAATGTACTTACAGTCGAGCGTATATCTATAGTAAAAAACAGTATAAGTGAATGTACATGAAAATCACGCGCCGCCTTCAAAATGTTACTTTATGAAAAGATTTTGTAATACATACAAGGATTATTTTTTACTTTTTAGCCAAGGTTTTTGAAGTCGGTTTTTTTTTGTCGGTCGGTCGGTGAATTCGGTTAAAAAGCTAATTTACACCTAATTCGTACCTACATTATTTTATTATTTTACGCATTTACGCATGCGAAGCGAAAACACACACACACACACAACACACACCGTGAATACTAAGTGTTCACGGCAGCTTAGTGGCTGAAGCACTGGAGTACCTACTGAGCCAGGAGTCACAGGTTCGAATCCTACTCGTGAGTGATTTTTTATTTCCACAATTTATATCTTTCGTACCTACTTGTTAAATTTAAGCTAATTATGTTGTGTCGTGTTAGACACTACTGATATCTTTAAATTTTGCACGCCAACTAGGCGAAATTATGGATTTTTATTTAAAATTACAATAAATAACCTGCCCCCCTAGCCAAGTTGACAATCTACACAATCTACAATCGTCAACGCTAATAGAAAACGATCAAAATGTATGGGAATGACATATCTCAACGAATGACTTTTTCGTTTAGATGTGTCATTCCCATACATTTTGATTGTTTTCTATTAGCGTTGACGATTGTAGATTGTGTAGATTGTCAACTTGGCTAGGGGGGCTGTAATAACTCATTTACATTTTAATTTTCTCTTTTTTTTTCTCTCGTGGGGTCCTGGGTTCGATTCCCGGGTCGGGCAAAGTGTTGTTTTTCTTTAAGAAATTCTCAGTAGCAGCCCGGAGTCTGGATTTGTGCCCAGTTAATGGCAATAGGCTCGCCCCCTATTACATGGGACTATAACATAACTGGCGAAATGTGGGTGTACTATACACCTCTTATTTTTAAAGGATTATACACCTATTGGTGGTATTTATAACCAATTTGAATTTGAATTAAACGATATGCGGTCGCTAGACGCTAAACATTTGTTTGTTTTCCCAAATAAATCAAATAAAATAAAAATATACATAATGAACTGAGAAAAGTCAAGTTTGTAGTCGCGAGGACGCTGGTACCCCGTAATACATTGACATGGAGAAAAAAATAACTACGGTAACACAGGTTAAATCTTACCTTGGGTACCAGATTTCATAGAAACACTCTTATTTCTAGTAATTAATTTAAGTGTAATGTTATCTGTAAGAAGTGATTTTGTACAACTTTTTTATTATTTATTTACATGAGAGGAAAATAAATCACCTGATTCCGATTCTGCTTCAAGTGTGAAAGTTCCTTAGTACATATGAAAATAATGGTATTCTGCTCACGTCCCCAATATTAATTAACGAGACTTTAAATGGCTTTATCTGGACGTTATGTTGGTAACGTAAATATTTCATTGACGGTACCTAGGTACATTTTTTTCTTTGACGATACATGCACTTTTTTTAGCCGACTTCAAAAAAGGAGGAGGTTATGTATTCGGCGGGTTTTTTTTTTGTTTTTTTTTTTCATGTATGTACACCGATTACTCCGAGATTTCTGGGCCGATTTGCGTGGTTGTTTTTTTATTTGGTAGACGAAGTCCGCGCGGTGGTCCCATATAAATTTTATTAACTTAGGTCGAGTAGTTTTTTAACCAGCTTCAATAAATCAGTTTAATTTAGCTTTGCTTACCTAGATGATCTACTAATAGTTTCGTTTTTCTGTGAATTATCAACTAAAAAGTATGAAATAAAAACTTTTTAACAAAAAATAAAACCGACTTCAAAAACCTTAAATAAAAAGTAAAAAATAATCCTTGTATGTATTTCAAAATCTTAACATAAACCAACATTTTGAAGGCGGCGCGTGTTTTTCATGTATGTTCGCATAAACTGTTTTTTTACTATAGATAAGTGCTCGACAGTACATTATATTTACATGACGCAAAGGGACAGTCACGCGCCGCCTTCAAAATTTTGGTTTATGTTAAGATTTTGAAATACATACAAGGATTATTTTTTACTTTTTATTTAAGGTTTTTGAAGTCGGTTTTATTTTTTGTTAAAAAGTTTTTATTCTATTGCTTGCAACAGTGTATCCAGTATAAGTAGGCTGTGAAGTAGAAATCTTATTTTTTAGCGTTCCCTATTATTACAAGGAACACGAACCCTTATAAGATCGTCCTGTCCGTCCGTCTATCCGTCTGTCTGTCTATCTTTTACAGCTTAATAACTTCCACAGTTTTAAACGTAAGTGCATGAAATTTTGCACAAGAATAGTTTAGGGAGAGAGATAGTGGTGGGTGTCGATTTTCTTGTTAACGAACTAAATATATTTTAAACTATCGCTCTCTTTTACTAATAGTACAAGAAAGGGATGGCAACAGTTGAAGTGCTGTCAAATTGGTCGGAATAAATATTTCCATACTAGTTTAGTCGCGATCTCGGGACGTGCCGACTAAAATACAAAGAAATGTGGTATTTAAACAAATTTGACAGCACTAAAATTGTTGCCATCCCTTTCTTGTATCTACTATTAGTAAAAGAGAGTGATACTTTAAAATAAGTTTAGGCCGTGAACAAGGGAATCGACACCATGATAGCAATTTTAGAAAAAAAAAATCGTTATACTTACTTTAGGGGCCACCCCTAAAGTAAGTATAACGATTTTTTTCTCTCATTTAGCTCATACATAAATGTGAAATGGGGATAAAAAAATAACTATACCAGTGACACAGACATAGTAAAAAATATAGATGAAGTGCTGCGAACAATCATAGTGAAGCCAAAAAAAACTATGCTCCTACGTGTATGTACAACCAGCGCTCACGCACACACCATGCACCAGGATATTTGCTTTCGCGATGTTTACTGGACGATGCCGCGACATGTGTACTGAGAGGGGTGAGCACGGTTTGTTGGTGCATGAGTGTGCGTGAACGTGAACGCTGGTTGTGCACGGAGGAGCATAGTTTTTTGGCTTCATTAGATTGTTCGCAGCACTTCGTCTATATTTTTTACTATGTCTGTGGACAGTGACGGTTAGTTTCCGTTTTAAAAAGTACGCCACTAATCGTTAGTAGATCTTATCAGAGGTCTCCGGGCATATTGGGTATAAGTGTTTGTGTTGGTCTGGGTGTTTCTTATGTATTATAAGTATGTATTTATAAAAAAAAAGTATATAAGTATTATATCCATTGTCTAGTACCCATATCACAAGCTCTGCTTAGTTTGGGACTAGATGGTGCTGTGTAAAAAATGTCCCGTAGATATTTATTTATTTATTGTGGCCTAAAAATTATGACGTCTAGTCACTCAATCTACATAAATTTACGTATATTATTAGTAACAGAATAAATAATCATTAATTTCTTTTAAACGCTATGTTCGCGTTAGGCTATGTCAGACGGCCTTCGGAAGGTCTGAACACTCCAATAATAGCCACTCGACTAGGAGAGAAGAACTATTTCAAGAGGTTTTTTTCGTTTGTAATACGGCACAGCTACGGAACTCTATAATACCACAGTGTAATTATCTATTTCATACAGTGGTTCAACGAAAATTGACAATGACAGTTTTCAAAGGCAACTCGGGACATTGTTTGACAGTTTTGAAGGCAGCTTGGGACACATAAATCTTGCGTCGGACAATACTAAGCATGGCCCGACATGCTCTTGGCAAGTTTTTTATCAAACAATTGTTGTGTGAACCGTTATGACCTAGCAAGAAATATTTGAAACTGTAATCAGGCCAGATGATGGTGTTCAATAGAAAGGTAAATAGTTACTGCAACTGATGTTTTTGGTTCTTAAAAGTCGTTAAAAAAGGTTTTTCTGACATAAATAGGTACCTACTTCTCCGCCACAGACCAGTAAGCCTCAAGACGCCGCTTAAAAAAAGTTTTACATGAGAATGCAGTCGTAAAATGTTGGCGGGGACCGGGGGGCGGACGGCGCGTTATGATTGGTCGGCTCAAAAGTTCGGTGGTATGATGCCGTATGATTGGTGCCACTCGCTGACGGACTGATGTCCTGATTGGCGAGGGGGCGTATGATATGCAGTGCTACTGCATATGCGTTGTGACCGGGGGTGTCCGGCTAATCGGCGTCTAGAGGCTTACTGGTCTGTGTTCTCCGCTAAATAGTGATGCTTGCATTGCTGTGTTTCAGTCTGAAGGGTACGGGTGCCGGTGAAATTACTATCATATGAGACTTTCCATCTTCATGTCTCAGTTTGGCGAACCGACTTGCGGTATCATTTAGACAACAGCCTAGGTGGTATTGAAGTTGTTATGGGCAAAGGTAACCGCTTAACATTAAGTGGGCCTTTAGCTCGTTTCGCCAACCTATACTATAAAAAAAAACCGGCCAAGAGCATGTCGGGCCATGCTCAGTATTATAGGGTACCTTAAGTAGGTGTAATTACAAACGAATCAAATCGAATATTAATCATGGCTATTTTAGTTTTTGCAATAATCGGCAGCATTCGCGACTCAGAGCGTGTTGTTAGTAGCGCCATCTAACGATAAATTCAAGAAGCCAAATTTAAGAAGTCTGTCATGTCAAAGTTACTTTTTGTGATTTTTTCAAATAGAAAGTAGCTAAAGGAGCATTATTTGCTATGATAATTTTTCTCTAAGGTCAATGACCTTTGAACTAGGACGTTTTAAGTATTTTCAGTTTTCTGTCTATAACTCAAAAAATTATAACTCACTCACATTATACTCGAAATAATTTTAAAAGAGAGTTTTCACAAAGGTATATCAATGTGGAAGATTATAAGTTTCTAAGTTGCATAGTTTAGAAATGGCAGGGGGGGGGGGACACATTGCATGCCACTTTGGCGGGCTATATTTCGCAGATGGTACACCTGATAAAAAAGTGATGTATGAAACATTACCTTCATTTTAGAAGACCTATACAATGATAATTCACACGAGGGGGTGCAGCGAAAAAAAAATTTTCACTCCATTTCACATGTATGGGTGCCACCCCTAAAGTACGTAAAAACTATTTTTTTATTCTTTTAAAATTGAGATCTATATGCAGACTATTTATTAACAAAATTTCATTTACTTATATTTATAACTGTAGAAGTTATTAAGCTGTAAAGGATTAGGACAGACGGACAGACGGACCGACGGACGGACATGACGAAACTATAAGGGTTCCTTGTAGGACTACGGAACCCTAAAAAACCTTCCTCAAGCACATGTTTTGTTAGACGAATAATTTTGACAGTTTTGTATGTGAAAACTGTCAAAAGTAAAATCAAATGAGATCATTCTTCTTCTTCGTGTCGACATGAGCTACATAATGATAATAGCTCATGTCGTGGGGAAAATATTGGCCAGTCAGCGGGTTGGTAGCGGGGCTGACTGCCCAGGGTGCGCCGGACGATCAATTAAATATCGTCACTCGTGGAGGCTCTTTTAATGCACCCCATGAGATCATTAAGGTTATCGGACAATTCAAAAATAAGCCTCAAATGTAATCATGTGAGTAAATTTATCGTTAAAATTAAAGACTTCTGTTTCACACAATATTCGCAAGATACAATCATAAAAATTAATCGAAAAAAAAATCTGTTACACTTCAATGAAGCTATCAAATAAATATCAAGTCAAATGAGCTTTTTATGACTGTTATATTAGTTTCAATAAAGACAAGAACATTATAATAATCTTAAAGGAAAACGACTGAACGGTACTTATTAAATGATATCAGTTGCATTAAAATTAAATCGGTAATAGAGTCACCAGGAAAAAGAAAGAAAGTGGAAGAAAAGATATTTGTTGCCACAACAAGACATGCGGTAGGTAAATATATAAATTAACTAACGACATAAAAAAAATGTTCGCGACCCATCCAGCGCGGCCCACTTCAGGCCTTCCTACTTTCTTTGTACATTCTTTTGGCGATGTCTGGGCACACCTAGCACTTCACCACAACTCGAGCCGTGCAATGCGGACGATAGACGCCTGCTGGCCTCTCTTAGGGCGGCATCAGGTCGCCATATCCTGCCTACACTGACCTGTCCTCCTGCAGCGGATTGAATCAGTGAGGGAGTCTTCCTGACCTGCTCCACCGCTTCCTTTTGCGAGATAATCTCCTCACAAAAGGACGCGACCACCTCCCACGCCTCCCCAATGTCAGCCATAGCCTTGACCACGTACGGCAGCGAGATCTCTCCCCAGATTGCTGCAACTGGAGCACGGCGCTGCATCACCCAGGTAGGAGACTGCCAGACTATGAACGGCCGTGTCCTCACCACAGCTGCACTGGTGGCACACGGGAGTAGCCTCCCGTCTTGCCACTTTGTGCAGGTGTTTGCCTAAGCAACCATGCCCCGACACCACCTGCACCAGACGGTATGACTACGTCCCGTATCGCCTCCGCACCCATTCCTCAAGAATATGTTGCTGGATCCTGAGCAGGACTTTCCAGCAGGGTTGATTAATTAATGGTTGTCTCGAGTCTCCCTACTCTTGGCAACCACGATCCAACAGGTTTCCTGGTAGCCCTAGGAATCCGAAACGGTAGACCATAAAAGAGGTGTAGTTATTAATTTTACTATTTACTGCTGATTAGTAGTGATTAGCATCTTCATACGCTGCTGTTATGATTATATCTAATACGATAACCATAAAATGTTATATTACAATTAATTTACTCTTAACACTTCGGTACTTACATACTTACTTATAACTAGCTTTTAACCGCGGCTTCGCTCCCGTGGTTCTTTATCACACAAGAAAAAAAAACCCGCCGAATACATAACCTCCTCCTTTTTTTGAAGTCGGTTAAAAAATCCCGTGGACACTAACAGCGAGCTATGGAGCGAGCTATGCTTGGAGTTTCTTTGAAGGATAAAATCCGTAACGAGATTATCCGGAAAAGAACCGGAGTGACCGACATAGCTTGTAGGATCAGTAAGCTGAAGTGGCAGTGGGCTGGCCATGTCTCTCGAAGGACCGATGGCCGCTGGAGCAGACGAGGCCTTGAGTGGAGACCGCGAATCGGCAAACGCAGCGTAGAGCGCCCTTCCGCCAGGTGGACCGACGGCCTGAAGAACGTGGCTGGGGGGGAGGACTGGATGCGGAAGGCAGAGGACCGAGTGTTGTGGCGCAACTTGGGAGAGGCCTATGTCCAGCAGTGGACTGCGATTGGCTGAGTTGATTGATTGATGAAAAAATCCCGTTGATCCGTTGCTCCATGCTTCGTGAAAGAAGGACAAACCAACAAACACACTTTCGCATTTATAATAATCATCATGGCTCCTGCCCTTATCTGCGCAGCATGTCGTATTTTTCTTCCATACTTTTGCATTTATAATATTAGTATAAGATATTCACCTACTTGCATGTTACTTAAAGTAATTATTAATTAATTTATTTAATTAACTTTCTTTGGAACATTTATTACTGCTAATAAGACGCCCCAATTTATTTTATCTTACTATGTCGTTGAAATAGTATTGATGATAAAAAAATAATTAATCAAATAGACAGGAACGTCTGTAATTTTGTTTTATCATCATTCAACTTATCATCAATTTTTTTTTCAATACTCTTAAACTTAACAAAAATAAAGCAACACACAATATAATGCAATATTGATACTGTTTTTGCCTCCTCTTTTACGTGAATATCCACTGATTGATACCCAATTACCAATGGCACTAATTTTAGTCACGCAAAGTGCACAGAGCCTATTTGCACCACCTGTCAATCCTATAATGAACGGTCGTCAGAAGCTGTTTATGTAGTTATCTATATCTATACTAATATTATAAAGAGGAAAGATTTGTATTTTTGTGTGTATGTTTGTAATGAATAATCTCAAAAACTAATGTGCCAATTTCAAAAAATTCACCATTAGATTCACCCCCCCTTAATTGGGAGAGGCCTATGTCCAGTAGTGGACGTCTTTCGGCTGTAATGATGATGATGATTAGTGTAACGAGGCTAAACTCGTTACGCTGCTCACCACCTTATTTGGACTTCCTGGCCACTTTATTAAAACTTTAACTATCCAAATTCAAAATTTTAAATTCTTCTATAATTTTCTATTTTTATTAAAAACAACAGACTTATATCGCAGCATTGGCCGGGCATGGACGTGTCCGACCATTACAGTTTTATTTTTTTTATTTTACTTATCCGAGTTCTATATTGTACGCTGAAAGACACTCATGTGTCTGTGACTGTATCTTATAATCGTTATATTATTTTATAAACAATAGTCAATGTATCAATTTACCAGTTAAGTGAGATACAGTATACCAAAAACGTTCCTGTTTGTGTTTTTATTGTTTGTGCCGACCTACCAATCTACCTACCTACCTACCTGAATCCTGCCTCCAGCCCGAGCTCGCTGCATGGGCATAGCAGCAGCTCATTTGTTTTATAGTCGGAGTTGACCTACCACTCCTCCGGCCCTCCGTACTACTGACCCTCTGTGCCCTCCATACCTCAGAGGAGTTCCATAACTCCATACCACTAGTTCCTGCAGTTCCTGTACCACTAGTTCCTGTCGTTCCTGAGTTCTGTTCCTGTAGTTCCTGTTCTCCTCCTACTTCCGTGTGTCACCGTGTGTCAAGCCACCGAACCTTCGACCCTGCGAGTCTCCTGCCCGAGCCACCCACACCGGCCACGACGTGACAATTAGATTCACCCTGAGTAACATAAGCTATATTTTCATGTCCACCCGTGCGAAGCCGGGACGGGCCGCTTGTAATCAATAAGATGGAACGGGGCTTTTTTTGCGATCTACGGCTTCTTTACGAACGTTGCTGGCTACAATCATGAACGCTTGCTTCACAATGACCAAGACGAAGTGCTGTGAACAATCATAGTGAAGCCAACAAAACCGTGCTCCTCCATGTACAAACCAGCGCTCACGCACACACATGCACATCAAACTATGCTCACTGCCCTCAGTACACATGTCGCAACATCGTCCAGTAAGCATCGCCAAAAACAAATATCTTTCAGGTGCATGTATGTACGTGAGCGCTGGTTGTACACGAAGGAGCACAGTTTTTTGGCTTTACTATGATGGACTTTCTGTGACAATGGCTGAAGCACAATTTATTAATGGAACCGTTAACAATAAAAAAAATAGTTCAACTCGATACTTAATAAATATAAATTAAGAAAATTTAGAAAACCCCCGACACACCCATTCACTTTACACATGTATACGATTTACACTGACCGGACCGCGCCTGAGCGCGTCGCAGCGCGTCGTAGCGGACACAGACGAGTATTTAATTCGCCACAAACGATACTACATCTTATACCATTTCATATCGATAAAACAAATTTTAACCGGATTAAGGGCCGAGTTCACGGACATTGAAATAATCACTGTTTGCAAAATCAACCATGACGCAGGAATGTTCATGTTCACGACTCCTATCTGATCCTTGATTCTGAAACCGAGCGTTCTGGGAATGAAAGAACGAATCATGGTATAATAAGATGTTTCACCAGGTATTCTCTTCCCGCAATGACAGCGCGATGCCTCCAAGTTACGTCACGATCAGTGCTGCCAATGCTATAGTAATACATTTGACATATCTTTTTAATTTGGCAGGATAAGCGGTCTTGGTTGTCATAGCAACCAATAAAATACGCCATTTTGATGTTTGAATATTAGGCCGCTTACACACTCGAAGTGTATCGGGCGGGCGCGTTTCTTCAAACATGATAAAATTCTGGTAGTTGTGCTTAGCCAAAAGTAGCGGTAACATTGTGCAGGTTTCGCGCGAGTATCGTTTATGCAGGTTGCATTCATTTTTATTTTTATTAATTATACAAAAAATTATAAATGAAAAAATAACATGCTACCTCAATACGACAAAAACAGTTATGTTTACACATCTTTCATAAGTTTTCTCAAAGCATAAGCAATATGTCTGCTTTGTTCATGTTCGTAAAAGAAAAATGCACGTTCGAAAAACGGCAACGTGGCAAAAGGGCCGCAAGGCCCTTATTTTATTCGTTTTTTACTGAAAATTTTACGAATATGGTAAAATGCTATTGTTTTGTTATCTTGGAGAGTAATAATCCTAATGTTAATATTCAACAGCTCAGCAGCTGCCTCTTAATTTGAC
Source organism: Asteroscopus sphinx (assembly GCA_949699075.1). Lineage (NCBI taxonomy): Eukaryota > Metazoa > Arthropoda > Insecta > Lepidoptera > Noctuidae > Asteroscopus > Asteroscopus sphinx. The sequence continues at coordinate 24,860,874 of OX453010.1, read as the reverse complement.
TCAATACACAAATACACGTGTTTTAGGCCTCACTGGCCTTCCACGTGGATCTCAGTGGACAGCAGGCTGTCGATCTTTAATCTTGATTGGTAATGGAGGCTGTTGTAATAAGCGTTTAGCGTAACACCACCAAGGCGGGTCAGTCATCCAATAGGTACACGTGTCTCCAGCCTTAGTTGCTTGCACACGAGATTCTTACACATGCCTCTTAATTTGACTCAATACACAAATACACGTGTTTTAGGCCTCACTGGTCTCTTCCACGTGGTTCACAAGATAGATCCAATTATTAATGGCTCCCGTTTACAATTTGGATCATCGTCGGGTCGAACTACCGTGGAAGTTTAAATAAGCACTCAAATTGAAGATTCAACAACAATAAATTTGACACGCGGCTGATGCAGCTGACCAATTTTCACTTCACCGTTTTTTCTTCGAAGAACAGTTACTTCACGATTCGCGATTTTTATATCGATTCTATATCAAAAGTTTTATCGTATTCTGGTTTTGACTGACGTTAATTTTGTTTTTATGACATCTTGACATTAACAAACGAATAAAAAATAAAAAAACAAATATACGCGTCGAATTGAGAACCTCCTCCTTTTTTTCGTCGGTTAAAAATACGATTTGCACTTTTTGGCGCTATTACGAGTGACAGTCGTTTCAGTTTTTATAGTTTCGGCTTTTGGAACGAATGGCTTTCGGAGAACTGTTTATAAGATAAACGTTTGTGTTTTTATAAAACACGAACGTTTGTAGTAGTTAATTTTACCAACCTTTTTACTTTAAGTGACGTCAATACTTTAATAACCGCTTTTTAGGGTTCCGAAGTCCTACAAGGAACCCTTATAGTTTCGTCATGTCCGTCCGTCTGTCCGTCTGTCCATCTGTCCGTCTGTCCGTCTGTCCGTCTGTCCGTCTGTCCGTCTGTCCGTCTGTCCGTCTGTCCGTCTGTCCGTCTGTCCGTCTGTCCGTCTGTCCGTCTGTCCGTCTGTCCTAATCCTTTACAGCTTAATAACTTCTACAGTTATAAACATAAGTAAATGAAATTTTGTTAAAAATTAGTTTACTTATAGATCTCAATTTTAAAAGAACAAAAAAATCGTTTTTACGTATTTTAGGGGTGGCGTCCATACATGTGAAATGGAGATGAAAAAAAATTTTTCGCTGCACCCCCTCGTGTGGGTTATCAATGAATAGGTCTACTAAAATGAAGGTAATGTTTCATACACCACTTTTTTATCAGGTGTACCATCTGTGAAATATAGCGCGCCAAAGTGGCTTGCAATGTGTCCCACCCCCTGCCATTTCTAAACTATGCAACGTAGAAAGTTATAATCTTCCACATTGATAGACCTTTGTGAAAACTCTCTTTTAGAATTATTTCGAGTATAATGTGATTATAATTTTTTGAGTTATATAGAGAGAAAACTGAAAATTACTTAAAACGTCCTAGTTCAAAGGTCATTGACCTTCAAACAAAATTCTTTTTGCATTGCCTACGTCACTTCTTGAAGAACTTAATGAGCTATCTAAACCAGTAGGTGCTTCCATGCAAGGTATAGAATAAATAAAAAAAACGTGTGCAGTTCTCCGTCAGGAACGAAGTTATCCTTGAAACTCATATTTTTTGCCCGGTTCATTATAATGCAAAATTTCCCAACTATAATACTAGCATAGATTGCAGGAAACATCATGCGTCGGACTGAGATACCACAGGGCCCAGGTTCCCCAGTAAAACATGTATTTTTGTATGATTTATTTAAGAGTTTGCTGTAACTTTGACGTTAACCACCAGATGGCGCTTAAAGGTGAGGTCAGCTGACAACTCTATGTCCGTACATTATTCAATTTACGGTCGACCGCACGTCAGTGGTAACAGTTTGACATTGAAAGCGCCTTTATTTCGTAAGCAGTAAGGGCGGTTTTCTAATTCAAGTGTTACCACTGTCATGCAGTCAACTGTACTCTAAGGGCACAACGAAAATCTTAGCGTGACGAGACGCTACATTTCTCCTGAATCACATCTACCGCAAGCCCCCATAAGGAACTTCGTTCCAACAGTTTTAACATTCACACATTCCTGCATACCTTAACATCTCAATCTCGCGAATAAAAATATAAATAAATTAGTGAACAGTCGCATTACCACTTAATTTCACATCAGTACTGCCAAATATGGCCGGACGTGATTAGGCCCAATTGGGCCCAATACATGGTACGCAATACTCGTATAGTAGGTAGGAATAATTAACACGTATTGCGATCATTAGCCGATGTCGTCATCTCATGAATAATGAAACTCAATTAAAATGCACGCGAAAATGGCGGCACGTAAGCTGCGCACGGCAGAGGTGGACAAGTTCTGTGTATTTGAGAAAGGTGATAAATTTTTATGACGGATTTTGTGAATTTTTTAAGTTAGCTGTTTGTTTTCCGACTCTTGTTTTTTTTCCCATTGGTCAACCAGCCTATACTCATGTAAGTTATTTAGGAAATTGTCGCCGTCAAAAGGATTTACAACAAAAAAATATGTTGACTTGGTTAAAGCAATTTTAACATCGTTTGAATTCGAATATTATTCCAGCAAATTTTCAAAGATTCCAAGATTTATTGCATACTAAGTGTAGGTACATAATAAGTGTTACATTTTGTTTTGGTGCTTTAAACTTAGTGGCCTTTTGCAAGCATTGCAATATTGAGGGCAATTTTTTTTTTTATATAATTTTCCGGAGTGGTTCCGCGTTAATATACAACATGTTATTGAAATAACTGAAAACCTCTTCAGGAGTCATTGTACTCATCATTATGAACAACTTTTACTATGGGACCAACACCAAAATCGCGAAAAAACATTTGTCGATTTGTGTGAACACAAATGTAAGGATCAGCTGTTTTTTTTTCGCTATTTCAGGGTTGGTCCCTTAGTAAAAGTCGTTCACACTGATCAGTACAATGACCCCTTAAGAGGTTTTGAGTTATTTCAATAACATGTTGTATAAGGTCTAATTTGTTCTTCTGTTGGTTTTTTCCAATTTTATTGACTACGCTATGTGGGTACAAACTTCGCAGTTTTAATGCACACCAAAATATTATGTTTGTCTTACAAGAACTTGGCTCTGAACTTCACAGGCTAAATAAATTTCCAACTTGATTTAACCAACATACCTAACTTGGGTTATTGAGACGAAATTAATTAATTATGTTGATGTTTAATTCCAGAGCCGACATAATTATGTCTATCTTCATTTATGGTTTTATAATCGCTATTATAATTCAATGCATATCTTTGTTTGATGTTGGTACAGTATCTTTAAAAGCGTGTTGTAAGATTCATGAGAATTCGATTATAATATGCTACTTTTAGGGTTCCGTACCGAAAGGGTGCCAAACGGAACCCTATTACTCTCGCTACACTGTCCGTCTGTCTGTCACAGGGCTGTATCTTTTGAACGGTAACAGGTAGCTGGTTGAAATTTTCTCAGAATATGTGTTGCTATGAGGGTATCACGACAAATACTAAAAACGAAAAAATAAAAACCATAGGGATCCCCAATTCCCCATACAAGAAACCTCGAAAAACATGCATTTTTTTAACGTTTTTGTTCCTGCTCTATCTTCAAAACGGTACTACATAGCAGCGTCAAACTTGGTCTGATAATAGTGAATACTATGTAGTTTAGTAAAAAATACTAAACATAGGGCAAACATAGTCATATGTGGTGGTACGTGCGTAAGAAGATATGCAAAATTTCATATTTCGCGCAGGGCGTTTGTCTTTTGATGAACTCTCGTAAATTAAATTAGTTTCTATGGGGTATCAGTACGCCGATTCACGTAACTAATAAGTAAAGTTGCAGTTAAGTTTCGATCAAAAAAATGCTCTTCGTATACTCTCATCTATGGCCGGCGATCGCTGTAAGAAACTAAATGCAGCTTCACTGCAACTTGATCGGCACGTCATAAAATTACATGAATTAGTGACTTACATAACATAACATAACATAACATCACGTCTGTATTTCCCCGAAGGGGTAGGCAGAGGTGTAATAGACACCCACATTTCGCCAGTTATGTTATAGTCCCATGTAAAAGGGGGTTAGTGACTTAGGTGGCGAATTACCCGAAACAAACTTACCCGAAAGGGTGAATAGCCACCTCTTTAATTTTTAATAAACGTTAGGGGTCTGTTCAACTGAACCGAAATATATGGTGGGGTGAAATGACGCCTTTTGTGCCCAGGTCGATGGGTGGTATGGAACCCTTACTGCGTGAGTCCGACTCGCATTTGGCCGGTTTTTATGTTAAAGCACTTTGTGTCATGAAATACATATGGTTGGTGTAAGTGAAACATTGCACGCAAATCGCACGCAATTCATTTTAGCATGAGCTCATTATTATACGTTTAGCAGTGTTTGAAGAATGTGTACTTGTTTAGTGCCAATTGAAGTTTGTTGTAGGATATAGAACCCGCGAGATGTTTGATAAGTGGTTTTTGACATGGGAGCCATAGAAAAGAACAATTATGTGTTTTTAATGGGTTGGCAATGCATCGGTGACCTTGGTGTTAGAGATGTCCATGTGGATTGGTGATTCCTTACCTTTTACATACGTAGTATGACCACTGTAAATAAGAGATTTTTCTACGGAAAAGTAGATAAAATTACATGGTTTGAAAAGAGTATATCCATGGAGTTTCTTGCCGGCTCTTCTCCATAGGACCAACTTTTTGGAACCGTGCAACTAGATTCATAATTAACGTTTTGAAAGTGCATGAAAATGCTTATTCGAAATAAAAACTTTTGACTTTGACTTTGTATAGAACAGTGGTTCTTAACCTTTTTGTGGTGGGAGACCATTTGCCCAAATCTATACATATAATAAGAATGTAAGTCTGACGTGTCTGTACATTGTATATTTTTGCAAAAAAAAAAATAGGGAGGAATAAGAATAAGTAATAAAATAAATTTCGAGATTTTTTTTAATGTTTGTCTGTTTGTCTGTTTGTCTGTTTGTTTGAACGCGCATCACGTTAAAACTACTGGATTTATTTGAAATAATTTGTAACAAAATTATTGGGCATACTTTGAGGTTACACTTAGTCTTTATTTGATAAAAATCGGTTCACTCTATCAGAAGTTATGTCAATTTAAAGTTTGCTTACATGTAGCGGTACTATTACACAATAATAGGTAGCGCTAAGGCTGAGGGCACGAAACGAGTGGTGGCCGGCGATGAATAAAATGGATGAATGACATGAGTTATAAGAGGTTGTAAGTAATGAAATCTATATCTATTCTATATACATATAATAAGAATGTAAGTCTGACGTGTCTGTACATTGTATATTTTTGCATAAAAATTAATAGGGAGGAATAAGAATAAGTAAGAAAATAAATTTCGAGTTTTTTTATGTTTGTCTGTTTAATATACATTAGAGTAATACCAGGCAAGTACTTTATTATGTGCCAACGACTTAGTAACATCACAATAATTATTTACAAGAAAAAAAATATAAGTTTGGCGCACACCTGCAAGGAAACAAAAGCCGAAATTTAGTTGGACCTCCATTGTTTTAGATGAGTGGGTGCGGTCATAAATTAAGTCGGTACTTTTGAGTGCATAAAACAACGACTACTTTACTTATCTATACATACAATAAAATCCTTATAAAGAAAAAACTGAAAACTGTTTTTTTATAATAATTGCTATGCTTACTAGGAACGATAAATTGCAATTTTTAGAGTTGCTGTCTGTTTTTAATAGATAAACGCCAAAACTACTGGTGAATGAGTTGAAATTTGGCAAAAATTGCCGTTACAGACCGGCTCAGGTTATTTATAGTCTGCAAATCATCACGCTTTTGTGCATGGGAGGTGAGTAATACCACATTATGTCTATAAAGCTGTTTTACAGCAAATATTATGATATGTTTCAATTTATATACTTACCCATAATTGTCACCATTATGTTAAAAGAATCATTTTTTTTTATCGACCATCACGCTATATCTCAAGGAAGCTAAACAACAGTTTTTTTAAACCAGAACGCGTATTTCGTAGGTAATTACTAATTTGCCTAGCGTCCTCACGGATGTCTTGCGAATGTTTGTTCTGAAATCGAATCCCAGCTTCCGTCTTAGATTTTAGGTTTGTTTTTTGTGATGAAGTTATGTTTTAGATTTTTTTTTTATCATTTTGTCTATTGTTAGTGTAGTCAATATTTTATGACGCACGGTCTTCCTTTTTCTCAGAATGAGAATTAGGTAACTTAATCTAACACGCTTGCCTGGTACTGGTTGGCAGACTGCAAACACTCTCAGATATGCAGGTTTTTATCATTGGTATAATCACGTTTACTCATATGGTACAAGGTGGTATGTAGGCTAAAGTCATAGACAATAGACACGAAAACATGTTCCGAAAAAAATTACGATGCTCAGTATCTAAACACTGTACAAACAAAACACATGTATCATAAAAGTAAAGAAGGTATTCTAAACACAATAATAATAAAAGTCATCAAAGTTAGATGAGTTTTTGAGCAAATTAAGATGAGCTGTTCGGAAAAATGTGAATTAATTCATATTAAAAGATATCCTAACAATTGATATACTGTTTTATTTGGAATGAAATGTGCTATCTAGCTCTATTTATTGTGATTATTGAATATCCCCCCAACATATGCTTGGGGAAGGCCTATGTCCTGCAGTCTTTCGGTTGGAATGATGATGATGATGATGATGAGGATCTAGCGCTATATTTGCCGTTGCATTGAAGTTATAATTTGTGGAACCGCACCCGTCACAAAAAAAAGGTGAAGTCAACGACATGCCGAGGAAAAATAAAAAAATCTATCAAGAAACCCGCGCCTAAATCAACCAAAACTTCATAGCAATGCGTAAAGATGTCGTATCTATTGTTTGAATAAAAAATCACATCAAATGGATACTAAGCTCATGAAAAACATCACAGCCGAAATAGATCATCATCAACACAGCCTTTTCCTAACAGGTTGAAAAAAACTATTTTATGTGGCGCGACTCTTACTGTCTTACCTCCTACAATTCGATTACTTGGGGAAACCAATATTGTAAGTTTCAAGAAATACCTGTCGATTAATTCTTATGACTACCGGGACTGACAGTTTAACATACGTTTCTGGATTCAGAGAGATATCGATGTGTATGTAACAGTCAACCATCATCTAGCTAGGACATGAATACGCATTGAACGCGGGTCCTAAGCATAGTTTGATAGATGTATAATTTTGTCACCGGTTTCATTATTTAGGGTTTTTATTTGGAACAGCATTTTCCAATTAGAAAGAAAGAAAGAAAATATATTTATTTGCGTCTACGCACAAACTTACCAAAATTATAGAGAAAAAAAAAAAGAAAACAAATACTGGTACAAATATTCAAGTGGTAAGATATGCGTCACACCCGCGCAAAACGGCCATCGCCATTAGGTATAAGTATGACATTACATATTAAATATTGGGTGTTGTAGTTTTTTACGTCCTTAGTTCACATTTTTTGTAACGTTGTCTGCACAATAGAATTTCTCCTGTAATGTGCGTGCGTTTACAGACACTACGTTTTATACTGGAATCGAACTTGCCTTCAGTGGCAAGTATAAACAGTTTTATTTCCCTTTTCATCATTTGAACAAATTAAATGTAAAACAGAAGGAATTAAATCATTTCCAATACAAAGGAAACATTTATTAATTGCTAAAATGTTTTCCCAGTGAACAAAGTATAAATAATATTATAGTGTTATATTATTCCGTATCAATCAATCAACTCAGCCTATCTCAGTCCACTGCTGGACATAGGCCTATTCCGTATACCTACTAATAAAGAATGACTTTGCTACTTTACTACAAAGTTTTCTAAAAAAGAACTAAAAGACATCAGTAGATAATTATAGAAAATTACGACAATGTTTATATGAATACGACATGTTGTTACTTTCCGACATCCACGCGGACGAAGTCGCGGGCACTGCTAGTATTTAATATTTATGTTGTCACGGACTACTGAATTGTTTGCCAGTGAAGTTAAATTTCAATTTTATTTACCGTAACAAGTTATCAATACATGTAAATAGACCTAATAGCTTAGGCGACGTGAGACCAAATACCATCCAGAGTGGCATGCCATGCCCAGTAGCGCGAGCGAAGCGAGCGCGAATTGTTTTAGGATATTCGAAAATATTTCATATGCACTTTACAGGGAGTTGTACAATTTAAGTAAGTTAAAAGGTTAAAAAGAACAATTAGTTGTGTTTCTATGTCAAATTTCTAGGTCTAGTAGGGTAAATCGTGGATGGATTGGATATTAATTTCGGCCGATAGACACTAAAGCACATTGTCGCCACATTGTTGACAGATATTAGCCTATCGCAGTCCATTGCTAGACATACGTTGTGTTGGGACCAGTCTGTCCTTTACCTTCAGACTACTTCTAATCCTGCCAGTCCCAAAAAGGCACAAATATCACGATGAAGATAACTTACAATAATGCAAAAAATAAACTAAATTTTTTTTTCTGCAATCAGTAAATTAACTTCGCAAGTTCCATTGAAAGCATAGATTAACGAGATTTTTTTTCCTAGAGATAAGGCACACGTCATTAGCATGCAACAGAAGCCACGTGCTGTATATAGCCTGTATCTCTGACTAAAATAAAAAAGTTCCCAAGTGTGAGTGATTTATGATGTGTTCCGTATGCAGTTTATTTATGGCGTCACCTTTACACATAGACCAAGTAAAAACTCCTTGTCAAAGCCTTTACATAAGCTATGTTAAAAATAGCAAAAGAAATTATTGGTGGTGAAGTATTTTTCAATTCATCATCATCATCATTTTAGCCGAAAGACGTCCACTGTAGGACATGCCTCTCCCAAGCATCGCCACAACGACCGGTCCTGCGGTTTCCGCATCCAGCGAATTCCCGCGACCTTCACCAGGTCCTCAGTCCACCTTGTGGGGGGCCTACCCACGCTGCGCCTTCCAGTACGCAGTCGCCACTCCAGAACATAATTTTTTAATTAATCTGTAGTCATTTTAATGAAACGTTGTTGAGCAACATTGCGTAAAAAAGTTAACTCCAAAAAAAAACCATTTTATTTCTTTAATGTTTAAGCCTTTTTTCGTCCGTGTGGTGCAAAGACGTTGCGGACGCAAAGAATTGCACCACCCTTATCTCTTATCATGGGTGTCGTAAAAGGCGACTAAGGGATTCACCAGAGGATGGGCAGCAGCGTTCTCTGAGTATTTAACCAACCAACTGCGATCGCCAACCCGCCTGCCAAGCGTGGCGATTATGGCATATCCCCCCAACATTTGCTTGGGGGAGGCCTATGTCCAGCAGTGGACGTCTTAAGGCTGAAATGATGATGATGATAAGCCTTTAAGGTTTAAGGAATGGACTGAAAACCAGCAATGACTAGCGCTGTAGTGGCTGTAGCTATGCTGAGTCAACAATACATTGGTCAACAATTGCTGAGCCTGCTCCTTTTGCTACACTTTTTTTTTTGGTTTATTTTATGTTGTGAGCCTGGACGAATAAAAAAAAGGCGGACGTAATCGCGTTAAACAAAAAGTGAATCATCCATAGTAAGACGGCTCGCTTAAAAGTACGGGCTGGCACGCACACATTCACACCCACATAATAATAATAATAATAAAGCTTTATTTATTTAAATTTTTTGGCAATATACTCGCCCCCTATTACATGGGACTATAACATAACTGGCGAAATGTGAGTGTACTATACACCTCTGCAGACCCCTTCGGGGAAATACAGGCGTGATGTTATGTTATGTTGTTTATTTATTTCCATTCAAATGCCACACCCACATAGTAAGACAAAAAGCCGCGAATACGCAACAAATCTCATGTGACGTTAGTCACTGTCGTAGTGTAACAAATAAAATAACAATATAAGTATATCTGGTGTGTAAAAATTATGACGAAATTATAGTGGGTTTAGAAAAAAATTAAGTGCTTCAAGATTTTCTTAGCGAGATTGCGTCCGCCATTTTTTATTCGTCCGAGGTTGTGAGTATATATTTATGATTGTCTATACATTTTATGAGGTACTTAGGTGGCAGTAAACTTTGTTTTTCTTTATTTAACTTGTTAGTAGTTCATATACAGCTTAACAGATGGCGAACAACACGAACACTTGATATACCTACCTAGCGTGCCATACTCTTATTTTGAATCAGAGCTACAAGATAATAGTTTTGTTATTAACACGTTTTTATTAACTCGCTTTCTTGACTGTCTGTTTGTTTGTCTGTTCGGTACAAATTTTGCAATCGATTTTAAACTAACTTCCGGATATGCTCGAGTCTTAAACGTTAAATATAGCTTAGAACTGGATGATCAGTTACGTTTTATAAAACGTGATATACATATATATGTATTTTTTAAATTATTATTTTAGGAGAAAACAATCGCAAAACTATATATAAAAGTGTGTGCATGATAAAATTAAAATACTTCAGATTTCTTATGCTTCTAACCATCTTGCAACGTCGCGGAACCCTAAACCCCTTTGACCATAGATCACTAACTAATTAAGTCATAGCGTCAACTAGTCTATGCCTATTTAAAACGGTGCGTATACGCATGAAAAAAGTAGGAGAGCCATTTCAATTGAATTATTTTAACAAATTCTTTTCAATGTATATTTTACACCCTGTTAGGTAGAATGTTGTACTTATTTGCTTATTTTTCTCCTTATTTCATTTTAAGGAAGTTCTAATTAAATGCCAAATCCTGTTTAGTGTTTGTAAAGAAATCATAATTAATTGATGCATTGATTTAGTATTTGTCTTCTTTTTCGTGTCAGAGTGGTACGACAGATTTTTGGTCAAACTTGCCAATCCCAAAACTTTGCAACTTCTACGGCGTTAGTTACGTTATCAGTGGCGGCGCAGAGATCGCTCTAGGTGCAGGTGATGGGGCACAAAGGACAGGATAAGAGGTGAGGCATAGTTTGAGGGCAATAAATATAAATAAATGAATAAATATTTTTGGGACATCTTACACAGCACCATCTAGTCCCAAACTAAGCAGAGCTTGTACTATGGGTACAAGACAATGGATATAATATTTATATACTTTTTCTTTGTAAATACATACTTATAAGAAACACCCAGACAAACACAAACACTTATGTTCATCACACAAATATTTGTGTCCTGTGGGAATCGAATCCACGACCTCGTGATCAGCAGTCCGATACTCGAACCACTAGACCACAGACGTCGTCAATGATATTTAAAAGTATAGATATGTCATACCCTAACAAAATAAATGAAAAACATGTTGCGTGCGCAGCGGCAGCACAATACACAAACTACTACAAAGTAAGTAAGTTGGTTACTTCAAGTTACTTTCGCGTCATAATTGGAACACTTTCTGTACACACACCACGGTATTTTAGTTTTTTTTCTGTCACGCTCGGCGCCTTACTTAACACAGATTAATAGAAAAACGTCCTAATTAGCACGTTTTCGAGTCTTCAGATTGCGAGCGCAAGTAACATATCTGGGGCCATACCACCAACCGCACCCTGTCGCCGTTTTGTTGATGTAACCTCACTTACCAAGATTATAATTACATTTTCCCACTCGGTTTCGAAGTCGGTTGAGTTACTTCGAAGTGGACCAGGGAAGGTTATATCCCGCGGGAAACGGTACATTTACTAAAGCTTTTATAACTCACGGGTAATAAAAAACTGTCTTTCTCTCTTTTAATTTTGAAACCCTATAACAATAATTCAAGTTTAAATGTTATTTTTTTAAGTTAGTTACAATTCATTCAAATACTTTTAATATTTGAAATGCCCAACAAAATGTTAACATAGCTAATAATTGGTATTACAAAGTATTTCATTCATTTTTAAATACACTCGGCACGCTTATTTTAAATTCCGAAGGGATATTTTTTTTATTTTTTTAAATTAATTATCTACCTCTCAATAATTAGGCGGAATGAAAAAAATACAATAAGTTAGTTTTAAAAACAAGTATGTTTATATATATGTTTTCTGCAATAATCGCGTGCAAATTCCGAATCAAGTTTGAAATGTGTTCATATTTTATAATTGTACTCATTGTTGAAGAGCCAAATAAATAAATAAACATTATCGACCCTACAAATAAGTATTAAAAACGTAAAAAGACTCTTCCATTCAAGTGTAAAAAATCGCGTTAACTTATATTTCTGAAAAGAATCTACAGCGATCGTAAAGCAGTTTTTTATTATACTTATTCCGTTCCGTTGGCTCGTGCAGTGACCCAAATCAATGTGTCTTGGGCCTCCGAAATGAGAGAACGCCACTTGTCACGATCTTTGACAGTATCTCGCCAATCGCTGGCTCAAAGCTTCCGAAGATCACCTTCCACTGATAGCTCCAGCGGCTTTTAGGGTTCCGTAGTCCTACAAGGAACCCTTATAGTTTCGTCATGTCCGTCCGTCTGTCCGTCTGTCCGTCTTTCCGTCTGTCCGTCTATCCGCCTGTCCGTCTGTCCGTCTGTCCTAATCCTTTACAGCTTCTACAAGCCCGCTACTACGAACGCGTGTAATTTGGTTTATCATAGAAATACGTTATCTCGCATCCCTTGGGAACTGTTTCTTTCCGGGATAAAAAGTAACCTATATCCCCTTCTCCATGTCCCAGACTACCGCTTTGCTAAATTTTATTACGTTCGGTTCAAAAACTTAATCGTGAAAAAGCAACCAACAAAGAGACAGACACACAGAGTTACTTTCGCAATTATAATATTAGTATGGATAGTATGGATTTTACGGTTTATTATGTACTTAATTTTACGGATGGTGACGGAAGGCGGACTTAACGCCCTATGGTATTCCTAATATACCAGTCAACCATTGGGATTATAAATAGACAAGCATTGAAGAAGGTACAAACAATATACAACGTGTTAATAAAATAACTGAAAACCTCTTAAGGGTCAGTTTTTTGATCCATAGTCAAGACAAATAATGGTTAAAAACTACAACAAATGGTTAAATATCTGGTAAATGGGTTTTTTGATGCATTGTTAATGCAACCAGTGGCTAAATAAGTAACCATTGGTCATAATAACTAACCACTACTGCGTCGAGGGATTAGCAAGATGGCGGCTAGTTAACAGTTTGTAACAGCTGCATCGTGTGATTTTATTGTTATTGAGAATTAGAAGAAAAATTAGTGAATTGTGATATTTTTTCCGTTTAATTATGAATTTCAGTATAGTAAGATACTTTGACATGTCGGACAGTTCATCGGATGATGAAATGGTTGTGGAATACGTCCTAATGAGAAGATCTAAGGTATTTAGACCACGTAATCCGCCGTTGGAACACTGGGACGACGTTGATTTTTGCAAGCGCTACCGGCTGTCTAAAGAAACAGTGATATGGATCGTCAGAGTAATAGGAGACCAATTAAAAACTCCCACTACGAGAAATCATGCAGTTACACCACTCGAGCAGGTATTGCTCACGTTAAGATTTTATGCTACAGGGAGTATGCAACAATGCTCCGGTGATTTGTCTGGTGTATCAAAATCAACCGTCTGCAAAGCTATCCACGCCGTTTCAAGACAAATTTGTGTTAAATTGAAGCATTTTATTGCGATGCCACACACAGTCGAAGAAATAAGACAAGTTGTACAAAATTTTTATGCAATAGCCAGATTTCCAAGTGTCGTTGGTGCAATAGACTGCACTCATATAAAAATTGCTAGCCCAGGTGGCGATAATGCAGAGATCTATAGAAACAGAAAAGACGTTTTTTCTATCAACACCTAAGCAGTTGTGGATGCACATCTCAAGATAAGGAATATAGTTGCAAGATGGCCGGGCTCTGTAGGTACACGACAGTACAATTTTTAATAGCAGTGCAATCAGAGATCAGATGCAACTGGAACAATTTGGCAGATGTTGTCTTTTGGGTGACCGAGGCTATGCTCTAAAAAAGTTTTTGCTCACACCATTGGCAAATCCACAAACTGCAGCTGAGAGGCTGTACAATGAAAGTCAAATAAGGACAAGAAATGTGGTTGAGAGAACTTTTGGTGTATGGAAATGGAGATTCCCATGCGTAGGATCTAAGCTAAGAGTGAAATTAGCCAATGTACAAGCTATAATTGTGAGCACAGCTATTCTCCACAACATTTGTTGGGATAAAAATGATACTATGCCAGATGAAACAATTATTTCAATATCTCAAAATATGCAGGATATAGAAGACAATATTACGTTGACATCCACCCAAAGTGATCAACAATATCGGCAGCAATTAATCGAATCATATTTTACTCCATTACTGAACTCGAACAACTAATGTACTTATTTTACTTTTATTTGTATGGTTTTGTAGTAGGTGTTTATTGTAAATAAAAATAGAAAACAATTTACTTATTTATTTATGACCTATACCTAAACTTAAATCAAACTAACACAATTTCATTCACAACATTCACTTTTTGTTTTGCTCAACTTCTAATTTAGTTTTTTCTAACAGCAGTTCATGCATTTTTTTCTTAAACTCTATTTCTATAATGTGTAACTCTTTTTGCTGCTCTTAAATAATAAATGCTTTTCTTCCATTAGAGCCATTTTTTTCTGGTGCATTTCCCCTCTGTCTTTTATGTTTTGCATATGCTCGTCTTGTGCATATTTCTTCAATTCTTCTTCTCGTCCTCGTTTTTGGGATAAAAACTCAGATTTCCCATCAAAATGAGAAATAATTCGTTTTCTTGTTTCAAATAGTGTAAAAGACCTCTTCCTTTTATTGTAGCAGTTTGCTGAAAATAAAGTAGTCAACATCAATACAATGCCTTAATTAAAACTGAAGGAAGGTGTTACAAAATTATGAAGTTATATAACGATATAACGATACGGTTTGTATTAATGATTAAAGCATGTGCTTTAATCATTAATACAAATAACACAATCCTACTAATATTATAAATGCGAAAGTATGAATGTTTATTTGTTTGTTTGTTCCTCAATCACACTAAAACGGCTGAACAGATTTGGTTAACAAATAGTACACAGATAAACCATAACTCGGATTAATACATGTATAGGCTACTTTTTATCCTGGGACGATAAATAGTTCTTGAGGGATGTGCGATAACGTCTTTCTGTGATAAACCAATTATACGCGAGCGAAGCAGCGGGCAAAGGGTAGTAGGTTGCAGTGGCGAAGGGTGAATATTTTCAGAAGGGAAGCCGTATGTACCTAAAAATCCTAAAATAGCCAAGAACACACGTTTTGGTTTTGGAGGTGGTGGCCCGTCTCCGGTTAACCTTCTACCACTCTTTTCTGCACTCATTTCCTTAAATGAAAATATAATTTATTGTAAAATTTGGAGTAGATACTTCACAATCCTATTATAGATTTAAAGTAATTCTTTTCAGCTAAATACAGTTTAATAATTTTAATGTTAAGTGAAGAAAAGTAGAAGCTCACCTTTCTTGCTGTTTTTTTTAGATTGTTAAATTTCTGTTGTAATTGTTTAACAGTCCTATAAAACAATGCATCCGTGTTATATTTTTCAGCAAGAGATCGCCAGGCTGCATCTTTTTGTTGATTACTAGCATGATCGGTTTTTTTGCTAGTCATTATAGGGTAATCTCTGAGAAGGCACGTAAGCTTTGTTGCCTCATCTATATTAAAATTGCTGGTACGGTCTCTGAAACACAAGGTAATGGTAATATAAACATAATTATTTCTACTTCGCTGAAAAATTGTCACTGTTAAAGACGCAGTCTGTATAAAATAAAACCAACTGTTTAACTTACTTGCTGGTTCCTGCCCTGCTTGATGCCATTATTAAAACTTATTCAGTCGATTCTATAACAAAACGATGAAAAATACCACGAAATAACTTGCAAAATTAACCACAAAAAACAATTAAAATTTGAGTTTGACAGAATTGACTACTAACAAATGTCAACTTTGAAATAAGCGTCCGCGATAAACGTCAAAATGCATTCGCTGTACCAGTGTTGCCATGAAAAAATAATGACTCCCGACGGATAGTTACACTACAATCGGTACTTCAGTGTTCATTGGAATGGCAACATAATTAACCATTTGTCATGTTAGCCAATAGTTATGTAGGACTCAAAAAACGTAAAATTGATCTAACAATTGGTTAGTCTCCAACCTATGGTCAATTTAACAAATAGTCAATACGATCTTTACCACGGATCAAAAAACCGGCCCTAAGAGGTCATTGTACTCATCATTATGAACAACTTTTGCTATAGGATCAACCATGAAATCGCAAAAAAAAAATCAGCTGATCCTCACATTTTGTCGATTTGTGAACACAAATGTAAGGATCAGCTAATTTTTGCTATGCAGACTGGATGCTGACCCTTACATAGTTAAGAAATGGCAATTGAGAAGTTTATGCGATTATATATTTGTTATGTTTATTTATTTAATCAAAGTAGGTATACAAATTCTTCTAATATTTTAGCTGCCTCAGGGAAATTAAGTCGTTCATCCGAGGCCAGCCGCTTCAGAGTCATCATAGCTAAGAATGGTGCCGATTTTGTGCCATAAGTGACGGTTGTAAGAGCGTATGTTTGAAGAAGTTGATCCGGCTCGAAGGACCATGTAAAGTTATGGAGTTAGCTCAATGATACTCAAAATACCATTTAATTCATTTATTAATGGACCAAAGGTTAAGAATACAAAAGTGCGAGGGAGCACACGCGGAGACCGCTTATTAGGTACTAACGACTCGTCCGATGAATTTAAGTAAAACTGCTAATTCCGCAATCTGTACAGTGTCACCGTACATGCTCCCGGGCCAAAAAGATACAAAAAGATAAAAAGAGATTATACATCTTCTAAAATAAAGCTACATTTTTTAGTAACAGGAGATGTAGCTTTATTTCGTTTAATACTAGTGCCTGCACTGACATCCACTTCACTAGGCTGACGGTCAGCCGTACTCTGCTTTCACGAAAACACTACACTTTTTGTCGCAGTTTGAGGCTGCGGTAGTTCTCCTGACGAAGCTGTTCGTCTCCTCCTCCACAGAAAGTATGCAGCTACTACAATGCCCACCCCTAGCAAGCCGTAACAAAGTGTATATTGATGAAAGTCATGCGTAGACAGAGTGTCATCTGGTGGAATAGAATTGGCGGATTTCAATTGCTCTATTCGTTCTCCCATATTAATTAATGTGTTGTTAAATGGGCCAAATGTATCTGTGGGGGTTACACTTTCTGAGTTGGATTTTGGTAATTGTATTTGCTGAGCATGAGAAAAGAGTAAATTTTTTGTTTTTATGACGCACTTTGCGCAAACGCTGCTCGCGATGCTGTTATCAAAGCAGCAAATTAAATTAATGACATTGCTAACGAGACAAATTTGAGTCTGGCTTTGCTGGTTTGCTTCTTCAATTCAGGCTTATCTTTTTGATCAACTTTACGGTTATCATTATTGCTGCAGGCAGGTGTTGTCGGTAATATTGAGAGTTTCACTACAGGTCTTTTGATGGTTCCACTTTTTGTTTTTAAAGTGACTACTCGAACCAGTCCATCTTGACCTGGATGAGTTTTTACTACCCTGCCCATCATCCACCTTCCCGGTGGCCGATTGTCGTCCTGAATGGTCACTAAATCTCCGATGTTAATGTTTTGTTCAACGTGTCGCCATTTACTTCTTACTGATAACAGCGTTAGATATTCTGATTTCCATATCTTCCATATATCATTTGCTAATTTAGTTGCTAGATACCACCTAGTTCGGGCATCCTGTTCCGTTTCAATTATACCGGTTCCGCATCTTCCGGTCAAGAAGTGAGCTGGAGTAAGAACATTCAGGTCTTCGATATCTTCTGATAAGGCACATAAAGGTCTGGAGTTTAAGCAAGCCTCCACCTGTGCTAAAATAGTGCTGAACTCTTCGAATGTTAGCTTATGTTCTCCAATCACTCGCTTAAGATGATGCTTTAAACTTCTTACAGCTCGCTCCCATAAGCCTCCAGCACTAGGCCATGATGGGGCATTGAAGTGCCATTCTATATTTAAATCGGTTAACTCAGCAAAAAAGTTCTCATCATAAACGTTTTTGAAATCATGATATTGTTTTTGCAACATTCGATTTGCACCGACGAAATTAGTGCCATTATCGCTGTAAATATGTCGTGGTGCACCTCTTCTGGCTGCTATTCGTCGTAATGCTGCTAAAAATGCTGAACTGCTTAAATCCGATACAAGTTCTAAGTGCATAGCCTTGGTTGCCATACAAATAAACAACGCTATATATCCTTTAGTAGTCTTAATTCCCCGTCCTTTGTTGCTTTTAACTTCCACGTAGCCTGTATAATCCACTCCGGTATGAAAGAATGGAGGGGCGGGGTTGCTTCTAGGCTCTGGTAGGTCTCCCATTAATTGATGCTGCAATCTGGGTTCATGTTTTCTACAGGTGACGCAATTTTTCAGTTCATTCTTCACCGCTTTGTTTCCACCAATTATCCAAAAAAATTGTCTAAGACTAAATAAGGTTAATCGTGGTCCACCATGAAAGGTGAGTTGATGAGCTTGCTGTATTAACAGAGTGGTTAAACGACTGCTATGGGGCAATATGGCCGGATGTTTCATATCCATGCTTATGTTTGCTTTACTCAAACGGCCTCCGACGCGTAAAATCCCATTTTTATCCACAAATGGATTTAATTTTAGTAAGTTACTTCTACTACTCAACTTGTTGTCCTTCTGTAAAGACATAATTTCATCTGCAAATTCCATTCTCTGCATGTATTTTATTATTAGAAATTTTGCATTTTTCAATTCATGCAAGGTAAGAAATCCGGGCAAGGAAGAATGTTGTGATGGCTTTTTATTAAAGCGTATTATTTTAATAGCGCGTAATATCCATGCAACTATTCTAGTTGCTTTATTAAATGAGCTTGTTTTTTGTAACTGCTGTAAGATAATGCTTTCCTTGATGTTATTTAGTACAGAATTAACTTTGCTTGAGATGGACTTTGCCTTTGCTTCTTGATCAGTGCTGTAGCTAATTCGTCCAGCCTCCAATCCTTCATCAAATATATTCAATGACTGTGGTCCTTGCCACCACAGGGCTTGATTTTTCAACTGAGAGGCTAAAATTCCTCTGCTGGCTGCATCTGCTGGGTTGTCATCTGACTTGACATATCGCCAGCAGCTTGGCTTCATTATTTTAGTTACGCTTTTAGTCCTATTCGCAACAAAGGGTTTCCAGCGGCTAGGTTCGCCTTGTAACCACCCAAGGACAACCATTGAGTCAGTCCACCCATATATCCGAATATCAAGCTCGCTTAAACAATTAATTACTTTATTCATTAACTTAGCTAATAAAAATGCCCCACTTAACTCTAATCTGGGCAAAGATATGCTTTTGGAGACAGGTACTAATCTTGCTTTGGAAACAACTAGTACTATATATGGCTCATTTGTTTTGCTTCGTATTCGTGCGTAAATAACTGCTGCGTAGGCTTTAGTAGATGCGTCACAAAAGCCATGCATTTCTATGACGTCATTAGGTTGATAACCTATCCAACGCGGTATTTCGCATTGATTGATGTATTCAAGATCGGCCTTAACTGAGATCCATTCCCTTTTAATGGGTTCAGGAACTTCTTCATCCCAATGCATTTTATGCAACCAAAGCTTTTGAAATATCAGTTTCAATTTAGTAGTGACAGGCGTCAACCATCCCAGTGGGTCGAATACTCTTGATATTTCTGATAGAAGTAATCGTTTTGTAATTTTTGAGTTCTGATTGACTACGCTGTACTTGAAAGTAAACTTGTCATCACTAGAGTTCCAGCGCAAACCTAATGTTTTTGGCGTACTTTCTGATTTAAAGTTAAAAATTACTTCTCCATTACTGCTGCTCTTTTCAATATTTTTAAGAAGTTCGAGATGATTTGAGGACCACTTTCTCAGTATAAAACCTCCGGATTTTAATAGTCTGTTCAAATCCTCGATCAGCTGCTTTCCTTTTTCGACAGAATGTGACCCATGGACCAGATCGTCCATATAAAACGATTCTTCTAATATTTTAGCTGCCTCAGGGAAATTAAGTCGTTCATCCGAGGCCAGCCGCTTCAGAGTCATCATAGCTAAGAATGGTGCCGATTTTGTGCCATAAGTGACGGTTGTAAGAGCGTATGTTTGAAGAAGTTGATCCGGCGCATATCTCCAGATTATTTGCTGATACTGCTGGTCTGTTTCACTCACTAATATTTGGCGATACATTTTTTCAATATCAGAAGTGAAAGCAAACCGATACTGACGCCATTTTAATATTAATCCTTGTAGATCCTGCTGTAAATTAGGCCCTTTATACGTTAAGTCATTCAAACTGTATCCACTGGACGTCCTTGCTGACGCATTAAACACGACGCGTAACTTCGTAGTTGCAGATTCCGCGCGTTGCACAGAGTGGTGCGGCAAGAAACATGATAGTATTAGCTTATTGTTTATATTATTACTCGGCACCATATGACCTAAGGCTATATACTCACTAATGAATGCTTTATATTGATTTGCTAAATTAGTTTGCTTGCTAAATTTACGTTCCAAATTTTTAAACTGTGCTATAGCCATTTCTTTTGATGATCCCAACTTTTCGTGAATGTCAGGTTTCAATGGCAATCTAACTTCATACCGCCCATCTTCACGACGTTTTGTGGTTGACAAATAGAAGTCAACACATTCCTGATCTTCCACTGATAAGTTTGAGTCTTCGCTGATATCCTCAATTTCCCAGAATTGCTGAATGTCCTGCGAGTTGCTCAGGACAACGTTACATTGTAATGAGGACACTTGACCACCTCCGTATATGATCCACCCTAGCTGAGTTTCTTGTAGAACTGGCTTTGATGAGTTTTCGCCCTTGAGCAACCCACCTAATAATATTAATCCATTAACTTGCGCGCTAAGCAACAAGTCTACTGGCCCGCTAATGTTAAAGTATGGATCAGCTAATTGTAAATTTTCTATATATGACCATTTCGATGTGTCGAACGATTTATATGGTATATCTTTAAGTAAATTGTTCATGATAAGTACATCGGTGGCAAACGTAAAATCATTATACGTCGACTTGCAAGTTATTGTGATCATGCCATTACAGTTGTTTTCGACTTCCCCTACGCCGAATATCATGCCGCTAAACTTTGATCTTGGTAATCCTAATTTTTGTGCAGCACTCTCTCTGATAAGGGAAACTTGAGATCCTGGATCTATGAGGGCTCTTAAAACGTGACAGGATCCATCACTTGCTAGTCAGTACAAGTGAAAGATTTTGTATACCTGGGTTCCATGTTTACGAGAGATGGCAAGCATGTGAAGGACATTGAGAGGAGAGTGAGTGCTGGTAATCAGGTGAATGGGGCACTACACACTTTCATGAACAGCCGCAAAGTGTCGGAAAAGGCACGGCTGGCTGTTCATGGGGGAGTGTTAGTGCCTACACTTATGTATGGTAGTGAAAGTTGGGTATGGCAGAAGAAACATGAAAGCAGAATAAATGCAGTAGAAATGAGAGCTTTGAGAAGTATGTGTGGTGTAACTTTGAGAGATAAAGTAAGGAATAACATGATAAGGGAGCGTTGTGGAGTGAAAGAAGATGTAGTGACAAAGATTGAGAAAGGTATGTTAAGATGGTTTGGACATATAGAGAGGATGGACGAGAGGAGATTGACGAAACAAGTATACGAAGCGAGTGTGGATGGAAGAGTTGGAAGGGGACGACCTCGGCGAACGTATCGCGATCAAATCGCGGATGTTCTCAAAAAATGCCAGGTTAAGAGTTCTCTAAACCGACGAGCATGCATGACGAGGTTAATGGACGTAGATGAAGCGAAAGAGGTGTGTCAGGAGCGTAGCAGGTGGAAATCCATAGTCTCTGCCTACCCCAATGGGAAACAGGCGTGATAATATGTATGTATGTATGTAGGTATACAAAATCTTGTACTAATATTTTGTATATATCATAGCAAAAAGCAGTGATAGCCTTTTTTTTTTTTTTTTTTGCTGCGACGAGAATCCTTCAAAAGGCTGCCGGCTCATCGGGGGCGTGTTTGGGATTTTTACCCACTAAAACCCCCCAGTGGCAAGCAGTGATACCCTAGCAGCTGAACTCTTGCCATCATGCAGGAGGCCTGAGTACGAACTCGGCCCACACCTCTGAATCAGAATTCGATGCTTACTTGTCTGTGGAATTCGACTATCATTTACTTTACCGGAGAATGAAAACAGCGTAAGAAGACTTGCACATCTGAGAGTGCTCCACACAAATCTTTATAGTGTGTGTAGCCAACCCGCACTAGGCCAGCGTGGTGGATTAAGGCCTTAACCTTCTCATTCTGAGAAGAGGTCCGTGCCCAACAGTGGGACAATAATTGGCTATAGCAAAAAGCGATGATAAGGAAGCACTCGGGTCTCGAGTGAATATGAAAGTTTGAGCTCTGTCAATCTTTTACACATTTTTAAGGAACCTATAATAAAATTAAGGTCTTCGTATAATACACATAGTCAACACTGACTCCACTCCGACTCGACTCTCAGTAAAGCATTGAAATGTGAGCATTCGTTGAATTTGCGTTCCCACGCATATATAGGCCCCTCGTCGACAACGCGCTTACAACTAGCGTCCCTTTACCGGCACTGCTAGGTTTGATAGTTGACGCCGAGCTGTGTTGGAGTTGGAACGATGTCGGATTGGTGTCGAACTGTCGAGTCTGTGTAATGTGCGAAGACCTTTACTCGCTCAAATGCCCAGTCAATTGCGATTTAACTGTATAACAAAAAGAGCTCGTAATAAAGCCCTTGTCAATTATATACTATTTTAATTCCTTGTAATCTCGAATACCGTACTAAGTAAAAAAATATTGGGAAAAATACGATTATTAAATTAAAGGTAACTTACACTAAAAAGACACTTCACTAAATGAATCTGGACACTGACCCTTTCAAACCAGTTGTGTCAAAATGACCCACAATAACGGTATACAGCGGTATAGACTGTCAAAAAAAATCGCTCACGAGCAGGTTTCGAACCTGCGACTTCTGGTTCAGTATATCAGCGAATTCTGCTCGTGAGCGAATTTTTATTTCCACAATTTATTTATTTAGATTTTGCCAATACAAGATGTTGATCTGCCTGCCTCGTTGGTCTAGTGGTTGCAAGCGCGACTGCTGAGCGTGGGGTCCTGGGTTCAATTCCTGGGTCGGGCAAAGTGTTATTGGGTTTTTTCATTAGGAAATTCTCAGTAGCAGCCCGGAGTCTAGATTTGTGCCCGGTTAATGGCAATAGGCTCGGCCCCTATTACATGGGACTTATAACATAACTGGCGAAATGTGGGTGTACTATACACCTCTGCCTACCCCTTCGGGGAAATACAGGCGTGATGTTATGTTATTTAATAACGTAATTTTCACTTAGAAACATAGCGGCTCAAGACTGTTTAAGCAACCATCTGAGACACTGGCTGACTGTGCAAAAGCCAGCAGCCAAGTTGGTCTCCATTTTTTTTTTTTTGTAATATTTTATGCGTAACCTAATATGGACTGTTTGGTTCGAAATAAATGTTTTTATTTATTTATTTATTTATTTATAGTGAGAGTTTGAGAATAAATCCTGAACGATTTTGAAAATAAGGCACTGTCGAAGGGCGGATAATTCTGCCAATTTTTTTTGTGGTTTCGCACGCATCGTTTTTGATTCCACGCGACACATAGGGGAATTTGTTTGTTTACAAATAGGTATTTTCCTATACCCACAGAAATAGATAGAATAGAAAAGTGGGCAGGGCGCGCGTGCCTACACTCTGCACCATAGTACAGGGCATTTCAAAGCCTTTCTCAGTACGCCTTGACTTGTTTCTGTAAATACTGTAACAAAAACCCTCAAAAAAGCCTTATTGCGCTGTTTCTAACTGCAGAAACAAAAGTTGTAAAGTACACTTAACACAAACACAACCAGCCCATTACTGTCCCACTGCTGGGCACGGGCCTCTTCTCAGTATGAGAAGGCTAAGGCCTTAGTCCACCACGCTGGCATAGTGCGGGTTGGCGGACTACACACACCATTGAGAACTGCATGGAGCACTCTCTGGTGTGCAGGTTTCCTCACGATGTTATCCTTCACCGTTAAAGCAAGTGATAATCGAATATATATCAACATACACTTGATAAAGTTAATTTTTTTTAATTATTGACGTCAATATGTAAGGCGTAGTTTTTTCGAAAGTTGCTACGCATGAATCGCAAGTAAAATCGTGATTACAACCATTCTATCTCTATTTACAATATGGTTTATTTTATTTTATTGATTCGTGTTCAGTATCAGTGGTATAATCATCTCCTATATTTGTATGCCACCTGTGGCAGCACACAGAGAGACTACCTATAATGTACTAACACCAAAATTACCTGTGTTCACAAATAAACATTTTGATTGATTGATTGATTGATTAAATATGACTCGGATACAGATCAACAAGTTGTTGAATAATATTTTCACGATCCTTATGAATCGAAACATTTTCCCAGTTCATCAAGCGAGCCGATACTTACTTTGATTAAACAACAAGAGATTGTAAATTATCGTTTCCTGCGTAGTAAAATACCTTGAATGTTTACGAAACGAACATCGCATACTGATTTCGGTGCAACCGGTTTCAAAGGAAAGCGTAACTGGGTGATTCTTTGAAACAAGGTATTTTCCTGTTTTTCCCGGGGAAAATACCAAATAATGCACTAAATTCAATGAGTTCTTAACATAATATGTACAAAGTTCTTCTCTGTCGAGGCCTGTTGTTTGTACCACATTTATTTAAATTAAAGGTAGTTTTAAGTTCGCAGAAAACAGCAAAATATAATTAGTCTGCCTGCCCTACTGCGTTTTCTGTTTGTTCAAACATGATTTTTTGTGGCAACCGTTGAATTCAGGTAAAATATAGATAGATATAATATACTTTATTGTACACCATGAAAATAGTAGTAAACAGGAATAACGTATAAAGTATGGGTACATGGGCGGTCTTATCGCTAAAAGCGATATCTTCCAGACAACCTTTGGATAGACAAAGAAGACGTAAGATCTAGATAATATAATAGATAGATATATAATGATCTGTATTGATTTTTCATTAACATATCAATCGTGTTTCAAAGACAGATATCACAAACAACGCATTTATTGAGAAATACGTTCATTTTAAAATTGTCCACGACCACACCACTCATTGTGGCGATGCTTGGGGGAGGCCTATGTCCAGCAGTGGACGTCTTTCGGCTGAAATGATGATGATGATACCACTCATTAGGCTGGCAAGATGTATTTGTGTTCGTGGCAGTGCATGTGTTGAGTTTATTGACTCCAAGACGAATCTAAGGAACGCAAAAGAAAAAACCCATTATTTTATGGACACACTTCATTATTTTTTTTCTATACAACGAATAAATTGATTTCCACGAACAGTATTGTGCTCCAAATTAATATAATTTACGCGAAATAATGGGGAATGGGAAAGTCCAATTCCCAATTTGTTATGCCGTTACAAAAGTTTGGAAACTAAATGACATCAATTGAATTTAATATTATTCGTTATATACTTCAAAGGAAACCACTGTTACTTGACTGTTACGGTTCGCTTTTACGCAAGAACACATAGCAAGATACTTAATGAGGCTATAAAAAATAAATAAATATTTTTGGGACATTTTACACATCACCAGTGTTGCCAGATCGATGAAACGAAAATACGGTGCACAGTGGGTCAAAATTACCAGAAATACGGTAAATCAGTTTAAAGAAATACGGCAGATTTACGGTGATAAATTTTCAGAATTTTCTGCCTATAATTGAAGGCAATACTGGTGATTGCGACGTAGTAACCCTCGAAACTCAAAATTTCTTGCGTTTTTTGCAAGCTGTAGCTATATTTCACGTTATATAGGTACCTATTGATCGGAATATTTTTCGCGACAATAATCACAAATAGTGAGTAGTAGTAGCTATTTAGTACAAGTAGTATAACATCCTAGCTTTATAAGCTCCATAATATAAAGTTACTATCAAATTATCGATTATATTATCGAGCTTATAGAGCTAGGTTAATGTTATTATGAGCATTATTCAATAGATCATCATCATCATATCAACCAAAAGACGTCTACTGCTGGACATAGGCCTCCCGCACCTCCCCCAAGATTGAGTATAGATATATTGTTACAACAACCTACAACGTGAATTAGAGCTACAATTAGCAAAAAACACACGAAATTTTGAATTTCGCATGCTACTAGGTACATCCACCACCACTGACTTGAGTAGCACACTAAAGTGATACAAATTTTTAATTTTTTTGGAAAACTACCAGTTCCAGGTTGGATTCCAAAAATTACGGTAACTTTCATACACCGTAATTTATGACTACGGTAGGTGGCAGAAATAAAAATAAAAGCCAAAATTACGGCAGATCTGCCGTAATTACGGTGCATATGGCAACACTGTGCCCAGATTACATAAAACAAGTAAGGAAAAACCGGCCAAGAGCATGTCGGGCCATGCTCAGTATTATAGGGTTCCTTAAGTAGGTCTAATTACAAACGAATCAAATCGAATATTAATCATTGCTACTTTAGTTTTTGCAAACAGCGCCACCTAGCGCTAATTTATGAAGCTAAATTTTAGAAGTATGTTTCTTTTTGTGATTTTTTTAAATAGAAAGTAACTAAAGGAGCATTATTTTCTATGATCATTTTTCTCTAAGGTCAATGACCTATGAACTAGGACGTCTTAAGTATTTTTCAGTTTTCTCACTATAACTCAAAAATTTATAATCACATTATACTCGAAATAATTTTAAAAGAGAGTTTTTATAAAGGTCTATCAATGTTGAAGACTATAAGTTTCTACGTTGCATAGTTTAGAAATGGCAGGGGGGGGGACACATTGCAAGCCACTTTGGCGAACTGTATTTCGCAAATGGTATACCTGATAAAAAAGTTGTGTATAAAACATTACCTTCATTTTAGTAGACCTATTCAACGATACCCCACACGAGGGGGTGCAGCGAAGAAAATATTTACATCCCCATTTCACATGTATGGGCGCCACCCCTAAAATACGTAATCAAGATTTTTTTTTTCTTTTAAAATTGAGATCTATATCTATTCCATTTTTTTTCAAAATTTCATTTACTTATGTTTATAACTGTAGAAGTTATTAAGCGGTAAAGGATTAGGACAGACGGACAGACGGACAGACGGACGGACATGACGAAACTATAAGGGTTCCTTGTAGGACTACGGAACCCTAAAAACAGAGATTAGGTTCAGAGAAGGATGGGTGCTGGCCAGAAAACCTCCACGTGTGCCTGACGGCTGCTTGTCCTTCTGGACACGTCTGGAGGGAACGGCAGTTGTTTGGCCGGTGCATCCTGGGCACGGGCAATAAAATCCATTCGAGGGATTAACTTCCGGAGGATTTTATTGCCTGTGGCGAATATTCTGGCGCGGGAGGAGCCCGTTCTGGGCCAGTGGGGAATTGCTCCACGTGTCCCTCTGTTGCCAACAGAGGGCACAGTGGAGGAGCAGGGGCGGGCCCGGTGTGCACTCACCCTGCCACTAGGCAGGCGGCGGGGGGACTGTCCTTCCCTGCCCCCGTCGATCTCGTAACCCCAGGAGTGCCCGCTGAGTAGTGTTCTCGCGCCTCTTGGGATCGAGGGTCTTGGCTTCACCGCCCGGACCGCGAGGAAGAAAACCTCTATAAAAAATTACGGGAGGTAGGGTCTGCGAGCAGCAGACTCTGGTTAGTCTGCTATTACTATTTTGCTATTACTACTTTGCTATTTGTCCCGAAATATAAGTTGGATTTGTTTATGGAGTCTAATTTTTGGCCAGAAGGAATAGCTTTTCGTCGTTTTATAAACTTCGATCGACAAAATAAAGGCAGAGAGGATGTTCTGAAAAAGGATGTTGCTAACTCAAACCATGATTAGTACAACTAAGTTAATAAGTTACAATTGAAAAATGTGACCCGTTCTGTTGAATGCATAAGGCGACTTTGCAAGACGGCAGATATAATTGCCTTACAGGAAACTTGGTTGTTGCCTCACGACGTCCCGTACCTAGGCAGTATCGACAAGGATTTTGGATTCATCGGTAACTCGGCTGTAGATACCTCTATTGACATACTTCGGGGTAGGCCTTACGGAGGGGTGGCAATACTCTGGAGAAAAAGTTCGTTCCCCACAGTGACCGTGTTAGCATGCTCTAGTGTGCGTCTGGTTGCTATAAAAATCGAACTCTGTGATCGTTCTATAATATTTTTTTCCGTGTATATGCCTACTGACTCAAAAGATAATTTAGTAGAATTTACAGAGTGTTTATGTGAAATAAATGCTATCATTGATAGTAATAATGTGGAATCTGTATTTATATTGGGTGATTTCAACGCGCATCCAGGTGAGTTTTTTGATACTGAACTAACACACTTTTGTTCTGAGCAGTTATGGTCGTGCGTTGACAGGGAACTATTGCCGTCGGACACATACACTTTTGTTAGTGACGCGTACGGGTCGCGGAGATGGCTTGATCACTGCGTAGTGACTAGTGCCGCGCGGCTCGCCGTCGTTAGAGCGTCAGTGCTTTATGACATTTACTGGTCCGATCACTATCCTGTCCAACTGGAGTGTAATATAGGCTTAGTAAAACCTAAAGTTGTGCTAACCGACTTTAGTAATAACCAAGTGATATGGGGCGAAAGGGATCAATATCAAATATGTAAATACAATGAGCTATGTCATGCTAAACTGAGGGATGTTGATTTTCCGCCACAGATGAGTAGTTGTGCAGATGAAATGTGTTCCAACATAAAACATAGACTTTGTTTAGATAATTTATATAATGATATAGTGTGTATCTTGACAGATGCGTCTAAATGTACAGCAAGTGTTAAAAAGAAACGCAAAAAAGGGTACATAACGGGGTGGAACAGGTACGTCAGGGAAGCGCACGAGAGGGCCAGGCTTTGTTTTCAGATGTGGGTGCTAAGTGGAAAACCTTCTGTCGGTTATGCATATGAAAACATGTGTGAATCCAGGAAACTTTTTAAATCCCAATTAAAATGGTGTCAGAATAACGAGCAAAAAATTAAAATGAACATCATTGCAGACCACCACTATAAGAAGGATTTTAAAGGTTTCTGGAAAAAGGCGAATCAATTGAATCCGAGGCCTGGTCATCCTGTAAGTGTAGCTGGCGTGCATGAACCCCGGGAAATTGCCAATCAATTCCAACAACTTTTTAAAGTTGAGTCGCCTTTGGGACCGTCGTCACAGATGCTGGACGTGGGCTGTGGTGACCAAAATCTTAATCTTAATGTCAGATTTTCAGCCACAGATGTGGCAAAAATTATCAAGAATATGGTAAGAGGTAAATCTCCTGGTCACGACAGCCTCAGCATCGAGCATCTGCAACATGCAGGCTGTCACTTGCCGAGGGTATTGGCCATGTTTTTTAATCTATGTGTAAGTCATTCATACTTACCTGATAAATTAATGTACACTATTGTTGTGCCAATAGTTAAGAATAAAACTGGAGATACTTCTGATGTGTTAAATTATAGACCAATCTCACTAGCCACTATTATAGCTAAAATATTGGACAGTTTGCTTGACCAACATCTGGGCACGCATATCGAGCTCCATGACGCACAATTTGGATTTAGGTCTGGTTTGTCCACAGAGAGCGCTATCATGTGTCTTAAGCAGACTGTTCAGTATTACAGTGATCGGAAAACACCTGTCTTTGCATTGTTTTCTAGATCTCTCAAAAGCTTTCGACCTAGTGTCATATGGCAAATTATGGCAGAAGCTACAAAGTGAGACAGATTGCAGCCCAGAAGTTGTATCTATTTTTAGATATTGGTACAACAATCAGAAGAATAGTGTCAGATGGGCAGGCTCTTTTTCGGATGTATACAGGTTGCAGTGTGGTGTGAGGCAAGGTGGAATTACCTCACCTAAGCACTTCAACCTGTATATTAACCGGCTTGTCGGTGAACTCAGCAGTACTAATGTCGGATGCTACATAGACGGAGTCTGTGTTAATAATATTAGCTACGCAGATGACATGGTACTGCTGAGTCCATCGATCGGAGCTTTGCGTAAATTGGTACAGATGTGCGAGTCTTATGCGGGGGCTCATGGGCTCAGATACATTGCAAAGAAAAGTGTATTGTTAGTATTTAAGGGGCGTGGCAAAAGTTACGAATCAGTACCTTCAGTCACCTTAGCCGGTACCGCCTTAAACAGAGTTGCACAATTCAAGTATCTGGGCCACTGGGTTTCCGAGGACCTCAAGGACAACACGGACGTAGAAAGGGCACGTAGGGCGTTGGCTGTCCGGTGTAATATGTTGGCCCGCAGGTTCGCACATTGCAGCACCCAAGTAAAACTTACGCTTTTTAAATCTTACTGCCAAACACTATATACTTGCAGCCTGTGGGTGAACTACACACTGGGGACATACAACGCCTTGCGTGTTCAATACAACAACGCGTTTAGGGTGCTGCTGGGGCTGCCACGATTTTGCAGTGCTTCGAATATGTTCGCGGAAGCGCGTACAGATGGCTTTCATGTACTTATAAGAAAGCAATGTGCGTCGCTGTTGAATCGTGTCAGGTCCAGCCACAACAGCATGCTAAGCGTGTTCGCGGATAGGTGGGACTCTCCTCTGCTGAGCCACTGGATTCACTTACACACTGCACTGTGATCAGTGGGTAGTCCCTCTGTTTGTTTTAGTAACATTTTTTGGTTTGTTGTTTGTGTCTTGTGATTGTTTTTGTGTGTGTCACTAATTTGTTTTTTATTGTGTGTTGTATTTTAACTATGGACAAACGTCTGAAATAAATATTAAATTAAAATTAAAAAATTACTATACTAAAGCACTGGCGTACTGAGCCAGGAGTCGCAGGTTCGAATCCTGCTCGTGAGCGATTTCTTCTTTTCACAATTTAAATCTTTAGATTTCGCTATGCATGCGTAAAAATGCGTTAAAATAATAGGATAATTACTTATAAAGAAATTAAAATAGAAGTCTGACGAATGAGTGATCTTTTTCTCAAGCTGCGATGGTATCACCACCACAATTAAAAGGCGTCAAATCGTTATAACGATCTCTATAAGCCGACCAACATCTGATTATGTCGTAAGGCATGCTCCACATTCTCTAATGTGTCCCTGCCCATATACGCGTCATCAGGATTGGTCATAGCAATGCGACAGATTAATGAAGTTCGTTCGAGGCCTTACCGTGGTAAATAGCTATTCCCACGGGAATTGTAGGGAGCTTTGTTTGGTTTCCTCTGGCGCCATCACTTGGCGGGACACCGTAACTGTACGATACTAAAGTACCTATTACACTTATTCATCAACGATTTTAGTGTCAACCCACAAAAATTTACAAAATAAGTTATTGATTGTTGCAACGCTTTTGATGGTTTTAAGTATAGTGCCTCAATTCTTCGAAAAAACAAAAAAGGGATTGATATTTTGCTGTAATGTTTATATTTAAAAAACCGGCCAAGTGCGAGTCGGACTCGCGCAGTAAGAGTTCCGTACCTCTCAACGACCTGGTACCCCATAAAAAATGATTTAATTTACGAGAGTTTATCAAAAGACATCAACGTACAGTGCGCGAAATGTGATTTTTTTGCATGTCTTTCTTACGCAGGTACCACCTCATATGTCTATGTTTGTCTTATTCTTAGTATTTGTTGCTAAAAAACATAATATGCACTATAACCTGACCAAGTTTGACGCTGGTATATCTTACCGTTTTGAAGATAGAGCAGGAACAAAAACGTTGAAAAAAATGCATGTTTTTTGAGGTTTCTTGTATGGGGACCCCCTTTGGTTTTAGACTTTTTTTTGTTTTTAATATTTGTTGTGATACACCTCATAGCAACACAATTTCTGAGAAAATTTCAACCGGTTAACTATTACCGTTCAAAAGATACAGCCCTGTGACAGACAGACGGACGAACGACGGACGGACGGACAGCGTAGTGAGAGCAATAGGGTCCCGTTTGGCACCCTTCGGGTACGGAACCCTAAAAAAACAGCTTAGATAGTACTTTAATGCCTATTTTAAAAATATACATTAGTTACGGAATTGTATATAACAAGTAGCTGGTATTGTGTTGCCAATTACCGGCCAACTATACTAACTATACACGCTATTTGATTCGCTTATTTCCCGAAAAGGGGCCATTGTACTCATCATTATGAACAACTTTTACTATGGAACCAACCCTGAAATCGAGAAAAAAAAATCAGGCGGTCCTTACATTTTATCGATTTAAGTGAACACAAATGTAGGGTCCAAGTGATTCTTTTTTCGCGATTTCATGGTTGGTCCCATTGTAAATAATAATGAGTAAAATGACCCCTTTTTAGGAAATAAGCGATTCAAATTTCAGCATGTATAACCTTATTCTTAGTTTATACTAAACCTGAAAAGAGGTCATTGTACTCATCATTATGAACAACTTTTACTATGGCACTAACAATGAAACCACATAAATCGACAAAATGTAGGGTTATCTAACGTATTTTAGCGATTTCAGGGTTGGTTTTATAGTCGAAGTTGTTCTTATTGAAAGTACAACGACCCCTTTTGAGGTTTATTTAGTTTAAACTAAGGCGGCCCATACACCTACAATAATAATTATATTGTAGGTGTATGGGCCGCCTTAGAAGTAAGTTGTATACCTACTGAATATAGGTTTTTGGAAAAGAGAGCGTGTAGCGTAGGTTTAATTTAATAATGGTGCAAATGTTGTGCGGTCTTAATGTGTACCTAATAATCGGTCACCAATCCTGTGCCCAGCGTGGAGATAAGGAGTGTTAACTTAACGATAAATCACAAGCAAAGCAGCAGTGGACTACAAAGGGCTAAGAAAAGGTTTCATCAATGGTTTTAACTTGGTGTTTTTTTTTCTTTTTAGAGATTTACCAGCCTATCAAATAGTGTTCGTGCAAGAGAAGTATTTTGTACACCTACATGACCGTGCAACTAGAGGCTTACGTTTTAAAAGTGCCTGTTATTAGGTTTATTTGAAACAAAAAACATTTGTCTTTTTACCCGACTGCGCCAGAAGGAGGGTTATGTTTTTCGAGTGTATGTATGTATGTATGTATATTTCTTTGGCACGCTCTGTGGCCTAAACGGCTTGATGGATTTT
The DNA here is from genome assembly GCA_949699075.1 of Asteroscopus sphinx. NCBI lineage: Eukaryota > Metazoa > Arthropoda > Insecta > Lepidoptera > Noctuidae > Asteroscopus > Asteroscopus sphinx. The sequence continues at coordinate 24,827,562 of OX453010.1, read as the reverse complement.
AGCTTGAGAGGTGTCGTTAGATTTGTCTTAATTGTGAGAGTGACACTGGGTATGTCAAAATTATAAAAATCAAAATGGCCGCTTTTTGGAGCCATATTACGTGATAAAAAAAAATTTTTTTTCATCATAGCCTATCAAGTAGGGTATCAAAATAAAAGGTTTTATAAATGCTTTACAAAAATATATACAACTTATATGTTCAAATGTAATTTGGAATGAGAAATGCTAAAAAACAACAAAATATTCAACGTTAAAAATGAATTGGGTACCTATATATTTATGTGTGACTTGAAAAAAAATACATTAATAGCGCGATAAAACATGACAGAACTAAATTTTTTTAAATAAAAAAGTTAATTTGGATGCCTTCGATGTGTGAGATTATAGGGTTGGTTTATGATTATGAAATGATTGTGGAAAATTGTCGCTATTTAAAGTGTTTATTTAATAAAAAAGTTAATTAACAAAACCAAAAAACCCGACTGCGTGTAAATTTAACTGAAAAGATGTAAACAAGACTTGTGTAGGTATATCTGAAAGTATCAAATCAACACGCAGGCGGAGGCTACCTATGAACTACTTATGTAATTCATGACCAAAAACATACGTAGCCTCCGACTGCGTGTTGATTTGATACTTTCAGATATACCTACACAAGTCTTGTTTACATCTTTTCAGTTAAATTTACACGCAGTCGGGTTTTTTGGTTTTGTTAATTAACTTTTTTATTAAATAAACACTTTAAATAGCGACAATTTTCCACAATCATTTCATAATCATAAACCAACCCTATAATCTCACACATCGAAGGCATCCAAATGATTCCATTTCCGCACGCTTTCCATTACAATTCCTCGCAAGAAATACCCCGTACCTTTCAAATAAACTGCGCAATGTACGCGTAAACTGCGCATTCCAGTTTTCCGAGCTCGTAAAGTCGAGTTAAAGGCGACATAAAGTACACACCACACCACGATTTTTTGTATCTAATTGGGCCCTACCATTGAAGCGGAAAAGTCTTTATTAAAATACCTTCTAATAGGCTTATTTTTTATTTAACTTGTCCAGTTTGTACGTTTGTATGTTTCAAATGGAAGTGTGAAGAAAAAATGTTTTTCCGTTTGTCATCTGTTTTCTTCTGCAAGTTGTATTTCTAAGTAAATTAGGTGTGAGCCAACTTGCAACTTGACTTTGAATTGAGTATGTATGGCTTTTTTGCTGTGTGCTGTCAATTATGAAAAAAATAACTTCGTCGGTGTGAGAACTGCTTTGACTATGGATATCCCATGGACGACAGACAGAGAGACATGACATTTACCGCTGGTACTACCAGCGGTAAATGTCATGTCTCTGGGATATCCACTGCTACAATTTTGATAATTAGGTATGTCAAGTGTCACATTAGCGAGATTGATTGGATTTACCGTTCACACGGTGTTCCGTACCGATTATATAAAAAAAACAGTAGCATAGCATATTTAAGGCCGGTTTTTTATAGTTTGATAACTATTAACCAGAGACATGACATTTACACTGGTGATTAATGTCATGTCTCTGCTTTTAACTAAGGAATAAATGAGACGTTTTGAAAAAATGTCTATACTACAACTGTCAAAATGGCAAACTTATTCTTCAGGTAAAGATTAACTGGCTATTGAAAGACCGACCCTAAGGCCCACCGCACATGCCACACTCGCATTGGTCATGTCATCACGTGCCATGTGCGAGTGGCAGCTACGCGCTGCCTATTGGCTATGTGCACGTCAGGGGCGCCGCCTCTCGACAGCAATAGCAAACGTCATTTCGTTTATATACACTTGCGCCACTGCCACTCGGAAAACGTGTCACAGGCCACAGCTATCTAGGGCCACTCGCACGACATGCGCGTTCACACTCATTACGGGCTTGCGTCGACAAATGAGTCGGTTCTACGCGTGACGTTTGTTATTGCGGCCACTAGGTGGCGCCCCTGACAGGCAGCGTTACATTGCCACTCGCAAGTCGCACGCGGCACGTGATGACCATTGCGAGTGTGAGCATGTGCGGCGGGCGTTATTTTAGTATTAGACTGAGGTATTAGTAGTGCGTGTAATTATATGCTTTCTCCTCCAAAGAGACCAATAAATCTAGTACCTATGTAAACTATGATAGGCTAATCATGATGACATTAGCACTTTTATCTTTACAATTCAGTTTCCGCAAAATTTCTTATAATTATTATTCCTTTTGCACGTATAAGATCATACATTATTGATCCGAAATATTTTAAGACGTACAACTATGACTGGAAGTAGTTAAATGTAGTAAATAAATGTAAAAAAACTTTGCAACCTATAGATTTTACCATTAAATATTTGACACTTCAAAAATTTAACATTAATAATGTATGACCTCACATATTAATTCCAACACAATTACTTACTTGTTTTCTTTAGCTCATCAAATTCCGAACAGCTTGTTACATCGCAGCTCTCGACTAACGCCATATTTTTTCAAATATCATAGAAAAAGTCATAGCACGAGTTATTATATCGAGATTCTTGCTACTGCATCGGGCATTTACAGCCTTGTCGCCTAACCGTTAGCGATACACACGGCTCCTCCAACAATACGACTGGATGCCAAGCATTTTAATTACGATGCTCGCAGACTATGTGTGTTGGAGTAATAAAACATATTGAGGTGCTCCCAAACCGGTCTTAACAAACGTTTGTCAACATTTAGAAACATCTGGTGTGAGAGCAGTTTGCTTTTTGCTACAAAACAAACAGTTTGAAACTGTTTCCAACTGTTGCGAACATCGGTGTGGCAGCACTTTTAAACCTTTTTTTTTATCTGTACATAAATGCAAAATGTTTTCATATTTAGGTAACGAAAACTGGCTCATTAACTAACAAGATTTATGGCAGACGGACAGACAACGAAGCAAGTTGAATAAAAGCTTTTAAAAGTGGAAAACGGTTAAGTATTTTACTAAGAAATTTTATTATGATGAGATTCCAGCAATTGAATCTGGCATTTATAGCTAGAACGTCTATTGAATCTTAACCGTTAGCGTTCGGTCTTTCAGAAACTACGGCTGCAAACCGAGAATTTACAAGAAATGCATATATTAAGTTACAATGCGGATGTTTACTAAAACGCAATGTCAATAAGTAAACAAATACATAATTATATAGCCTTTGATTCTGCCAATGTTTAAGCTTTTTTGTTCTTTAAACAGATCTATTGTTAGATAGAGGTCTATTATTTAGACAATGAAAAAACTGAAATGCTTAATCGATTGTATTTTACTTTTTATAATATATTTTATGTATAGTTTGGACTATATTTACGGGACTTTTCGCACACAATGAAATCAAAACAAAACAAACTTGAAACATGTTTGATGTTTATTTATTTATTTAACACTAAATAAGTTGATAATTAGTTGAAAGCTCTGATTTCTAAACTAACCTATAATCTAGCCTGTGTGTCAGAAATTAGTTCCTTCCCCGTTTAAATGACACAAAAAAAGATTGTAGAAGCTTTGTGATTTATACATTACTATTGATGTTGGATCTGCACAATTAATTTAAAACATTATATTTATGGACTTGAGTTCTCAAGCCGTGTAACTAGCATTTGGATATAAATATCTCAGCCCCCACATCAAAATATTATAATAGACGAAAACTTGCTCGAGGACCTACACGCCAGTATGTCGCACATATCTTTGCCATCATTCAGAACATTCGTTATCAGCGGAAGATCCTATGCATTATTACTATTAGTCTGTGACATTATGTACATACATAGACAGCATAGGTAGTTTTTATATTAAACTAACTTTTACCCGCGGCTTTCTCCCGTTGTTTTTATTTTAACAATGGCTGACGCCCGTGGCGTTGCTCCCGTTTTTTCTTCAAACAAACTTTTAACCCCTATTGAACCCGATCAAGAGGGAGAATTTTCAAAAAAAAAACTTAGTGCTTACCTAAGGAAATCCTGTGCATTTCATCCTGCTGGACCCACTGGTTTAGGCGTTTTCGTAGTGAACCACCACTAAGGCTAAAATCGCTTGCACTCATTGTTCGATGGCAGCCGTAGGTACGTGTAATGTAGCAGGAGCTGCAGGATTCGTTCAAGGGATTTTTTCGACAAAAATATATCACTGCGAAGGATGAAGGGACCACAGAAATAGATAGATGGAATGGAAAAGAGGGCGGGGCGCGCGTGCCAACACTCTGCACTATAGTGCAGGGCATTTCAAAACCTTTCTCAGTACGCCTTGACTTGTTTCTGTTAATACTGTAACAAAAACCCGTAAAAATGCCTTAGTGCGCTGTTTCTAACTGCAAAACAAAAGCTGTAAAGTAAATTTTTTTAAATTAATGACGTCCACATGGAAGGCGTAGTTTGTTCGAAAGTTGCCACGCATGAATCGCAAGTAAAATTGTGATTATAACCATTCTAGCTATCTATTTCTGCGGATGTGACCTACGTATTATCTAAGCTTTTCACACATAAAAAGTTTTTAACTAACTGTGACTCTTTATCCATCTGTCTGGACCATAAAGGTATTATACAGAAATGTCTTTCGTCTGGACCCGTATTTTTTGCGAAATAAATTATTCTTATTCTTATATCATTTTACTAGCTCATTAAAAAAGATTCCCATATTTTTTATTGTTTTTTTTTTAAATTATGTGTAATTAATATTAATATTTATATTAATATTAATTGGGGGCTCGTAGCTAAGCAACGACTGCGCGGATTGTACGATCTAAAAGGTTAAGCTGCACTTGCCGCGGTCAGTCTGTGGATGGGTGACCGTTTCGTTACACCTCGAAACCCCTCCGTGCCTCGGAGAGCACGTTAAGCTGTCGGTCATACGAATATCTATGGCAGTCGTTACGGGTAGTCAGAAGCCTGAAAGTCTGACAACTGGTCTAACCTCCGAATGTCAGTATTAAACAGTGACTGGGTTGCGGGGGTCTGATGGCAGTCGCTCCGTGTAAAATGCTGATGTTCAGCCGCATCTGGCTAGACTGGAAGCCGACCTCTAAATAATTGGGAAAAGGTTCGGAGGATGATGATGTGTAATTAATAAGCTTAAAACAACTGTTTAGTTTGTTTGTGTTGTTTATTTCTTTTCTTTTTTTTAAATTTATGACTCCATTTTATAATCCTACTACTGAACTTTAGATAACACATACCTAATATAAAAATACGTACATAGTGAGTATGATGTCGGGTTTAAAAAAAGAGTTGGTTGGTTGGTTTCGTGTTAGCCAATGAACACGGTGCTTGTGTTCAAAGCGATACAATTTTACGCACGACTGCGTTTCTACATAACCTTCACAATCCTTGTCATACTAAAGGTGGCCATTGACGATGCTTCCAATCATGCGAATGGCGTGGCCGTATTCCAAAATCTGTCCGTGAATGTTGAAAACCTATGTTATTTTTAGAACAAGTCAAGCTTTTTTGGATGTCGTCATTAAAACGACGTCCGTATGGATACATCGTCAGTGCCCACCTTTATGGTGGATCTATTCAAAATTACTTTAACTGACGATAAAAAATCAACATAAAATGAACAATAATTTGCCTTCCAACCGTTTTCATTTTGACATAAAATGTTTCTAAAATGATACATACCTCTTTTTCTCAATACAATTAATTAACTTACATTTTAATTTTTTTTTTAAACTAACTACATAACGATTAATGTAACGTATTGTAACCTCATATTTTGTATTTCAGTAATTTAGTACAAAGTGCTTCTTGGTCTATCCACAGTCCACACAAATCCATGCCGTTTTCGTGAAGCGGCAAGGCCATGGTCCTGTGTATAAGAAATTGGGCTCGTCACTTGACGTCAGCCTTGCCAGACGTACGATAATTATCATAAATATACGATAATTTTGGCTCTGGTACGATACAAAATTGATTGAAATACGCAGAAATACGATAATTTTGATACTGAAAATCATTGTTTTTGTTCGTAGCTCAGCACTGTTTACGATAATATTTCACTAAATTCCTTGAAATACGATAATTTTAGAACATCATTACGATAATCCACTTGTACTCATCTGGCAACCCTGCTTGACGTCAGTATAACCAAGGCCCTGTCATGGAACGGATGTGTGTGGATAGACCTTAAGGCTCATTCCAATGCAGTACATATCAAACCAGCAGCCGGTCTCAGCATAAAATGAGGGCTCTGGGATCTTCCATAAGAATACCTACTTACATCATTTTCTGATTCTTTTGTGACTAAATGATGCTATTAGGATACGTAAGCAAAGCTAGTATGAAATAAAAATGGAATATAAATAAATATGCAATATTAAATGGATATGACTGTATCAAAATTAAAATTTTGCATTGGATTTCGAATGGAAAATGAAATGTTTCGCTTTGTTTATTTTAAAACAAAATTGACCGTGCAGATATACCAACATAGGTAGATGCTTAACTTTATCAATTATCACTATACTTTTTTTTTGCGCTAGTATTTCCAGTCTTCATTGAAGGCGTGGTCTACACGCAACGTTTTTATACTTAACACATACCAATAACAGTGATAAGACAAATATGTATAGAAGGCCCATTCCTACTTCCGATACATTACGATTAGGTGCTGAATCTTGAAATGGATGATGTTTACTGAGTTTACTGACCAATATTTTTTTCCGATGCATTTTGAAAAAGTAAGGGACTAGTTATAACAAGCGTACGAGGTACGCGCCCGAGACGCGTCGTTTCGGACGCTCACTCTATATGAAATTTTATGTAACGAATTAGGTATGTATACAACTTTATTCTTAGTTTATACTAAAAGTCTTAAGAGGTCATTACTCATCATTATGAACAAATTTTACTACGGGACCAAGAAATCGCGAAAAAAAATTGCTGTTCCCTATATTTTGTCGATTTATGTGAAAACAAATGTAGGGATCAGCAGATTTTTTTTTCACGATTTCAGGGTTGGTCCCGTAGTAAAAGTTGAATGAAATGATACCATAAGAGGTTTAATGTAAACTAAAGCCAGAAACAAATTATTGGACACGACTTACAGTCGCGACCGAACGGTAGCGCGGCTGATACTGTATCTGGTCAATAACTTTACACCTATGTGTGCATACTATCAGCAACAAGTCGCGGATGTGACCTTGAGCGCTTAGACTTCCGACGAATATCTATCTCGCCGGACAGGTCGTTCTCGCGTCGTAGACGTTATCTTGAACTCAACATAATGTCGAAACAAGATGGCGAATGTCAATTGAAAATAAATTTTCGTATTCTCAGAATGTCACCTTAGACCTACGCCTAGCGCTCTAAATAGAGAGTGGTTCATAGCAGTTGACACTATCGACGAAATTTTTAGTAGAGATTTAATATTAGAGATTATCTCGAATTGGATATTTATCTCTATAACGCGAGAATTGGGGCCGGACTTAGGTCGCGTCTAATAGTTTGTTTCGGGCTTAAGAATGAGGTTGTATAGTCCGTCGAACAATTACGAATTTATCTCTATAACGAGAGAATTGGGGCCGGACTTAGGTCGCGTCCGATAGTTTGTTTCGTTGTATAGTCCGTCGAACAATACTTATAGCGTCCGCGCAGTCGCGCGCCCCGTGATCTTACTATAACTAGTCCCAGATACTAGTCAGTCAACCACAGAGTACATTTTTATATACTTTCACACCTAAAATACACTAATATCATTCATAACACATGTAGCAAGGGACTGAACTGTCGCCTATTCCCGTACGCTTATAAATCCATAGTTTTCAATCTACGAGCTTCTGTACATAAATACATTGCGTCAAATTATACAGGCTGCTCACTTTACACAGGCTATCATTGTATCAAGTGCCCATCTTCTCGTTTACATAGTATAGCGTGCTGTATTAGATATAAGCTTGCATTTTTTGTGCCTATCACAACATTGTTAAGCGTTGATTTATGAGTTCTTGTATATTGTATATAGCTTACGCCACGTCGCGTCGCGTCGTGAAGGAAAGTGTTGTGTAAGAATATTAATTTATTTTTCGTACAAAGTGCTTTTAAACAGTCTAAAAGTTTTTAGTCAGTTTTAGATTTAGTAGTTTTTAACGATAACTGAAAAATATATTTTATATTTTGATGCGGTACTTTCTCCCAGATTTATAACTATATTTACTAATTATATATTAATTATCTATTTGAAGTGTAAATAAAACGAAAAACCGGCCAAGTGCGAGTCGGACTCGCGCAGTAAGGGTTCCGTACCTCTCAACGACCTGATACCCCATAAAAACTGATTTAATTTACGAGAGTTTATCAAAAGACATCAGTGTACAGTGCGCGAAATATTAATTTTTGCATGTCTTTCTTACGCAGGTACCACCACATTTGTCTATGTTTGTCTTATTTTTAGTATTTGTTGCTAAACTACATAATATGCACTATAATCTGACCAAGTTGCCGCTGTTATATATTACCGTTTTGAAGATAGAGCAGGAACAAAAACGTTGAAAAAAATGCATGTTTTTAGAGGTTTCTTGTATGGGGTCCCCCCCTTTTTAGGGTTCCGAAGTCCTACAAGGAACCCTTATAGTTTCGTCATGTCCGTCCGTCTGTCCGTCTGTCCGTCTGTCCGTCTGTCTGTCTGTCCTAATCCTTTACAGCTTAATAACTTCTACAGTTATAAACATTAGTAAATGAAATTTTGTTAAAAAATAGTCTACATATAGATCTCAATTTTAAAAGAATATAAGAATCGTTTTTCCGTATTTTAGGGGTGGCGTCCATACATGTGAAATGGAGAAAAAAATTTTTTTTTCGCTGCACCCCCTCGTGTGGGATATCATTGAATAGGTCTACTAAAATGAAGGTAATGTTTGATACACCACTTTTTTATCAGGTGTACCATCTGCGAAATATAGCCCGCCAAAGTGGCTTGCAATGTGTCCCCCCCCCTGCCATTTCTAAACTATGCAATGTAGAAACTTATAATCTTCCACATTGATAGACCTTTGTGAAAACTCTCTTTTAAAATTATTTCGAGTATAATGTGATTATAATTTTTTGAGTTATAGAGAGAAAACTGAAAAATACTTAAAACGTCCTAGTTCAAAGGTCATTGACCTTAGAGAAAAATTATCATAGCAAATAATGCTCCTTTAGCTACTTTCTATTTGAAAAAATCACAAAAAGTAACTTTGAAATGACAAACGTCTTAAATTTGGCTTCTTGAATTTATCGCTAGATGGCGCTACTAACAACACGCTCTGAGTCGTGAATGCTGCCGATTATTGCAAAAACTAAAATAGCCATGATTAATATTCGATTTGATTCGTTTGTAATTACACCTACTTAAGGAACCCTATAATACTGAGCATGGCCCGACATGCTCTTGGCCGGTTTTTTTAGACTTTTTTTTGTTTTTAGTATTTGTCGTGATATACCTCATAGCAACACATATTCTGTGAAAATTTCAACTGGTTATCTATTACCGTTACAAAGATACAGCCCTGTGACAGACAGACGGACGGACGGACGGACGGACAGCGTAGCGAGAGTAATAGGGTCCCGTTTGGCACCCTTCGGGCACGGAACCCTAATAAAAACGATTGAGCCTCATACAGTTATTGGTATATGCAAATTTCTATTAAAATTCCTCTTCTATTGAATTAAATCGATTATGTATTGTTTATAAATCAATTTCTGTTGTAAAGCCAATAACGGCACCCATAATATCTACAATAGACGGGAGATAGCCCATAAAATTGGCATGGTTTCGTTCGATTCGATAACAGAATTCATATACGACAGTAAAACGAATAGTTTTGTTATAAATTCAATATCTTTATTGTTCCAAAATATGCTCATGTTAATTTGTAAATAAAAGCGTGTAAATCGTATGCATGGTTTTCCTTAAAAATAGTCATTAGAGACCCAAACTTTGAACTTTTTGTCAGTCAACCGTCGGCATTTATTCCCATTTTAGTTAATTGAGTTTTTTTTTTCAGGACTGTTATAATTGTACACAATCAATCAATTCTAAAAAGACTTCATTCGCAGTTCCAGCAGCAATATTGTGCACCGTGTTTTGAGCTGTATTTCTCGTAACGTATTCTGAATATGTTAACGTTTGCCACATTAGCATCTCAGCCGGTTGTGTAGAAATGATTAAATCAATCAATTTGCTTAATGACCATTACTTGGCAGTATAGGTAAATAGCTAACGAATTAATTATTATTTTATTGGTACTGTGCCACTTTTCAGACGTTTAATATCGTAATTTGAGGTAATAATTTTGATTTACGGGAAAAAAATATTGTTATTGACACTAAAATTTCAGCATAATTCCACTATTTCGAACAACTCATAACAATAACTACAAACAAACCTCATATTTATACAACAACAACTTTTACTATGGGAACAACCTTGAAATCGCGAAAAAAAAAACAGGACGTCCCTATTTTATCGATTTAAGTGAACACAAATGTAGGGACCAACTGATTTTATTTTCGCGTTTTCAGGTTTGGTCCCATAGTAAAAATTGTTCATAATGATGAGTACAATGACTCCTTTTCGGGAAAGAAGCTATTTAAATTTCAGCATGTATTTTATCGACTGATACTGCCAACATTACATTACAATAATTTACATCAAATGCATCAAATGAGTGCATTGACATCTGTCGTCGACTAAACTACGATTAAATACAGAATACCGTCCGCCATCATAAATTATGAGTAACATAAATACGGGGAATGGATCGGGGACAATTCAATTACTATGAGCTACGGAGATGCGGTGACATTGAAATAAGTGTTCGCGTTGACTGCCATTTTGTAAGGGTCGCTGCATATTGGTTGGTAAGTGAAACAGATTGTTGTGATTTACGGTAAAATATGTTATAATGATGGAGAGAGATCGTATCATTCGTAGCATGTGCCATTCTGAATTGCAATGTGCATTTTCTGTCTTTGTCTGTACCCTATAATATTACAATTATCTCAAACATAATTCCGTGTGGTGCCGGACGTTAAGAATTGCATCATTCTATATTTTCTCATCGGTGTCGTAAAAGGCGACTAAAGGATTCACCAGAGGCTGTGCAGCAGCGTTCTCCGAGTATTTAACCAACCAACTGCGATCGCCAACCTGCCTGCCAAGCGTGACGATTATGGCATATCCCCCCAACATATGCTTTGGTGAGGCCTATGTCCGGCAGTGGACGTTTTTCGGCTGAAATGATGATGATGGTGTATTTCATGAAATGTAATTTCGGTGAAACATTAATCTAAGAACCGAGGCTAATTCGAATAGATTTTTTCGTTGAAACGTTTTCCGATTTACGAAAAGTGATTAATGAAAATTATGTGATAAATAATATTCGCGAAATTGTTTTCTGCCAAAATTAATTCGATATAAAGTTTCGGTAAAATTATAACTAACCCTTGACACCCGTTTCATTGCACTCTCTTCGTAACGCGGGTCAACAACCGGGACAAAATACCAAACCGGCGGCCGGGATGCCGGGACCTATGTCTGAAACTGGGACAAACCCGGTCAATCCGGGACGTATGGTAAGAAAAATAGGCTTACCATACGTCCCGGTTTAATCTTACTCAGCATCATCATCATCATTTCAGCCGAAAGACGTCCACTGCTGGACATAGGCTTCCCCCAGGTTATGCCATAATCGCCACACTTGGCAGGCGGGTTGGCGATCGCAATTGATTGGTTAAATACTCAGAGAACGCTGCTGCCCATCCTCTGGTGAATCCCTTAGTCGCCTTTTACGACACCCATGAGAAGATATAGGGTGGTGCAATTAATTACGTCCGGCACTACACCGAACTTACTGCTTAAACGATCTGTGGACTGTGATAAATACTAGTCTGTTTTTTCTCTCTTGTCTTATTTAGTAAACAATCTTGGCACGTCTCTTTAATCAAATAACTATACTAATAAAATATAATTACTAGTTTTGCACTTGTAATCAGGTAGAAAATGTTATTTAGTGTCTGAAATTCTTAACATAATGTCTTTTAATAATTATTATTGGCGAATTGCATTAAAAAGACATGCCACGATTATTTTCTAAATAAGACTAGTAAGAAAAACAGATTAAATATTTTAAGGCCCGTATTACAGAAGCGCAGAAACGCAGCGTAGGCGCCCCCCTGCCAGGTGGACCGACGACCTAAAGAACGTGGCTGGGGGGGACTGGATGTGGAAGGCAGAGGACCGAGCGTTGTGGTGCAACTTGGGAGAGGCCTATGTCCAGCAGTGGACTGCGATAGGCTGAGTTGATTGATTACAGAAGCTTCCTCAAGTACAGTTTAAACTCCAATCAGCTGATCAGTACTTAAGGATAGAATCGTTACTTGAGTATTGGTTTTATTCCAGAACGGTAATTATAAACTTTAATTCAACAACATAACACACGAATTTGACCTGAAATAGAATAGAAATGTCTACTCAAGCGTAATCTGGACCACACTAGAGTGATTACAGATCAAATCTCAGCTGAAATTCCGAAACAGGTGACAGTATAAAATAAAACTAAACACAGCTGAACTGTGATCAATAAATCTCTGCTTGAGGAACGTTCTAAAATCAAAGCTCAACTCAAAACTAGTTTTAAACAGAGATGCTAAACGCTTGAGTATCGTTCTGTAATAATGGCCTAACCAAAGAGAATATAACCACTACGTTTAGGCCTAACATTGTGTAGTGTGGAGGAACACTTTATATTCACTATGAAGCGAGTAACGTTTTTCGTATGATTTTGCCCGCGGCTAACTTCGCTTAGAGCCGACTGGCTAGGATTTATCATGTTGCTATTTCCCATTCAGAGTGAGCAGATGTCCAGATACCGTAGTGCTGGCAATGCTTGAAGCTACGTAATAATAAATTTCTGTAAATGCAATGCTGACCCGACATTGTAACCTGTGAGAGTGTATATTACTAGTTATTATTTTAATGAAAGAAAGAAAGAAAGAAAAAATATTTATTGCCACAACAAGACGACATGCATAATATAGTGACATAATATAGTGTATCTATACAGAAAGTTACGACTATTGGCCACAGTGAAATTATATGCTTTGTAAACATAATTCCGGGATTATACGAGAGCTGTCTCCTAGGTCAGGGGTATGTAACATTTTGTGCACACCCCTAACCTGCGGTGCTATTCACAAACGTTAGAAAAGTTTCGGTTTCCGAATTCGTTTGGTTCTCAAATCGTTTTGTTTTCGAATGTTTGTGAAAAGCACCGCTGAACCATAGAACAGATCACTGTTTTCTCTTGAGCCTGAACGAACACTTTTATATTTATTTTAATTACTCTTCTGGGGGCCTAGTACGAGTTTGTCAGTCACGAATACTTTCATAGTTTTCGTCAACTTTCATTTAGTAATCTAGTTCCTCCTCGAATCCGTCTGGGGCGCTACTGATTTATGAATGAATGTCGACGAAAACTATGAAAGTATTCGTAGGTAAGTGTCAAACTCGTACCTACTAGGCCCCTGTGCATGAAAAACAGTAAATTTTATATCTATTTTCCCTATTAGGGTAGTAGGATACTACAGTCTAGTCGATGGAGGCAAACGACAAACTACCTAGTGAAAATAAAAATGTGAATTTTTAAAACAGTAAACGAATTACTATTCGAAGTACTATGCATGCAGTAAGATAATGGAACTCACTCCCCTCACTCACAACTATATTATGTTGTCTACATTTCTTAATTATTTCTTCTCTCGCAGGCCTGCTGGTAGAAATTTCTTTGAAATAAGCAGTACCTTTGTACTAAATACTTTCAATGCTGTCTCCAGTCATATGTTATTGTGTGTACATAAATGATAAATGAATAAACAGTTTCTCACTTGCAGAACTGAGGCAGAAAATACCTTTATAAAAATATTCTGCAGAGGCCTGTCTTTCTGAGCAATACGTGTATGATAATGTGAACCATGGGTTCATGATCCCTGGTCCAAGAGATATGTGTTTAAGCAATGGTAATAGTTGTTGTATACGTGCAGGGTGTTCAGGGCTTGTGAAACAGTATGTCTAACATAACATAACATAACATCACGCCTGTATTTCCCCGAAGGGGTAGGCAGAGGTGTATAGTACACCCACATTTCGCCAGTTATGTTATAGTCCCATGTTATAGGGGGCGAGCCTATTGCCATTGACCGGGTACAAATCCAGACTCCAGGCTGCTACTGAGAATTTCCTAATGAAAAACCCAATAACACTTTGCCCGACCCGGGAATCGAACCCAGGACCCCACGCTCAACAGTTGCGCTTGCAACCACTAGACCAACGAGGCAGTCAGTATGTCTAAGTGTAAACTAATTAAAATGTGTGAAACAATTTAGGAAGTAGGTGACTTTGATTCGGATTGATTTCAGAAAAAAACTGGCACCGACTTCCTAAACTGTTTCACACAAATTTTATTATTTTATTCTTTTTGAAGTCGGTTTTTACTTTTTTTATAAGTTTATTTTATTTTTCTATTTTGAGTAGTATTAACAATAGAAAGATAAGCGATTGCTGCAATCAGTGCAATCCCGGATGATTTGCTGTCATCCATTGAAGAGTTCCCTTTTTTATCTCCAAAGACCTTCATCAGATCTTCACCAAATAATACTTTTTGTGTGCAAATGCTTGACTTGTTGATGAATATACCGAAATTGCTATATGTATGCCTATAATATTTGAGGAGTTCCCTCTATTCCACATGGATCCCATCATCAAAACTGGATTTTGATAAAAATGGGACCAATCTGGAAGTATATCCTTTCAAATAAAAAATAAAAAATTGAAATCGGTATAAATGGCGGCGTTCTGAGGTAACAAACATACAAAAAAAAACATACAATCGAATTGAGAACCTCCTCCTTTTTTGAAGTCGGTTAAAAAAACTGACTATGACTTTGTATGGTTTTGTCACCATCAATATGCGATCGACTGTTAGTTTTAAAAGATACAGCCCTGTGATAGACAGACGGCGTAAGTTTAGTAATAGGTTCCCGTTAGCAGCCACTGAATATGGAAATCTAAAAAAATTGCCAGAAAAAGAATTCCATAATATCTGAATAAAATTATTCTTTCATTCCACTATGTTGTAATGTAGTTGTTACCATACACATACTCACCACACGCACTAACACCACTCCAAACACACACTTTCACACACAAAACTAAATACATACCTAACTAATTTTACCTATATTAAAAAAAATTGTCTTATATTCTACTCTCGAGTCACTAGTCCAATTAAGAAGGCTATATGTTTAAGGCTGTCAGTGTACAAGTACATAGCAAAATAAAAATGTAATCTTTATTTAAAGGGTGGAGACCTGATGTCTTGAAATACAGCTTAGTTTAGGCACCAGTCTCCCACAGTATTTTTAACTTTTATGACTTACTCTGATACCATGTAAAACTAATGTAATAATATTGTGGTGAGAAATAAATCATTCATTCATTCATTCAAATTCCTAAAGCTGTCTACACACCGAAGCCGGCGACCAGGCGCGGCGGCACAGCTGGGCATAATCTGCTGGTTACACAGGCGCGTGTTACGGCTTGTGCTCCGCAGTTGCTTACATCGAGTATATAATTATGTAGTAACTAACCGACTCGGCCAGTGTTGCCAACATGCTCAAAGCTAGGTATTTAATCTGTGCACACAGCCAAAACAGTTTTATTTCTATACTAGCTTTTACCCGCGGCTCCGCTCGCGTTAAATTCTGCTAACCCACGTCAGTCCAGTCCAGTCCAGTCCAGTCCAGTCCATTCCATTCCAGTCCAGTCCACTGTCCCACTGTCCCGCTGTCCCGCTGCCCCACTGCCCCACTGCCCTGCTGCCCCACTGCCCCGCTGCCCCAGTATCCCACTTCCCCACTGCCCCGCTGCCCCGCTGCCCCACTGCCCCGCTGCCCCACAGCCCCGCTGCCCCGTTGCCCCACTGCCTCGCTGCCCAGCTGCCCCGCTGCCCCACTGCCCCGCTGCCCCACAGCCCCGATGCCCCACTGCCCCGCTGCCCCTCTGCCCCGCTACACCACTGCCCCGCTGCCCTACTACCCCGCTGCCCCGCTGCCCAGCTGTTCCGCTGCCCCACTGCCCCGCTACCCCACTGCCCCACTATACAACTGCCCCACTGTCCCCCACTGCCCCAATGCCCCGCTGCCCCGCTACCCCACTGCCCCGCTGCCCCGCTACCCCACAGCCCCACTGCCCCGCTACCCCGCTGCCCCACTGCCGCGCTGCCCAGCTGCCCCGCTGCCCCACTGCCCCGCTGCTCCGCTACCCCACTGCCCGAATGCCCCACTATCCCGCTGCCCCGCTACCCCACTGCCCCGCTACCCCACTGCCCCGCTACCCCACTGCCCCACTGCCACGCTGCCCCACTGCCACAATATCACACGGCCCCACTGCCCCGCTGCCCCGGTAACCCACTGCCCCGCTGCCCCGCCGCCCCGCTGCCCCGGTAACCCACTGCCCCGCTGCCCAGCTGCCCCGCTACCACACTGCCCCACTGCCCCGCTGCCCCACTATCCCACTGCCCCACTGGCCCACTGCCCCGCTGTCCCGCTGCCCCACTACCCCACTGCCCCACTGCCCCACTGTCCCACCGTCCCACTGCCACTGTCCTACTGTTCCACTGTACCACTGTCCCACTGTCCCACTGTCCCACTATCTCACTCTATCACTATCGTCCCGTCGCATGTCCCATGTCCCATCCTATGTCCAGTCCCATGTGCCGTCCCACTGTCCTGTCCCATGTCCCGTCTCATGTCCCGTCCCATTTCCCGTCCCATGTTCCGTTCCCTGTCCCGTCCACTGTCCCGTCCCCAGTCCCGTCCCCTGTCCCGTCCCCAGTCCCATCCCCAGTCCCATCCCCTGTCCACTCCACTCCACTCCACTCCATCGTACATTACTATCCGCTCTTGCAAATGCATAGAAGCTTCGATCTGTCGGGTGAGTACGCAACCCACGAATTAATTTTTTTCTTTTTTTCTTTCTTTCTCAAAACCCATACCAGTTTTTAAGTCAGATCATCAGCTTTCAAACAAAAAAAAAACATCAAAATCGGTCCAGTAGTTTTAGCGTGATGCTGGAACAAACAAACAAACAAACAGACGTTAACAATTTTATAATAGTTAAGATTATAATAGTTAAGAAGATAAGATAATATACTTGAAGAAGAAGGTAATTAAAAATTGTAGTCTGAAAATAGTATTTTTTTAGTTACACTAAGATAACTTTATGCTTATTCGTATATTAAGATGGATACAATATAACAACGTTTAGGTACTTCTAAATTTTATTGCTTTTCATACAAAAAATTAGAGAAATCGCAATTTAGAGGTAGCTTCCGGTCCTTGTCTGTAAGTCGAAAGATTCTGATTTTCGGTTGGCTCAAAAGACTGCATTTCCAAGATGGCACCACCCACATACGACAGGATTTTTTTTTCTACTCTGTACAATTCGGCCCGACCAAAAAGTTTTTAATGCAATATCTTTAGCAGCCGTATTTTCTCTATGGAGGCGCGCGCTAGAGCGCATGCGTGCGAATGACAGCTGGATATGAGCATTATGAGCGCCTTATTCACCTTAATGTATGCAAAATGTTGTAGAAAAATATAATTAAAAATCACCGGTTCCCGTCATCGTAGCGAGGTAAAATACATACCAGTTTTTATGTCAAATCATAAGTTTTTAGTCACAAACCCTTTCAACAAAATCGGTCTAGTAATTTTATAGTGATGCTGGAACAAACAAACAAACAAACAGACAACTGACATTTAACAATTTTATAATAGTAGTAGATAAATTGTTTTTTATTTTATTTTATTTTTCTTATATAAAGCAAATACTTGTTCCATAAAGTACCTATTTAGCAATCTATGAAAGTTGTATTCATGTATCCGTGAAGTATTTGTGTTATTGTAACCAGGGAAGGAGCTGTCTCCTGAGATACAGGCTAACTCCCTATAGTTCAGGAGGCCGAGTTTCATTGTAATAGTGTCACTTACTGAGTTTTTAATAAATAATAAATAAATAATAATTTCGACAGAATTTCAACATAATGGAATTTCCACTAAAGCTGGTGATTTAGACACCAGCCGTAGCGGTGAAATATTGTGTTTTAGTGGCTGGTTTATCTAGTGGTTTGGTGGAAAAACAAAACAATTAACCACTAAACTATTAACATGTTTCACTTTTTTTCATGTCAACGCATTTTGGTGCGAAGTTACGAATTCTGAGGACATGGAATAGCAAAAGTAGATAGTTCTTCGAATCTATTTAGATGGCATCTGGAGTAAATAGCTGCAAAGAATTTAGTACTTTTTTATTCCATTATTGATTTTGGCGTATTCTGCAAAGATGAAGTATTTGACTTGACTTGATGAATAAAGTGAAGTACAAACAGAAAAATCGAATGGAGCCATACCACAGATTAATTAATAGTTACCAAGAACTTCTAACTAACTTCTAACTTCTTCTTCTTTCTTCTTTCTTCTTCTTCTTCTTCTTCGTTGGTCTAGTGGTCGCAAGCGCGACTGCTGAGCATGGGGTCCTGGGTTCGATTCCCGGGTCGGGAAAAGTGTTTTTGGGTTTTTTCATTAGGAAATTCTCAGTAGCAGCCCGGAGCCTGGATTTGTGCTCGGTTAATGGCAATAGGCTCGCCCCTTATTACATGGGACTTATAACTGGCGAAATGTGGGTGTACTATACATCTTTGCCTACCCCTTCGGGGAAATACAGGCGTGATGTTATGTTTATGTTATGTTAAGAACATCTAACTTCAATTCTCACATTCCAAACTGGTTTAGCACGTGAAGGCAAATGGCCCCCATTTTGAGTAGGTACTCTTTTATGCCAAACTGTAGTATACTGAGTACAAAAAACTGTCCCCATTTTGTGTACTCTTTTATACCAAACTGTAGTACATTGAGTACAAAAATCTATAATCAAGGTGATTTATGCTTTTGAAAATATAGATGATGAAGAAAATTCTTCAGAAGAGGATGTTTTACTTTTCTTTTCTATGATGTGTGAATAAATGATTATAAAATGTCTTATTTTCACTCTCAAATCTCAAATGGACCCAAAATTAATGCTTTTTTTTCGTAATAGGTAAAAAAACTGTTTTTTTGTGGTTTTCTATTGGTTTGAAGAACCGTTGTTAGTGGGCTTGGGAAAAAAAGTTGGCAACACTGCACTCGGCAATCACTGTGTGAACAGAAACAGTGTGAAGTGTGAACCACACATACCGCAGATGTTGTAGTTCTGGGGTGCTGGCCAGAAAACCTCCACGTGTGCCTGACGGCTGCTTGTCCTTCTGGACACGTCTGGAGGGATCGGCAGTTGTTTGGCCGGTGCATCCTGGGCACGGGCAATAAAATTAACCTTCGGGAGATTTTATTGCCTGTGGCGAATATTCTGGCACGGGAGGGGCCCGTTTTGGGCCAGTAGGGAGTTGCTCCACGTGTCCCTCTGATATCAGCAGAGGGCACAGTGGAGGAGCAGGGGCGGGCCCGGTGTGCACTCACCCTGCCACTGGGCAGGCAGCGGGGGGACTGTCTTTCCCTGCCCCCGTCGATCTCGTAACCCCAGGAGTGCCCGCTGAGTAGTGTTCTCGCGCCTCTTGGGACCGAGGGTCTTGGCTTCACCGCCCGGACCGTGAGGAAGAAAACCTCTATAAAAAATTACGGGAGGTAGGGCCTGCGAGCAGCAGACTCGGGGTTGTCTGCTGCCCGACCAGCAGCTGGCGTAGCTGGCACAGCCGGCGTAGTTGGCGCGGCTGGTAAAGGCCCATGAGGTGAAGTGGCGTGCAGTGTTCCGTGTGCACCACCTAGGAGGGTGCGGCTGACGTTAGGCCGCACGGAGAGAAGGGGCTCGCCTGCTTGTGGCGGGCCAGGACCTGTCGGGGGTGGTTGTGTGAATACTCACGGGTTCCCACGCCCCCGGCTAAGGTAGTTGAAGGAACACCGTGGTGGTTTTAGTCGGTAAGAGTCCGACACTGGCTTCGCCTACCCCGGGCGGAGTGCGTCCATGAGGATATCCCCACGGTAAAAAAAAAAAAAAAAAAGGTCCCCTCTAATTTAAAAAACTAACGAAAATAAATTACCCGAGCAAAATGCATTTTTTCATTTACTTTCTTCTATAAAGGATCACTTTTTAACTAGTAATTTAATATGGTTTCCTTTATTAACTAATTAGATGAATAACACGAGATAACAAATAGTTAGGCTAGTTAGGAATTTATTTTATATTCATTATGAACAAAAATCTCCTTAAGTATATTGAAGATATCAATCAATAGCAGCACTGATCGTGACGTAGCTTGGAGGCATCGCGCTGTCATTGCGGGAAGAGAATACCTGGTGAAACATCTTATTATACCATGGACGTCATAATTTGATAGTTCTATCTCAGTCTAGTGAACAAATTTAAATTGCTTATAACTTAGACAAATTTATTGGTTTTTTCACTATTGTTTATTTTTCTTGAAACAATTTCGAGATTTCCAATAAAAACGAATAAAAGAAAATTTGTCAGCTTCCCTATAATTGCACGAACAACAAATAAATTAAGTATTCTTGCTGCCGGCAATCATAATTTTATAGAAATGTACCTAAGTTGTGTTAGATTTTGTAGTGTTCCTTCAATCTAGGACACAATGTTTGTTGAAATGATTGAATCCTTATTATTTACTTAATTGATGGGTGGCATAAAATACAGGTGATATTTTTTTGGCACACTGAATGTTCGATTCCGGGCTCAGGAAAGACACTTTTGAAAAATCCTTAAACGCATATTGCGTTTAAGAATTTTTCAAAAGTTTTTGTGTTACTTGCTTTAAAAAATAAAATGAAGTTTTTATGAAGTTGAATTTCCGACTCTCGAGAGCAATGAATCTGGGTCACCAACATAAACCTTAATATCTGGAAAACCGAGAATGACAGCTTAGTCAAATAAAAAGTTGATGATAAATAGGTCTATAAAATAAAAAATAGTCTGACAATAAAAAATAATAAAAAATAAAAAATGTTGTTAATAAGTAGTCTATAAAATACTTTTTATTTGAATAACCTATAATTCTTAGTTTCCGAGTTATTAAGGTTTATCTTGGTGACCCGAGGATTCATTGCTCTGGAGTGTATTTTCAATATTTAATAGTTATTTGTTATACAAGAGTGCAAAGTTGATTTTTAACCGCGTGTTCAATTTTGATGCCCGAGCAAGCGAAGGATTCTAAAATTAAAACAAATTATTAAAACAGTTAGAAACCTGAGCGTTAGCGAGGGAATCAATAGAGCACAAGGTGAAAAATCTTTGCACTCGAGTGCAACACGTAACTTTTCATCCCACCTCAGCGAGGAAATGACCTAATGCAAAAAAAAACATTTACAATCATAAGATATTTTTATTTCAGTTTAGGTATTAACTACTACATTATGATAGGTAAGTATTACAGAATAATCTTTAAACTATAACAAATAATACTTAGGTATACCTAGTTAAGAAAAATTTAAAGTAACGTTGCTACAGTTAGAGTAATATTTTTGTTAGGTACTGTAATGTTGGTATTAGTGACTTGTGTACTGTTTTTCGGTAAACTATCTGTCATACTTAATAGTTGTACTGATTCATCGGATTCCCTTGGCGTAAATGATTAAACGTTTTCTGAGAAATTTTTGGTTCCTTTATCTAGTCGCCACATGTTAACCATATCGTATTGTTTCAAATACTTCTCGCGTGATTGTTGAGGGAGAAAGCTCATTTGTGCATTATTAACAGTTTCAGTCAATTCTGTTTGCGTCAAATAAACTTCCTCGTCGCTAGAACCACTCATTTTAGGGTAATAGACCTGTGCATTTTAGGTTTTTCACTTGTTTTCAAGTTTCTTGTTTTTAACCTAAGGTTTTAATAATATGACGTGAAAAGAAACTGGCGCGCGCAAAGCAAATAAAAAAAAGTACACCAAGAAGGTTCTGCGTCTGAGTTTTTAACAAATTAAAAAAAGTTGTATGATAAATTCGGCACCATGGAGGGAGAAAAGTAAATAGGTTTAATGATGTTTTGAATTCACAAACCTAGTGCACTCGATGTTCTAAATTAAATTTACTTTATCCTCTAGGGGATAAAAACGGCTTTTGCACTCAGATATCGAAGAGCAAAAATACTCTTTTCGAGATGGGGGGATGAAAAGTACTTTCCTTCCATGTAGCACAGCGATGGAACATCCTGTATATTATGTACGGTCGACCGCACGTCAGTGGTAACAGTTTGACATTGACAGTGTCTTTATTTTGTAAGCAGTAAGGGCGGTTTTCCAATTGAAGTGTTACCACTGTTAAGCAGTCGACTGTACAATATACTTGTAGCTCTAAGCTCTATCCCGTACCGCACGCAGCTTAACTAGCCGTCTATCGTTTGAACTAGATTATTACAATTAAGTATCATACACTTTATCATCATTCCATTCCAACATGATCATTTCGCAGTAACATATTTCATTAAATAATTATCGAGATTGCCTCTGATCGACCAATCATCTATCAATCATTAAACTATATTTCATCGATATCTAAGGGCTTGACCAGTCGTTCGAGCCTTTATCGACTTATTTGCTTTTTATTGATTTTGTTTGTTGTTGAATAAACAAAATTCTAAGATAAAGGATGGAATCAAGCGTTATTTTGTTTACATAATAATTTCTTAGGTTTTCGCGATTGGCAGCTACCAGGCTACCACCTGTTTGGAACCCAGTCCTAAAAATAATCAAGTCCCAAACAGCACGCTACACTGTAAAAGATAATGATATTGTGACTGATTACTGCGTGCATCGAAACGATTTTAATTAATAATATTGTACGGTAGTTTTTTTTTTTTTTTTGAAATATCTGTAAAGACGCTAGTCATCTTAGTCTACCTGCGACCACGAAATGCTGCAAAGCTTTCGAAACGTCAGGAAAACCAATTTAAATAAAATACGCGATTTAATCCGGTTAAACTTTGTTTGATCGTAATGTTTTGTTTACCTTTGCTTTGTTTTTTGCCCAACTATGGCAAAGCGAAAAGCAGGCTAATTGTATGTAAATATGTATGTATGTTTGTCCATTGGTTCCCTGAGATAGGCTCGCCCCCTATTACATGGGACTATAACATAACTGGCGAAATGTGGGTGTACTATATACACCTCTACCTACCCCTTCGGGGAAATACAGGCGTGATGTTATGTTATGTTTGTTTATTAACAATCAGAAGTTTCTTTCTACATAGGTAATTAAAATAATAATCACATAAATATATAAAAACTGCAATACCACCTAGGCACGGACGAATAAAAAAGGCGGACGGAATCTGGATAAGAAAATATTGAAGCACTTAATTTTTTCTTAAAACCACCACAATTTAGACAGGATTTTAACACTCTAGAAAGCGTATTTTTATTTTATTTGTGGCACTACGACAACGACTTCCATCACACGATGTTAGGTGATGGCAGCCTGTTAGACTTACTATGGGTGTGAATTTATGCTTCAAGCGAGCTGCTTTCAAGCAGATGACGATAACATGGGTGCTTTACTTATTGTTTAGCGAGATTCTGTCCGCCTTTTTTTATTCATCCATGAATCTAACCTAGATTGCTTAAATGGCGACAGATGCGAAAATACCATGAATGCCACGGGTTGTCTTATTTTCATTAAACGTACATAACATTATTTCTTGTTGTTTACCCTCAGTTTTACGCCTGCCAAGCGTGGCGATTATGGCCTATCCCCCAACATATGCTTGGCAGAGGCCTGTGTCCAGTAGTGGACGTCGTTTGGTTGAAATGATGATGATGATGATGACCCTCAGTTTTGAATCATTTACAAAACTATTCTTATTCTGTATTGTACACCAGAAAAAAAAAACAGTAAAACTTATAAATAGAAATTACATGTACAAAGGCGAGCTTAACTCAAAAATGAGTTTTCTACCAGCAAACCTTTGAGCGATAGAGTGAGTGTAGAAAAGAGGCTGAGGGTAAACTTAGTGCACAACTGTTTAGGTCTAGGTCTATATAAATTACTTAATAATCAAACTTACATAAAACCTACTTGAATAAACTACAAATACATATATAATTAGTATAATATACCTACATACATATTAACATTATATTTATTTTATTTACAAACTATCGACAAAAAGTCTTTCATATGTCCAAGTCTTAATAATTACAGTCATAAAACACCAATAATCGAACGTTTTTTTTTTTTTTTTTTTTTTTTTTTTCGAATGGGCTCTCGCAGGTGGGACCGAAGTCCCATTTCTGCTTAACCGGACTTAGTTGGCGGAGAGTCCCATGTGGGACTCCATTCGCCGAAGGTTTTTTCCCTACATACTTACAAACTAGATGCGCGCGGCATCAATACCGCGCTTCATCGGGCGGGCGCCCCCCAAGGGGGGGGCTCGAACCTCGCTAGGGCATTGCAGGGGGACCCCGCAGTTCCTATGTCCCCCTAGCAGCCGTTGCTGCATCGAATTGGTTACCTCGAAAGTAGCGGACTTTCGGTCCCTATCGGGTGACGTGCTAAACGCCGTGAAGCGGCAAGCCTCGCCGGCGAGGCTAAGACCTACCTAGAAAACCTAACCAGTGGCTACGCAATAGCCTGCTCCTAGGAACTACTCTAGAGCATAGGGCCGGTCTCGCGTGACGAGATTATCTCCGGTTGCTTACACCGTGAGGGCGTCCCCAGGGGGGAGCTCGGACCTCGACTCAGGGTGCAGCAGGGGGACCCCGCCACTGATCCCCCCAGCAGCCGGTGCTGCGTCGGCATGTGTTACTGTTTCTCGAGAGTCGGACTCTCGGATTCTGTGTGTGTGTCGCGTCGGTCCTCGCCGGCGGGGACGATATTTTGGACGACGGCGTCGGAGTGTGCTTGTACTTTTATCTGACTCCTGGAGGAGTGTGATATCGTCATCGGGCTCAATGAGTGTGTGTCTGGGACGTCGGGTTTTGCTGATAGCGGATGGCTGGTAGACGGTGGCCGCCACGACCAAGGGGTTGGGGTGCTTGGGAGCGGAATCGAAATAGCGTTTTGAGGCACGCTTGAAAAACTGCTTGATGGTCGGCAGTTTGAAGTCTAGGTGGAGGTCGACGTTGCGTACGTACCAGGGGGCGTCTACAGCCCTACGCATGAAACGGTTTTGGATAGTTTGGAGCATGTGAATTCTCACCGGCTTAACGTGTGCGAACACAACGCTAGCATAGGCGAGTATGGGGCGGATACAGGTGGTGAATATCCTTACTTTGAGATGAGTGGGCAGCTTACTGTGCGCATTGAGAAGGGGGTGGAGACGTGCGAGGACAAGGGCGGCACGGTTTTTCACCCTGCGGATATGCGGACGGAAAGTCAGTCTACGGTCAAGGATCACTCCGAGATATTTGGCTTCTCGTTGCCATGGGATCTGTTTTCCGAACATTGAGACTGGTACGCTCAGTTCTTTACGGTACTGTGACAGGGGTCTCTTATCGAAGAGGACCGCTGCACTTTTTTCGGGATTTACTTCGATTCTCCATTTCCGGAACCATTCACCTAGGGTGTTGGCCGCGGATTGGAGGGTACGAGAAATAGCGACATGGGTCATGCCGGAGTAATAGATTGCCGTGTCGTCGGCGAAAAGGGCCATACGGGCTGCACCGCATTTTGGAATATCGCTGGTGTACAGCGTGAACAGTAGGGGGGAGAGCACGGAGCCTTGAGGCACACCGGCGTGAATGGGATGGGGGGAGGAGAGAGCCCCTTCTATGCGATAGCAGAAGGTACGATTCGACAAGTAGTCTCGGATGATGAGCACGAGACGATGTGGCACATTCATAGTGTACAGCTTATATAATAAGCCGTTGTGCCACACTTTATCGAAAGCCTTTGCTACGTCGAAAAAGAGAGTGCCGGTCATTTGACCGCGTACGAAGCCTGCACTGATGTGTTCTACAATGCGGTGCAGTTGATTAACGCAGCAGTGCTTTGTACGAAAGCCAAACTGCTCGTCGGGAAGGAGTTTATTTGAGTCGGCGAAATCTTTGAGTCGCTTATAAATAAGCTTCTCG
This sequence comes from Asteroscopus sphinx, assembly GCA_949699075.1. Taxonomy (NCBI): domain Eukaryota; kingdom Metazoa; phylum Arthropoda; class Insecta; order Lepidoptera; family Noctuidae; genus Asteroscopus; species Asteroscopus sphinx. Next base: position 24,801,433 of record OX453010.1, on the reverse strand, counting down.
TAGATTTTACCGAAGACATTGAGGAGACTAATCGGCCGGTAACTACTCGGCTCGGCTTTTGGTTTGCCCGGTTTGGAAATACCGATTACCGTAGCCTGTTTCCAAGCCTGGGGAAAGATGTTGTTTTTAAATGCCGCATTGAAGATGACGGTCATTAGAGCGATTAGGGTGGCAGGGAAACGTTTCAGCACCTTATTGGTGATGCCGTCTGCGCCGGGGGCTTTTTTGGGCTTAAGATCCTTGACTATAGAGAGAACTTCGTCAGGGGTGATCGGTGGGAGCGGGTCATCAGGGTCATCTATTGGGGGGGGGGGGAGGGCTGACCTACGCTCTACTTCTGAATTGACCTTATCAAGGTGGGTTTGGCTTACGGGAAGCGTACTGAGAGTGCATTGAGACTCCAAACTGTCGGCTAAGCATTCGGCTTTTTCGTCGTCGTCAAAGGCCGGCCTTTGATTGGGTCGATTTAGGGGGGGCATAGTTGCCGTGGTCTCGCATTTAAGTCTGCGTTGAAGGGCCCAGAAGGCTACATGAGACGGTTGGATTGCGCTGACTTCCTTGTCCCAATGCTCCTCCCGTACCTGAGCTACACGTCTCTTTACAGTATTCTGTAAGGAGCGCATATGGGCACGATTGGCTTCATTGGGAAAAGCGTCATAGGCACGGATGGCCGCGTTCCTCTCGGTCCTCAACTCATTCACATCGTCCGGCAGTTTCAGACGCTGGTCATCCAGCATCGGAACCTGCCGTGAGCATTCGCCCACTACGGACTGTACATGGTTGGTGAGCGAGGTGATCGCGGCCACCGTGTCCGCGACTGTCTCAATGGAGTCAGGGATTGAATCTAATTGGGGGGATGAGGTAGATTTGAGGCGGTCCTCTAATCTCCTCCAATCGGTTATCGTTTTTGTTATGGGTGGGATACCGGGATCCGAGGGACCACCTCGGGGACCCAGTTGAATGATCACAGGGCGATGATCTGAGTCTAATTCTTGGATTACCTCGATAGAGCGAATACCGAGGTTTACGCGCTTTAAGAGGGCTATATCTAGGATGTCGGGCCGGTGCCCTACTGTGTCAGGATAGTGAGTGGGACGCATCGGGGCGATGACGTCGAAGGAAAGTTTGTCGCTAAGTGCTCCTAATTGAGTGCCAGCGGCGTTATTGGAGACACAGCTCCATGAACGGTGTTTGGCGTTTAAGTCGCCTGCAATAATTACAGAGTTACTAAGATCGAGTAGGGATTTGAGGTCGTCCTCGAGCAGACTCGCGGGTTTGTTTGCGGATCTATAGGCCGAGACTATGGTGATGGGCTGGTGCCCTGTCATGCCTAGGCGACAGATTGAAGCCTCCAGGCATGCTAGCTCTGGGGGATCAATGGGGATGCAATACAATGAATTTCGGTAATAGATGAGCGTTCCGCCTAGTGCGGTGTGTGCTCTGTCGTTTCTTATCAGCCTATAGTTGGCTATATTGGGATTACGACTATGGGGTTTGAGGAAAGACTCTTGAATGAGTAAAATATCGATTTGGTGCTCACGCAAGAAGACGGCTACGTCGTCGCGTTGACCACTAATGCCTCGGGCATTAAAAAAGCCTAAAATTAGGGAACGGGGTTTGAATCTTTTGGGTGGGGCCGTATTATACATTATAATTGGAATTAAGTATTCTATAGATGTCTTGGTACTTGGTAAGTACCTGAAGGCGCTGCTCATGGATGCCTTGGGTAAAGGCCCAAAGTCTAGAGTAGGCGTCAATGCGGGATTCCCCTGACTGGGGTTCGAGGTATTCTCTCGGCAGAAGGCCGGGGGAGTTTACCGGAGGGGGGGTTCTCATGGGGGGGGGGGCTTTAGCTGCTGGTGCAGTTTTGGGCCTGAGAGAAGGTGCGGGGATGGGTATGTTCATCAGCGCAGGGGGCTCTGAGGCCGGGGGCGCGAGACGAGAGGGCGGAAGAGGTGGGAAATGGGGCTTTTGGTTACCCTTAAACCAGGGGTTGGGCCCGAGTGGGCCGCGGAAATTAGGGGAGGGCCCGAGTGGGCCTCTAGGGTTTGGTGGTTGGTACTGGTAGGGGGCTGCGTAGGAGGGGGCTTCCCTCGCAACGCGGTCGGAGGCGCGTTTCGCCGATTTGGCGTTGCGCATTTTGGGGGCTTTGGGGCATCCGCGATAATTCGCTGGATGCCCGGATTTGCCGCAAAGGACACAGCTAGGGGGCTCCGTGCACTATAATCGAACGTATCGGATATATGCAATTATATCAATCACCAATCATTGCCGGTAGTTAATGGTAATTTAATGGTAATAGACCATTTTATAACGCTATATGCAAATATGTTATCAGCGTATCGATGTGATTGGTGATGTTGATATCTAATTAATCAAGAGATTACCTAACTGTTCGCGACAACCCTAAAAATGTGCGCGGCAACCCTGTTTCAGTGTCGTTTTTTTTCTACTGAAAGACAGTAAAATCGCGAGTGAAAATTTCGTAAGTCAAAAGACGATTTAGAGACAATAATACAGAAATATTTAAGTGATTAGTACCGTAATACAGTAGATTCAGTGTGTTTATTAACCTAAATTCAGTGTTAGTGCTGAAACACGTAAGTTTTCATGATATTTTATGTGCTTAATAGTCAAAATAGTGAATTTCATAGTTTTTCGTAGAACGCATTTGACCCATGCAAATGGCAGGGAACAAGTTGCGCGGAGTGCGCGTCTCGAGCGAGGGCGCTGCCTCCAGTATATTTTTTAATTACTAGTACAGAATCGTAACTATGCACTTCATGAAAACTTATATCTTTATTATTTAAGTAAATATCAGTGTAATCTTTCAGGTATAGCGTTGTTTATGTTCGTTCTATATAGATTTATCCATTTATGTAGCATTTTAGCAGTTTCATAGTAAAATAACCGTTTTATATAGAAAATTAAATTTAAAAATACAGTTTTTATAAGAAATACATAACCTTTTATAGTAAATGAAACGTAAATAGAAGGAACATAGTAAATAACGCTATATACTGCAAATATTATGTAAATTTGTAAGTTATTTAATAGTTTTAACAATGTTTTAGAGTCATGAAATTTGTAATTTTAATTGTGAAATTAAACATAGTAAAATAATAGGTAGGTATGTGTATTGCCACCTACGGCTAGACAATGCATATATCTATAGTATACTATCAATAGAAAAACATTATCTTCAATAAATTTTGTCTGGGTTCGATAAGAAAAATGTAAACAAACCGATAAAAAATGTATGAAAAATTCACCCGTTTGGTGGAATATGTGTACCTAGCCTAGTTTACATCAAATAAACACTTTTATTATTGTTTTTTATTTAAAGCCAAAATGGTCGTGCAGGGGATACCGTATAGTAAATAGTCCCAACCCCAATAACAAAAAAGTTATTAAGGGTGAAAGTAATAAAAATCCCCTGACACGGCCAATTTTGCATAGAAAACCTTAATCTATGGATAATCTATGACACCTAGAATGATGAGTCATAGATCATTAGATAGCCTAGATTTTTGCCTATCCATAGGTTTTGGTTGCATAAAACAAACACAGATAGATACATAGATATAGACAGAAATGTAAAAATAAATAGAATAAATAAAGTTGTAAATGGCTTGAGGCGCCTGCGGCTCTCGTGCCGGTAAAGTTTAGTGCCGCGTTAGTAAACACAGTTTCAACAGAATTCGTAGCAAGTTACCAATAGAATAGATACCTATACAGGTATACAGTTATAGCTATACTGTCTATAGTATAGAACAGTAAGGGCAGTATAGGTATGTAGCAAATCTACCATATAGTCAAGCCTTCAAATCAAATGGAGTAAGCAGAGGCCTCAAGCTCTTCATGAACAGTCAAGTCGGTGTTTTCATTTCCTGAAAAATTCTCCCGGTGTTCGCGAAATAATCCTTCAGTTCGGCGTGGGAAGTCAACCTATAGGTACAGGGCGTCAGCGGCTCATACACACGGTATCGAGTTCCGCCCGTCCGGTACATTCGCTGGTCCTTCGCGAGCCGGATTTCATCACGTGCCTGAAGAATTATCACCTGAAGAATTACAGCTGAAAAATCAAGATGCCGATTACGCGTTCAAAAGGAAGAGCTCCCGAATCCTGGACGTTGGACGTTGAAGCAGCAGCTACCAGTACACCCGGCGTGCGACATGAACAGCCGCCGCGGTCACCGTCAACGTCAACGTCACACAGCGCCGATGCGCCGCCGCCCCCCCCGCACCCCGCGGAGGGAACAGTACCGTCTATTTCGAGGCGGGACACATCGGAAGATAGAAAAGGAACAAATTCGGATCAGACGTTGCGTCCAACCGACCGTGCTGCGCCCCACAGTATAGAAGAACAGGAAAAACAGAAAAAGGGACGCGGCGGACGCTCCGTAACTACGAATCGCTCCAATAGAAAACAGTTGAAGGCACGTGAAGAGATTCTAAGAATCAAACTACAGTTAGCAGAGATACAGTTACAGAAGGCTGAAGAGGAAGCGGACTCTGACGACTATGATGAAGACGGACAATCGAAAGCTGACTACGTTCGTTCATGGTTGGAAGAAGGACCGGAACCACAGCCCAACCCTATAGAAGCCGACACCGGGAGAAACACCGACTTGGCCGCACCCCCACCCGGGGGGAAGGAAGGGGAACAGAAAAATATTTTGGATGTCAAGCATCAAGATGAAGATCCTAAGAAGAAGGAAACTCATCAACAGGGAGGTGATTCACTGAAGCCGTTCATCACCGATCTCACCTCCGCCATAGCTGCGCTCGCCGAAAGGAAGCCGTTGGACTCGTCGTACACGTCGCCTCATCCAGCGGTTTCAAAAGTGATCATGTCACTACCGACCTTCGGCGGCGCGCATATAGAGTGGTTGTCGTTTCGTGCAATATACGACACCACAAGAAGATACTTCAACGACGTGGAAAATACAGCGAGGCTTAGAAGATGCCTCAGGGGGAGAGCGCTGGAAACAGTGAGCTCGGAACTCATCGGGCACGCAAGACCAGATGACATCATGCGAGAATTGGAACTTCAATTCGGACGACCGGACTCCATCGCTCAAGCCGAAACAGACAAGCTGCGAACCCTACCGCGCTGCAGTGAAGCTCCCAAGGACATCTGCTTCTTCGCGAGCAAAATTAGAACCAGCATCGTCACACTTCAAGCATTGAAGAAGGAGCACTACCTCATCAATGCAGAGCTGCTGCGCGTGCTGACGGAGAAGCTGCCGAACTCCCTGCGCGTACAGTGGTATCGAACGTACACCGAAAAGTACAATTCGATGCCGGACCTTAGCAACTTCAGCAACTTCGTCACAGAACAAGCGCGCTACTGCAGTGCCTTCGCGCCAGCTGAGAACATCCGTACAGAAGAAGGTCAGCAGACTCGTCGTGCCATCCAGAGGACACACACCGCTACCGAAAAGCATGCTGCGGCCGGCGCTTCTGCCCCTGCCCCGAAGTGCAGGATATGCGAGCCCGTCGGACACTATGCAACGGACTGCACGAAGTTTCGCACAGCTGACTCAGATGGAAGATGGCAGCTCGCAAAGAAGTACGGATTGTGCTTTCGTTGTCTGCGCACACGACCGTACGGGCACTCATGCAAGGCGAAGAAATGTGGCATAGAAGGATGCCCCGCCACTCACCACCAACTCCTGCACTACGAAAGGAAGCCGAGAGAAGAGGCGAAGATTGAGAACCAAGAAACAGTAGCAAGTTCCAGTCTACACGCGAAGCCTCAAGCCTACTTAAAGATAGTTCCTGTGCAGATAGTTGGACCGGCGGGAGAAGCGAACACCTTCGCACTGCTGGATGATGGGTCAACAATTTCGCTCATAGATGAAGACGTCGCTAACGCAGTCGGAGCAGAAGGTCATCTAGATCCCTTCACCATTCGAGCCATCGGGGATACGTCACTCGACATGCCCAGTTCGAGACGAGTCAACCTGTCTATGAGGAGCGCTGAGGGCAAGCAAGTGCCTTTATGCGCGCGCACCGTTCCAGGCCTGCATCTATCGCCACAGAGGGTCAGCGAAGATGACCTAAGAGACTGCAGGCACCTCCAAGACATCAAACAGAAGCTCGTCTACAACATAGGCGTCCCGAAGGTGCTGATTGGACAAGACAATTGGCATCTACTCATCGCAAGTGTCATCAGAAAAGGTCCCAGTCATCAACCGGTCGCATCGCTGACATCGTTAGGATGGGTGCTGCACGGCGCACACTCACGAACACTGGGCCACAGCGTACACTGCGTCAATCAGCTGTCACCGGACGAAGAGAACATAGAAAAACAATTGAAGGAGTACTTTGCACTCGAGTCTCTCGTCATCAACCCACGTCGCCCGAATACAGATCCAGAGAAGCAAGCTGAAGATATTCTTGAGAAGAATACAAAACAGTTAGAAGATAGACATATAGAAACGGCCCTTCTCTGGAAGAAAGAAGATTTCGTCATGCCCGATAGCTACGAGAACGCAACACGAAGACTTGCGTCAACAGAAAAGAAGCTCGATCGCAATCCCGAACTGAAAGCAAAATATACAGAACAGATGAACGCTCTCATTGAAAAGGGATATGCGGAAGAAGCTCCGAAGAATAGCACGCCAGGAAAGACCTGGTATCTTCCACATTTCGATGTCCACAATCCCATGAAACCCGAGAAGATGCGCATAGTTCATGATGCTGCCGCGAAAACAGGAGGAGTGTCGCTCAACGACTTCCTCCTCACAGGACCAGACTTGCTACAGTCATTACCGGGGGTGATGATGAGGTTCCGACGTCACCGCATCGCCGTCTCAGCGGACATTGCAGAGATGTTCATGCAAGTGCAAGTCAGGCAAGAAGACAGAGACGCGCTGCGCTACCTGTGGAGAGGAGACCGGCGGGAGGGCGCCCCTCAAGAATTTCGCATGAAATCGATCATCTTTGGTGCAGCTAGCTCACCGTGCACAGCTATCTTTGCGAAGAATTGGAATGCGCGCAAGCATCTGAAGGAAAATCCAGAAGCAGTAGAAGCCATCGTAGAAAACCACTACATGGACGACTATCTCGACAGTTTCCGAGACGAGGAAGAAGCGACGCGCACAGCAACAAAGGTCCGTGATATACACAGAGAAGCGTGCTTCGAACTCACCAAGTGGATCTCCAATTCCGCGAACGTCATAGAAGAACTAGAGCCAAATCGACAACAGGCGGAAACAGTCAGTCTCGCGAGCAAAGGTCAAGAAGAGAAGATTCTCGGCCTCATGTGGAAGCCAAGTACAGACGAGCTGAGCTTCAATTTAAAGCTCGCTCGGCTCCCCGACAACCTCATCTACAAGGAATCGCCGACCAAGCGGGAAGCGCTGAAGATAGTCATGTCATTATATGACCCTCTCGGCCTCGCATCGCCGGTAACAGTTCGAGCCAAACAAATTCTTCAAGAAGCGTGGCGACTCGGTACAGATTGGGATCAAAAATTCGACGAGAATCTGTCGAAACAATGGTCGTCATGGATTCGCCACTTAGAACAATTGAAGACGATCAGCGTCCCGAGATGTTACCCCGGATTCAGTGACCCCAGCTCGCTTCAAGTACACGTCTTCACGGACGCCAGCGAGACAGCCTACGCGACAGCAGTTTACTGGCGTACGACGACAACAGACGGGCGAGTGCACGTGTCACTCGTCATGGCCAAGGCGAGAGTGGCTCCACTAAAAGTCACGTCCATCCCACGCCTCGAGCTTCAAGCCGCCGTACTTGGAAGTCGCGTAGCCGCCGCCGTCATTGAAGCACATCGCGTCAAGCCCGAGACAACAGTGTACTGGACAGACAGCAAAACCGTGCTGACATGGCTGAGAAAAGGGTCTAGAACATACAAGCCATTTGTCGCACATCGTCTGGCGGCAATAGAAGATCACAGTAAAGTCGAAGACTGGCGCTGGGTGCCCACGAAGATGAACATCGCTGACGCTGCTACTCGTGACGTTCCCGTCAATTTCAGCTCCACTCACGAGTGGTACGCCGGCCCATCGTTCCTGTACGAAGACCCGTCAATTTGGCCCGCAGAGAAACCCATCGTCAATGAGGCAACAGGGGAAGAAAGGACAACGACAGTGACAGAATCACGTCGAACACAGAAGATATCAGAAGCCGTCCCAGATCCGAACAGATTCTCAAAATGGGAACGACTCCTACGAACTACAGCGAGAGTGCTACAATTCATAGCCTTGTGCCGAAAACCCAAGGCCCAGGTTCTATATAAAAGAACGATCAAGAATCCAGAAAAGGATCCAGATTGGCGTCACAAGAAAAAGAAGACGAAGACCACCACGACGGGAAGTGCTGCACCTCACCCTGCCGCCGACTCCCGGGACTTCGTGCTTCTCCCCGCAGAACACATCCGCGGCGCCGAGGATCTCCTTGTGAAGGCAGTACAAGGGGACTCCTTCGACGCCGACCTCCGGGAGCTTCGGCGCGGGGAAGGTGTCGCCAATGACAGCCGCCTACGATCACTGCCAGTAGAAATAAACAACGGCGTGATCACTCTACGCAGTCGCATAGCTGCAACAGAAGAAATTACCGAGAAAACAAAGAGACCGCCAATCTTGGATGGCGATCACCGCGTCACACAGCTCTATATAGACTGGACGCACAGAAACTTGCATCACAGCGGGACAAAGTTGGTCATAAACGAAGTACGCCAACACTACTGGGTTCTTCGCCTGCGGCCGACGACGAAGAAAATAGTGCATCAATGTCTGCAATGTCGCATTCGAAAATCGCAGCCTCCAGAGCCAGCCACAGGGGATCATCCGAAGGCGCGCCTCGCCCATCATCAGAGGCCCTTTACCTACACGGGCCTAGATTATTTCGGGCCGCTCTCCGTCACCGTCGGAAGACAGCACCAGAAACGGTATGTGGCGCTGTTCACATGCCTCACCAGCAGAGCGGTCCATCTCGAGGTCGCCGCTAGCCTCAGCGCTGACTCCGCAATCTTGGCGCTGCGAAGGTTCGCAGCGCGCCGAGGTAGCCCCACAGAAATCTACTCCGACAACGGTACCAACATGCACGGCGCAGACAGAGAGATGAGAGAAGCCGTGAAAGAAGAAGCAAGTCGTCGTGGCATCGTGTGGCGTTTCATCACTCCCACAGCGCCCTTCATGGGAGGCGCCTCGTCAGATGCGTGAAGACCACTCTCTATACGGTCCTTCACGAAAAGCATCCGCATGAAGAAGTTCTCGCAACCCTACTGTGTGAGGCCGAATACACCGTAAACAGTCGGCCCCTCACGCACGTCTCCATAGAAGCAGAAGACGACGAAGCCATCACCCCGAATCACATTATATTCGGGGGCTCAGCACGACTACCATCCCTCGGCGAGTTCAGCGAGTCCGACCTCGACAGCAAGAAGCACTGGCGGCGCGCCCAAATCCTAGCCGACATGTTTTGGCGTCGCTGGGTGCGCGAGTACCTACCCGAGCTGCAGTACCGGCGGGAGCCCCATGACACTGGGCTCATCTTTGAAGTCGGCGACCCCGTTCTCATCGCCGACGGCCAGCTCCCTCACAATACATGGCCGCGAGGGAATATCACCGCTGTCTACCCAGGCGCCGACGGACGAGTCAGGACCGTCGAGCTGCGCACAGCAGCGGGGGTCCTCAAACGCCCCGTCAAGAAGCTGGTGCCCCTGCCGAAGTGATGTCGCTCTCCGGGTCATCTGCAGCACGCTCCACTACGGGTCGACGCTCTGCTGCACGGCGGGAGAAATGTTCGCGACAACCCTAAAAATGTGCGCGGCAACCCTGTTTCAGTGTCGTTTTTTTTCTACTGAAAGACAGTAAAATCGCGAGTGAAAATTTCGTAAGTCAAAAGACGATTTAGAGACAATAATACAGAAATATTTAAGTGATTAGTACCGTAATACAGTAGATTCAGTGTGTTTATTAACCTAAATTCAGTGTTAGTGCTGAAACACGTAAGTTTTCATGATATTTTATGTGCTTAATAGTCAAAATAGTGAATTTCATAGTTTTTCGTAGAACGCATTTGACCCATGCAAATGGCAGGGAACAAGTTGCGCGGAGTGCGCGTCTCGAGCGAGGGCGCTGCCTCCAGTATATTTTTTAATTACTAGTACAGAATCGTAACTATGCACTTCATGAAAACTTATATCTTTATTATTTAAGTAAATATCAGTGTAATCTTTCAGGTATAGCGTTGTTTATGTTCGTTCTATATAGATTTATCCATTTATGTAGCATTTTAGCAGTTTCATAGTAAAATAACCGTTTTATATAGAAAATTAAATTTAAAAATACAGTTTTTATAAGAAATACATAACCTTTTATAGTAAATGAAACGTAAATAGAAGGAACATAGTAAATAACGCTATATACTGCAAATATTATGTAAATTTGTAAGTTATTTAATAGTTTTAACAATGTTTTAGAGTCATGAAATTTGTAATTTTAATTGTGAAATTAAACATAGTAAAATAATAGGTAGGTATGTGTATTGCCACCTACGGCTAGACAATGCATATATCTATAGTATACTATCAATAGAAAAACATTATCTTCAATAAATTTTGTCTGGGTTCGATAAGAAAAATGTAAACAAACCGATAAAAAATGTATGAAAAATTCACCCGTTTGGTGGAATATGTGTACCTAGCCTAGTTTACATCAAATAAACACTTTTATTATTGTTTTTTATTTAAAGCCAAAATGGTCGTGCAGGGGATACCGTATAGTAAATAGTCCCAACCCCAATAACAAAAAAGTTATTAAGGGTGAAAGTAATAAAAATCCCCTGACACGGCCAATTTTGCATAGAAAACCTTAATCTATGGATAATCTATGACACCTAGAATGATGAGTCATAGATCATTAGATAGCCTAGATTTTTGCCTATCCATAGGTTTTGGTTGCATAAAACAAACACAGATAGATACATAGATATAGACAGAAATGTAAAAATAAATAGAATAAATAAAGTTGTAAATGGCTTGAGGCGCCTGCGGCTCTCGTGCCGGTAAAGTTTAGTGCCGCGTTAGTAAACACAGTTTCAACAGAATTCGTAGCAAGTTACCAATAGAATAGATACCTATACAGGTATACAGTTATAGCTATACTGTCTATAGTATAGAACAGTAAGGGCAGTATAGGTATGTAGCAAATCTACCATATAGTCAAGCCTTCAAATCAAATGGAGTAAGCAGAGGCCTCAAGCTCTTCATGAACAGTCAAGTCGGTGTTTTCATTTCCTGAAAAATTCTCCCGGTGTTCGCGAAATAATCCTTCAGTTCGGCGTGGGAAGTCAACCTATAGGTACAGGGCGTCAGCGGCTCATACACACGGTATCGAGTTCCGCCCGTCCGGTACACTAACTTATATTACTGCTTGGAAAGAGGCTCGTGGCTATATAGTAATGGCGTGGATTGTCCAATCTTTGAGGTTAAGCTGCGCTTGTACCGGTTAGTCTGTGGATGCGTGACGATGCGCTACACATCGAGACACACCCTCTGTGCCTCAGAGAGCACGGTTTTTTTAAATAAATATTTTGAGACATTTTACACAGAACCATCTAGTCCCAAACTAAGCAAAGCTTGTGCTATGGGTACTAAACAATGGATATAATACATATATACTTTTTTTTGTAATTACATACTTATAATACATATGAAACACCCAGACCTACACAAACACTTATGTTCACCACACAAATATTTGTCTCCTGTGGGAATCGAACCCACGACCTCGTGATCAGCAGTCCGACACTCGAACCACTATACCACAGACGTCGTCTAATATACTACGCTAGAACACACCATTTTTTTTATATATTAGTTATCAAGATTTGCATGCAGTATTATAAATTTTTGCCTGCCTTTTTATATGCCACCTGAACATGATTCTATCGATACTAATATTATAAGACCTTGTTTTTAGGGATCCGTACCCGAAGGGTGCCAAACGGGACCCTATTACTGTCGCTACGCTGTCCGTCCGTCCGTCCGTCTGTCTGTCACAGGGCTATATCTTTTGAACGGTAATAGGTAACCGGTTGAAATTTTCTCAGAATATGTGTTGCTATGAGGTGTATCACGACAAATACTAAACACAAAAAAAAAGTCTAAAACCAAAGGGGGTCCATACAAGAAACCTTAAAAAACATGCATTTTTTCAACGTTTTTGTTCCTGCTTTATCTTCAAAACGGTAATATATACCAGCGTTAAACTTAGGCAGATTATAGTGCATATTATTTAGTTTAGCAACATTTACTAAAAATAAGAAAAACATAGACATATGTGGTGGTACCTGCTTAAGAAAGACATGCAAAAATTCATATTTCACGCACTGTACGTTGATGTCTTTAGATAAACTCTCGTAAATTAAATCAGTTTTAATGGGGTATCAGGTCATTGAGAGGTACGGAACCCTTACTGCGCGAGTTGACTCGCACTTGCTCGCTTTTTTTTATTCCGTGTTGTTAAACAATTGTTCCTGCGAATAAAAGTTCTATTTCTTTCTAAAGTGTAGGTATAATTTTCCTCCTTGCATTCTAGTGCGCCTACGCAGTTCATACCGAGTTTGTAAGATATTAAATTCGTAGCAACCATTTATTTTTACCGGACGTGCTTAGGTACTTAATAATTTGATTGAATTATCAAACGTGTGGTAATTGATCGTTTCTTAGTACACACGGCTACACATCAAGCTGTACAAAACCAGTAAAGGCTGACCTCGCGTTGTAAGGACAACCTATACAATGCGAGGTCAGGTTATACTGGAACATACAGCTTGATGTGTAGCCGTGTGTACTTTTAGATTGAAAGGGATATTTGTCATTGATAGGATGTGATGAGGTATAACATTGCAAACTAAAGACTTGTTACTAAATATTTGTTACTAAAGAGCTGTACTGCTGCTGTATGGCATGTATGTAAACGTTTTTCCAGACATAGGCCTCCCCCAAAAGGGGGGAAATGCCATAATCGCCACGCTTGGCAGTCGGGTTGACGATCGCAGTTGATTAAATAAATACTCAGAGAACGCTGCTACCCATCCTCATCATCCTTAGTCGCCTTTTACGACAGCCACGAGATGAGATGTGGTGGTGCTATTCTTTGTGTCCGGCACCACACGGAACACAGCTTTAGGTTATAGGGTTATTATAATTATTATTATGTATAATAACAGTCAACAGCAAGGGGGGGCAGGGGGTCAACAAGGGGGTCTCTACCCCCCCTTCTAGAGATTTGTACCTAGATGATTTGTATGTGAAATAATCACGTACAATTCATATCCTTTATCTATCATCTTACGCCCGCCAGCCCATTGGCTGGCGATTGTTTGGTTGGCAGTAGTGAACGATCCCCATCCAAAACATAGCCGCGAGGACATAGTCAGCCACGAGTTGTACGGAATTGTACGTGAACTTGTACAAACCCGTATCACATACTGCCTTCACCATTTCTACAAGTAATACCTTTCTATACTATCTATATTAGTAGTATTATAAAGAGGAAAGATTTGTATTTTTGTGTGTATGTATGTAATGAATAAACTCAAAAACTACTGAGCCGATTAAAAATTCACCATTAGAAAGCTACATTCACCCTGAGTAACATAGGCTATATCTTCATGTCCACCCGTGCGAAGCCGGGACGGGCCGCTAGTATTATAATAAATACGGACGGGTTTCAAGTAGACCATATTTTATTCCTCACACACTGCACACTGCTAATACTTTGTATTATTTAAATAAGCTTTTAAAGAAATTACAATATCCTACCAGTTAGGTAGCTGATAGTTTTTGTTGAAGCTGTTCCGCCCACGCTAAGAATAGTAATGTCTGATGCCGTATAAAACGGTACTACAAACTGTCCTCCTAAATTTTTCCCAAGTATGTTGGGGTTGGCTTCCAGTCTTACGAGATGAGACTGAATAAATAATATAAAATAATAATAATAATAATAACGTTTATTTCACCAACAATTTATACAACCACTTATAGCAAAACTTAAGGGCTAATATTTACGTATACAACATGGGAGCATCTGTATCCGAAGTAGGACAGGTCCTGTATCTCGGTATACAGAGCCATACCCCTCAAACATTAGGCAAAAATAACAATACTAATAGGCAAAACAGACATGTAAAGATGCATTAATATTCTAGACTTACGGCCAAAATTAATATCCAATCTATCCACGATTTACCCTACTAGAGATAGAAATTTGACATATTTTGTATGGAGCTTATGTCAAATTCCTATCTCTAGTAGGGCAAATCGTGGGTAAATTGGATATTAATTTTGGTCGTTAAAATGATTGTCCAAAACAGAAGATGTGGGTGTAGGTGTGTAGTGTGTGTGTGTGTGTGTTAAATAAATAAATAAATATTTTTGGGACATTTTACACATCACATCTAGTCCCAAACTAAGCAGAGTTTGTACTATGGGTACGAGACAATGGATATAATACTTAGATACTTATATTTTTGTAAATGCATACTTGCATCCATCTTTTCTTTGGTCTACCTCTTTTCTTATAGCCATACATTCATACACAAAACTTTTTTCGTAACATGCTCCTCATTTCACAGCATCACATGTCCATACCATGACTATCTACTGCATCTCAGCTGGTCTTGTATATTTTCCCCTTTAGTTTAAGGGGAATTCGGGGGTCACAGATAGTTCCCGTGACCTGCCGCCGTTTCATCCATTCTGTGTTAATTCTGTGCTTGACGGTTCGGTCTATATCGCTATCGCTATGCAACAGTGAACGAGGTACCGAAAGTCGGAGCAGACAGGCAAGGGAACGCCATCTAGCGCAATAGCAACAAAATTGGAGAGACCGCCGAAATCACAGAAAATATATTCTGTTTTAGTTTTGCTGATCTTCAAGCCAACATTCTCCACAGTTTGTTGCCATTTTGCTAATCTGTTCGGGACCTCAACTCCATCTTCACCGACAAGAACAATGTCATCTGCAAATAACATGCACCAGGCATCTCTCCCAGTCCGTCTTATTTTTTTATTGGTTACCATAGTTCTAGCTGCCGTTAAAAATGTGCCATCTCATTCATTTCAAGAACCTCATCATCAGCATCATTTCAGCCGAAAGACATCCACTGACTAAACTCCTATGTTTGTTCTTTCCCCCAAACATCGCCACAACGACCGGTCCTGCGCTTCCCGCATCCAGCGAATTCCCGTGACCTTAGTTACTTTACCTCAGTTTTGACAATTGTAACTATTAAATTATATTTTGCATGCCGATCATACGGTGAGACATGATGTACCTGCCAAAAACTACTAACATCTTATTAAAAACCATGTTTCTTGCAAATAAAAATCAAGATCTTCACTAGGTCGTCGGTCCACCTTCACAACACTCATTTCAGTTCAAAATATCAACCAAAATTATCAGGCATCTAGCCGATTAAGCCATAGCCACATAATGATATACTCTGAACCTCTTTGTTCTGAACTGATAGGTTGTGCCAGTAAAGCTGTAACCATACGTGGGACACTCAGAAAGTTTTGCGAAACTAAAAAAAATTGTTCTATACGTACATATATTTTTATCAAATCTTTTCAAAGTACTTTCCACCAGCCTCTATACAAAGATTCATGCGCCTAAACCAGTTTTCAAAACACTTTTTCCAGTCCGCCGCAGACACCTCGTTTACAGCCTGCTCGAACGCAGCCAGCGCATCTTCCGGCGACGAAAATTGTATCCCTTTGAGCTGATTTTTTATTTTTGGGAATAAAAAGAAGACACACGGTGCTAGATCAGGGCTGTAAGGAGGGTGACCCAGGAGTTTGACTGGCGTGCTGTCCAGGAAGTCCCTCGTTTTGAGTGCGGTGTGCGCAGGTGCATTGTCGTGGTGGAGCAGTAGCCCGCGGAGCCCTGTGTTTGGTCGCTTGTTGCTTATAACAGAGAAAACTTCTGGCAAACATTTGGTAGTATACCATTCGGCATTAATGCTTCTTTGATCCCGTAAGGGAATTGATACCAAGTGGCCAGTCAAATTAAAAAAGCTAGCGATCAAAATCTTACCCCCGCTTCTAGATCGCTTCACTTTGGTAGGCGTTGGCTCATTTTGAAACACCCAAACAGTCGACTGGCGCTTGGTTTCTGGGTCGTATTGATAAATCCAGGACTCATCACCTGTAACGATGTCGTAAACACGCCGAGACGAGCCTGCTTCAAATTTGTTAAGCATATCACGGCACCATTCCACCCGGGCCTGCTTCTGAGCATCGGTGAGGTTGTGCGGCACCCAGCGTGATACTATCCTCCTCATGCGAAGATGGCTGTGTAGAATCTCGTGAACGCTTCCCGATCCAATCTTCAATATGTGTTGAATCTCCTGATATGTAATTCGCCTATTGTCTTGGATTCAATTTTTCACTGCTAGCACGTTTTCTTCGGTAACAGCCGTCAAAGGGCGACCGCTTCTTTCGTCATCCCCCAAAGTTGGTCGACCGCGCTTGAATTCGTTATACTAACGATACACGGTTACCTTGGAAGGGCCTTCATCCATGAATGCCATTTGAAGTCTATCGTACGATTCATCCGGTTTCAGGCGACACTTGAAATCGTATAAAATCATAGCTCTAAAATGTTCCCGGCGCAGATCCATATTTCAGTGAGACACAATACTTTGAATTAACTCGCAAAAAATGTGGAGGGAAATTTTGAAATTGGAACTTACTTATTTTTACTTATAAATAATCATATTTTCGAAAAACATTATAACTGGCCAGTCTCCCATATATAAAAACTTTTTTTCGCAATACTTTCTGAGGGGCCTGGTAGGCTGTAACCACATTATGAAAAAATAATAAACCACATTCTACGACATCGATTTTCTTGTCTTGGAGTAGTTACGTCTCCGAGTTTATCTTGCTACGTATAAACAACCCCGATGAAGATAATGTAAAATGTCAGTCTATCTGTAAAACCGTGGCTAGACGGCGCCACATTTCGAAAGCACGCGCGACCGTGCGACCGCTTGCGACACTGCGACTTTTTGTCGCGCGTTACAACCGATCAATACTGTCATATTGCCATCATAGAAATCGACAATCATCTGAACTTTTTTTTTTGTTACGTCATAATATGGATTCATGGGAAATGAATGTTGCATGTAGGTACCAGCCTACATCTATATTGTCTTACTTATACGATTATTTTTATGGGGAAGTGGAATTCTGATCTTTCTCTTATGATCTATGGATCGTAAAGTAAAATCATTAGAAACAAGAATATGCTCAACAACTTTGATTTAAGATAGGTACCTATAGTAGACAAGAAGTAATGTGTGTTAATTTTGTTATACATTATAATTATTACAACATCTACTGCAAGAACGGGAAAAGGAAACAGCGACTATTTATCTTAGGGCGCTACCAACCTGCTGGCTGACTAATCTTTCCCACGGCGTGGGATATGATCATTACGTAGCTCCTGTCGAAAAGATAGAATAAGAAGGCGCTACTAGTAGCTAAGTGGCACCCCATCAGTAAAAAAATAATTTCTCGCCGAGTGCATAATTTATCGTAAATTCGGTTTTACCAGTTGAAGTAAAGGTACCTACTATAGTTTAATCACAAACTATTAACTCTGTAAATTATAGTTCGGTGTAGTTGTAGATAGAAAAAATGCGAAAATCTGCTACTTTTGGCACTTTTTGTGTCTGTAACTACAGCGAACTATATTTTACAGAGTTGATAGTTTCTGAATAAACTACAGTACCATTACTGCAATTGGTAAAACTGAACTTTCGATAAATGATGTACTCAGCTAGTTATATTTTTTACTGATGGGGGCGCCACTTGGCTGCTAGTACCGCCTTAGGATCTTCTTAGGCCCTTTAAGAATTCAAGTTACAAAATTATCACCCACTCCTTAACTTTCATTGGTGTTTTGTTACACCTACTTATTTGAGGGTTTGACTTATTAGTTATTACACATATTAACTGAGAGCGCACACGCACGGCATCAAAGAATAAACACCTAATAAGTAGCAATTAAATTACTTTAACGTAGGCATTAATGACACATAAGCAGTCGTAATGATGCCATGCAACGGTCACATAATTCAAAAAAATGGATAAAGTTCTTTTTCTTTCTGTTCTTCAATGGATTCTGTATGCATAATACACACGGCTACACATCAAGCTGTACATTTCCAGTCTGACCTCGCATTGTATAGGCTTTCCGTACAATGCGAGATCAGCTTATATTGGAATGCACAGCTTGATGTGTAGCTGTGTGTACAATATAACAAACTAGTTCTGAAAAAATACTGTTTATGCTTGAAACAATAAATTAAAGAGTAGGTACGGTTTACAGAAGAAATAAAAATAGACTTTTGTTAATGCGGAAGAAATTTAAATCCAAAGAGAACTAAATTGCTTGAAAACTGTAGAACTGGTAGCTCTTGAAAACATATAAGTATAAGCTTTTTGCATAAAGTAAAAACCTGCTCCAAAAGTTACAAAAAAAACCATGAATAGTAGAGAAGATTAAGTCAGTCTAAATACCCAAAACCAAGAGTATTTGTAGTTATTTCTATTTTATTGTCCTTAATATTTAGGATTTATTTTGCGAGGCAGAAGAAGTACAATATATTGCACCTTAATTTGCTAAAATGTCATCGAATACAGTATCGAAAGACATGAATGCTTGACACATGTAAATTCAGATGTCTATCAAAAATTTGTATCACCATTTTTTATACAACAGATTATATCTTGGTCCCTTCTCGCTCCGCTTTTAAATTACTGCTTTATCAAAAGTTTTTTTCTTTAACATTAATGACTTAAAACACAAAATAAACGGTATCGGTTAACAAGATGTTAATTGTCACACAGCACGCGCGAAATTTGTGAATTCGACGAATTTGACAAGACATGAATATTGAAATTATTAATGTCTTTATTTTATATTATAATGGTTGCGTACCTTCAAAGGAAAAATGGAACGCTTTTGAGATCACTCGCATTTCTGTTAGTTTATGATAGCCGTTTTTATTTAAAAAAAAGCTATACATGACATACTAAGGACTTCTTTCTCCTAACTTGATAGACAGGTCGGCCTTCAAGTCCAATCAGCTCCCCGATTTTCCCTCGAAAGAACATTTTCGATAAGTAGTTGTCGATCGATTCGGTTTGTTATCTCTTTATCTCTCGTTACGTGAATCGTAGAAGAAACGAAACAAACAAACCGAATCGGTGGACAACTGCTTATCGAAGATGTTCTGAATCGGGAGCAGAAGCGGCTGAATATCAGTATTTCACACGGAGAGACTGCCATGGTCCCCAAAACCCAGTTTATAGGCAATACACACACACATTAACACTATATGGATCTACTTAGTTTGTGATCTGAAATTAAGATTATATATATATATATATATAATACTACTACATGTCCTAAGATGACCAGCTCTCAGTTGGGACAAAAGTAGATATTTTAAAATTTTATTGTTACCGATTAAAAAAAATATAAGTATCAAAACTAATTATTTTATGAGAATCAAAGCGAAAAAATATGATACAATAATTTCTGCGCCCGATTCGGACTCGCACTTTACCAGTTTTTTATAATAACATGTAAAAATTATTTGCGGCTTTATCGTATGCCGACGTATAAGTAGTTTGTAGCACGCTCAGAGATAGCAAATAAGTGTTAAATTGACTTCAATTGACTTCTGTTTCTTTTTACTTTATCTCTTTTCGTTGTCTCGGACTTTTGTCAAGATGCGGCTTACTCAAAGCCCCAGCCGTATGGTCACCAACAGGTTTTAACTTACCATTTCTTTGAAAAAAAGTGTAATACAATTAAAGATTATTTTGTAAAGAACCGATAAAAATACACCTTACAAGTTATACAAGTACCAATACATTTTAAAACATATTAATGTGGCCTTTTTTGTAAACGGTACACAGCAGTACAAACCCTAAAAAACCTTTAATGTGACAACAATGTTTGTAATTTTTTTCGTCTGTCCTGCTTATTTAAGGTAATTTATTAATACTTTAGCCATAAAATTTACATTTTTAGACGTAGATGGGGTTTGCACGGTCGTAAATAAGTGGGTAAAGAGTAAAGAGGTTAAACTTAGGTTCATTATAAACTTAGAAGCTAAATTAATGCTGATTTCTAAAAAAAAATAACAACTTTTTGCTTTTCATAATAAAAGTCAAATGATAGAGTATATTAAAGAAAGATTTTTTTTTTTATTGCAAAAAAATATCTCTCTGTTTATTTCGATAGAGTCGATATAAGGATCAAAACACTCCAACAAACATTGTGTCCTACACTGAAGGAAGATCACAAAATCTGACATAGCTTAGACCAGGTTACTAGTATAGTATTATTATTATCTGTGACCAGGTACATTTCAATAAAATAATAGGTAAGTACCAAAACAGCCAAGTTTTACTCAAAAAACACCTATTACATAATGTTTGTCCATATTATTTCATGAACTTGTTTTAATTTAAGAACGCTAAAATTTTCTACTCGGAATGACTGGCTGTATGGGCAGATTTGATCCTTATTATTGACCTTATTAACATAAAATACAGGATGGTTTATAGGGGGTGCTGGGCCAGAAAACCTCTTTGAGTGCCTGATAGCTGCTGGTCCTTCTCGATACGTTTGAAGGAACAACAGTTTGTTGGACTGGTAAACCCTGGGCATGGGCCAATAACTCTATATCACACTAAGGTTGATTGGGAGAAAATGCCTAAGGCATTAAGTCCGCCTATGTCACATGTTGCATGAAGTTTACATAAATAAATAAAACTCTTTTTCGGGGGACCTTATTATTGTCTGTGGCGAATATTCTGGCATGAAAGGGGCCGAATCTGGAGTCACAAAACTGGACAAACAAACTAAGTGATGCGTGCGAGTTGCAAGTCGTCGAGCGGAGAACGCATTTTTGGAAAGATGTTGTTTATCGTTGAAAATTTCACGTTGTATTTGATGTTATTTTGTTTTTATTATTTCTTTAAAGTAATTTAATGATCTTCGGTGATTGTTTGTTTGGCGCCGACTCATAATTAGTTATTTACATTAGTTCAGTTAGGAGAATAGTTAAGCTTCATTTTATTTTTCGCTTTTCAGTTTGTTTTCGTCGGTTCAATTTTAGCTAAAATCTAACTCCAGGTCTCCACTATGTTGTAGTGGCTAGAACTATTATTATGTGTGCCAAGTTTCAACAGAATCGGTTAACAGGTAAGAATTCAGTGGGTGAACAAGCACTCATGTTTTCCTACCCTTAGGGGATGATTTTGATTTCCAATTTTAAACGGGACCAATTTCGAGATATCCATTAAATAAGAATCATCACAATCGGACTACTTTGTAAAAAGTTATGCGTGGTGGCGCGCCGAATTGAGAACCTCCTCCTTTTTTTTCGTCGGTTAAAAATAAATTAGTGCTGCACTAATGGCAAATTATTACCTATTAAGAGGCATGAAAATTAAATGGTGAAACTTCGCACTTGAACATAAGACCCGATTTCACCCGAGTCCGACTGATCGTTTAGTTCGTGAGCTACCTACGCGAGCTCGCTCGTCACGATGCGCCAATCGGCTGTTCGGCCTGATATTCGGCTGGTATCCGGCCAAACAGCTATCCGTTTCATCTCTATAATTATCCATACGTGTAGCAAATTTCAGCACTGTAGTTTTAGTATTCTTTGAATAAAATGACTGACATAGCGATGGATGGAGTCCGTCCACCCGGACAGATATGGCAAGACTATAAATGGTCCTTGTTGAACTAATGAACCAAAAAAAAACTTGAAAAAATACAAGTATAAATTTCCATACTGGTAAAAAATTGCTATACAGAATTTGACCCCTGCATAAAATTTCTTTTTTGCTTATAACTCTTGGATAACACGGAATTAGGTCTCGAAAAAAATACTGTATGTTAAGGCTGTTTCGATCAACATTTTGGTAGCTTACCGTGGTAAGCTGATCGTGACCTAGCTCCGCTTTTGTCCGAGTTTTTTTTTTTTAATGTTCATAACTTATCGATTTAAATTGTGGAAAGAAAAAATCACTCACGAGCAGGATTCGTACTTGCGACTCCTGGCTCAGTACGCCACTGCTTTAGCCACTAAGCTACCGTGAACACTGCTCGTGGTATCGAAATTAACCTCCACTTTTTGTACGTCTTTGGGTGACGTCAGCGATATCTTATAAAGAACCAGGTGTCCAGAATTTCTCTGTGGTCCAATTTAATTAAAACCACCCGTTATTTTTTCACAACAAATGTTTGTTCTTATTTATTTATTTAGTGAACTTCATCCGCTCAAATAAATGCGCCCTAGGATTCCGAGGACACTTCTAGAAGTATTAATCTACAAACTAATTAGGAACTATGTAGTTTAAAACACAATTTCTGATGCCAATAGTAATAGAAAAAGATATGCCAAAATTGTTTACCAAATGAAAATTCTAAAGAAACGAACCATACATTTTAACGGTTTTTACGGTCCATCAATACAAATACAAAATAATGTATTGTGTTTCAACAATACATTTCACAAATGCCTTTGTCAGGGACTTATAACAAGCGCCTGGGGCGCACGTCGAGCGCGCGTCTCATACGCCGCGATTCGAACGCTCTATGAAATTGTATGCAACGGATTATATGAAGCGCTGTCGTCCGTCAAATAATTTTCATAGAACCGCGCCCGCCACGCTTCAAGCGCGAGTCCCGGGCGCTTGTTATAACATGAACCTTAGAGGACTCCACTTAGGACTCCACTCTTCCATAAAATACTACGCTCAGTTGAATGTTCATAATTTAATCAATATAAATTACTTTAAAAATACAAATAAAAATGATTTTCTAAGTGATCAAATTGATAAATAGTTTAATTTTGCGTTTTAGAACCAAATTCATTATTCAATTTACATTTAATTGCTACTATAAATATTTAATCTATTTCATTGCTACTCTCCATTTTCGATGGTATCGTAACTTCGTAACGTGTCATGACCCCGAAGTCCATTATTTTTCTAATAAACAAAAAGTACTTCCACGTCCAAAGTAGCTACCTACATAAAATCGTTAATAAACGTTATTCATTTCCTAGTACATTTTATCGAAACTCCATCTTGATCTAGCTCGAGATATAACTAAACAGAAAAGGAAACTAGTCTTGACTATAACATGAAAAAAAAATGTTATAATTAATCAAGCGATGAATGACAGAATAAGGCCACACATCGCTAGTTTCGCGGACAATCCTGAAACACATTGGGAAGATATCGAATATTCCTGGTGTAAATACTAAGTAGGTAACGTACTCGAAGTGAAATAAATCGATCTTTAATGTTTCCTTTAATAAGTAGGTAAAGTATGAAATCAATTTTACAGGAAATAAAATAGTATTCCTATTTAGGGCGTTACTCTATTAATGTGATTTTTCCCAATCACGACGCCATAATATTTAATCCTTAAAATATTTGTAATGCTTGGCTCTGGCGCTGGCGCTGGCGTTGTTACACGTTATAAAAAGGGATTTAAGTACAAATGTACCTATTTGAAATTAACTTTTCAAACAGTAGAGATCTTACCAAGGGGTAAGTAAAATATAAGTCTATTTTTCAAATATAATCACAGCTGAAACGAAAAGTGAATTATTTCAAAACAATACAGAACGTTATTTTTCCTTCGTAACATTTTTTAGCTACATCTTTTAAAGATGCATTGTTAATAATACTTTACTGGTCATAATAAAATTTAAAGGGTAGTTTCTTACATATTAAGTTCTCATACATCTCTGTATCAACCTAAATATGTCAAATACTTGATTATTAGAAGCATATTATCGATTTTCAAATTCTATAGATACTTCACAATCAATTTTCATTCAAGTCTCGCAAGCTCCACTGAGAAATAAATAATTTTTCACTTTCTTATTAATAAATTTTCTCATAAATACTCCTATTCGTAGTTCTATTAATACCATCCTTAGATGCTGTTAATATAAAATAATTGGATCACAGTATAAAAAGATATAATTGTCATTATTAATAGGTATATCCAGTTTTTTGGATGCTGTGCGTGTACAAAATAAGAAAAAACGAATGACAGTCAGTTGCAGTAGTAATCGTGCAAGTTAATTGCACCCGTTCGTTTCACACGTCTATTAGTGTCTCTTTTCCCCACGTAAAGAATGAGCACTTGTTCCTAGGGTGGTACCCAACGGCGACGCGGACGCATACTTTATTTTTTATTTACTACTATGTGAAGGTCAAATTCGCCCTTGGCGGTGGCATCAAACACGGCCATTAACCCGGCCCCTGGGGAAGTAGAGACATCTTCTCTACCTCCCACTTGGGTGATTCCTGTCCGGCGCGTCCCAGTCGCGGGGGTGGGCACCCTTCAACTCAGTAGGCCGAGATGAATGGGTGGCGAAGTTTGGGCAGGGACCCAGTACTGCGGGGTATATCGCAGTCCCATGCCCAGGGTAACGGGTGAAGACTCTAACGGCTGCAAAGGCGGAGATAATCTATATCAGTACGGCGGAGCAGGCGGATGGAGCACAAACCCAGTGGAAAGCTGCCCTCACATATTGAGGTCACAGGTTACACTGGAGCTACACTACCAGGCAGGGTGGTGTAGTAGGGATGGCGGCGGAAGAGACTTCGGTCCAACGGCGGCTCCCAGGCTCTTCAGAAGAGCTACTGTCTTGGCGTCAGGTGGCAACCGGCTGTAAAACAAATAGCCAATACACCTCGTCTCCTCACATGAAAGTACACTAGAATGAAAAAAGGCAATAATACTAGGGCGTACCCCGCAAGCGACGCTAATGCGAATAATGCGATCGATGATATGAATACCTCTAGGGCGTACCCCCGAAGCGACGAACATTTTGACAAGAACAAACATTCGCATTGGAATATTGACAGAATAAGACTTGCAACTTGGAACTTGGGGTCTCTTACGGGAAGGAGTCAAGAACTGAGCAAAATACTACAGAAAAGGCGCATCAACATCTGCTGCCTACAAGAAACGAAGTGGAAAGGCTCAAAATCAAAGGACATAGGAAACGACTACCAGGTCATTTATTACGGCACGGACAATAAAAGAAACGGAGTGGCAATAGTCTTGGATAATAACTTTAAAACACGCATTATAAATGTAACAAGGAAAAGCGACCGTCTAATTGCAGTCAAATTGGCTTTGGATGACCAGCAAATAACCAACATCATATCGGCCTATGCTCCACAAACAGGCTGTACAGAGGCAGAGAAGGTACAATTCTGGGAAGACATGGACGACCTGATCCTCAGTATACCATCAAACGAATATAAGATAGTCGGAGGGGATTTGAATGGGCATGTGGGGGCCAAAAATATTTCATGCAGCACCGCACACGGTGGGTTTGGGTTTGGCGAGATGAATAAACAAGGTGAAGAAATCTTAGATTTTACAGCAAGACACTCATTAACCTTGATAAATACCAACTTTCAAAAGAAAATAGAGCATCTAATCACCTACAAGTGTGCGGGTCGAGTCTCACAAATAGACTTTATCATCTCGGATCTAGCTGTCAAGCAAAAATTCAAGGACTGCAAAGTAATTCCTGGCGAGTCACTGACATCACAACATCGCATACTTGTCGCCGTGTACGCACTGCCCAAGCCGATAAAAGTTAAGGTTGATAGAACACCAAGGACTAAGTGGAAGGATCTGGATGGCCCCAAAGGAGAATCCCTACGGGCCGTGGTGAAAGAATATCTCGAAACGGATATTGGAGTAAACTATGAATACGCCGAAGATATGTGGTCTAAGTTTGAAGCACAGTGCAGAACAAAGGCGGCAGAGATCCTTGGGGTCTCCAAAGGCCCTATTGGAAATGGAAAAGATCCTAACTGGTGGAACAACAAGGTGAAAGACAACTTGGCAAATAAGAAACACCACTTTAAAAAGTGGCAAAGCTCGCAACTGGACGAAGACAAGGACAAATATAAAGAGGCAAAGAAAGACGCAAAGAAATGTGTAGCACAGGAAAGAGCAAATAGTAATCAAACATTTTACGATAATTTAGAAAACGCTAAAACTGCAAACGAAGTACTCAAAATTGCAAAATATAGACATAGAGCCACAATGGACATAAAAGTAAATAAATATATAAAAAGTAAAGACCAACAATTATTAACAGACAACACACAAATCAGGGATCGATGGTTCGAATATTATGAACAACTTCTTAATGAGGAGTTTCCGAATGAAGATCCTATACCTTGCGAACCTACACATGGACCAATACCCGAAGTAGACATGCCGGAAGTCAAGCATGCGATAGCTAAAATGAAAAACCGAAAAGCTACGGGCCCAGACGAGATCCCATCAGATTTATGGAAATGTCTCGGCCCGATAGCCGTAGCCTGGCTAACTAAACTATTTAATATCATCCTAGCCACAAAACGCATCCCAGAGTCATGGCGTCAGAGCTACCTACTACCATTTTACAAAAACAAGGGTGATGTGGCGCAGTGCGAAAACTACAGAGGTATAAAACTGACCTCGCATACGCTTAAAATATGGGAACGAATCATAAATAAACGTCTCATCGATATCTCTACCATCTCTCCAAATCAGTTTGGCTTCACAGCATCCAGATCAACCACGGACGCAATACAAACAATCAGAATACTGATGGAAAAATATAGGATCAATAACAAAGATCTACATCTTGCATTTATCGATCTGGAAAAAGCTTTTGATCGAGTACCGCGCAAGCTAGTGTGGCAGGCTCTTCGTACTCAAAATGTACCAGAACATTATGTTGACCTAATTAGGGATATGTACAAAAATGCTAGCACAAAAGTTCGAAGCCTAGCAGGCCTTAGCGAAGCATTCGAGGTCAAAGTTGGCGTCCATCAGGGATCTGCTCTCAGCCCACTATTATTCAATCTGGTGATGGACTATCTAACCAGGGATATACCTACTCCATTGCCGTGGACTTTGCTGTATGCCGATGACATTGTACTGGCTGCTGACACCGCACGTCATCTGCAGGAAACTTTAAATACGTGGACACACTCCCTGGAAAGGTACGGCCTGAGGGTTAGTAGGAGCAAAACTGAGTATCTAAAATGCCCCTTCAGCGGAAACACGTCACCTGAAATGACCTACATTGGGACAACACCTATTCCCACAGTAGAAAAATTTAAATACCTTGGCTCCATGCTCACAATAGATGCTAACGTTGACGCTGATGTGACTCATAGAATCAGCGTCGCATGGCAAAAATGGCGGTCACTTACAGGTGTGTTGTGCGATCCACGTATTCCCATAAAAACCAAGGGCAAAGTTTATAAAACAGCAGTTCGTCCGGCGCTACTGTATGGCTCCGAATGCTGGACAACAAAAAAGACGCATGAACAAAAGGTCCATACCAATGAAATGAAGATGCTTAGATGGGCGGGAGGTGTGACCCGGCTGGATAGAGTTCGTAATGAATATGTACGAGGTAGTTTTAAGGTCGCACCTATCACAGATAAAATCACCGAAAACCGCCTCAGATGGTATGGACATGTTAAAAGACGCAGCGAGGATCATGTGGTACAGATTGCTTTAAAAATACCGGAACAGAAGAGAGGTAGAGGCCGCCCGCCAATGACCTGGTGGTCAAACATAGAAAGAGACCTCAAGCAAGCACAATTGCCAGAACCGACAACCCAAGACAGAGTAACTTGGCGCAGAAATGTGAGGAGACCCGACCCCAATTAATGGGACCAGGGAAGGAAGAAGAAGAAGAAGATGTGAAGGTCAAATTCCCATTCGCTCCGTTCGCTTCACAAATGTTTCCCAGCTACTACGCCGCTCGATTTTCATGTTTCAAATATAGAGTTTTGAATAGTAAAAAATGGTTTAGTAATTTCTGTTATTGTGTTTCTCAACTTACTTCATTTTTGATCTGAAATAACTGTTGAATGCACTTGTTTTGTGAAAAAATGAGTATTTTAGGGTATTGTATCCAAAGGGAGCCAACAGGAGCCTATTACTCTGCCTACGCTGTTTGTCCGTCCATCTGTCCGTCCGTCCGTCGGCCTCTTTGCCACAGGGCTGTATCTTTTTACCAGAAATAGGTAGCATATTGAAATTTCCATAGAAAATGTACTATGGCTTTTATCATGGCAAACATTAAAAATAAAAGTCTAAATCCAAAGGGAGTCCATACACAAAGCCTCGAAAAAAATGCATATTTTCAACGTTATTTGTTCCTGCTCTATTTAAACAATGGAAATACATATAAGTGTCAAACTTGTGTTATTATAAGGCCTACTCTGTATTTTAATAAAAAATAATAAAAATAAGGCAACCAAAGACATGTATGGTGGTACGGAACCCTAAGTTCTCGAGTCCGACTCGCACTTCGTTGAGCTTTTTTTTGCAGAGCAGTTATAAAGCTATATTTATGACCGTCAACTTAACTAGATGATTAAACAACACCAATATAAAATTCTACAACGTGCGCAATATGTTACTGACATTAAAACAACAGCTTTTATTGAGTTTAAGTTACAGTTTATCGTTTAAAAGTTTTTTCCCCATTTAGGTACTACGATGCACGCCTGCAAACTTACTTAGCTAATTCTAGTAGAAAGCTATGTATACCACTAGCCTACGTGACTTTATTTTGAATAATTCAATGACTTAACAGCACACATTTTATGTACAAAAATGATTAATGTATTCATATGACAACAATTTATTGTTTCTAACAACGCAAACTATTTTAAGCATTTATTCAAACAAGCGTTCTTGTGGTGGTTATTACGTGTTACATTCCCGTTTAGGACAAAAAATACGAGCATATTTTATTTATGCTCTCTTGTATAACTGTATTAATAAACACGAAACACAAAGTACAGTAACATTGTTTGCGTTGGGTATCTTCAATTTACTAGTTTGGATTATCAACATGTAATTTAAAACCTTTAAAGAAGCGTGCATATTCCACAACGAATATGATAATTCCACACATGTCGAGAATATTAGTTAAATGTGCTCCCATTTAATTTTTTACAACGGTCTCAATATAAAATAGTTATATTAAAAAAAAAAGCTAACCACTTCAATTTAATGTATTTGTATGCAGTAATTTTTTTTCATTATTTATTACGCTTTTTATTAACAGAAAAAAACTAAAAACTATCATGAGTCTTATACAACAAAACCAAAATTTTAATTAACCTTTATATAGTGGTCAGGCGTCCTTTTTGAAAGGTCTTAAGTGAAGTAGTGACACTAGTTTTCGCTCATAACGGCTCGGATGCCATTTCTAGCTTTACAAAGAAACATCGTGTGGTGTCTGTGACACGCCATCTAGAATTGAAAGCTAATTTTTTTTTTTTTTTTTTTTTTTTTTCGAATGGGCTCTCGCAGGTGGGACCGAAGTCCCATTTCTGCTTAACCGGGCTTAGTTGGCGGAGAGTCCCATGTGGGACTCCATTCGCCGAAAGTTTTTCCCTAACTTATAAACTAAATACGCGCGGTATCAATACCGCGCGCAAGCGGGCGCCCCCCGAGGGGGGGGCTCGAACCTCGCTGGGGCATTGCAGGGGGACCCCGCCGTTCCTATGTCCCCCTAGCAGCCGTTGCTGCATCGAATTGGTTACCTCGAAAGTAGCGGACTTTCGGTCCCTATCGGGTGACGTGCTAAACGCCGTGAAGCGGCAAGCCTCGCCGGCGAGGCTAAGACCTACCTAGAAAACCTAACCAGTGGCTACGCAATAGCCTGCTCCTAGGAACTACTCTAGAGCATAGGGCCGGTCTCGCGTGACGAGATTATCTCCGGTTGCTTACACCGTGAGGGCGTCCCCAGGGGGGAGCTCGGACCTCGACTCAGGGTGCAGCAGGGGGACCCCGCCACTGATCCCCCCAGCAGCCGGTGCTGCGTCGGCATGTGTTTCTGTTTCTCGAGAGTCGGACTCTCGGATTCTGTGTGTGTGTCGCGTCGGTCCTCGCCGGCGGGGACGATATTTTGGACGACGGCGTCGGAGTGTGCTTGTACTTTTATCTGACTCCTGGAGGAGTGTAATAGCGTCATCGGGCTCAATGAGTGTGTGTCTGGGACGTCGGGTTTTGCTAATAGCAGATGGCTGGTAGACGGTGGCCGCCACGACCAAGGGGTTGGGGTGCTTGGGAGCGGAATCGAAATAGCGTTTTGAGACACGCTTGAAAAACTGCTTGATGGTCGGCAGTTTGAGGTCTAGGTGGAGGTCGACGTTGCGTACGTACCAGGGGGCGCCTACGGCCCTTCGCATGAAACGGTTTTGGAGGGTTTGGAGTATGTGAATTCTCACCGGCTTAACGTGTGCGAACACAACGCTAGCATAGGCGAGTATGGGGCGGATACAGGTGGTGTATATCCTTACTTTGAGAGGAGTGGGCAACTTACTGTGCGCATTGAGTAGGGGGTGGAGACGTCCGAGGACGAAGGCGGCACGGTTTTTCACCTTGCGGATATGCGGTCTGAAAGTCAGTCTACGGTCAAGGATCACGCCAAGGTATTTGGCTTCTCGTTGCCATGGGATCTGTTTTCCGAACATTGAGACTGGTACGCTTAATTCTTTACGATACTGTGACAGGGGTCTCTTATCGAAGAGGACCGCTGCACTTTTTTCGGGATTTACTTCGATTCTCCATTTCCGGAACCATTCACCTAGGGTGTTGGCCGCGGATTGGAGGGTACGAGAAATGGCGACATGGGTCCTGCCGGAGTAATAGATTGCCGTGTCGTCGGCGAAAAGGGCCATACGGGCTGCACCGCATTTTGGAATATCGCTGGTGTACAGCGTGAACAGTAGGGGGGAGAGCACGGAGCCTTGTGGCACACCGGCGTGAATGGGATGGGGGGAGGAGAGAGCCCCTTCTATGCGATAGCGAAAGGTACGATTCGATAAGTAGTCTCGGATGATGAGCACGAGACGATGTGGCACATTCATAGTGTACAGCTTATATAATAAGCCGTTGTGCCACACTTTATCGAAAGCCTTTGCTACGTCGAAAAAGAGAGTGCCGGTCATTTGACCGCGTACGAAGCCTGCACTGATGTGTTCTACAATGCGGTGCAGTTGGTTAACGCAGCAGTGCTTTGTACGAAAGCCAAACTGCTCGTCGGGAAGGAGTTTATTTGAGTCGGCGAAATCTTTGAGTCGCTTATAAATAAGCTTCTCGTAGATTTTGCCGAAGACATTGAGGAGACTAATCGGCCGGTAACTACTCGGCTCGGCTTTTGGTTTGCCCGGTTTGGAAATACCGATTACCGTAGCCTGTTTCCAAGCCTGGGGAAAGATGTTGTTTTTAAATGCCGCATTGAAGATGACGGTCATTAGAGCGATTAGGGTGGCAGGGAAACGTTTCAACACCTTATTGGTGATGCCGTCTGCGCCGGGGGCTTTTTTGGGCTTGAGATCCTTGACTATAGAGAGAACTTCGTCAGGGGTGATCGGTGGGAGCGGGTCCTCAGGGTCATCTATTGGGGGGGGGGGGAGGGCTGACCTACGCTCTACTTCTGAATTAACCTTATCAAGGTGGGTTTGGCTTACGGGAAGCGTACTGAGAGTGCATTGAGACTCCAAACTGTCGGCTAAGCATTCGGCTTTTTCGTCGTCGTCAAAGGCCGGCCTTTGATTGGGTCGATTTAGGGGGGGCATAGTTGCCGTGGTCTCGCATTTAAGTCTGCGTTGAAGGGCCCAGAAGGCTACATGAGACGGTTGGATTGCGCTGACTTCCTTGTTCCAATGATCCTCCCGTACCTGAGCTACACGTTTCTTTACAGTATTCTGTAAGGAGCGCATATGGGCACGATTGGCTTCATTGGGAAAAGCGTCATAGGCACGGATGGCCGCGTTCCTCTCGGTCCTCAACTCATTTACATCGTCCGGCAGTTTCAGACGCTGGTCATCCAGCATCGGAACCTGCCGTGAGCATTCGCCCACTACGGACTGCACATGGTTGGTGAGCGAGGTGATCGCGGCCACCGTGTCCGCGACTGTCTCAATGGAGTCAGGGATTGAATCTAATTGGGGGGATGAGGTAGATTTGAGGCGGTCCTCTAATCTCTTCCAATCGGTTATTGTTTTAGTTACGGGCGGAATACCGGGATCCGAGGGACCACCCCGGGGACCCAGTTGAATGATCACAGGGCGATGATCTGAGTCTAGTTCTTGGATTACCTCAATAGAGCGAATACCGAGGTTTACGCGCTTTAAGAGGGCTATATCTAGGATGTCGGGCCGATGCCCTACTGTGTCAGGATAGTGAGTGGGACGCATCGGGGCGATGACGTCGAAGGAAAGTTTGTCGCTAAGTGCTCCTAATTGAGTGCCAGCGGCGTTATTGGAGACACAGCTCCATGAGCGGTGTTTGGCGTTTAAGTCGCCTGCAATAATTACAGAATTACTAAGATCGAGTAGGGATTTGAGGTCGTCTTCGAGCAGACTCGCGGGTTTGTTTGCGGACCTATAAGCCGAGACTATGGTGATGGGCTGATGCCCTGTCATGCCTAGGCGACAGATTGAAGCCTCCAGGCATGCTAGCTCTGGGGGATCAATGGGGATGCAATATAAAGAATTGCGGTAATAGATTAGCGTTCCGCCTAGTGCGGTGTACGTTCTGTCGTTTCTAATCAGCCTATAATTGGCTATGTTGGGATTACGACAGTGGGGCTTGAGAAAGGACTCTTGAACGAGTAATATGTCAAGTTGGTGCTCACGCAAGAAGACAGCTACGTCGTCGCGTTGACCACTAATGCCTCGGGCATTAAAGAAGCCTAAATTTAGGGAACGGGGTTTGAATCTTTTGGGTGGGGCCGTATTATACATTATAATTGGAATTTAGTATTCTATAGATGTCTTGGTACTTTGTAAGTACCTGAAGGCGCTGCTCGTGGATGCCTTGGGTAAAGGCCCAAAGTCTAGAGTAGGCGTCAATACGGGTTTCCCCTGACTGGGGTTCGAGGTATTCTCTCGGCAGAAGGCCGGGGTAGTTTACCGAAGGGGGGGTTCTCATGGGGGGGGGGGCTTTAGCTGCTGGTGCAGTTTTGGGCCTGAGAGAAGGTGCGGGGATGGGTAAGTTCATCAGCGCGGGGGGCTCTGAGGCCGGGGGCGCGTGACGAGAGGTCGGAAGAGGTGGGTATTGGGGCTTTTGATTACCCTTAAACCAGGGGTTGGGCCCGAGTGGGCCGTGGAAATTAGGGGAGGGCCCGAGTGGGCCTCTAGGGTTTGGTGGTTGGTAATGGAAGGGGGCTGCGTAGGAGGGGGCTTCCCTCGCAACGCGGTCGGAGGCGCGTTTTGCCGTTTTGGCGTTGCGCATTTTGGGGGCTTTGGGGCATCCGCGATAGTTTGCTGGATGCCCGGCTTTGCGGCAAAGGACACAGCTAGGGGGCTCCGTGCACTGGTCCCTCTCCTTGGGACGCTCGCACTCGGTAGTCCCGTGATCGCCTAGGCACTTAACGCACCTGGGCTTTGCGTAGCAGTTACGCTGGGAGTGACCATACAGCTGGCAACGGTGGCATTGACCAGGCTGGTTCGACTTGTGGGGGCGCTCGACCGTGATGCCTGATAAATTGCATACGGTCTTTATATTATAGATGTTTTTGGCGTTTTCGCCAGGGTGGCAAATGACAAGGACCATGTTATAGGGTTCCCCGTGCTTACCACGGAACATACGGTGGGTTATTGCAACCGGGATCCCTTGACGATCGAGGTCGGCGTGCACTTCCGTGCAGCTGACTTCGGACGGAATCCCTCGGATCACAACTCTAAGGAGTCGGTCCTCTGGGAGTGCGTAGGTGTGAAAAGACACACCACGCTCGCGTAGCAACCTGGTAAGGTTGCGGTAATCAGTGGGGGTGGGGACTACTACTTTAATGCCCTGCTGCGTGGGGCGGGCACTAGTGTAATTAATCTTATTTTGATTGCACCAGTCGGATATCCTGGTCCAATATTCCTTATCCTGGATGAATAAGGGAGGCGGGATGGGCACCTTCTTCTGGGAAGGTGAGGTATGTTCCTGAGGGGAGGGGGGCCTGTTATCCTGCGAGGAGGAGTGAGAGGCGGGACGGGGGGTAGGGGCCGGGGCAGAGTTTGCCTCGGAGAGTTTTAAAGATTTTGAGGCGAGAGCCTCGGCCTTGTTTGTTTTTCGGCCGCGTTTTTTACCTTTGCCCACTACCGTGGTAAAGGCACCGGCCTCGTCTGAGTTGACCTCACTGTCCGAAGACATCTCTTGGTCTGATGGGATTGGGGAGCGATCAGGATATTGAGTGGGGGCTGGGGTGGGGAGAGGTGAGGGGGTACGGTCCTTATGGTCCAGGCTGGCTGAACGCCTAGGCGGACCACGCGGAGACCTCGGCCTCTCCTCATCACTGTCGGAACGGGCGGGGCGCCTATTCCTCCTTAGGGGCGGGGGGGAGAAAGCTAATTGGCAGGTGGTAGTTTTTTATACTTTGGGTAATTAACCTTTTGCACTGTGAAGTCCACTCGAAATTATAGAAGGAGAAAAAATATAATTGTGAGGAAGGTTACAGGCATAACTTCAATTTTTGAATAAATAAAACGTTGTTTTGACATTGTTTTAAGACAGTTTTATAGGGCAGAATAGTTAGAAAGAAGGTCATCAAGTTCTTATATTTGATGCTATAGTCAATAGTCAGGATCCCAATTTATTACACTAATTAAGGCTTTGAGACTTCGGAGTTTAAGAAGTTCCATTTAAAAGTTTAACATAAATATTCTCAGTTGACACTTGCTTGTGGATTAATTACAAGAGCGGCACGTATCATAACGTTTAAAAAAAGAAGAAACGGTTTATTTATTGCCTTACATTGATTGATATAATTGGAAGATCCCATTGTCCAGCTAATTGCAAAACGTCGTTTATATAATAGCACTGCAATTAATACTACACAATTACTGTCTCAGAAATTCCTATGCATCCTCAAACATTTAGGAATATAGTCATTTCGCGAAACACTCCATCACCTGTTGTTTTAATCGTAATACGATTATAACTCTATAACTTAATGTATATCTATGTGTGAAAATTATTATTCATATCATAAGTTGTTTTAACGGAAAATGCTTTGTTATTATTTAAGTTCACATCTGCAAGCAACGCAGATGTTACAACACAGTAATGGCTGGTTGGAGACGAACCATCTGTCGTCTCGTTGAATTTGCAAAAAAACGGCAAATCATCGCTTAGAACTAGGTACCTTTAACTTATTACATCCATAATTTACTAGTCTATCAATAACATCGGTTAATATAAGATATCAAACATGCCACTTAATTATACTCTTCATTAATGTTACTTAGAGCTTCTTCATTTTAAAAAGATCTTGATGACATAAACATAAACGTACTTTATCATTAATTGGGTTGCAACATATACACTATAAAACCAGATGAAAATATTAATAAAACATTTTAAGTAATTAAATTACAAAGTATCTAATATAGAGCTGTGATAAGTTTTCGTTATCATATTAAATAAACTGCAGTATAAGCTGCGACCAATTAGAAAAAATCCAAATCATTTGTGAAACACGCAGAGAACTAGAGCGAAATATTGAAAACCGTCCGCATCGCGCAACATTGCAACGGTGCTCACTACATTTTATATTTGCTCAAAAACCACCCATACATCGATAACACTCATTTTATGAACAACATCCGAAGGACAAACGCACACATTCCCAACGACTACGTCGAACACAACACGCGAGCGTATCTGTTGGGAAAAGTTAAAATTATGGAGACATTAATCCACACAAAATTCAACAATTATTGCTGCTTATCGGAAACGACATTTTTATTGTGACCTTTACGCTAACTGTTGTTTTGAATTTAAAAGCACGCACTCGATATTTGCTAGTCACTTGCAGGAAATGACTTTATATTCTCTTGACTCGTCTGCAGCTACTTTTCTATGAAACGTTGATCGTAAAATGGTATTTATGAGCTTCTGGAACTTAATAATATATTCAAGTATTTTAAAAAAACATTACAATTACATGGTCTTACATTTTGATACTTAGATTAAAATAAAAACTTGCAAATGCATACAACATTTCTTTGAAATTTCAATTAGCGTATGCTAACTTAATAAATAGAATATGTTAGCAAAAATATTTTGACATTCTCTTTTTACCAACAATAATAATGCCCATAATACTGATACAGTTGGAAGACCATTGAAAATTTCTTGGATATAGGTACAGTCAATAACAATAGTCAAGAGGTTCTATTTTTCAAATCGAATTGAAACACTGTTTCAAAAATATAAAATGATGGGGACCATATAATATTAATTTTGGAAATTTTTATGTAACATAACATAACATCACGCCTGTATTTCCCCGAAGGGGTAGGCAGAGATATAATAGTACACCCACATTTCACCAGTTATGTTATAGTCCCATGTAATAGGGGGCGAGCCTATTGCCATTGACCGGGCACAAATCCAGACTACGGGCTGCTACTGGAAAATTTTCTTTATTGTTTTATATTCCGTGACTGCTTGCAATATTGAATTATATTTGAATACTTATTTAGTTACAATTAGTTAAGGAGTTTCTTCTATTCTGCCGTTACAGGCAGAGATAAAAAAACTGCGGTCATTCTTGCCTACAAACTTGTAAAACCAGTTCTATACTAGGTCATTACTAGATAAAATAAAAAAAAACAGTTTCAGAAAATATATCAATAATTGTAATAATAATTTTATTTAAGATAAACTTTATCCCCCTTGTTTAAACTGGGTTAAACGTCAAAATTCATACATAAAAAGGTGTTTAAGCCTGGCTTAAGCAAAACCCAAGTATTATTAAACCCCATTTTGTAATAAGGTGGTCTGGCTTTAAGACCAGCCAAAAATCTAAAAAAAAAACATTATTTTATCTACAAATTAAACAAAAACAGATTAATTGTGCGGATTTATATTCAATTATCACTTGCTTTAACGGTGAAAGAAAAAACCGTGAGGAAACCTGCACACCAGAGAGTGCTGCATACAGTTCTCAATGGTGTAGTCCGCCAACCCGCACTAGGCCAGCGAGGTGTACTAAGGCCTTAGCCTTCTCGTACTGAGAAGAGGCCCGTGCCCAGCAGTGGGACAGTGGGCTGGTTATGAAAATAAAATAAAAATGTTTATTTGACGCTATAAATACATGCTTCTAAATGTTTACAGTCAATATAGCATAATTATGTATTACAAGAAATCTGATAATAACGCGCAAACTACGCCTGGACCTGTATCTTGGGGGTTAGTGTTCAGCAGGAGCGCTTATGACATAAAAATACATTGTCGCCACATTGTTGACAGAGCATTTTCATTTTATATAACATGATGTAGCATGCAAATAGTTAATAGGTAATAGTACATTATGATACAAGTGAGCCAAGTTGACTATTATACTCGAGGCTGGATTGCAGCCCGAGCCGAAGGCGAGGGCGTAATGGAGCCGAGAGTATAATAGTCAATGCTCACGCGTGTCATACGACGTTTTTCAACACACTTGCGAGGAAAAAAACATAAATTACACATTTTAGACAAATATTTAATTTGTGAAAAATTATATAAATGGCGCGCGGAACGCGCGGTGACATACAGCCAATTGTAAGTCTTTGCATACAGCTATGCGCGCGCAGGTGGTCGAAGGAAACCGCCATACTGCCTAATATAAAAATATTATAAATTGATTTTTTTATTTATAACCCAAATTAATATTAATTTGTTGACAAAAATTAATAATTTGATGAAATTAAATGTTTATATACCATATTTTAATTAATACAGTTGATTTATTCCCAACAATGTTTAATTTAGTTCAGGCATAAAAACTCTTTGCTGCGATTTAAAAATAAACTGTAAAGTAAAAAGCACTAGTGCAACAATATAATGAAAAAAGCACGCGTGCGTTATAAGCCACTTTATGAACCAAAAAGCGATGCAATAAGAGCCACTTTACGAGCAAGTGTGTCGAAAAATTAATTTAAAATAAAATAAAGGAATATAACTTGTTTGTGAGGTTATGTGTGAGTTGAGTATGTTCATATGTTGTGTATATGGAGTGGGAGTGTATATGTATGTCTACAAAAACAACAATAAACACCAACCTAGCTAGACATCAACTGAAACGAGTTTTCCCATTCAACTCCGGTAGCGACTGTACTTGACACGTACCAATAATAGGCGTCATATTTGTCGCTTCTTACAACGTTTTGCTGCAGTCGCCGCCGTCGCAATTTGTCGCACCCGCTGTATGACATTTAACACTTATAATCGATTCCTCACCGAGCGGACTTTTAATCGAGAGCGCATTTCGATAGCCTTATCGATTTGAAGAAAGAAGGGGCATTGAAAATATCATGAATGTTTTAACCTGCGGATTTTTTTATGCCATACAATGATATTTAAAAGTACAGACATGTTACTTGCACTCGCAACTGAAGACTCGATAACGTCTTAATTAGGACGTTTTTTCTATTAATCGGCGTCAAGTAAGGCGCCGAGCGTGACCGAAGCGTGTGTGTACTGAAAGTGTTCCAATTATGACGCGAAAGTATTTTGAATTAACCAATTTACCCTTATCTCTTCTCATGGGTGTCGTAAAAGGCGACTAAGGGATTCACCAGAGGATGGGCAGCAGAGTTCTCTGAGTATTTAACCAACCAACTGCGATCGCCAACCCGCCTGCCAAGCGTGGCGATTATGGCATATCCCCCCCTTAATTGGGGGAGGCCTATGTCCAGTAGTGGACGTCTTTCGGCTGTAATGATGAATTTACTTACTTTGTACTAGTTTATGTGTATTGTGCTGCCGCTGCGTACGGAACATTTTTTCGTTGGTTTTGTTAGGGTATGGCATATCTACACTTTTGAATATCATTGATGCCATATTTTATATATTTTTTAATTTAATTTTCTGTTATGGAAACAATAAATAAAATAATGCAGTTTAGTCTGTTATGCACCTTTTATGTGAAAACTGCATAATTTTAAATAATACAAATACCTATACTTAGTTTAAGTGACTATGTTAGTTTAAAAAATCATATTACCTATACTAACTGACTCATTGCAAGCGCGAATGCTGAGCGTGGGGTCCTGGGTTCGATTCCCGGGTCGGGCAAAGTGTTATTGGGTTTTTTCATTAGGAAATTCTCAGTAGCTGCCCGAAGTCTGGATTTGTACCCGGTCAATGGCAATAGGCTCGCCCCCTATTACATGGGACTATAACATAACCGGCGAAATGTATTATTACACCTCTGCCTTCCCCTTCGGGGAAATACTGGCGTGAGGTTGTTATGTTATGTTATATTACCTATACAAAAATAAATAAATAAATAGTGATGTGCAGGTAGATTTTGCGCGTGAGTGGACTATTTTGCATATTATTTATAAAGAAGAGGTGTTATCAAAGTTGTGTAATCCCTATTAACCCAACAAAAACAACTATGTGATATTATTAGATATCACGAGATATTTACCATGTAAAACATTTTCATTGAGTTCTAGATATTTCACCGCTGTTACAAATTCCATGGTCACAACTAAACTGAAGTATTTGCGGGCCCGGACGAATAAAAACAGGCGCACAGAATCTCTCTAAACAATAAGTGAAGCACCCATAGTAAGATGGCTTGCTTGATCGTACGAACAGTGGGGTAATTGTGTAATGCATTCACATTGACATCAGCATTCATTTTGAAATTACAGCAATATTCATTGCGTGGTTCATAGTTGTCAATATGACGGATTGTCAAAACACACAGAGCAATGAACATTGAAATCCAAATGATTGCGATGGCGAGCGAGTTACACAATTCGGCAGCAGATTAGTGTTATATGTACTATTATTACCGCCTTTTTTAATCGAATAAAAAAAAAGGAGTAGGTTCTCAATTGGATTGCAATTTTTATTTTTTTGCCTCGGAACTCCTTTATTTATAAACCGTCATTTACAAATTCATATAAATCGTCATTTATACGGTGTATTTATTATTTATGTGTTTAACAACCGTCTTATATGGGGATACTAAGAAACATCGAAAAACATGCATTTTGTTCAACGTTTTTGTTCCTGTTCTATCTTCAAAATGGTAATTTATACCAGCGTCAAACTTGGCCTGATTATAGTGCATACTATGTAGTTTAGCGACAAATACTAAAAACAGGACAAACATAGACATATGTGGTGGTACTTACGGAAGAAAGAGATGCAAAAATTAACATTTCGCGTACGATCTTTGATGTCTTTTGAAAAACTCTCGTAAATTAAATATAATTCTATGGGGTATCAGGTCGATGGGTGGTACGGAACCCTTACTGCGTGAGTCCGACTCGCACTTGGCCGGTTTTTATTGATATACCATGGGAGCAAAGCCGCGGGCGTTAGCTTGTTTTATAAGTTACTTTTCTTATGATATTACAACTATGTATCACTGTAATTCCTAAAATGTACCTAATAAAGTCATTTTTAGGGTTCCGTACCCGAAGGGTACCAAACGGGACCCTATTACTCTCGCTACGCTGTCCGTCCGTCTGTCCGTCCGTCCGTCTGTCTGTCACAGGGCTGTATCTTTTGAACGGTAATAGGTAACCGGTTGAAATTTTCTAAGAATATGTTTTGCTATGAGGTGTATCACGACAAATACAAAAAACAAAAAAAAGTCTAAAACCAAAGGAAAAAAAATTATAAAGGAGGTCCCCATACAAGAAACCTCAAAAAACATGCATTTTTTTCAACGGTTTTGTTCCTGCTCTATCTTCAAAACGGTAATATATACCAGCGTCAAACTTGGTCAGATTATAGTGCGTATTATGTAGTTTAGTAAAAAATACTAAAAATAAGACAAACATAGACATATGTGGTGGTACCTGCGTAAGAAAGACATGCAAAAATTCATATTTCGCGCATTGTACGTTGATGTCTTTTGATAAACTCTCGTAAATAAAATCAGTTTTTATGGGGTATCAGGTCGTTGAGATGAGTGGTACGGAACTCTTACTGCGCGAGTCCGACTCGCACTTGGCCGGTTTTTTTAATGTTCACCTACCGCATGTTGTCTTGTTCCGGCAATAAATATTTTTTCTTTCTTTTTTATTTATTTTTCTTTCTATTTACTATACCATAAAAACTCTAAGCACAGACTCTGCTTACCAATCCGTACAACTTTTACTACGAAGCTAACTCTGAAATCGTACTCTACGGGGCGCTACGCTACCTACGATGTCGTCGGTAAATTCACCGACAACCGACAATACTACAGAAAAACATATTGTAATTGACTAATTATATTTGTAAAGACAATTGAAATGCTACTAAGAAATCCAATAATTGAAACTAATGATAGTACCTACTTTAATTATATTTTAATAACTCTCAATAACTCTATTTATACAATCATGTTTAAGAAAGATTTCATAAAGTACCTAGTTTATTCAAAAACTATTTGATACTATGAATGAAAGAATATTTTGTTGTACAGTCAACAAATCGGAATCATGACCCATTCAGCTGATAATTCGTTTGAAATCGTCAAAACAGTAAGGTTTTCTTCTATGCTGCACTTAGGACATTTTGAATATTACAGAAACTGCATTAAAACGGGTCAGAGGTCTGTGCCGTTTTGAGCTTTGTTATCAATGCAATAGATTTATAATTGGATTGGAAATTATGTTTTTTATTAACCAGGAATTATGTTTTGAATTTCGAATTAGCTGTCGTATCACGTGTTTTTCCTACAAACAACTATATTTTTTAAGAAACCTATACAAACTTTTTCGATTACAGACCATTAATAAAATAAAAATAAAAATTACAAATATAATGTCAAGTATGAAAAGGTGTCAAACAGTACTCTTAATATGTGG
The DNA here is from genome assembly GCA_949699075.1 of Asteroscopus sphinx. NCBI lineage: Eukaryota > Metazoa > Arthropoda > Insecta > Lepidoptera > Noctuidae > Asteroscopus > Asteroscopus sphinx. The sequence continues at coordinate 24,759,477 of OX453010.1, read as the reverse complement.
AACCTCGGACGAAAAAAAAAGGCAGACGGAATCACGCTATTCAATAAGTGAAGCATCCATAGCAAGCCGGATCGCTTAAAAGTATAGTATGCCAAAAAGCCGCGATTACGCAAAAAATCTAGTGTGACGGTAGTCATTGTTGTAGCGTCATAAATAAAATAACAGTATAAATCTGGTGTGTTAAAATGCTTTCGAAATTATAGTGGGTTCAGGAAAAAAATAAGTGTTTGTTTAGTTCAGTCTTTGTTTAGCTAGATTCCGTCCGCCTTTTTTATTCGTCCGAGTGTGGTAAATTCATTTAATTTATAATATCCTCTGTACCATATTTCACGCAATAAATGATAAATAAATAAATAACAATATTTGGAGTTAAACATTAATAATAAAATTAGAAAAATAATTTTATTGGTAAACTAGCTGTAACTGTCAATAGCTGACAAAATTTGATAAAAAGTCAGTTGCCAGGGAAATATCTGTTTAAGCGAAATTCAACCTAATTGTATTAGAATGTCTGTAGGATATTAAGCTTATCGTGGGTCATGATTCCGATTTGTTGACTGTACATTTATTTTATTTAACTAGGTATTATGTTATCGTGTGACTTCCTTGTTTGTACCTACTATTGCTACACTCGATTGTAAACTGTTGACACAAAACTGATAAATACCTACTTACATTATGTACACAGTTTGAGAAATAAATGTCTTTATTTTATTATTTTAACGCATTTTACGCATGCGAAGCATGGTTCGAATCCTGCTCGTGAGCGATTTTTTCTTTCCACAATTTATATCTTTAATAAATGTCTTTGTTTTTATTTTGCTGCTATTAGGTATTCGATCAATATCGAAGACTTTGACCCATCTTTGACCCTCTTTAAGCGTTGAAAAACATTTTATCAACAACACAACAACATTCAATTGAGGTTTCTTGTATGTGTTCTTCCTTTGTTTTAGATTTTTATGTATTATTTTTTGACTTTTTATTTATAATTTATTTATTTATTAGCACTTTATTTCAATTGGAAATTGGAATACATTACAATAGAATAAAAAAAATACGATACTACGATAAAAATATAAATAAAATTATGTTAAAATTTAAATGAAATCGCAGTCTACAACGTGTTGTTGAAATAACTGAAAACCTCTTAAGGGGTCATTGTACTCTTCACAACTTTTACTATTAGACCAAACATGAAATCGCGAAAAAAAAATCAGATGTTCCCGTTTGTGTTCACATAAATCGTCAAAATGTAGGTAACAGCTGTTTTTTTTAGTAAAATTTGTTCATACTGATGTGTTGAATAACCCTTTAAGATATACTATGATTATTTTTGTTTTTAGTTGAGTTAGATTACTTTCACCGTAATTTCAAGTTAGCTCAGTCATTAATTTTGTGCATGCTATGCTGTGGCCTCCTGTAATTGAAGGAGTACCTACCTACACCAGATGGCCGATTCTCGTAATTAAACATAACATAACATAACATAACATAACATCACGCCTGTATTTCCCCGAAGGGGTAGGCAGAGGTGTATATAGTACACCCACATTTCGCCAGTTATGTTATAGTCCCATGTAATAGGGGGCAAGCCTATTGCCATTAACCGGGCAAAAATCCATACTCCGGGCTGCTACTGAGAATTTCCTAATAAAAAAACACAATAACACTTTGCCCGACCCGGGAATCGAACCCAGGACCCCACGGTCACGGCCACGGTGGACGGTTACGGTCGTAATTAAAAACATTCAAAATACGGTTCCTAACTAATCTCAATGCTTAAAATCTCATCTCCTGACAGTAGACGTTTGTGATTGCCGGTTATTTGCGACATTAATGACTTAAGTGTCATTATTATTATTATTAAGAGCCTATATCTACTGTCCCACTGCAGGGCATAGGCCTCCCCACTCTTTTTCCACCTCTCTCTATCTGTGCCTGTTATGGACCAGTATTTTTGGAAGGAGTCCAGTTCACATAATAAACAGCAAACAGGAACGTTTACTGCCAGGAGATTGAGATTTAAGGAGTTCAGATTAGTTTGGAACTTTGGAACTACTTATACCTATTTTGAACGTTTTTAATTAGTTAGGTACCTACGAGAATTTTATTAGCCTTCTGATAGAATCCTGATCTGTTACTTGTTATTTTTTGTGTAGGTTAGGTATACGGATACAGAAATACGTGGTCATATTTAAAGAGCTCATTCAGGGCAGCATAGAAAATCTTTTTCATCCCATCTTTTCGAAAAGGACGACTTGGTTCGCCTTTAAGTGCACCCAAAGGTGGTGTTTTCTATAAGAAACTTTTAGCGGGCAGTAATGAGTTTTTAATCCTATTTAAAAGTGCGCCGCAATAATCTTTGCAACGCACTTTTGAATTTGGAACATCTTAGTGTTCAGCGCCAAAGAAATCGAACGCAAATATTGTTTGAATAAAGACTGGCTGGTACGCAGGCCCGTAGTCGCGCCGCCGCGCCGGCTGAATAAATAAAAAATAAATAAAATATATCGCTACTTATTTGAAGTTACCAGATATCAAACTGTATACAGGACAATGTTTTCGTCGTACTTCTGGTACCCTTTTGGCAGATTCTGGAGCGGACTTAACTGTTCTCAAGCGACATGGAGGATGGAAGTCGAGTGCTGTAGCAAAGGGGTGTATAGAAGATTCCATTGAGAACAAGGCGAATACATGTGAACGCATCGTGGAAAACATTAAATTGCAACCTTCAGTTAATCCATCCATGCCACTGTCGCCGCGCCAATATACATCCAAACAACGAGATTCACCGTCACATTTTCCTTAAAAATGAGCCAGATTCGGACATTATTTCAAACACCCAGAATATCAAATCTTCAACAATCTCTATTCCTAATAAAACTGTAACAATAAATTTACATAATTGCGAACATGTCTCAAATGTAAATATAAGTTTTTAGTTGTTTTATTATTAGATACTATTTAATTTCAATTTAGTTGTTACTCTATGTTTAATAAATAATAATATTACAATAAAATATGAGGCGCCTTTTATTTTCTCATAGAGGGTGATGAAAAGTAGAGTGTATCACTCGGGCGCAAAATATATTTTTGGCTCGGCTGACGTACTTTGAATCCCTCGCTGCGTTCAGGATTCTACTAAAGAATCCCTCACTTCGCTCTGGATTCAAAAAAGCGCACTCGCCGTAAAAATATTATTTTGCTCCCTTATGATACAATCGGATCCCGTATGATTCCCTTATGATTAATACGGGTCCAACCCTGAAATCGTGCAATAAAAATCAGTTAGGTATTCCCGAAAACATTTTGACGCCTTTAAAGCTGGAGTGAATCGGCACTAATAGGTTTGTTCGCTCCATATCGTCGACCAAATGGGTAGTGGGGCGTTTCACACCACGCTTGGTTCGCACCGCGGTGTGAATCGCCCAAGTACTCTTTTTGAATGGGCTGTTTCGGACCGCGGTGTGAATCGACCAAGACCTTTTTAGGGTTCCGAAGTCCTACAAGGAACCCTTATAGTTTCGTCATGTCCGTCCGTCTGTCCGTCTGTCCGTCTGTCCGTCTGTCCGTCTGTCCGTCTGTCCTAATCCTTTACAGCTTAATAACTTCTACAGTTATAAACATAAGTAAATGAAATTTTGTTAAAAAATAGTCTACATATAGATCTCAATTTTAAAAGAATAAAAAAATAGTTTTTCCGTATTTTAGGGGTGGCGTCCATACATGTGAAATGGGGAAAAAAAATTTTTTTTTGCTGCACCCCCTCGTGTGGGATATCGTTGAATAGGTCTACTAAAATGAAGGTAATGTTTGGTACACCACTTTTTTATCAGGTGTACCATCTGCGAAATATAGCCCGCCAAAGTGGCTTGCAATGTGTCCCCCCCCCCTGCCATTTCTAAACTATGCAATGTAGAAACTTATAATCTTCCACATTGATAGACCTTTGTGAAAACTCTCTTTTAAAATTATTTCGAGTATAATGTGATTATAATTTTTTGAGTTATAGAGAGAAAACTGAATAATACTTAAAACGTCCTAGTTCAAAGGTCATTGACCTTAGAGAAAAATTATCATAGCAAATAATGCTCCTTTAGCTACTTTCTATTTGAAAAAATCACAAAAAGTAACTTTAAAATGACACTTCTTAAATTTGACTTCTTGAATTTATCGCTAGATGGCGCTACTAACAACACGCTCTGAGTCGCGAATGCTGCCGATTATTGCAAAAACTAAAATAGCCATGATTAATATTCGATTTGATTCGTTTGTAATTACACCTACTTAAGGAACCCTATAATACTGAGCATGGCCCGACATGCTCTTGGCCGGTTTTTATAATGGGCTGATTCGGACCGCGGTGTGAAACACCCCAGTACTCTTTTACCATTGGCCGTTTCGGACCACTATCAAAAGTTAAAACAATCTAATGTATTTCTGGTTTTTGTACAGACGAGAAAAAAATGGTTACTAAAAATATTAAACTGTTCTAATGAAATACTTTAAAAGATTCTAGATTATAATACAAAACTAAACTTCTTGAAACAGTTAATGTTATTATGTATAGGTATAATTTTTTATTATTTTTTTATTGTGTACCTACTTATTTATATTATGTTTTGCTTCATATTCTTGTCTGAATTCATATTTATATTACTATTAATTTGTGGAAATTTTAATTTACTCACATATCAGTAATAATTAAAAATCACAATTTGTGTACTTGATCATATAATTCATACTTATAACTAATTGTTAAAAATCAGAGGTTGCGTGTATATAACACATTATTACTTTTAACTAGTAATTATTCGTTACCAATTAAGAAAAATATACCTTATATCTATATTTTGATAATCACAGGTTAAATAAACAGTTGAATTTTTTGCTGTTTTGTAATTAAAAATCACAGATAAATGACATATGTTAAACAGTATTATTTAATAATCAGTGTACAATAAAAATTACATAAATCAAAATAAATTAAAAACTTTGTACTTTCAAACTCTACATTTATTATATTGTTAGGAATCGTTGGAATAAAATGGCAACACTGCGCTATGACACCCCACCAAAGTCAGCCATATTGATAGTCGGCCGTTGGAGCGGGTAGCGCAAACGCACACTTTACTACGTGTTGTTGAACAAGACGGATCGTATAACCCGACATGACTTGTCCTTTTATTTTGTAATATTATCGATGTTATGTAATAATTTACTAATATTTGACCTAAAAAAACTGCTCTCATGGTTGGTTTTGAGAGTCTTGTTGACTATTATTGAACACACACCCAACCCCTGATAAGCTGACATTAGTTTTAACTGTAAAACTATGGTCACTTCTATCCAATTCAATTCCATAAACGTGCCTGTTGCTACTAATATTATTATTAATTATATTATTTATTATAATTATTAGTCTGCTACTTAAGTATTGTGTGCCATTTTGTATCTGCTTTATTATAATTATCAGTAAAAATAAGAAATAATTTACACATAATATGTTATTTTGATTTGTATTATTCAATATCAACATAATAAATATAATATATTATATATATTTATATTATCTTATTATTAACTAATTACATACAAATAAATAAATATTTTTGTAATTTTATTGGGGAAACATCACAACATTTATAAAGTATTAAATTTAGATATATAATAATCCAAAACAGTTTCAACTAATTAATAGTAATATAAATGTGATTATGTAGAAAAACAATAATATGTAACCTTATTCTTAGTTTATACTAAAACTCTTAAGAGGTTATACACACCATTATGAACAACTTTTACAAAGGGATCAACCATGAAATCGCTAAAAAAATCGGCTAATCCTAACATTTTGTCAATTTGTGTGAACATAAATGTAGGAATCGGCTAATAATTTTTTCGCGAATTCAGGGTAGGTCCATAGTAAAAGTAATTCATAATGATGAGGACAATGACCCTTAAGAGGTTTAGTATAATCTTTTGAATTACATGATATGTATTTTATTAGAACAGATTAATATGTTTCACTAACCGTTTTTCTACCCGTCTGTACAATAAACATTCGAAACATACTAGATTTTTAAAAATTCTGATAGTGGTCCGAAACGGCCAATGGTAAAAGAGTACTGGGGTGTTTCACACCGCGGTCCGAATCAGCCCATTATAAAAAAGGTCTTGGTCGATTCACACCGCGGTCCGAAACAGCCCATTCAAAAAGAGTACTTGGGCGATTCACACCGCGGTGCGAACCAAGCGTGGTGTGAAACGCCCCACTACCCGACCAAATCTTGACAAAGCTGTTTAGATTGCGGTCAAGAAGAGATTTATGGCTCATTATTTTTAGCTCGCTATTTTTAGAGTTTGCCCCGAAGTAAAAGTAGTTCGATAGCATTCGCAGAATAAGTTCCTAAAATATGACCACGCATTTTTGATACATGTTGCACCTAAGTAGTTAAGTAAGTTGGTATATCACATTTTTAAAACGAAAGCGGGTAAGTAATATTATATTTAATCAAAATTATCATCCAGTCCTGAGCTGTTGAGCTTTAAAGTTTTTTCAAGTTCTCTGTCTAGCACATCGGAAAGATACTTTAGAATCAATTGAAGCGCGAACCGGCGGCGCCGGCGCACGCGCTAGCCACCGCCGCATAACAAACTGACAGACAAGTTCAAAATTCAAATTATTTCATGTAGTCAAGAAAGCTAAAAAAACTTTGTAAAAATAAAAATGGTCAATAAGCAAAAGGAAGTCAAATTTTCTACATCAGTGGGGTTGAGGGGCTGACCCTCGTTTGACTTTGTATGATTCACATTGTATTGTTTGCAAATCGTTAGCGAGTAACGTGTTTGACCTGTGACACGTGACACGACAGGCGTACTTGTGTGACAACCTTTAACGTCGTGCAGCATGCAGGCGCGTAGAGTGGACCTGACGGCGGGGTGTGGCGACACCTTGACACCGAACAGGCACGTATATTCAGGCTAATTAAAGACCTGAAACGAATGTCAGCATGTGAGCTGCGAAGTGGGGTGGATTTAGAGTAGATCCACCCCGGGTACTACCTTACTGTGTAGAAACGGACTCCCCGAAATAATTACGCTACGGTTATATATAAGCAACCTTCGACGAAATTTTTGATAGCGCGATTTAGATTATTTACCACATTTACCACATAATAACACTCTAATAAATTTAATTTCACGCCAATATTAAATATTTGATATTATTGCATGTAAGTGTTGTATTATTTCAGAAAAATAATCATTTTTTTACAAGTCACATGCGACAGAATTATGTAAAAGCTTCAAGAGTGACAAGGATAGCAATAACGTTACTATATTTTCTGGCAACAGTGGCGCCATCTCGTATCGATTTGGGACACTAATTTAATTTATGTAATTAAAGTTAAAAGTATGGGACACTCCCAGGTTGCTGGGATACTCCTAATATAATACTGTATTTGAAATAATCTGTTTCCAAGCTTTATTGACTCAGATTGACTCAAACTAGTAAACAGCTGTCTCCCAAAAATGTGACATCTATTGGACGACTACAGATAATCGATTTACTTATTATGTACTATCTTTTACCCACGGTTTTGCTCCCGTAGTTCTTTATCCCACAGGATCCGCGAATTTTCCGGGATAAAAAGTAGCTTAAACCACTCTCCGGCCCGCAAACTATCTGTAAAAATCACACCGATCCGTTGGTCTATCGTGACATGAAAGAAGATGAAACCAACGAACACACTTTCGCATTTATAATATAACTAACGACCCGCCCTGCAATAATTATAGCCTTATAACCTTCTCAGATAATCCCTCTTTCTATTGGTGAAAACCGTATGAGAATCCATACAGTAGTTTCTGAGATTAGCCCGAACAAACACGAACTCAGTGCAGCGGCGACTTTAATTTAAAATATCTAGTGATGATGACGAAGTAGGATTAAAGAAATTTTGTAGAAAGACTTGTTCTTATACTTCCCACTATGTCTGTGATACTTCCTAACTTTTTTATTCGTCTTTAGATGCTGTCGAGCCTCCCTAAAATTACTTTAGCAACCTTCATTGATTTTTTGTATGCTACTTGTTATGTTTTTGTTTGATAAATGTTATGATTTCTAAGATGAGTATAATATTAATTTGCCCAAGTTTATAAATAGGATCCCGCTCCTGAAGGTGACTTAACAGCTAGTCGAAAAAAATATCTGAAATTAGTGCCTAAATAATATTATGTAAAAAAATTAGGTATCATAATTTTATTATTGTAAATACTAAAATTCTAGAGTCGAGTAAGAAAGTTTTGACTGAATAGCTACACACCCGTAATCAAACGATAGTACTGAAAATATATTGGTAATTCCTTCGTAAGAAGGAAGACTCGTAAACTTTTATTCCGCTACGTAGGTACACGTCCCACAAACAAACTCCCATCCACACACCTCTCTCCTCCACACCACCCACACATTACACACCACCCACTCACCACAATATAATATTATCACACCCATGTTATTATCTTTCTTTTGAATTTTATATAAATTCACCTTACTTTAAGATGAATTTTCTCTTAACTAATGTTTCGGATGCTTAGTATGTATTCCAGGTGAGGGCCTGGTAATCTGTCACACAGGGTTCCCCTAGTACGGACTCCAGTCTCTCACAAAGGAAATAACACTGTATAGCTATAAAAAAATATGGCTCGTAGCGAAGCAACGACTGAGCGGATTGTATGATCTGCAAGGTTAAGCTGCACTTGCCGCGGTCAGTCTGTGGATGGGTGACCGTTACGTTACACATCGAGACCCCTCCGTGCCTCGGAGAGCACGTTAAGCTGTCGGTCCCGGTTGTCATACGAATATCTATGGCAGTCGTTACGGGTAGTCAGAAGCCTGAAAGTCTGACAACTGGTTTAACCTCCGAATGTCAGTATTACCCAGTAACTGGGTTGCGGGGGTCTGATGGCAGTCGCTCCGTGTAAAATACTGATGTTCTGCCGCATCTGGCTAGACTGGAAGCCGACCCCAATATAATTGGGAAAAGGCTCGGAGGATGATGATGATCATAAATGAAAACCGTTTAAGTGGTCATTGTACTCATCAGTATGAACAACTTTTGCAATGGTGCAACTAGATTCGTAACGTTTTGGAAGTGCATAAAAATGCTTATTCGAAATAAAAACTTTTAAATTTGAATTGAATGGGAACAACCTTGAAATTGCAAAAAAAACAGCTGTCAAAAAATTTGTTTTGTGGCTTTCAGCAGCGTCAGCAGCTTTGTTTTCAGCTTTGACTATGAGATATATAGTCAAAGGTTTTCAGTAGGTATTTGCACAAATGAATAATTGTAAAATACAAATCATAGTTTTGGAGTTAATATAGTTTTAAGGTGTGCGACTATCGTTTTTGTGGTTTTTGTCATAATATATCTAAAATTACTAATTATTGTGTACCTAAATAGTAAAATTTGAGGTTATAGATTGTTTTATAGAAAACCTTTAGATAAAAAGACATAGGTACAAGTACTGCTTATTACTGGCGGCGCTGCTTGCAAAAGCTAAAATTGATAGGCAATAATGTCAAATTCAGTAAGTATATTACATTTCGTTTCTTATTTCGCTATCTGCCGAGCTATGCTACTGTACAGTGTATACACGGTCTAGTCAAGTGTCCCGGCCATCCGGAATTTTGTCTACAGATGTCAGCTTTATCGATCGTCGGCTCGTTTAGTGCTCAAAACCATAGACAGACAATGATAGGTTGACGGCTCAACGCCCATCGACAATAAGAAAAAGAAAACCTATATTAGAACTGCTGCGGAACTCTTTTATCCCTTATCAGCATGTTAACGAGATTATAAATTACTACATTATTAATTATAAATTACCTACTACTGTTTTACTAGTTAACATAACGGTGTAATAATATCAAAGATAAAGTTGACATAATGCATAGTTACAAATACTAAAGGAGACTCGAAATTATTGCAAAAAATATTTTCAATTGTTCATTTATATGATAATGAAACATTTAATAATTCAATTCCTTTGTGATTAATAAATGTATATTTTATGCATATTAATTCCTTTATGTGTAACTGACAAATATTAAATAATAATAATTAACTGCTTAGTTTAATGTAGAGCCACGACAATGCCGCTTGTGCTGAGTCAGGGGTAACACCAAAAGGCATTGGACAAAGTCCATTATTTGGATTATTAAAATTATTATTATGTGAAAACAAGATGCTAAAGTTGCTGATGACCATTTTTGACATAATGCATTAACTAGATATTTAAAAGTAGAGAATACAAACCAGAAGTTTTGATAAATAAATCTAGTACGTTTTCACAGCTTTGGTATTATTATCATTTGAGAAAAGAGGTAGGGGTCTTGAACGCCACCTAAGCCACTGCGACCTGGTAAGATCTATTGTGATACCTCTTATAGCTTTTTAAAATAATCGGTCAGCGATGGAAGACGCGAAGGGAGCGAGCGATTGTGGATTGTCCCCACTGCTATGCATTTTTTTTACGTTCCTATTTTTTTGCCCTAGCCCCGCTTTTAAAACCAATCTGCCATCGGGTAAGTAGAATCCCAAAAGTCTGACAAACTGGTCTCAAAGTCAAGTCAAAGTAATTTTTTCACCCTAGCCCCGCTTTTTTTTCATTTTTAAAGTCCCAATATTTCGAAAAACAAATTTGACATCGGGTAGGTAGAATCCCGAATGTCTGACAAAGTAGTCTCACCTTAGAATGTCGGTAACTATTACCCAGTAACTTTGTTGCGGGGGTCTGATGGCAGTCACTGCATGTAAAATAATGATCGTATTCAGCCGCTTCAGGTTAGACTGAAAGCCGACCTCAACATATTTTGGAAAGGGCTCGGAGGAAGGAAGGTCCTACTATCAGAAATCATTCCGGTGAACCACCACTAAGGCTAAAATCGCTTAAACTCAATGTTCGATGGCAGCGGTGGGTACGTGTAATTTAGCAGGATTCGTTCAAGGGATATTGTCGGCAGAATGAACCACCGCGAATTATCGTGACCGTATGTGTAAAAATGAACGTAAATTGTAATTCAATGATTTTGCAGTCAGGCTGTAGTGTCCAGTGTCCATCAAATACATAGCATTTTATTTTTACAACTTTGCCAAATTCCCCAACTGTGGCTCATTGACGTCCGCTGAAATAAACGCTGTTTCTCTGGCCAGCTGTAATTACAGCAAAAACGTCGGCGTACTCAAAGATATTATTCATTAACCAACAAGATATTATCGTATAATTATTCATCTATCGACAAGCCGACAATATGCAAGACTATGCCGCACAATTAATTTTAAAATTGGATATCGTCCTACCATATTTAGACAAGTCCCTTCGTATTAATCGACAAGACGTTTAATATCTATTATATTAATTTCAATCTATTGTGACTTTTCCGTTTTTAGGTGACATATTTTTTTTCCTAATAATTATACGGGAATTAAATATATTTTCTGAATTAACTATCGTTTGGTCGTGCCGTCACTTTTTGTGATATGTGACATAAGACCACACTTAATGTGACATTCCGATAGCCATATTTCTATGGCAGTCCGTTGCCGCCTGTAGTCACATACAATGTACGTGTTTTTAAGATAATTTTATTCAGGGAAATAAAAATTACTACTTATGTCATGTAATGGTCACCCCTCTTCTCATGTGTCGTTTAAGATGGCTATATAAGGGATTCAAATTGACGAGTAGTTAGAGCGGTTTATGGGAATGCTCCTGTTCTAATATGGTCATTTAATAGTCACATAACTGGTAAATTACATTTAAAAAACCGGCCAAGTGCGAGTCGGACTCCCGCAGTAAAGGGTTCCGTACCACCCATCGACCTGATACCCCATAGAAACTGATTTAATTTACGAGAGTTCATCAAAAGACATCAACGCTCCGTGCGCGACATATGAATTTTTGCCTCTCTTTCTAACGTAGCTACCACCACATGTCTATATTTGCCCTATTTTTAGTATTTGTTGCTAAACCACATAGTATGCACCGTAATCAGACCAAGTTTGACGCTGGTATATATTATCGTTTTGAAGATAGAGCAGGAACAAAAACGTTAAAAAAAGATGCATGTTTTTCGACGTTTCTTTTATGGGGATCCCCTTTGGTTTTAGACTTTTTTATTTTCAGTATTTGTCGTGATAGGCACAATAGTAATACATACTTTTGTGAATTTCAACTGATTATCTATTACCGTCACAAAGATACAGCCCTGTGACAGACAGACGGACGGACGGATGGACGGACGGACAGCGTAGCGAGAGTATAGGGTCCCATTTGGCACCCGTTGGGTACGGAACCCTAATAAAAATCAAGCTATTGTAGCTTACGAGCTCTTCTGTTTTCAGTCGTCATCTTAATTAAATAATTCGACATGAGAGCCTACAAGAACAGAGCATACGTCTTTTCAAAAGGTCAGCAAAACAGCGGTGACTCCCCTGGTGTTATGGATATCCATGAGCGGCGGAGATTGCTTACCATCAGGTGAACCGCTTGCTCGTTTGCCCCCCTATGTTGTAATTTTGTTTTAACCTTAGCATGTTAAACAAGCAATGGCATGAGAGTTTCCATCTTCATGACTTTGTTTGGCAAACGCGACTTTTTTCATTTTTATTTAATCACAGGTAATGTTTCTTTAGTTTTACTTTACTAGAAAACTCGACAAACTATCAAGTTTAACGGCTAGAAGCGCTCATACATATGTATATATGGGCGCGCTAGTGTTGCCATCAATTTATTTACACTTTTTTGATAGGACTTAATATATTAATCTTAATTACTAGTAGTATTGAATGTTTCTTCCTGGCGTTGGTTGAACATTGCGCCATCTATTGTAATTTTAGAGTAACATAGCTTTCCATAGCTTTTAACATTAAAATATTAATTTATACTCGGACTCAGACCAATTATTGTTTAATTATAGCAATTCGATATTTATTGTTCCCTGTAAGTTTCATAAATTGTTATATTTCGAACTATTGTTATATTTCTAACTATATCGCATAAAGTTACTATAAGTATAATTAATGTATATGCCACTCCTTACTCTGTGTCTATGCTATATCGATGCTTACAACGCCATCTACTGCCATTTTGAGTAACTGCCACCGGCAGTTTATACAATGGATTACTTTTATATTATGAAATCGTTTGAAATAAATATCCTTTATTTCCATAATTTGCTATGTAATTTATTAATCATGAAATTCTGTAAATCATACTGATTTCTGTTGTATTTGTTGTACTTTGCAAAGATCATCAAAGAAATACTTTTTTGTTTTGAAAAGTTAAAGATATTGTTTGATTAAATCCATGTTGTAAATAATGTTAATATTATGATAATTATAATTCAATTACCAGGCCCCTCAGAAAGTATTGCGAAAAAAAGTTTTTATATATGGGAGACTGGCCAGTTATAATGTTTTTCGAAAATATGATTATTTATAAGTAAAAATAAGTAAGTTCCAATTTCAAAATTTCCCTCCACATTTTTTGCGAGTTAATTCAAAGTATTGTGTCTCACTGAAATATGGATCTGCGCCGGGAACATTTTAGAGCTATGATTTTATACGATTTCAAGTGTCGCCTGAAACCGGATGAATCGTACGATAGACTTCAAATGGCATTCATGGATGAAGGCCCTTCCAAGGCAACCGTGTATCGTTGGTATAACGAATTCAAGCGCGGTCGACCAACTTTGGGGGGTTGACGAAAGAAGCGGTCGCCCTTTGACGGCTGTTACCGAAGAAAACGTGCTAGCAGTGAAAAATTTAATCCAAGACAATAGGCGAATTACATATCAGGAGATTCAACACATATTGAAGATTGGATCGGGAAGCGTTCACGAGATTCTACACAGCCATCTTCGCGTGAGGAGGATAGTATCACGCTGGGTGCCGCACAACCTCACCGATGCTCAGAAGCAGGCCCGGGTGGAATGGTGCCGTGATATGCTTAACAAATTTGAAGCAGGCTCGTCTCGGCGTGTTTACGACATCGTTACAGGTGATGAGTCCTGGATTTATCAATACGACCCAGAAACCAAGCGCCAGTCGACTGTTTGGGTGTTTCAAAATGAGCCAACGCCTACCAAAGTGAAGCGATCTAGAAGCGGGGGTAAGATTTTGATCGCTAGCTTTTTTAATTTGACTGGCCACTTGGTATCAATTCCCTTACGGGATCAAAGAAGCATTAATGCCGAATGGTATACTACCAAATGTTTGCCAGAAGTTTTCTCTGTTATAAGCAACAAGCGACCAAACACAGGGCTCCGCGGGCTACTGCTCCACCACGACAATGCACCTGCGCACACCGCACTCAAAACGAGGGACTTCCTGGACAGCACGCCAGTCAAACTCCTGGGTCACCCTCCTTACAGCCCTGATCTAGCACCGTGTGACTTCTTTTTATTCCCAAAAATAAAAAATCAGCTCAAAGGGATACAATTTTCGTCGCCGGAAGATGCGCTGGCTGCGTTCGAGCAGGCTGTAAACGAGGTGTCTGCGGCGGACTGGAAAAAGTGTTTTGAAAACTGGTTTAGGCGCATGAATCTTTGTATAGAGGCTGGTGGAAAGTACTTTGAAAAGATTTGATAAAAATATATGTACGTATAGAACAATTTTTTTTAGTTTCGCAAAACTTTCTGAGTGTCCCACGTATTCTAATTAGATTAATAAAATGATTCATTAGATAAATGTTGTTAATTTAATTTTGTAGTTCTGACACTAGTTCCGCTTTATTTTATTTCATTCATATTTTAATATCTGGCATGATTTGTTGGTTTATGTAATGTTTACAGATTATCTAAATTAATATTAGTTTTATCACGACGACTGGTTAATTATTTTAGAGTTCATTTATAAATTAAAATGTTGTATTGTAATAATATCAAGATGGAGACACTGTGCTCTGCGTGGGCACTCGTCCCTGTTGTAAAACTTTTTCTTTTGGTCAGTTCATTTCATGTAATAACCGGGAAAAAACATAATTTGGAGTAACGAGAATTTTTTTTCGTGATGAATCCTGATGAAACCTTGGGCTACGCGCCGACATATACTATCTTATCCTTACGTAAACATGCAACATGAAAACAAACTTAAATAACAACAAATAAGTTGTATGATTATAAAATACTTGCAATAGCATTTAGGCTAAGGCATGGTATAATAAGATGTTTCACCAGGTATTCTCTTCCCGCAATGACAGCGCGATGCCTCCAAGCTACGTCACGAACAGTGCTGCCATTGATTGATATCTTCAATATACTTAAGGAGATTTTTGTTCATAATGAATATAAAATAAATTCCTAACCAATTTAACTATTTTTTATCTCGTGTTATTCATCTAATTAGTTAATAAAGGAAACTGTATTAAATTACTAATTAAAAAGTGATCCTTTATAGAAGAAAGTAAATGAAAAAATGCATTTTGCTCGGGTAATTTATTTTCACAAAGTGGCAGCACATCAAACTGACAAGTGTCACGCTAACAGCCCGCTATTGGCTCCACAGCCGATGACGTAGTACGGAGGCAATCACGTGACCTAGCTGTCATGGGAAGAGACTACCTGGTGTTATTATACCATGGTGGTATTGCAGTCGTTATGGGCAAAGATAACCGCTTGACAACAGGTGTTTCGTCATCCTATACCTACCATAAAAAAAGAGATGCCTATATCAAAGCTCTTAAATCTGATTAATCCAACATTCAACAACCATCATATCCATCATCCTTCCAGTAGTTTCATCCCTCATAATAAACGGTATGATAAATGGTTGGTAATGGATCTTTCCCTCATTACCGTTTGATCATTACCGTAACCTATGTATAAATCTTAAACGTAGCTAAGCTGTCAGCTATATACATTTTATATATACTAATAAATTAATTAACCTTTTAGTGCCAGTTTATAACGCTTTTCCTTCATTTCTGTACTTTAGAAAATCGTAAATGCATACAGCATAAATTTTCTTAATTATTTTATTTTACAATTGACTATAAGTTGTTAGTACAGTATGGTTGTAAATTCTTATGTTCTATAAATAAATGTATGGCCGTTCCGTTTATGGTAGTGAAAAATTATTACTAACACAAATCTATTTAACTGATAACATTAGTTTTGTATCCTGGAGGCCACACAATCTCAGCTGATGAGATCAGATCCTCAAACCCCAAGATCTATTTAACTGATTACATTAGTTTTGTATCCTGGAGGCCACACAATCTCAGCTGATGAGATCAGATCCTCAAACCCCAAGGCAATAGTTGACTTTATGGTGGCCTGTGGCTTGGGGAGGTGCTGTAGTCTACTATTAGAGGTGTTACAATAGATTTTTTAGGTCATCGTGACATAAGGGGCATGCAAAGACCTTACCTCTTTTTCCCGAAATAACTAGTTTTGTAACCACTTCATCGTGGGCGTCGCCAGGGGGAACAAGGGCGTAGAGACTCAATCTTAAAATATTTTAATGATAAATTAGTCGAAAATTTCAACAAAAAACCCAAGAAGATTACGTTTTAGTTATGACATTTTTTTTCTTGTAGTAAACGATTAAAACTTTACAAATTGGTTTATTTTACCTATAATTTACATCTGCTATCTATCATCTTGCCCCCCCCCCGGCCCATTGACTGGCGACGCCCTTGCACTCCATTGAAATAATAGACGTTGCAAGTGAGACTCAAACCTCGTGGTTCTGAGTTGAATTATACCTTTCAACCATTTTTAAAGGGCGATTTATCTTTACTCTCTTTTTGCTTTCGTAAGTTAAGACATTTCACTTACTAAGAAATCACATGAAACCAACGATTTAAGAAGCTACTATGAAACACTAAACCGTACTTGAAGGCATTCTTCAAGTCACGTTTTTTATCCGAATAATATTATTATTATAAGGTCTTACTTTAATAATGGCAAATATTTAAAGTAGTGAATCTACTCAACATAAAGAAAAACATTTAACTACTGTGGGAGCAACCCTGAAATCGCAAAAAAAAACAGCTGATCCTTACATTTTGACGATTTCTGGGAACACAGATGTGGTGATCAGCTGATTTCTTTTCGCGAAAATTAAAAAACGACAAATACTAAAAATAAAACTAAAACTAAAGAGGGAAAAACCACACAAGAAACCTCGAAAAATATGCATTTTTTTCAACGTTTTTGTTCCTGCTCTAGGTATCTTCAAAACAGTAATACATACCAGCAACAAACTTGGTTTGATTATAGTGCATACTATGTAGTTTAGCAACAGATAATAAAAAAATAGGGTAAACATAGACATATGTGGGGTACCTGCGTAACAAAGAGATAGAAAAATCATATTTCGCTCACGGTGTGTTGATGTCTGTTGATGAACTCTCGTAAATTAAATCAGTTTCTATTGGGTATCAGGTCGATGGGTGGTACGGAACCCTTACTGCGTGAGTCTGACTCGCACTTGGCAGGATTCTTATTACGTTTTTATTAACTCGCTTTCCATTTCTGTCTAGTCTGTCTGATCGGTACAAATTGTGCAATTGATTTTTAACTATCTTCCCGATGAGGTTTTGTATTAACAAATATGACAATCTATTCCAGTTTCCCTATAAATTCACAACTGCAAACTATTAATCTTATAAATTGTATAAACCTCAAAGGTTAAGTGAACATTCCACATAGCACAAAACAAAAGGAAACAATAACTCTCATTCCTCAACATTCTCCAATAGATAATTTGTTACACAAGAGATTTATAACTTTGTCAATAGCGAAAAATGGCCACCGTCGGAATAAAACGAACAAAATGAACAAATATAACCTCATCTATTAGTTGAACTATAAATATCCGAGTTGGTTCCCATAATTCTCTGCAAAAGATATGTATGACTCTATCCGAACGATCCTGGATCGGTATGCGTACACTGCGCACGAAGACTCGGGATACCTCGGAAATGTTCGGGAACAAAAACGAACGGATTGGAATACAGAATTCGAATTCAAAGGACCATGACCAAAATGGTAGAGCATTTGTGCCTTTTTTTTCTCGCGGCCATTCTTGTAACTCATTATCCTCCGCGCCTTTTTCCCAATTAGATTGATTAATTATGGCTTTGATTTGTTACATAACATTTCTTTACCGGATTTATTCCTTATTACAGCAACCTTATCAATTAGTGCAAATGTAGCGTGGTGTTTTTTTGGAAAAACGGTTCGATTCCCGGCTAAAAGAGTTGCTTTTTAAGAAATCTAGAAATGTAGTTCTTCTTTTCTCCAAAAAATAGCCAAGGTTTTCTTTGACAACTTTTCTGTATTCCTAATAGTTCATGATTTTGCAATCTAATCCTATTTCAGCTCATCCTGTATAAAATGATATAGCTCAGAGGGCCTAGCATGAGTTCTTGCGGTATCGTGTAGTTAACGCTATCGTGTAGTTATCGACAAATTTTGTATGGAAAGTTTACCAGCGCCTCGTGTGCGTATTTGGATCTAAACAAGTCCCATATAAAATTTGTCGATAAGTACACGATAATTTTCAAAATGAATTTTACGGTATACGCTAGTAACATATTTAGTTTTTTATATTACTTTATACATTTTTTTTTAATTTTTCCAATGTTACCACCAAGAAAAAGGCAACAATTCTGGTCATTGGCTTTTAACGGAAACGTTTGATCAAGCAGTTAAAGATAAAGTGACAGAAATCAAGATTGTATCCATACTCAACTCAGCCTATCGCAGTCTACTGCTGGACATAAGCCTCTCCCAAGTTGCCGCCACATCACTCGGTCCTCTGCCTTCCGCATCTAGTGCCCCCCAGCCACGTTCTTCAGGTCGTCGGTCCACCTGGCGGGGGTCGCCCTACGCTGCGTTTGCCGATTCGCGGTCTCCACTCAAGGACCAGTAAACTTGTAGGATCAGTTGGAGCAGACGAGTCCTTTTATCCATAAGACTGTGTTCTGTTATTTACTTATTTTTCGATGATTTTTTAAGCACCTCTGAGTCTGCTGTTCAGAGTTTTGGATTATATTTTATTCAATTCTAAAGTAAAAAAAGTAAAGTAAGTAAATTATTTATTCACCAGAAACTTAGCCTATACTTACATCAAAATCTTATCAGCTATAGTAATGTAATTATGGCTATTTACAATCAGGTAAGATCCCTGCTCTGTATTCTACTTCGTTTACAAAATTATTTTTACATTTATTTAGGTACATAGTTATATCCGTTTCTAGAAAGGTTCCAGTATGAAAGAATTTCATACTGTATTTAGTAACATCTCGATCTCGCAACATGCTCGATAATTATTGGTGAGGTTGTGATTAAACGTTATTAGTTACAGTCTACTAACTGCGCCTTGTAAAGTAGAACAACACACATCGTTTTCGTTCAGTTTTTTTGTTGTTTAATAATGAACGCAATACGTAGGATAACTGAAAGACTTTATATGTTTATAAAAAAACGTGGGATGCCTGGCAGAAGCGAAGCTTCTACCCATTTGCAAGCAATACGAGTAAACGTGCGCGCGTTTGCCAGGTCTCGGTTCATTCCCTATCCCCAGTGGCCGAGCGCGCTGCAGCGCTGTAAAAGTTTCGCTTCAAAAAGATAAAAATGATCACATCACAAATCGTTGTTATAGACGCCTGAACTCGTAGTAATTATGCGTAAAACGCATACATAATTGCTAAATTGTACGCCTTAAAAACTCCTACTTTTTTTGAAGTCGGTTAAAAACAAACAACCTTGTACTGGGCCCTGATTCACGTAATTTCATGACGCGCCGATCAAGTTGCAGTGACGCTGCAGTTGTTTCTGACAGCAATCGCCGTAGATAAGAGAATACGAAAAGCATTGTTTGGATCGAAACTTAACTGCAACTGCACTGCAACTGCACTGTAACTGCACTGCAACTGAACTGCACGGCAACTGCACTGCAACGGCACTGCAACTGCACTGCAACGGCACTGCAACTGCACTGCAACGGCACTGCAACTGCACTGCAACTGCACTGCAACTGCACTGCAACTGCACTGCAACTGCACTGCAACTGCACTGCAACTGCACTGCAACTGCACTGCAACTGCACTGCAACTGCACTGCAACGGCACTGCAACTGCACTTCTTTAGTTACGTGAATTAGACTACTGGTTCACTGACGACACAAGTAAGCAGTCGAAATCCTTTGAACTTTCAATCCCTCGAAAATGAATTATGATTTTTTTATCAAAATTAAAATAAATTGGTCACGAGTCGCGGCGAAAATTGCCGAATGCGGATCCTGTAACTTCATAGTTCGTAGGTTTCGTAAGCGGTGTACTTGCACGTGGTTGGTTTTTTCCTAGGTAGTAACAAGGTAGGATGTAAATCAAAGTTGCTGCGATCTGCATAGCGCGGTGGGTGCATTCGTTAGAACCGATACGAATACCTAAATGTATTAGAAATGATATTTAGTATACAGTCCGTTTGTGAAAATAATTGGGCTCGTTCTGTCGAGTATTGAACCTGAGCTTGTGACAAAATGGAATGCAAGATGCGTGTATACCTATGTAAAACAATTAACGTTTTCAATTTATGATATTAATTATTATTTTTAGAGTCTGATAATATAATATAAAAACACTTTGTTCATGTGTTATAATTATGTATAGTAGCATTATCACTATTTTATTCACTATTATTCACTACACTAACTCAAAAGGTAATGCAATGGACATTATTCTTAGTAAGGTGAATGCTACAGGGTAGCCCGCGAAATTCAAATTTTTTGGCGTTTTTTGCAAATTGTAGCTTTATTTCGCGTTGTATATCGGTCAAAATATGATTGGCGGAAATAATAGCAATATATCTACTGAATTATTATTCATAAAAAATATTAACTTAGCTCTATAAGCTGTATAAGCTCGAAAATCGATAATTTGATTGTAAATTAATATTATCGAGCTAGTACAGCTAATAGAGCTAGGTTAATATTTATTATGAGTATTATTCAGTAGATATATTGTTATTATTTCCGCCAATCATATTTTGACCGATATACAACGCGAAATAAAGCTACAATTTGCAAAAAACGCCAAAAATTTTGAATATCGCGGGCTACCCTGTAGCATTCACCTTAACTAACATTTGTAAGGTAGAAAAGTAAGTTAGATTAAAATTACTTATTAGTCATTAGTCTTTTTAATAAAATAAAAAAAACAAAAACATTACATTTACATTTTATCAGACCAAAAACAAAACGAATAATATAATCTAAAGCTTTCTCATCACCATACTTACGCTACTTTTCGAAGCTGGTTTCCGAAAAAAGTACTTTTTTTCATCAACATCATTTCAGCCAAAAGACGCCCATTGCTGGATATAAGCCTCCCCCAAAAGGGTGGGGTATGCCATAATCGCCACGCTTGGCAGGCGGGTTCTTTGAATAAAATTGGTATTCAGAGAACGCTGCTACCCATCCTCTGGTGAACCCCTTAGTCGCCTTTTACGACACCCATGAGAAGAAATGGGGTGGTGCTATTCTTTGTGTCCAGCATCACATGGAACGTACATTATTTTTCATTTTATTTTTACAGGTAATAGCTGACAAGAAAAGACTTGACAAAAGGAGCTATGGAAACTTCAGTGGCACTGGTCTACCAGCATGAAACAGGTATGCAACATTTAAGAATTATAATAATGCGTGCTTTCTAGAAGTTCGTTCCTTCGTGTATGACAATGTACAATTCCAAAACTTCCTGTAGGTAAATAAAATGCTTGTCTTTGAGCTCACTTATATCAAATCATATCTTAGTTAGAGTTACACAACGGTTCTTTGAAATCACCAGGAGAATCTGTTCGGAAAGTTTCTGTACCATGTTACATTTAAAACAAATTAAAAATTAAAAAACTCTGTTTGGTTATTATATATACCTATGATTAAAATCAGTATATTAGCAGATCGTGAATAGATCCTTAATTAAGGTCCAGAAAGTTCAGGTCGATTAGTTTCCGTGCACCAAATGGCCTCTGCACGACATTCTTCAGTTCATATTGAACTAAGTTTACGGGACTTGTCGCGCACAATTAAATCAAAATATAACAAGCATTTTGACTAACCTCGACGTTTCGGTCAAGTTGCATTGGCCGTGGTCACGAGCAGACTTCAGTTCCTCCGCTACCTTCTGGGGAACTTATAGCAACTAGAAAAGCATGTTATTTTGTGGTAAAAAATATCGCATAGTTCTAATGGAATTATTTTTAGGGAGTTTGAGGTTTGCACTATACAAAAAATAACGTTTTCATGTACAGTCAGCTGCACCAATTGGTTACCCCACTTACGAATAAACTCTCGAACAAGAGGGGTAACCAATTAATGTCGCTGTGTGTACTGATTCCACTCTTCCATAAACTATAACGAAGTTCCAAGTTTCCAATCATTAATAGTACATTACTGTCGAGGCCTGAAATGAAGCAATCTACGGCCGAGTAACATTGGTCGTACGAGGCGAAGCCGAGTACTTCCCAAGTGATTTTAAAAGAACGAGGCGCTAGCCGAGTCCTTTTTATCTAAACTAGGCAGTTAATTGCTATTGCGGTCGAGACTTGTATATTACTTTTCTCTCATTTGCGAGGAAACAATACACAAATTAATTTAACAGTATCTAATTTTAATTCGCGCCAATTCAACCGAGCGTGGTTCATGTTCTATTTTCAAAGTTTAAAAAAAAAATGCGCATTCAGCTTTTATAATGATAAATATTTTGTACCTTAAAACACCCAATTTATGTAAGTGTGTACCTACTTAAAAACCTCGGTAGCATAATTTAAAAACTAAAAACTGTCCAGCAATTTCTATTATTGTCGTGTTTGATATTACTGGCCTGTTATTTGGTTGCTTACGGAAAAGAGCCGATTAATGTTTTATTTTATATTTCATAAAGAACCACTTTCCGAGCAAGTGGGAGAAAATTACATTATCTAGTACTTATTCTTATCTGATGGTCTTAACTTGTGAGCTAACCACCTTACATTAAAAAACCACACAGCGTTTAACATTGACAAATGCTTGCTTTATGTAGTATAATTATTATGAAATGTCATATACAATTTGTACTAACCACAAACATTAGATTATGAAATTATCAATCCTTGAAAAAAATATAATAACAAAAAAACCGGCCAAGAGCATGTCGGGCCATGCTCAGTATTATAGGGTTCCTTAAGTAGGTGTTACAAACAAATCAAATCGATATTAATCACGGCTATTTTAGTTTTTGCAATAGACGGCAGCATTGGCGACTCAGAGAGTGATGTCAGTAGCCGCTAGATGGCGCTATACAGTGCCAAATGTAATACACGGCACTTGACGGCAGCATTGGCGACCCAGAGAGTGTTGTACGACGGCGCTAGATGGCGCCAAATTTAAGAAGTGTGTCGTCAACATAACACAAAGTTACTTTTTGTGATTTTTTCAAATAGAAAGTAGCTAAAGGAGCATTATTTGCTATGATCATTTTTCTCTAAGGTCAATGACCTTTGAACTAGGACGTTTTAAGTATTTTTCAGTTTTCTGTCTATAACTCGAAAAATTATAATCACATTATACTCGAAATAATTTTAAAAGAGAGTTTTCACAAAGGTCTATCAATGTGGAAGATTATAAGTTTCTACGTTGCATAGTTTAGAAATGGCAGGGGGGGGGGACACATTGCAAGCCACTTTGGCGGGCTATATTTCGCAGATGGTACACCTGATAAAAAAGTGATGTATGAAACATTACCTTCATTTTAGTAGACCTATTCAATGATACCCCACACGAGGGGGTGCAGCGAAAAAAAATATTTTTTCCCCATTTCACATGTATGGGCGCCACCCCTAAAAAAAGTAAAAACTATTTTTTTATTCTTTTAAAATTGAGATCTATATGCAGACTATTTTTTAACAAAATTTCATTTACTTATGTTTATAACTGTAGAAGTTATTAAGCTGTAAAGGATTAGGACAGACGGACAGACGGACAGACGGACGGACATGACGAAACTATAAGGGTTCCTTGTAGGACTTCGGAACCCTAAAAAATGTGGAGGAGGCAGTGTATTTACACTTTAATTAGAATCTAGGAACGTGGCAAGACGTAGCATAAACAGTATTTGGAAACTTCAAAGGAGTTTTTTTATTTCATAGGGTTGTGATCGACTCGTTTTAATCGATAGCTTCAATGGAAAACGGGGTTAGGAAATGCTGCAATATTTCTATGGATTTTGTGATACTTCGTGATACTTTAAATCATTTGTAGGAAATGTGGTTCTGGTAATTTGTTTCTTCGTGTCAGCTGTTTTTAGAATGTAATAGTATAGGGATAGATTTCCGAAAGGGCCCTAGCCGACGGTCGCTGTTTGATTGGTCAATGATGTAGGTAACTTTTTTGTTACATGACAGTTTAGAGGAAACGATTGTATGCAAGTTATTTTGTAGATCGGCCATTTTTAATACCGACCACACTGCTTTTCGTCTGAAATGTAATTTGTGCAGATTTACCTAGTAAGAATTTTATTGAAGTCAACAGTTTTAATTATTAATTAATTACGTAACGTAATATGGTGTCTTTATGGTTGTGTTCCATGTGGTGTCAGACGTAAAGAATTGCACCACCCTATATCTTCTCATGGGTGTCGTAAAAGGCGACTAAGGGATTCACCAGAGGATGGGCAGCAGCGTTCTCTGAGTATTTAACCAATCAACTGCGATCGCCAACCCGCCTGCCAAGCGTGGCGATTATGGCATATCCCCCCATGCTACTTCGGGGAGGCCAATGTCCAACAGTGGACGTCTTTTGGCTGAAATAAATGAATGAACAAATATGGTGTCTTTAAGGTCATACTTTATATAGATGATAACCTATTATGTTTTCTAATTTCCATTTAGGTATTTCGGGAAATTTCATGAAACGTATTATTGAAAGTAAATTTTGGCAAAAAAAAAACTGAAGAAGCAAATCAAAACTGAAGTTAAAACAAGAGATGTAACAGTGATTTTGGAAAATACAAATAGGATTTTGGAATGCTTCATAAATGACATCCCTAGCAGCTATTAGGTACCTACTAGTGTCGATACGGACATAAAAAATATCATGGGTCCGGTAAACGCGGGTTCCACATAACATTTAGCGTGTGCTTGTACCATAGAAATTATAATGCTTCCAGGACCTGCTGTGTGGACAACAATACTACGAATTTCGCCGATATCCATTCACTTTTTTCCAACTACGTTTCGCGAAATTAGGGTTCGCAACCAATTACTAATTCCTCAAAATCAAACCGTCTTCTTCTATCACACGGCAAATAGACAGGGATAATATATTTTGATTGCGAAGAAAACAAAATGGTGGCGTGTTTAAAAAAATAAATGACTTTCTTTTCGTAATGGGCGGTATTTGTAGTCAGTCCTGGTGTGAAATGGGCACATCGAAAAATGCAATTAGTATTATTTTTTGTGAACTTTACAGTGATCTAAAAAAGTAATGCTTATGCGTTATTGATGCGTTAGATGTTGACAAGAATATTAATGATTAGGTGTTTTTCTGAGAATTAGGAGTATAAGTAATGCAAGTATTATAGACATGATTAACTTAACTGTAGGGAATAATTGACGGTACATGTCTGTGGTTTTTGAGCTATCTTTTATATCGCAACGACGTTGATGTTGGTCAATCCAATTACTTGTCATTAGAAGTAGGTGGGTACACACGGCTACACATCACGGCTGTAAATTTCCAGTATAAGCTGATCTCGCATTGTATAGGTTTTTCTTACAACGCGAGGTCAGCCTTTACTGGTTTTGTACAGCTTGATGTGTAGCCGTGTGTACCTAATTACGAGTAAACTGTTTTGTGGTTAGAAAACAGAATATTGTCAGGACTTTGAGAGGGCGTGTTTTGGGATATTTTACCTTTTAAGTGACACCAATTAAACCTGTCATTGATGCATTATGAAATTACAACCTATGCTTTTTACACATTCGGCAGATAAACGGCGCTGATGCGACACAACGTCGTTAGTATATATTCTATGACACAACGGTTTCTGACATAATTTTGTATGGTCTACAGACCAAGGTTAATTTGTATTATGGACTATCATTAAGATGAATTTGTATTATGGACTATTATTATGGACTAGCCCACAGAAATATATAGATAGAATGGAAAAGTGGGCGGGGCGCGTGCCAATGACACTCTGCACCAGAGTGCAGGGCATTTCAAAGTCTTTCTCAGTACGCCTTAAAACTTGATTCTGTAAATACTGTAACAAAAACCCACAAAAATGCCTTATTGCGCTTTTTCTAACTGCAGAAACAAAAGCTGTAAAGTACCGTTGATTAAAGTTAATTTAAAAAAAAAAATTACATCAATATGGGAGGCGTCTTCTTCTTCTTTGTCGTTCCCTCACTGCTGCGGATCGCGACCACATACGACGCATTTCCAAGCTATGCGGTCTTCCGCTGTGTAGACCGCTCGGTACATGCTGCCTCCGACAGCCCTCTGGGAGGCGTAGTTTGTTCGAAAGTTGCCACGCATGAATCGCAAGTAAAATTGTGATTACAATCATTCTATCTATCTATTTCTGTCGACTAGCCTATGCCCACGGCTTCTCCCGCGTGCATGTCAATTATCGCCTATCCTTCGAGAACGGTTCATCTTCCCGGGATAAAAATATGTATAGCCCATATGTTAATCCGGGCTATATTCTATCTGTATGCCAAATTTCATCCAAATCCATTCAGCTCTTACAGCGTGATTGAGTAACAAACACTCATACATCTAAACATCCAAAATCAAAACATCTTAAAATAAATAAATAATAATACAAAATAAAACTTTCGAATTTATATTATTGTAATAGGAAGGATGTATTACATTGTTTCTGTATTTGACTGTCTCTATCAGTGAAATAGAAAATCCTTTGTAAATATCAGTGAAAAAGAAAAACATCGCTAATTAATAATTTCTTAGGTTTTCGCGATCACTGCATATTATACCTAACACATTATCATTATTATATATTGAACATGCCTAGACAAACCCAAATATTTTAAAGATTTAAATTGTGGAAAGAAAAAATCGCTCACGAGCAGGATTCGAACCTGCGACTCCTGGCTCAATACGCCAGTGCTTTAGCCACTAAGCTACCGTGAACACTGCTCGTGGTATCGAAATTATCTTTCCCAAATATTTTCTTTGATTTGATAAATCACAAGTCCTGGTGAAGGAAAACCGATATGTGTACTACCTAGAATGTTCCGTGAGGCTATTGAAATTAAAAAACACCCTAATTTTAATAGAGAAGATGGTTGGCAGCTACCACCTTTTTGGATATCAGTTCGAAAAATAATCAAGTCCCAAACAGCACGCAACACTGTAAAAGACAATGACATTGTGAGTGATAAATGCGTGCATCAAAACGATTTTAATTAATAAAATTGTACGGTAGATTAAAAAAAAAAATAGAAATATCTGTAAAGACGCTTGTCATAGCCTTCCTGCGACCACGAACGATGCAAAGCTTTCGAAACGTCAGGAAAACCAATTTAAATAATATCCGCTATTTAATCCGGTTATACTTTGTTTTAACTTTTGATTGCCTCGTTCGTCTAGTGGTTGCAAGAGCGACTGCTGAGCGTGGGGTCCTGGGTTCGATTCCCGGGTCGGGCAAAGTGTTATTGGGTTTTTTCATTAGGAAATTCTCAGTAGCAGCCCGGAGTCTGGATTTGTGCCCGGTTAATGGCAATAAGCTCGCCCCTATTACATGGGACTATAACATAACTGGCGAAATGTGGGTGTGCTATACACCTCTGCCTACCCCTTCGGGGAAATACAGGCGTGATGTTATGTTATGTTATGTTTGTTGTAAATGAAAAAAAAATATTCTATAACGTGTTCTTCGAATAACTAAAAACCTCTTAAGTACTCATCAGTATGAACAACTTTTACTATAGGACCCCTTCGGGGAAATACAGGCGTGATGTTATGTTATGTTAAACTTTGTTTTATTATATCGCTAATTAAGTTTTAATCTTCTAATGGCGAAAATTAATTACCGATATCCACGATTTGTCCTACTAGAGATTGAAATTTGACATTAGCTCCATAAATTTTATGTCAAATTTCAATCTCTAGTAGGGCAAATCGTGGATGGATCGGTTATTAATTTGGCCTTAAATTATTTTAGGATTTTCGATAATCACACTCAAAAATACAGTGACATTTGTTTATTCTTGTGCTGTGAATTCTAACTTCATTATCCGCGCTTTTGCTTTTCTATTGCATATATAAGCATATATAGCAAATATAAGGGTGGAGCATAAACTTATTATACTAATAACTAGCCAGGAGTGTGAACCACAATAATGACATTATTTACATTATCTTATGGAACCACACCTTTGTAAGAAGACATAATTGCAGAAAGATTGAGCCGTTCTGTTATAAATAATTGCATATTAATAATATATTCTACATTAAATACAACACAAAAAATACTCCATACTAACAAAGTATGCTCTATTTTAATCACCCTCCTCATAATTGGCACCATAAAAATATTGATCTATTTAGTTCACTTTTTCAGTCGCTTTTCTTCCTTATACAATACCATTCTGAATAATTAAATTACAAATAAAAACATAATCAGATTCCACTACGTGACTAAAATAGGATTACTTAATGCCACTTTCATTAAATATAGGATAATAACGTACATATTTGTAGTATTAATACCTTATTGATAAAATGGAGGTTTTTGTCTGACGGTAAAGGAAGGTATGGTTGATTTCCTTTAGATTTTAATAACTGTCATGCATGTATGTATGAAATGTATGGACAGTGAAGTTTAGCTATGAATATTAAAATATGCTTGATTTTTTGTATGTATCTAGGGCCTCCCAAGTTGGCAAACTAGGGTTTAGTCAGTTAGCATTATGTTGTTGTTTATTGACCTATAATTGGGAAATCTTTGGTTTTTTTTGTGAGCACTTCAATTTAATTTTTAGTTTTATGGAAGCTGTTTCTTTTTAAATCTATTTGCTGAAAAAAAAAACAGATTTTAAAATTACCTACCTATAATAGTTTTTTGCCAGATCTGAGGAATAGTTAAAGAATTTGGGTAGAGCCGTTACATTTATTTTATTTATTTAATTATTTCCACAAAAAAAAAATACATACAGTGTAGAACATAAACCAGTTTAGGTTTAGGTTTAGTTTATTCGCTCATATAGTTAACTCTATTTATACTTTTTGATTACTTTTAAACATTATTCTCGTCTTTAAGTACACCGCAGTGCACTCTCAGTTACTTAATGAATGTTTTTTTAAGAGATTTTGCTTAATACTTCTGCGATTTAATCTGTAGCAAGTCTCAAGACCCGCGCAATCTTTTAGGAAATATATATTTTTAATGATATTGTATTGCGGACTTTGCTGCTCATTTTTTTTTTTTTAGGTTCGCAAACTGGACGTTACATTATATTTAATAAATAACATGTGCGGAAAATCATGGTAGTCGAACGGCCTTCTAGGTGCGAACACGACATGCAGCAAAAATTATTACAAAAATAAGTTTATACGATTTATACCTTTTGGAGTGTTTCAGCGCGCATCGGTGCGGATGGAACTGTAGCGAAAATGCGCCTGCTTCTAAACGCATCCCCGCGGATTCGTCTAGCTGAAAGTAATTTATTTTATACATCTCATGTTAACGTTGCATAATTTTATTTATTTAAAAAATAATGGAATTAGAGCGCAGGTGACGGTAGCCGAGTGCATCCGACGGTAGCCGAGCGCAACCGCGAGTATTCCTTAGATGTATCATCACACGCAAATGTGAACTTTTATCGTTAAATGGACATTTAAATTACTTTTCTTGCATTGTAAAATGCGCTTCCGACGACGCACGTCGGAATTACGTGGAAGAATCGTCGATAGGTGTGAATTGAAGATTGATGTATTCCTAATCAACAGTGACAACACTGTCACAACTCAATACGTCGTTTATTTTTTCACGTCCACGTCGACGTCGATGCTACACTTCAGTAACACTTTTCAATTAACCCCCTCACACATTTAAGTAATTTTACGTTAAAACAATTACAAATGACATTAAAATTGTACATTGTCGAGCAATGCGGGAAAGAAATGTAACGTAACGTAATTGTGTTGCCCGGCCCCTTTGATAAAAACTGCCGCGAACATTGCAGAGTAAGTTACGGGGTAAACAAAATATAAGGTTAAATAAATCAAATTAGTTGGCGAATCTTCACAGACGGGATGGGTATATCTAATGATAATAAAACAAGATAAAAAATTATTTTCTCATAATTTTAACAAAAGCCAGCTGATCACGGGGTCAACGGCCGCACTATGCGGCAACAGTATTTTTTATGTTTTTAAATACAATTGTAGTGTTATGGTATCTGATATTGCTTAAAAAATACTATGTAAAGGTCACACGTCCTGTGAGTCCCGTGACTATTGATCCCGTGATCAGCTGACTTGAATGAAATGATAAGTTTACGGCCAAATTTAATATCCAATCTATCCACGATTTGCCCTACTGGAGATAGAAATTTGAAATAAGCTCCATACAAAATACGTCAAATTTCTATCTCCAGTAGGGCAAATCGTGGATAGATTGGATATTAATTTTGGCCGTTAGACAATCATATTTTTTATTATCAAAAGATATCGATACCCATCACGTCTGTGAAGTTTCGCCAGCTAATTTGATTTAATCTTATACATTATGCTTCATTTCTCAAATGGAAAATGTTTTTTTATTTGGATTGTGGATGGCCATGAACGTCTACTGCTTCGTGGGCCTATTGATACCATCGTAATATTCATGAAGGAATATTATCATTTCATTCACTACATTTATTACGAAACCCTAAAACGGATTCGTTCGTGAAAAACGGATTAATAATTATAGCATTGTATCGTTATTACCATACGGGAGAATTTAAAAATTGCTGTTCATCTCTTGATATTTAATCATATCCTATAGTTGCCTTATTTTGACAGTAGTTAATTTCTGTGGCGATTTATGCTGAAATAGAAACCCTTTTTAGCAATGCATAGATTTTAGTGTCTGAATTACCTACCATTATTAATTGTTTTTTTTTTTTGACGAGCTGAAGGACGTGGCTGGTGTGGTGGGGACTGGGTGCGGAAGGCAGAGGACCGAGTGTTGTGGCGCAACTTGGGAGAGGCCTATGTCCAGCAGTGGACTGCGATAGGCTGATTTGATTGATTAATATTTGAATTTTAGAATTGTCATTATTTTTTGTTTCTGGTTCTTGTTCTTTATATAAGACACGCATTCAAAAAGTTTTTCTTTCGTCGGAGAGAGTGCAACACAACAGTTCACTCACAGCAATGACCAACTGGCGTAGAAAGATTTTTCTATGGCATAGGTATGGAAAGAGGCACTTGATCGGGAAAAGTGGAAGAAATGGAGGGAGACCTTTGACCAGGAGTGGGACAGCACAGGCTCATAATTATAATAATATAATAATGTTTTTATTTCTTTTTGTTTTTAAAAATATTTTTAAAATGTATTAAAATACCTATATATATAAAATGAATAAACGGAATAATAATAATAGGTAGGATGGCGAAACGAGCTAAAGGCTCACCTGATATTAAGCGGTTACCTTTGCCCATAACAGCTACAATACCACAAGCAAGCAGTTTTGCAAGCATAATTGTTTGGCGGCTGAAATAGGTTCAAATCAAATCAAATCAATTTATTTGCGAAATATGGGTAAAATTACATTTGATGTTAAAAATAAAAATTACATTTAGTATCACCATATTCAACCTTACGGCATGCAAATTTACACATACATTATAAAAGTCAAAATTAGAAGAAAAAAAATGTCAATTATACAATATCACATTACTATGTCCAAGTTCAGTACCAAAAAATGTCAATTATACAATGTCTGAATTTCTTATCATAATTTGTCATTTACATATTCAGTGACGCTGTAGTACCCCTTCATTAAAATAATGATTTTAATTTTATTTTTAAATATGTTCGTACTTTCAATATCATGTATCATTCTAGGTAAATGGTTATAAACTCGAGGGGCCATACAAAATACACTTTTGTTTAGAAGAGCTGTTCTGTTTGGTGGAAAAGTTATTTAATAGTTTTGTCTTCTAGAAGACAGCTTTTCAAAAAGTTGTATGTTCTTTCTTACAAACAATATTAGTTCATAAATGTAGATGCAAGGTAGAGTCATAATACTTAATTCAATAAAGAAGGGTCTACAGCTGTCTGTTTGTTTCAGTTTACATATAGCTCTGACACATTTCTTTTGCGCCTTGAACGCAGCCTCCTTCTCGGTAGAATTGCCCCAGAACATCACACCATATCTTAACAATGGAGCGACATATCCATGATATGCTGTCATAACAGCAGCTCTATTGACGGTTTTTGTCAACATGTCGAGTGCATATGAGTGTTGATTGATTGGTTACGATGGTAGTCAGGTATACTTCCGCGGATGAGCTCTTTCACATGAAGCTCTACTTCTACTAAAAAATACCATAACCACCGTGCTTGGTGGCAGGCAGACTGGTAATTGGTGTACCAAACAAAATACAGATGTACGCAGCTATCTTGCTTTCCCGACCTATCATTACGAGGCCCTGCTTAAAATCCGCCATTTTTTCCTAATACCATAATAAGCCGTACGAAATACTTGCGCCTGCGCCTGTGGATGTTTCAATTACGATGAGGTAGGATGCTGTTATTATTCTCTGTTTTCCCCATTAGTGCTGCGCAGTGATAGCGGGCCTACAGTGTAATAATAGCTTGGGCACGCCACAGCACAGAAGGCAGTAAATCAAGTCCATAGATTACATGTACTTTAAGTGATATTTTATGTGGTAAATAGTAGTGTAAAGTAAAACAAATCTGTGTTGGGACTACTGTATTAGTTTGATTTATGAAAGATGGTGTAGTATTCTGGTTTTGCTAGCGTTCTTTAACGTTTGCCTTGCGACTGTTATTACTGGCTTTGGCTTTTTCGTTTCACCAGAATTTTAGTAAAATCACAGAAATAGATAGAATGGTAATTCTGATCACAGTTTTACTTGCGATTCATGTGTGGCAACTTTCCGAACAAACTACACCTTACATTTTGACGTCATAATTAAAAAAAAATATCAAATGTACTTTACAGCTTTTGTTTTTGCCGTTAGAAACAGCACAATAAGGCATTTTTGCGAGCTTTTGTTACAGTATTTATAGAAACAAGTCATAAGGCGTGCTGAGAAAGGCTTTGAAATAACCTGCAGTATGGTGCATGGTGCTGCCACGCGCGCCGCCTTGCCAAATGGCCATTTTATCTATTTCTGTGAGTAAAATATTACAATCACAAAGTATTACTTTGTGATTGTAATATTACAAACGCTTACTTCGTTTTAAGGCTAACTTGATTGCAAGTAATGTTAACGTTGTAAACGTAAAGGATTGAAAAAACATGAAACATGATGACAAAGGAAACACAAATGTATAAGCTTTGCTTCAAGTTGCTGCTATCCATCACATTGTGTAGTCACAAAGACTGTTACTTAGACAAATTCGTAAGGAGAATGTGACATTGAACAATTAATATTTGTGTAGAAACTACTTATACATATTTATATTCAATTTTTCATTTGTCAAAGCTATGAATTTTTTATCAATAGTGATGGTCAGGTTATTTTATCACTGCCTAAGAACCGGTGATCTATCTCATTTAGCACCCACATTGAGGTCACGAAGAGTATTGAAACTCTAATCAATTGTAGTTTTTGTGCTTGCTAGTGATCGTTAAAATCAGTGTTAATTTATCCTATTACTATCCGTGGAAACCTGTAATTGGCTTAATGTAACCTATGCTAGCTGCTTATTAATTTTTATATAGCTGTTGGTTTTCCTAATTATAAATAAATGTATTATTCTTCTATCGAGTGATGTAAATAAAATTACACTCCAAACTATGCACGAGAAATTATTCTACAGCTAAAAAAATAAAACTTTTTAAAATCAGAACAGACTTGATTTTCTGTCCAGCCACTACTACCAACAAACATACCGGCGCGCTTAATCAGGATAAATGCTATTGAACATTAATTGAGGATGTAATCCATATGGATGCTCCCTGGAACTGCTTGCTCTCAATATAATTTTTTCTTATACAGAAAATACTTAACTAAGGAAGTGTTGACGTGTATTCGAGTCCTTTTTTCATAAAATTCCACATCTAGACTGGTTTGATTGATGACACGATATGAAAGATGATTTTATGTGTAGTTTTTATCTGAAACAATTTTTATGGTGGATGTCGTTATGGGTGATAAATACCAGGGTTATGGCTGGCAGGTTCGATGGTATTATAGGAGCGTGCCTGCGATTTTTCTGGGTAAATGTAATTTTTCTGGACCTTCGGTCGGAAGATTAAAATTGTAGCAGTTCTTGCGCGTATTTCCGTTTTATTTTATACAAGTAAATATGTAATTTAATAGTAATAGATACAAAAATGTACCTTTATTATCAGTGTCATAGTCAATCATTAAGTTATTTTCCGAACACAAGTTTTGTAATGTATAGTAATAATAATAATAATTTATATTTTTTTCTTTTAAATAAATATTTTAAAATGTATTAATACGGTGAAAGGTCATAATAATAATAAAATATGTAGTGATAATAGTAAAAATAAATATATATGGACTGGTGAACTAATGTTTGAAGTATACAAAGAAGCAATAGCCATAGCAGATAACACTATTTTGCAACTCTAAAATATATTTCCTTCACAAATTAGGTGGTCCTTTGGATCCGCGACGCTTCACTGAAAGTGGTCTTTATGCGCTCGCGCACAGGACGATAACGATCGCTATTGTATACAACGGCGGCATAACTCATCACTGTGATACAGAGATACTATGTTTTGTTTGGTGTAGGTAGCTAATTAAATTGAACTACTGGATGTTTATGGACTGTGGTCAAACCTTCTGTTGTTTAAAACATAAAATAATATTTTCTTTATCAGTTTCTTTATAATGACGGCAACAAAGTGCAAAAGACAGGTGGAGAATGTATAATTTATGAAATCTATCACGGATAGGCCAGAAAGCGTAAAAATAGCAGCTTAATTAGAAGTTTCGACCTTTCAAAGACACAGCTTCGCACTTTCTTTAATTAATGACTAGAAAAATGGTACTGACGTTTCTTACAGCTATGGTCCTTTAAAAATCTGCGGGGTAAGCAGAATTCTACCGTAATACCGTATGTTAAGCAGAATCGTACGAAAAGTTAATAACAAAGCATCTATGCTTTTCCCTCAAATTAATTACTTAACAATATTTCGACAAAAACGCTGACATCTATATCGACAAAAATATACCAAAATTAAGCACACTTGTGCCAAGTAAGTGATGATTGCTAGAAATTTCGAAATTGTTTGACATTTAACACTTGATAAAATTAGTCAACTTTGAGTTAAGTAGCAAGGTCGTAAGTAGTAGTAGGGTCGGGCAAAGTGTTATTGGGTTTTTTCAGTTGGAAATTCTCAGTAGCAGCCCGGAGTCTGGATTTGTGCCCGGTCAATGGCAATAGGCTCGCCCCCTATTACATGGGACTATAACATAACTGGCGAAATGTGGGTGTACTATACACCTCTGCCTACCCCTTCGGGGAAATACACTGAAAAAAATCGAGCCAATCAAGCATGACATTTTGCTTGATAGAAAAAAAAATGAATGAAGCAATCAAAAACTTATAAAAATTTATTAATCACGGTTTTTTGTCACAATAAAGTTAAAATGATCAACTCTTCTCTATCATTCACTTCATACAAGGAATAAAGATAGCATGATTAAGATAGTCTAAACATGGCACATCACAGATTTAATCAAGTCAGATGATCAATGTAAACACGCCCTTTGTTGTCGGTCGGAGTCGTCAGTGTTTCAGGTCTAGACTTGTTCATTCCGTTCGTTCGTGAGCCTAAGCATGGCACGCTTTTGTTACGCGGAGTAAATTATTTAGTTAATTGGTTAATTTCAAGTTATTGCACGGTTACACCCAATAGCAAAACCATTATTAACACCCCAAGTATCCAATGAACTCAGTGAATCGTGCTGTGAGTGAATCTCAGTAGCCGCAGTGATGGAAGAAGTGTGTGAAATTCTCCAGGCTTGGAGACTGCCCAAATTACGTGCCAATTTTATCAGTACCTAAACTGACCGTTTAGCAAAGATGATAATATGTTGTTTCACATCACAGTTTCACATCAATTAATTGACGATTGTTTCGCAGAATATGAAATTAATCTGCAGGCGCTTTCTGCGCTTACCGATGACGATACCAAAGGGGTGATTCCTCTGTTAGGGCCTGGAACCCTATTTCTACACAATAAATATTTGATTCTAGTATCGAACCGAATCAAATGAATCAAGTTACCGATTCCAGTAACCAGGTCCTTTGATTGCAGAATACAATCACCTTATAAAATTAAGCGTAGATATTACTGAAACTACTAAAATACTTGATAACCATTACCAAGTTCGTTATAACATCAATCAACAGAAGTCATTGGCATGATAACCAAACTTGATTGCATTGACAATTACTTTGTTTGATTTTATTAAGACAACTTGTGTGTTGCACAATCAACATAACTTTATTGCCATAATCATATTACTTTATGTGCTCGTATATAAACAAGTTCCTTGATAGCCGCAAACATTTTTTTTATTAATGTTATCAAGTTTTTTTTTCAGTGTACAGGCGTGATGTTATGTTATGTTATGTTGAGTTAAGTAGGAACATTGCCTTGCATTGAAGAACCTGCTGTTTATTCCGGATAAGGATCATTTTAGCACACATTATTTTATCGATAACTCAAATAAACATGAAACATACATTTATGTAGATCAACATAAATCTACATGCATTATCAACATAATATCCATGAAATACAGATATTGCACACTCGTGCCGGGTCGGACAAGCTAGCGAAACGTATGATGAAGTGGCTTGGGGTCAGGAGTTACAACCTGACTCCGAGCAGCCACCGGTCTACATCTAATAGTGTGATCGGGGTTCAGTCATAACTGTGTGCAATATTCTCGAGGTTTTGTAATATTGTTTAGGTAACAATGTTGATGTCAATGTTTTACGATTTTACCAAGCAAGCCGGCCCCAACATAATTAGTTAAAGGCTCGGAGGAAGGATCATCTTCATTATTTCAGCCGAAAGACGTCCACTGCTGGACATAGGCCTCCCCCAAGCATCACCACGATGACCGGTCCTGCGCTTTCCGCATCCAGCGGATTCCCGCGACCTTCACTATGTCGTCGGTCCACCTTGTGGGGGCCCTACCCACGCTGCGCCTTCCAGTACGCGGTCGCCACTCCAGAATTTTACGGCCCCATCGGCCATCCATTCTGCGAGCAATGTGCCCCACCCACTGCCACATAGCTTTGGCAATTCTTCGGGCTATGTCGGTTACCTTCGTTCTCCTGTGAATCTCCTCATTTCTTATTCGATCACGCAGGGACACTCTGAGCATAGCCCTTTCCTTTGCCCTTTGAGTGACTTTGAGCCTTCTTATCCGGCTCATTGTGAGCGACCACGTTTCAATGCCTAAGTAATTACAAACCGGTCTTTTTGATTTTTTTTTGTGGGGAAAATCCTCTTGGACGCACTCCGCCTGGGGAAAAAGGAACCAGTGTCGGACTCTTACCGAGTAAAAACCACCACAGTATTCCTCTACCGACTCTTGGCCGGGAAAAACTCCCGTATTCGCCCAACCATCCCTGGCAGGTCCCAACTCGCCACTGGCAGGCGAGCCCCTTCTCCCTGTGTGGCAACCACATCAGCCGCACCCTCCTCTTGAAAGGCGTGCGCGGAACACTACGCGCCACTGTCACGGGCCTTGACTGGTCGGGCGGCGGGCCACCCTGAGTCCGCTGCCCGCAGGCCCACACCTAGGGTGGCTGGAGGTCGGCATATGCCCAGGTCGTATGGGAAGAGAGGTCATCGCCTCTCGAACTGTCTCCGCCGCCTCCTTACCGAGCAACACCTCTTCGCAGAAGGAGACGACGCCTTCCCAAGCGCTCTCGCTCCTGACCATAGACAGAACCACGGCCGGAAGCGAGAGGTCACTGCCGCCTACTACAGCGTTGAGGTCACGGCACTGCGCGGCCCAAGCTGGGTACTCCGCCAGCGTGTGCTGCGCCGTGTCCTCTTCTTCTTCTATCGTGTCGACATGAGCTACTTAATGATAACAGCTCATGCCGTGGGGAAAAGATTAGCCAGTCAGCAGGTTGGTAGTGAGGCTGACAGCCCAGAGTGCGCCGGACGATCAATTAAATATCGTCACTCGTGGAGGCTCTTTTAATGCACCCCAATGCCGTGTATTTAAGAGGTGACACTGATGTACAGTCGACTGCATGACAGTGGTAACACGTCAATTCGAAAACCGCCCTTACTGCTTACGAAATAAAGATGCTGCTAATGTCAAAGTGTTACCACCGACGTGCGGTCGACCGTACAAGTGAAATGGCGATGATATTTTGTTTCGCTGCTACCTCTAAATTATGAAACGTAGAACACTTGTAATTTTACACGTAAAACTTAGTAAGAACTCTCTCTTAAAATAATTTCGAGCAAAACGTGATTAGTAATTGTAACTCGAGTAATAATAGAGATAAAACTGCAAAATCTTAAGACGTCCTAGTTCAAAGTTCATTGACCTTGGTAAAAATGATCTTAGCCAACATGCTCCTTTAGTAGCCTTCTATTTGATTACACGGTACTATAGATACCAACATTACAATTTTGATTATTCTATTCGATTCGTTTGTAATTACTGCAACGGAAACCCATGGCCCGACATGCTTTTTGCTGTTTTTTTTTTCAATATTTATGTCTTAATCCTTTTGCCTGCCGCTTACTACCTTTTTTTTTTTTTTTTCGTGGGGAAATCCTCATGGACGCACTCCACCCGGGGTAGGCGGAGCCAGTGTCGGGCTTTTACCGACTAAAACCACCACGGTGTTCCTTCAACTACCTTAGCCGGGGGCGTGGGAACCCGTGAGTATTCACACAACCACCCCCGACAGGTCCTGGCCCGCCACAAGCAGGCGAGCCCCTTCTCCCCGTGCGGTCTAACGTTGGCCGCACCCTCCTAGGTGGCCCACACTCACCTTAGGTACCTACCTACCAGCCTACCAAACCAAGCAACACAATAAATTCTCATCACTCAATTCCCAAGCAACAAATCTGAAAATTAATACATTTCTCTGATACCATTAGATACCTACTAGAAATCTATTCAAATATAACATCCACGTAAAGATCAGATCGTAAATTTCCTCTAGAAGACGTGATAATGCACCTATAAATAAGGCATAAGATGACTTATTACGACACTGTACAATAGAGATTGTTATCTGGGCTGTACTTAGCTGCACCACACCGAAATTGTGATCCAAAAATAGATGTCCAATATTGTATGGCAAAAGGTTTTTGAAATGGTTTCCTATACTACCATAGGTATTTATTTTGACGGTCATTCTTAAGCCGCGTCTCCTGCGACCATATTTTTGTTATTTCTAACATCTAGCATGTTTTTCTAACAAAATGGGGGCGTGGCCTAGCTGTTTGGCTACATGTGATTGGCACAAGCAAAATGTTAACATGTTTTGTTAGAATATTTTGTTAGATTTTGGTCGCAGGAGACACGGCTTTAGGCGTCTCATTATTTAGACATACACACACACACACTTCTTTTTTAATTACCTAAGACATAATAGCAGGAAATATCAAATCTAGATATAATTTGAAATACTTTCTATTTCTATTTTAAAATTTGATATTTCATGACAGCATGTCTTAATTTGTTCCGTGTGGTGCCGGACATAAATAATTGCACCACCTTATCTCTTCTCATGGGTGTCGTAAAAAGCGACTAAGGGATTCACCAGATGATGGGCAGCAGCGTTCTCTGAGTATTTAACCAACCAACTGCGATCACCAACCTGCCTGCCAAGCGTGGCGATCATGGCATATCCCCCCAAATTGCTTGGGGAGGCCTTTGTCAAGCATTGGACGTCTTTTGGCTGAAATGATGATGATGATGATGTCTTAATTAAAAAAAAAATGTGCCATTGAAGACAACTAAATAATGGGACTTTTGAGAATGACCGTTGAAATACACTGTATTAACTTTAATTTAATTGTGAGCATGTATGGATGTATGTTTGTTACTCTTTCACGCAAAAACTACTGTATGGATTTTAATGGAATTTGGCATACAGATGGAACATAACCCGGATTAGCATATAGGCTACTTTTATCCCGGGAAGATGAACAGCTCCCGAGGGCTGCGCGATAAACGACATCCACGCGGGTGAAGTCGCGGGCATAGGCTAGTAATAAAATAAAATAAATAAATGGTTTTTTCAGCGAATTTTATATTTTTTTACTAGAGCCGTAAAAGTTATATTTAGTTATAAATATGAGAATAAAAAAATAGCTTACTGTTAAAAGTAGCGAGTAAGATCGGTCTTACTTTCATTTATATTGGGTCTAATAAGAAAACAAGCTTCAGAAAAATCACTATCTTCTAATCACAGTTAAAATGGCTCTTAAAAATGGTCCTTTGATACCGACTTAT
The DNA here is from genome assembly GCA_949699075.1 of Asteroscopus sphinx. NCBI lineage: Eukaryota > Metazoa > Arthropoda > Insecta > Lepidoptera > Noctuidae > Asteroscopus > Asteroscopus sphinx. Next base: position 24,718,723 of record OX453010.1, on the reverse strand, counting down.
TCTCTAAACTTTAAACTCTGTGTTCTTTTGGCCCTATTATTATTCATCACTCATCATCATTTCAGCCGAAAGACGTCCACTGCTGGACATAGGCCTCCCCCAAGCATCGCCACAACGACCGGTCCTGTGCCTTCCGCATCCAGCGGATTCCCGCGACCTTCACCAGGTCGTCGGTCCACCTTGTGGGGCCCTACCCACGCTGCGCCTTCCAGTAGTGTAAAAATGTACTATTATTATTATTATTGTAAGCCTGAAGTGTCCCACTGCAGGGCAAAGGTAGGCCTACTCTCCTTCCAGTTCTCCCTGTCTATTGCTAGCTATTAGTGGTGTGAACCGGAGGCATTTTCAGCCTCCGGAGATTATGCGGAGATTTTATTGAATCACCGGAGATTATCCGGATATTCTCCGGTTATTCAAAATACTCTAAATCTATATATATGAGAAGAAAAAACTGGCAAAAAAAAAAAAAAAAAAAAAAAAAAAAAAAAAAAAAAAAAAAAAAAAAAAAATGCACATTTCACAGCACATTTGGGTGCGTTCTGCAACAAATGAAATAACCGGTAGTTTAGTGCAATCACCGATTAGTCTCCGGTACTCACTCTAACCGGTGATTATCCGGTTTTTTGAGAACCGGTTCACACCACTACTAGCTATCTTTTCTTTTGGCCCTAAATAAAATAAAATTATTGTCATTCTTTTAGGGAGTGATTTAAAAACAACATTCAGATCATTTGTAGCAGTTTATGGATTGTTACCAAGCTCAATGGAATTCAAAGGCTGAGACAAACCATAATAATATTGCGGTATTATTAATAAATAAGGCGTAAGATGAGTTATGACGACACAGTACAATATAGATTATTGTCAGACCTCCGCAGTGCGGACCACTTAATAGTGATATTCTACGTACTCTATCTATGTATATCGCTTTATAATTTTTTGTTATAACACCGCACTAATGTTTAAGAGTCAATATGAAAAAAATAGTTTTGGAGCAAATAATAAATAAGGGTGCTGAGCTTCTAGCAGGGACTTGCATACCAGTGCGGTTTAGGTTAAGTGCATAGGATAGGTATACTAACATAGTTATTAAGTAATATTGTTACTAACACAGTGAGTCATTGTTACTTAATCAATAAATAAATAATAAAAAAATAAAATAAAAGCTTTTGAGTAGATTGACTAAGCTATCTATACCGACTATACCTCTATGAGAGCAGTATTTTGTAGCTTTCCTGATTTTAATTTTGTTATCTTAATTCTTCTATATCTTCTTCATAATGAATTTAATTTTCATTTTTTTTTCGTGTCAATGGTACAAAAATTTACTGACAGTGGCACAGTAATCAGACGCTGCTGGCCCAGAAATTTGCCACGTCCTTGCGTTGTCTGTGGCATTGTTAACATACATACATATTATCACGCCAGTTTCCCAGGCATTGGCATTGTTTGGCATTGGCAAGTGCTCGGAGTTCGGATCTGAAGAGCAGCATAGTAACGGCCAAAATTAATATTCAATCTATCCACGATTTACCCTACTAGAGATAGAAATTTGACATATTTTGCATAGAGCTTATGTCAAATTCCTATCTATAATAGGGTAAATCGTGGATAGATTGGATATTAATTTTGGCCGTAAGTGTGACATTGATTGAGGATCAGTGTCAGCGTGCAGGTTGTAGCTGTTTGGTCTATATAGCCCCAGTTGCTCATGTAAAGACTGGATCTGCCTACCTGGGTCCGCAATCGGTTTATGATCTTACATGTAGGTCAGGGGAGCTTATACCCTGCAGAAAGCTTCTCAATGGGTTGGATGTAGTTTGCGGGTGGTGGTAATTAATCTTAATAATGTCTTAGGTTTTCGCGAATACTACAATCAACTCAATCAACTCAGCCTATCGCAGTCCACTGCTGGACATAGGCCTCTCCCAAGTTGCGCCACAACGCTTGGTCCTCTGCCTTCCGCATCCAGTCCCCCCCAGCCACGTTCTTTAGGTCGTCGGTCCACCTGGCAGGGGGGCGCCCTACGCTGCGTTTGCCGATTCGCGGTCTCCACTCAAGGACTCGTCTGCTCCAACGGCCATCGGTCCTTCGACAGACATGCCCAGCCCACTGCCACTTCAGCTTACTGATCCTACAAGCTATGTCGGTCACTCCGGTTCTTCTCCGGATAATCTCGAATACTACCCAGTATCTATAATAAAACGTTTAATGAGATGTAGTCCGGACTACATCGCGTATACGATTAAAATTGGTTTTATTCTTTATTTTATGGTTTTTGATATCTTCTCCCAAAAATAACTCGAACAGATCCACCATCTATTTACTACAAACTTAAAGGAATGTTTAATTTATAAAATGCTTAACGTAATAGTGGTGTGAGTCGCATCGGCTATAGACTATCGAGTAATAGCGACTATTGTGTACCGTCATCATAAGTCAGGGTAAGCTATTTATCGACTATTATCGTTAGTAACTGAGACGAAACGGTAGCTTCAGGCTCAAAGGCCGAGTGACGCGAAAATTGTACGGGAAAAATATGAGAAGTTGCAATTTGAGTCACTTGGGCCTTTGAGGCGAACTTAGTGAGCTTACGTGATCCTTTGGTCCGATAAAGTGTAATAAGTAGCATACTTATTTTCTATTTTGTTATACTTTTACAAAATATGGATAACCGTTAAATCCCGATACCAGGATGATAGGAGAATAAAATTTCTTGATCTATGTTTGGATATCCATGTTAGTAATATGAACAAACTATTTTATTTGGAAAAACCGGTATCTAACAAATCTAGCGCCATACTTTGTAACCAATTTGTTAAGTATTTATTTCTTACGAAACCCAGAATGGTTGATTGAGCTTAAAGACTTAGTTTTCACTTTCGGTATCACCTGTTCCTTATTATTTTTTTATTTTTTTATTTATTAAATTTATGCACACACAGAGAAATAATAATAAAATTCATAGAAATGAATAGTACATAAGTTCCTTATTGTTTTTTTACTTTATTTTACTAATTGTCATTAATTGTCTTAAACGATTTAGCAATATATTCTGAAGAGAAAAAGGTACAAAAATATAATACGGCCAACCAAGTTATGGCTATTCTTGTTCAACACTTAACTTTGTTTCATCTCATTGTCTTGTCCGCGGGTTTCACTTGCATAGTTACTGTGAATTCGTTCCTGGTTTTTTTTTTCTTAAAAAGAAAAGTAGGTATACTTATACCGCTATAACGTCAATACGTAGCAGATTAAGCGGCATTAGCAAAATCCTCTTTAGAATAAATCAAAGGTCGAGTAGATTGTATATGTCCGCGCGTAGCTCAAGGTTTCATGATTCATCACGAAATAAATTTATCTTTAGTCCAAATTATGTATTTTCCGATTATTACATGAACTGACCAGAAGAAGAAGTTTTACAACAAGAATCACAGATTAATGATATACAAGAATGACAGCCCGCGCAAAGCACAGTGTCTCCATCTTTATATTACTACAATCAAATAGACCCAACGGAGTCACTAAATACATTTTAATTTATAAATGAACACTATAATAATTAACCAGTCATCGTGATAAAACTAATATTAATTTAGATAATCTCTAAACATTATATAAACCAACAAATCATGCCAGATATTAAAATATGAAACAATAAAAAGCGGAATTTTCAGAACCACAAAATTAAATTAACAACATTTAAATTAATCATTTCATTAATCTAATTAGAATATTCGAATTATAATTTTCATAATATTAACATTATTTACAACATTAATTTAATTAATACGGATCATCAAATATTAAACTTTGCTAAACAAAAAGGTATCTTCTTTGATCTTTGATGATCTTTGCAAAGTACAACAAATACAACAGCAAACTACATAGCAAATTCTAGAAATAAAGGATATTTATTTCAAAAGATTTTATAATTGTATAAACTAGTTACCTCAAAATGGCAATAGATTGCGTTGTAAGCATCGATATTCGATATAGCATCGACATTAATTGGTCCGAGTCCGAGTATAAATTAATATTTTAATGTTATGAGCTATGGAAAGCTATATTACTCTCAAATTACACTAGAGGGCGCAATGTTCAACCAACGCCAGGGCCCCAATTCCACTAATTTACAACGTTTGATTAGCGGCAACGGTTCAGCAACGGTTCGACTGCGTTCGTCGTTCGATGATAACATAAAAAGTTATTCCACTAAAAACATGAGCTGAAACGAACATGGATCGCAGCTGGAACGTAACCGCATCATAGCCGTTGTCTTGAAATGTTACCATATAAAAAGTATTCATTACTACTAACTCTACTAATCATGAAAATAACATTGAGCTATTATAGTTCAATGATTAAAAACTACTTTTGACTATATTAAAATACTTACATTAATAAAATACGCCTTTTCAATACGTTTAAATAATTTAAAATAGTTAAAAATAGATTTTAATAGAAAATCTAGGCTATCGTTCATTCAATACATAAATTATAATCTATGTTCGTTCATTCTACTTGTCAAAATAACGTAAACAAACCGCGGAGGAAATCGAAATTATTTAAATATTATCAAATCTATGTCTGAATAATACAATATGCCATTGTAATGTGGTATGCAATGTAAGCAAATACAAGCGAGTAGAAATGTAGGCGAGTGAAATAAACAATTACGCCATTGCTTGTATTGTAAAATCAAGCAGATTAGAACAAGCTCCTCTGCTCAAACAAAGACTTACATTTAATATAATCTATTTACACTAAAGTGGATTTAATACTACGTATTTATACTGGACACATCCCTGGAGCAGTGTTGAGTTTTTGTGAAAGGTGTTCTCGTGGTAAAACTGAGTGTTGACATCCCTTTCCCAGACGATAAGTTTAATACAAAAAAAGTCTAATAAAGTATACAAAATTTCCTATCTGTGAAATAAATTACTGTGAGTATTATATGCATAACTGCTTGTATTTACTTTTAATTTAATAGGAAACTTATTTTATGTCTCATGTTTTATAGACCTAAATGGTACCTACCCTGAAGAAAGTCTACTTCGGCGAGACAAACAAAGCTTTTCAACCAATATATGGAGTGCTTTAAAGGTGCCTATGGGAAAAGTGAAATCGATAATACCTCGGAATGTTTAAAGGTAGGTAAGTTTTCATACAAGTATAGAAACATAGGTACATCTATTTGTTTATTTGAGAGTAATAATCAATATAGGTACTTTTAATAAAAAAAATTACATGCAAACATTATGTTTACATCAGAATTAGATATTGTGTTATGTATGGTAAATAGAGTTTATAATATGAGTTCAAGTAGGTAAATGTTACAATATGAGTTTTACAACATAAAACTTACAAAATATGCATGTAGTATGAAGTTCATGTTACATTAACAAAGAAATAATATTATAATTTATTTCCATTTCAGTTTTGGAATTATTTTAAATATGAGTACAAGCCAGGTACAATCCAAAGTGATCCAACTTTTTAAAGAATATTGGAGTAAAGTGGGGGGTGAACCTAGTTTGGCCCCATTTTTAAACAAACTGCAGGACAAGGTGGCTTCTCTCATATGGGTCCTATAATTTGAGTTCGCAGAGATCCGGTTATAAATTTAGAGGTATGCTTATAATATTCATATTTTTTTCTTGTTATGGATCACTTGTGTTTTAGGTACTATAACACTTCATGAATAATTGTTTTTTATATTCAAAAGTAGGTAATAAGATTTGTTTGTGAAAGTAGAGGCACATGAAAGCATCTAGTATAGCAACTACAATTGTAAAATTTACCCTACTTTGTCCTGAAACAAGTGTTTTTTTGTGTGTATAAAGTTTGTTGCTTGGATTTTAATATTAATATTTGTGTTTCAGATTACTCGTTGATGTTGTTGTTGGACAAACAAGAATCTTTTTACAAGCTTTTGTTTAACATGACATTTCAATTGGCTGATATGTAAACCCAATGACTAAACAATATTATGATGCTTTGGAGTTAGGAGTTGGTCTGATGATGGAGCCGGAAGATGGTCACAGGATCTCCGCTGTGGTTAACGCAGACACATCGAGTTTGGGCTCGTTAGATTTATCTCAATGAGTGGGTAGTTGGCTGACGGATGGTGACACTATTAGTTTGGTGAGATAGGAAGACGTACACTAATACGTTTTAGTAATAACTTAAAAAATAAAATTCAAAGTTTATTAAAAAAACTTTGAAAACAAACTTTAATTTTATGTGGTGGATCCTGATAAAAGTAGTATCAAATTATCGCTTAAATTGATGTAATTTTATTTTTATATTCAAATATACAAAAAAGCTTGTTATATTTACTGTCTAGACTACTCACTTCGAATATTATCTCATTTTAGTAAAACTAAATAAGTTTAAATAGTTTTATTGAATATAATTTTATTGAACTTTGAACTTTCAACATTGTTTGATATAAAAATATCTGCAATATTTCTCCCTGTCTGTAATTAAATAACAACAAATCAATAGTAAGGTTACTATAAGTAGAACTTTATCTAGTAATACAATATTCTTAATTGACAAAGTGTATATTCAGTAAATAACTTTGGGTGACAATTAATCAATGACATTTCTGTATTTTTTTTAAATTATTAAATTAATTTCTTTCTATTATGTTATGACATGTATGAAACTTTTTTTGTCATGCAAATTGTAGATTAAATTGATAATAATATTGCATGCCTTATAAAAATTTGTATACCTACACTATGTTTTTTCTTACTTGTCTTATTTAGTAAACAATCTTGGCATGTCTTTAACAATTCGTCAATAATAATTATTAAATGACATTGTGTTAACAATTTCACACCCTAAATATATTTTTAATGCTAATTACATGTGCAGAACGAGTAGTTATATTTTATTAGTAGTTTGTTTTAATAAAGAGACATGCCAACATTGTTTACTAAATAAGACAAGAGAGTAAAAACAGACTTTACCTACAACCCGTTATTGAAATAACTAAAAACTTCTTAAGGGGGTCATTACTAATTAGTATAAACAATTTTTACTATTGGACCAACACTGAAATTGCAAAAATTAGATCTTTTTATTCGTGACTTTAGGGTTGGTCCCATAGTAAAAGTTGTTCATACTAATGAGTACAATGACCCCTTAAGACGTTTTCAGTTATTTCAATAACACGTTGTATACTACATAATTTCTGTAGTAGGAAATTCTATTAATGCCTATATCTGTATAACTGAAAATGTTACTGTAGTAACTAGTAAAATAACATAATATTGTTTTGATTTAATAAAAACTGAATTAATGTTTGTTTTCGTTGAAATGGGACTTATTCATCACAATTTTCATGTCATCATCATTTCAGCCGAAAGGTGTCTACTGCTGGACATAGGCCTCCCCCAGGCATCGCCAAAACAACCGGTCTTACGCTTTCCTCATCCTAATTTCCATATCCTACTATAATTAATATTATAAATGTGAAAGTTTGTGAAGATATTTGGATGTTCGTTTGTCTGAACAGATTTGGATGAAATTTGGCATAGATACAGATAGAACATAACCTGGATTAACATATAAGATAGGCTAGGCTTGTTGTCCCGGGAAGATGACCAATTCCCGAGGGCGGTGCGATCAACGACATCCAGGTTGGCGAAGCCGCAGGCAACCGCTAGTAAATAATAAGATTGAGAGAGAGATTTCATTTGAGATACCATGATTAATAAAAAATAGTATGTGTTATGGCATGAGACATGTGACTGATGTAAAAAAAAGAGAGTAATGTTAGGGGAAAAAAACCATAAAAATGTTGTTAAAGTTTTATTTATTTATTAAGTCTTCCACAGATTTTGCTCCAAACCTTGTTGATAAGTAGGTACTACAACCAATAGTCATCACGGGCATTTAAATCACAATTCTGGAACAATTTTGTTTTATTAAAATTTATTACTGCAGGTATGGCTATAGTATCAACAAATAAAATTAGTAGATGCAATTTAATTCAAACATGCTGCGCCAACCCCAAATAAATTGGGATAAGGGCAGGAGGATGACGATGAGATGCAATTTAATTTGCAATAGTAGAATAGGTACCTATACTAGGGTGTCGCAAACCAATGGGCCAGGAGGAGGGGGGCAAGATGATAGATAGAGGACATAATTTAAGCAAAATAAATACAATTTGTAATGTTGTAATTCCTTACTATAAGAAAAAAAATCTTATTAAAACACTCTTTGGTTTTTTGTGAATTTTTGTATACATTAATATTCAAATATTCTAGGTTCTGGTCTATGGGGGGGGACAGCTGCCCCCTTGTAACGCCCATGTAGGTATAAAGTAGGTAGGTACCTACTCAAAATATGAATGTTCAAGGAATGATATCCCTTTATATTAACAATATTCTCTTCAAGTTTATTATTATTTAGAAGAACTATAGCGACATCTATGAACCCCATAACACAGGCATGTAAAACTTTCTATATAGTCGTAAAATTACACAATACAACTCGGCGAATAAAAAATATAATCACACTTTTTAAAATTACTTGCTTGTCATAAGTCACACAAACTGAAATTAATTAATTTTCAGTATAACATACCTTTTCGTTTCTTCATCATGATCTTCTAGGGAGTTGGAGCTTCACATAGGTATTTATTAGATTCAGCTCATCTTTCACTTGGTTATTGGCCAAGGGTCAGAGTTTCGCCTTAGGGACTAGCATTTGGTACCTACGAGCTATTTGCATAAAATGCCAGTGTCACCAAAATCTAAAAAAGACAATAAAGACATTTTACTTTACCTATTAGGTACAACATATGCAATTACTTGCATCAATATTAACTTATATTACAGGCGATCTTACCTTTGTATCCGTATGAATGCAGCATAATACGAGGGCTAATCTCCTCAGTCAGAGATTTTGCAAGGTTTTCAGTGAGTCTTTATTATATTTTAACTAACATACTCTCGGTCAGTAAAATTAAATGCATTGTTTGGAACTCGTCGGCTTGTCGACTAATTTCTTTTTTAACTCTTCCAATGTTAACCTTAGTGGCAAGGACAACAAAATACACCCTTTAACTTTTGCAAAATCAACGAAATTAAGTCTAAATCTTCGTCAAAACATTCAACGATCCAGTAAAAGTACAAGTTTATCGACTGATGTTCAGCTGTTAATTTTGACAGCTGAACGGCTAAAGTTCAGTTGCGTGTCAGCCCAAACATCTGTCAGAATTTTAGTGGAATAGGACGAAACGTAACGTTGATGTTCGATCGAGTTAGCGGAATACGAACACTCGATCGATCGTTAGCTTCAGCTGAAACGTAACTGCAGCTGGATCGTTGTTCATTAGCAGAATAAGAAAATAGCTAACAGCCGTCGTTCAGCTGCGTTTTAAACGTAATTTCGTTAGTGGAATTGGCCCCCAGGAAGAAACATTCAATACTGACCAGTAATAAAGATTAATATATTAAGTTCTGTCAAAAAAGTGTAAACAAATTGATGGCAACACTAGCGCGCCCATATATACATGCTGAAATTTTAGTCGCTTAATTCCCGAAAAGGGGTCATTGTATTCATCATTTTGAACAACTTTTACTATTGGACCAACCATGAAATCGCGAAAAAAAAATCAGTTGGTACCTACATTTGTGTTCACTTAAATCAATAAAATGTAGGGCCCACCTGATTTTTTTTTCGCGATTTCAGGTTTGGTCCCATAGTAAAAGTTGTTCATAATGATGAGTACAATGACCCCTTTTCGGGAAATAAGCGATTCAAATTTCAGCGTGTATAGACTGTCTGTAGAGTAGGTACTATCAGTAAACTTTCCGGTGAACCACCACTAAGGCTAAAATTGCTTGCGCTCAGTGTTCGACGGCAGCCGTAGGTTTGTGTAATGTAGCAGGATTCGTTTAATGGACTTTGTCGACAAAATGTATCACTGGAAAGGATCGTGACTGTACATCAGTATCAATGAAGACCAGGTTCACGAATTCATGAAGCAATCCTAACACTTTTATTATGCGAAGCGCTAAGGAGTGGAATTCCTTGCTGTCTGTGTTTCCCGACAGGTATAATCTGGTGGACTTTAAGGCACGAGTGAGTAGGTTTTTGCTAAGCAAGCTTGCTCCATCGTCGACCGCATCAGGTGTGGTAGCGGACAAACGAAAGCCAATTAAAAAAAAAACACTCGCAGGAGATGGAGCAGTTGAGATGAGGAGATAATCTTGCTCCATATTCATAGAATATTAATATTTTTAATTCACCACTCAGACAAGTACGAGTGAGAACATACTTATCACATAGATTTGTCTTCAAAATTGTCACAAATTCAATCTTCTTCTTCTATAGTGTCGACATGAGCTACATAATGATAACAGCTCATGCCGTGGGGAAAAGATTAGCCAGTCAGCAGGTTGGTAGCGGGGCTGACTGCCTGACAAATTCAATGAATTAATATCTGTTATAAATTATTTATAATCAGCCCATTACTGTCCCACTGCTGGGCACGGGCCTTTTCTTGGTATGAGAAGGTTAAGGCCTTAGTCCACCACGCTGGCCTAGTGCGGGTTGGCGGACTACACACACCATCGAGAACTGTATGGAGCACTCTCTGGTGTGCAGGTTTCCTCACGATGTTTTCCTTTACCGTTAAATAGTATTATATTATCTGTGGTTAAAGCAAGTGATAATCAAATTCTGATCCGCACATGAATCCGAAAAGACAGAGGTGCAGGCCGGGACCGAACTCGCACCCTCCTGCATGGAAGGCAAGCGTTCAACCACTAGGCTATCACTGCCTGGATTAATATCAATTTACTAAAAATGATTACGTTTCTTCTCTAGTTTTTCCTTACACCCAAAAAGTTTGAACCTCGTTGACATAAACAGTAAAATCAATAAAAAGTGAATGTTAGGTTATTTTACATAGTATATGAATATGCCTACATGAGGCCTTTTTTATTCCTCAAAATCAAAATCAAAATCAAATCGTCTTTATTTGCGTACAATGTAGGTAGATACATAAGTTGAAAACACATAAATAAGTCCCAGTACATTCTACCTTACGGCATGCAAACTTTTCACCCATTTAACAGGCAATTAAATTAAATTATACAGAGCAATCTGTGACAATATTGTGTCATGTCATGAAATTCAAAAACATAATCCTGTATGATCCTGGACTTCAAATTATCAAATCAAATCATATTTATTTTGTGTTCATGAAATTAAAAGTGGAGGGAAACACAACGATAAGTCCTAATAAATTATATCTTACGGCATGCAAACTTTATAATTATGTATTATAAATTTTAATACTAAATACAACATAACAACATACATACTCCGAACATAAGGGTGTCAATGTATCAACTACATTTATTTTCTTCAATCGTCTTCAAAGTGGTTGAAACCGTTATAAATATCGGTGGATTGATATCAATCAAGCGAAGTCGGTCGACATGCATTAACAGCTCGCGCTAAAGCTGTTACTGTCGTCTCGTACAGAACTTATGAGTTATTGCCTCGTAAATTGCTGCCATGTGTCATTCTGTTAGCAGAATATCGATATCGATAAATTGTTGTTTGGAATTAAATTGTACATTCATTGTATAGTTTGAGCTTTTTTTGTTAAGTACAGGATTATTAAGTCATTTTTTTTCTTATGTGTCGAATTGACTGAACTGAAAATGTAGGTGTACATCAATAAGATTTTTAACTCAATTTTTCAACATCCATTATAACATAAGCCAACATGAAAAATACACGTGTCATTAAATTTAAAATGAAGAAGATTACTTAGCGGTCAAACAATTTTGTCAACAATTATTATCGACACTATCAAAAGAATATGTCACATTGTCGCCTCCCTATAAAAGCTAACACCAATAGAGGCATTGTCCCGCATATTATCACTTCATTTCTCGTACACATATAATTTATAGGGACAATACGTAGATTTAGAGGTGTCTAATAACAGAAATATTATTTTACGATAAAATACGTTCCGTCCGATAGACATGTTTTCAAATGATGGGCTCTTAAACAAGTGGGATTGTAGCGAATATCAAAGCTCAAATTTCCCAACAATGTACAAAAAATATATCGTAAAGTTTGTGTTTGTCTATGTCTTCTGCTGATATTTGATGATTCATGCTGCAACCTCATAGTGTAAATCTTTATATTGTAGGATAACTTATGCAATAAATAGTAGTATCATGCCGTATTTACTCTAAGGTTTTTACAGAAAATCGGCGCTGCTGGCAGTAGGTCCATCCTAAGCCATAGCATCATGCCTAGCATTTTATAAGCATTTTATTAAAGTAAATATGAATAAAGTATTATGTACATATAAGTATTTTAGTATTAGGTTGTTGTGTGTGCGTCAAATGGAGCGCGAGAATATTTTTTTTTTCTTTCCTTCTATTATTTTTATTGGCTCGGGAGAAGCACTCCATTATGGACCAAGCAAATTCAGGAACCAAAAAATTTAATTAACAGAAAATCATTACATTATTATTTTATAGCTATAGTGTCTAATATAGCCACCCTATGATTCCATACAAGATCCCTTGTGAAATTAGGTAGGTACTACACGGGCAGACTCATTCTGACTTTGTCTTTTGCGGCGAGAAAAAAAGAGATAAAATGACATTCACCTGTCGAAACTATCTTCATAATTTCAGCCGAAAGACTTCCACTACTGGACATCGGCCTCCCCCAATTAAGGGGGGATATGCCCTACGAATACTGCCCTATGCGGAACTATCTTATTTGTAAATAAGCCTCAGACTATCGAAGGATGCTCTTTAAGTAAAACGCTGCCCGCTCTTCTCAAAGCCCTAACCATATTCGTGATATATCGTGTCGTAACACAGAATGTGCTCAACTTAGTACAGTTCGGACAGAATATCCATGCATATTCCATAAGGAGCCAGGATTACGAAGTGCGGCCAGTTACTAATCCCTGGTTCATGAACGTGGTACGTAATTAGATGATTAGTTAGTTCTACTAGTGAATACTTAGTGTAGTGTAAGTGCTCCTTGTGTTACTTTATTTTACTAATCGAATTCGATTGTACTTTTTTGAGTTTGTTGCCTCAGACCTCCGTCATTTATAAGCAGATTTCGATTTTTTTTTATTTTTTTTAAAAGGATATTCTTCCAGATTGGTGCCATTTTTATCAAAATCCAGTTTTGATGATGGGATCCATGTGGAATTGAAAGAACTCAAATATTATAAATACATACAAGGCATACATATAGTGATTTTGGTATTTTCATCAACAAGTCAAGCCGAAAGCAAATCATTTGGAAAGTAATTAATGGATGATAGCAAATCATCCAGGATCATCCATTGAAGAGTTCTTTTTTTTTAAATAAAATAAACTTAACAAAAAAAGTAAAACTGACTTCAAAAATAATAAAATAATTTGTGAGAAACAGTTTAGGAAGTCGGTGCCAAGTTTTAATAAATCAAACCGAAATAAAGGCAACTACTTCCTAAACTGTTTCACACAAATTATTTTTTTCAAGTTTTTTATAAACTAAAACCTTAGAGTACCTAATAATTTCATTCAAGTTCCACTCAAAGTTGAAGCACATAAGCAATTAAGTTTTTAATAAAAATAAAAAGGTGTGAAATGTACTGAACGTAGCCTTTTAAGGCCACTTGAAATTGTTTCACTTGTGCGACTAATACACACAAGTTATTCTAAGCCAAAAATACCTCACGATTTCAGAGTTAGTCCCACAGGTAATAAAATTTGTGCAGAATATTAATTGCCAACTCTCTTACATTATTAAGTCAACACGCGAAAAAGTATTTATGTATACAGGGGAAAGGAAACCCTTTTTTCTGAAAATATTATGTACAGTATGACCACGAGGACATGTATATCCTCGTGGTCATACTGATATGACAAACTAGTATGACCACGAGGAAACAGCGGTAATTAGGGGCCTTACTCGAGACTGATTCCAGCTCTGAACCAATTCAAGCTAATGTCAATTCCTACAGAAATGCATTACAAATTGACACTAACGCGAATTTAAATTCAACTGATACAGAAATCGATCCCGTCGGGAGTAAAGAGTCTGCTACACAGTGACAAACCAGCCTCCCCACCAAGGTGACCTTGCTGGTTTCCAACCATTGTATACAATGTTTTGTCAGCAAAGGACATTGATAAAAATAGCCTTAAACTGTTACAAAGATGCACAATATACGAAAATTACATGCGAATTTTTTCGTTTCATAATATATATTGTATTTAATGCGGACAGTACAAGAACCATTTTTTATATTTTAAGGAGTATCAATACATTAATAAAGTAACCGGATAAAATTGTATCATCTATGATATCTGTGTATCATCCATATTTTTGTTTCGATACTCTGTAGTCTATGATTCAATATTAAAGACTCCTTTTCACACAAGAAATTCCAAAAAATTGGCATCGACTGACAACTTGATGACAATGTAGGTTGTTTGACATAACAAAAAAATTATAATAAAACAAAGTTTAACCGGATTAAATCGCGTATATTATTTAAATTGGTTTCCCTGACGTTTCGAAAGCTTTGCAGCATTTCGTGGTCGCAGGTAGACTAAGATGACAAGCGTCTTTACAAATATTTCTAAAAAAATATTTTAATCTACCGTACAATATTATTAATTAAAATCTTTTCGATGCACGCAGTAATCACTCACTAATATCATTATCTTTTACAGTGCTGCGTGATGTTTGGGACTTGATTATTTTTAGGACTGGGTTCCAAACAGGTGGTAGCTGCCAACCAACCGATTTTAATTAATAATATTGTACGGTAGATTAAAATATTTTTTTTAGAAATATTTGTAAAGACGCTTGTCATCTTAGTCTACCTGCGACCACGAAATGCTGCAAAGCTTTCGAAACGTCAGGGAAACCAATTTAAATAATATACGCGATTTAATCCGGTTAAACTTTGTTTTATTATAAAGCTGTCTAGATTGCGGTCAAGAGCAGATATATTTATCATAAAAAAAAAAAAAAAAATGTGTAGTGATCGCGAAAACCTAAGAAGTTATTATAACAAAAAAAGCAAAACATAACATCAAAATAGCACAGATACCTGTGATTATATGTGTCAAAATAGTAAATATTTAAAAAATCTAAAATTATATTTAGTACTGTCCGTGTTTATGAATGTATTGCAATACATTGGGTTCATTGAGTTGTATATGGTGAGCATAAACTTTAATTTGTAACGCCTTAAGGCGGAGTCACTAAGGATCTTTAGCAATGTCCTTTATTTGACGACGGCTGTCAGCGACCAGCCGGTGGTGGGGAGGCTGGATACTCACCGTTTAGCACACGCTTAAAGCCCCAGAGACAGTTTTTTGGTATATAAAAAACAAGACTTTGCCCGCGGCCTCGCCCGCGTACTGAAATAAAGTATAGCCTATGTAACTTCTGGATAAAGTAGCTTGTTAATGGTGAAAGAATGATTAAAATCGGTTCAGTAGTTTCAGAGATCGATTACAAACAAACAAATCTATCCTCTTTATAATATTAGTATGCCCTAAGTCTTAAACAATAGAGCCAAAAAATAACTATACACAGTGCTTCTGTGTACTATCTGTGTATAATTATTTTTTGGCTTCTTCTTAATGTCTGCTGACCAACAACACATAAAGCTACCACAATACTCGGACGAATAAAAAATGGCGGACGTAATCTCGCTAAGAAAAGATTGAAGCACTTCGTTTTTTACTAAACCCACTATAATTTCGACAGAATTTTAACACACCAGATATTGTTATTTTATTTGTGATACTACGACAATGACTACCGTCTCTCGAGTGAAAATTTGTTGCGTAATCGCGGCTTTTTGTCTTACTATGGGTGTGAATGTGTGCGTGCCAGCCCGTACTTTTAACCGAGCCGTCTTACTATGGGTGCTTCACTTTTTATTTAGCGAGATTCCGTTCGCCTTTTTTTATTCGTCCAAGCCACAATATTTAACCCTAAATACAAGCAGACAAACAGGTTATCCAATACAATTTGTTAGTTAGCCAGGCTACCCGTAACGTAGTGGATCGCATCGGAAATTACATCTCAAGCATAAACGACGTCGCTTACTTACATTTGTGTTCATTACTGGTGGTATAAGCGATAAGCGGTTGAGCTTGCACCTAAAATTATGTATACACGCTGAAATTTGAGTCGCTTAATTCCCGAAAAGGGGTCATTGTACTCATCATTATGAACAACTTTTACTATGGGACCTACCCTAAAATCGTGAAAAAAAAATCAGTTGGTCCCTACATTTGTGTTCACTTAAATCAATAAAATGTAGGGCCCACCTGATATTTTTTTCGCGATTTCAGAGTTGGTCCCATAGTAAAAGTTGTTCATAATGATGAGTACAATGACCCCCTTTCGGGAAATAAGCGATTCAAATTTCAGCATGTATGCGAAATTTTTGATGGAGCCATATTGCATATTTGCTTCCGTAAAGTATTCGGATAAATAGACCCTGATAGAATTGACAAAGTTGGCAAAAAAGTTGTAAAATTGTTAATTGCAAGTGGCTTGAATGCTAAAAAACGCCTATGGCCGCGCTCATTTAGAAACACGGTAGCTAGTAGAGGATGGGAGACGCAAAGAATTCAGTAATTTATACTCCGACTTGTGCCCGCGGCTTTGCACGCGTACTAAAATAAAATTAAAGCCTATGTTACTTCTGAATAAAGTAGCTTTGTTATGGTGATAGAATTATTGAAATTGGTTCGGCAGTTTCAGTGTAACAACTGCAATAACACCTAGGTCGTTGCCTAAATGGTATTGCAAATAGCATTCGCTAAACTGAGACTTAAAGATGGAAAGTCTCATATGATTGTAATTTCACCGGCACCCGCACCTTTGACACCGGAACACAGCAATGCAAGCATCACTGTTTGGCGGCAGAAGTTAGGTACGGTGGTAGTTCTTCCCCAGACGAGCTCCTTCTCAAGGAGCTCTACTACTACATTTGACGACGTCTGTGGTCTAGTGGTTCGAGGGAAGTTTTTGTGTTGGTCTGGGTGTTTCTTATGTATTATAACTATGTATTTACAAAAAAAAAAGTATATTAGTATTATATCCATTGTCTAATACCCATATCACAAGCTCTGCTTAGTTTGGGACTAGATGGTGCTGTGTAAAAATGTCCCGAAGATATTTATTTATTTATTTAATCGCCATCATTGCAAGGGATGCCTGCTGCCAACCTGCTTTCTTCATCATCATCATTTCAGCCGAAAGACGTCCACTGCTGGACATAGGCGTCCCCCAAGCACCTGCTGTCTTCGTTACCTGAAAATAAAGAATTATAATTATTATAAACGAAAACTGGTGAAATGTGGGTGTACTATACACCTCTGCCTACCCCTTCGGGGAAATACAGGCGTGATGTTATGTTTTGTTATGTTATAAACGAAAAGCCTGACACCAGATAATTATGGGTGAATGAAAGATAGAAAAGAAAGAATGAAAGAAAAAATATTTATTGCCACAACACCTACGGTAAGTGAATATAAAAAATAAATTCATACATTTTAGGAATTATAGTGATACATAGTTGTAACATCATAAGAAAAATATCTTTGTATGTCGTATCTGCGGCAAAGAGGTTGACACTCGGCATGATGCTGTGTTTGTAACGTAGTCACAACACAGCGCTGATTTTCAGTGTCAACCCCAAGTGACGAGCGGGTGCCGAACCAGTAAAAGAAACCAATGATTATATATACTCAAAAAACAAAGAACTATAATTATTATCATGATGATCAATCATGGTGTATGTATGATTAATATAGTATAGACTTCAAATCCATGTTAAATACCGACTAATCTTCAGACGCAATTAAATTCTGAAACAAAAGACAAGTAAACAACAACAAATCCTCTATACCTAAAGTCAGTTTTTAGGGTTCCGTACCCGAAGGGTGCCAAACGGGACCCTATTACTCTCGCTGCGCTGTCCGTCCGTCCGTCCGTCCGTCTGTCTGTCACAGGGCTGTATCTTTTGATCGGTAATAGGTAACCAGATAAAATTTTCTCAGAAATTGTGTGGCTATGAGGTGTATCACAACAAATACTAAAAACAAAAAAAAGTCTAAAACCAAAGGGGGTCCCCATACAAGAAACCTCAAAAAACATGCATTTTTTTCAACGTTTTTGTTTCTGCTCTATCTTCAAAACGGTAATATATACCAGCTTCAAACTTGGTCAGATTATAGTGCATATTATGTTGTTTAGCAACAAATACTAAAAATAATACAAACATAGACATATGTGGTGGTACCTGCGTAAGAAAGACATGCAAAAATTCATATTTAGCGCACTGAACGTTGATGTCTTTTGATAAACTATCGTAAATTAAATCAGTTTTTATGGGGTATCAGGTCGTAGAGAGGTACGGAACCCTTACTGCGCGAGTCCAACCCGCACTTGGCCGGTTTTTTCTCTCTTGTCTTATTTAGTAAACAATCTTGTCATGTCTCTTTATTCAAATAACTACTGACAAATTATAATTACTAGTTCTGCACATGTAATTAGGTTAAAAAATTACATTTAGTTATTTACGAATTGCATTAAAGAGACATACCAAGCTTGTTTAATAAATAAGGCAAGTAAGAAAAAACAGAGTGTACATATCAAATTTTATACACTTTATAGTTAACCATTTAAATAATAACCAATTAAATTAAACGTACAATGGGCGGTTACCTAACTAGACATTATTCACGTAATTCTATGAAAGTTACTAAGGTTGCCACTACTTACCACTCCCATCTTCCGTTTACGCCACACATGAAAATGTGCGCTCACGCACTCCCCACCATTACCGCGATTTGTGACACCTCCCACTTATTAAGTAGATGGTAGATCCCCCCTTAGATCTAAACTTGGGCGTAACTCTCTAATGTAATCAGTTTATAGCATGTAGGCAGCGGCTGCGCAGACGCAGTAGCTGTGTGAAGTAAGTAAAATGTATGTTGAATTTTAGTAGCATGATTTTATGGATGAATAACGCCGTGTTTCTACAGTAGTTGCAAATTAAAATTGCGAATTACTAGAAAATAATAATATATGTTGTCGAAAATATCGGCATTACATGCCACACGAGCTTTCTCTAAATAAAAAGAAATCTTCATCTGATAAACAGATGCTGGCATGATTTTTGCTCGTTGCACGTGTGAAGTGAAGCTGACGCTTTTTAAAGCATATTGTCAGACCTTTTACACAACACACAGTTTGTGGACGAGCTGTACGCAGAAAGCCATCAATGTCTAATTTACATGTACTAACATAGTTATTAAGATTATTACTACTAACAAATATTATGGATGACTATCTGAAATAAAATGATGATTATTATTAAAAGCATTGATAGCCTAGTGGTTGAACGCTTGCCTTCCATGCAGGAGGGTGTGAGTTCGATCCCGGCCCGCACCTCTGACTTTTCGAATTCATGTGCGGATTTATATTAGATTATCACTTGCTTTAACGGTGAAGGAAAACATCGTGAGGAAACCTGCACACCTGAGAGTGCTCTGCAGCGTGTGGCGTTATGGTAACCAATGATACACGTCTTGCTTAGTGGAATATGTTTAATATACTCAATCTACTTACATGCTAAGCTTAACTAATATAGGGGAGAGGCGCGTCACACACTCTACACCTCCACCGTTTTTTTTTAAGAGAAAAAAAAATATTAACAAATATATTTTGTATCGTGAAAGTTTAAAAATAAAACAACAAGCTATTGTTTTGTATTATTCGTAAAGGTATAAAACATGAATAAATTCATGGCAAAGACAAATGGTGAACATAAAATAAGATGTATGTATGTATGTATGTATGTAAGATGTGACGACCTCTGTGGTCTAGTGGTTCGAGTGTCGGACTGCTGATCACTAGGTCTTGGGTTCGATTCCCACAGGACACAAATATTTGTGTGATGAACATGAGTGTTTGTGTTGGTCTGGTTGTTTCTTATGTATTATAAGTATGTATTTACAAAAAAAAAAAGTATGTAAGTATTACATCCATTGTCTAGTACCTATACCACAAGCTCTGCTTAGTTTGGGACTAGATGGTGATGTGTAAAAATGTCCCAAAAATAATTATTAATTATTTTTATTAATTATTAATTAATTAATTATTATTTATTTTATATTTAATTTTACATTACGGATCGCCTATTATCATTTAATCTTTTTGAGTTTTATGCAACGTTAAATTTAAACTAGTTTTTAAACATCTACGACAATAAACCAAAAAAACGCAGTTAGTTACAATATTAAAATTAACTTCCCTTAGTAATAAGTATCATTGATAAACATATTATAGCATACCTACTATAATAATTTTAAACAGTATGTTATGATTTAGGTATATGCTAAATTAAATGTCTTTATTATACACATTTAAAAGATTAGGTATAGTTATTATAATTGCACTGTTGACAATAGTAATGATGTTACCTACCTACTAGTATTATAGATTTAATCAATTTAATATTCAACATCATTAGAATAATAATTTCAAACTTAAAATATTCCTTCAACCTGTTATTCTGTTTTAGATTACATTCTTTCTAATAATGAAAATAAAATTATTCATTAATTAATCACAAACCTTTGATTGGCATATTGAACTTCTTTAAAAATAACCATCTTCTTCATTTTTTTTTTTTTAAACAAAAACTACACCGTCATCTATTAACTTTCCTGAAATCTTTCATTTATTATGTTAAACTACTTTTCTTCCCTTCATACAAAATGTTACAATAAATTTCCATTCTTCTTAATCATTTCAAAATCTACATGTCATCTTTCATTACCTATATTTGGTAATTCACAAACTTAATAAAAACAATCATTACTTTATTTTCCATAACTCTTTAATAAACACTTTCAAAGTATCATCATCCTTTTCATGGTATACACATTTTTCATAATGGACCGGCCGGTCATATTATCTTTATTATATTTATAATTGAGGTACCTACAACTTAAGGACCACTATTTAAGACATACAGTCTCCAACGGTTTTCACAGAGGAAAGCTCGTTCACACCATGATCAAACTGAAGGACCAGTGACCTTAGTACCTCATTATTGTGTACCATATTTTTATTACATCTCAATCCAATCACAACCATCATAACTCTTCCAAATTAATAATTTGATACCTAAGTTCTCTGCCGTTTTACGGGTGATCAGTCCGTCTGCGAGTAAGAGTCTTATTTACCAAACCATTCCCAGCTATCACTCATACTTAAACTTAATCAAACCAAAACTTTCTGTCAATAATTACATCATCGTAATCAAACAACTTAAGTATATAAATCTTCCATATATTATTCCTTCTCACTTCTAAATAGGAAAAGTACCTAATGCCACTATAAAAGGTGACAAAGATATTTCATACTATCCCATTTCATCATTCCTAAATCATTTCGACCAACTCAACTTTACATGTTTTGTTATTCAATTCTTTACCTACTTCAAAACATCACCATATTAAGTACATTATTTTAAAACAAAGAATGGCACGTTTGATTCCGACCTCAGATTTCAACACCTAAAAGTGCAGTGTGTGCGTAACTCACACCTGCCTGACGTGTGAACGAATCAAATAACAAAATGTTACTTATCAACAACTTACTAATACAATACCTATTGTTTTGCATTTTTTGCATGTTACAATAAAATACTTGATTACAAAAACATTATCACTTTAGAATTTTAAAAAAAATACAATATTTGCTACTAAAAGTACGTACGTACTACTGTTGTAATTTTTAAACATATTATTGGTATATCCTGCATTTAATTTTGTGAAGAAAAAAAAAAACCTTAATGGCAAACATAAGTTCGCTACAACAAAACGAAAAAAATATCCAGTCATGGTCACATCATTATAAAAATCAATTGTTCAAAATCTTGCAACTATAAAAAAAAAAAGTTAAAGTTTTAAGAACTATATATTTTATCAATTTATTTTTGCTACAAGTTATACCATATGAGATAAATTTTACTGAACTACACAAAAATTAACATACATTTTGAATAAGAAGCAAATATTTGAAATATACTTGTATAATACTAATCGAGCCTAGAACACTTGGTGCTGTGCTAAGTATCTACAATAGTAACTAATAATGGCAATTTGATACAAAGGTATGAAATTACTTCTTTTTGTTTTAAATAATAATTTCTGTTTTTATATAATACCAACATTTCTGTTTTTAACCAGCTCATGATTAAGGGCTCCGTTCGAGCTCGAAACCGGTCGGGCACACCCGATGATATAACGTGAGTGAAACCGTTTATATTAATCATTATAATTTCTGTTACTGAAACTGAGAAAAAATTGTTACGTACCTACTTATTCATTTTTATATTTGTCAACGGCGCTACTGTTCCTACCTATTGATGACCTTATAACCACAATCAACACCAATAAAAAAAACTAAAACTAACTGTCTACCCATACCTACTTATATAAGTAATTTAAGATTATTACTGTATGCACTCCACTATTAGTTTCATTTTTCATAGTCACATTTATACGTTACATATCCTTGTATCGCTTGTGGAGGTGGCAGTTCCAGGGCGCGGAGACTCCTCGACGCAGCCATCTGGCCGCCAACAACTCCCAGCTCCAACCACATCAGTTACGAACATCACCCAGCACCCTCACTAGCAGCTTCTCTCCAATAACTTTGTCCCATACTTTCCAGTTCCATGGTTCATGTTTTCCAACGCGACAGTACTTATAAAAATTGTTGTACTACAGCTCAGCGCTGCCCACGTGGCAGCACTGGCAGGGTCGCCATGCAGCGTGTGGCGTTATGGTAACCAATGATACACGTCTTGCTTAGTGGAATATGTTTAATATACTCAATCTACTTACATGCTAAGCTTAACTAATATAGGGGAGAGGCGCGTCACACACTACAGCTCCATACAGTTCTCAATGGTGTGTGTAGTCCGCCAACTCGCACTAGGCCAGCGTGGTGGACTAAGGCCTTAGCCTTCTCGTACTGAGAAGAGGCCCGTGCCCAGCAGTGGGATAGTAATGGGCTGGTTATGTTATGTTATTATTATTATTATAAACTGGAATCTGTTTAATATGAATGGCTTTAATAGTAGCCTTTTTGCGTATTAGATCGCCTATTTGGTCTATTATGTAGCTTTTTTGGTCGAAAATATTTGGATAACAAACAGCAAATGCTTCTAGGTAACACCTAGATTTTGAATCTCAATTTCGTCTTCTTTTTCTTCTATCGTGTCAAAATGAGCTACATAATAATATAACCGCTCATGCCGTAGGAAAAAGATTTTCCAGTCGGCAGGTTGATAGCGGGGATAGAATCGACTAGTAGAGTCAATTTGAAAAAAAATAAGACTTTTTCCCGAGAACCAGACACCTATTACCATTTAATTCAAAGAAATTTTCATGATACTTCTCCGTGTACCTATAGGTAGTAATGTTTTTTGTAAAACTATAAAATCTTATTAAAATCAAAGTTAGTGTTACAATTATTATTTTTTCTAATAAAATGGTAACAATCTCGATTTACGGGAAAAAACATTCGTTATTTTTTCCAATTGACACTACTAATCAATTTTATAAACGCAAAACTACACTTTGCCCGTTTACTGAAACATAATATAGCCTATGTTATTTCTGGATAAAGTAGCTTCATTAATCAATATTCATGTGGTGCATTAAAAGAGCCTCCACGAGTGGCGATACTTAATTGATCGTCCGGCGCACCCTGGGCAGTCAGCCCTGCTACCAACCTGCTGACTGGCTAATATTTTTCCCACGGCATGAGCTATTTTTATTATGTAGTTCATGTCCACACGATAGAAGATCAACTTTTATCTTCAAAAAACCATCGACGTAAAGAAGCCAATAAAAACTACGCTTTGTTTGTGTTTGTGAGATTTGTGTTTGAAAACGCACTCACGATTCAAAAGAAATCCTAGCGTGTGGCAAACTAAAAGAAACGTAAGATTTTAAAATTCTGTCAGATTTCTAAGCGTAACTGCTATGAAACATAGTTTCACGCATAGGTATAGACAAACCACAGTTTTTGCCTGAACGGATCAATATAATAGGCCGCGCATACGACGTGCATTCTATTCTTCAGAAGTTTTTTATGTCCTCGAATAAAATTGTTACTTACTTTCTTCTACATAATCTGCACTAGCTACACGAATATAAATCGAATATAGATACTAGTATTTCCAACTTTTTATGTTAGATCGCAGCGGCAGTCACGGTGTGTTTTGTAATGTAAACATATCAGGGTTAGACTGAAAATGTAATGTAACGTCTTTGGAAAAAAGCCGCTAAAATATTCTGTTGATTAAATAGTTACGGCCTACCAGATACAATAGATAATATTTCTTGAGTCGTAACTATAAGACTTAAAAAACCTACGTTTATTTTTCTTGTATCATGGTTGCGTTAACAGACACAAAGGAGAATGTCACGAGGTCAGTATTACCGTCTTTTCCGTAAGGGCACATGAGGCACAAGCCCAGGGCCTCAGATTACTTATTCAGTAATCTGAGCCCAGAGCCCTTGCACACAACACGCAATTTAGTTTTTTTTTAAATGTTAAGAATGGGCACCTAGCCCATTAAAAAAATGGAAAGAGCCTTTTGTTCTCCTTCGAATACACCCGGTTTGGTACTGCGATCGAAGTGATCAAACACAGACGCCGCAAATTACAATCACTCTGAGAGAGATCATCATCTTCATGTCTCAGTTTGGCGAACCGACTTGCGGTACCATCATTTAGGCTTCAATCTAGGTGGTATTGCAGTTGTTATGGGCAAAGGTAACCGCTTAACACCAGGTGGGCCTTTAGCTCGTTTCACCAACTGTAAAAAAAAGAATTCCATTCCTTAGCGGTGTTCATAATAAAAGTGTTAGCAAAACGCTTCGTGCGTAAGGGTGGAATATCAACCGTACAAGGGTGGCGCATTGCCGTGCGTCTGGTCGTCCAAATAAGGAATGGGCTAGGGGGAATTGAATTATGCAATTCCAACGCAGACTCAAAACTTTAAACCAACTTAAACTGCGCAGAAGGGTTGCCGTGTAGGAGACGCCGTGAACCTCGTAGTGTTGCGTTCAGCCCCCCTAGCCAAGTTGACAATCTACAATCGTCAACGTTAGTAGAAAACAATCAAAATGTATGGGAATGACACATCTAAACGAAAAAGTCATTCGTTGAGATATGTCATTCCCATACATTTTGATTGTTTTCTATAGCGTTGACGATTGTAGATTGTCAACTTGGCTAGGGGGGCAGATATCTACATAACAATAATTTAGAACAGCTATGCCAAGATAGCCTCAAACCACCGGAGACTGCGAATCGGCAAACGCAGCGCAGGGCGCCCCCCAGCCAGGTGGACCGATGCTGATGCCCTGAAGAAGGTAGCTGGGGGAGACTGGATGCAGAAGGCAGAGGACCGAGTGTTGTTGCGCAACTTGGGAGAGGTCTATTTCCATTAGTGGACTGCGATAGGCTGAGCTGATGATGCCAAGAAAGAAATAGAATAATAATAGTCCCGACTACAGAATGATTACTATTTACAACAAATTACCTGAACACATTAAGAACGAGGAAAAAGATACGATATTCTATAACAAATAAAAAAAAAATTTGATTAAAAAAGCCTACTACGAGTATACTGTGGAACAATTGAAATCGGACACCTTTTCTAGACCATAAACTTTTAATCTCCAACCTTAACTAAACCTGACACTAATAACTGACTCGAAATGAGTATATAAAATATTAAGATATTGACATGTATTTAACATACTTATTAAATTAATTATTGTTTTAAATTATTTATTTTAAATGAATTTCTAATAAATTATTTTAGCAAATTAATCAGTAAAAATATATTTATAATGAAATCTAAACTGTAACAATCAATTTAATGTATTTTTGAATAGTAACTATTGTATGTTTTATTTTTCTTTAAATTAGGTACCAAAATATTTTTACAAAATGTGACTCAACACCTATTCAATGTTTGCAGTGCCCTAACAGGGTTCATGTACTCCAATGTAATGTCATTGTAATGTGTAATGATTATAATATGTTCAATTGTTGATGTACCTATTGGCAAATAAATAAATAAAATTTCAATGTCGAGGTAAGCAGTCCTACGAATTAGCCCAATTAGTGAACTAGGCAGTCATCATCATCATCAGCGAAGCTCCCAAAGATGCGATAGCAAGGTAGGTTGATTTACTACACATATATTGGTGTCGATTCTCTTGTTCACAAACGAAAGTTATTTTAAACTATAGCTCTCTTTTACTAATACTAGACACAAGAAAAGGATGGCAACAATATTATTGCCGTCAAATTTTTCAAAATTAATGTTTCCATACTAATTTCCAAGGTTTTCGCGATCGCTATGCAAAGCTTTCGAAACGTCAGGAAAACCAATTTAAATAATATACGTGATTTCATCATCATCATCATCATTTCAGCCGAAAGACGTCCACTGCTGGACATAGGCCTCCCCCAAACATCGCCACAACGTGATATACGTGATTTAATCCGGTTAAACTTTGTTTTATTATAATTTAAGATTTCCATACAAGTTTAGTCGTGATATCGGAACGTGCCGATTAAAAATACGAAGACATGTACCACATAAACTAATTCGACATTTCTAAAATTCTTGGTAACTCTTTCTAAAAAAAATCTTTCACGGTACAGATATGTTACTTATACTCGCAACTGAAGACTCGAAAACGTCCTAATTAGGACTTTTTTTCCTATTAATCCGCGTCAAGTAAGGTACCGAGCGTGACCGGTGACAAAAAAAAACTAAAATGCCGTCGTGTGTGTACAAAAAGTGTTCCAATTATGACGCGAAAGTATCTTGAAGTATCCATTTTACTTACTTTGTACAGTCGACTGAGTCCACCTACCTACCTACCACGGACGTGCGGTTGACCTTACTAGTTTATGTGTATTGTGCTGCCGCTGCGTACGGACATTTTTTTCGTTGGTTTTATTAGGGTATGGCATATCTATACTTTTAAATATCATTGTTTCACGTAGTATGGGCACGTATGGATAAGTTCCCTAACATGCTCTCAGAGACACAGATCTCGGTGTGAAACAAAACGGTCACCCAACCAAGGTCTGACCGCGGCAAGCGCAGGGATTTTGCAATCCACGTGGTTATTACTTAGTCATGAACCCCTCTACACATATATTATACTACCATAATGTAATAACACCACTTTTTAACCTGAAGTCGGTACTTGTGCTCGCGCTGCCTGCATCAATTTTCTATACACCCAGGCTACGTAATTTCGTTTAATTAAGTCCAACACGGCCATAGTGGGTCTAATTCAGTTCTATAACTATAATACAGCAGGTTTTGTAGTGAAAGCATGGAGAAATTACTGTGATCAAGTACATAACGTAAAAAGTATCTACCTGTACTTATTAACTTTAACTTGCCCCAGTCTATCATGAACATTGCGGTGATTGTGATGCCTATTTTTTTTAAATCTTTATTTATCGAAGGAGGTTTATCCATATTTGAACATGTCACCCCCATAAAAATAAAAATAACAATATTAAAAAAAACAATTCGATCAAACAGTCACATAGGGAGATCTATTTTTAATGCCTATGTCTATAAGCCTATATAGCAATAAATATAATATATAAATATATGTAGCAATATACAGGGTGTCAGGGAAACGCTTCCGGAAACGATGATAGGTGATAGTGCTGGTGATTACTGATACGAAACCACGAAAAAAAATGCGATTCTTTTTATAGATGTTTTATTAATTTTTTGCATTTTTCACTATGTATGAGTTTTATTTAACTGCCCAAAGCTGGTTATGTATGAAAAATGCAAAAAAATATATGTGAAAAAATCTAAAAAAAGAATCGCATTTTTTTTCGTGGTTTCGTATCAGTAATCACCAGCACCTATCTTTGTTTTCGGAAGCGTTCCCCTTACACCCAGTATAAGGTCCTACTGTGGTCCTACATTATACATTATATTTGAAGTGGTGAATCTACTCATCATAACAAACAACATTTACGATGTCACCAAACCGAAAGTAGTGAATCAAAAATCTGTTGGTCCCTACATTTGTGTAAACAAACGTATAAATCGTCACAAAACGTCATAAAACAATACACTTAAATCGACAAAATGTAGGGAACACCTGGTTTTTTTTTGCGATTTCCGTGTTGGTCCTATAGTAAAAGGTTTCATACTGTTGAGAACAATAACCCCTTAAGAGGTTTTCAGTTATTTCAATTAAACGTTGTAGATCGGTGCGTACTCTACACACGCTACACATCATAACTGAAGTGTTATACTTCAACACACTTGCTTATTAAAACAATTTGGCAAACTTCGCCGAGTCTTCTCGTCGCCTATACCGCAAAGTTTGAAGACAAAGGTCTTCAACCAGTGCGTCCTTCCTGTCATGACTTACGGTGCCGAGACGTCCACAAATTCAAAGTCGCTCAGCGAGCTATAGAGCGAGCTATGCTTGGAGTTTCTTTGAAGGTTAAAATCCGTAACGAGATTATCCGGAAAAGAACCGGAGTGACCGACATACATAGCTTGTAGGATCAGCAAGCTGAAATGGCAGTGGGCTGGCCATGTCTGTCGAAGGACCGATAGCCGCTGGAGCAAAAGAGTTCTTGAGTGGAGACCGCGAATCGGCAAACGCAGCGTAGGGCGCCCCCCCGTCAGGTGGACCGACGAAATGAAGAACGTGGCTGGGGGGGCCTGGATGCGGAAGGCAGAGGACCGAGTGTTGTGGCGCAACTTGGGAGAGGCTTATGTTCAGCAGTGGACTGCGATGGGCAGAGTTGATTAAAACAATAATTTCTATGAAACAATAAACAGAATGATAATGCGAAAATAAATTGCAAAATCACGTCCAAGTTAACGAAACGTGAATAGTCAGTAAAATCAAACGACATACTGATTTCTAATCAAAGCAAATGGCATAAACAATCAGCAGATTGAACTGATCGGCAATCACTAGACAATTTAGCAGCACTAGAATTAGATTGCAGAATCTTAATGACCGAAACGTTCTCTAATCGTGTTCTAAACAGCCCCATATTAATTAGATAAGCGATTACTGTTCGACGTAATCGTAGAGTTGGGACGTCTCAATTTTGATATGCTATTTATACATTCCGGTACGGATGCGACACGATTTTTATGGAAGATTCGATTTATTGGGGAGATTATTGGTTACTAGCCTGTGCCCGCGGCTTCACCCATCTGGATGTCGTTTATCGCGCATCCCTCGGGAACTGTTCATCTTCTCGGGATAAAAAGTATACTGTATGTTAATCCGAGTTATGTTCTATCTGTATACCAAATTTCATTAAATTCCATACGGAGTTTTTGTGTGAAAGAGTAACAAACATCCATACATCCTCACAAACTTAATTAAATAATAGGATAATTATGAATAATTTACCTATGCCTGTGGCTTCGCTCGCTTAAAGTTCAGTTTATCACTCAAAGACGTTATCACGCATCTCTCGGGAACTGCTTATCCTCGCGGGATAAAAAGTAGTCTATATGCTAATCCGGGTTATGGTCTATTTGTGTGCCAAATATTATCTAAACCAATTTAGCCGTTTCAGCGTGATTAAGGGACAAACAAACAAACATTCATACTTTCGCATTACTAATATTAGTGGGATAGGATGGCAATATGGGTAATATAAAATATGGGCAAAGTAATACGTTAAATTACGCAGTCCATTACGGTTACACTGCTGGGCACGGGCCTCTTCTTATCATGAGAAAGGTGTGTGTGGTGGTGAGTGGAGGGATGTGTGAGTGTATATTTGGAAGGTATGGATGGATCAAGATCAAAGTTCAACTAACTTGGAATATCAAGCAGACCTTGACCTAACTATCTTTGCCTAGAAATACTGTCCTACATTCAGTATTTATGAAATTAAAATAATTTCCTGTGGCTAAGGTATTTGATTTTGATTTAACTGGATTTGATATACTTTTGAGTACGTTCAAAGATCGTGATACTCTGTGTGTGGTTTTATTTAGGTCGTATTGTCATATCCACTTTGTGTTATATGTTAGTGAGTATTGACGTTTTTTTTTTTTGGAACACAATGCTCAAAAATCTCGTAAAAAGACGTGTAACTAAAATCGTCCCGTCTCCACATCGTATAATATAAAACATCCCTAACCGGTCACTGTAAATATTCATGAGCGAATTCTCAAGTGAGACTATGTAGTCCCAGGCGCTCCAATAATAATTAACTTTACGTTCATAAATTCTAATTATTATTTTAAGCAAGTCGTCCCGCTGCGTGTAATGAATATCAAATGTTTGTGCGTGTTATGATTTATCAGCTATTTTAAACTGTAACGGTGGGTTAACACTTGTTATTTGTTTGGTGTCACGCTATTTCCTCCAAAGGCTGGTTGGACTAACGAAGCGATTAGGCGGCGCTGTTTGATACCAATTATAGTTACAATGTTTGATTTCTGAGCTTGCAATACCTGGTAGACCACCGAAAACACCGAAAATTTATCAAAATTATCCACCTGACCCATTGCAACCGATGGCCATGGTCCCTGGTGGCAGGGTCGCCATGTAAAGGTTGTCGGTAGTGGCGTCCAAATGAAAGACGTATTGTAGGTAAAAGTACGTTATATTGTCTTAACAACCAACTTAAGACTAAGCGCGCTAACAACTTGAAAGTACATAATTCTTACTTACTTATAATTAGCTTACGTTTAGGTAATATGATTAACCTACACACTACACCCGCAATCTAGTTTTAGTTGTGAGTACACGCCAAATTCAAAGTAATTTACAATTTTACGTGACTAGCCCCCAGTTTCTGAAAGGCTGATCAATTTGATCTGTTGTCAAATCTAATGTCAGCTCCTGTGATTGGCCGGCAAAAATGTTAACAACCAATCACATCGCTTGACCTGAGATTTGACGGCTGATTAGTTAATTTTTGCGTTGATCAGCCTTTCGGAAACTGGGGGTAAGTCTCATTAGACAACCAGTCACACACACCGATATTCATAGTTGTTCCCTCAAACATTTCTAGACTCAAACTCACTCAAGGATGCCTACAAATAATATCAAAATCTGTATTTTTAAACAATTTTTCAATGTCATCATCCTCCTGCCCTTATCAATTTATTTGGGGTCGGCGCAGCATGTTTTTTTCTTCCATACATCTCTATCAGCCGTCATCTCCGTGTTCACTTTCTTTCTATTCATATCATCTTTCACACCATCCATCCATATTTTCTTCGGTCTCCCTCTTTTCTTATAGCCATCAACATTCATACTTAAAACTTTCCTGGTAACATGCTCCTCATTCCTCCTCATCACATGTCCATACCATGATAGTCTGTTGCTACTTAACTTCTCTGTCACTGGCGCTACTTTCAGACTCACTCTTACATATTCATTCCTTATCCTATCCATTCTCGTTACACCACACATTCCTCTTAACATTCTCATCTCAGCTGCATGCACTTGCCTTTCATTAATTCCTTTCGTAGCCCAACATTCCGATCCATACAGGACAGCAGGTCTTGTCATGGTTTTATAGATTTTCCCCTTCAGTTTAAGAGGAATTCGGGAGTCACATGTAGTTCCCGTGACCTGCCACCATTTCAACCATCCTGTGTTAATTCGGTGCTTGACTGTCCGGTCTATTTCGCCATCGCTTTGCACAAGTGAACCGAGGTACCGAAAGTTGGAGCAGACTGGCAAAGGCACGCCATCTAGCGCAATAGCAACAAAACCGGAAAGACCGCCGAAATCGCAGAACATGTATTCTGTTTTAGTTATGCTGATTTTCAAGCCAATGTTCTCCAGATTTTGTTGCCATTTTGCCAATCTACTCTGGACCTCAAGTCCATCTTTACTAACAAGGACAATGTCGTCAGCAAACAGCATGCACCAGGGTGCCTCTTTCTGAATTTCTAATGTCAAAGCATCAATTATCAGCAAGAAGAGGTAAGGACTTAGAGCCGACCCTTGGTGCAAGCCTACAGCCACACTGAACTCGTCGGTGTTGCCAGCGGCCGACCGAACGTGGGTACCAGATTGGCTGTACATAGCACGACAAACAATTTTTCAATGTATCTTGAGTAAATAAATAACACTGCTATGTTCATAGTTCATAGTTATTTATTGATAATAGTAATTATTATAAGTCACATTAAATAAAATTAAATTTTCAGTTATCATTATTACATGCTAGTACATTATCACTGACTGCTGATCACGAGGTCGTGGGTTCGATTCCCACAGGACACAAATATTTGTGTGATGAACATAAGTGTTTGTGTTGGTCTGGGTGTTGCTTATGTATTATAAGTATGTATTTACAAAAAAAAAAAGTATATAAGTATTATATCCATTGTCTAGTACCAATAGCACAAGCTCTGCTTAGTTTGGGACTAGATGGTGCTGTGTAAAAAATGTCCTAAAGATATTTATTTATTATTAAAATTTATTATAATTGATAATAAAAATAATGGATAATTGTAGTCTTGGTAAATATATTCCATAAATTAGTTGAAGTCGGTAATTTTTTAGAATATAAACCACATTAATCACGTCGCAAATGAGACGTTTCTAATCTCGAGGAATCCTTAGTCTTAAGGTTGGTCGTGATGTACCTTGAGTTCTTCCTCACCTTGAGTAATAAAAACTATCAAGTGGCGGAGAGTTTTTGCAACTGTGATTACTACTGAGAAAATATTGTGTTGAGTGAGGTTGAGTGGAGTCTAGTACCTACGTTTGAGGAAACAACTTAGAATACGGGTGTTAAAATATTGCGCGCCGTTAATTCGGACAATAAACCAGTTTTCTTTCTTTCTTCTTTAAATTTTCTTTCTCGGAGCCTTTTCCCAAATATATTGGGTTCGGCTTCCTGTCTAACCTGCTGCCGAATTGCGTAACTCACTCGCGATCGCAATCATCTGGATTTCAATGTTCATTGCTCCGTGTGTTTTGACAATCCGTGTTATCGGCAACTACGTATCACGCAATGAATACTGCTTCAATTTCAAAATGAAATCTAATGTCAAAGAGAATACGTTACACCCTACAGCTCCCCTATTCAGAATATTTTCGATGAGCAATTTTCGACCGATTTGGTTTGTTAGCTCTTTTTCTCTCGTTACGTGAATCGTAGACGAAAATATAACAAACCGAATCGGTCGATAGCTGCTCATCAAAAATGTTCTGAATCGTGGAACAGATGAGGCTGAACATCAGTATTTTATACGGAGCGACAGCCATCAAAACCCCGCAACCCAGTTACTATCTAATACCGACATCCTAAAGTATAGACCAGTTGTCAGACTTTCAAGTTTCTGACTACCCGTAGCAACTGGTAACTGATAGCTTAACGTGCTCTCCGAGTCACGAAGGGGTCTCGAAAAACTAAACGGTCACCCAACCAAGGACTGACCGCGGCTAGCGCAGCTTAACCTCGCAGAAATTGCGATACACGTGATTATTTAGTACTCAGTCACTTACGGCCAAAATTAATATCCTATCTATCCATGATTTGCCCTAGAGATAGAAATTTGACATAAACTCCATACAACTTATATGTCAAAGGACATTGCTAAAGATCCTTAGTGACTCTGCCCTTTGGCGTTACAAATTAAAGTTGATGCTCACCATATACAACTCAATGAAGTCAATGTATTGCAATACATTCATAAACACGGACAGTACTAAATATAAATTTAGATTTTTTAAATATTTACTATTTTGACACATATAATCACAGATATCTGTGCTATATTGATGTCATGTTTTGCTTTTTTTGTTATGTCAAACAACCTACATTGTCATCAAGTTGACAGTCGATGCCAATTTTTTGGAATTTCTTGTGTGAAAAAGGAGGAGAAAAGGAGTCTATAATATTGAATCATAGACTATAGAGTATCGAAATAAAAATATGGATGATACACAGATATCATGGATGATACAAATTTATCCGATTACGTCATTAATGTATTGATACTCCTTAAAATAAAAAAAATGGTTCTTGTACTGCTCGCATTAAATACAATATATATTATGAAACGAAAAAATTCGCATGTAATTTTCGTATATTGTTCATCTTTGTAACAGTTTAAGGTTATTTTTATCAATGTCCTTTATATATCTAGTAGGGCAAATCGTGGATAAATCTGATATTAATTTTGGCCGTTAATCAATACACAAAAAACAGTCGCGAATCTAGGATTTTTAGAGGTCAGCCAGAAGTTTATATTGCAGTGTACTTGAAACCTTGAGGCTCCACGGCAAATTAGCTTATGATTAAATAAAAAAAAATACGCGGAAATTAACTCGACTCCTCGCTACGTCATGGTGTCGAAGAATACCTGTGTGTACGCCCATAAAAATTATACAATGGAAGAACGCATGTAAAGGTAAGCGACGAAAGTGTAAACAATAGCTCTTCGACAGAAAATGGCGTACTAACATGCAATGCCATTTATGTGCCTCTCGCTCTGCTAAAAGGGGAAGGCTGATTGGCTGATTAACAAGCAAACTTAATGGCCTACCTATTTTGGTTGAAGCTTATGAGGGAAGGGGTTATTTCAGAAATGTATGAAATCTTGGCCAGGTATGTGTACAGCCATTCAAAATGTTCGGGATTAGGATATAGTTATTATTTATAGTTTAGTAAACTTCTATGTTCTATGCCCGCGGCTTTGCCTGCGTGAATATCGTTTATCGTGCAGCCCTCGGGAACTGTTCAACTTCCCGGGATAAAAACTTATATATTATCCGGGTTATGTTTTATATGTATGCCAAATTTCATCCAAATTCGTTAAGCCCTTACAGCGTGATTGAGTAACGAACATTCAAATACTCAATACTCATCATTCATCATTCAAACATCTTCACAAACTTTCACATTTATAATATTAGTAGGATTTCCTACATTTTAATTAAGTACGATAATATGGGCCCTCAGTTCAAATTCCAATTTACACTTTTTAGTTCCAAGAACAGTTCTATTTAACTTCTCCTCTTTTTATATTTATTTCAATATTAGATTAATTGAGATTTTCAGACCATTCTCTGCGTGGAAAAAATAAATCTCCGCATTCAAAAGCTTGACGTTTGTCACTGTACTTTT
The DNA here is from genome assembly GCA_949699075.1 of Asteroscopus sphinx. Lineage (NCBI taxonomy): Eukaryota > Metazoa > Arthropoda > Insecta > Lepidoptera > Noctuidae > Asteroscopus > Asteroscopus sphinx. Next base: position 24,683,443 of record OX453010.1, on the reverse strand, counting down.
AACCTACTAACATTCGGGGCCGAGTTTTAATATCAAAATTTCAAGGGGGGCGCGTGGGTACACTTAGCGAATTAGGGGCGAGATTTGAGGGGCGAGTTGAGCCTACGCCATCTCATTTACTGTAAAACTGATGAAATTTTCAAATAGTGGACAAACACGGATCGTGTTTTTATTGTTTCGTGTGTATAAAGACCTGGCCAAAGACGGAACAACCCCATTCTATCTCTAGTAGGGCAAATCATGGATAGATATGTTATTAAGTTTGGCCATTAGTTTTCTTACTCACTCCTCATATCTCCTCTTCTGCGAAGTGGTACTACATCTGGTTGTGTGTACTGACCATTTTCGATCCTGGATGACAAAGAATGTTGTCCAAGATATTGCATCACGACTACCACGAGGCATAGGGTACGAAAAGAAATACACGATAGTACCTACCTAATGATTATGTCATACGACAAACCTCTGCGGGAGCTGCCCAGAGGACACGGCGCAGCACACATTGGCGGAGTGCCCAGCTTGGGCCGCGCAGCACCGTGACCTCATCACTGCAGCAGGCGGCAGCGATCTCTCGCTTCCGGCCGTGGTTCTATCTATGGTCGGGAGCGAGAGCGCTTGGGAAGGCGTCGTCTCCTTCTGCGAGGAGGTGATGCTCGCTAAGGAGGCGGTGGAGAGGGTTCGAGAGGCGATGACCTCTCTTCCCATCCGCAGGAGATGACCTGGGCGTCGTAGGAAGGCGTACGCCGACCTCCAGCAACCCTAGGTGTGGGCCTGCGGGCGGCGGACTCGGGGTGGCCCGCCGCCTGACCAGTCAAGGCCCGTGACGGTGCCGCGTAGTGTTCCGCGCGCGCCAGTCAATAGGAGGGTGCGGCTGTTGTGGTTGCCGCACAGGGAGAAGGGGCTCGTCTGCCAGTGGCGGGCCGGGACCTGCTGGGTATGGTTGGGCCAGTACGGGAGTATTTCCCACGCCCCCGGTCAAGGGTCGGTAGAGGAACACCGTGGTGGTTTTTAGTCGGTAAGAGTCCGACACTGGCTCCGCCTTCCCCGGGCGGAGTGCGTCCATGAGAAAATCAGCAAACTTTCACTTCTGCAGGATAGGTAAATTAACAGTATGAAGCAAAACCTACTGACCATTTTTCAATCCTAGCTTAAAAATAATGATATCATGGAAATAGTAGCAAAGGGTGCGTGTTGATACGTCTACAAAATTACGTGGCAATACTGGCGATGTCAGTACAAGGTACAGCTACAAAGTTAGGTGAGCGACAGAGCGAGAAGGCATTTTGCAGCTGTAGTAGAAACAGTAGCTTCATCATAGACATTATTATACTGACGACATTATAGAAAGTTTATGAGCTTCATATACGTTAGTAAACCAGGTATGTATTGACAAGCATTAAATTAACAGAAGGAAGTATTATTTTCTTCTGATAGATAGCAGCATAAGTATGTAACTTGCTAGCTCTTATTACTCAAGCTCTGTCAACACAATTTTATTTTATCCTGTAATAGAGGAAACATTTGAAAATAGTAAATAACTAAACCAATCTCTTGTTTTCTTAAGGCCAAAATTAATATCCCATCTATCGGCGATTTTCCCTACTGAAGATGGAAATTTGACATTAGCTCCATACAAATTATGTCAAATTTCTATCTCTAATAGGGTAAATCGTAGATAGATAAGATATTAATTTTGGCCGTTAGACCACATTTTTTGCAGCAAGTACCTAACATGAGATTTACCATGGTATAATAACACCAGGTAGTCTCTTCCCGTGACAGCTAGGTCACGTGATTGCCTCCGTACTACGTCATCGGCCGTGGAGCCAATAGCGGGCTGTTAGCGTGACACTTGTCAGTTTGATGTGCTGCCACTTTGTGAAAATAAATTACCCGAGAAAAATGCATTTTTTCATTTACTTTCTTCTATATAGAATCACTTTTTAAATTACTAGTTAGGTAGTTAGTTTCCTTTATTAGCTAATTAGATGAATAACACGAGATAACAAATAGTTAGGCTAGTTAGGAATTTATTTTATATTCATTATGAACAAAATTGAAGATATCAATCAATGGCAGCACTGATCGTGACGTAGCTTGGAGGCATCGCGCTGTCATTGCGGGAAGAGAATACCTGGTGAAACATCTTATTATACCATGAGATTTACATGGTTTTACCAATCAATTAAAAAAAAAAAAGAGGTTTATCAGTATCCTAAAAGATACCTGCCCCCCTAGCCAAGATGACAATGTCATTGATAAGATATGTCATTCCCATACATTTTGATTGTTTTCTATTAGCTTTGATGATTATAGATTGTCAACTTGGCTAGGGGGGCTGAAATGTTTATTCACATAAAATGATGTTAAAGTCGATCATCATCATCATTTCAGCTGAAAGACGTCCACTCCTGGACATAGGCCTCCCCCAAGCATCGCCACAAAGATCGATCGTTAAAGTCGATCCAATATTTAGAATTCATGTTTATTATAACTTAAAAACGTTCATTTTGATACCACATAGGTAAATCAGGACCGGACCATTAGGCAGATTAGGCAACTGCCTAGGGGCCCCGCATCGGCTAGGGGCCCCGCGCGCGCACATAAGTTATTGAAAATGTTTCGCAGTGAAAATTTAATTGGAAAATTTGTTTAGGTACTCAATGACAATAGGTATAAAGATTTAAATTGTGGAAAGAAAAAATCGCTCACGAGCAGGATTCGAACCTGCGACTCCTGGCTCAGTACGCCAGTGCTTTAGCCACTAAGCTACCGTGAACACTGCTCGTGGTATCGAAATTATCCTCCACTATACGTCTTTGGGTGACGTCTTTTTTTTTTTTTTTCGAATTGATTACTCACAGGAAGCACTATAGTGCTCTTTCTGCTTAACCGGGCTTTGGGGGCGGAGAGTCCCGTTAGGGACTCCATCCGCCGAAATATTTTACTAACTACTAACTTACATACTAATTTCGCGGTTGCAATGCCGCATAAGGGCGTCCCCCAGGGAAGGGCTCGGACCTCGGCTTAGGGCATTGCTGGGGGACACCGCCGCTACGTCCCCCGGCAGCCGGTGCTGCATCGGAAAAAGTTTTCTCGAAAGCGACGGACTTTCGGTATAACGGGGGGGAGACGCGTTTCGCGAATCACCGTTAAGCGGCAAGCCTCGCCGGCGAGGGCTAGGACCTACCTAGTCCTAACTGGTCGGCGATCAAAACTGCTCATAGCGCGGTTTAGAGTAGGAATGGAAGCGAGCGAGAGCATAACCGGTCTCGCGTAACGAGATTGTCTCCGGTTGCGACACCGTGAGGGCGTCCCCAGGTGGGGAGCTCGACCTCGGCTCACGGTGCAGCTGGGGATTCCCCGCCACTGGTCCCCCCAGCAGCCGTTGCTGCATCGTGTTGGGTTTCTCGAGAGTCGGACTCTCGGCATCTGTGTGGGTGTCGCGTCGGTCCCCTCCGGTGGGGACGAAATTTAGGACGACGGCGTCTGATGGTGCTAGTATTTTTGTTTGACTCCTGAAGGAGGGTGATGTCGTCATCGGGTTCGATGAGCACGTGTCTAGGTCTGCGAGTTTTACTGATGGAGAGTGGTTTATAATCGGTGGCCGCCGCAACCAAGGGGTTAGGATGATTAGGGGCGGTGTCGAAATAGCGTTTGGAAGCACGCTTGAAGTACTGCCTGACGGTCGGCAGTTTTAGGTCAACATGGAGTTGGGCGTTACGGAGATACCAGGGGGCGCCCACGGCCTTCCGCATAAATCGATTTTGGATGGCTTGAAGGGGATGTATTCTTCCTGGCTTGACGTGTGCGAACACGACGCTAGCATAGGAGAAAATGGGTCGGACACAAGAAGTGTAAATTCGTATTTTGAGGTTAGTAGCTAGCTTACTGCGCGCATTTAACATGGGATGCAAACGTCCGAGGACAAATTTGGCACGATTTCGTACCCTGCGAATGTGAGATCTGAAGGTCAGTCTACGGTCAAGGATTACTCCCAGGTACTTGGCTTCCGGTTGCCAGGGGATCTTTTTGTCAAACATAGCGACAGGTATATGATTTTGCGAACGGTATTGGGTCAGGCGTCTCTTGTCAAAGAGAACTGCTGTACTTTTTTCTGGATTAACTTCGATTCTCCACCTCCGAAACCATTCACCGAGGGTGTTGGCCGCGGTCTGGAGAGTACGAGAAATGATGCTATGAGAGGATCCGGTGTAGTAGATTGCCGTGTCGTCGGCGAAGAGGGCTAGACGAGCCTTGCCGCACTTGGGGATGTCGCTGGTGTACAGTGAGAACAGGAGGGGGGAGAGCACGGAGCCTTGCGGCACGCCGGCAAGAATGGGGTGAGGGGAGGAGAGAGCTCCCTCAATACGATAGCGAAAGGATCGGTTTGACAAGAAGTCTCGTATGATGAGCACGAGACGGTCTGGCACTTTTTTGGAGTACAGCTTATATAATAAGCCGTTGTGCCACACTTTGTCAAAGGCCTTTGCCACGTCGAAGAATAGCGTTCCGGTCATAAGACCACGCACGAAGCCTGCACTGATATGTTCTACAAGTCGGTGCAGTTGGTTGACACAGCAGTGTTTCGTGCGAAAGCCAAACTGCTCGTCAGGTAGAAGATTATTAGAGTCGACAAAATCTTTTAGTCGCTTATAAATAAGCTTTTCATAGATTTTGCCGAAGACATTTAGTAGGCTAATTGGCCGATAACTATTCGGCTCTGTTTTTGGCTTGCCCGGTTTGGGAATTCCAATTACCGTGGCTTGTTTCCAGGCCTGGGGAAAGATGTTGTTACTTAATGCCGCGTTAAAGATGGCGGTCATTAGGACGATGAGGGCTGCAGGGAAACGTTTGATTACCTTATTGGTGATGCCGTCTGAACCTGGGGCTTTTTTCGGTTTAAGTTCCTTGACTATAGAGAGGACTTCATCGGGGGTGATCGGTGGGATCGGGTCGTCGGGGTCTTCTACTGGGGGGAGGGTGGACCTACGCTCCACCTCAGAGTTTACCATTTCCAGGTGAAATTTGTCTACTGGGAGTGTGCTAGGGGTGCACTGGGACTCCAAACTGTCGGCCAGGCACTCGGCTTTGTCGCTGTCCTCAAAGGCCGGCCTTTGGTTGGGTCGATTAAGGGGGGGCATGGTAGCAATGGTTTCGCTTTTAAGTTTACGCTGAAGGACCCAAAAAGCAGTGTGACTCGGACGGATCTCGCTGAGCTCCTTGTCCCAACGATCATCTCGGACCTCTTTAACACGTCTCTTTACAGCACGCTGTAAGGAGCGCATGTAGGCACGATTGGCATCGTTGGGAAAAGTGTCATAGGCACGGATGGCCGCGTTCTTCTCGCACCTCAATTCATTTACATCGTCCGGCAGCCTCCAACGCCGGTCATCCGGTATTGGAACCTGCCGTGAGCATTCACTCACTACGGACTGCACATGATTGGTGAGCGAGTCGATCGCGTTCATCGTGTCCGCGACCGAAACGATGTCGTCGGGTATAGAGTCAAGGTGAACAGATGAGGTAGATTTGAGGCGGTCCTCGAGTCTCCTCCAGTCAGTTATTGTTTTAGTCGGGGGGGGCATGCTGGGATCCGGGGGGCCGCCCCGGGGACCCAGTTGTAAAATGACAGGACGGTGGTCTGAATCTAGTTCTTGGTATACCTCAATCGAGCGTATTGCCAAGTTAACATTTTTGAGGAGGGCTATGTCTAGAATGTCGGGACGGTCGTTAACATTGTCGGGATAGTGAGTGGGACGCATCGGTGCGATAACGTCAAAGAACAATTTGTTACTGAGCGTTTCTAAGCGAACTCCAGCTGGGTTATTGGCGACACAGCACCATGAACGATGTTTGGCGTTTAAATCGCCTGCTATTATGACAGAATTACTGAGATCGAAAAGGGCTTTGAGGTCATCCTCGAGTGGCCCAATGGGTCTATTACTTGATCTGTAGGCCGAGGCTATGGTTATGGGTTGATGACCCGTCATACCTATACGACAGATTGAAGTCTCCAAGCAGTGTAGCTCGGGGGGGTCAATGGGAATACAGTAAAGCGAGTTACGGTAATAAATAGCCGTCCCTCCCATGGCGGCGTACGACCTATCATTTCTGATCAGTCTATAGTTGGCTATGTTTGGGTTACGGCAGTGCGGTTTAAGGAGAGACTCTTGAATGAGTAAAATATCTAATTGGTGGTCACGCAAAAAGATCGCTACCTCTTCGCGTTGACCGCTAATGCCACGGGCATTAAAGAATCCTATATTAAGGGAACGGGGTTTGATTCTTTGGGTGACGTCAGCGATGTCTTATTAAGAAACTTTGTTTCTTAACCGACTCGACTAACTTTGCAGTTAGATCAAAGTCGTATAGATATGCCTACCCTTACTATTTATTTTATTATTACAGTGTTCACGGTAGCTTAGTGGCTAAAGCACTGGCGTACTGAGCCAGGAGTCGCAGGTTCGAATCCAGCTCGTGAGCGATTTTTTCTTTCCACAATTTAAATCTTTAGATTTCGCTTCGCATGCGTAAATGCGTTAAAAAATAATAAAATAGACAATAGGTATTATTGCTTTTAATCGACGCATGCTGTCAGTTGATGAAATCTTCAAATACTTCATACTTACAGGGGGCCTAGTACCAGTTTGACACTTACGAATACTTTCAAATTATTCGTCGACTTTCATTCATAAATCAGTAGCGCCCCTGGCGGATACGAGGAGGAACTACAGATTTATTAATGAAAGTCGACGAATACTTTGAAAGTATTCGTAAGTGTCAAACTCGTACTAGGCCCCCAGAACAGAACCATTAGAATCGAGTAGTAGAACTAATAATATGGATGCGTGACGTAGCGTATTTTATGATAAACAAAAGTTTTGAAATGCTTGATCTGTAATTGCGATTTGTGAGTTTTGTGACCGTGATCTCTTCATCAACTTGAAAAGAGCTGATGATCTTCAAACGGCTGAAAAGGGGCCCGGAGAATTGCATTGCCTAAGGGCCCCGACATGGTTAATCCGGCCCTGGGTAGATTCGCAATAGTCTTGGTGGGCTCCTGATTCTATGCCTTACAAAGAAGAGGTTCTATAATTACTGTATAAGAATGTATCATTATAAGCTAAGTAATAAATATTTAAAGACAAAAATAAAGGAACGTCATACTGGGTACGTAAGGAATGGGATCAGACCAACTGATCTGATACAGTAGTCGAAAAAAGTGGTTCGCATTGCTGAATGAATGTTAACAATTTAACATGACTGGTTACCGTTCCGAATGATTAATTAAATGTATTTTATTTAATACATATGTAGTACATAACGACATGCCTATGAATTTATGATCCCTGACCAGTTATTTAGAATTACAATTAACAATAAATAACTAAGTGTATAGGGCACAATTAGCGATTAAGAGCTATACAGAAGCTTCGGTACGAACTTAAACGTAAAAGGACCAGTTTTTTTTGTTTTATACCATCACCAAATGAAAATAAAGTGTTTATTCACAGAAATAAGCATTTTACAAAAAAATATTACTTATGTCAAACTGTAAAGCAGTTTGTTGGCAGATGTATGGGGGTTCAGTAGCTCCCTTATTCCTTAAATAATTTTAATATTCTTACACTTTTATATGTATGTCAACTCAGCCTTAGTCCACTGCTGGACATAGGCCTTTCCCAAATTGCGCCACAACACTCGGTCCTCTGCCTATCGCATCCAGTCCCCAGTTTTCAAAAATTACACATAATCTAAACATTAATAACTGCATTTTTTTCACAGTGCACGAAGGGTGACATTCGTGTATGAACATAAGAAATTGATATAGTCTTTATGCATTTTGAGGCTTTGACAAAAATCACCAAATAGATACTTTCCTACTTTATTTTTAAACGATGTTTTTGTGGTACAGCTGCCTTCTAAGTTGAAAGAATCATTATTATCAGCCTGTTCATGTTCAAAGGTTTAGGTATATTTCAAAGAGGCATAATCACATCACTTTTGAAACTTCATGAATTCAGTTGCACCTGTTGCACAGTTCCAAAAAAGTTGGTCCATGGAGAAGATCCGGCAAGCAACTCCATGCATACTCTTTTCTAATCATAAATTTTTATTACAATGTTCTGGTAAAATCTCTACTGCCCATCTTTCTTATTACATCTTGTTCCTATATTTACACCATTCACACACCGGTGACTTAATAACCGGAACTCATTGACGAATAAAAAAGGCGGATGGAATCTCGCTAAACAATAAGTGAAGCACCCATAGTAAGACGGCTCGCTTCAAAGTACGGGCTGGTACGCACACATTCACACCCATAATAAGACAAACAGCCGCGATTACGCTACAAATCTTGTGTGACGGTAGTCGTTGTCGTAGTAGTGTCACAAATAAAATAACAAAATGCCGTCTGGTGTGTTAAAATGCTGCCGAAATTATAGTGTGTTTATATGGGAAAAAAATTAGTGCTACAATCTTTTCTTACCGAGATTCCGTCCGCCTTTTTTATTCGTCTGTGCCGGAACTAAACTATTTTGAATATCAACTAAAGCTTAATGAAATAAATGATATATCTGTGCGAAGATTACCTGTAGTGTACAAAGTTGCAACGAGTAATCTTTGAGTTATATAACCAGCTCCTTAAAGTCCTATCCGATTCTAATAATCGCTACATGCGACTATTATTAGTAGGGACGTCTGATCGTAAGACTGTCTGTATGTTTAGAATATTTAGTAAACTGTACAGCCGGGGGCCGAAATGGAACTGTGACTGGAAAGAACGATTGTCAATAAGATTGATCATCAATAAAATTAGCATTGCCACAGATTAAGTCATAGTAATCTAAATATCCGTATAATATATGTCGTCCGTGTGGTGCCGGACGCAAAGAATTGCACCACCCTTATCTCTTCTCATGGGTGTCGTAAAAGGCGACTAAGGGATTCACCAGAGGATGGGCAGCAGCGTTCTCCGAGTATTTAACCAACCAACTGCGATCGCCAACCCGCCTGCCAAGCGTGGCGATTATGGCATATCCCCCCAGCATTTGCTTGGGGGAGGCCTATGTCCAGCAGTGGACGTCTTAAGGCTGAAATGATGATGATGATGATGAATCTAAATATTGCCATAAATTATTTAGATTTCTACTAGTAATATATTTAAGTCAGTGGATTTCTATGGATTATTCTAATATTCATTTTATTTTTACTTTTCATATATATAAAATAAACTGTTCATGCTTTTTAATTATATAACACGTGTCGCGTAAATCAAAAATAACCTCAAATAAAGCTATAGCTAAAAAGTAAAGAGAATGTTCCAATAAGTAATCGAAAGGTAAGGAATCCATGTCGCACTTGCTAACGTGTCCCTTGTGCCCGAAAACCTGCACAAGAGATGATCTATTCGCCGCCACTGAAAACGCCATTGAAGTGGCCACTTTTTATTCCAACCATATTTGAACCAATGACACGATAAGAAGAAGAAGATCGAAAGGTAGATTTATCCTAAACTGTACAATGCGTTAAATTGTTAGGCGACAATATAGACATACCGTTCCGTGTGGCGCCGGTTCCGTATGGTGCCGGACGTAAAGAACGCCACTAAGGGATTCACCAGAGGATGGGCAGCAGCGTTCTCTGAGTATTTAAACAACCAACTGCGATCGCCAACCCACCTGCCAAACGTAGCGATAATGGCATATCGTCCCCTTTGGGGGGAGGCCCTTGTCCAGCAGTGGACGTTTTTCGGCTGAAATGATGATGATGATGATGATAGACATACATTTTCGGAAAATACTGAGCATTTAGAACATCAAAAAAACCGTACTTGTTTTAAACTCCTGCTGCAGCATAATTAGAAGTTTCTAGGATATAAAAGGAATAAGTTTCTTTTTTGCTGTATTTTGGTGTGAAGTGTACAGTTGCCGTGAAATTGCCATCACATGAGACTTTCCACCTTCATGTCTTAGTTTGGCGAACCGACTTGCGGTAACATTTAGGAAACAGCCAAGGTGGAATTGCAGTTGTTATGAACAACATCAGGTGGGCCTTTAGCTCGTTTCGCCAAACTATAATATTTAAAAAAGTTGGATAGATTTCAATACAAGTTGATTGGCTCTCACGCAGATTTAATGTGAATTGTGATCATCATCTTTCTTCTGGCTTTGGTCCCATTTTATTCTGAGCATTTCTTCTTGTCTTTCAGTCACTGTAGAACTAAGAAAATTTCCTAAAATAAACTGCAATCTAAAATTTTTTTACGTTGGCGACCTAAAAGATTTTAGAACACAAGCAAAGCCAAAGCAAGAGATAGTAGAATACGTGAGTAGTGTCGAACCAGCTTCTTATAATACGCCTATCCGCATTTAATTATAAGATTTAATGCAGCGCGTATCGACTATCTCGAGAGTACAAAAACGGATGAACGCGCCACAGAGCAGCAGTGACGTGGAGACGCGATTTGTATATGTTTTGTCTTGCTGTGCTTTTATTGTTGAGAACGACTGAATGGAAGATAAATGTTAAAAGCTTAGTCCAACCACAAATACTATAAATCTTTCATTAATTTTTTAACAATGTGTCTGTCTTTAGTTGTTTGTTGTGTTGCTTTCTTTCTTAAATTTGTTTCATTGTTATCCGATCCTTATTTTTCGCTGATCGGCAAGTATAGTAAGTACATAGTAAAAAAAGTAAGCTAAATGTACCTACTACTCTTTATTTATTTATTTAAACTTCATGCAATGTGTACATAGGCGGACTTAATGCCTTAATTCATACATTATATAAGGACTTATCCTACAGATGAAAAGATAATACCAGATTCATCATGAAGATTCAAATGTTGATAGCTAGAACGATCAACGTTTTAGCGAATACTTTAAACATTTATATTTCACTAATACTGCACACCTTTCGCCACTATCAAGAAAAAACCAATAGAATCAATTTTTAAAACTTTATGTGTTTTCTATTCAACATATAACATTGCATATCCCCCAATATATGCTTGGGGGAGGCCTGTGTCCAGCAGTGGACCTTTTACGGCTGAAATGATGATGATGATACAACATTGAATAACATACAATTTTAACATTAATTGATTTTGTGTTCATTATCGGACCTTTGAACGTGTTTTGGAATAATACCGAGCTGATCTCTTAACACTAAAGAAACTTAATTAAACAAAATCAAACTTAATTTAAGAAGCTCTGAAATTGAAATGCTACTACACATTAAATTAATTTTTTGTCGAGAATCTTAGTAGTCAATCAATTTTTTTTTCCAATAATTTATATTTTTATCTAATAATCTATAGATTTTTTTATATATAATAAACTAATCACCATATTTTTGTATCTAAAAATTAAATGTTGTATTTATATTTTGTATTTTGTATCAAATTAGTAAATATAATTAAGGCCTCTTTCTCCTGCTGAACTATGTTGCTATGCCCGACAGGGTCCATAATTATTTCCATATTTTTAACCCCACCTGTATACATGATGGAACGCAATAAAATATTGAGTATTGAGTATTGAAAAATTACAGTGTGATTACCTAACCCATTTCCTGTTCCGTGAATCACATATGATTCCAGACAATTGTTTTCTATTGTGTCTGTTTTTCGGACATCGACCCAAACAAGTAATTTTACTAATTAACCTACCCCATATATTTTCAAAAAAATATATTAACAACTAGCCTATGCCCGCGGCTTCGCCCGCGTGGATATCGTTTATCATGAATCCCTCGTGAACTGTTCATCTTCCCGGTATAAAAATTAGCCTTTAAGTTAATCCGGGTTATGTCCTATTTGTAAATTTCATCTAAATCCGTTCAGCCCTAACAGCGTGATTGTGTACCAAACATCCACATCCAGTTTATCTTCATAAACTTTCACATTTATTAGTTGGAAGTTGTGGAGTTGAGTTTGACGACGTCTGGTCTAGTAGTTCGAGGGTCGGACTGCTGATCCCGAGGTCGTGAGTTCGATTCCCACAGGACACAAATATTTGTGTGATGAACATAAGTGTTTGTGTTGGTCTGGGTGTTTCTTATGTATTATAAGTATGTATTTATAAAAAAATGTATATAAGTATTATATCCATTGTCTAGTACCCATAGCACAAGCTCTGCTTAGTTTGGGAATATATGGTGCTGTGTAAAAATGTCCAAAAAAATTTTTAATTTATTTATTTATTTAAGTAGAATGACGACTCTACAACACTCCTGTCGATCGACAAAAAGCGAACATTTTATAATGTTTTTCATGTCTTACACAAAAAGCCTATCGCTCTAACTGTCGACTGTGTACTGATTGAAATTTGGTAGCTAACTACTTTTCTAGGAACCAGAGTTCGTTCACATTCATACACTTTTTGAGTGAACAATTATTTTGCGATAGAAATTCCGGAATGCGCGCTTGCGTTTTTTTCTTCTTTTTTAGATAAATCTTCGTGGAAGTAATGTGTCAGGCTTTTTTTTGTATACGGAACTCAATGCACGTGCCTTTGGTCTAGTATTTTTTGTACCTGTTTCTAGAATGAACCAGTTCATTGATTTAGTTGTCTACGTAACTGTTCCGTCAGTTTTGAGTCAACTCTTCGTAGGCTGCTTTGCTTTGCTTGCTTGCAATGTAATGTTTTATCGCGACCGACTTTTTAATAATAACTTGTTAACTTTTTATAATAACTGGGTACTGCAAATAATTAAAGTCAGAATTTGTCTGATGACGTATGGTTTTTAATCGATATCATTAATATTTGCAAGTTCTCAGGATTTCAACATCCACGATTTTTAATTAACTGTATCATCATCATCATCATTTCAACCGAAAAACGTCCACAGCTGAACATAGGCGTCCCCCAAAGGGGGATATATGCTGTCGAGAATCGAACCCGACCCTCGACATCTGAAGCGGTAATAATCATCATAATCATCACGCTTGGCAGGCGGATTGACGATCGCAGTTGGTTAGTTGGTTGGTTAAATACTTAGAGAACGCTGCTGCCCATCGTCTAGTGAATCCCTTAGTCGCCTTTTTACGACACCCACGAAAAGAGAAAGGGTGGTGCAATTATTTATTTAGGCACCACACGGAACGGCTCAGCTTATACTGGTAATATTTTCATGATATGCAGTTGACTGTACCACTCTTTTTATTTATTTATTTATACCTATTTAAGTTGGGGAGGACCCCACAAACTTCCACGTAGGTAATTAATACTGATTCAAGCCCATATAGAGCAACTGTTAGCCGAGAGAGTGTTATCTAATACTTCTTCGCCAATTTGCCACAGCCGTGGCATGTCACAAAGGCATTAAAGCCAGCCATAAGTAATTATGCTAATACCATCCTCGGTATACATGCTAATCTTGAGCGATTCGACTCGCGACCAACGCGTCTTGTGCTACAAATGTCGGCCTGGGTGGCGATTATACTGATAGACTTTTTAGTGGTATGAGGAACAGGATGTCCTTATTTTGTACAAGCAGGATTATCGATCAAAGTAGGTACTAAATACAACGTCTAACAGAATAAATGCAAGTCATGAAAGTAGTTTGTTAATCACTTGGAAAATCGATTGTTAAGTATGGTTTTTTACCCAATGTTTCATTACACCAAAAAAAAAATCAACACGCAACACTGTAAAAGATAATGATATTGTGAGTGATTACTGTGTGCATCGAAACGATTTTCATTAATAATATTGTACGGTAGGTTAAAATATTTATTTTGAAATATCTGTAAAGACGATTGTCATCTAACGGCCAAAATTAATATCCAATCTAACCACGATTTGCCCGACTAGAGATAGAAATTTCACGTATTTTGTATGGAGCTTATGTCAAATTTCTATCGCTAGTAAGGAAAATCGTGGATAGATTGGATATTAATTCTGGCCGTTAGTCTACCTGCGACCACGAAATGCTGCAAAGCTTTCGAAACGTCAGGAAAACCAATTTAAATGATATACGCGATTTAATCCGGTTAAACTTTGTTTTATCAGTCTATATTTTTTACTATGTCTGTGAGTATGCACTATAATCAGACCAAGTTTGACGCTGTATGTATTACCGTATGGAAGATAGAGCAGGAACAAAAATGTGCATGTTTTTAGAGGTTTCTTGTATGGGGTCCCCATTGGTTTTCAACTTTTTTATTTTTAGTATTTGTCGTGATACATATTATAGCAACACATATTCTGAGGAAATTTAAACCGACTACCTATTACCGTTCAAAAGATACAGCCCTGTGACAGACAGACGGATGGACGGACAGCATAGCGAGAGTAATAGGATCCCGTTTGGCACCCTTTGGGTACGGAACCCTAAAAAAAACTGTGATACCATGACATGATGGCTGATAAATATTCTACAAAATTAGAAACCGTTTAAATGCTGTCTTTTTTTTATGTTCAATAAGAATCAATTTCAAGTGCAATGAGAATAAGATCTTGACTTTGACATTGATTAATACAATTAAGCACATCGTTACAGTTACGTCCGTTTATATTATAAATATTGATAATCTTTATTGCCAGAGTCTATAGAAAAGTTATGGCCCGTACAGACCAAAAGCAGGTCAAAGCAGCGCAGGTTGAAAGCGAGCCCGCGCAAGTGATTATACAAGAAACGATAATATGATACACGACACACCAAATATTAGCGCGGGCCCGCTGGAAAACTGCACCCTCCTGTCCTGCACTGGAGCCGCCGGTGAAAAAACGCGGCAGCAGCGCGGCGCGCGGGCTAGAGCGGCGCGGTTGTTTTGTGTCACTATGGCTGCCATACTAACTGGCTACATCGGAGCAGGACAGGGTGGCAAGTCAGTGTGACGTCAAAGCGGTTACCACAGAGTACATTATATAACTGGCGGTTACGAGGCAGTTTTATTGTTTGACAACCGACACAACATGTCATATTGAAAGCAGTTCTATGGCGGGCCGGCCGTCAAAACGCTTTAATCTTTTAGTGTGACGTCTGCCGCGCTGCTCATGCCCCGCGCTGCTACTGACCTGCTTTCGGTTTGTACTGGCCTTTAACATTGCTTAGTAGAAATCGAACATGGTGGTCTTACGGATCATTCTAAAAAGGTTCTGGAAATTTAGAAATTCTATGTTCTTTAATAGATTGCATGACTTTTCCGTGTATGGTGTGAATATAATGAAAGTGTGTGAATTAGTAACGCCCTATATTTAAAGCCATTGAAGCCCAACGGCTAGACTGTTGCTTTTAGATAATACTTTAGTCTAAAGGTTGTGAAAACAAATCTAGTTCGATGAACTTTCATTAATTGGTTTAAAATTCAAATTGGTTTTAAATTGTTTTTAGAATTAATTAAAACTTTTTAGAATTAAAATTGTGTATTGTGTATATTTTTAATCAAGAATACCCATTAATTCTTATCACTTTTTGACATTGGTATTGGATTGATATTGGAATTATTTTCAAGAGTAAGGCCACAGGTCGTCGGTCTACCTTGTGGGGGGGCCTACCCACGCTGCGCTTTCCAGTACGCGGTCACCACTCCAGAACTTTACGGCCCCATCGGCCATCCGTTCTGCTAGCAATGTGCCCCGCCCACTGCCACTTAAGCTTGGCAATTCTTCGGGCTATGTCGGTCACTTGCGTTCTCCTGCGAATCTCCTCATTTCTGATACGATCACGCAGGGACACTCCGAGCATAGCCCTCTCCATTGACCTTTGAGTGACTTCGAGCCTTCTTATCAGGCCCATAGTGAGCGACCACGTTTCAGTGCCGTGTATAATTTTATAGCATCAAGAAACAAAAAAAAAACATGCTGTATTTTTGTCTTTGAAAGTCTTTGACCAGTGTGTGTTGCCAGTAATTACTTACGGCACTGAAACGTGGTCGCTCACAACGGGCCTGATAAGAAGGCTCAAAGTCACTCAAAAGGCAATAGAGGGCTATGCTCGGAGTGTCCCTGCGGGATCTAACATTAATGTGTTTTAAATATTGTACATAATTATAATAGTTCAAACTTATTAAGGTTAGATATTCCTTTATTTATCACTAGCTGTGCCCGCGTTTTATTATAGTATAGATTAAGCTAACAAGCTTACATAATAAAACAAGCAATTAATAATAAATAAATAATAATGTAATTACACTTAACGTCTCTTTCTGGTGGTATCTCACGATTAATCGGGTATAAGTCAATGAAATAATATTAATTAATTAATAAAACTAATGGACGTTCGTAATTCATTCGTCTCTTACAATTATAGTATTGCTTGGAATGTATATAGGTTAGGTATACTTTGACAAGAGCTCTATCTGTTGATAAGATCTTATCATAAAATGGATGATGTAACATAAGGGTAAGTACGTAGGTAGTTTAAGACATTTTCCTGACATATTTGGTAGAATTAATAGAGATAGATAGATAGACAGATAGAATATTATTGATTGTACACCAATAACATTATTAAACTTAGGACTAACATGTAAAATAAGGGTACATTGGCGGTCTTATCGCTAATAGCGATATCTTCCAGACAACCTTTGGATGGACAAGGAAGACGTGAAAAATAGATGGGGGCAGTATGTGGTGCACTTTCAAAAAATTTACTAATATTTAATATAATAAATAAATAAATATTTACCTACCATAGAAAATATTACATGTATAAATATATAAAATAAATTCTAATATATATCCATAAATATATACCAAATATATACAATATATACAAATGTAACAATAAATAATATTCTTTAATAAATAACAAAATAAAATACGTGTATATACCAGTGTAGCAACATCTCACTAAAATAACAGATTATACAGAGAGGTAATGTTCCTTTACAAGTTTTTTAAAAGAAGCTAGCGACTGAGCACGTCTTATAGGCACAGGTAATGCATTCCATAAACGAGCAGCTTGGACTGTGAAGGATTTGTCATAGAATATTTGTAAAGGAAAATACATCTACAGTAAAACGGGGTGAATAGGGACGCAGGGATAAATAGGTACAACAAAAGTGGGCAAGGATTTAAAAATTGAAACCAGGTAGTTTGTTGCTTCAAAAATGTTCTGCCATAATTTGGTAAACATACTAAAGACTTTGTGGGCAACAAACTATCTTATTTCAATGTTAAAATCCTTGTCCACTTTTGTCCCTATTTACCCCTGCGTCCCTATTTACCCCGTGTTACGGTATCGACTTTGAATCGGTATTTTTTTTTACATTAAGTGATTAAACGAAACTTACTGAAGGCTATTGCAGAAAAAAAAACATCGACATTATGTAAAAAAACAAAATAACGAAATATTTCGTCCAAATACATCATAATATCATTCAACTTTTACGATCGCATTTAAGTAGTTTTAAGCCGTAAGGTCGGGCAGTGGGTGTGCAAGCGCACGACGCCGGTAGTCCGGACCAGGAGGCGAAAGGACCAGAGTTCAGACAGCTCTGTGTTTATCATATAAACGCTATATGCGCGATATGAGGCAGTAAGGGGGTTATAAACTGCTAAAGTGTCATGCTTGAGGCATGATCGTAAAGGACCTACCTCTAAAGAGGGAAATTTGGTACCGTAGACTAAAACAAGTATCAAGTGTCGGCACTGATGAAACATCATCATCATCATCATTTCAGCCGAAAGACGTCCACTGCTGGACTTAGGCCTCCCCCAAGCATTGCCACAACGACCGGTCCTGCGCTTTCCACATCCAGCGGATACCCACGACCTTCACCAGGTCGTAGATCCACTTTGTGGAAAATATACAAAAGAAAAAAAAATGAAAGAAATATCATTTATTGCCACAAAACACCAAACTTTATCTAATTAATTGTCTGAATAATGTAGAAGTGTAAGCAAATAATTTAGATTAATAGGTCGCTTTAAATTAGATAGCATTAATATTAATATTAGCAGACAAGTATAAAATTATGGGGCAAAAGGAACAAAAAATCTACGACTGACACGCGCAAAAAAAACATAGACCAGTAATATTAAATTTAATTACGATTTAAATTATGGAAAGAAAAAATCGCTCACGAGCAGGATTCGAACCTGCGACTCCTGGCTCAGTACGCCAGTGCTTTAGCCACAAAGCTACCGTGAACACTGCTCGTGATATCGAAATTCTCATTCGCTTGGCACGTCTTTGGGTGACGTCAGCGATACCTTATTAAGAAACAGTGTTTCTTAACCGATTCGACTAACTTTGCAGTTAATTCAAAGTCGTATAGATACGCCTACCCATAGTAATTATATTATTATTTTTAACGCATTTACGCATGCACATTTTCTTTCCACAATTAAAATCGTAAAATTTCGCTTCGCATTCGTAAATGCGTTAAAAAAAAAAATACTATACGACTTTGAATTAACTGCAAAGTTAGTCGAGTCGGTTAAGAAACACTGTTTCTTAATAAGATATCGCTGACTTCACCCAAAGACGTGCCAAGTGAACGAGAATTTCGATGCCACGAGCAGTGTTCACGGTAGCTTAGTGGCTTAAGCACTGGCGTTCATATATATTACAGTACTCTGTGGCACTGGCGTGCTGAGCCAGGAGTCGCAGGTTCGAATCCTGCTCATGAGCTATTTTTTCTTTCCACAATTTAAATCGTAAGATTTCGCTTTGCATGCGTAAATGCGTTAAAAATAATATTAAATTGTAACTATTTCATACAATGAACTGGTACCTTTCGTTTCAATAAAATTGAAATGCTTGAGTTGATCTAAATATCGAGCAGTTTTCAAGTCTAGTGGGTGGGCAAGCTCACGGAGTAGAGCCGGTAGTTCGGGTGAAAGGACAAAGTTCAGGCTTCAGATACTACTGGGATTATCATATAATAAGAAACCGGCCAAGTGTGAGTCGGACTCACGCAGTAAGGGTTCCGTACCACCCATCGACCTGATACCCCATAGAAACTGATTTAATTTACGAGTTAGAGTATCAAAAGACATCAACGAACGTAAGCAAAAAGTGCATTTTTACATCTCTTTCTTACGTAGGTACCACCACATATGTCTATATTTGTCTTATTTTTAGTATTTGCTGCTAAATTACATAATATGCACTATAATCTGACCAAGTTTGACGCTGGTATGTATTACCGTTTTGAAGATAGAGCAGGAACAAAAACGTTGAAAAAATGCATGTTTTTTGAGGTTTCTTGTATGGGGACCCCCTTTTTTTAGACTTTTTTTTATTTTTGGTATTTGTCGTGATACACCTCATAGCAACACATATTCTGTGAAAATTTCAACTGCTTATCTATTACCGTTACAAAGATACAGCCCTGTGACAGACAGACGGACGGACGGACGGACTGACAGCGTAGCGAGAGTAATAGGGTCCCGTTTGTCGGAACCCTAAAAATCATCTATGCTGTTCATTGCATTTTGTTGATGTACGAGTGTTAACGTCCCGTGTAAAGACAGTTAATTATCTTTTAATATTTAGCCCCATATTACTATCTGACCCTTAAGACACAGGGTCACCTAGGAAGTCCGGAAGTCATAAAGGATTGATTGATTGTCAAAATTGACATTATAAAAAAAAATATAACGCATGCGAAACGAAATCTAACGATTTAAATTGTGGGAAGAAAAAATCGCTCACGTCGTGTAATAGTGCATGCTATGATTTTTAGCAACAAATACTAAAAGTAGGGGAAACAGACATATGTGGTGGTCCCTGCGTAAGAAAAAGATGCAAATATGAAAGAAATCCGCGCGCAGTGCTGCACCTTTGGTGAACTCGCATAAATTAAATCAGTTTCTACGGGGTATCAGGTCGAGGGTGGTACGGAACCCTTAGTACAAGAGTCTGGCTCGCACTTGGCTGGTTTTTTATTTATGATGATTCTTGTGGATACTGTAATAAAAATTCCTATAATATTAACACTACGGAACGTGAGGCGGTGGTCCTTTTCGTACAAAACGATCACATGGCTAAGAGTTAGGTAGCGTTTATTAAAAACCTATAAAATTATAATTAAATAGTTTAAGAGCACTTTACTGATCGTAATGAGTATTTTGACATTTCTTAAATACATTGCAATGTTAAGTATTATCGCTTCGATAACTAATTATCAATAATTAGTGTTAAATAGGTACTTTGTAGTTACGTGCAGAAATTTTAGGCGCCATTTCGATTTTCATTTAGCTGTAGCCTGTAGGTAATTTATTCAAAGATCTAAATTACAAGATCGCTTGCTAATTCATAAATTAGCAAGCTTTTGTTTTATTTTCCTTTTCTCGGAATTGTTTCAGACTATACTTCGCCCGCGGAGACTTATCGCTCACCCCTAGGGAACTTTTTATTTTCCCGAGATAAAAAGTATCCTATATTTTAACCCTGGTTATGGTCTATCTGAGTGCCAAATTTCATACAAATCCATTCAGCCATTTCAGCGTGACCCAATTCAACAATTCTTATGATCCTTTTTCTTATTTAGCTCATAAACATCGATAAAACAGCGAATTTAGCGTGGAAATACAAACACCGTCCCGCCATATGTTTCACATTTCTGCCACAGCGTACTCTGCGATCGATTTGACTGTCCCATCCCTACCACTACCTTGCACATTTTACATAGCCAATAACTCTAGAATTTACACACAAGAGGCAAGTGGCAACTAACGGCCAAAATTAATATCCAATCTATCCACGATTTACCCTACTAGAGATAGGAATTTGACATAAGCTCCATACAAAATATGTCAAATTTCTATCTCTAGTAGGGTAATTCGTAGATAGATTGGATATTAATTTTGGCCGTAAAAGGAAAGTAAAAAACGGATAGACAGGACATGTAATATTCTGAATTGTACTATTAATTTTATACTCAAAACTATAGATTTAAAACATCGTTTGATCCCTATCAAGAATCAAGCAACCATAAATTATGGAAAGTAATATATTTTAAAAATTTCCATTTTTAAAATTTTACACAAATTGTTTAAAAAAATATCTGCCAGCAACATCTTCATTCCGTTGTTGGCTAGAAAGGTCGGAGCGATTTGTAATTCCGGACATCTGCGAGCCTCCGTAAGGTTGGTTTTAAATCGTAACTATTTACAATATTAATAGGCTATTTTGTACGTAAGCTGTTAGCTATAAATACTAGTTTTGTGCTCCTGCCACTAGATTAATAGTTGCTTTGAATCGCGCGATCGGGAGCCCGCGAAATTGTTTGCCGTTTCGTAATATTGCTGTATTAAGATAGAGGTTGCTCGGTAAAAAATAACATTGTGGCTGCAATGAAATTCTTATAAAATCACAAAAGTCGTAATTAAATTAGTTTCAATGCCAATTGAAACGAGGTTTGAATTTATGAGTTAGTTTTCAGTGGCTTTCAACCTTATTTTCACAACCGTATAAAGATATATATATCTTGTACTTTCACTAGAAATCGAAGTTATAAATTGACTTAATTGATGACACGATAAAACAGTACCTACTAAAAATACTAAGTAAAGAAATAATTAATTGAATCAAATATTCGTGGTGTGGCCCTAAACATTACAAAGATTACCTCAGTGGGCGTAGCCAATGTGTAAAAATTGATTCCGTTTTTAGTAACGAAGAGAACATAAGCTATGGTATACCACAAGGGAGTATTTCGGGCCCTTTTTTTTTTTTTTTTTTTTTTTTTCCCGTGGGGAAATACTCATGGACGCACTCCGCCCGGGGTAGGCGGAGCCAGTGTCGGACTCTTACCGACTAAAACCACCACGGTGTTCCTTCAACTACCTTAGCCGGGGGCGTGGGAACCCGTGAGTATTCACACAACCACCCCCGACAGGTCCTGGCCCGCCACAAGCAGGCGAGCCCATTCCCCCCGTGCGGCCTAACGCTGGCCACACCCTTCTCGGTGGCGCACACGGAACACTGCAAGCCACTTCACCTCATGGGCCTTTACCAGCTACGCCAGCTGCTGGTCGGGCAGCAGACTACCCCGAGTCTGCTGCTCGCAGGCCCTACCTCCCGTAATTTTTTATAGAGGTTTTCTTCCTCGCGGTCCGGGCGGTGAAGCCAAGACCCTCGGTCCCAAGAGGCGCGAGAACACTACTCAGCGGGCACTCCTGGGGTTACGAGATCGACGGGGGCAGGGAAGGACAGTCCCCCCGCTGCCTGCCCAGTGGCAGGGTGAGTGCACACCGGGCCCGCCCCTGCTCCTCCACTGTGCCCTCTGTTGGCAACAGAGGGACACGTGGAGCAACTCCCCTCTGGCCCAGAACGGGCCCCTCCCGCGCCAGAATATTCGCCACAGGCAATAAAATCCCTCCAAGGTTAATCCCTCGAAAGGATTTTACCGCCTGTGCCCAGGATGCACCGGCCAAACAGCTGCCGTTCCCTCCAGACGTGTCCAGAAGGACAAGCAGCCGTCAGGCACACGTGGAGGTTTTCTGGCCAGCACCCCAGTATTTTGGGCCCTACCTTATTCCAGATATATATTAATGACCTTTGTCAACTAACCATCAGTCACTGTGAGATTTTTACGTACGCAGATTTTTTTTTTTTTTTTTCGAATTGGCTACTCACAGGAAGCACTATAGTGCTCTTTCTGCTTAACCGGGCTTTGGGGGTGGAGAGTCCCGTTAGGGACTCCATCCGCCGAAATATTTTACTAACTACTAACTTACATACTAATTTCGCGGTTGCAATGCCGCATAAGGGCGTCCCCCAGGGAAGGGCTCGGACCTCGGCTTAGGGCATTACTGGGGGACACCGCCGCTACGTCCCCCGGCAGCCCTTGCTGCATCGGAAAATGTTTTCTCGAAAGCGGCGGACTTTCGGTATTACGGGGGGGGGGGGGGGAGACGCGTTTCGCGAATCACCGTTAAGCGGCAAGCCTCGCCGGCGAGGGCTAGGACCTACCTAATCCTAACTGATCGGCGATCAAAACTGCTCATAACGTGGAGTAGAGTAGGAGTAGGGGTAAGCATGCCGGTCTCGCGTGACGAGATTATCTCCGGTTGCGACACCGTGAGGGCGTCCCCAGGTGGGGAGCTCGACCTCGGCTCACGGTGCAGCTGGGGATTCCCCGCCACTGGTCCCCCCAGCAGCCGCTGCTGCATCGTGTTGGGTTTCTCGAGAGTCGGACTCTCGGCATCTGTGTGGGTGTCGCGTCGGTCCCCTCCGGTGGGCGTACGCAGATGACACAGCACTTCTTATATATGATGAGGACTGGACTGGAGCTAAGCAAAATACTGAACTCTCCTTGCGAACTATCATGGACTGGCTATCCACTAATTTACTGACGCTAAACATTACAAAAACCAAAGTAATTCAGTTCTTACCACCACATTCTCCCAAACCTCCAACGGATTCGAAGCAAATAAAAGCACATGTATGTCAAGATATTTCACATTGCGATTGCCTCAGCCTTACTATGGTTCCAAGCATTAAGTATCTAGGAGTTCATATTGACATGAGATTAGATTGGTGTGAGCATACAGATGCCCTCTGTTCTCGGCTTCGGAAACTAATATATATATTTAAGGAGCTTAGGCATTCAGCCGACGTTGAAACTGCTTCACTTGTATACCGCTCACTATGCGAGTCAATAATTACTTATTGCATACCAGTATGGGGAGGGACTTTTAAAACGGTCATGCTTAGAGTGGAACGAGCTCAGCGGGCTGTTCAGAAGTGATTTATTTCCGAAAAAGAGACTACCCCACCGTCCAGCTGTACTCGGATGCGCAAGTACTTTCAGTGAGACAACTTTACATCCTCCGCACTATCTTGCGTCGACACTCCATGATGCCACTTGACAGAAATCTAACCAATCGGCGGACCGGCTTTCCCGTCTGTGCGTCAGTTAAGTGTCGTACTGCGCTCGCGCAAAGACACTTTCGTGCACTGAGCTGTAAAATGTATAACAAAGCTAATAAAACCTTGTCAATCTACAAACTTACCCTGCACAAGGTCAAGCAAAGTCTTAAACTGTGGCTACAGTCTTTAAATTACGACAGTACAGAACAAATTATATTAACAATTTCGTAAAAACACCCTCTTATACAATTAAGAGACACACTTGATATCACTTTCGCACACAGTAAACCTTTCACGCATACACAGTAAACCCCTCAAGCACACACCGTATATCCCTCATACACACACAATCACCTCTCCACACACGCAATACGCACAAACGCTCACCCCAAAGACATTTCTATACTAACGTAAGTATAATACCTTTATGGCTCACCCCCACACACACACTCACCCTCACAAAACTCTTACACACGCATTATTACATTATGTTACACAAACACATCACTAACATATTTTTGCTAATTTATTCTTTAGTTATAGTTTTTGCATTTAAATAGTTTTATTGCATAAAAATTTAATGTCTTTCTGCACATGGGAGAGGGCACTGACTCTTGTAACACAGGTTTCTCACCTAGCACAGGAGTCAGGGACTTCACACAACTTGTAACAACTTTTTATGTCAATAAAGATTATATTATTATTATTCATTTAACACACTAATTCTGACTTGGCAAAAGAGTAGTTCTATCAGAAACTGTTCTACCAATGTCAAAACCACGGAATAAAGAAAACTTCCAAAACTCAAGTTGAGCGTAACAATTACAAAATGTTTTTTTTTATTCAATCTTATTAAAATTCGGTAAAATTAAAATTGTTTTGTTGAAATATATAAAAATTAAATACGTAACGCTACAATGATACGCCATTATAACATTTTTACACGTTAAAATTGCACAACAAGGTTTAATCTAATATTTCACGTAAGCATTCGAGACATCGTCATGTCGCAGCTTGAAATTAAGTATGCTGATCTATGCAGAATTGTACCACGCGTGCGTGAGTGTTGCTGATCTGCGATAATTTGTACCACGCGTGCGTGAGTGTTGCTGATCTGCGATGAATGGTACCACGCGTGCGTGAGTGTTGCTGATCAGCGCTGCATTGTACCACACGTGGGTGAGTGTTGCTGATCTGCGATGAATTGTACAACGCGTGCGGTAGCCGTAGGGCACTTCCACCTTCCTTACTATTTCGTGAATTTTCGTGGTCAAAACAGAACACCGTCAATGTTTAGTTACTTCATCAACCAGCCAATTCAAAAACATTATAACGAATTAAACCAACCTCCACTCCATTATAATAAGTGTTACAATTGGACCAGCCAATTACAAGAGCTTGTATTTTAATAATCAGTGTAAAAATCTGCACAAGTTACAAACAACGGCCGGTTCGTGAGCTACGATACAGGTATTAACGGCTGCGAGGGCCAAATGAAATTATTTCGCCTCTATCCGCCATCTTCATTTCGCGGTATCACGCTAGGGCTGCGCTGAGGAAGGTGGCATAATAGTAGATAACAGTACGGGCAAAATAACTTGGCCGGTGTGAAGTTGGTTACTGCGCATGTTTCCCCGCCTTCCACCGCCAACTGACACCCACAAAATTATTACTGCGACGGTTTTGTAACAACTTCACTCCGGCTAAGATGTACCTAATGGTACTCAATTAAGGAGAACCACTTGATAAATACACGCTGAATTCTACATTTTTTTTGATAATTTCATGTTTTTTTAAATTGACACTTTGAAAAAAAAATACTTAAAAAAAAAAAAATAGCGTGTATTTATAAAGTGGTATAATATATTAAGTGCCATGGGCACGTTTTTTGAGTTTTGGTGTTGTCCGCCAACACGCAGTAGGCCAGCGTGTTGGACTGAGGCCTGGATCCGTCTCATTCTGAGATGAGGCCCGTGCCCAGCAGTGGGACAGTAATGGACTGATTATGTTATGTTATGGTGTTGCCCAAAGTCTTGCAATCTTGCGGTCTTACATTGGTCTTGCAGAAATGCTGCCGAAGGTTGTCTGGAAGAGATTGCCTTGTGCGATAAGACCGCCCATTGTACTTAATCTTTCTGTAAACTATTGCCTTAGTTTTCGTTTGGTGTAATGTACAATAAAGAATATAATAAATAAATAAATGCTAGACCGCAAGACTGCAAGCAAGACCAAGACTGGGCAACACTGCCCAGGAGGCCAAGCACACACTCCTGCTACAAAAAACACGCTACAGATTTAGACGGAGCTCTCATAATAAATTCAATATTTTTTATCACTAGAGGTTTCAGCTGAAAATTAGCACGCACAAAACTAGCACATGCTGAGCTGTGACCTGTGACTTTTTTGTCTCACTAATATTTATTAATTTTAACTAGAGATGGGCCGAGTACTTACTCGTTTTATACTCGGCAATTTTTGGACTACTCGTACTCGGCCCAATAACTCGGTTCAAGTGCAGAGTATTCGGTTAGTAACAATGATTTAGAATAAAGTGATTTTTTACGTCCTTTCATTGTTCGAACTGTCACTAAACACAATCTAACTAGTAATTGACAGGTTTTACATTAGAATGCAATTAAACACGTTGCGTGTATTATTTGTTAACAAATGCTTAGTAAGCGACTGACGGGCGAGCATCGTCGGCGAGGCTGGAGGTTAGCGCAAAGGTACCTCTCACTCGCAGCAGTCGCAACCTGTCTTCGCGATCACGTATGGAAACGCATTTGTTCGCCAAACATGGGTAAACCTAAACCGAGTAACTCGGCCGAGTACTTGACTCGGTAAAAACAAAACCGAGTAAAACTCGGTATTAGGTTACTCGGTAAAACCTGAACTCGGTACATCTCTAATTTCAACAATTCTATCCTGTGTTGTCCTGCTATATGATATGGCGATGTATAGTCTGTATAGCGAGCAAACAAGACTGTTTATGTGTGAACAGCTGTTGCAATATAGGCTGGGCCTTATTTTGCAGCTTGAAATAGGACTATTTATCAATTATTCTATTACGCATGAAAGAAAGTGAAACGAAATTTAAACACATAAATTATTGAGGAAAAGGTTTTTTTTCTTTCCATATTTATATCTTTAGGACTATATCAAGCCGTAAAACCGCAACAAGCTGAGTTGATTGACTGTGTCAATTAAATCGTGACAATTCTCGATGTACACATTTTATTTTAATTACTTATTATTTAACATATTTTAATGAACTCATTACTTATAATGTTACTTTATCAGTAAAAAATATACCTACTTAATTTATTTTAAAATATTTAACAAGTTTATTTGAAGAAGTACATTGATAATTTCTTTACTAGCAGATAAATTGAATTCCACTTAGTTTTTTAATTGCCCCTTTTTACTGTGGCGACTTTTAATATCCGTCTTTCGATATAATAAATGATTTATTCATTATGTAATTTTGCCATCAGAAATTATTTAGCAGTAAAAACAATCTGAATTTTGTGGTGACATATATCTCCCTACATGCACAATGCACACTACCATGCACACTACTACATAGGTACTGGATGACGTCACAAATCCTGAATCGTGTTATCAAGTTTTTCGCGCAACCACATGAATAAAAATGCGTACAGAAGCCAAGCTACATACGGCGGATGGAGTCCCTAACGGGATTCTCCGCCACCCGCCCGGTTAAGCAGTTAGGGTATGCATTTTGGGTACCAATTCCGTGAGAGTCCATTCGGAAAGAAAACCAAGCTACATACAAGCGGCTTGCTATGGTACACTTACACATAGCGCGGCGATGAGTGCGGGACGTTCACCGACGGGTTCATCACGTATACCTAAGTTCAGCTGTGATAAAAACCGGCCGGCCCAATTGTGTAGATAACTTCGCTTCTGTATGGATTTTTATTCATGTGGCGCAACCATAGCCGCCCGACATAAACTGTTGAGCCGCGGCCCGCCATGCAATAAGACCAGCCTGGTCGGAGGATCCTCCCTTTGTGTTGGAGAAATATATAATAACCTCGTCCTCCTCAATTTCAATATAAATGGGCTTATTGATTGGATTTAGTAGTAGTAAAGCTTATAGTGAAAGAGCTCGTCCGGGGAAGTACTAGCTTGCATGTCTCAGTTTGGCGAACCGACTTGCCGTACAATTTAGGCAACAGCCTAGGTTGTATTGCAGTTGTTATGGGCAAAGGTAACCGCTTAGCATCAGGTGCGCCTTTAGCTCGTTTCGCTATCTTACACTATATAAAAAACCGGCCAAGAGCATGTCGGGCCATGCTCAGTATTATAGGGTTCCTTAAGTAGGTGTAATGTAATACAAACGAATGAAATTGAATACTATTTTAGTTTTTGCAATAATCGGCAGCATTCGCGACTCAGTGTGTTAGTAGCGCCATCTAGCGATAAATTCCAGAAGCCAAATTTAAAAAGTTATGTCATTTCAAAGTTACTTTTTGTGATTTTTTCAAATAGAAAGTAGCTAAAGGAGCATTATTTGCTAAGATCATTTTTCTCTAAGGTCAATGACGTTTTAAGTATTTTTCAGTTTTCTCTCTATAACTCAAAATTTTTTGATTACATTATACTCGAAATAATTTTAAAAGAGAGTTTTCACAAAGGTCTATCAATGTGGAAGATTATAAGTTTCTACATTGCATAGTTTAGAAATGGCAGGGGGGGGGACACATTGCAAGCCACTTTGGCGGGATATATTTTGCAGATGGTACACCTGATAAAAAAGTGGTGTATGAAACATTACCTTCATTTTAGTAGACCTATTCAATGATATCCCACACGAGGGGGTGCAGCGAAAAAAATTTTTCCATCCCCATTTCACATGTATGGACGCCACCCCTAAAATACGTAAAAACGATTTTTTTATTCTTTTAAAATTGAGATCTATATGTAGTCTATTTTTTAACAAAATTTCATTTACTTATGTTAATAACTGTAGAAGTTATTAAGCTGTAAAGGATTAGGACAGACGGACAGACGGACAGACGGACGGACATGACGAAACTATAAGGGTTCCTTGTAGGACTTCGGAACCCTAAAAAGACATGCCAAGATTGTTTACTAAATAAGACAAGTAAGAAAAACCGGCCAAGAGCATGTCGGGCCATGCTCAGTATTATAGGGTTCCTTAAGTAGGTGTAATTACAAACGAATGAAATCGAATATTAATCATGGCTATGCTTTTTTAGTTTTTGCAATAATCGGCAGCATTCGCGACTCAGAGCGTGTTGTTAGTAGCGCCATCTAGCGATAAATTCAAGAAGCCAAATTGAAGAAGTGTGTTCAACATAACACAAAGTTACTTTTAGTGATTTTTTCAAATAGAAAGTAACTAAAGGAACATTATTTGCTAATATCATTTTTCTCTAAGGTCAATGACCTTTGAACTAGGACGTTTTAAGTATTTTTCAGTTTTCTCTCTATAACTCAAAAAATTATAATCACATTATACTCAAAATAATTTTTAAAAAGAGAGTTTTTACAAAGGTCTATCAATGTGGAAGATTATAAGTTTCTACGTTGCATAGTTTAGAAATGGCAGGGGGGGGGGACACATTGCAAGCCACTTTGGCGGGCTGTATTTCGCAGATGGTACACCTGATAAACAAGTGGTGCATGAAACATTACCTTCATTTTAGTAGACCTATTCATTGATATCCCACACGAGGGGGTGCAGCGAAAAATTTTTTTTCATCTCCATTTCACATGTATGGACGCCACCCCTAAAATAAGTAAAAACTATTTTTTTATTCTTTTAAAATTGTGGTATAGATCACAATTTTAAAAGAAAAAAAACATACATATAGATGTATACTATTTTTTAACAAAATTTCATTTACTTATGTTTATAACTGTAGAAGTTATTAAGCTGTAAAGGATTAGGACAGACGGACAGACGGACAGACGGACAGACGGACAGACGGACGGACATGACGAAACTATAAGGGTTCCTTGTAGGACTTCGGAACCCTAAAAATGGATATAGCAAAAAAAATACTGTAACCACTCAATCAGAAACAATAAAGTTTACTTTACTTTAGTATATAATATAATATTAAAATAATGAAATAATGCTTTTCTAATGCAAAATGTTTCGTTTATACTAACTCAGAAGCCCTGGCTCCCAGCTAACCACTAAAAACTAATCAATTTCTCACAGTTACAATAAAGGCAAAAAACGGTGTGCAAACCCTGCGCGCGCGCTGCTCAATTTGTTGTCCGATCATATTGAGATCTCTTTATATCGGCACAAGAACGCCTGCGCAGCTAAATTGAACTAACTGTACACCGCAACTAGATGATTGTAAATATTTGTGTTCAGTTAAAAATAGCTGGTGGAGCTGCCTGATGGATTGGCTCAGGAGTTAGAACGGTGGGCTTTTTTGTTGCTTCCTTCTAAAATTGCACCTATATAAGTTGTAGTAAACCAATTTTATAATAATAATAAGTTTATTTTTAAGTTACACTTTTTTGTGACACTGGGTTGTGTTGCGGGATCCAGTCTCTTTCGAAACGTAAGTGCAATAAATACGTTCTAAAAGACATTTAAAATCGAATGTTTTTTATTTCAAATAAACTTAATTACAGGCACTTTTGAAACGTCAGGTTCTAGTTGCACGGTACCAAATTGTGGGTCCTATGGAAAAGAAACGGCAAGAAACTCTATGGATATACTCTTTTTAAAATAGGTTATTGTTTATTACATATACCGGGTAATTTTTAGGGTTCCGTAGTCCTACAAGGAACCCTTATAGTTTCGTCATGTCCGTCCGTCTGTCCGTCTGTCCTAATCCTTTACCGCTTAATAACTTCTACAGTTATAAACATAAGTAAATGAAATTTTGACAAAAAATGGAATAGATATAGATCTCAATTTAAAAAGAATAAAAAAATCTTGATTACGTATTTTAGGGGTGGCGCCCATACATGTGAAATGGGGATGAAAA
Source organism: Asteroscopus sphinx (assembly GCA_949699075.1). NCBI lineage: Eukaryota > Metazoa > Arthropoda > Insecta > Lepidoptera > Noctuidae > Asteroscopus > Asteroscopus sphinx. Next base: position 24,652,658 of record OX453010.1, on the reverse strand, counting down.
TATTTTTTTCACTGCACCCCCTCGTGTGGGGTATCGTTGAATAGGTCTACTAAAATGAAGGTAATATTTCATACACTACTTTTTTATCAGGTATACCATCTGCGAAATACAGTTCGCCAAAGTGGCTTGCAATGTGTGGGGGACATTTCTAAACTATGCAACGTAGAAACTTATAGTCTTCAACATTGATAGACCTTTATAAAAACTCTCTTTTAAAATTATTTCGAGTATAATGTGATTATAATTTTTTTTTAAAGTGAGTTATAGTGAGAAAACTGAAAAATACTTAAGACGTCCTAGTTCATAGGACATTGACCTTAGAGAAAAATGATCGTAGCAAATAATGCTCCTTTTGTTACTCTCTATTTAAAAAAATCACAAAAAGAAACACACTTCTTAAATTTAGCTTCATAAATTTAGCGCTAGGTGGCGCTGTTTGCAAAAACTAAAATAGCAATGATTAATATTCGATTTGATTAGTTTGTAATTAGACCTACTTAAGAAACCCTATAATACTGAGCATGGCCCGACATGCTCTTGGCCGGTTTTAATTCTTCAGCCATTCTGTAATGGATGACTGAAATCATTAATTTGAACAACTTTGACTAGGGGACCAACCTTGAAATCGCGAAAAAAACAGCTGAGCATTTGTGTTCACATCAATTGGCAAAATGTAAGGATCAGCAGATTTTTTTCGCGATTTCAGGGTTCGTCCCATAGTAAAAGTTGTTCAAACTGATGAGTACAGTCATCCCTTACAGAATGGCTGATGAATTAATAATGACCAGGTATGTAGGTTGGAGTCCTACCGACTCAAACCGGCGACCATCCTCAGCCCAAAAGAGCTCCGGGAACGCCATTGGACCACGCCGGTGCTACGTCTTTAACACTTTCCGGGGAAACAACGATGTTTCCCAACATGTCAACATGTGTGATGTTTTTGTGTGTTTGTTTGTAGTACTAAAGGGTTTTAAAAAACGACCCCAGCTAATAAAGTTACACCCTAAATTATGTTATTCTCTTAAGATGAATGCTACAGGGTAGCCTGCGAAATTCAAAATTTCTTGCTTTTTTTTGCAAATTGTAGCTGTTTTTCGAAATATGATTCGCGGCAGTAATAACTATATATCTACTGAATAATACCGATAAAAACTATTAACCTAGTTCTATGAGCTATACAAGCTCGATAACAGTAATTTTCGATCAATTTATCAATTTTCGAGCTTATAGAGCTAGGTTTATATTTTTAATGAGAATTATTCAGTAGATATATTATTGTTACCACCGCGATTCATATTTTGATTGATATACATCGCGAAATAGAGCTACAATTTAGCAAAAAACGCAAGACATTTTGAATTTCGCGGGCTATCCTGTAACATTCCCTACCATGTTCCCCGTTTATCGCAAAATTCAAAAGAAGCTCCAAACTTAATCAGCAAGCGGCAAATTCGAATACCATGTTAATTAGTAAATAAAATAAAACAAGAGATAAGATGTCTTCAAAGTGTAGATACCTAATTTAAAGCTTTTTCAGCTGCTGATAATGAATTAAAAGTTATCTCTTTTCCATTAAGTGTATCAGGGCGAAACACATGCCCATTAAGAGAGTATGCTCCAAATTAGTTCACCTAAATGAAACGGCATTAAATTCACAAAATACTTGTAATAAAAACAGGTAGCGATTTCACCTGTCGCTTAAACAGAGGAGTAAGGTAACATTTGTCGTTTCCATGCGAAATAATAGTTATTCCTCAAATCAAAGTTTTGTAACTTATCATGAATGACACCAAAAAGTAAGTTCAAACATCATACATGTATACTTATTAAATTTTGAAATTGTATTTCAAACAAGCGAGGCCGACCACCATAGCGATGGATCGACGAAATCAGACGTCACGGAGGTCATGACTGGATGAGTCGGGCACAAGACCGCCAGGAATGGAAAAGGAGGGAAGATGCCTACATTGTATCCAAGACTGGATAAATGACAGGCTACAATAATGATGAAGATGATGATTTGAAACGAACTTTTTTCCTGACATATCAATAAGGCTACAACGGTTTCACTTTTATAGGTATAATTTTTCATTTATTTTACGAATTTTTTTCGTAGATCTATTCTTTTACAGTAATGAATAATTACTTACATTTTGGTTTTTTTTTCAGACTGTATAAAGGTCATTCGATATAGTGATTTAATTTTTATTATTTTAAAAACATGTACCTACAGACAGTAAAAAAAAATCGGTACGAACATACCGTTCAAAATGATCTAAACAACTAAGAAAATGAAACTTTATCTCAATGGGATACAATTCTTGTCAGAATGACAGTTGGCGTGTATTGTGTCATTCTGAAACACCCCTTGTGTCATTGATATGTATTGTGATTTAAAAAGGAATTTATATCGCAAGGAGATGACACACATCACCTTAACAACATTTGTCTGTCTGTCCTTGGGTACGCTCAAAGACATATGTCCTTGGGTACGCTCAAAGACATATCGTCGCCTTAGTGCTTGAATGTCCAACAGACCATTGACCAAATTTTACCGGAGACGTTTTTTTTAGTTTATTATTGATTTAAGAGAAATATTTTTAAAACTTTGAAAATTTAAGAATAATGCTACTATACTAAACATTATTCTTAAATCATCAAAGTTATTAAAATACTTCTCTTAAATCAATAATAAACTAAAAAAAACGTCTCCGGTAAAATTTGGTCAATGGTCGGTTGGACATTCAAGCACTGAGGCGACGATATGTCCTTGGGTACGCTAATTTGGTCTTTTCATCACTTAAAGGTTAGGTAATGACCTTTACGTTTCTCCTGCTTGTATTTATTTTAATTTGCGTGCAATTATGTGAGGAAGCTGAATATTTTTTGCGTTAACTAAGCAAAGCTCCGACAAAGTAACATAAAGTATAGCGTGACTCGTGAGTAGCATCCCTAAAGGACGCTAAAATAGTGATGGGCTGTACAAAATAAGAATATAATAAAATGATTCATACGTAGGATTCGCACCACCCTCTTTCTTCTCATGGGTGTCGTAAAAGGCGACTAAGGGATCACCAGAGGATGAGCTGCAGCGTTCTCTGGGTATATAAAAAACCAACTGCGATCGCCAACCCTCCTGCCAAGCGTGGCGATTATGGCATATCCCCCCCTTCGGGGGAGGCCTTTGTCCAGTAGTGGACGTTTTTTTTCGGCTGAGATGATGATGATGATACGTAGGATGTAAAAGATGATGGTAGAAGACTTTTCTGCAGTGACGGAATACACAGAAACAAAAAAAATCTTGTGTCTTCTTTTATGTAACACAAATAATTTGTTACTTTTGATAAATATTTCATCCTATTAGTATAAATTACGCTTTTTACTACGTTTACGTAAAATACCTGTTCTAATTAACTTACATGCAAATCAGAAAGCTAGTTCATCCATACTTCCTAACAAAGTAACCGATCTAACACACCATTTTAGATAAAAGATATAACCTGATGGTGTTCCGAACCTCGTTAGTCCAAATGGGGTTTTGTCACGAAGAACCTTCGCCAAATTTATGATAGCCGTCCACACTTGTTCAGATCAGGGTAGTAGATTGGTAGGACTATGTTACAATCTGCGAGGTGATCTGTATTGCCTATTAGAAGAGTATGTTTAATATTTTTTGCTGGAAAATCGGTTATGATGAGCTTCAGTTTTTTAACCGACGAAAAAAAGGAGGAGGTTCTCAATTCGACGCGTATATATTTTTTTTTTGTTTTTTTTTTTTTTGATGTATTACCACGCGTAACTTTTTACAGAGTGGTCCGATTTTGATGATTCTTTTTTTAATGGATAGGGTATATCTCGAAGTTGGTCCCATTTAAATTTCAAAATCAAAATCCACCCCTAAGGGTAGTAAAACAGGGGATGAGTGTTTGTTCACCCACTGAATTCTTACCTGTTAACCGATTCTGTTGAAACTTGACACACATAAATATAATTCTAGACACTACGACATAATGGAGACCTGGAGTTTGATTAAAACCACAAAAAAATAACTGGAATAACTCTCCCTTTCCAATAAATAATAAAACTTTTTAACAAAAAATTGAACCGATGAAAACAGAAACTAAAAAGCGAAAAATAACTAATTATGAGTCGGTGCCAAACAACCAATCAACGAAGATCATTAAATTACTTTACATCAAATACAACGTGAAATTTTCAACGATAAACAATAAATTTCCAAAAATGCGTTCTCCGCTCGGCCACTTGCAACTTGCACGCACTTTACTTGTAAAAAATTCATTTGGCACCGACTCATAATTAGTTATTTTTCGCTTTTCAGTTTCAGTTTTCGTCGGTTGAATTTTTTGTTAAAAAGTTTTATTATTTATTGGAAAGGGAGAGTTATTCCAGTTATTTTTATCAACGTATAAAACGCGTAACGCAATATTGTTTATACTATATAAACATGTCGATTTAAGTGAACACAAATGTTAGGATCAGCTGTTTTTTTTGTTGCGAATTCAGGGTTGGTCCCATAATAAATGTTGTTCATACTGATGAATACTTACAATAACCCCTTAAGGGTTTTCAGTTATTTCCATAGCACGTTTGGATGTTTTTCATCCATATTTCACTCAAATCAGTTCAGCCGTTTTAAGAAAAACATAAAATTTTATTTGAGGGGCATATACAACGTGTTATTGAAATAACTGAAAACCTCTTAAGGGGTCATTTTACTAATCAGTTCGAACAACTTTTACTATGGGACCAAATCTGAAATCGCGAAAAAAATATCAGCTGTTCGATTTATGAGAACACTGTCTGATCACTGTCTGATTTTTTCGCGATTTCAGACTTAAAAAATATAATAATAATTATGATTTGTATCTTAATTTGTATACAGCATAGCATAGCATATTTTATAGCAGTGATAGCCTAGTGGTAGAACGCTTGCCTTCCATGCAGGAGGGTGCGAGTTCGATTCCAGCCCGCACCTCTGACTTTTCGGATTCATGTGGGGATCAGAATTTGATTATCACTTGCTTTAACGGTGAAGGAAAACATCGTGAGGAAACCTGCACACCAGAGAGTGCTCCATACAGTTCTCGATGGTGTGTGTAGTCCATCAACCCGCACTAGGCCAGCGTGGTGGACTAAGCCCTTAACCTTCTCATACTGAGAAGAGGCCCGTGCCCAGCAGTGGGACAGTAATGGGCTGATTATGTTATGTTATTATGTTGTATACAGTTTAGATTGAAACAACATGGTCATTAGTTTGCTATTTTTTTGTTCAATAGATTTTATCTCTCTAGCTTCAGCGACCGTTAAGTCATAGCATAGTGCAAATAATATAATACCTGGAATATGTAGGGTTTTTATCAAATAGATTTCAACTGCAGTAATTTGCAAACTTTTGAATAGTGATCAGCTACTGCATATATTTAACTCAGAAAACATATTTTCATGGAAATAAAAATTATAATTTCTTGTTTATTTATCTTTATTACATTTTTACATACAAGGTGGACCGACGACCTGGTGAAGATCGCGGGAATCCGCTGGATGCGGAAGGCGCAGGACCGGTCGTTGTGGCGATGCTTGGGGGAGGCCTATGTCCAGCAGTGGACGTCTTTCGGCTGAAATGATGATGATGATGATGATATTTTTACATGATACACAAACCTTAATACATAATTTGAGGTTTTTATTTCAGTATTTTATATTTGAATGCTCTTTATATTGTTTGTTTCTCAATATCCGTTACATATTTGTTAAGGAAAAGTAATCTAAGCAAAAATCACAATTTTTAATACATATTCCATCTAAAAAAACAGTATTAATTTCCACGGTCCTAAACACAGTTTTAATTATACACGCTGAAATTTGAATCGCTTATTTCCCGAAATATTAAATTCCCCCCCTTAATTGGGGGAGGCCTTTGTCCAGTAGTGGACGTCTTTCGGCTGTAATGATGATGATGATGATTTCCCGAAAAGGGGTCATTGTACTCATCATTATGAACAACTTTTAATACGGGACCAACACTGAAATCGCGGAAAAAAAATCAGGTGGTCCCTACATTTTATCGATTTAAGTGAACACAAATGTAGGGACAAACTGATTTTTTTTTCGCGATTTCAGATTTGGTCCCATAGTAAAAGTTGTTCATAATTATGAGTATAATGACCCCTTTTCGGGAAATAAACGATTCAAATTTCAGCACGTATATGGTTAAACTGTGGTACTAAACAAACTGAACCACTGTGCGTCGCAAGGAATTCCACTCTTTGGCCGCTTGTGCACTGAATTTTACGATACATAGGTCAGATTTTTTCAGGTCCGATGTAACAGGCCAGTAATTTACATATGCTTTTGTTATTTTTTTATTTTTTATTTTTTTTATAGTATAGGATGGCGAAACGAGCTAAAGGCCCACCTGATGTTAAGCGGTTACCTTTGCCCATGACAACTTCAATACCACCTAGGCTGTTGCCTTAATGGTACCGCAAGTCGGTTCGCCAAACTGAGACATGAAGCGTATGTATATTTTGTGCACTATCCGTAATATTACTGACAAATGAATGGAGTAAAATTACATACCAACGGATCTTAAAATTCAGTGTATGCACAAGCGGCCTTTAGTAGTACGCATGATATAGCTATTAATTGAATTTAAAGATTACCCAAATGTGTGTTGTTATTTATTATTGTGTTTCAATTCTCAAATACAACTAAACTTGAATGTAGTATCTACAAACTTATCTTCCGCATACATTAAAGTTAATTTAAGGCTGTAGCTGTAGATAAACGGACTCAAGTACAGGTGAGAGTCAAGTAATCTTCGCTAACTACTTGTTGTACTGCAATCTTACAGATACTTTACATAATAGTCTTGCATATAATAATGTGTGCTTCCATGATACGAGGTTCCTTACGTCGGTACCTGGTTTCCGAGATAAGTTTAGTTTTTGTGAAGTTGGGTTAAAAAATTATATTTTGTGTTTTTGATAGAATATTTTTCTATAATCCTTAATCTACGATTTCATACAACAAACATTCTTATACGATGCTTCTAACTCGTAACAAAAAAGGAAAACTATTTTATTTAACTGAAACATTCAAAGTGTTTTTTTCAAAACTCGCCATTTCCGATACAAAATAAAATGTTGAAGTATTTGTGTATAATTAAAAAAAAAAAACCTCAATTAATATGGTCTCCTTTAAAGTAATCACCGACGAAAATACACTTCTGCCAGCATCGTTTCCAATCTTTAAAACATTTCTGGAACGCACTTTTTGATATGGCCTGGAGTTCCTTCGGCGTTTCGGTCTTTATCTCCTCTATAGTCGCGAAACATTGTCTTTTCAAAGTCCTCTTTATCTTTGGGAACAGGAAAAAGTCGCATGGGGCCAATTTCAGCCGGCGAATACGGTGGCTAAGGCATCAATGCGGTCTGGTTTTGTGTCAAAAAAGCGCGAACTAACCTAACGGTGCAGGGGAGTCGATTATGTTGCTTTCGATTTTGCGTAGTAGACACAGATTAGATAATAGTTACCCCCTGATCCAAGCAGAGTGGCAAACCTATTTACTTCAAAAGTGAACCATACTGTAACGCATAGATTACCTAAGTTCACGTACAGGCGACTGCATAACAGTGGTAACACTTGAATTAGAAAACCACCCTTACTGCTTACGAAATAAAGAAGCTGTCAAGGTCAAACTTTTAGCACTGACGTGCGGTCTACAGTCTACTGTACAAGTGTACAGTCGACCAATCGGAATCATGACTCACTCAGCATTCGTATGAAATTGTCAAAACAGTAAAATTTTCTTCTTATTACCGTCGTGCTGCACTTAGGACATTTTGAATATTAAGGAAACTGCTTTAATATGGGTCAGAGGTCTATGTAATTTTGAGCTTTGTTATGAATGCAATAGATTAATAATTGGATAAAAAATAAAGTTTTTGATAAAACTGGAACTATGTTTTGAATTTTTGAACTGTCGTTCCGCATAGTTTAATTTCGAAATTCGACTTAATTGTATTAGAATGTTTGTAGAAAATTAAGCTTATGGTGGGTCATGATTCCGTTTGGTTGAGTGTACATTGAGACCGGTCATAAAATTAATTTTGTTTAAGCGGTTCCGACGTTAGAGATTCAAAGTACTGGCCATAACTCGTGCTCTACTTACTACCATATTTTTAAGGAAAATGGATGCTAAAGGGCAAACTGCTCAGCTAATGGTAAATAGTGTCTGTAACTCACAGTCACTGAGTAAACGGCTTACCAAATAGCTAGACTAGCTACAAAACGATTGTTACCGAATCGATTTAAGAGTTATATCGATTGATCGAATAATTTTGAAGTGACTCTGCTCGGTTACTTCTGGTCATTAATTCTGGATTATGTCAGGCCATTTAGGGATCTGTTAGGGTTACTGTCATGTATTTCTTATTCACCTAGAGCAGCCATTCCCAAAGTGGCCGATAACGCCCCCCTGTGGCCGCTGCAGGCCTAAAGGGTAAGAGACCCAGAAAAAAAATGTGGGCGTTGTGTAAAGGCTTGGGGGGCAATTGTAATTGCATCTAGCTAGGAGGACTCTTAGACACCGACTGAACGCTCCGCTTTCGAGCAGACAAAATAAGTTTGGGAACCACTGACCTAGAGTATTCTTCCCAAGAAAGTTTATGTTTCAATATTTAAATTACTGATACATTAAAGCTAGATTGTTAAAACTAGAACTTTAACGTAATAAGTATTACGTCACTGCTGAGGCGGGTGTTAATAACTGTTACACAGTAATACACTTCTGCAGTTAATATCGTTCAATTGGTTTGTTCTTACAGTTCCAAATAAATTATTACCAAAATTAATAATCATATAAGCGCGGTAATAAACTTCTGGTACGGTCCCATAAATATATGAATAAATTGCAATTGCAATCGTCCTAAGATTTTCGCAAAGATCCCATTTTTTCGATTGTCCTACGTCACATACAAATCTTGATTACTAATTCAACACTATTATCATTAGTTTTACAGTAGCATGTCAATTCAAACTTAATTTTATCAGATACATTTTATAAATTAAACCAAATCATGAAATAAATATCAATTCCATTGTTACAAAAATAAAATAACAATAATTACATGTTTTTTTGGACAAATAAAAAAGGCGGACTGAATCTCGCTAAACAAAAAGTGAAGCACCCATAGTAAGACGGCTCGCTTAAAAGTACAGGCTGGCACGCACACATTCACACCCATAGTAAGACAAAAAGCCGCGATTACGCAACAAACCTCGTGTGACGGTAGTCATTGTCGTAGTGTCACAAATAAAATAACAATATATATCTGGTGTGTTAAAATTATGTCGAAATTATAGTGGGTTTAGGAAAAAACGAGTTGCTTTAATCTTTTCTTAGCAAGATTCCGTCCGCCATTTTTTACTCGTCCGAGATGTTTTTTTAAATTCATTATTTTCTTATCGTGTTTGTTGTGTTGTTCTCCACTGGTGGATATCGCAATTTTTATCCCCGTTGTCTGCCAGTGGTTGACAAAAAGTGGAGGAAAACGGGAAGAGACGCACTGACGATGACGGAACGGGGATAGAAGCATATTTCTAGCTTCGTAACGTTTGCTTTCATAACCTGACTATTTCGAATCGTTTCTTAATTATTCTCGTTTCATTTCCAGATGGGCTGTCGTAAGCGATCCGCCGGCCGATAGCGGGTAAGCACAGTCATAGCTCATTGAAATCACTAGATCTGTGCAGCACTTATACTAAGATCTAAGAAATACAAGCAGATGATTTATTAGTTAATTTATGAGAACACGAAAAGGTAATAGTAGATACAGTCTGGTAATGTTTACATAAAAATATTATTGTAGAGTAGGTACCTATTAACCCTCCAAGTGTTTGTTGGCACCACCGCAAAATTTTCGTTCAAAATGCAAGTTAGAACCCCCGTGAGCCATTAGCGATGGCGAATACATTTTTTGAGCCAAACATTTGAGGGTGAGATTATTAGTTTAATCCTAATAACTACTATAAAACTGTAATTGTCTGTTTGTTTTTTTGTTCGAGCATCACGCAAAAATTACTGGACAGATTTAGATGAACCTTTTTGTGTTTAAAAGCTTATGATTATACTTAAATTCTGGTATAAATAAAATAAAAATAAAAAAATATTTTTAGAACATTTTCACACACCACCTGTATTAAGGGTACTAGATAATGGATATAATTAACTTTTTTTTTGTAAATACATACTTATTATACATAAGAAAAATCCAGACCAACACAAATACTTATGTTCATCACACAAATATTTGTGTTCTGTGGGAATCGAACCCACGACCTCGTGATCAGCAGTCCGACACTCGAACCACTATACCACAGACGTCGTCGTTGGTATACAATGTATTATATGGAAAAAAAGGTTCATTTGGGATAGATCTGAAGAACCACGGGAGAGAAGCCGTGGGCATAGGCTAGTAAAGAAATAAAAATACAATGCAAAAAAAGAAATACATTGCAAAGGACATGTGAATTAAAAAGTCCAGCCATAAAGGTTAATATTTCGGTACAAAACAATTAAAAATTAAAAACCTTCTTTCAAACGTGAAAACTGAAGACTACAATAATATTAGCACATGTCCTTGAAATAAAAAATAAAATGCTTTTGATGCACAATGAACAATTCCAGCCATTTAAATTGTAAACAAATGATAAAAACATTCTAAATTAACGTTGCACATACACGCAACGGTAGTTAGATCGGAACGCATGATGAGGGGCTAACAAACACGTTCAGCTATTTAAGACCAGAAAGAACATTTTAATAAAATATAAGTGAACAGTTGCCAAGCATATCATACGACGTAGGAAAACATGGAACTAAAATGTACTGAATTTGACATTTACCTTTGCTTTTGCTACCAGTCTTCGTCTTCGTGTCAATGGTATGTACAACCGTACAATCTGATACCAACCGTACAGTATTCATATAAGGCTGGCCCAGAAATTCGCAACTTGTGTTGTCAGTGGCATTGTTCAAATCACTCAATGTGCAGGTGTAAGGGCAAAGAGAGGAAGATAACCAGGGTTCGAACTAATAATTAAATTATCAAGATAAATATGGGTTCATAATAATTATCTTTGATAAATAGGTATAATCAAAAATGTTTAATTTGCTATAAAATATTTTGCAATAATATATTCCACTCTTTAATTTAATTAGCTAGTGTGTAGTTAGTTAACTTTCTCCTATTTTTATTTGCATATTTTTACAAGATTTTAATCAAGAAATTATGAACAAAATATAAATAAAATATGTAAAAGGTATTAGTAGTATACTTTTAAACTACTTGCATCTAACGTAAATATTGATAAGCAATAGGATTAGTAATCCTTAAGTCAATCAACTCAGCCTATCGCAGTCCACTGCTGGACATAGGCCTCTCCCAAGTTGCGCCACAACGCTCGATCCTCTGCCTTCCGCATCCAGTCCCCCCCGGCCACGCTCTTTAGGTCGTCCGTCCACCTGGCAGGGGGGCGCCCTACGCTGCGTTTGCCGATTCGCGGTCTCCACTCAAGGACTCGTCTGCTCCAGCGGCCATCGGTCCTTCGACAGACATGGCCAGCCCACTGCCACTTCAGCTTACTGATTCTACAAGCTATGTCGGTCAGTCCGGTTCTTCTCCGGATAATCTCGTTTCGGATTTTATCCTTCAAAGAAACTCCAAGCATAGCTCGCTCCATAGCTCGCTGAGCGACTTTAAACTTGTGGACTAGCCCAACTGTCAGTGTCCACGTCTCGGCACCGTAAGTCATGACAGGCAAGACGCACTGGTTGAAGACTTTTGTCTTCAAACCTTAAGTAACTGGTTTATATTATATATATGGTTGATAATTATTTGATACTTATCTGACAAAACGTAGGAAACATACAGTCTGTATAGAATATCCTCCTAAAACATCATTTATTAGACGATTCTATACATTTTTAGGTCCATATACCTATAACAAAATAAACGCAAAACTTAACATATACCCTCTTAACTTAACGCAGTGTAAAAAGAAACTCCAAGACTACCTTCTATGTCTCTCATATGAGCAGACTGAAGAGATATTTAATATCCCAGAGTAACTGGTTACCTTTTCTACACATACACTCCATATTAAATTCTCATCAACATCATAAATATTCATCCACACCCTCTCCACATTATACTTACACTCTGTACACACGCTAAAATCAAACCACTCTCACTTACCATTCATACACAACTCAACACATAAAAATTTTTCATTAGTCATTTCTGTAATTTTTATTTTTCTAATTTTTCTGTTTTTATAAAGCTACTAATAGCTAACCATAATATTAATTATGTAAAAAAACATGTGTAAACTTTATTTGTATGGCTCATCCAGAATAAATGTATGTCACTATATTCCTGGGGATTGGCACTGTTCGCCGAGATACAGGTATCTCGCCTAGTTCGGCGGCAGAGGCTCCCAATGTGTGTATCAACAACGATAGATGTTTAATGTGTTAGATAATAAGTCTTCAGAGTTGTAATTTTTTGCATAAATAAATAAATAAATATAAATAATTATCCTGATAATTATCGCGATTTTGGTTTTTCGAACCCTGAAGATAACAGATGTAGCCAATGCCATGAAAGAAGCTCCCTGCAGGTCAAAATCTCTCCTCAACTACATGGAAGTCCCAAAACCTTCTGCGGACCCAGGTAGAAAGGTATAAGCTGAACATGAGCAAATGGGGCTACATACACAAACCGTGGATACAGTAGTGACTCCGTCGGGTGGGTGGGTCTATTTGTGTTGTACCTAGTAATATCAAGATGGAGATACTGTGCTTTGCGCGGGCTGTCATTCTTGTTGTAAAACTTCTTCTTCTGGTCAGTTCATGTAATAATCGTGTAAATACTTACATAATTTGCAGTAATGAGAAATTTATTTCGTGATGAATCCTGATGAAACCTTGAGCTACGCGCCGACATTTACATATGTGAAGGTGACGATCTGCACGAAAATAAATTGTATTCGTGCGACTCCCAAAAAAATTATAATAATTAAAAGAGTCGATCCGCACGTTTCGTGCCAACCCAATTCGTGCGGATTGACCACTAACCTGGTAAAAAGATAGAAAAGAAAGAAAGAAAAAGATTTTATTCTTGCGCTCCATTTGACGCACACACTACAAAACTTATACTTAATACTTAATAATAAATACATAATACTTTACAATTTCATGACAAATTACTATAGTTACAGTTAAATTGACAACTGACAACACTGGACATAAACAATACAAAGTACAATGTATAGTAAAGTAACACAAAATAAAATAATTGTATTCCGTGTATATTTGATTGCAAAATAAATAATAATAATATTAAATAATAATAATATTTGTTATATTATGTTAATGTTTTGCTGATTGCAAATATGTGTTCATTATTTACAAACTTAAACTGAATATAACTTATTTCTAAATAAAAAAATGCTAAAATATAAATTCTAAAAGAAAAGTATTTTAATGGGGATCGATCTCAGACTATACAGACCCGAAGTCGACCCCTAAACCACTAGACTACGTATACTGTTACGAGATATGCCAAAATAACCGTGCGTATTGTAAAATCCACAAGTTACTTGCCGGCTATAAAACTTTTTTCATTCAAACTCGCAAGCGAGCAGCGGCGCGGTCTCAGGCGCAGTGGCGTGCGGCGCGATGTTATTATGAAGGGTCCCCGCGCACCCTTTCGCATCATTCTGATCGTCAACGCCCATTCGAGCAAGGTCAACGAGATACTGCGAGCCCTTAATTTATGAGAGTTCACCAATGATGCAGCACTACGCGTTCATGTCTTTCATATTTGGATTTCTTTCTTACGCGTGTATCACCACATGTCTGTTTGCCTTGTATTTATTAATAATTACTGAATTTTTTTAATTGAAGGTTACCTCCGTAACATTGCTCTAACGAAAAAGTAAGTCGGATTGAAGGATAAACTTCACAAAAATAGATACTAAAAACTGGTTGTGTGATATTTTTATAATTTTATTATATTATCATGTTTTATGTTTATACTATGCTGTGAACTATCTGAGCAAACCAAGCCAAAATAAATATCTTTCTTTCTTTTTGTCCTTCAAAAACATGTTCTCCCATACATCGGTCTACAACACGGTCATTTCTCCAAATGTAAGTTTGCAATCACAAAAAATATTTTTTTCCTGTGATATAACCACAAATTCATGATTTTCGGATATTTTCCTTTACTTGTGCTGTGAGACCTTGCTTTCTGCAAAATTTCATGATTCCAGATCAACGGGAAGTACCCTATAGGTTTACATGAGAGAGTTTACGATTATCAAAATTTATGACATAAATGACCCATCCTTTGATTGCGTTGACTTAGAAGCTTGAATTTTTTTTATCGATAGACTATCGATTTTCTATCGATAGTATCGAAAAACTCCAAATCATTCATACTGTCGATGGGCTTATTGATAGTATCGATAGTATCAATTGGAAGGTATCTAACAATATCGATATCGATAGTATCGATATTATCAAACTATTGTTACGATACTATCGATAGTATCGATTGTTCGAAATCATGCAATAGTATCGATACTATCGTGCTATCGTTTAGATAGTATTGCAATATAACTGTCGGTGTTAATTGACGTAATTTTTACATTGAATTTATCTTTTTAGAAAGTTTATTTTCCTACCTTCTGTATTGGTTCACAATCACACCACACTGTTAGGGTGTACCTAATTAATCATTTCTTTAATAATCTTATAGGTACATCAATACTATCTAAACAATATCACGATAGTAGGTATCGATAGTATCGATACTATTGCATGTTTTTTTTTTTTTTTTTTATAGTATAGGATGGCGAAACGAGCTAAAGGCCCACCTGATGTTAAGCGATTACCTTTGCCCATAACAACTGCAATACCACCTAGGCTGTTGCCTAAATGGTACCGCAAGTCGGTTCGCCAAACTGAGACATGAAGATGGAAAGTCTCATGATTTCGAACAACATATACTATCGATAGTATCGTAACAATAGTTTGATACTATAAATTTTAATTTCATTATTTGCTTAAATGTGGGTAAATCGATAGTATCGATAGTATTTTTGGATACCTTCCAATCGATACTATCGATAGTATGACTGATTTGATGGGGGGACTATCGATAGATCGACAGTCGATTTTTATGCAACACTAACGTGGACAAGCCATCCATCCATCACCCTTCTAAATCTTACCACATCCCCAGTAGCTTCACGTGAATCATATCCGAGCACTCTCAATAGTAATCGGAGTAAAGGTCACGACTTATCTGGCCATTGTAGACCGCTGGCATTTCTGTGTATTACCGCAACATCTGGCATTTAAAGTTTATACCAAATTAACGTACCCTCATAGATAACTTGCGAATGCTGCTGTTATTATAGAAAGGCTTTCAAAGAATTTAGACCATTAACTGGTCATTATTATTCATTTTGTTTGAGATTTGTGCAAGGATAATGGAAGTTAAATGGCTTACCGTCTTATAATTACGCTGAATACAATATGATATATTGCTGTAGTGATTTTGTATAGTGTTTTTAGATTTTTAGGATAAATATTGTTCATGACCTTAGACACCGTGTAGGTAATTGAAATAACTGAAAACCCTTTTAAGGGGTTATTGTTCAGTCTAACAAAGCAATTAGTATCCAGGGTCGCCAGATATAAATAAAGTTTTTTCAGAAGATTACGGATGTTTTCGAGTGAAATATCATTTTGATAACGGACAAAGATAAACTGTATTTATACAAAACCCTAATCAAACCGTTCTATAATAATTTCCTGAGAAATCTTCATCTATATCTGGCGACCCTGGATACTAATTGCTGTGTTAGACTGTAATCCTCAGTATGAACAACTTTTACTACGGGACTAATCCAGAAATCGCGAACAAAAAATCAGTTGTTGCGTACATTTTGTAGTTATGCGAAAATAAATTTATGGAGCAGCTGTTTTTTTTTGCAATTTCAGGGCAGTTACAAGTTGTTCATAATAATGAGTATAATGAGCCCTTAAGTGGTTTTCAGCTGTTTAAATTAAAATCAAAATTAAAATCAAAATAATTTATTTGTAAAACATAGGTGTAAAAGTTAAAAACTTGGTGGAAAATTAACATATTACGTCACACTATGTTTAACCTTGAAAGGCATACAAATTACATAGTACACACGGCTACACATCAAGCTGTACAAAACCAGTAAAGGCTGACCTCGCGTTGTAAGGAAAACCTATAAAATGCGAGGTCAGCTTATACTGGAAATTAACACATCATTGCATTTTTATTATTAGTAAGCATTATTTATAATAAAAACACGTTATTACACGTTCTAGAACTATTTAACTGCACAAAATGTACATAAAATAAAAAATCACACTAATACAACGTGTTATTGAAATAACCACGAAGAAAAAAAAGCAGTTCTGTTCACCATGAAAATAACTCAAAACCTCTTAAGGGGTCATTGTCCTCATCAGTATGAACAACTTTTACTGTGATGCCAACCCGTAAATAAATAAATCGACAAAATGTAGGGAACAAATGTTTTTTGTTCGCGATTTCAGGGTTGGTCCCATAGTAAAGTAAAGTTGTTCATACTGACTACTACAATGACCTCTTAAGAGGTTTTGAGTTATTTCAGTAACAACTGTATAATCACACTCTAATATTATAAAAGCAAAAGTAACTGTTTGTTTGTTAGGTACCTCAAATTTTATTGCACTGCTAGCTTAAGATAAGCATGTAATATACATCCTGCAGGCCTGTACTTTAGGCAGGTTATAAGGTTATACAGTAAAAATAACGCAAAACTTAAGAGATTTTCGACTGATATCAATCAATCAATCAACTCAGCCTATCGCAGTCCACTGCTGGACATAGGCCTCTCCCAAATTGCGCCACAACGCTCGGTCCTCTGCCTTCCGCATCCAGTCCCCCCCAGCCACGTTCTTTAGGTCGTCGGTCCACCTGGCAGGGGGGCGCCTGATATTTTCGCTTTACTTTAACTTTTTACGAAATAGTTAACCTTACATTCAGTGCCTTGAAAACAAAGATCAAACACAAAACTTTACTGTAACTAGGAAAGTGTAACCTTTAAATCAATCTGATGAACTCTACATTTCAAGATACGTCGGGAACTAAAGTACTATCTCTATAGTAATTAATTTTGTTTATCAGACAACGCGAAATACCTGCCGTTGGTTATAATTTAGTACGGACTGACCATTACAACTGAGCGCAAGCGCACATTGTTTTTGTTGCAAAACGGTTTTGTGTATTCTGTAAATTACTAACTACACTCTGTTTTTTCTTACTTGTCTTATTTAGTAATTAATCTTAGCATTTATTTTTAATGCAATTCGTCAGTAATAATTATTAAAAGACATTATTTTAACAATTATACAAACTAAATAACATTTTTTAACATGTGCAGAACTAGTAATTATATTTTATCACTGGTTATTTGAATAAATAGACGTGCCAAGATTGTTTATAAATAAGACAAGAGAGAAAAAACAGACATTATAAACTTTAGGTTACATTACTTTTCCAATAAGGTATTTGATTATTACTTATTTATTATTATTTTGAATAATTAATGAAAATAACACGATTTATTAAAAAAAATATGGTTGCCAAAATAGAACAGATTAAACTGTTTAAGTTTTTAGAGTGAGCACTTTCTGTCCTTGTCAAGCGAAACGTAAATTGTGGTTATTTTGACGTCAGTGACCAATAGTTTTGAAACGCTTTTAATTTGGGGTATTTTTAATAAACAATATTTCATGTTTGTTTCTCTATGTCCTGTAAAGCAAAGCTTCCCGTCACAGAAACAAAGAAAGAAACATTTATTTGACACAAAGCACATAGATACACAGACACAATTCAACAGGTACACAATTAATCAAAAAACGGATCATCGATGCTGTGTGTCTAGCGACTGTGCCAAAAAGGTCCAGTTCAGCATAAATGCCAGGCAACTAGTGCCTGACGCTGGTTTTCAACTGAACCTTCATTCGTAAACGTGACGGATGTAATTTTATTAATAAAAATTATAAAAATAATAATGGTGATTTCTTTATATGAAAAAATAAAATAAAATAAAAAGTAAATACACAGCGTCCATTTGTGACTGGCAAAACACACCGATCAACTCTTAATTAGGCTGCCTACAGTGCCTACACACCGACACACCAGCACACCGGTAAACAAAGTGCCTCGGTACACCGCATTTCTCTTCAACGCCATAAATCCGACTTAAACGCTTTGTTATCACAAAACTTAACATCTAAACTAGTCGTTTCCCCTGATAACTTGTTGTAAATAACTTCAAAAATCAGATAAAATGCATTAAAGCGGGCTGTATCGTGAATCGCTTAATTAAACAGCACTAAATCTGTCATTTGAGCCTTCTGTGGCGCTTTAAAGCGCTTTTCCCCTTAAACTGTGCGTTTAAACCCTTATCTGAGTCCCATTATATCACTAATAGAGGCTGGTTTATGTGGATCCAATGAGGTAGGAAGCTGTAGTGGTCAAGATTGATTGGTTTTGCGTTGATGTTGAGGAGTCCTTAAACGTCAATGGTGTCAATTCTCTTGTTCACGGACTAAACTTATTTTAAACTATCGCTCTCTTTTACTAACAGTAGATAGTTAGATACAAGAAAGGGATGGCAACAATTAAAGAACCGTGTTTACGTGTTACATTTCTTTGTATTTTAGTCGGCACGTTCCGAGATCACGACTAAACTTGTATGGAAATTTTAATTCCTATTTTGACAGCATTAAAATTGTTGTCATCCCTTTCTTGTATCTACTATTAGTAAAAGAGAGTGATAGTTTAAAATAAGTTTAGTTCGTGAACAAGAGAATCGACACCAATATCTAAAACAATCGGAACTCTGAAGTTGTAAGAGTGCTATTTGTGACGACGTCTGTGGTCTAGTGGTTCGAGTGTCGGACTGCTGATCAAGAGGTCGTGGGTTCGATTCCCACGGGACACAAATATTTGTGTGATGAACATAACTGTTTGTGTTGGTCTGGGTGTTTCTTATGTATGTATTTACAACAAAAAAAGTATATAAGTGTTATATCCATTGTTTAGTACCCATACCACAAGCTCTGCTTAGTTTGGGACCAGATGGTGATGTGTAAAAATGTCCCAAAAATATTTATTTATTTATTTATCCATTGACTAGTACCCATAGTACAGTCGACTGCATGACAGTGGTAACACTTCAATTCGAAAACCGCCCTTACTGCTTACGAAATAAGGATGCTGCTAATGTCAAAGTGTTACCACCGACGTGCGATCGACCGTACGTAAAAGCTCTGCTTTGTTTGGGACTAGATGGTGCTGTGTAAAAATGTCCTTAAATATTTATTTATTTTATTTTTATTTTATGTTTTGGTCTCGATTGAGAGCAATATGAAATAAAGCATGAAAGAGTATCAACAACATTTAAACCCTATTTATCATGCAGCGTATCCACTTAGGTATCCTACCTCCTTGGCATTGGACGTAGGCTTCCAATGCCCGCGGACACCACACTTAGGTACAGTATTAGAGATCATCAATATTGCCTAATTTAGCCATTCTGACGATCCCCCCTTCCTCCTTTCTTTACCTGATATGGACAGATCGCTCCGAGATCTTTCCGAGACGATTGTCGGTCCCATCGTGATATTTGTAATAAAATAGCCGTGTTTGGCGGTATTTTCTTACGAATGTGTCACTCTATGGTTAAATCATAGAGAATTTAAAGATTGTAAACTTTGTATACAACGTGTTATTGAAATAACTGAAAACCTCTTAAGGGGTCATTGTACTCATCAAAATGAACAACTTTTACTATGGGGCCAAATTTGAAATCGCGAAAAAAATATCATCTGATCCACAGAAATAGATAGAATGGTTGTAATCACAATTTTACTTGCGATACATGCGTGGCAACTTTCGAACAAACTACGCCTCCCATATTGCCGTCATTAATTTTTAAAAATTAACTTAAATCAAATGTTGTTATTGTTTGATGGTTCGGGTTGTAAGGCCGAAATAGATGTTGTTTCCTTCGATAAGTGGCTGTTGCATAGGATCAACTTGAAGTAATGGATGTAGGAGAAATCTCAAGGAATAGGTAGGTACTCACTGATGTCCGGCTAGTCCTGGAACTTCACCTTTTCGCACTATGGTCCGGGGCGCCCCATATGGTTAATGCACACTTGATATTAGTCACTTTCTTGCTTTGTTGTGTTTTTCTACAGAGCCGGTGAGAAAACCGCCCAATTCGTAATGGTGATTGAACGAGAGTATCGAGTATTTGAATGGATTGGAATGAATGATTGGAGGGGAATAAGGATACGGAAGGAATGATTGATATTATGCTTACGTTCAGAAATCCCTTGTTAATTGTTACCATGTTGTGATTCTCATACATTAACATTTTCCCCCCCCGCTGGCGAAATTTATTGAGACTGAAAGTACGCAAAGGTACAGAATGATAAAAAACCTGTTGTCCATATAAACCAAGTGTTGTGTAAGATTATGCTGTGATTGATTAAATGATACGTGAAATATTGAAATATTGTTTAGTATATCATAAATATAGAATATGATATATAATTATGATAAAATGTTGCTTTGATAATGATAAAAAACTAATCGTCATGTCCATCTGGGATGGGGCACAACTTAACCAAAGGTCGATCAATAACTCCTTGAACAGTTCTGACCGTTGCTGAGCGAGGAATACCGTCACGCCCAGAGTGTAAATTGATAATTCTCCCAAAGCGCCAACGCAATGGAGAAGATGACTCATCTTTGATGATGACTAACTGATTTATTCGGACGTCACGCGAGGTCTTGGTCCACTTCAAGCGCTGTGATAAGCTTGTTAAATATTCTATGTGCCATCGAGACCAAAAGTCTTGATGCATGCGTTGCAAGAGCTGCCAACGAGTGAGCCTGTTAATTTTTATGTTTGTGTAATCTGGTGTAGGCAATGACGTTAAAGGGGCTAATGTTAAAAAGTGTCCAGGTGTGAGCACAGCTAAGTCGTTTGGATCAGTGCTTAGTGAGCATAATGGCCTTGAATTCAGAAGAGATTCGACCTGAACGAGCAACGTGTTTAGCTCTTCATATGTCAAGATTTGGGTACCAATGACACGATATAAATGTGTCTTGACGGACTTCACGCCTGCTTCCCAGAGGCCACCAAAATGTGGGGCCCCTGGGGGGTTGAATTTAAATGATATATGCTCAGTTTCACAAGCTGATCGCATGATGTTTGATAATTGAGACTGAGCACCCTTGAAATTTGTACCGCAATCAGAATGGATGGTATTGCATCTACCGCGACGGGCAATGAATCTACGCAACGCAGCTAAAAATGCTTCGGATGATAAATCTGATGCTAACTCCAGATGGAGCGCTTTTGTGGTAAAGCACACAAAAAGACACAAATATGCTTTGGTAGTACGTGCTCCGCGATTTCTATGAACTGTTATGTTAAACGGCCCTGCGTAGTCACAGCCGACTGATTGAAATGCTTTTAATTGTTTGATACGTGATTTTGGCAGATCTGCCATCATAGGCTCAAGTGTTGTTGGTTTAACTCGAAAGCAACGGTAACAATTTGATAAAACACTCTGGATTGCTCGTCTAGGAGACAAAATCCAAAAGTTTTGAAGAAGTAGAAACTGTAAGGTTTGTAAACCTGGATGGAAATTTTCATTGTGAACTGATTGAATAATAAGCTGAGTTACACGATGTTTGCGAGGCAGTAACGCTGGATGTTTGGCTTCAAAATCGAGATCGGAGCGAGAGAGCCTTCCCCCCACCCGCAAAACACCGGAATGATCTAAAAAGGGGTTAAGTTTCCTAAATGATTTGGGCAAAACTTTTCCTGCTGATAATTGTTTGATTTCATGCCTGAATTCTGATTTTTGTACATGTTTAACAAGCACCATAAGGGCATTGTGTAGCTCTACTTCTGTTAAATAATCTGTTTGTTTGTTTTTGCGTAAGGCATTGATGAATCTGTTACAATATGCTAAAATACGTTGAATTTTACGAAGTGATGAAAATTTGTTGATAAGATTATCGATAGAATCTTTGTTAATTATGATATTTGTTAAAACTGTTGTGCGCCTTTCGCAAGTAACGTCGGTGTCGCATGATTTTTCTGTTTCAACCATTTTATTATGATACGCGGTAGGAGACTGACACTTGTCAGGTGGAACGCGTTCCATCTGACCACTAGATGAATGTTCCATGATATGAATTTTATACTCTTCTCCAAATGCTGGATTCTGAAGAAGACGTATTTCAAGCTGTTTGAATCGCCGAAGCGCAATTGAATAAGAATGTTTAAATGATGGTATTGATGATTCACGAAACGGTGGCTGCACGATGTAACGACCGTCAGCATCACGTTGATGAGTGAATTGAAAAATATCCTCGCAACGATTGTCGTCTGCAGAGGCTGCTTGATTTAGTTTTGATGGTATGTTATCTATGTCCCAAAACTTTTGGACAGCGATGTCTAAATTAGCATCGATTGACAAGTGATTGATTGATGTTGGAATAGATTCAACACAGGAATAGGCTGCTTTTGTCCTACCCATGAGAATGTATCCAAAAACTGTGTTAATGGCTGTAGCCTTCTGATAGCCACCCTCAATTTTGCCGGGTAACAACATCTGCGGGAATATCTCTCCACCGATCAAGATGTCGATAGGACGAGACTGATGAAAATCTGGATCTGCAAGTTTGAGGTTTGCTATATGTTTGAAATCACTGATATTTATTGCGTGTGAAGGCATGTCGCCACAAATTGTATCCAATGTTACTGCCTCTGTCGTGAATGTTGTTTCTGATTTACCCAAAGGACGGAATTCCAAAAAAACCTTGCTACAAGACTGTGCCGGAACTTCGCCTACCCCAGTCATTGGTGTGTTAAACTTGACACGTGTCAGACCAAGCCTGCGCGCGCATGAATTAGTGATGATGTGACTTTGACTTCCTGGATCAATCAAAGCACGAACCTTTTGATAGTTGTCGCGAATATCCTTGACTTCTACTTGCACTGTGGCAAGAAGAACAAAGGTGGGAGATGATCCTCTGGATACATTTGATAAGGTAGTCATTGGTGTAATAACTGGTTCTTCAGTACTAGAATTAATTTGACTAGCCTGATTTGATGATGTATTAGCAGTAACATGTGATGATTTTTGTTGATTTAAATTATTTTGATTTGATGATGAATTTTTAGTAAAATGCAATAAACTGTTATGACGCTGATGACATGATTTACAAGTGTGTGTTGAAAGACATTGAGAAATAGTATGATTGGAGCGCAGACAATTTAAACAAAGTTTATGTTGCTTTGCAATTTGAGAACGCTCTTGAGGGGATTTAGACAGAAAACTATTACAAGCAAAGATAGAATGATTTTCTTTGCATAGGATGCAATTAAATGGCCTAGGCGTTTGAGCCAAAAGCATAGTTGATTTATTGGTTGAAGACTTGGGATGATAAGAATTAGTTGACTGATTGTCCCTTTGATTAAAATTGTTATTTTTGTTTACATTACTGTTACTAGAAGAAGCGATTGGTTGAATACTTGAAAGAGATGAGCGCTCTAATGCACTGCATCTTTCTAATAAAAATGATTTTAGTTGATCAAACCGTGGAAAGTCACAACCGTTACATGAAAGCTCAAAGGCTTCACGAGATTTTTTATCTAATTTTGTTAAAAGAGAGTGAAATAAAACAAAATCCCAATTTGATGTGGGTAAACCCAATGATTTTAACATAGAAAGATTTTCTGCAAATGTGTCTAAAAGATTGCGTAGGCCTTGCACTGAACCTGTGTTTATTTGTTTTAAGTTACAGATTTGTTCCCAACATAAAAATGCAAGATACCTCTTGTTACTGTATCTGTCTACGAGTGCTTCATAAGCGCTGATATAATTGGCTTCAGAAATAGGAAAAGCCCTGATAAGATTAATTGGTTCCCCTGAAAGGGATGAAATAAGATATTGAAACTTCTCAACATTTGATAAATCTGTTCTAGAATGAACTAATGTGTTAAACAAATCGATATAGCCTGGAAAATCTTTAAATTGACCAGAGAAACTAGGCAATTTCATAGGTGGTAGTTTAGTACGTTTTATATTTTCAGAAGGAGCGGTGAAACTTTTCTCCTCTGGTTTATGTTGTGGTATTAGTTTACGTTTTGTTTCTAAAATTTCAAAATACATGTCATCTGCTTGCTCTTGATAGTGTGTTTCTTTTGATATGCTTTCGTCACCAAGTTTAAGGTTTTTAAATTCACTTAAAAGCTTGATGTGAGAGTCATTAAATGCTTCCATAATGGATTCTAGCCGCGAACACCATGTTTCGAAACGCGGAAGAACACTAGGGTCTTTGGTACATTTGCGGGCGCAAATAACGGCATCTGATAGTCTTTTATAAGCTATGTTACGTTTTAGTTCATGGTGAGCTACCATTGCTTCACTCATGATGACTGATTATAATGAAACAGCCTGATAAAAGAAAATGTTCAAAAAGTAACAATCTCGATTGTTACAACTTTATGGTATTGTTATTATGATATAATACTAATTAGCAGCAAATATTTAATGTTTATAATATCGCTGTATGAAGTAAAAATTATTATTATGTTATTTGGTAATGGTATAAAATTGTATCCCAAAACAAACTGAAATTCTACCAAATTAGTACGAATTTTCCATGTATGGTAACATTTATTTAGAGCTGTTATCCCTAAAATTGAATGAATTGTATGTAAGTATGACGTAATGCGAATGATGCTTCAACTTCCGCTTCCGTTCTTTTACTTTATGGATGTGATATGTACAGTCAACAAATCGGAATCATGACCCACTCAGCTGATAATTCGTTTGAAATCGTCAAAACAGTAAGGTTTTCTTCTATGCTGCACTTAGGACATTTTGAATATAACAGAAACTGTATTAATACGGGTCAGAGGACTGTGCCATTTTGAGCTTTGTTATCAAAGCAATAGATTTATAATTGGATTGGAAATTATGTTTTTGATAAAGCAGGAATTGTTTTGAATTTCGAATTAGCTGTCGTTTCACATGGTTTTCCTGCAACCAACTATATATAATAACTTTTTCGATTACAGAACATTAATAAAATAAAAATAAAAATGACAAATAATAAAACGTCAAGTATAAAATGGTGTCAAACATTATTTGGAGTTAAACATCAAGAATAAAAAATAGAAAAAACAATTATAAATTCTGCGGAAGACCACGTAGTGACTAATCAATTATCTGGCCGAATTTCTGCTAACATGTGGGCCTGGCGAGTGCCGGAAATGTAGGCGAACTCGTCCAGATTTCTTCTCGTGCAAATTCAGTTGACTTATTAGAAGAAACTATGTTACCGACGGTGCGAACGGTTTACCCGCGAGAAGAAGTTCCGAACTTCTTCTACGTTCACGATACCTGTCCAATGCATACAGCAAGAGTTGTCACCAGATTTCACCAGCATTTTCATAGCCATCTAGGTCCCCGGATCCCAATCCAAATGAAAATGTATTGGGCTTGATGGTCCAAATGTAGGATAATAGAAACGAGAGGACAAGGCAAGCACTTGAACAACGTTGTAACAAAATTTGGGATTATATGAGAGGAACGGACATTTGCAGTCGCCTAATCGGATCGATGCGTTCCAGACTATTGGACGTTATTGAAAACTATTTTGCTTACTCTCGTTTTTAGGATAAATTAATTGTCATTAATTAATGTTATTGTGAATATTTTATTAACTATTTAAATACAGTCTTTTATTGTGTATTTCCCTTATCTCTTATTTAATTATGTTTTATGCAGTGGGTATGGTGACTAAATAATAAGAAGTGCTTATTATTGTGTGATTTCACAAAACTGTCGTCGCATCAATCGATGTATTTGATCGACGCCATTCGGGTATTATTACGCAGTAATACCCTTGCAATATGGCATCGCATTTTTATAAGAAGTCAGTCCATCATGAGGTATCGAAACTCAATGTGTCTATTGTCCGCCATCATGCGTGTTAGCATTTGAAATTTATAACTTCACGTGCTTCACATGTTATGGTTAATGCCAAACGAGTCAAAGAAAGTTCACGTTCTATATGCGTAGCATCTCTAGTACGTCTGTGCGTTCTAAATGTAGTGATTATATATTATCTTTGGTGCGTTCTATGCACGAAAGGAGATGGCATACGGCACAGACCTACATAGGGAGACGACAATTTTATTGGTAAACGAACTGTCACTGTCAATGGCTAGCAAAATTGATAACAAGTCTGTTGCCAGGGAAATATCTGTTTAAGCGAAATTCAACCTAATTGTATTAGAATGTCTGGAGGATATTAAGCTTATCGTGGGTCATGATTCCGATTTGTTGACTGTACCTAGGTACGTATGTTTTTATTCTGCGAATTCTTGGAAATTGATTGAAATTAGAAATAAAATAATTTGAAGGACCGTATTTATGTTTATGATATGAATTCCAGAAATCGTACAGAATGAAGAAATGAATTTGTGTTTGATGTTTGATTTGTTGTTTAGTGTTTATTTAGCGTTAAATGTTACGACTAAATATAAATAACACGACAAACTAGATGATCACCTATTGCAACGCTGTATGTTACGTCAACAATAATGAATCTAGAGAATGTTTGTTAAAAGACAACGCTATATATATGTTACGTTTTGACTATAGGTATGATATTATGATAAGCGAAAATAGTATAGGTATTGTGCTTCTTGTTACACCTTATACCTAAAACAACGCTTGAAATCGACTACTCGTTCAAATATGATATGATAGAAAACGTCTGCCGTTAGCGGGCGCGGTGACAGGTAGGTACTACCACGCTACCCACGCTAGTCAGAACCGATTCAAGTTTCAAATTTCGACTTCGAAAGTTGAAAACTTGTGTTATGCTTAGAAAAAACACTTGTTTTGATTATTGATATGCTTATATACTTATGAATTTAAGTAAATATGATAATGTGACTTGTTTATTAGTGTAAAATATGATGTGATCAATATGGACGCCAGACGTAAAATCACAACAAGTTAAATATGGTTCATGTATAGAAATCCGGTCGAAAGACCAAAATGTTATTGTTTTATGGTTCGGGTTGTAAGGCCGAAATAGATGTTGTTTCCTTCGATAAGTGGCTGTTGCATAGGATCAACTTGAAGTAATGGATGTAGGAGAAATCTCAAGGAATAGGTAGGTACTCACTGATGTCCGGCTAGTCCTGGAACTTCACCTTTTCGCACTATGGTCCGGGGCGCCCCATATGGTTAATGCACACTTGATATTAGTCACTTTCTTGCTTTGTTGTGTTTTTCTACAGAGCCGGTGAGAAAACCGCCCAATTCGTAATGGTGATTGAACGAGAGTATCGAGTATTTGAATGGATTGGAATGAATGATTGGAGGGGAATAAGGATACGGAAGGAATGATTGATATTATGCTTACGTTCAGAAATCCCTTGTTAATTGTTACCATGTTGTGATTCTCATACATTAACAAATGTACTTTACAGCTTTTGTTTCTGCAGTTAGAAACAGCACAATAAGGCATTTTTGCGGGTTTTTGTTACAGTATTTATAGAAACAAATCATAAGGCGTGCTGAAAAAGGCTTTGAAATATCCTGCATTATGGTGCAGAGTGCTGCTACGCGCGCCCTGCCCACGTGGCCATTCTATCCATTTATGTGGAGCATTTAAAGTTTCTCAATTTAGCTACAGTTTTGGGATTACGTTACTATTGGTAAAAATCAAAAGATTTGTCTTTCTTTTCTTAGACACACACATCATAACATTACGCTCAACAGTATTCCCCCGAAGGGGTAAGCAGAGGTGTATAATACCTTCACTCACATTTCGCCATTTATTTTATGAGTCCTATGTAAGTAATAGGAGGCGAGCCTATTGCTATCTTCTTTTCTTCTATTTCTTTCTTTTTCTTTTTTTTGTTATTTTCTTATATCTTGGTATCTGAATAAATGGAAAATGACACACACATTTGCATTTATTGTTAGTTGACCAACATTTTATCGTTGATTATTCTATTAGGTAGGTACCTACATAATATAGACGGTTGGACCGACTATTCGGAATGTTTTCTAGTCGGCGACTGGTCGGCAATAATAGCCCAATATTCAGCATGGAGGAAGCTTGCAATTAGTCTGTAAGCTTTCTGAAAAACTAAATAAATAAATGAATTTTCTTTGCTTTAAAAAAGATAAAGAAAACCACGAACCACCACCACCACCTTGTCCACCTTTAATAAATAAACGTGGACAAAATCTCGCTATGAAAAGATTAAAGCACTACATTTTTTCCTAAACCCACTATAATTTCGACAGCATTTTAACACACCGATGACATATTGTTAATTTATTTATCTACACTCGTATCGTAAAATTCGAATTATGAACTCGAAAGTAATGTCATAATGACATACTTTACGCACATGCACCTGTAATGAATTTAAAAAGTTTCATTACGATACAGTTTGCTGAACAAAACAATGCGGTAATTTAATTTTTTTTCCATAACCGCACACTTCAGCCCAACTAAGGAGTTTTTAATGCCATTTCGACCCAACCAAGGAGTTTTCAAACCTTTTTTTTAGCAGTCATACAGTTTGGCACCAATGAGTACACAAAATTCAGGGTGGCGCCACTTGTCATACATTGAAAATTTTTATCGTTTAAAATCCCGTTTTTGGCAGAACTTTTGATTGTCATATTGCTTTTAATTATATTTAAGTGTTTACAGGCATATTTTTTGTATGATAAAACAGAGATTGACGGAATCCTGACAAGGATAGAAAATTAGTTCTGATTATAATGTTTTCGCCAGACTATATTTTATTATCTGTGTAGGCGCGCGCCACGGCCAATATATAGTAATCTATGGCCACGGCCTACTGGATTTGGTCATCGTTACTTGTTTTATTGTTATTGTTTACGTTATTATTATGGTTTTGTGTGTCGAAAGTTTTATTCTGGGAAAAAATATCTGACTACAGCAGTGATACTGAATTTCTGGATGCAGCAACGTAAATGACGAACAATCTTTTACCAGAGAAATCAAGAAAAACAACGACAATGTTACCAAGATTTTGACTTTGGTATTTTATTTAAAATTGTACGAGTTTAGATAAAATAGTGTATGAAACTGACATAATTAGGTATTAAAACACTCGTGTGATACTATTAAAAACCTCGCCTACGGCTCGGTTTTTAAACTCACACTCGTGTTTTAATAACCCCTATTATGCAACAGTTTCATAAACTACTATTATCTACACTCGTATCGTAAAATTCGAATTATGAACTCGAAAGTAATGTCATAATGACATACTTTACGCACATGCACCTGTTATGAATTTAAAAAGTTTCATTACGATACAGTTTGCTGAACAAAACAATGCGGTAATTTAATTTTTTTTCCATAACCGCACACTTCAGCCTAACTAAGGAGTTTTTAATGCCACTTCGACCTAACCAAGGAGTTTTCAAACCTTTTTTTTAGCAGTCGTACAGTTTGGCACCAATGAGTACACAAAATTCAGGGTGGCGCCACTTGTCATACATTGAAAATTTTTATCGTTTAAAATCGCGTTTTTGGCAGAACTTTTGATTGTCATATTGCTTTTAATTATATTTAAGTGTTTACAGGCATATTTTTTGTATGATAAAACAGAGATTGACGGAATCCTGACAAGGATAGAAAATTAGTTCCGATTATAATGTTGTCGCCAGACAATATTTTATTATCTGTGTAGGCGCGCACCAGCGCGCGTGCGCGGCCGCGCGCCTGGCCTACTGGATATGGACATCGTTACTTGTAAATTTATTGTTATTGTTTACGTTATTATTATGGTTTTGTATGTCGAAAGTTTTATTCTGGGCAAAAATATCTGACTACAGCAGTGATACTGAACTGAGGAAAATATGACCCCGCCTGAATTTCTGGATGCAGCAACGTAACTGACGAACAATCTTTTACCAGAGAAATCAAGAAAAACAACGACAATGTTACTAAGATTTTGACTTTGGTATTTTATTTAAAATTGTATGAGTGTAGATAAAATAGTGTATGAAACTGATATAATTAGGTATTAAAACACTCGTGTGATACTATTAAAAACCTCGCCTACGGCTCGGTTTTTAAACTCACACTCGTGTTTTAATAACCCCTATTATGCAACAGTTTCATAAACTACTATTATCTACACTCGTATCGTAAAATTCGAATTATGAACTCGAAAGTAATGTCATAATGACATACTTTACGCACATGCACCTGTTATGAATTTAAAAAGTTTCATTACGATACAGTTTGCTGAACAAAACAATGCGGTAATTTAATTTTTTTTCCATAACCGCACACTTCAGCCTAACTAAGGAGTTTTTAATGCCACTTCGACCTAACCAAGGAGTTTTCAAACCTTTTTTTTAGCAGTCGTACAGTTTGGCACCAATGAGTACACAAAATTCAGGGTGGCGCCACTTGTCATACATTGAAAATTTTTATCGTTTAAAATCGCGTTTTTGGCAGAACTTTTGATTGTCATATTGCTTTTAATTATATTTAAGTGTTTACAGGCATATTTTTTGTATGATAAAACAGAGATTGACGGAATCCTGACAAGGATAGAAAATTAGTTCCGATTATAATGTTGTCGCCAGACTATATTTTATTATCTGTGCAGGCGCGCGCCTGGCCTACTGGATTTGGACATCGTTACTTGTAAATTTATTGTTATTGTTTACGTTATTATTATGGTTTTGTATGTCGAAAGTTTTATTCTGGGCAAAAATATCTGACTACAGCAGTGATACTGAACTGAGGAGAATATGACCCCGCCTGAATTTCTGGATGCAGCAACGTAAATGACGAACAATCTTTTACCAGAGAAATCAAGAAAAACAACGACAATGTTACTAAGATTTTGACTTTGGTATTTTATTTAAAATTGTATGAGTGTAGATAAAATAGTGTATGAAACTGACATAATTAGGTATTAAAACACTCGTGTGATACTATTAAAAACCTCGCCTACGGCTCGGTTTTTAAACTCACACTCGTGTTTTAATAACCCCTATTATGCAACAGTTTCATAAACTACTATTGTGACACTACGACAACGACTACCGTCACATAAGATTTGTTGCGTAATCGCAGCTGTTTGTCTATGTGTGTGAATGTGTGCGTGCCAGCCCGTACTTTTAAGCGAGCCGTCTTACTATAGATGCTTCACTTATTGTTTAGCGAGATTCCGTTCGCCTTTTTTATTTGTCCGAGGTCATCACTAAGAATTATAACACATTATAATTAAGTACACAAGTACTTAATTTGATGGCAGCTATAAATATCACTTATCACTATAAAGATCATTTTTATTGTCATGTATCCAATTACCTATATCTATTTATTATATGATTATCATCTATACTATACCATCGTCCATCATAATGAAATGACGTCATTTATCTCGTAAATTTCTACAACCGTCACACCTTTCCCTGATCACTCACTAAGGCCGGTGTTCATCATCGTTAATTCTCTGATTAATCGGCCGATTATTCGAAAAAATTACTAGAATTGTGGGTAAACAATAGCTTGTTTACCCACAATTCTAGTAAATTTTTCGAGTTTTTTTTTGCTATGATAGGGAACGAGCTATGCTTGGAGTTTCTTTGAAGAGTAAAATCCAGGAGAGTAAAGAACCGGAGTGATCGACAGCTTGTAGGATCAGTAAGCTGAAGTAGCAGTGGGCTGGCCATGTCTGTCGAAAGACCGATGGCCGCTGGAGCAGACGAGTCCTTGAGTGGAGACCGCGAATCGGCAAACGCAGCGTAGTGCAAAAAGGTGGACCGACGACCTAAAGAACGTGGCTGGGGGGGATTGGATGCGAAAGGCAGAGGACCGAGTGTGGTGGCGCAACTTGGGAGAGGCCTATGTCCAGCAGTGGACTGCAATAAGCCGAGTTGATGTGGGCAAACGGTCGTTTAACCAGAGAATTATCGTTGGTGAAATCAATCCTCAGAACTTGACACCTTCGCAACACCTTGTTATTTTTTGTCCCTATCATCCATATCATTTCCTAATGTGTATGACAAAGGACAAGATAAAATTCGCAATTAATTTCCATAGCTTCTTAGACACATTGTTTTCCCTTGTATCTTTATTGGCTAGTAAAATTGTACATTTAACTGCATACCAATGGTAACTAAGCCATTATAAGTAGAACTAGCTTAGTTTGTAAGTTTGTAACAAGACGGGCTTTGCTTATACTGGTTTCTTATCTTTGATAATATGCGCTTGGCATAGAACATAGAACACAAAATTACAATATAATTTTAATTAGTAGTAATTTTATTGAGTTATTACATAACTGTTAAGTATGCGGACGGAGGGGCGGACAAGTGAAACAATCGTTCGGTAGAAACGCACTGATGTAATTTCGACAAGTTAGCAATAACATACCAGGAGCGCGTATGGAGGGTGCGCACGCACACATATATAACATTCCTCCCTCTATTACAATAATACCTTCTTAAATAATTAACAATTGATACAAAACACTAATAATACTTTTTATAACTAATTACGGGGCGTTTACGTAACGTTCTCTTTGGTGTATCGATAATTGGATCAAGTTGTGCGGCTTGTGCCATCTGGGTATCAAGTTCAGTTCCTGCTTCGTGAAACTCATCCTCCGAACTGGAATGTCTCACCGCTGTTTCAACATCTACGTCGCTAGAACCAGCTTGCTGTTGATCCTCATGAGACTGTTGTAGATCGTTCTCGGATTCGTCCTCCTTCGACGACGAAGAAATACGTCGCTCGTACAATTCAGCTCTTCTCCCCCTTGCCGAACTGCTCGGCAATATATTTGGTAAGCAGGATTCGGGCTGGGGTTCAGACGTATCCGACGCAATCCGTGACGGAGAAAATGACGGCGACGGTGGAGATGTTACCGGCGACGGCGGCAGCGACGACGACGGCGGCAGCGACGACGACGGCGGCAGCGATGACGACGACGGCAGCGGCGGCGGCGATGGCGGAGGAGATGACCCAGGTAAGTGTACGTTATCCTCATTACTTGTACCTTTATAACGCATCAACTGATTCATGTGTCTTTTGCAAGTTCCTGAATTGTTTAGATCTTTAACTAAATACAAAACTTTGCCAAGTCTTTTAAGTATGATGCCTTTACACCATGTATAACTTGCTTTATTAATAAACTTTTTATATAATACAATATCGTTTTCTTTTAAACATTTTGTTTTATTTTTTTCTTGTTGCTTAGTTTGCGTACACTGTTGATTTTTTACACGATTTGATACTGACGGTGACAGGGGTGCCGATGAATTGGGATTAATCAAATCTAAACGCGACCTTAACTTGTGACCAAATACCAATTCAGCAGGGGACAACCCGGTAGCAGTGTGAACTGAGTTACGATAATCCATGAGATATTTTAGTAATTTTACTGATACTTCTTTTGCAGTATGACTCGACAAAAGACAAGATTTTATTCCCTTTTTAACTACCTTGACATAACTTTCGGCTTGGCCGTTACTAGGTGGGTGATAGACTGGTGACGTCATGTGTGAAACTCCGTTTGTTGCACAAAACAGTTCAAATTCCCGCGAACAAAAAGCTGTGCCATTATCACTTACGATGGTTTTCGGAACTCCAAACCTTGACATAAAATCACATAGTTTCCCAATCACCGCCGACGAATCAGTAGCGGTATTCATTTTGTACACTTCTACCCACTTAGTATGTGCATCAACCACTACTAAATAAACACAACCTTTAATTGGGCCCAGGAAGTCTATGTGTATTCTGTAAAAGGGACAAGGTGGAAATTCCCAATGTGCCAGCGAAACGCGCGGCGGAGAAGGGCGAAGCTGAATACACACGTCACATGATCCTATCATTGTTTCTACAGCTTGGTCGATTCCCGGAAACCAAAATCTTGATCGAGCTTCGGCCTTAGTTTTCACTATACCTAAATGCGAAGAATGTAATTCTTTTAGAATCACTTGGTGTAACCCTGTGGGTATAACCACTTTGTGGCCTCTCATGACGCATCCGTTTTCATAAGATAACTGTGTCCTACACAAATAATATGGTTTTAACCTTATGTCGTTGACCTTTGGCGGCCAACCATTCAAAATAAAATTTATAACTAGCCTTAAAACCACGTCACTCTTTGTCTGCTCGCGTAATTTCTCTAAAGTCACGGGCAAACTTCCATCTACAACAAAACAAACATAAGTCGCCCGGTCGTACGCTACTTCACAGTCGCAACACCTGCACTGCTCGGTGCACGCACACGCGTGCAATGCGCGCGGCAGGCTCGCGCGTGAAAAGTAATCCGCGCTGTTATTATTGCTACGCACATACTCTATTTTGTAGTTATAACTACTTAGGAACAAAGCGTACCTTTGTAGCCTATTTGCTGACATTTCCGGTATCCCCTTATAGGGCCTAAAAATTGTCAATAGGGGCTTATGATCCGTTCGTAAAATAAACGGTTCGGATCTGCCATACAAATATTGATGAAACCGTCGTACACCGTAAACAATGGCAGTTGCTTCCTTTTGTATTTGAGCATATCGCTTTTCCGCAGAGTTTAAAGTACGCGATACAAATGAAACGGGCCTTTCAATACCATCTAACCCTACTTGTGACAGAACTGCTCCTAAGCCACTAGGCGAAGCATCCACAGTCAATATTATTCTCGCGTTCGGGTCAAAATGAGCAAGAACTTGTTCCGATGTCATTAACTCTTTTATTTTCTTAAAAGCCCTGTCATGAATATCAGTCCAAATCCATTTACAGCCTTTTTTTAGTAAATCATACAAAGGACTGAGTATAGTGGATGCGTTTGGTACGAAACTCCTGTAATAATTGATAAGCCCCAAGAACGACTGTAGCTGATTCACGTTTGTGGGAACTGGTGCTTCCAACATAGCCTTTACTTTTTCCGGCGCTTTTTTTAACCCATTCTTAGTGATTATATAACCTAAATAACTGACTTCGTCCTGAAAAAAACTACACTTTTGTTTTTGTAATGTCAACCCTGCGTCCTCTAAGCGCTTCATAACAATATTCAGCCTTTTTAAATGCTCGTTTCTATCCCTCCCAGTTACCAAAATATCGTCAAGCAGGCACAACACTCCGTCTATACCGGATAGCAAGCTCTCAATCGCGCGCTGGAAAATAGACGGCGCGCTGGCTAACCCAAACACTAAACGCGTAAATCTATACAGCCCGCGGTTAGTATTTATACAGGTCAGGTTTTTTGACCCATCATCTAATAAAAATTGGTTATATGCCATAGATAAATCGAGTTTGCTAAATTGTTGACCCCCATGGATTTTTGAAAACAGTTCGTTAGTCGTGGGAAGCGGATATTGTTCTACTAATAACTGTTTATTTATACTTATGGAGTAGTCTGCACACAACCTGACCTCCCCATTATGTTTTAGAACCGGAACTATCGGAGATGCGTATTCTGAAAATTCGATAGGTTCAAGAATACCTAAATCGACCAACCTATCGATTTCTTTCTCGACCTTATCACGTAACGCAAATGCTACGGGGCGTGCCTTACAAAAAACCGGTTTTGCATCTTCTTTTAGCGACAATTTTATTTTATACTTGTTGAAAGTTCCTAAGTTATCTGAAAATAACTTTGAGTATTGTTGTTGGAAATTCTTCATACATAAATCTGAATCTACACAGAAATTGACCGGCGTCAACTGTAAGTTAAACAGTGATATAAAATCCCTACCAAGAAGCGGCGGGCCTCCGTTTCGGACCACGTAAATGTCAATAGTATGCGTTTGTTCCATGTAGCACATTGGTAACGGCAACGTACCAACGCATACTATTTTTTCCCCATTGTATGTCATCAGCTGTTTACACGTACTTGACAATGGCACATCTTTAAAATTACTTTTGTAAAAGCACTCTGAAACTACTGTCACTGCAGAACCGCTATCAATTTGGAATTTAAATGGGACGTTATAAATAAATACTGTGTCTACCATGGGTTCTCCCCTTAACGAACGAATATAATAAAACTTACCATCATCGTCATCCTCACCCCCGTCACCGCAATCCACCTGTACGCAATAAATTTTCGTGCACATTTTACGCAGGTGGCCTTTAACGTGACACTTTTTGCACGAATAATTTGCAAATCTACATTCGGATGTTTTATGATTAGTAAATCCACATACATTGCACCTCACTTTGCTTACACTACGACTTTTCCCGTTATTTATTTTGAAGACTTGATGGTCTGACGCGGACGCCTGCGGCAGTGCTCCTGCACTGGCCGCGGCAGCAGCGCGCGAGCAGCTGAGATTTTCCGCCATTTCGACGACCTTGGCCAGCGTGAGGTCGGTGAGATCCTTTGTATAGAGTTTCTCCTTCTCCCGGCCTGGCTGCATCCCCATGATAAATTTATCGCGGAGAGCCTCCTCCACGTTTAGAAAGCCGCACTTTGCTGTCAACCCCCGCAGTCTCGCCGCCCACTGTGAGTGAGTTTCACCTGCTTGCTGAGCGGCCGCGTAAAAATTGTGACGTTCACCAAACCCAACACATTTTGGGGTGAAATGATTGTCCAGCAAAGTTAGGAGATCTTCGTAAGGAACCTGTTCAATGTCTTTAGGCAATACTAAATCCGTCGCCAATTTAAAAGTACCCTCAGTGAGTGCGCTCAGTAAGATCGCTTTCCTTTTCTCGCCCGCAGAATCCGTCTTCACGTCGATGCCATTAGCCACAAAGTACTGGGCTATACGACCCTTGTAAGTCTTCCAGGTCTGCGTGTCGTGGTCGAAAGTATGTAAAATTCCATACTGTACACTAGACATTATTACACTTTAATAATAATTATAATCGCGGGTATATCCTCGTCGCCACTGTTAAGTATGCGGACGGAGGGGCGGACAAGTGAAACAATCGTTCGGTAGAAACGCACTGATGTAATTTCGACAAGTTAGCAATAACATACCAGGAGCGCGTATGGAGGGTGCGCACGCACACATATATAACAATAACTTTATTGGTTAATAAGATTCTACTTTATTGTCCTGCCTTACAAATAAGTTTGAACTTCAGGTGTCTCTAATAAAGTTCATTTCTATATGCAAGCAAATGTAAAGTTTTTTATTCTAACCATTTTTATGTCTTATTCCAACAATTATGTCCAAATTTGCAAGTAAATGTATTGCTTTTCTGTTTGTTTATTCATCAGTATTGATTAATTACTGGTATAAATTATAAAATAAATAGTCTGATCTCACTCAATAGTGACGTGACGTATTCGATTCGATGTAATAATACGGCATAAAGGCTAGACCATACCTAATGCAGCCACAGCGCTAGTGCCTAGGTATGCAAACCGACTGCGGTAAAGAAAGAGTTAATATTAATAAAAGTATGTGTTTATAAAAAATGCCACTCTTAAGCCGAATCCAATGCGTTTGTGATACGTCTATAACGGACAAGCATACATTGTTTAATGAGCGTAGATTATGAAGTGCGCTAGGATCGTAGCGGTTTAAAATCTATAATTTTGCCTACCCCAATGGGAAGCAATCGTGATAGGATAGTATTTATGTTCAATTTTGATAATAGAGAGTGGCAGGTAAGCAAGCCACCTGATGGCAATCACTGTCGGCCGCACTCACATCAGAGATCCATCTCTGCAATACTAGAAGAGTCACAAAAAAAACCTATTCATCACTCATTTCGTCACATAAGAAGCATAATCACCTCATTACTGTGTAACGAGGCTAGGCTCGTTATGCTGCTCCGCATAATATTTGGATTTCCTGGCCACTGTATTAGACTCTAAATTCAAAATTTCATCCTGTTTCATTTCGAAATTCTAAATAATTTTCAAAAATGACCTATTTTAATATTTTTGGTCAGTTAACCACGTAGTGATTATATTATCTTTGCAGTTAACTAACGTACGTTAAAAGACACTTATGTGTCCATAAGACTGTCTTACATTACAACCATAGTTATATTCTTACCAGTTATCAAAACGTACCAGTGAGTATTATCATTCACACAACCTACCTGCTTTACCTGACCTGCTTCCTGTGTCCTGACCTGACTGAGCTCGCTGCATTATCCTAGCAGCAGTTTATCGTCGCATCATCGCAGCTGTAGGTACCTTCCTGTCTCCCTCCGTGCGTCTGACCCTCTGTGTCTCCGTGTCTCCGTGCCACCCAGCTTCTAGCTTCTGTGCCTCCGACTCTCCGTGTCTCTGTGCCTCCGAGCCTCCGTGCCTCCGCTATCTCCGTGGCTACTACTCCGCTATACCACTACTACTCCTCCGAACCTGTACCTGGTGACAACTGTCCCACTGATTGGCACGGGTGTCTTCTCGGAACACAAAAGGTTGGAGCCTCAATTCTTAGTTTTATCCTGGTGCGGTTTGGTAGACTCCACATCGATTGTGAAGACTTCCTCACGATTTTTCTAATTCACACATGAATACTACGCCTATCGCAAGTCACGCCACCCGGGGACCGAACTCAGACCTGCTTTAAGGTGGGCACTTACGATGTATCCATTCGGACGTCTTTTAATGTCTACTTCCAAAAAAGCTTGACTTGTTCTAAAAATAACATACGTTTTCAACATTCACGGACAGCTTTTGGAGTGCAGCCACGCCATTCGCACGGTTGAAAGTATCGTCAGTGGCCACCTTTAGATCAGACCAGACTTTGTCGAATTAAACACATAATTACCTGAAAAATCGTAACATCTAAATAAAGATATAATAAAATATGAGGTTGTGATCAATAAAAACATAATTGGCCATTGAATAGCAATTCCTGTGGGATTCCAGTAATGACCTTTAGATAAGTACATACATTGCAGCACCTTAGGACAGATATAGGCAATAGATACGGCCTACACATTTCAATAGAAACAGTGAGTTGAAATAATTACCTACTGTACTTCCGATCTATTTAATGCAATAATTGTGTTTGAAATAGAAGTTTTTTTTATTGTTACCAATTTAATTGTATTCTAAATGTAAATTGTAATTTGTGTTATTTACAAAAAAATAAAAAAAATAGTCCTTGTGACTTAAAGAATAGCACCACCCTTATCTCTTCTCATGGGTGTCGTAAAAGGCGACTAAGGGATTCACCAGAGGATGGACAGCAGCGTTCTCTGAGTATTTAATCAACCAACTGCGATCGCCAACCCGCCTGCCAAGCGTGGCGATTATGGCATATCCCCCCCTTAATTGGGGGAGGCCTATGTCCAGTAGTGGACGTCTTTCGGCTGTAATGATGACTAAAAAAATGTTTAAAAGTCGTTTTGAAAATAACCAACAGATGAATGGAACTCTAGATATTGAATTATTTCCACTGTTAAAGTCAAAGACACACACACAGGTTAGCCCATCTGTTAGTTTTGTTCTTGTGAGAGGCTCCGTTCAAAGAACAGAGTGCCGATTCCGACTTTGAAACATTCCTCCTTGTTTCCGCCAGGGGCGCTACTGATTTATGAATAAGAGTCAACGCATTCGATCGAGCATGCGTAAGTTTCAAACTCGCACTCGGCACTGAGTATAAGTTACATCGGATCCGCAACGAGGTGATCCAATAAAGAACCAAAGTTGTCGACATAGCCTACAGGCTAAGCATGTTGAAGTGGCAATGGGCTGGCCATATAAGCCGAAGAACCTATACAGTTGTGGTGTGGTAGTGTGGTTCTTGAGTGGAGACCGTGAATCGGACAACGTAGCGTGGAACCAAAGACATTTCTATACTGGTCAGTATAATACCTTTATGCGTGGAACGCTCTCAGGCTAGGTGGAATGACGATCTTCGCAAGGTGGCTGGTAGGTAGAAGCTGATACGAGTGGCCGAGGTTCTTTTATCCTTGCTTCAACTTAAAAAGTAACTAAGTAGCTGTCAATCTCATGTCAAGTGATATGATGGTTTATTAGTTCGGTAAAACCACACAACTATAGTCCTGTAGGCCAATTTACGTATCTAAAGAAGTGCAGTTGCAGTAAATTTTCGATCAAAACAATGCTTTTCGTATTCTTTTATCTACGACGATCGCTGTCAGAAACAAACTGCAGCGTCACTGCAACTTGATCGGCGCGTCATGCAATTACGTGAATTGCAAATGCAAATGCAAGGCTACGGCAATTCATTGCAACGAAGCGTAAATATTTCATATCTATCGTTGACATTAAAAGTGTTTCTCAGATCAGATAAATGGCTGTAATAGAAATATGTGCGATTAAAGCCGACCAGGGATTTCGACCATAGTTGAACCCTGGACACAAATATATGTGGTTCTGGTTATACGATATTTTTGTTGACCAATCCCAACAGTGGACACTGACAGTTGGGCTAGTCCACAAATTCAAAGTCGCTCAGCGAGCTATGAAGCGAACTGTGCTTGGTGTTTCTTTGAAGGATTAAATCCGTAACGAGATTATCCGGAGAAGAACCGGAATGACCGACATAGCTTGTAGGATTAGTAAGCTGAAGTGGCAGAGGGCTGGTCATGTCTGTCGAAGGACCGTTGGCCGTTGGAGCAGACGAGTCCTTGAGTGGAGACTGGATGCGAAAGGTAGAGGACCGAGTGTTGTGGCGCAACTTGGGAGAGGCCTATGTCTAGCAATGGACTGCGATAGGCTGCGTTGATGAATGTGTTATCAACAAATTAATTTGATGAGTCATAAACCGGGGATTGCGTGAAAGCATGCAAAGAAACTGTTCAATATTCTAAAACAATTCAGCTGCATGCAATATCTATTAATTGTGTCAATAAAATAACGATCCATATTTTAAGTTGTTAATCACGCACGACAGACCTCGGGAATCCGAGTCCCAGACCAATGACTAATAGTGCCAAATATCTGCGGCGCGGCGTTTAGATTTGCACTGATTTGATTTACAAGCCAATTGCCGTGACTCAGAGATTGCTTTGTGAGAGCCGTGCCGATAAATCTAGACCAAGATTTTGGTTTAATCTCTTATGCTATCTTTACTCCTAGTACTTTGTTATTGCATTGTTGTTGTTGTTGTTTGTGATCTGACCAAGAGGTCTCCCAAAAACCGGCCAAGAGCATGTCGGGCCATGCTCAGTATTATAGGGTTCCTTAAGTAGGTGTTACAAACAAATCAAATCGAATATTAATCACGGCTATTTTAGTTTTTGCAATAGACGGCAGCATTGGCGACTCAGAGAGTGATGTCAGTAGCCGCTAGATGGCGCTATACAGTGCCAAATGTAATACACGGCACTTGACGCCAGCATTGGCGACCCAGAGAGTGTTGTACGACGCCGCTAGATGGCACCAAATTTAAGAAGTGTGTCGTCAACATAACACAAAGTTACTTTTTGTGATTTTTTCAAATAGAAAGTAACTAAAGGAGCATTATTTGCTAACATCATTTTTCTCTAAGGACAATGACCTTTGAACTAGGACGTTTTAAGTTATTTTCAGTTTTCTCTCTATAACTCAAAAAATTATAATTACATTATACTCAAAATAATTTTAAAAGAGAGTTTTCACAAAGGTCTATCAATGTGGAAGATTATAAGTTTCTACGTTGCATAGTTTAGAAATGGCAGGGGGGGGGACACATTGCAAGCCACTTTGGCGGGCTATATTTCGCAGTTGGTACACCTGATAAAAAAGTGGTGTATGAAACATTACCTTCATTTTAGTAGACCTATTCAATGATACCCCACACGAGGGGGTGCAGCGAAAAAAATTTTTTTTTCCCCATTTCACATATATGGGTGCCACCCCTAAAGAACGTAAAAACTATTTTTTTATTCTTTTAAAATTGAGATCTATATGCAGACTATTTTTTAACAACATTTCATTTACTTATGTTTATAACTGTAGAAGTTATTAAGCTGTAAAGGATTAGGACAGACGGACAGACGGACAGACGGACAGACGGATAGACGGACAGACGGACAGACGGACGGACATGACGAAACTATAAGGGTTCCTTGTAGGACTTCGGAACCCTAAAAAGGCGATGTCTCAATGTAAAATAAAATACACCAAAAAACGTTAGATGGTAGGCATGGACGAATAAAAAAGGTGGACGGAATCTCGCTAAACAATAAGTGAAGCACCCATAGTACATAAGACGGCTCGCTTAAAAGTACAGGCTGGCACGCACGCATTCACACCCATAGTGAGACAAAAAACCGCGATTACGCAACAAATCTCGTGTTTGTAGTCATTGTCGTAGTGTCACAAACAAAATAACAATATAAATATCTGGTGTGTTAAAATGCTGTAGAAATTATAGTGGGTTTAAATCAAGTGCTTCAATCTTTTCTTAGCGAGATTCCGTCCGCCTTTTTTATTCGTTCGAGATGGTAGGTTGTTCAAAACCCCAGAGTAAGCTTTTCTGCACCGGTAACGGCCAAAATTAATATCCAATCTATCCACGATTTACCCTACTAGAGATAGAAATTTGACATATTTTGTATGGAGCTTATGTCAAATTTCTATCTCTAGTAGGGCAAATCGTGGATAGATTGGATATTAATTTTGGCCGTTAATCTACTTCCCGCCATCAG
The DNA here is from genome assembly GCA_949699075.1 of Asteroscopus sphinx. Classification (NCBI taxonomy): domain Eukaryota; kingdom Metazoa; phylum Arthropoda; class Insecta; order Lepidoptera; family Noctuidae; genus Asteroscopus; species Asteroscopus sphinx. Next base: position 24,609,828 of record OX453010.1, on the reverse strand, counting down.
ATTGGGCTATGTGGGTGATACCGTGTCTGTGTGGTTCTCACTCTATAGAAAAGAAAAGAAAGAAATATATTTATTATCCCAGTTAAGTCAGCTATAGGTCATTGGCCATTAAACAAAACCACTTGCAATTATTCAGGTTGACTTTTAGGCAGCTTCAGAGTGTGCTTCCGTTAGCCGTTACAAAACGCAATAGAGACGGAATTTTCAAAATATCGAATGGTGTATAATATTTTTGAGCTCTCCAATTGAAAATTTAGAATACACAAGAATCTCGTCACTTTATAATTTATTATTTTTATTTATTTAGAATAAAACAGAATAGAATACACAAGAATTCGGTATTCAAAAAACAATCTAATCATTTTTGAAATTGTATTTAGTGAAAAAAATATCCGCTAACCAAATGAACAAAATTCTGCTTTTCAATCTGAAGTCTAAAAACAAATACAACGAGTCTATATTATCACTATACTATGACGTTAATTTTAATGAAGTCCTTATTTAGACGTACTTTAAACAAACATTCTAGAGATACCACCATCTTGGAATCAAAGCGAACAATATAATAAACGGAATAATTAAATGCTACATCGCATAAAATCAAAATAATTACCTTTATCGCTGTTACTCTATCTAGGGTCTAACGTTTAATTACTTAGGCTAATTAAGTGTAGGGCACGCTTTTAGACCAGTCACGTCACGAGTCAGCTAAGCTATTTACATACAGAACTTTCGCACAAGTTTATACAAAATTTAATTTTTGTCTATGGTTGTAAAAATTGTTCTTTAATTTTGATATCTGTATATATCTATACCACAGATCTATTACATCTAAACTTACGAACATAATCTCTACTCAAACGTCATAAAACAGGGTTCCCAAAGTTTATACTACCACGCCTCTCTACTACTTGAAATAAAAAAGACGTGTGGCACTCGGAGACTGCCGCGGTAAAGCTATTGCATAGCATTTTTTATGTAAATACAAAGAGGAGGTGCCCTAACGCCGAAACTCTAAGTAGGCATGAGTCACCAGATTGCGGGGCGAAGAGGGGGATTACGCATGCGCAGTAACGCCGATACAACCAATGCCACCTAGAGGCGATTTGCAGAACTAAAGAGACAAGCGTGATATTTCAAAAAGTCATTAAAAGTTCTGCTATTCATCGATAGATGGCAAAACTAAAAAGTATCACCGCTGTGCCGGTCGGAGTGAGGGGTGTTAGGTTATTTTCGTTACGGAATTTCTGGATTCGGTCTCCACGCTCAAGGCCCGCGATAGAAGCTATGCAATAGCTTAAGCGCAGTAAAAGCCAATACAACCAATGCCACCTAGAGGCGATTTGCAGAATTAAAGAGACAAGCGTGATATTTCAAAAAGTCATTAAAAGTTCTGCTATTCATCGATAGATGGCAAAACTAAAAAGTATCACCGCTGTGCCGGTCGGAGTGGGGGGTGTTAGGTTATTTTCGTTACGGAATTTCTGGATTCGGTCTCCACGCTCAAGGCACAGAATATCTAATAGTTGCTCAAGGCCCGCGATAGAAGCTATGCAATAGCTTAAAATGTTCCGCCTCCATCCTCATTGCCACAATTTTATAGTTACAAATATCTTTGTCAGTCTTTTAACGCCTCGCCGGCGCCCCCTTTACATAATTATCATCATGCCCTGACATTAATTTTTAATTAACTAAGCTTGATAACATTTCATCCCAGCATACGGTATTATTAATTTCATTTTCATTAAATGGATATCCCATTTCATGAAAATAATATTAATAATATTTGTACCAATAAATAAAAATAAATATCACAACTGAAGAATTTCATAAAATTATACTTTATTTTACCGAATATCGTTTGTATTTTCTATGAATGAAAAAGGATTCGATACACAATCAATATTGTGGACTAACTTGACAAATATATCAATTTCATACATTTATTTCGAATTAGTAAGAGATTTATTTTATTAGTTACGTTTACCCCTGCGCTTGTAGCCATTGCCCTAACTGAACGAGTTTAATTTATTTTTGAAACATTTAATTACTAAGCTAAAACATTCAATTTCCCGCGCATCAATCACGATTGCTTCCCGCGGCATCCGCACTTCTTCACGCTAATTACTTCGGGAGCCGGTCACGATTTGCTATTTACATACTTACTCGTTATTGCATGGCATAAGTTGGCTGAATAGCTCGTGGCCTTTGCCTCGAACTGACAGGTGACACTTGACAGGAGGAAAATCTAGGATAAGATTTTGAATTTTGAACGGTTGCGTTCTAACCGTTCTAAAATATGATTGATTTTATGCTGCCTTTTCAAAAACATTACAATAAATGCAGATTCTAAAAGGTTTTTCGTATAAAATGAAAATATTCTGTATAAATGCGAGATTACGTAACTTGCTTGATGCTATTTTGGAACACTCCAATAAAATATTGTAGTTACTTGACAATGATATTATTATTATCTCCTTTATTCAATCGAGTTTACATATAAATTATGTTTTTAAATATTTTTACAAAACAAAAAACATTTATAAATATAAAAAATAGTGGCCCACCGGTATCGGCTACAGGGACCAAGCTACCGACCGGTCAGGGCTCCAGAGAAAGGAACCTCCTAACAATACGCGCCGTATCTAGGAGATCCGCTTTCTGCATCAAGCCCTTGACCCAGCCGCCTAACAAGAGCCTCATGAGATGGTGGTCGAGGCTCTTTGCTACAAGGCCATTGGCCGTAACAACTATCGGCAAAATGATTGCTGAGTCCACCTCCCACATGTCGACAACCTCGTGTGCTAGATCAAGATATTTAATTTGCTTGTCTTTTTCAGCTTTCACGAGGTTCTTTGTTACTTGTTTGTTTCTTTGTTGGGGTGCATTATAAGAGCCTCCTCGAGTGACGATATTTAATTGATCGTCCGGCGCACCCTGGGCAGTCAGGACACAAGGCATGAGCTTTTATCATTATGTAGCTCATGTCGACACGATAGAAGAAGACTTGATAATGATAACCTAATCATCAATCTATTGAATCATCTTTTTATCAGTCAAATAATGGACACTTCACACTAGTGAATATGAATAGTCACGAGTCTCTGTGTATTTACATAAGCGTTATAACATGTTGTCTGTATGAATGACTATGAAGTAGGCAGTCTGCGTTGCGGCCTTTGCCTCCCGCTGCTACGTTTAGCAATGTCTATGAATTTGGAGAAAAAAGGATAAATCATACAGTTTCAAACGTAAGTACGTAAGTAGGTTTCCTTCGGGAGTCTTGGGAAGACTTGTGGTCAGACAGTTCAGTATTAAAAGGGAAATTAATATATACATAGGTACATACAAACGTGTTTTCCAAAAAAAAAATCTTGGTTATTTTTTTAAATTGAAGGTAAATAAAACTGCTACCACTTTTATTATCCGTATGAGACTGGGACATATTAAATTTGTTCTCCAGTTCACCTTGCGCGGCTTCATATCATAGATAACGATATTTATGAGTGTGGAGAAAGTGTAATCTGGACCACATTTTCTTCTCGTGTTCTCTTTACAATCATTCTTCTTTTATGGACTCCTTAAATCTTCATGAAGTTACTCTTCCTACTTCCATTCTTACTCTGTTAGCATCTCATAATCCTATAATATACAACTGTTTATCTATTGAAAAAAAATACAGGCGTGATGTTATGTTGTTTATCTATTTTCATTTATTCTAACTCAATCCGTATTTAGTTCATTATATATTTTATTTGAAAATAATGTCCTTTTCCGATCTTGACCAAATTATATTTCCAAATTCCGTTCTGATACCATACTTTAATCTTTTAAAGTTTCCCCGTTTTTGTAAGTTGCAAATGCGCAAATCGCGACTTGCCAAGAATAAAAAAAGTACTGTTATTTGTCACTGCAGTCTACACCGTGCTCAAACTTGATTTTACTAGTTTTTGGAGTGTTGGTGTTCAGAACAAGATGTGACAAGTGAGGTGAGATTCAAAATCAAAATCAAATTCAAATATTTTTTATTTCAAATAAACCTAATTACAGGCACTTTTGAAACGTCAGGCTCTAGTTGCACGGTTCCAAATTGTCGGTCCTATGGAGAAGAACCGGCAAGAAACTCCATGGATAAACTCTTTTAAAAATAGGTTATTGTTTATTACATCAAATTTATTCAAATAATGTGAGTATAATGTAGGTTAATGCCAGAAATAAACAAGAGTTTAAAAGTGAGAATATTGCCTTTAGAAATAAACGTAAAAAGAGTTGCCATAGTATGTAGGAGCTGACCTGTCCCGACAGACGGCACCCGTTCACGAGCATGACTTGACGTTCACGAGATTGACATTTAAGGTGTTGGAATAACTGGATATTATGTTCCACTCTTCGTTACATCCCACATTTAAAGTATGTATTCAGCCATTTAATAATAACAATGTCCACACAAATAATGGTTGCCGTCTTGTCATCGCGTGCCGTCCGAAGTGCCGGCGCATTGAATAAAATTAATCCCGCTGAACTGCACAAACGCATATAAATTCCCCAACGTTGTTGTAATTTCAATTTATCCGTCAACAAAGAGTTGTTGCTGAGATTATGTTACCGACTCCTGTTTTCTGGATATTGTCTAGGTATTTTGAATCAAATATGCAGGAAGTGTACGTTATGGTATTTTATTGCTTATTCCCTTATTCCTTGTCATCGTACTTGGCCTGTAGCATAGCCTGTAGTCAGAATCCATATAAATTATATTAAGGTAGGTATATTAGAAACGCAGATCAGCTTCGGAGAACATTAGATTGTGACTTTATTAAAATTAAAGCCTCTAGGGTTCTAACCAAGTTCAGACAATCTCTTGAAGACTGCAACAATACAAAATGCCAGCCTGAGAAAGCAGCATGATAATATTTTTCGCTTTTTCCTGGATGTTTTTTTTTATGCGAAACCTTTCTGGAAAAAAAAAACTTCTTTTTGGAAATTATATTTGATCAGTCACGGGAGACTCAGCACAACATTGCACAATAATAAAGACATTTGCATAATTTCGTCAGTTTATCCTCAGTAGGTATGTATTTTGTACTGTAAGCTCAGAATCGTGTTATTTTATTAGCCAATGAAAGTAAGTGAATTCTGGACATAAGATTGAAATCTCTGGAAGATAATGTGTATTCTTGCAACTTCGACCATCTGAATTCACTTGTGTACTCTTTTTATTGCAATTGCAATCTCTTTTACTTAAACGAATTTAAAAAAATAGAAAATACATAAAATTGTATTATTGTATTCAAAAACCTTTAAAAAAAATTCAGCAATATCCGACGATAATGCATTTTGACAAATGACAGAATTTTTACAACTTCCTTCAAAACTCGAAACTTTGGAAGGAAGGGTCCATAGCGTCAACATTTTCGGATTATCGCCGTTATACTTAAGGTGAAAGCTACAGGGCAGCCCGCGAATTTCAAAATTTCTTGCGTTTTTTGCAAATTGTAGCTTTATTTCGCGGTGTATATCAATCGAAATATGATTCGAGGTAGTAATAACAATATATCTTCCGAATAATAATCATAAATATATAAACCTAGCTTTATAAGCTCTACAAGCTCGAAAATCGATAATTTGATCGTAAATTAATAGTATCGAGCTTGAACAGTTTATAGAGCCAGGTTAATATTTTTATGAGTATTATTAAGTAGATATATTGTTATTATTGCCGCGAATCATATTTCGAAAGATATACAACGCGAAATAGAGCTAAAATTAGCAAAAAACGCAAGAAATTTTGAATTTCGCGGGCTACCCTGTAGCATTCACCTTAAACCACAATATCTGCGATTACATAAGCATTGGAAGTGAAACTGCAATAATTCATATTGTCTATGATAAACCCGCTTTGTCATCGCAAATGCACGAGTTAACTAAGGCGCTAGGATTACTCTAATGCGCGTAGGCGATGAGCTTGCAACTTGTCATTTGCTGTACTGTTGCATTATAGGTACATTTAGACGTTTGTTGGTCTAGAAATAATAATAATTATGGTAGTTTGAAATCCTGCCTTGAGTTCGTCGCCCAAGTATGGTTAAAACATGGACGAATAAAAAAAGGCGGACGGAATCGCGATAACAAAAAGTGAAGCTACCATAGTAAGAAAGCTCGCTTAAAAGTATGGGCTGGCACGCTCACATTCACACCTGTAGTAAGACAAAAAGCCGCGATTACGCAACAAACCTCGTGTGACGGTAGTCACTGTCGTAGTGTCACGAATAAAATAACAATATATGTATATCTGATATAGTGTTGTGGCACAACGCTCGATCCTCTGCCTTCCGCATCCAGTCCCCCCCAGCCACGCTCTTTAGGTCGTCGGTCCACCTGGCAGGGGGGCGCCCTACGCTGCGTTTGCCGATTCGCGGTCTCCACTCAAGGACTCGTCTGCTCCAGCGGCCATCGGTCCTTCGACAGACATGGCCAGCCCACTGCCACTTCAGCTTACTGATTCTACAAGCTATGTCGGTCACTCCGGTTCTTCTCCGGATAATCTCGTTTCGGATTTTATCCTTCAAAGAAACTCCAAGCATAGCTCGCTCCATAGCTCGCTGAGCGACTTTAAACTTGTGGACTAGCCCAACTGTCAGTGTCCACGTCTCGGCACCGTAAGTCATGACAGGCAGGACGCACTGGTTGAAGACTTTTGTCTTCAAACTTTGCGGTATAGGCGACGTGACGATGATGGTGATGATATATCTGGTGTGTTATAATGCTGTCTAAAATATAGTGGGCTTAGGAAAAAAAAAACTTTTCTTAGCGAGATTCAGTCCGACTTTTTGTATTCGTCGGAGGCCAAAAATATCTGTCATTGTTATTGAAACAGTGCTCCATAAGTCGGGACAACCTTGATCCTCCATCATTCAGGATGGATCCCATGATATTCGAATAATGTCATTGGCTACAATTTGTAAAATGTAGCTTGATCCCTGTGACAGATGTCAAATACACAAATACATTTTTAACATAGATTTTTTAAAGATTTAAATTGTAGAAAGAAAAAATCGCTCACGAGCAGGATTCGAACCTGCGACTCCCGGCTCAGTACGCCAGTGCTTTAGCCACTAAGCTACCGTGAACACTGCTCGTGGTATCGAAATTATCCTCCACTGTCTTGTCTTTGGGTGACGTCAGCGATATCTTATTAAGAAACATTGTTCCTTAACCGACTCGACTAACTTTGCAGTTAAATCAAAGTCGTATAGATATGCCTGTGTCCTGTAGATTTTTGATTTTTAATGTATTTTGTAAGTAGGTTCTTTCCTCTTAGCTATTTTGACATTGTACGTATTTGACATTGTACGTATTTGACATCTGTAGAGATCAAGCTCTATCAACTATCAAATAAGTAATAAGTACCTTATTAAAGATAACCTGACTGAATACACAAAATTCGTCATAATTCTAAATGACTAAGCGGACTTTTTACTCAGATACACCTATGGCCAAAATTAATATCCAATCTATCCACGATTTGCCCTACTGGAGATAGAAATTTGACACAAGCTCCATACAAAAGATGTCAAATCTCTAGTAGGGCAAATCGTGGAAAGATTGGATATTAATTTTGGCCGTTAGGCTGTGGGCATGAAACGAGCGGGGACGGCATCCGCCCGCCGCCTTGCCATCGCCGGCCGCCGCTCGTTTCGTACCCGCTGCCTTATTCCATCGATAAATTTTTTTATCGATGTTTGACGACTGAACGTGCAAAAACGAACGTGCCTGTCGATAAAAATCGGGACTAACAAGTAGCATAGAAAACAATCGTTTTAATTAACAATAAACGTAACAAACCGTTACCTACTTATAAGTATTGAATTGAAAGCTACCTATTTCTTACGAAATGATATGATTTTATAAAGCGAACACAATTATTATTATGTTGGCAACCCGATCATTAACTAGTGTTGTGAAATGAAGCCGTTTTGCATTTTACTCGATGAAAACACTTATTAAAATCATTCAGAAGTAAACGACGTGTATTTAATTTAAACTACATATTTCATTGCATTATTCCGATAGGATTGTGTTGGTAGTTTATTATAAATCTATAGTGGAGTTAACAGCTTAAAACTACTACGATTATCTCACTTTAAATAAGATTAAACTTATAAATACAGAAGGTGGATCATTTCCTAACAGAGACCAATCTACAGTAAACTTTTAATAGTCAAATACCTAATTTCCGTTTAGTTATAAACTAAATAAATTGAAAAAATCGTAACAATAGTGGTTAAATTCGAAACTTACTGAAACGAGAAATCTCGTTAATTTTAGTAATTTTCACGTAAATGGTGCAATGAGAATCAATAACCAATAAACTACTTCTTCTTCTTCTATCGTGTCGACATGAACTACATAATGATAATAGCTCATGCCGTGGGGAAAAGATTAGCCAGTCAGCGGGTTGGTAGCGGAGCTGACTGCCCAGGGTGCGCCGGACGATCAGTTATATATCGTCTCTCGTGGAGGCTCTTTTAATGCACTTTTAAACTACTTAATACCATAATTACCTAAGTAAAACAAAGCTTTATTTCCAAACCAAACACTGACACACCAACCTGATACCACAGTGTAATTATCTGTTCAATACAGTGGTTCAGCGAAGATTGACATTGACAGTTTTTTAAAGGCAACTCGTGACATTGTTTGAAAGTTTTTAAGGCAGCTAGGGACACTTAACTCTCGCGTTGGACGACTGTTTGGAGTGGCTAGACTGTGCTAATACTTAGTCTATTACATTATCTATAGCAATAATTACCCTGCCAATGTAGAAATATACAGCTTCCATTAAAGAGCTCAATGTTGGCTACTTGCTAACTTGTTCGCGTTATCGGGATTGGTCCATCGATGATGCGGAGAAGATGAAATCTTTAATGGTCGCTCATTACCCTGCCATGATAGAATGAAGCCCGATTATTAGCTAACTTCAAATAGTCGTATGTCATCGTGATGTAGGGACTCCAGCTATTCGGAAATCCAAGAAGGTACTGGTTTAGTTTACAATAAAACTTTTCTACATTATAATAAAACAAAGTTTAACCGGATTAAATCGCGTATATTATTTAAATTGGTTTCCCTGACGTTTCGAAAGCTTTGCAGCATTTCGTGGTCGCAGGTAGACTAAGATGACAATCGTCTTTACAGATATTTCAAAAAAATTACACACACACATACACATTTCTACATTACTTGTTGGGTTTTTTTTCAATGTGGAATGGAAGCTGTGTAGATATTTTGGTAGCTTAGGAAGCGTGGTGTCTATAATAGTACAGTACCTTCTTATATCGTGTCGACATGAGCTCAAAGATGATAGCTCATGCCGTAGGAAGAAGATTAGCCAGTCAGCAGGTTGGTAGTGGCGCTGACTGCCCAGGGTGCGCCGGACGATCAATTAAATATCGTCACTCGTGGAGGCTCTTTTAATGCACCCCAATAATTTTATATAAGGTCCTACATTATTAATCCGAAATATTTGAAGTAGTGAATCTACTCATCATTACGAACAATTTTTACTATGGGACCTCCCTGAAATCGCGAAAAAAAAAACAGGTGGTCCCTACATTTTATCGATTTCATCAACTCAGCCCATCGCAGTCCACTGCTGGACATAGGCCTCTCCCAAGTAGCGCCACAACACTCGGTCCTCTCGGTTCTCTGTTTTATCGATTTAAGTGAACACAAATGTAGGGACCAACTGATTTTTTTTTCGCGATTTCAGGGTTGGTTCCATAGTAAATGTTGTTTGTTATGATGAGTAGAGTCACCACTTCAAATATTTCGGATTAATAATGTAGGACCTTATATATTACTTCGACAATATTCAATTCGTTAGTCGAGCGCACGCCCTGTACGCTTATTACAAGTCCGCTAAAGACTACGACATAGTTTCTCAAAACCATAAAAACAAAAGCAATTTTTCGACTAGCATCAACAGTTCAAAACTTTGGTAATACGCTCATAGGTACTTTATTATTGTAACTTTATGTTAGTACAGTCGACTGCATGACAGTATAATTGAATTAGAAAACCGCCTTTACTGCTTACGAAATAAATGCGCTGTCAACGTCAAACTATTACCACTGACGTGCGGTCGACCGTACTTAAATTTCTTCACTGACCAAATTGTCACAGAAACTACATAGCCTAAAGAACAAGATACCGATTACTTCATCATCATCATCATATCAGTCGAAACTGCTGGACATAGGCCTCCCCCAAGCATCGCCACAACGACCGGTCCTGCGTCTTCCGCATCCAGCGGATTCCCGTGCCCTTCACCAAGTCGTCGGACCGATTACTTATCAACATTAATTTATTGGTAACACAAAAACATTACACAAAAAGTATTACGGGAACCGGGAAACTATCTAATCTAGCCAATCGATTGGTCACACCACTAGTCACGCACTGCGTACCTCTATCGTTCAGACATTCAATTAGCCGATAGTAACATAACCTGGGACAGATAACCGGTGCGCCTGCACAATTACACCTTATAATTGTTCGTATTCATTTATTAATTAAAATACTTCGTTGTCTATCGGAAACCGAATCGGTGTTTCACAATTAATCGCTACTGTGATGAATCGTTTACATAGTCGATTTTAAAAAGCGACTTAAGGGGAATGTAGCGGCCAAGTGGCACCCCCATCAGTAAAACAATTATTACCATAAACTGCCCTAACTTGGCCCTCAAGCCCTACTTTGCCTTGCTAGTTTTTGAGTAAACTATAATAGCTATGATTTCCGTACTACGGAGCTTTGAAAACTATGACAACGCTAACATTTGGTTCAGTTATAAAGTAAAAAAGTAAAGTAAGTATGCTAAGGCATTAACTTAATTTTTGTCTAAGGACAAAGTAGGGCTCGTTGGCAATGTTAGGGCATTTTACGGTACTCGATGAATACCTACATCATCTATCGAAAATTAGTTTTCAACGATTGAATCACAGGTACTGTAGTTTAATCAGAAAAAAACCGGCAAAGTGTGAGTCGGACTCGCGCAGTAGGGGTTTCGTACCACCCATCGACCTGATACCCCATAGAAACTGATTCAATTTACGAGAGTTAATCAAAAGACATCAACGATCGTACGCAAAATTTGAATTTTTGCATCTCTTTCTTACGTAGGTACCACCACATATGTCTATTTTTGCCCTGTTTTTAGTATTTGTTGCTAAACTTCATAGTATACACTATAATCAGACCAAGTTTGACGCTGGTTTGTATTACCGTTTGAAGATAGAGCAAGCAAAATGAAGATAGAGCAGGAACAAAAATGTTGAAAAAAAATATATGTTTTTCGAGGTTTCTTGTATTAATACTAAAAACTAAAATCAAAGGGGGTCCCCTTTGATTTTAGTTTTTAGTATTTGTCGTGATATACATCATAGCATAAGTGACCGACATAGCTTGCAGGATCAGTAAGCTGAAGTGGCAGTCGGCTGGCCATGTCTGTCGAAGGACCGATGGCCGTTGAAGCAGACGAGTCCTTGACTGGAGACCGCGAATCGGCAAACGCAGCGTAGGGCGCCCCCCTGCCAGGTGGACCGACGACCTAAAGAACGTGGCTGGGGGGGACTGGATGCGGAAGGCAGAGGACCGAGCGTTGTGGCGCAACTTGGGAGAGGCCTATGTCCAGCAGTGGACTGCGATAGGCTGAGTTGATTGATACATCATAGTAACACAATAATATTCTGTGAAAATTTCAACTAGTTATCTCATACCGTTACAAAGATACAGCCCTGTGACAGGCAGACGGACGGACGGACGGACAGCGTAGCGAGATTAATAGGGTCCCGTTTGGCGCCCTTCGGGTACGGAACCTTAAAAAAGTACAAAAAACGGCCATATTTGGCACTTTTTCTATCTACAACTACAGCGAACTATATTTTACAGTATTAATAGTTTCTGATTAAACTACAGTACTGTACTTCAATTGTAAAAAACGAATTTTCGATAAAATGATGTATTCAGCTAGTAATCATTTTATTACTGAAGGGGGCGCCACTTGACTGCTACATTCCCCATAAATGTTTTTTTTTTACCGACGAAAAAAAAGGAGGAGGTTCTCAATTCGATGCGTATCTTTTTTTTATTAATTTTTTATGTGTCCACGCATAACTTTTTACAGAGTAGTCCGATATTGATGATTCTTTTTTTACTCGATAGGTTATATCTCGAAATAGGTCCCATTTAAATTTCAAAATCAAAATTCACCCCTAAGGGTAGGAAAACAGGGGATGAGGTGCTTGTTCACCCACTGAATTCTTACCTGTTAATCGATTCTGTTGAAACTTGGCATACATCAATGTAGTTCTAGACATAACAACATAATGGAGACCTGGAGTTAGATTTTAGCCACAAAAATTAAAAATTAAACTTTTTAACAAAAAATTTAACCGACGAAAACAGAAACTGAAAAGCAAAAAATAAAACGAAACTTTTAGTCTTTTCCTAACTAAACTAATGTAAATAACTAATTTTGAGTCGGCGCCAAACAAACAATCAACGAAGATCATTAAATTACTTTAAATAAATAATAAAAACAAAATAACATCAAATACAACGTGAAATTTTAAACGATAAACATCTCGACCACTTGCAACTTGCACGCACTTTGCTTGTTTGTTTGGCGCCGACTCATAATTAGTTATTTACATTAGTTTAGTTAGGAAAAAACTAAAAGTTTCATTTTATTTTTTGCTTTTCAGTTTCTGTTTTCGTCGGTTCAATTTTTTGTTAAAAAGTTTTATTTAATATGTTGTATATCGAGTGGCACAGATAGAACACACAACACAAAGAATTTCTGATAACAGATTAGGATATTTATTCTGCAGATGTTTGTTAACCTCTTGGCTTGCAGCTTGCAAACACTTCATTTAAACAAAACAAGTAAACAAGTTGAACATTATGTCATTCCACCATAAATTAGATCTTAATTTCATAATAACTACTTTACAAATGATATTTTGTAAAACGAACCAAGATTATGAATCTACGGCCATTTAATGTGGCAAGATCCACGTTTTACCACCAACGGTGTTACCAATGTAATAATTAAGAATTATAAAGACTTATATTTAAGCAGTAAAACGATACAGATCGGACTTGCACAACTAATTTTAATAGCAATTTATGTACTGCTTATCTCAAATAGGTATCTTTTCGGCAAAGTTCAATCAGTATGATAAAGTAGTTTGTCAGCTGTTATTTAAATTATATAGATAATGTTAATTACTTAATAAATAGTTAGAGTGCCGTTGCGAGAAATGTGATATCTGTTTTTTGCAATATCCTTTCGAATGAAGAATTTGTGCCTGCTATTTGAGTTCACATTCTGTTTAATTAGTTGATTTCTTTGCTGCTCTGTAAATGCTACAATACAATGATATAAAATTGTTTGGATATTTTGTACGGTCGTCCTGTATTTTAATGGCTGGTTTTAATATTTTCAAAATTCCAATTAGTTTCGTTTAAAAAATAAAATACACGAACGAACATTCTACAAAAAATATCTAAGAAATGTAATGTATAATAGTTAATGAGTTGAGTAAAACAAGGTGCACCTAATTATCATTTATTACCAGTCCAAAAAGTACCTACTGGAATACCTCCTAACTTAGGAAAAAATCCTCTCGTGCTATAAAAATAAAACTTTTCCTAGCGATTATGGCAATAATACAATTTTCTTCACTTTTGTCATTGGAGTGGTGTAAGAGGAAGACTATATTATATATTCAGTAACCATAAAGGTATTATACTGACGTATAGAAATGTCTTTGTCAGTAACTTAGGAGGCATTCCTCCTCTGCTATAAAAATAAAACTTACTAAGACGTATTCACATCTCCCCGATTCAGGACACTAAAATTGTTACCATCCCTTTCTTGTGTCTACTATTAGTAAAAGAGAGCGATAGTATAAAATAAGTTTAGTTTGTGAACAAGATAATAATCACCATTCATTGATTTCTGTATGGGAATGACATATCTAAACGAAAAAGTCATTCGTTGAGATATGTCATTCCCATACATTTTGATTGTTTTCTATTAGCGTTGACGAATGTAGATTGTCAACTTGGCTAGGGGGGGGCTAATTTCAAAAGGATAATGCAACAAAGATATCATTATGATTACATTCAACTTTTTCTAAAATCAAACCTGTATGCATATTTTTTCTGACTCTAATAGACTACAAATTGGCTTGTAACCGACGTACGTAAACATCTTATAAATAATTTCACACTTTTTGTGTGGCTATAATACTGTTGAATAAGTATTATTTCGCGGAAAGAAGTAAGCAGCTAAATGTTATACAATAAGGCTATTGACTGAAGGAGATATTTATGTATGTGTATCATCGCAATTAGATATGCAATTTTTTTAGATGTTGAGAATGTATCGTTGATTAGAACCCATCGCACATCGCATCGCACTAGGGTGCGCTGTGTTACTTTTATTAGGTTTTTGATATTTGGAATAATTTCTTATAGGTAAGGTTTCTAGTATGTACAAAATACAGAATGTTTGAAGGTTTGTACAAATGAATATTTAAGATGTTATTACAAAAAATCAGTCTGATTATGCGTATAGATAACAGTAAAAGTTCAATGTGTGTGCCCTATATACGTCACAGTAGAAATAGATAATTATATTTTTATTTTGCTGCAGGCCTAGCCAGGAAACACGGATCACTTACTTTCCTAATATATTCACATGACATGGACCGGCTATACAACGTGTATCAGAAATGCGTGGTCATATTTTAAGAGCTCATTCAGAGCATAGCATTGAACGACTTTTACTATGGGACCAACCCTGAAATAGCGAAAAAAATATCAGCTGTTCCCTACTAAAACATCGATATCGCTCGATAAAATGTCAGGATCAGCTGATTTTTTTCGCGATTTCAGGGTTGGTGCCATAGTAAAAGTTGATCGATAGCATCTCCTGACTGAGCTCTTCAAATATGACCACGCATTTCTGATACACGTTGTATAAGGATTTCGTGGTACCATAGAAATCTAGATAAAGGAAATAGAAGTGGGAAAGGCGCGTGGACTTGTCGCCGCGTACAAGTGTCTTTTTGGACACCAATACGCGAACCATTTCCTTGATCATCAGTGCTGTTTTGGACGTAACTAAAATTGTATTTTGCAGCATATCTAGCAGCGGATTTTTTAGGCAGGCTTAATTTATTTTGCATTGAATGCTAGAAACATGGTGGGCGTGATTGCGTATTTGTGTTGCTAGCGGAAAAACGGCGACATGCGTTCCCGTAGTAAAAGACAGTAGATACCATTTCTATTACCCCATTTATTCATTTTATACACTTATTTATTACATTTTCAAATATTAAAAAAAAAAACATTTAAACATAAAAAATTAACAAACAAGGGACAAGGTCCAAGCTACGATACGCGCCGTTTGAAGAAGTACTGCTTTATGCATCAAGCCCTTGACCCAACCGCCCAACGAGAGCCTCTGTAGGTAGGTGTTGGTCGAGGCTCTAAGCCATTGGCCGTAATGACTATCGGCACGATGACTGCTGAGTCAACATCCCACATGTCGACAACCTCGTGTGACAAGTCAAGATATTTAATTTCTTTATGTTTTTCGGCCTTCACGAGATTCCCATCATGCGGGACAATGACATCAACAATCATCGTGCGGCGCTCTGATCGATCTATCACCACTATATCAAGCTTGTTGTGAACAATAGTCCTATCAGTGATGATAGACCGATCCCAGTACAATGTCACGTGACCATTCTCAAGAACCTATTACCTTATTATTACGATACCTTTTCAACGCCACGGTTTCGTAGATGTTTTCGTGCCCTCAGCGCCGTGTCTTTTGTAGAAGACAAATATTATATGGACAATAGTACAAATTAATAAAACGTCTAAGGCCTATGTACAGCAGTGGACGTCTTTCGGCTGAAATTATGATGATGATAATGATGACTAAAAACGTGACTATAGTTGTCATTGGCGGTGAAAAGGATAAGTAATGATTTCACTGCGTGAACTGAAAAAGGAACGAGTCCGAGGCGCGGGATCCGCGTGGCTGCGCTTAGTCCTTGGATAGATAACCATTTCTTTACACATCAAGACGCCTCAGTAACTCGGAGAGTACTTGCGTTAGTTAATAATAATAATTCAATTCTTTACTCAGACAACCAGAGCCATTACATAATTATATTTTTAATAAGAACTTAAAACTATATTAGTGTTTATAACTACGAGTGACTTAGTCCTCTGGATGAGATTCTACAACAGAGGACTCTCAAACCTACGACTTATCATGTTCAGGATGCTGTTACTGCTCCCACGGATTCCGCTTAGCAGTGAAGCTGCG
Source organism: Asteroscopus sphinx (assembly GCA_949699075.1). Classification (NCBI taxonomy): domain Eukaryota; kingdom Metazoa; phylum Arthropoda; class Insecta; order Lepidoptera; family Noctuidae; genus Asteroscopus; species Asteroscopus sphinx. Next base: position 24,593,417 of record OX453010.1, on the reverse strand, counting down.
TAAAAAACGCCAGATAGTATCAAAACTATCTGTGCGTGCCTCAGCAAACATATCTCGATCCCGGTAGTGAGAAGAATATCTATGGTAGTCGTGAACTCGTGTCAGAATTCGTAATAACAGCTGACCTAACTAACAATAATGGCCAATTTCAATGGCAATTTTATTGTTATCCGAAAAAATAACTTAGAATTGATTAATTGATTGATTCTTATTCTTATTCTTATTCTTTATTGCACACAAAAAATATCACAACAATACATAATAGTTTTGAAATTACATGTACAAAGGCGAGCTTAACTCATAATTGAGTTTTCTACCAGCAAACCTTTGAGTGATAGAGCAAATATAAAATGTAAAACTGAGGGTAACTTTCAGTGTACATAACTAATGTTCATCTAAAATTATAAAATAACATACCAACAACATATACCTATATACAAATAAATATAAAACTATATTTACATACCTATTACTTAATTATACCTACTTATATAAACCTATAATATACCTACATATATAATAAATAAATATGTATTATCAATTAGTGAGAAAGAAAATGCTCCTTAATTCTTTTCTTAAATACGTTCAGAGAGGGGCTGTCACGTAGTGAGTGTGGGAGGGAGTTCCATAGTCGCACTGCACGGATAGTAAAAGAACCATCGTAACGGCTGGAAGTATGACGCGTAGTACGGAGTAGAAGAGAAGTAGCTGTGCGACAGGGTTTATCCCTGGGCACAAGATATTCAAATCGTTCACGAAGATATATAGGAAAGTTGGAATTATTTAGAACAGAAAAAAGAAGAGAAAGAATATGACTGTCTCGACGCTGCCGAATTGGTAGCCACTTCAGTCTGGCTCTTCACACTTGATTGATAAACGCTTTAATTTTTTTTATGTTTTTCACAGTAAAGACAAAAACATCCGAGTTTGTTCGTACAGGCAGAGCACACTTAAAAGCTTGTCTAGTAGTATATTGTAACCATGGCTGTATAAAAAAAGGCGGACGGAATCTTGCTAAACAAAATGTGAAGCACCCATAGTAAGACGGCTCGCTTATGTACGGGCTGGCGCACACACATTCACACTCCTAATAAAAGCCCCGATTACGCATCTCGTGTGCCAGTGGTCATTGTCGTAGAGTCACAAATAAAATAACAATGTAGGTATCTAACATAAAGAAAGAAAGAAAGAAAGAAAAATGGTTTATTTACTACAGCCACACAACACACACAATAACAATAATATACAGTTTTAATCAATATAGACTCCTAAAAGTATAATTGTGTGCCCCGCGGCTGCACCAAATAGGCTCAGTTCAGCAAAAATGCCAGACAACTAGTGTCTGGCGCTGGTTTTCAACTGGACCTTGTTTGAAAGCGTCACGGACGAAAATCAGTTTTACAGTGAGTAAACTAAACATAGATAAAAATAATAAGAAAGTTTTTCGCAATAATAATATAATATAAAATATAAATATCGTGATATATATATAAACGTGTTAAAATAGTAATATTAAATAAATGGGAAATAAGTGGAACGGACGTCATCAATTAATAAATACATATACATGTCACAGGTTCGTTTGCACGCATTTACCCACAAATCTAACAATGCGCTGCGGGCAGCCGAGCGCGACGGACATTTTACCGGCAGTTGTTATATTGAAACTCATAATCAACCAAACCTTACTAGAAAAAAGTGAAGTACGAAAAATAATAGATGGAGATTTCCGAAGTTGATAAAAGGTAATTTTCATTTTGTAGTAAAAATATTAACATTTGCAGAGCATTTTTGGGGATTCCTGATTAAGCATCAATAACCTGTTTTTTTAGTTGTGCTTCAACATCGAGATGCCAAACTACAAACACAGACGTTTGTCTGCCAGGCTTTTACTGGAGGGATAGAAAAAAAAAAAAAAAAAAAAAAAAAAAATGCTACGATCCCGACACCGTGCGCCGCAGTCGCAAGCAGGCCAGCCACATTGGGTAAGTAGAAACACAACGAGAATGAGCAGAGCACGACAAGTTGGAAAAAGAATATATTGTGTTTGTTTTGTTTCTAGGTCTCCGAACTGCGGTGGCACGCACAGAACATAACACCACGCCTGTATTTCCCCGAAGGGGTAGGCAGAGGTGTAATAGTACCTACACCCACATTTCGCTTGTTATGTTATAGTCCAATGTAATAGGGGGCGAGCCTATTGCCATTGACCGGGCACAAATCCAGACTTCGGGCTGCTACTGAGAATTTCTTAATGAAAAATCCAATAACACTTTGCCCGACTCGGGAATCGAACCCAGGACCCCACGCTCAGCAGTCGCGCTTGCAACCACTAGACCAACGAGTCAGTCTGCAACCACTAGACCAACGAGGCAGTCATGTATATAATGTAGGTATCTGGTGTGTTAAAATGCTGTCGAAATCATAGTGGGTTTCGGAAAAAATTAAGTGCTTCAATCTTTTCTTAGCGATATTCCGTCCTCCTTTTTTTATTAGTCCGAATAAAATTATCGACAGTTTTATAATAGTTAGGGTACAACGAGGGTAATATGTATTATGTTCTCATGTACGCTCGTACACCAAGAAGCACGCGGAAACTCTAGTAAACTACCTACTTAATCGTATACATGCGAAAAGTGCAAAGTGAAAAGTGCAATCTATGGGAATTCCATCGTTGATGTGATCATTTTGCGCATATCGAAGCGTCAAGCGCTTTTCCTACTTGGCACATCTCCCTTATTTTATTTATCTATGTATACACATTGTATTGCATTATTCCATACTTTAACAGAACATAAATAAAATAACTTGATCTCATTACGGTAAGTATTATTGTTTTTTCTATAACTCTATGTTCTTGAGCAGAAAATACTAAGAATACTGAGATCATTATATTTTGGAATTTAATAAACAGAACATAATAAGTACCTACATAATTAGTTATTTTTTTCGAAAATGTTTTTAATGTGCATTTTCTGCCAAAGTGGGCAAGTATCCATGTTGCTTAAATTTTTATTAATAAAAAATGGATTCATGAACAAAAGTAACTATTTTTATTATCAACGAAGTTTTAATCAAATCCAAAATACAAAATTCAATAAATTTAACAAAGGTTGTTATTAAAATTCTATTACTTAAAGGTGAAGTAACCTTTAATCGATTTTAATTTTAATTGTACTGGATTGACCTTTTATTTTTAGATATTGTAACACATTAATTTTTAATGAAAGATAATTATAATTTTAAATTGAAAAAGAAATGTAAATTTATATTGTTAACTGTTTGAACTTAAGTGGC